>CM067565.1:12468216-13851073 GCA_034336665.1 Luscinia megarhynchos
AAAAAAATAAAAGCCAAACAAACAGTATCTTATTCAATGCAAATATAAAGAGACAAAGATTTCTAATGTTCATCACCTCCCTTAATTCTTAAGAATTATATTTTCATATACACATTTATATATCAACACATTTCTCAGCTCATATTAACATAAAAGATGAACAGCAACCATTTCCTGTCTTAAAGATTTTGTGTGTCCAAGTGAGATTTATGTTTCTTTTTTTCAAGACATGAATTATTTTGATAGTGAGATTTTAAATTTTTCATTGACTTGAAGTCAAATTAATGAACCACTAGGCTCCTGGAAGTTGCTAATTTAAGTGATCAAAACAGTTCTCCTGACTGTGACTCCACAGTTCATTGCTGGGAAGAAAGCAAATGGGAATCACTTTCTAGCCTTGAACAAGGATGAAAATACTGGTTAATGAGTGCTCAATGCTAATCATGTACTGCTCTCCAGGTCACTTCTCCAAAGCAGACAGCAGAGTTTTGTGGATTCCTGAATTTATGCAGTCTGTGCTGCTGCTGATGTCTGCAAATAGCCTACTCAAAGCTAGGTAAAATATCCATATGATTTTCAGATACGGCAACTTTTCTATTGTACCATATTCACTGAACAATTAGTATTTTTTTTTCCAATTCTGAAATAGTTAATCATGAAAATTTGCCATAGAAATCCATAACTGGGAACTTGGTAATTTATGAGTGTTCACAGCTGATCATTTAAATATCATGGTGTACTTAACTTTGCCATGTTAAACATTTCTTTAACCAGAAGTCACACTAATTTAACTATTCAGTTTTCAATGTTGCTAATTCAAGTAACTACAGTAGGGAAAGAGTTGAAACCTGCAGCTGGTTGGTGTTTCTCAATTCCTGCTGCACTGGTGGAGCCTGATCAGCTGCAATCAATTGCCTCTATGCATCTTTCCTCCCTCAGGAGTATCTTTTCCCCCTGTGATGTTTATTCTTTACCCTGGACAACAGGGTGAAGGGATATCCAAACTATGTATTTTATAATGCATGTCATTGCCCCAAGGTCTATTAATTGGCATCTTCATACTTTAGTTTAGTAACATGATAGGAAAAGATCCAGGAGAGGAGGGATACAGGGTGAAGAACAGAGACTGGGAGCATCAGGCAGGGCTATGAGACAGTTACAACCAAGTTAATTTTGGTTACCAAAGAGTAGGAGAGTGTGATGCAAAGATATCCACATGGGCCTCACAACACGTGGGGCTTTTTGAGTAGGGTGTCACATTACATCTAGGAAATGCTGATAAATTCTCTCAGAGCACTGCACTGAATGGACTTACTGGCTCCAAACGTCAAGAATTTATTTTTTACTTTTTCATGGTATATACCTGGTTAGAGACACACTTTAGAGAGAAGGAAGTTAATGTTTTCCCTATACTATCCATGGTTAGCAGTATTTAAATTTTAGCCAAGTTGCTCTCATCAGACAACACTTAATTTTCTTTCTCCCTACTGTCATCACAGAATAATTTAAATTACCTTGTTTTTTGTCCTCCATCTTCACTCAAGAGAAAAGAAGACATTCTCTGCACTTATTGTATTTTTGGTTTTTTTTTACTTTGGATTGCCAGGGCTATGTGGAATATTCCAGGGTGATATATTACTATGACTTTTCAAAATGACATAATTCCAATTCTGTACTGAAAAAAGTCCTTCTACTCGGATGATTAATAACTATCACTTGATTTCAACTCACAATGCAATCTTTAGCAGTCTATAAAGTCAGATTGAGCACGGCCAAAATTACATTTGCAGACACGTAAATTAGGAGCTTAGTCATAATATTATCATTAAATTAACAATGGTGATTAATTCAGACAAGGGTTTGATGATTATCCCTTATCCCTGAACCTCTGACATCTGAATGTCTGAAATTCAACAAACTGAATCACCCATTTTTAATTCAAGAATTTGAACCAGAACAACTCCTCCCATTTTTCCCAAATTTGTTACTAAAAATATTCAGAGAGGTCATTAAAATCATTGTCAAGGATAACTGTAGGGAAACTTTGTTGACAGTCTTTCATATGTACTATGGTTAAATAGCCTTGAGAAGTTGTCTTAATTTTATTACAATGCTGCTGTTTAATACCAAGTTTTTTGCATGTGGCCAATACTGCAGGGCCATACTGATCTGGCACAGTATTATGGACTTCACTGAAATTGTTTATTTAGAAGTTCTGTTTTCTCATAAAAAGCTATAAATTTGCATTACACCTAAGATGAGAGTGTTTGATTTTTTCAGGATCAGGCTACACTTTAGATATGCAAATGAACCCGTATCTTCTACTCATTTTAATTATATCATTTCAATAAAAGAAGGTGTGAATAAAAGGCTTTACATGTCTTTAGAAATCTCAGCACATATCTACCTTTAAAAGATGCAATCAGCCAGATAGTTTTTGTTAAGAATATTAACAATTATATTAAGTAGCAATGATAACAGCAATCATAATAAGTCACAAGTAATAAAGGGATACACATGATCTTTGTGTCAAGAGGAATGTGAGGTCAATTTAACTGATTGTTGCAAAGACTCTTGGATCAGTCCTGATAAAATAATAGAAGCATTATTTCATGACAGCCAATGTATTTTGTAATTGTTGATGATTTTTGAGGTATAAAAGAGAATACTAATCTGCTTAAACTATCATGAATTTCTCTCAAATAGAGCAGTGTTTTAAAATTAATAAATCTGTCTTTCATTAATACTGTATTAATTGCAGAACACAATAATCCTGGGGCTCTTTATTAAAGAATGCCAGCTTCATAATTAATGACAAAAAGGAGAATAAGAATTGAAATATGTTGCTTATCACTACCACTAGGAAACAGAAGTACCTTTTCACATTTTTCTGGCATACTTCTCCCTCTAAGGATTTTCTCTCACAGAACTCAGAGTACAGTTAACCTCTCACAGTCAATAACTGCACACTTGAATAAATCAAAATTAAGCCTAATTCATTTTTAACCCTACACTCAGCAACAGTAATGATTGACTATTTGTGACAAAACTGCAGAAGGGAGCTCATACTTTAAGGGTCCAAACATTGCCCATGTTGAAGAAAATGGAAAGCTGAGGTGACCTGATCTGCCTCTGCCCATTAGGGACTTTTTGATAGTCATTGTCTTCAAGAAAAATAATTGCTTCCCAAGAATGCTCAGCTAAATCATTTTATTAGTGTGAACTGGATTAAGGTTATAGGAAGGTCCCTCTTGCTTCTTACTCAATAATATCTGACCATGCATATCAAAGAGTGGAGGAGGCAAATTATTCATTATTTCAGCAGCATAATGAAAGCATAAGGGAGGTTTAAAAGGACGCTATCTGCAGCAGGAAACTGTCAAAGAACGTGGGAACACAGCCCTCCTGCATTTTTGTTTCAGCTCCGTTGATCAGAAGATTGAAAGGCCTGCTCTACCTACAGGGGTCCTCTGTTCAGGCCCCACAGTGCAATTATAATCCGTCCTCACCTCCTTTAGAATGACAGGCCAAAAACAAAGCCCAGAGCTTTTGTACAGCTTAGCATTCCTAAGAAACACCAATCTTAATTTCTTTTTTTTTTTTTTTAACTGTTAAGAATTAATTAAAATTGCTCTTATATAATATCAAGGGATAAAACAGCTTAAAATTATCTAATATTTTTTAAGGGCAGAATTTTTTCGGCAGAAGGAAATCAATTGCTCACTGCCACAAGGTAGGGCAGCTCTGCTTTTGTCTTCCTGCTGCCTCCAGGAATAAGGAGTCCAGTTGGCAGTATTTAGCATGAGGCCGTTTAATTTCATTTTTTTCTGCCGTTATTCCTGTTGTTTACACGTGTTATTGACAGAAACTTGCAAGAAGTTACATCCTCAGTGGCTCTTGCAGTTTAATCTTGCTGGATGTCTGCCTTTCAAAGGAAGATTAAACAAAACCCATGCACCTCCATAACTAACATGTGTACTAGGTCACCATAAAAGCACCAAATGGTAGGAAATGTGATGACCTAAGTATATTAAGAGATGCAGGAGACATAGGAAAAAGTAATGTTTTCATAGCTTCCAGCAGGAGACTATTTTGGAGGCCAAATAATAAAACAACAGTGGCAAACTACAAAATCTACAAAACATATTGTGTCTTTAATGTTCCTTCAGCAGGCCCACCACATCATTGTGGTTTTCTGAGGAATGCTGTAGATTGCAGGATTATAGAAGCTTGGAAAATTCTGTGTTTAAGATGAAAAGTTGCTTTGCCCAGCACAGCCCAGCACCAGCAGGCTAAAGTAAGCTGTCAGGTTCCACTGCAGAGCGAGCACGCTGAATGCGTTTGGCCAGCAAATCTCACATCACCTGCATGACCTTTAAATGTATGTATTTGCAGAAGGTTAGACAAGATTCCAGGCTGCTGGAAAGCTTTAGTGAGTGAGATCAGTATGGGATGCCACAGGGTAGTCTAGCTGTTGATATGAAAGTCTGCCTTGGAATTGCAAGACCAGGTGATAGTAAAAACCATGGCAATGGCATGAATTAATTTCACTCTTCTCATCCTCTGATTCTTCTTTCTCATCCAGGACAATCTAGAATTACTTTTAGGCTGATTTGGGGATATTTTTAATATCTTAAAATGTGGTACAGCTGGAATGAAATGAGTGAAATTTGGTTTCAAGAATACAAGTGTATTTACAGGTCAGGTTATATCTCAACTGTTCTGATACTTACTGGTAAGTTCACACTATTCTGGTTTCACTTAAAATTCACTTAAACTATTTGCATTACTTAGCAGTGGCTTTACAATTATTTTCTTTTATTAGATTGAAATTCCTAATGTGTGTTAAATTGAGTGGTTAGGGATCCTTTACAAGCATTTAGGAAAGGATGCATTTTAGCAAAATCACCCTTAAAATTATAAATATTTTAGTATTCCTTTCAAGATTTATTTTTGGGGAGGTGTAAAGCAATGTAAATAGGAATCAGGCTGCTCAATCATAAAACAAGTTCTTTTTGGTGTGTTATACATTGACTTCTTTTGTTTGAAAGGGACAAAGACATAGTATCTTATTCTTTTTCACATATGGTTCATCTCTTTGCCCTCTAAATGACACCAGCTGGATGGTTCATGTAAGACACCCAGGAGCCCCAGGACAGAAGGGAATCAAGCAGTGAATAGCCAGCAGGGACATACCAAAAGCCAAGTGCCAGCTCTGTCATTCATTACCTATGCTATTACCTTTGGAAGTACTATGGCACAGAAGATCACTTCTGGAGCAATAGGTGCATTCAGGGATTTGGTGGAACATCTGTTCCTGATGTACTTATCAGAACCTGTGAAAAATCTGGAGTGATTCTCTGAACCAGCCAGCAGAGTCCCACCAGCAAGGCATTTTTGAGAAATGTTCAGAAATGTGGCATTCTTCAAACACGTAGAAACCTTGCTCCTTGGGATGAGGTGTTAGCTATTTCTTGCTACATGCTAGCAACAGTATTTAGCAGTTTTATTTAGCAGGTAGGAACTTTTTTTGTTTTATTTTACTTTCAGTAATTCTGCAAGTTAGTATGTCAGAATGGATGTAGGGCTTGACTGACCTTCAAATAGCTGGTGCAACCACATTCCTTTCTGGAATTCAGTACACCTCCTTGACAGCCTTTGATAACATGCAGGACCAACCAGACCCCAAAGGCTAGCATGCCTCAACACTAAGGGAAGGCTCAAATCAGATCAATCTGTCTGGAGGAAGTGGAAGGCTCACAGAGCTCCATCTTCCATGGGAATGTCAAGGCCTACCTGGAAAGCAGGAGTTTTAGCTGAATTTGGACTTCTTTATAACTTGCATTTAATTCTGCAGAGCTTCAGGCCAGCCATGGTAACTGCAAGTTTATTTTCACAGTTGTTAATGAAATAATTGGGAAGTTTTAGCCATTTCTATTCCACATTCTTTTTCTACTACCTAACACCCATTTTGAGAGTCTAATTAGCTAGAAAAACCTACTTACTGATAGAGTTTATGGGGAGAAAAGAGCCTGTGGACACTATTTGTTCCTGCTAGACCCAATAGAATCAATAATTTCTAAAAATTCTTTTACTTTTGCTTTGGTTAGGGTTTTCTTTCTTTAATAAGAAATAGAACTAACGAGCTTTTAAGAGACTCTGAAACACCTAAAGGAACTATGACAGATTTTTCAGTTTGAGCAAGCACACCATGGCCACAGTTCACAATGTTTGTGTTTTTAAGCCCTACTGTCATCAAAATATTGCCTATCATCCTGAAAGGTTAGCTTGAGTCAGTGCTTTCAATTTCTTTAAGAATTTTTAATACAATGTTTTTCTACAACGTTTCTCTAGTCAAATGCTTACAGTTTTCCAGCAAACACTCTTACATTGAGCAGATATATAAAGTTATCCTACATTTTATTTCCTCCTTTTGTGCAATGTAATCTTTCAACTATATTTCCTTCAGAACAGATTTCAAGGTGCAAAACCTCCCAAAACTTTAACTTTTAAACAGAATGATAATGTCAACCTTTCACTGTAAGCTGAGAGATTCACAAGAACAGAAAAGCTGAAAGCTGACAGCTAGAAGGAACATCCATCCATAATGGTCTAGAAGGGTGTGTCTCTGTTTCCTAATGCGAGGAAATTGCCTTGTGATGCATTTGAATAGAAATACTCATTAAGGGTTGGTGGACTACCAGTAGAGAAGGTAGCACTTGGGTGCTAAACAGATCTATCCGAATTTTCTTTGATCTCCAGCTGTTTCAGCTGTAAATCCACCCTTTTTTAAAATTATTATTATTATTCTTTTTATTTAATATGTTCATATGAGAAAGCTCCTTTGGTTTACGATAGATTTCAGGAACTGGATGAACCAAAAGCTGTTTGCTCTGTGCCACCAGAAAATCAGATTGTTTGTATATGTTGTGTGTGTGTGTGTGTGTGTGTGTGTCCACTCCTGTTCTCAAAGGGAAGTCTCAGTTTCTAAAAATATTTAGGTTGTTCAGGTGAATCTCTGTTCAGCCAAGTCGGCCACACACATCCTCCCAGGTGTCCAAAACTCTAATGGTCTTCAGACATCTAAAATCTGTTCTATTTCCATAGTCTGAACTGTTCTTTAATAATATAATATTATTATTATAATAGCAAAGTTATATTCTTAGTCTGATCCTTCCCACTGTCCCTGTAGATATGAAAACTCAAGACACAGATCTGGCACTCTGCAGCTTCCCTTTTTCTGACAGGACAGAGCAAGACGACTAGATTTTCTCCTGTAAGAGCTCCATTATTGTAAACACCAAGAGGAGCATCCTTAACTTTTTCCAAGCATTTCTTGCAGCAGAAAAGACTTTCTGAAAGATTCAGAGACCCATGAAAATACCATCAGCTTGTGCAAATCGTTATATCTCCAGCCACAGCTAGATGTGGATAATAACTATTTTATTCATGTTTTTCTGAAGCATGAATGCCTCCAATTAATCCAAATTTAATCCATTTCTTTCTATCCACATATGTTGGGATGGGAGGGTTGCATCCATAATATGAGCACTGTTTTTTACAACCTGCTGGAAAGTAACTGACAGAACAACTATTTTCCATGCTTTGAAACTTTGTCCTGAATTCAGAGATTTACCTGGACTGAATGCCTTCAATGCCCACTTCTCATCTGTGCCAAAACTGTTTCACCTGGGAAGCTTACAATTTGAAATAATCTCTTTATCCATTTAAATATAAGTGAAAATGAATTTTTATTTGTCCATAATGAAAGTTATTCATCTTGACATGTTCTCATCACGATTCACTTTCAAGTATGAATACCTTAATGAAAGAAGTGAGACAGAGAGTAATTAAATTAGGTGATGAATGCGTCTGAAAGTGTACAAAGTAAACAATAAAAATTATTTCTTTGATTTCCAGTTTATTTTATTTCAGCAGTCTGTTTTGGGATTGTACCTCACAATTAGTTTTAAATCCAGAATAGAGACAAAGGATGTGCAAAACATGAGAAATGGGAAGTATTCACAATGTTTTTTGGCAAAACAACATACTGTCACAATTACTGAGTTTGTTCTTGAGAACCTAGAGCTAAGAGTTGAAATTCAGCTTTTCAGGCAAAATTAGTGTCAATTCACTTCCATGCCATGAGGTAGTTTATTGAGGGTCACCCTGCAGACCAAAATTTTCCATCAAACCTGCAGCTGTTGACCAGCCACGTGCAGAAGGTGCATTTTGGATGCATGTGTCCTGGCATATCCAGGGCTTGGCATATCTGACATATCACCAGGCAGTTAAAAAAAGTTCTCATTTTCTGTCTGTGTGCTTATAAGAAAAGTCACAGACTGGGATGTGCTTATGCCAGGTGTCCTGGAGCCTGTCAGCTCTGATGGAGACTTTTGCTTCAGCCTCCGTGCTGTGGAATGGGCACCTCGTGGCTCTGAAAAGATACATGAGCTGCACAAAGCCACCCTTCTTTTATTGCTGTTATTTGGAAGAAAAAAAAGAAAAAAAACAACAACAACAACAAAAAAACCTATTGGTTTGAAAGGGAGAAGCATCTTCTTTCAAAATTTAGTTTCCTTCTTCACATCTTCTGCAGAAGGTAAAGAGGCTTCTGAAACTTGGGTTAGTTGGGTTGGATTAGAAGTTTCTCATGGGTTATGCCAGTAACAAAGTCAGCTGCTGCTAATGTTGAAGTGAGGAAACTGCTTATGCTGATGAATGGTACAAACATGCTGCTCTCTACCTTGTCATTACAGTAATATATTATATGGAGATGATGCTGGAGGCAGTCACTCTAAAGCACTCCAGTCAATGAAGCTGCAAAATATTACTGCTTTGTGAGAACAGCCTAAGCCTTTCTGTTTGATTGCTACAGTCATCAAGCAATTGCTGCCATGTGGATGCTTTCAGTAGCTTTTAGTACCTTTTTTTTTTGAAACATTTTCACAAAGGTAGTTTGTTACTTGAGGCTTTTGCTTCAAATTCATATTTTTAGCTCCAACATGCTTGTACCTGCAGGGAACATCAACAGTTTTTATTAAGCTTTAGCAAGGCTCTTCCCTCTGGCAAGAATTTCTCCTGATGATTTTATGGACAGAGGAAATGACACATTTACTGTTTGCAGCCTGTCAAAAGAAGAGCAGTTGTAGCAATATCATGGTGAAATTTTGGAGATGAGTTGGAAAAAATATCAAGCTGAAAATTACTATTCATTTTTTAAGTGGAGCTCATTCAGCATGTTGGGAAGCAAAAGAGCTGATTCATTTTTCTCAGTCCTTTGGAAGTTGTGTTGATATTTTCTGTGCAAAATTAATATAGAAGTCTGCTTCCAAGATATCTGTTTGAAATCATACCTGGCCTTACTTTTCCCCATGCCAGCTGAAGCAGCTGCAAATTAAGAATCTGTGCTTTGTAGCATCAGATTTCTATTGCTGTGCCAGCAGCAGAAATTGGCTTCCATGCCCATACTGACAGAAAGTAAAACTGGAGGAGTTACAGCAGCACAAACCACCAGATCTTCTAATTCCTTTGTAGAGGAGAATTTAAGCAGGGAAGATTTGTGGCCAGGGCCTTGGGGAAGCACTATAGGATGTCCTGTTTAAAAAAATCCCTACTATAACCTGTATCAAAGACATCACAAACGTTGCTGTACCCTCCCACTGCCACAAATATGTCATCAGTGCACACAGGAATAACTCAAATCCACTGCTTGAAAAATGCTTTTTTTTTTTTTTTTTTTTTTTGACAGATAAAGCTTATGAAAATATTTTCTTTAACACTAGTTTCTCTGGAGACATTCTGCTTTGAAATGATAAAGAAGATACTTCCAGAGCATGAGCTGTTGCCCTTACAGGCACTCTTTGGACAATCAGAGGAACTCTTTAAACTCAAGGGTAATATCTATAACAACATATGGCTTGTTGTATAGTGCAGTTTAATCAACCATAAAGTGATTCCAATTTAAATATGTTCTATTTTAATTGGCAATTGTGTTGTTATCTGTGCTTACAAATAGAAGTCAGAATAGTTATGTTAACTTCTGTCATCTTGCCCTGCAGACTAATTTGAGCTATATTAAGGGATTTTGATTATTCAAAGTTGAAATAACTGTTTAGGTGTAAATATTATATCAGAGTATAGATTCTGGGTTTGAGAGCAGAAGTGGTAGAGGAAAAGGAGTAAAAGTAGATGAAAGTCTAAAACAAAACTTTTTAAATTTTGGTTGACTTATTTTCAAGTACATTGGCAAATGCAACAGAGGGATTATCTAACCTATCTACTCTGAGAATGAAGCTGGACTGGACCTCGTCAGATCACTTCAAATAGGAATTGTCCCACTTTTATAGATGCCAAAACCAAATAAAAGGCAAAAAAATTTCAAATTCTTCAGTATGATTCTGCTTTCTGTATGTTAGCTATGACATAGCATGGAATTCCTCATTTTTGTTACTGTTAACTGCACAGTCAAAACATTTTTCACGTCATATTTGTTATACCTAAGCTAAATACAATGTAATTTGAAATTCTTGATCTGTTACATTCCTATTCAAGATGTTTCTTACACTGGAGAAGAGGATGAACTTCAGTAAAGGCATGTATGGAAACTCTCCATCCTCTACTGACTTTGCTTTTCCTTTAACCAAAGAGAAACTTCATTCATTACAATGATATAAGATCATCTAAATCATCAAACTACAAAGGGAAACATTTGACATTTGATAACCCTGATTAAAATGGAAAGAATTTTCTTGCACAATTAACCTCATTTTCTTACCCATCATTCTGGAGTAAATGCAAGAAAAATGTAGACACTGTGAAAATCATTCTATTTACCAGGTGCACTCTTTTTTTTTAATACTTTGTCACAAGCTGTCATACTGCCTTGCTGTTTATGATGCAAAAAAAAGATATTCCAAAAAAACAGAGGAGAAAAAGGAACCATTGTAGTTTCATGGGTTATCACAGCAGTAATGGAATCAAGTTAGCCATCTCCTCACTTGAGACTGCTATAAAGAATGAAGATATACTTCATTACATTCTAATGAGGGAAAGAAATCTTGGGCTATCTTTGGAAAAATTATTTTTAGGGTATGGAAGAACAGGTGTTTGTTAAACTCTTCTTTGCCTTCAAGCAGAGGCTGGGAAGCAGCCCCTGCTCATCAGACTGCATGGGGGAACATGGTGGGTCATAGCTTTGGGATTTGGGCTCAACAGCTCATGGAGTAGCAAAACAGGATCACTGCATTCAGGTAAAATTGTCAAATAGCATCTTAACAGAAGAGTCATCTGGATTTACAAGATAACATTTATTTCATATGCTTAAATCAGGGTACAGGATTGAGGGCTGGTCTCTCTACACTTTCAGCTTCCCTGGGGTATTTTAGAATTCCACAGCTCACTGCTCCTTCCCTGCAGTGCAGAGTGAGGCTCTTGCTATGTAAACCAAAGGAGCTCCAAACAATTTTCAGAATTCCACTGGTAAAACTATTTATCCACATTACCTATTTCTATTGTGCCTTGAGGTAATAATACCATATAATTTGGTATTATGCATTTTTAATTATAATCCCTTCCAGAGGAAAATGTCTCACTTCTTTCATGAAAAAAGGGATTGCCTATAGAGGTAATGAATAAACAAGTGGTGGAATTAGCTATTTAAATTCTGACAGTAAAAACAATCAAAGTAAAAGGTAAAGATATGTATCTTGAAAATGAAAGGAAAGAGATATTTCTTATCCAGCAACACCCATGTGACAGAGCTATTGCCTATCCAATGTGCCACATTCATACTAAATGTCCACTAGTGTGTATGTGCACACACTGTGAAATCAGGAATTCTTCCCAAGCTTGTCAAAAGACTAAAAACTTTTTTCTAGTGATGCAGCACCTGATGAAATAATTCTCCAAATCAATGACTGCAGGAGAGAGAAGATTTGAGCCCTGACCAATCACCATGTTGAACACTCAGTGATCCATTTCTTGCTATGCAGATCCAGGTGACTGCCAGGCTGTTCCTTTTAAAAAGGTGAAAAAAACAGAGTTCAGATGATAAACAGGGCAAAACAGGATTTTACACTGGAGATCAGAGGCATCTATAGCACCTTCTCACATAACTGCCTTGTGATGTGGACTGTTAAATTTCTGGTTTCTCAGTAGTTTGCTTGGAAGTGATCACCATCCAGTTCCTGTAGTCTGTCATTTAGAATTCAGCAGTCAGTAAGCAGAAAGAAAGAACAGATAATACCAGAAAAGGAAACAAATACAAGGAGCATGCTAGAAAGTGAGCAGATTGGGAGGCATCATGCCTTCACATCACACTATAACCTGAGCAGTTCTAGAAAACATAAGGATTGTGTATGCTGAAAAGCTACAGTTCAGTTCCCTCAGCTTTAGGTCATCACATCTAGTCAATTATTAACAGCAACAGTCATACCATAAATACATACTGCTTAGCCTTTGAAATAGTTCTTTTTGTTCTTGTTGCTATTGGGAGGCTCTTGTCAAAAGACCAAAAAGGACCTTCTGATTTCCTGAGTGTATTCCCAGCCACAGCTCATTTGTCCAGGTGTCAGCCTTTATTCTTAATGCTTTCATGATATGTGCCTGTGGATATTTTAGAGAGTAGTTATGCTTCCTCTGCACCTTCTTCTAGCTAAGCCTGTCAATTCAAGCTGTTCCACCACAACAAATTCTCTCTTACTGACTATCTAAATAACACATCACCACAAGCACAGGTGATTCATACATTTTAGGAAGAAGCATCCTTTTGCTTCAGCTATTCTTTTGCTTCAGCTGTTCCAGCTGCTCTTGAGTTCTAGCCTCTGACTTCCTCATTAACAGCTTCATGAACTGGTGTGGTATTGGAAAGAAGTGATACTTCTGTCCTGCCCATGCTAAAACCTTATGTTTGCCTGGAAGGAGAGGTAGCTAAGGAAAAGGAATGATTTCTTTTCTTTTTTTTTTCTTTTTCTTTTTTCTCTTTTTTTTTTTCTTTTTATTTTTTCTTTTTTTCCTTTTTTCTTTTCTCTTTTTATTTTTCTTTTTCTTTGTTTTTTCTTTTTCCTTTTCTCTTTTTTTTTTCTATTTTTTTTTTCTTTTTTTCTCCCCATTCAATGCTTTCATCAAGTCCTGAGGAAAGCTTTTCAGCAAAGGGCCCCTAGTCCATAAGGACAGCAGGGGTTTCTGCACTAGATTAATACTTCGTAATATCCTAAGCTGCTTGAGATTTTCCTGACACTTTAGGGAAGCAGATGAGGTAGATCAGTTTTTTGGGGTTTTTCTTGGCCTCTAATACCATAATGATTTCACCAACAGGTAAAGTCCTTCTCACTTCCTTCCCTTTGAGGTGTGAAAGTGGCAGCATCCCCAGAATGCCCCTAAGCTGCTGCTTCTCACCCTATCCTGAAGCGTGTATTTGCATCATATTAACAAATAAGTTGTCACAGAGACTCTGTGTTGCAGCCCTTTTTCCCACTTTGGCTGTCTCACAACCAGTAATGTGATTTTGGGACTGCAGGTTCCTTACTCATGGGAAAGCAGCTCAGTGGTTCACATAATAATATTAATAATCATGAATCAAAATATATGCTCATCTCTCAGTAATTAAATTGTGCCTTCTCACTTCTGCACTATCCTCTGCCTAACTCAGAATCAACATGACTGCTGTGCATACATCTTAGGAATCCAAAATGCTTTTTATTTCCACATCACTTTGCCTTCTAATTTGCTGTAAGATGTTCCAGAAAGTAACTATTTCTGATGACTCTGTAGAATTCAACACTCAACATATCTTCCTTTCCTATAATGTGCAATAAGAATGCATTAATTTTAACTGTTTGCAAAATATAGGCTTTTTAAAAGTCATATTTTCTGCAAATCTGGCATGCTAATTTCCCATGTGTGATTGGTTCATCATGCAGATACTCAATAGTAAATAAAACCCAAGGTTTACAAAAAAGGATTTCTGAGCAAGTTTATTAGGTTAAAAACTGTTTTGTTTTGGTGTGCCACTGTTGTTGTTTTTTCTTGGTCCCACATGGAGAGCAAACATGGCCTGGAAGAGTGTTATGTCAAGTACCTCCCATCATGCATTGTCGCTGCTCAGTGAACTGGAGTCTAAAAAAAGTAATTCCTCATTTTCATCTTGACTAGGATTCCCCTTTTCTTTGCTGTGAAGCTGCACTAATCCTTCATTCAGCGCAACCCACACCCTCTGGTTCCACTCGGAGTTCTCCCTTTCTAACGTCATTGTATTCTTTATCTGGGCCTTCTTCTTCCAATAGTACTCCTTGAAAGCTCTTTCACAGACAAGAAAGGACCAGCTCCATAATGGCCAAGTTGGCCCTTTTCTTTTCTCTCTCTTTTTTTTAAGCTTCCGACTGAGCTTTGCTATTTAATCTTCTTGAGGCGTTCAAGATGTCACTTGCCTCTGATGACTATAGACAAAAGGGAAATCCATCCAACTTGAATGCAGTGTATACTTGAATACATAGGGTTGCTTTGAAGAGAGTTTCTTGAAGTCTCTGTGTTTCATTGGCTGTCCTGGTGGCCTTCATGCAGGTCTTTATGTGAAATCATATGCCCTTTCACAGATCACATTTCTTGGAAAGTTACCTGAATTTATTCACCCCTAAATGTTATCAGGTGAGATATAAATCAAAAGTGATTTTTTTTCGGTCATGTGTTTTTAACTCATGAGAATTCCTTCCTCACCAAAAGCATAGATGAACACTTGATGCTTTGTGGATGATTTGACTGCTGAGTTAGCACATACTTTACAGGTAGCAGTTCTATATTTTCCCTTCTTGCTGCTGCAAGCTGAAAAAAGGGAGAATAAACAGAGGGCAGAGTGCAGCAACCCCTTGCTCCAGGCCCTCCAGGTCCTGTTGGAGCATTAAAAATTTAACATTTGCCTATCTGTAATGCATTACATCAAGACTGATTTCAACTTCCTGTATTTTAGCAAACCTGAAACCTTAATACAAGGTTTTTAGTAACTGTTATGGACAGTATAGGCAAAATACAGTTACTTATAAATGCTCTATATTATATATATTCTTTAGAGCACCCCAGTTTTCCTGAAGTGCTGAATGCTCCAAGACACGTAACACTTTAGCTGCTGGTTACCTATGAATATTTATACAGACAGACAACAGGCTGGGGGTGTCAAGGATGTGGATGAACAGGTATTTGTCCAAACAGGGTATCAGTCAGTATGGATTGCATAGTCTTTGTATAGATTCAGTTTCATTAATTTATTTTTGTGTCACATCTGTATCGAAAATTCTAGAAAAACACCGAAACTGGTAACATCCATTGCAGTGTGGATGAAAGTGCAGGCACTTTTATTAAATAGAAATATAGGAATTTCTGCATTGAAATATGAATCTACCAATTCCTAGCATTGATCAGGAGAAGAAAACTCTCAGTCTTTGTAGAGATATATACAACTTTTCATTTCCCATATCAATCATGAGAACAAGTTGAAGTTCATATAATGGCCAGTTCCATTTACCCTAATTGTGAAGGACTTAGCCTGACTGTTTGCATTACAGACTGTGGCCACTGGGTTCTCAGTAGGGGTTTTTGGCCTACTCCATCCCGTAACAAACCCATGTTCATGCGTCGATTCAGATCCATCACCCTGAGATAAACTGTGAATATTGCCCTTTGTCCCGAGCTGCATTCTTTCATGCATTGTGTAGTGACTATTTAAGGATTTAAAGGCTCATTTGCACAATTCTTTTGTCAGCAGCCTGGGTGCAGAATGGAAAAGTGATGGCTTCTCTGTCTGGGTTATGCCCTGAAGCTCTTGTGAGAGGAATCTACATACATAAGTTTTTCTTACACATGCAGAATGTCAACACTAAAAGAAAAAATGACCTGTCTGTTTCTGTAGCTTAAAAGGTTATGGGTTAATATAAGATGTGATTTGTTTTCCTCTTTTGTGGCATTTTAAAAAAAATCAACACTTGAAAACAAACAGTAAAGGAAGACAGAAACACTGTGTATTTAAAAATTCAGCTGATTAAGGTCGCTGGAATTTGCAAAATAAATCTCCTGCTCTGAAGGAGATTGATAACATTAATAATTTAGATGCCTTCTATTGCTTAGGAAATGTAGGAAAAGATAATATTTCAAAGGTCCATCTCATCTGCCCATTATGCATGTCTGTTTTGTTAATACATGTTTATTTATACAAAAAAAAACCCGTTGAAATTACAGTAGTTTGGTGTATAATGTGTGTGGGTAGGTGTGTGTGTATAATGCATATACATTTATTTATTCATTTTAGAAAAAGGTCTTGTTATTCTTCACCTCACAGCAAGGTTGGTTGGAAGGTGACAGAAAAGGTTAACATTTGGGAAAATCACCTCCTTGCACTGTAGCTGAGGATTCAAAAGGCTGTGCTTACTCCATCTGAAAAATTTATCTGCCTTATTTATTTTATCAATGATTTTTATTTGACAGAGATGGATGTGTCATTATGTTAATAAAATTTACAGTAATTTCTCACAAATAAGCAGGACTTGAAAGCAGATAGCAAAGTCAATTTTAGCAAACTCAAGCTGCTTAGCTAGTGCACCTGAATTGTAGAACAGCATTGCCCTTTTCCAAGCAGCATTTTTCATCAAGGTTTATGACTCAGAGTGCTTAGCAATTGGCTGCACTTCTTTTTCAATGTTTTCTAAATAAATTGTTTTGTAATGTGTCTCATATCATTTGGTCTGAATAAAATGTCTGACGCAAGTGGCTCTTGCAGCTGCTGAAAACCTTGAAACATGCAAGATTGTGGCCTTCAAAGTAAATCTGATTTATATTTTTAGGCTATTATAAGCACAATGATATGATTATTAAAAAATAAATATACTTTTAGGCTCTACTATTTTCCACCTACAAGTTATTAATATTAGACTGAATACTGAATTCTGTCCAGACTAGTTTTAGTTGTACTTGATCTGATTTTAATCAAACTCCAGCTATTGTTTTTTTTAAAATAGGTGGTTGGGGTATTCCAGTTTTTATATCAGTCATTCATCCCCTCTGCTCTACAAATATGATGAGCTTTTACCACCCAAATGTTGGCTTTTCCCAGAGTTATTAAACCATTTTCTAACCTAATGTGCGTGGTCAAAGCCTCTAAAGATACCATATTCATCAAATTTCTCTTAGCTGGAGTCCAGGCACCATCTGGTAACAAATGGAGGTAAGTGGTATGTTTGAAATTATGTTATTAGTGGCACCAGTTGGTTTAATCAAACTACAACCAAGGCTTATAACCAGTGCAACCCTTGCTAAAGCTTCTGACTATTATGGTGACCATGACTTCCCCCTGTCTTTGTCCACTTCCATGGTTTTGATTCATGTTTAACCTTGTGTTACAGATTACAGGTTGTGTGACACAAGAGCAGACACCAGTTCTGCAGGATCTCAAGGACTGGGAATGCTTGTCATGGAAAAGATGTGTAACTGCCTCAACAATCAGTTTTAAATCTACTTCCAGTGAAACATCTGCCTGTTTGATCTTTACATAGAGATTGTTGTGATGTTTTGGGTTTTTCTGAACCAGTAAATACAAGAATGTAAGTGATTTGAACACTAGGAATTATTAATTTGTAAGTAGTTTTATATGGAATACATTAAAACTACATTTACAAAGTTGTAATATTTTTTTTGTCCTTCTATTTGCTAAGCTCTAAGTAGAATGTTGAGAAATAAAAAGCAGAAAAATTTTGAATTGGTTACTTGTGATAGGATTGCAGATCCTTAGAAGTTAGGTAGAGCCTGGTCTTTCTATTTTTGAAGATTTGTCTGTCATCCTAAAGCATAATGTCAACTGCTGGTCTCCCCTCCAGGGAATTCTGTGAACTTTTATGCTATGATACATGCCTCGTTTAAACATTTGTATTGCTCTTCTTTTTTTATTACATTCCTTAGCCTGAAGATATGCAAAATCACGTGAATCCCAATGTAATGTGCTCTCTGACAGACTGATGTCACTGACACGAGGTAGCCTTTGAGCTCTGGCTCAGGGTCTAGGCTGTGAGCAATGGCTGTACCAGAGAGGATTCTAAATATTGCCCCAATTTCAGAATAATGGGGGCTGAGCTCTGTCTTGATCCCACTACTCCTGCTGAATGCAAATGACCACTTGAAAATCTTTGTCTCCAATGTGTATTGATAGTTCATACAACATATAAAATATTCTGGTGTCCAGGATAAACATCTGTTCCTGATTGCAACAGAAATGGTGAGTGGTTCTAGACCCTGCCAGCTCCTAAGCTGTGCACAGGTCTGGGGGAGTGCTTGCTGGCTGTCAATACTAACAATATCATGACATGGGTGATAGAGCTCCAGAGGCTTGGATCTGGTGCATTTACCTACAGGAGTATGGCCACAGCCTGAGAACCACCATCCAGAGTAGAAAAAAAATGGTCAGGTGAAGGAGAATGGAGTCTATGAATTTGTTACAGTGCTATCATATTGCTGATGGGAGCAGGGAGCCAAGCAATGGATGGACAAAACATAATACAAAGAGCAGCAAAGACAGTAAAATAAACCAATTATCATAAGGTCACCTTTCTATTTTCCCCTGATTACTTTTGGCAGCTCCCCACCAAACCTCCCATTTTTTGATCACCAGTCAGGAGCACATAACTGCACAGGTGCTCTTTCACCATGTCTGAATAAATAACATTGTGTGTTCCTGTGCCCCCCTCCCAGTGTCGTCTGCAATGTTCACCTGACATGGATCCCTGTCCCTCACACAAAGTGCTCAGACACTTTCTCAAAAGGTTCATGCACATTGCCTGGGGATGCATGCTGCTCACAGGTGCTCAGAAGTGGCCAGCCTGTCTGAGAGCCAGGCACTTTTTAGTATCCACGTGAATCCTGGCCATGCCATGCCCATTGGCCACTGTAGAGCACAACTGTGCTTGAGTTATTTTATTTTACTTTACAGCTCACACATAGTCTAGGTGTCAGATTCAAGGCTGTGAATTCCCACAGCTATGAATTTTAGTGAATTCCTTTACAGCTCTTGCCCTAACTGTCTAATCCCATTGACTTTGATAGGAGTTATGCATTTAGACACTTCCACAAAGGGCTCTTAGTGGGATTTTTTAGATGTTTATATATAAACATATATGGTTTTAAGAACAAGGTCTGTAAACTGTAAATCGTTGGTCTATAGCTGTGGTTTAATTTGTCTTCAAAACTACAGTGTTGGTGACACTGTAGAAAACATGTCAGCATAAAACATAGGGAATTACATTTATTATCCATGTTAGTTTACTTCATTATTCCTACACAGCGATGCCTTTAGTGTAACAGAAGTTAACTAGAGGCATTAGGATCCATAAATATGTATTTTGAGGGCATTATTTAATTTGTTTTAGTTTTTCATGTTATCTCTTCCACCTTGCCCTTTCAAACTTTGTTTTATTTTTATTCTCACTTTGGCACTTTTAACTGATAGTATAAAAATATTTGCATTTAATAATTTGCATAATATAATTGTAACAAACTTTAAAATAAAATGAAAGCTTGCAGATTACAAAACTGCAGAGCTCAGCAATACTTGAGCATACACAGAGAAGAATGATGCTGATAAGGCAGTCTGTCTTGTTAATTAGTGGAGTAAAATCTGGTTCCTTAAGTCACAAAACTAAGCTAATTAAGACAGAAGAATTTGAACACAAATTGAAAGTGATCTTTTTTTTTTTTTTTCTCAGCTGTAAAGAGTTTTTCTCTAAAAGTGCCATATATAATACAGTGTATCTTGGATTTATTCCAAGAAGAATTGTGAGCCAGTGCAGAAGGCCATGCTGGGATTAACAAATACATAAAAGAATTTGCACTAGGAGTACAGCTGGAAATAAACAGTGTAAGATGACCTAACATTTAATTTATGTTTACAAAAGGAAGAGAAATATACTCAAATTTAAAATAGAAGATGTCTAACTCTGCTCTGCTTGAAACTGCAAGAATTTGAGAGGCAATTATATTTCATCCTCATTGCAAAATACTCTTTTGTGAGCAGAATTAAGTTCTTCAGCCCAGATTTTACATTTCAAACTTCCCTATGATATGAAGGGTATTTCTTACCTGGAGAAATGCTATTCTATGTCTCTTTGAAGTACAATAATCTATTTTTCCTTTCCTTCTTGTCTCAGCCTTAGTATGCCTCTAGTCATCTCCTGCCATTGACACCCAAACATGGGGTCTGTTCAGTCCTCTATTATATTTTGACTTATTTTTCCTGAGCTACCTGTCTCCTTCCTACACACCACCGTGTGCTCTCTCTGTGCCCCTGGATGCTGCATTTTCCAGGAACATTCCTCATATTGTTTTCCTAGACAGTTCCTTTGTTCCTTCTTGGACACCCTTACTGCAGCTTGTTCACTTCTGCCTCTTATTCACTCTCAGCTCTGTCCCTTAATAGTCACCTACCCTCTACCATGGCATCTTTCTGCAGTCCTGGAAAGACTGGTATTTCCCTAGGAAGCTTGGGATTAGTAAGTGCAAAACTGTTCTAGCATTTCCCTAAGAAATCTTGGGATTAGTAAGTGCAAAACTGTGACTCCACTTGCATAAATAACACTGATCTCCAAACTTCCACAAGTTAGAAGAAAACCAAATTCATCTTCCTTTCAGTGAAGAAATTAATCTTCCTTTCAGTGAGGAAATTCATGAACAAAATTCAGCATTTGGACCCAATTTGTTGGCTTCCAACCATGCCTGTACTAATTTATATAGATGCACCCAGAAAGTTTGAAAAATGAACGCCTTGGGCAATTTCAGTGGAGATTACTGTAAATCTTTGTTGCTACAGTTATTCTGGGGACAGACAGAAGTTGTGGCTAGCTTGGCATCACTTTGCATTACCACAGAAGTGAATTTTAAAATAATAATAATAATAAAGGGAGTCAGCCCAGCCACAGATAATTGACTGTGGTACAATAGCAGAATAAATAATGCTTAAGAAGAGGTCATTCATTGGGCAGGATGCTCTTAAGACACAACAAATCTTCGTCCTTAATTCTGTAGCTTGCTAAATGAGTTAACAGAGACACAGAGTGACCTGAACTTTAGATGCATTTGCCTTCAGTTCTGAAACAGCAGTTTTTCCTCTTGCATCACAAATTCACAGCAGAAAGGACAGTGTGACATTTAGCCACTGCTTCAAACTGTACATTTTGAAGGAAAGCAACATGTGGAGAACCTTCATTCTTCTGTACCACTTAAGCATAACTCAGAGCAATAAGAAATTAAGAGTCCAGGTTTGACTTCTCACACTTTTTCCATGGTTGTATGGCTATACAGTTTAATATCATGGGCTTTTGCCAATGTAAAATCAGTTAGTTCAAAATCTGCAATATGTATATCTCACTATTGGCAAGTTTAAAAGAGAAATCCTGCATGTCTTTTAACAACATATCCGCAAGCTTGCCTCTTCCCAATAATTCACATGGAATGTGCAGTTCAAACAACAAAGAGGAGCTGTCTGAAATATTTTATCTTAAAATGTTACTGCTGTTTGAAAGATATTTTTAAACTCCTGTCCTCTCCAAAGACCTTATGGGTTTTTTTCAGACTTTCACAACATATTATTTCAAGTCACTTTTTGAAGACAGGAAAGCCACGCGTTCTTGGAAATGCACAGCCTAGCACAAGAATGTTGGAGTGCATTCATAAATAGCATGCAGGACAGGAGCAAGCCCAGGGGCCAGTCTGCAGAGAGCGTGTGCTGCCTTGGAACCAGGGAGCAGGAGCAGAGCTGCAGCTGACCTGAGCTTGTCAGAGCCACAGAGTAAATCCCTGGAGTGGCTGACTGTGGCTGGCTTGAGTTTGCTGATTTACATTCTCTGAGACAATGTGTGGTTTCTTCTAATAATTACATGACCAGTTCTCTTAACTATTCATCATCTTCAGCACATGCTATTATGAGCCATTTCTAAATGAGTCTTAAACATAAACATAATTCTTTGTTTATTTTCCTCTTTCATATGTGATCCAAAAATAGACACTTGAAAGCACCCACAACTTCCCTTGTTTTAAAGGCAATTTCTTTCCAAATTGATTAAATTAGTTCCATGACAAAAGGCCCAGGATTGAAAAAAAAATTGGAAAATACCACTCTAGATTACCATTTGTGTACACCTTGGGGAGCTGCCATGGGAAATGTTTACATAATTTATTGAGCCCCAGTTGAGAAGAAACATCCTTAGCAATGAACATCACCATCTTGTTAAACTGTGCCTGAAGTCTGGAAATACTTGTAAAAATCAGTATAAAAGACAATAGGGCTAAATTAATCTTGGACATAGGTTTAAGAATATTAAATAAATGGACTCACCAGAGAAAAATAAACTTTGAATTGATATAAATTTTCTTCAACTTTTCTGGTAGCAGAATGGAGGTAGCATAAAACCACATCTTTTATTCTTAGTCACATGATAAAATAACATATCAAGAATAATTACCCAGTTAAGGACTGAAGTACACTGTTTGAATAGTAAGAATTAATTCAATAAATTGAAAAGCAGAATATTTAAGACTTGTAAAATAAATTATTATTTAGTAAAATGCCATAGGGAAAATTATAATAAAAGGCATGGAAAAAACAATTATAGACATGAAAAATTGGGTCATCTGCATCTACATTTGTTTCCAAATATTTTTACCTAACCTTTGCATCAGTGTAAAGAGTTTTGTCCATAGAGGTGTAAGCCAAAAAGATGTTGACACCCTCGGAGGATCTTTGCTATGACTTCTCTAATACAGAGATGTCAACAGGGTAGTGATAGTTTATATTTTCTTGCTTTGATATTGCCTTTAATTTTGTGAGAGCTGCTGAGTAAAACTGACACTGAGAGAGTCTGCTAAGCCAAGTCAATGTCTCTGCTCAGAGTTCAAGCAGAACAATCAGCAAGATCTTTGTCTCTGGCCACTTCAGGCCAGCACAAAAGTGGAGTAGCTGCAGTGCAACAGTCCCTACCCTGGGCATGTGGGAACACAAAAGGGATGCACTCAGATGACCTGGGGAAAACAAAACATCATGGATGCACTGCAGAATATTAGGTTTAACTTACCCAGCATCAGGACTCTTTCAAGTATGGAGGACATTTCAGAAGGAAGGCAAAGAAGCATCTTTGTGGTTGGTAGATTTCAAAGGCCACTTAATAAAATTATTCATGTCTTGATGATGAAGACAAACTGGAAGTGAATGCATAATGAGGTGTGAACTCTTAGGTTCAGTCAGAGGGTTCCAACATCCCCTTGCTCCCCTATGGTTTCACCAGTGATCAGTTAGAAGCTGCTGGACAAGAAGATAATTCAGTAGTGCCATCTGTTTTTTGAGCATCTGCTCCCCACACACCAGTCAACAAAGCATACAAGTCAGAGCAACTTCTGCTCTTCTGGGCTTTCTCAGCTGTGCTGGGACTACTGATGGACTGTCATCTCTTTTCCTTCTTTTCCTCATTCTGTCCTGCTTCTATAGAACAGATGATTCCCCATCAGGCTGCAAAACACTGTATGCATTGTTCTAATGAAGGATTTTTACAATTTCTTCATGTCCTAAGACAAGCCAGAGAGGTAGGATCCCACATGCTGCATCTGCTAAACTCATTACCCTTCTCTTCCACTCCTGTAGTTTGGCAAATCCTCATGGTGCCTTGTTGCATGGGATCTTCCAGCCTTTACTGACAGTTCTTTTTGGGTTCTGTTCCTCTGAGCAGCTCTCAAGTCCCAGTGAGTGATGTGAGCCTGTCTAAAGGCAAGTTCTGATCCCTTTTGATCAACAGTGCAGCACCAACTCCCTTTGGTGACTATTGCCTCGTCAGAGCACTTTGGTCAATGTTGTTCTGGAAATATGCAGTTCACTTCCTTGTGCTTTATGAATATGTAACTTAACTTTGTATTAAATGACCTGAAATGGAACTGCAAACACAAAGATTAATATTTTGCTGCTGAGCAGTGTGGCTGCAAGTGATCCTGTTAACTGACAACTTATTCTGTTGCTGTTAGTCTCTGCTGTTTGACCTTTTTCTTCTGCTCTGTGTCTCTGCCATGATTGTCTCTCTTTTTGTTGGTTTATGCTCCTCTCAAAATGCATTTTAAAAGCTCTTCTATTCACTGTGTTTCTCAAAGTTCATAAGTATCTTAATAAGTATGAAAAAGTAGGACAATATGTACAACTTATTGTATTTTTAAAGATAATTTTAAAAAATTAAATACAAACAGCAAAAAACCAACCAACCAAACCAACAACAACAAAAAAACCACGAAATCCCAAACCAAATCACAAAAAGTAAATTTCAATTACAAGAAATTGTAACAGAATGAGCACTTTTACAGTATGCATTTTGGTTCATATACTGGGGAAAAACCAGACTAACTAACAAACACTAAGACTACAGTAGGTTTAGCCTTGAACTTTTTGAAGTTAATAGGTTCCTAGTATTTGGACTTTCACATATATTTTACAGCTGAATTATAGTGACAGTCAATTTCAACACTTCTATTCCTGTTCCCTGTGCTCTAATAAGAAACAATTGGTTTATCTTTATGGATAAGCATTTGCAGTCATTCAGTTCATAACACTGACTATCCCTCTTTTCAGGCATCATTGAAATCCAGACTAAGCAGTCCAATCAAAATGATCACTTGCAAAGAATTACAGGGTGTAGACAAACTGGTACATGCTGGAAAGGGCAATTGATCACACAGGCTTTAAGTACACTTGTATTATGATATCTTGCAGCAGTAAGTTAATTGTTCTTTTAGCTGTTTATTAAAGTGGCTACCATACAATGACTACTGAGAAAATAAAGGTAAACAACATTTTAAAGAATTCACATAGCTTAGAACCATAGGCTGTTTTTTCTCAGTGTTACCTAGTTTTCAAAATCAATAAAATCTCTCTTCTCAGGGAGCAATTGATTCTCTTATGTCAATTTCTCCCTGTAAATAAATTCAGAGGGCAGGCTATTGGATTAACTACAGTGGCAGGTGAGACTGCAGGAGAAAGTTCTGCCCCATAAAACATTGTGGAACCATGTCACCAGGACTGTCTCATGTGGGTTAAGCAAAAAATAAAAGGAATAAAAAAACAAACCAACCCTGGCAAAGTCCAGGGGTTTTACAGAACCACTGATAGATTAGGTCTACAAAAGACCTTCTCACAGCTTTTAATTTCTAGTCAGACATGAAGGTCTGCTAACAGTTTCAAAAGGATCTGTGGGAAGTAACTAAGATCAAGTCCTCTATACCTCAATAAAGTCTGTATCTCCTCTCTTCTAGGAGCCCACAAATGAAAAATAGTTGAAAACTTCCAGTTTCAGCCTGACATTCTGAATTATGTTGGGGTCCAGTATCTGTCCCATCATTCACAGAGGTTTGTCTAACCTGTTCTTACAAAGTCCTTGACAGGACAGGATTCTGCCACAAGTTTTGAAAGATGTTGTAGACAAACATCTGTTATTCATGATAACTGTGTGGTTTTTAAATTTATATAAATCACAGTTATATAAAATAACCCATTCAAAGCTATTAATGCCCTCCAAATCTACAATACCTGAAAGGAAATGGAGGCACTATCTGACCTGGAAGACAGCAAAGTGAACATGTCAAAGTCTACATGCCTGCAATGTTCTTAAGCATATGGAAAAATGTTAATTATAATGAACATTTCATAGGAAAGTTCTCCACTGGCCTTGGGAAAGAAAAAACTGGTGCAAAGAAGATCCTGGGATAAATATTTTTCTGAGGTGACATAACCATTGGAACTCAAGCTGACTTGTTTAAACAGAATATGGTATCTAATCAGCTCCAACTTTTAATTGCCATGCCCAGAGGCTGCAGTTCAATGGTCAGGTTCATTTCTTCAGGATGTGGCAGTTTCAAGACGTTGTTGCAGACTGGTTCAGTAGAAGTAGAACTTTGCCTCCAATTTCTCCTACCCCAAGGCAAGTTGCTCAATTGCTGAACTCTCTAGGACAATCTCTTCCTATACTGGGATAGAAAAAATACCAGGCATTTTTCATATAATTTTTATTTTCCAGTTCTACTAAAAGAAGATTCCTTTGGTCTGAATCCTTGTATCTTCTTTATGAATTCTGCAGCCCCATCTCTGGCCTAGGTATACACTGAGTTAGTGTCTACATCCCTGCATTATATTGCTGGGAAAAACAGCAACTAAGTCTGGTCTTAACACACTTAAATTCCAGTGAAAATAAGATCACAATTCATAGACTTGTGCAACTCAGTGGATCATTCAGATCCTAAATTCATATATATAACACCCAGAAATTGATGTTATTCTCAAAGCCTTGACACCTTTTTTTTTTTGTTTTCTACTTCTCTTTACTTTGTCATCACTTAAAATACTGGTCCAAAACACTTTTTGTCAGAGAAAAAAAATATCCAGGGAGCAGATAATGTAATACTACAAACAAAGCAGAAGTACATAGACCAATTAGTTACTGTATGTGTAGTTCTTTGAAGATTTAACATTGAAGTGTTATTCAAGTGGTTTTTGGTAAATAACTATAAAATGTTGCTGTTGTCTTTTCATCTACTAAAGAATTTGCCTGTGTTGGAAACCTTCTTCCCACAATTGACTTGTTTTATTACCTAAATCTCTACAGAAGAAACTTCAATTCTTCACATGTGAACGAACATCCATATATAAATAGTGGTGGACTCTTAAAACTATTCAAAATATTTAACTCATAGATAACATTTTTCATGAGACTAAGAATCCTGCAGCTGGTATGATACAAACTACATGTTGAATGATTGCTCTTCATTATCTACAACATAGTTTCTTTTTTTTTTTCTGTATGCTTTTCATTTTCATGATGACTCAAATAGTTAATATAGATCATGTATTAAATGAAATCCTTTAAGCATATTTTAATCTTGTGGCACAAAAGGCCTATGAAATATTTGGTATGAACTGGAAAGGGCATATGATTGTACAAAATTATTTCATAAGGAGTGCATTGGGGTAATTTACATAATTAGAAAGGGCATAAACAGATCACATGTGAAAAGTGAAGAGTGTGATATAAACACCTTTTCCTCAAATAAATGCAGTTTATTCAATGAGGTTTATTCAATTAGTAGCTGTGAACAAGCTGTGTTTTGAGCGAGTTTCATGTGACAAGTGACTGGTAGATGGTTCTGACTTACAAATCCAGGTCTATAATTTTCTAAGAATATTTCCCAGTTTGCTTTCTGTAACCCAGCCCTTCAAATTTTGTTATTAATTGCTGGTTCTTTGAAGTGAAGGTTTAAAAAGAGCCTGTTGCTTTTTGTCAGGCCCTTTTATTTTCTCTTAAATAATGCTTTTTTTTTCTTTTATTCACCTTACTCCTTAGACAACATGTCATTGTATTTGTGTTGGTTAAGTAAAGTATCTAGGACTTCAATTATTAAACAAAGCCATTTTTTACCATATAAAAGTCACAATAACTGGAACCTTCCATTTAAGTATATGTCATAGATAGACAGATAGACAGACAAACAGATGTATGTGAGACAATCATTAGTGTGATTTCATTGTGATATGTTCAGTTTGCCAAGTTTCAGAGGGTTTTTCTGTTACCTAAGGAATTATCAAGCCCTCATGATTTGATATAGTCACAATTTGCTAAAGTAAAGAAAAACTTTTGCATCTTTTTCTCTTCTCACTATAGGTATCACCAATTAACTAAATCCAGGTGACCTCCATCGTGCTTTCTGGATGAGTGCAGAAATTACTTGTTCAGCCTGTTCTGATGGTGCTGTAATGCATTCACATATTCCAGAGCTCATTTATTCAAGAACAAACTTTAGATTGTTTTGAATTTGTGGGAAGTGACAAGTGTTTGAAAGAACTTTGTTTGTATTGTGCTTTGGTAAATGTTTTCAGTTGGTTAGATGAACAGGCAATATGAGTCTAGCTGATCCTTTTTCTCTTGTACTGTAAATGCTTGATATTTCCTCTTTGAATTACAAGTGATCTCTTTTCCAGAGAAGAGCCTCAGATGCAAATAAATTATAGTGGCACTTGTTTGCTAAAATCTTTGGGTGGCACACTCTGCATGTAAACATTCCAGTCTTCTCTAAGTTGTTCCAATAATTCTGAGCTGCTTATTTTACCTTCAACTTTTGAATTCCATTTGCAATTATAATCCACAGTTTCTTCTTATCACACTCAAATCAGAATCACAGAATAATACAATGGTTTGGTTAGAAGGGACCTTAAAGACCACCTGGTTCCAATCCCTCCACCGTGGACAGTGACACCAGACCAGGTTACTCAAAGCCACATCCAACCCAGCCTTGAACATTTCCAGAGGGATGGAGTGTCCAGGACTCTTATGGCAATCATGTTCCTCACCAGCCTCACAGTAAATAATATCTTCCTTATATGTAATTTAAATTTCTTTCAGTTTAAAGCCATTTTTAGCATCACTATCCAGGAGAGAGAGGCAATACCAGCATTCCATACAAGGCTCACAAGGATAACTTAGTTACATTTGAAGTACTGATACAGCTATTTTAAGTACTTATTTCAGATGTTATTAACTTCATATCATTTTGGATGCTTTACACAGACAGACACATTGGGATATTGTGATTGAAGGGTCATTTAGGATTGGAGGGTCATTTAGAGATAATATGCATAGTATGAGAAAAAAACTGGCCTAATGCAGTAACAGGTAACACTGCTCCCAGGAGATATTTGTCTAAGCAGTTCCTTAATGCTATTACAGCTTCTGATAAATTCTGTTTCAGTGCTTAAAAATCCCTGCCTAAAACCCCCCTCTTTTCAAGCTTGATCATCCTTGCTGCATTTTACACTATTTATAACAGATGTAGTGAACAATATCCAACCTTTTTGCTACTTGCTATCTTTAACTCACAAAACACTTTCAATCTTCATTTCTTTATACTAAATAATTCCAGTCTTTTCAGATTTTCCTCAGAGGTGATGTTTTCACCAGCTTCACTGCTCTCCTCCAGTCTCTTCAGCTTGTCCACATCCCCCTTGAAAAGCACTTGAGATTAGGAACTGATGCCTGGAAAGGCTGACCTGGAACAGGGATTAACAGGGCAAAAGGAATAAAATAGGTATTTATTGAAAGGATACACCTTGGCTGGGGCTACATCCATTCTAAGATGAATTCCAGTCACAAGTTTTACACTTTTATAAGTTTTGGTTCATCTACATATTGTGGGGTCAATTATCCATCCACTGCCCCAGGCTATGAAGTATCAACCCCCTGACTTGCTCCCTTTCCCTTAGCCATTTGTGTTTTTGGTTTTTGGGTAATGGCTGTCCTTGATTATCTAGCTTGGAAGAGATAATTTTGTCTAACCACCCTATGAAGAGAACTTGCTAATACCTAAGATGGTTTCAGAGTTACACACCAAGCAGCAGTGAGTCTGAAAATTAAAAAAAGCTAAAACCCAAGGCATCAGTATAGATTAGACATCAAGCAGAAACTCTTCACTGTGTTGAGATACTGGGACAGGTTCCCTGGAGAAGCTTCTCTTTGCCTGAGAGCCCCTTAATTTCCAAATTATACTAATTCAGAAGGAAGGTTTTATTTTCTCTATTTTCAAGGGAAGGCACAGCTTTCCCTAGCAGACACCTGTCTTTCAAACTGGGACAATGAGGAAATTAATTCTGCATTTGATACAAAACCCCAAACTGTAGGCTGTGGAGCATTAAAAGAGCTATGGGCTACAGCTCAGGCAATTCTATTCAGAGACAGATTTTTCCACCCCTCCTGGTTTATTTAGGACAACATCCCAGAATCCATTCACCTGACAAAGGACAACAGGGAATTAACTAATTCTTCATGCAAATCTAATTTTGTCAACAGCCAAGATGAATTTGGATCAAATATTTGACAATGCTGACAGTCCCATCATGCTTTCTAAGAGAGCAACACCAGAGGTCCATTTCAGGCTGCACAAGGGACAAAGGCCTATCAGAGTTTAATTTCAAAAATACTCAAAAGTTTTTCTAAAATATGCTGCTTTTTGATAATTTTTTTAGGTTGGTGTTGTTGCAAGAAACCACAATGTCTATTAAACTCTTAGGGTAAAACCATGGTTAAGCAGCATCTTATTATAACCCTCAATCTGGTATTTCACCACTGTCTGTGCTCAGCAGCGTGGCACTGGGAACTGCCAGATTATCAAAAGGTTCCTCATTATTAAACTGCAGAGTTTGCTTTTGACTGACTCCCTTCACACCCACTCCTCCTGGGAGCTGGAAGAAATGCTCTGATAGGAATAACTTAGGCTGGGTTGTAAAAGGTCATTAATGGGAAACAGTGGTTTTCAACTTAATGTTCTTGAAATAACATCGATTATTAATTATCATGGAGTCATAAGCTTTAGCAAAAAGAGACTTGATTGCTTCAAAGACAAGAAGTAACTGCAAGATTACCAAGGAATTTATAATGTCAGAATGTTATGTGGTATTACAAAGGGATCACAGACCTCAGCACCAAGGCTTTTGAGAGGTTTCCTTTTTAAGTCTGCCCATTCTCAAAAGAATATTGCTAATATTTCTGAGCTTCTCTGGTAAATGTGCCCATCAAATAAATAATTTACATTATAAAGGCATAGGACAAGAGATGCACAAAAGCCATGAAAGGTGATGTTTTAATACAGTCTCGCCATTTAAAAAATTGAGACAATTTTTGCTCACTCAAAGCCTGTGTTAATTCCTATGCAAACATCCAGAGCTACCTGTGACAGCAGAAGTGTTCTAGAATACAATGGCCCTGTGAACTATGCATTAGGAAGAGATGTATTTGGAATAAAGTTATAATCAGTTCACAAGGAGAATTCACCCTGGCTGTCCTCGTTTTCCCATCTATGAGCCAATATGAAACCAAATGCTCAGTGAGCTGGATGACTAATTTGTGCTACAATTCACAGTCACTGCATGATACTACTTTGTATATATTATTTCAGGGAAGGAAGGAGGGATGTCATTGAAGTTATGAGTATTCTTAACTGCATAAGTTCATTCATCCTCTCTTTCATTATTTGCACTACATGTAGCTTTGTTGCAAGACAGATGCTGATGTCTAGACCCCGACAGATCTTTGCACAAGTGTACCCTGGCCTTTCTTCTGAACCTGTAAGAACAGTGCCTTGCTGAGGCACGTTTAGGACCAGACTTGTAGTGTGTTAGTCTCTCCAGAATTAGAAGCATAACTATGTGTCGTCATTGCAATACCAGTACTAACTGAGAGAGAGTTACTGTCAATTCCCAAACCAGGACTAGGCAAATTTTAAATCCCCTTGTATAACACATCCTGGTTTTCAGTGTACCAGATTACCACTTTCAAAGCCTTTCAAAACTCTTAGCCAGCATGTTCATTGCTTTTTTCCTCTATCAGATCACACATCATCCACTACTTCCTCCTTCTTCCTGTGGATGTCAGCCAGAATTGCCTGTCAGATTTGTTCTCCAATAAGCCTCACACTTATGTGTCTGTCTGTTCATGGAATAGCTCACTTAAAGAAAATAATAAAATAATAGCATCTTTTAATAGCATCTCTTATAACATCATATTTCTTTGAAAGTGTAGTAGCTAGAGTTCCTGAACAGGGTGGGGAAACATGCTTTTTTGAGTTTTTTCTGTCAGAAAAGCATATTTCACATTTCAAGAATCAAGTCTAAAAGGAAAAATAGAACCAGATTGCCTCTCCCTGTCTTTTAGTCCCTGACTTTTTAAATACTTGCTGTTTGATTTTCCAGCTCCAGGAGAAAAGATGGAATGGAGCAGGAGTACATCCTTGGCCAGGATGTTGAAGAGCATTTGGTAAGGACAGAATCTTGAATGATGAGACCAAAACTTCCAAATCTGGAGACAGCAAAGATCCTTACAGACACATTTTCTAGGAATATATTGTAATCAGAAGGCTATTGCAAAATATCAATAATGGCATGATTTTTCTGTAGCTTACTGGGCAAGTAAAACAGTGATAAAACTTTTGATAAAACCAGAGACTGGCAAATGCTGGAAGGTGAGAGGTGTCTCCAAGAGCAGGCTGACTCAGTAAGAGTTGTTCTGTGAGTGTGTGCCTTTAACTAGAATGTTAAGGCTGAAAGGAATAAATTACAAGAAACTAAACAACTACCAGGAGAAACCTTCAGTGTGTTGAATGTCTGCAGGGTGGATGTCTGTACCTGTGCTAGTCAGCAGGCCCTTCTTTAAGAAAAGATTGATTTAATCTAGTTTACACATCTATTCTAGATAATGGACTGCAACTTACAAGTGTCTATTTCTCTCAGTTGATAAAAAAAGACTAGAAAATTTGGGGAGATGTAAATATCTACTTCAAGTCAAAAAAAATAAATAGATTTGCAATAACAGAGAGTGTGCTGCAGCACTGTCTAAAATGTTCTAGGAATTTTAGTGGAGTTTATTAGCTTCAGTCAGGAACTGTCACTCTGGTACAGAAAGTGCCAAAGCACTACTGGGGAGTAGATGCTTGATGGCCCACTCCAACCCTCATAATTTATGAATTTATGAGTCATTAATTTAAAAAATAACTAATGGACAATTGGTATAGCAGCATAATGCCAAGTGTCAAACAGAAAAAGATTAGATGTTGATGCCAGGCTGATGGCTGTTGGTAGCACACTGCAATAATCAGTGTGATTTTACTATTTTCTACATATTTCAGACAGTTAGGTTAGATGATGTTTTTTTCCAATGCCTTAATTTTGTCACCCTTCTCCAAATTAATATTTAAAAAGAATTAACAGCAGTAATAACAATAGCAACAGCAACAACAATGAATCAACAACAACAACAATAATAATAATAGCAATAAGAATAATAATAATAATATCATCAGTTCTCTTTTTCCATGCCTTGTTGCCATTAAAAATAGATGCACCTACAAAACTTTTATAATCATTGTTACTGTTAGTAATATCCACCCAATTTTGTAGTAATTCTTAGATTGAAATGGTTGGGGGTGTTTGTTTGGTCTTAACATTGCAAGAATGAGAGGTGAAAAATTAAGATTCTCTTTCTATATGAAAAAATTGGGTAACAGTGACTGACAAGTCAGTTTAGCACTGAACATTGAGGTATTTTTGTGCTCCTGCAAGACAGCTGTAAGAGTTCCATCTATCATTGTCTAGAAACTGCTGTTAAGTTCCACACATGGGAGCTGCTGCAAAACACCTGGTCTGCTTGAGGAAATACTCACTGAAGTCTTTCAGGAGTGAGATCTATCATCCTTATTTACAATTAGGACATGGCTGTTTTGCCTTCTTTACAACCTTTTCAGCAACTCTGGAGCAAGGTAGAAGCATATGAACAGTTTAAAGCATATTCATGGAAATGCACCCACATCACAGCATGTATGGTAATGCAGCTTGAAGGGACATCAGAGGTTTTAGTCCAACCTCCTGCTCAAAGCAGGGTCAGAAATGAGGTCACACCAGGTTGGTTAGGCTTTAATTTATTTATTGGGTTGGTTATTAGGTTTCCTGGCTCGAGGAAGAATTCTTGAGAAACATGGGCTTTTTTCACATGTCTTTTTGAGCTTTTATCCACAGCCTGTCTGTCAACTGCTGAGGTGTACTGAAATTTCTCCTTTGCCTGCAGGCATAGTAATAACTTCAGCAGTGAATTATTGAAAATACTTTCTGCTTCTATTATATCCACTGTTTATGATATCAGTGTTAATAACAAGAATAATAACAATAATAACAATACTGAGAGACAATATATAAAATATTAATAAAAATATTGCAAGAACAAGAGGGTGTACTTATTTCTTGTGGCATTTTAGAGGATTCTAAATGCAGCCCATGAAACTCGGGTGGTAATTTTTTGTTCCAGTTTGTAAACATCCAGTTGAAAAGAAAAAAAAAAAAGGTAGAAACCATTAACAATAATCCTATGTTGAAAATATTGTTTAGAATATACAGTTCAAAGGGTGTCCTACCTGTAATGGTAAAAGTGGCACTTGTAATCTCTGTTGTTAAAATGATTCTTACACCCCATAGGGTTATTTTGACAGAAAGGATCATATTAGGCACATCATGTCTTCATATTAGTGGAAAAAGATTTTCATACCTGCACAAAGGAACTACTGCTGCTTAGCCTTTTAAAATAATTGTAATTAATTTTCATCTAAAGGGATATTATTTTGCCCAAAATTCCCTCTGTTTTTCTTAACATAAGGCTACATGGCTTGATTAGGAGAGCTGGATGTAGCTGAAGTGTATTTATGACATCTAATATAGAAAGACCCTTCCATTTGCATATTTATTTGAGCATTTCATGAATTAAACATTGAGCAATACAAACATCCCCATTTTACTGTATTCTTATAGTTCATCACAAAGAAGCTAAGACTTACAGTGTATTGTGTATGATCAAAGTGATCTTGGAAGGGAAAAGGGAGGTGTAATCTTGACCTTTTCATATTCCTTCAAACCATAGGTAAATCAAACTCCTTATTCTAAATAGCTGTCAAACCAATTTTTCCATTTCCACTAAATTTTCCTCAGAAGTGTAAGTGTTTTATATCATGTGTTAGGGTAAAACCCACCAGAAAAATAGTGTTCTGGTGTAGCTGCAGGTAAATGCTGGTTTTATTAATCACAGACTATTGAAATTGGGATTCTCTGGTGCAACTTCATAGGATGTGAGAGACTTTCAACAAAATGTTTTGGGGATTCTGCATCCAATTTTTGTTAAGAAAGGTAAAAGTTTTGTCAGGCATCTCTTCTCAAACTCCTGTAAATATGGTGAGGAGGCTCTTGTGCAGAAATCTTGTGGATGGTGCAGTGTAGATACTATTAGGAGAACTCTATTGCTTTTACTACTTTTTTAGTCTGAATTTGTTTTTTAAATGCAATTCCTACAAACATAACCCAAATAAGCTCAAATATCAAATATAATTAATAAATTGGTTTAATGAATGAATGAATGAAGAAAACTTTATAAAGGTTGGCAATATTTAGTATATGTTATCATTCAGTGCTATTGCTCTAATCAAGCAAAAAAAGAAGGCTTTAAATGTATGACATTAGTTTAGTAAAAAAAAAAAATAGTATCAGAAATATCCACAATATTAGTCTTTGCAATATTTGCAATTGGTTTTAAGTGCTATCCACATATACAGTCTTTTTGGTAGAATAAGAATAGCAATTTCTAGATTGTATTTGCATGGGAAATTGCAGCACAAGTGGGAAGAAAAACAATTACAGATTCTTGTTAATTAAAGTTCTAAAAATGAATTATGCAAATAAACCTCAAAAGGCTTTTTAGGCTCTTTCTAAGATTTCTCTACAGTTTTAATGAGCATGTTTGAATTACTATAACTGCATTAAAGGTAAACTTTAAAATAATCCAGCATAAATATACATATATACATATACAGATATATATATATATATATAGTCATACAAACAAGAAAATAATTACTTTTGCTTTAGCATAGAAAAACAATATATTTTCTTGGGATCCTAACTCAAGATTATATATTATTCACTATGTGTAGTAGAAAAGCAGAATAAACACTTAAAATCAAACTTAGGTGGTTAAGTTTAATGATCAGCTTGGAAATATCAGCAATAAAGATTAGAAGCACAACAGTTTTAACCAAACTATTCAAAAAATGTAGGCAATGAAACAGAAGCTTTCATGAATCTTGTCAATCTCTGCAAATCTCTTCAGTTAAAAAGTAAATTATATAGAAGCAAGTATGTTCATGTATAGATACAAGTATTCTTTCTCCATATGTTCAGAATATCATACATTTCCTTCTTGTTTGATATAATTGACATCATTTATGTCAATGAAATTTCAGAATTTGAGAAGACTCCAAACCAAAGCAGAAATTATTTTACATGTTCTTGAGCATTTCTGCTCATTGCTCTGATTCTCAAAAAAATCTGAAAAATATTTTCTAATAATTCCAAGATATTTAAGTAATTGACAAAGAACTGACAATATATTTTCTATGGCTGAATATGTCAGAGATTCAACAGGGCTATGTAAAAATGAAATGGATTAATAATTTATTTCATAAGCTCTTTATCGAAGATCATTTGATTAAAGTTCACTGGAAGCTTTAATTAATTAGGGAGCTCTAACAGCCCATAGGTAAGATGAGAAAGACATCCAGTTGCTCCATGTTCCAACTACAACATGTAGAGGAAAGTTAGAATTGGGAATATACTGGAATGGAGCATCTTCAGCATCTCAGCCAGGTGTTCTTAGGGCAGCTCTGCACAGGAGCCTGGGTCCCAGCTGGCAGCAGGAACAGAGGCAAGTCCTACAGAAAGCAGTAGCTTTAAAGGAAAAAAAGTAATATTTGAGTCTAAAAAAGATGGAAACTCTTATTTGTTGTGTATCTGTATGCACTTCCAGACCTGTGGGAAGTTACCATGCTTGTGTATCTATGCTTGAGTTTATTGAAACAGGGTAAGACAGACACACTGAGGAACAGGGCAACATTTCCACTGTAATGACTTGCAGTGAATAATTACACATCCTAATGAAATTGCAATTTCTCTTCTTTTACTCAGTCCAGAAAGTATTTTATCCCCTAAAGAACTGAAAAATGTGAACAGCCCTGACATTCTGGAGGACAGAAAGGCAGCACCACCTGGACCCACTGCAATAACATTGGGGATTACCAACAGAAATGTGGTTTCGTGCTTTTATTCTCACCCTGTGAACAAGAAAGTGGCAATGAGTAAATAACTTATCTCAAGTTTCTGTCATAAACCCTAATTTATGGAATTAGAATATTCTTATTCCTTCCTAAGTAGGACAGTCTTCTAGACAGGTGTGATACATGCAACAACATTTATTTTCTGGTAATGTTTGTCAACATTATATTAAGTAGATTAATGTGCAAACATCCATATAATACATAGTAATATCTGACATGAAACATTCCCACTTTCAAGGCATGTATTTTTTACCTTGTCCTTATATTATGGCTGTAGCACCCATATAACAAAGACAAAACAAAATTAAATATTTACTGGCACTAATTTTTTTTAACATATTCTTCATATAAATCCTAGTTCTGCCTGAAAGAGCTTCATCAGGAGACAAAAAGCAAATGCACAGCAGCCACTGTGAAGTGCTTGATCTAGATATGTCTGTGTTTCTTAGAATAAAAACTATTTTCAGTCACATTGAAGAACTTTCTTAAATAGTTGTCCATTGGCAATAGAGTTGGTCCCTGATTTCTGTTTCTTCAGCAATTAGCAATTGCATACAGAGCAGTTCATAGGAAAGTCTCTCCAAAGTAGTCAGACTCTACAGAACTTTCCTTATTCCTACATATATAATTTTACTTTAAGGATAATCTTCCAACTAGAATATTGCATTCTTTCCAAAATCAGAAAAAAAAAATTAGTTAGAAGGAAGTGGATGAAGTCGTCATGAACTTCATGAGATCATCAGCAGCACAAATGAAAAAAAATTAACACTGATTTAATTAGCTACCAAAATCTCCCATAGGAAACCACTGCAACCCAACAGAGAGAAAAAAAAGCAGCACACTTTGAGAAGCTTTCTGCCTTCTTCTCTGTGGTGTTGAAAGCACAAAATCACACCCACCCTTGTAGTGGTAAAGCAGTAAGAATGCCCTTCACAGAAATGTGATTGTTATTTTAATTCTATATTTACAAGACAATAAAATGCCAAGTCAGCATTGGCCATTCCCTTTTTTGATCATTACCTGTCAGCTTTTTGTGGCTTTATCACATGGCCTCCAGTTTCATTAAAAACAAAACAAAGACAGCCAATAACAAAAAGCCCAAAACAATGCACACACAACAACAAGCCTACACATCAACAGCTAAAGGGAAGTCATTCATCCCATAATTGCCCTGGCCTCAAACAAGCCATGAAGTAGTGCACACAATAAAGGCAATCTGTCCTCTTTTAAAGGGAAGTTCAAACAGCTGCCTCGAGTTTTCTATTGCATATTCAAAGTGATAATGTATGAAATTATTAACTTCTGCTCTGGGGTTTATGGCATTAAGAACCCCCCATCAAGCAAACAAACTGACGATGTGGCTGGTTTTAAGGATTGCTTTGTTAGAGGCTTCTGGGTCAATTGGGCTTTCAAAAAGAGCTTGGATTCTTGAAACATTTCGGAAGCTAACTTAATTGAAGACGGATGGTGTCTGACATCAGAAATGCCCGTTTTCCTTTCTTTGCATGTCATTCCCCGTGTTGATTTGTAAGGATACCTAAGGGTTATATGCCAAGCTACCCAGGGGAGAGACTTTTTGGTGGTTTGACAGCTAGCATAGCTCAGCTATAAGCCAGGGAGCTGCACAATTCATCAGGGGGTTGATCCGAAGCTTGTGAGAGTTAATGGGGGCACTTCTTTGACTTTATTGCTTTGGGTCAGAACCACTGCAAGAGTCACTGCAGCCATATCTCAAGCCCACCCAAAGATACATGGATTAGGCTGTCTAAGACTGCTCAGCTTCTTTATTTAATAAAACATTTTCTGCAATTCTTCTTTCCTTTCTAAAATAAACATCAGTGTTTACTGGCTTCTCTGTGCTTCTCTTTGCCCCCTGCCAGCCACCATGCAGATGTTATCTTATTGCTCAAAGGTGTTGAACTCTTCTTTGCTCTTCCCTCCACCTTCACAGTTCTTCCTCCTAAGAATTTGAAATCATTAAAGGGAAAATAAAAGATTTTCTTCTCCCAAATCAAAGTTCACTGCATTTTCCTGTCATCCCTTCCTCCCTGTGTGACACAGAACAGAATCTTCTACTGAGATTTCTGGCTACCCAACACGTGTGCAAAGCTTCATGTAGCAAATGTTTGATTCCACTTTTAGTAAACAGAAAAAGTTTCCTTTATCATTGCCATTTTTCATCTTTGAAAAAAAAATTATTTATGCAAAGGCAGGAAGCTGATAAAAGAATCATAGAATATCCTGAGGTGGAAGGGACCCACATTGAGTTTGTCAGCTCAGTTGACCCAGTAAGGACAATGTCATTCCAGGGACCAGAACCTGAGTGAAGAGTCCAGCTCTAGTCCCACAAAGGGCCATAAATGTCTGGCACAATTTATGAAATCCACAGTCCAGAATAAAGAGTTACTGTGGAGGAGCTTTAAGTAGCTTACACGGAAATTGCACTACCTCAGCCTGGGGTTCACCAAGAACCAAGCAGGGAGCTGCCCAAGATAACCAGTGTGAAATGCTCAGGTTAAAAATGGGCATCTTAAATCCCACTGCTTTGGGAGCACTCATGTGTTCCCCAGTTTCCACTTTTTTTGTATTCTCACTCATATTTGAATGTCTAGATTCTCTATTTTCCATCTGTGAGGCATCCTCTCTCCTAACTTTGAAATGGAATAATTTGAGACTGTTAATTCTATATAGTAAGTGAAGCCCTATACTTTGCTGACCCATGAATGACATCCAATGGCAATTAAGCTAGTCTTGCCTGTAGTTCCCTGAGTACCTCAGAACCCATCACTTCCCATTAGAATCATAGAATTGTTTAGGTTATGTTCAACTCACATATCTCAAAAAAATCCTTGAAGCATTGAGAGAGAATCCACTTTATTCCATTATTATTATCAATGGCTTTCTGAAAGAATACACATATTATTTGCCACATTCAGGTAGCCTGCATATTTAAACAAACATATGCTAAGACTATAACATCTGGGGTAGAATGTTTCCTTGAATGTTTCACTTACTTATTCTGGCACAACAGCTGGAGGAATCTCTTGGCACTAGCCTAATATAAGCACAATCTAAAGTATATTTGATAGAGAAATAACCCACTTAAATAGTTGTAAAAATATGCTATTGATGAATAAAGTTTTACATTCTCCTTTGCTGGTTTGACTCCTCTTCAGCAAATAGCTGAAAACAATGCATTATTCTGGTTGACATAACAGGCAGCACAAAATCTGCTCCAGGGAGGATTAAATGACAGGAACTTAATGGCAGCTCAATAGTTTTAAGGCATTTTGCTTCTAACTGTCTTACACTTGCAGTAGTATAACCTGATACAAGTGTATGGCAGAAGCTTCAGAAGAAACAGTCACATCCCCACTATTGGGTCCTTGTGCCTGGGGTTGTACTGCTTCAGCCTGGCAGCTGAAAACTCACCCTGCTCTGGACTTAGAGCCATCTGAGTGAGCACTACTCACAGAATGAGCTTAATTGTCTGTGTGAAACAGGCAGGGACATTTGCAGATGTAAATTGAGCACTGCTGAAGGTAGCAGTGGAGTTGTAACGTTCTATAAATTACTTTCGCTGGCCTGGCTCAGCACCCCTCACAGAGCTTTCAGCTTGATTCAACAGGGCTCTAAGCAACCAGGGAAGAAAATTTCTTTTAAAGAAATTTAATGCAGCAGAACTGATTAACTGGGGAGCAGCCTACAAACAGGCAGCTGAGAGAATGTTCTCGGCAAGCCAAATAGCCCTGTTATGTTGGTTTTATTAATTAACATCTGGCTTCCTGCCTCTAAATCGGGTCCCCTTCTTTGCTGCTTTAATGCCATGTTTGCATCACTTTTACTCTGAAATGTACCCCGAGAATTCGAGATTAAATCCTTTGGCTGTTCAGCTTCTGAAACACAAGTCAATCCCCTCTAAACTGCATACAGCAACACAGCTCTAGTGGTCTCAGCAAACCTCATTTTCCTGCAGGGACTTGGTAAAGAATGGCAAAAAAGAAGAGACAAAGTCTTGCACCAAAGAGAGAAAAATAATTAGTGAAGTAGACAGGGTGTATAGGAGACAGCTTTTAACTGAAGAAACACTATTTGTCATTAGGAGAGGTGGGGTAGGCATACCAGAGCAGCATTATCTCTGTGGGCTGGGCTCATCCCAAACTGGAAAATAGCTACACGTTATGGTTGTGGTTTGAAAAAAAAAAAAAAAAAAAACAAGACCAAACCTTCACACAAGTTGCAAATCAATGCTGGCCACTGCAAGCTGCTCCTCCAGTTTCTGAATGCTACTGTCCAGCCTGCAAAAGCACTAGGCTTTATTCTACTCAGAAAAGCCAAGGTTTTAAAAGACATAAACTAAATAATATAGACTTCTTTTATAGTTGATGGTTTTCAGAACACATAGCAGAAACCGTGTGTTTAATTGAAGGGCATAACTTAATCTGGACAGATTCAAAAATTCTGCATTTTATATATTCACAGTTGCTAGTCCCTTTCAAACTGTTTTTTCTTCCATGTTGATATTTTTTAGTACCCATCTTGGCCGTGGTTTGGTTTTTTTTTAATAATTTTAATAATTGCCTCTAATTTTTATTAACCCTTAGGCTATCTCTAATTTCACAAAATGCTTTGATGTTTCACTCTTCTCATAGTTTCTGGTCTATCACCACATGTTCTGTTACCCAACACACTGCAAAAATTAGTGACCAGTCTGACAATAAATCGCATCTTTATTTTGAAAGAGCTTTTCTTAACATGTGCAATTGCATCAAGTGATAGAACATGATTGTCAATAGGTTCATATAACTTGTCCCCAAGTGACATGTTTACTTACTGCTGAGCCACCAGTTCATCAGCTGTAAGATTAGCAGAGATTTACAGAAAGAAAAATATATCCTGTTAATGCTTCACAAGTTAAGTCTTGTAGTTCAATGTTACTAAATCAACTGTTTTTATAGTGTTAATGCACAAGTTGAAGCAGCTTATTAAGTGTTGGGGGCTGATTTTATTCAGTGTGTAAAAGAATACAGTGCTGATTTCTTCACATGCAAGGGTTTAAAACTCTGCTTTGATAAGACCTGAGCTGATCCCACTTTTTAAAGCAGTCTGTGCACACGTCATGGTTTTAGTCCACTTACTGCACTGCCTAAAGTGGCAGCTGATGTCATCTGATGGAAAGAGTGTTCCTGGGTCCTGTGCTCAAGGCTGTGCTTAGCCATGAGCAGAGATGCAACTGTGATAATCCCCTGCTGCAACAGACAAGAAATGTGTTACTGGCAACTCTGCATGAATGCAGAAACCCTGGGCCAGCAGAGCTTCTCACTTCAACTGGTAGAAATTTTTCTTGTGATTTTATTGAGCATTAGGTATAATAAAGAGATGGACAATGTAAATTGGTCCATTTCCTACCCAGCTTGACAACAGAGGACCAGCTTATATTGGCTGCACAAGATTTGCACTGCTTAAGTTCACAAGAATTTCATCTAGTATTATGAATTTCTAGGAAGTGAATGAGATAATGAAATGCAGTTTTGAGGGATGGCTTACTTCTCTGTTATTTTCTTCCCTGCTGACTTCCTTCATAACAATAAAACCTATGCATTTTCAGATGGCCCAACTTTTTCTTGGCCCAACTTGATCTCTGTGTGGGAGGTCTATGCCAGACAGTACTCCATGTAGCCTCTAAAATTACTCTTCTTCTAATTGATATTTGGTGAAAGAAAGCTTGTGCTTCCAGTAATCATCCATGTGTAACTATTAATTACATTTCATAGCCAGACTGAGGTTTGATTTGCATGGTAAGCATGCTGGGGGAGCCCTATACATTATCCTGTAAAGACAATGAAGCTTCTTGGATTGTCTGAAAAACAATATCAGATTTGTCAAACAAGCATTGCCACTACAGCTGCTGAATATTGTAAACTATAAGCATTAATTTGATTTTAAGAAAATAAAGCATATTATGCCATTCCTGAGTTCACTGAAACTAGTGGTAAACCCATTTTGACTTCATTGGTGGTCAGGCAAAGTTTTAAAAGTACCTTTCAAGCTTTAAAGTGAAAGGAAGTTATTCTGTGGTTTTGGTCAATATTTCCTTTCAAAATCACTTCATGAATGTTATTGTTGCTGAATTTGGCTGAGTATTCAGAGTTTTCTGAATTTCTAAGAGATTCTTAGATATTTTGTCTTTTAAGACAAAATCATCAAGGTGAAACTGTTACCAAATTCTATTTTCTTAGACACAACTATTGAAAAAATATGCCTACTTACTAGTTGATAAAAGCAATTTTCTTTGATTTTCCAGAAGATATCGCAATGAGATTCAATAATTTTCAGGAAGTTACAAATTATTTTTTACTCCTTTAAGCAGGGGGATTTGAAGCATTCAGCACTGCTGCCTGCAGTAATAACCTCATGCAGCACAGATGTTTTGAAAGCCTAGATCTCCTTAAATAAATAAGGTAAAAAAATTGTTATTTTTCTATTTGTTCATACAAGTCAAGCAAAATAACCCAATTTGAAATATTATTTAGTACTTTGTGTACCCAGGACCTCCACAGGGCATTGTTGGCTGCAGATCTTGTAACTAAGAATGTGCCCATATTAGATATAAAGTGGGATAATAAATAAGCCTGTGCTCAGATAAAATGTTCTAGATATCAGCACATTGTAGAAAAAGACTCAGAACTGGGAAAGTGAATGTTCTTCATATTTAATTACCTCCTTAGATTTGTGCCAACTCTTTCACAGCTGTGATAGTTTGCCAGTTTTGGTGCACTTCCAAAGATTTCCAATGCCCCTGAAGTCACACAAGTCCTTAAGTGCCCAGATATGAGCAGCTGCAGGAGGAGGAGCCCAGCAGCTGTTCAGCCCCTCTGCCCTGCCAGCTGCAAGCCAGCACCACAGAGAGAAGGTGCTGGGCTGCAGGAGCTCATCCCAGAGGGCACATCTGCTTCAGCCTTTAGCCAGAGTGGGATGGGATGATCTGCCTGCACCCCTCAGGGGACTGAGCAGGGCCAGCAGGGCAGCCCTCCCCACCTGTGGGGTACCAGCAACTTAGCCACTTCCACTTTTACTCCTGTTCTTTAACACATCTTCGATCACAAGACTTCCAGGGCAAACTTTTCTTCTTGTTATGTGTCCAGAGCAGTAGAATATCCTCATCTCTGCAGAACTATTCAAACCTGAAATTTGTACGTCTCCTAGGGAAGGTTAAAGGTCTAACTTCTTCCACTTTGAGAAATTCCTCCTGGGATCATCCAGCAAGTTGTTAAGGACTGATACACCTTAATTCATAGATTTTTGATGTATCACTCATCTTCATTCCTTTCCCCAATGGAAAATGGCTCATGTTCATCAAAATGCCATATATTTTTTAGGATATGAGAATTATCTTATTTGGATTTTGGGGGGCTTTTTTTTTTTTTCCCTAAAATCCATGTTCTATTGAGGGGGTGAGAAAAACAAGGGATTTGCTTATTTTTTACTGTTTCTGTTTCCATATTTTGAGATTATAAAAATATTCCCTAGTTTCAACATTTAATATTTTTTTTCTTTTATTACTACATACAGAAAATATACACAGGTTGTTGCTTTCCTCAGTGACAGATTCAGGTTCTCAACAAACACTGTCTGACATTACTGAGCATAGTTACCCTTCTGCAAAGAGCTCCCAAGAATAAGCAGCACATGACTAAAGATATTAACAGAACCAGGAACTGGAGAATTTCTAAGATGTCTCTCACTGTTCCTGCAATGGAACATGTGTCCCACTATTGGAAAATATTAACTCTGTGCAATAAATAAATATCCTGGAATTCCTTCTTGCTATCTGCTTTTTTAAGTTTATTGTTCCTTAAGAATAAACATTTTCCTTTCATTTAAATAAAGAAAATGGAACCATATTTTGTTAATATGATAAAATGGAATATTCACCAAAGAAGTGAAAATAAATGGTTGAGAAAAAAAAATCAATCCTTTCTTTCTAGGGAAAGGGCAAAATTGGTTGTGCAGAATGGGGTTTCTTTTGAGGGAGGGAAAGCAGAAGAGTGTGGTGGTTCCTTGATGCAGCTTGGTCTGATGCTTGAGAAAATAAAGAAACAACTAGCAAATAAATATCCTTTTCCCACTATTCCTTATAGCACCTTCCAGTACCTAATGGGGGCCTACAAAGAGAACTGGAGAGGAACTTTTCACAAGGGCATGGAGTGATAGAACCAGGGGAATGGCCTTAAGCTGGAAAGTGCAGGTTGAGACTGGATATTAGGAAGGAATTTTTACTGTGAGGGTGGTGAGAAGCTGTGGATGCTCCATCCCTGGAAGTGCTCAAGGCCAGGCTGGAAGGGGCTTTGTGCAGCCTGGCCTAGTGGAAGGTGTCCTGCCCATGACAGGGCTTTGGAACTAAGTGATTTTTAAGGTGCCTTCCAACCCAAGTCATTTCAAGATTTTATTTTTTGCTAACTCTTATCTAAGGGACTGGTTGAATAGCAACAGAGTTGTCATTATCCACTGTGTCAAAATCTGAAAGTGAGAAACTGCAGTAAGTAAAAACTGTGCTGTTAAGCAATGCATTTTTCCTTTATCCCGGAATGAATAACAATAAAATGTTTGGAACTGGAGGTCATCTACATCAGTGGGGTGATTCAGGGTGTATTTTAAACATGGAAAACAGAGGAGTGTTCAGCACAACTGGTTACTGCATGTCAGCACAGCCCAGGCCATCCACAACATACCCTCAGAGACCGCACTTCAGGCCCAGCATAAAACAGTCAAAAATTAAAAATCCTGTTCAAATCCTGTCTTTGAAAAAGATTGAGAACAGGAATATGAATATTTGTCGATGAATCAGTAGCGTTTCTGGTAGTTCATTAAATAATCATAACTCCCTTTTACCACCAGTCAATTCACAGCTTTGATCCTGTAGATCCCTGCCAGCAATGAGCTAAAGTTTGCATCTCTTCTACAAGGCTGCTCTTGAATCAGGACTAAAAAGTGTGACCTAGATTTAAAACCCTGAGATCTCTTTCAAAATACAGTGTTCAGGACTCATTGCAGTACTATAAAACATATATCAAACCAGTTAGTGAGATGAGTAGCCTTCTAAGAGCTAGATAAGACAAATATCTCTTTCCAGCAACCCCTCTGCTGACACTTAGATCACTGACAGCACAGAGAGTTCATCACTGCTTCAAAGGGTAGGGAATCTGCCCCCAAATTTTTCAAATATTTCCTCTCTCACCTTGTTAATTTCATAAATATGACTCAAAGGGAATTATTCTTTCTATAAGAAAAGTATGCCCATTTTTAAAATCATCATATTCCAGCAAAACTGCAAAGATCAAGATATAACAGTGAGTTAGAAGAAGAATGAAAAGGGCACCCACTGCTGTGCCCTGCAGAAAAACAGGAGGCTTTTGTCTTGGAAAGAGGAATTTAAAAATTCATTGCACTGGAAGAGATACAGTGGGTTAATTCACTGCCCTTTGGAGACCTGAAATGTATTTGTGTTTTTCCAAATGTCCAACCCAGCAGCACACATCTTGGCACGGAGGGGAACAGCTGCACTTGCAGGTCAGGGGATGTGCCTTGGCAGAGGCTGAGCCTGGCCAGCACTGCCTGAGCCAGTGCTACCAGCTTCTGCCTTTGCTAAAATCCTTCAAATCCACCTCATGCACAACTCTTTCTGCAAGATAGCTCTTGCCAATAGGAGATTGCCTTTGCCTTCATGCCTACAGTCTTTCCCTCTGCGTGTATTTTTAGTTCTACAAGAGCAATAGAGGGAATAGAAATGTATGTTGTTGTGTAATTCAAGTGATGAAAATTCTTTAAAATATTACATTGTTATAAGTATTTAAGAACTGAATTAACATGAACTACATCAATAGACTAGATCATGAAAATAGTCTCATCAAAGACAAAATGCATTTAATTAATCTTGGACTGTTCAGGAATTTCAATTACAAAGGAATATTTATATGAGAGCTGAATGATCATAGAGTCATAGTAGAGCTTGGTTGGAAGGGACCTTAAAGATCATTTAATTCCAGCCCTCCCACCTTCCATTAGGTCAGACTGTCCCAGGCCCATCCAGCCTGACCCTGAACATTTCCAGGGCTGTGGCACCCACAGCCTCTCTGGGCAGCCTGTTGCACTGCCTCATCACACTCTGAGTGAACAATTTCCTCCTAATATCTAATCTAGATCTCTCCTCTTTTAGTTTAAAATGGTTTCTCCTTGTCCCACCACTATGTTCCCATGTAAAAAGTCTCTCTCCATATTTTTATTAGCCCCCTTTAAGTACTGAAAAGCCACAATCAGGTCTCCCCAAAGCCTTCTCTTCTCCAGGCTGACCAGCCCCAGCTCTCTCAGCCTCTGAGCAGAAGTGTCCTAGCCCACTGGTGTCCTCTGTGATCACTCCAACAGATCCATGTCTTCCTTGTGCTGAGGCATTTTAGACTTTTCCAGACTTTAAAGATCTGATCAGCCAAACCCAGGCAGCCCCTGGGTTACTGTCACTAAAACACGTGGCACTCAAGACTCCATGCCACAGGAGGTGAAGTGACTCTGTCTCACTGTCCAAAACTGTGACCTGCACAGCACACGTGTCTTTACAAGGGAGCTGGGCTGCTCACCTTCAATCCTGGGTAACAAAGGGAGAATGCATGTGATCAACTTTAAATGTTCCAGTAGATTTGTTTAAAAACTGTGAATGAAAGCATTTGATTGCATGCTTTGCTAAAAAGGATACAAAGCCAGTGCAACATTTCTTCTACAGACATTACAGGGTGATCTGTGCCCTCCATTGAATTAATCTCCTTACTGGTGTGTAATTTTTCTGGTTCTACTAGTGCACCAGACACCTGTTTGAACAGGTTGGTTTGAGAAGTGCAAAATTAACAGAAAAATGCAATTTAGTACCTTTATTCTCATCATCCTGTAGGCCAAAGGTATGAGACTGTCACCAAAGAGACAATATTATCAACCAGTCAACACAAAATTCTGATTAACAAGTTCTCTTTTTACACAATACTTCACTTATATACAAAACATTTATTTAAGGAATCAAAAGACATAGTATTGCCATCAAGGTGTTGGAGGAGATGATAAAATATTTGGCTGTTAACAGCTGTGTGTACAATTTGACTGCCATAGTCCTTGGTCATGGCTTATGAGAGCTATATTCAGGGAGTCCCTGATTTAGATCTCAGCTAAATATGATGCTGAATAGAGAGGTTTACTTTCTGGGTACACATGGCAGAAAAACAGCTATTGCACAGAAGATTTTAATTAATTCCTAAGCAGATAAAAGCAAAATTCCTAAGCAGTATGTTAAAAGAAAAAATACCAGTCAGAAAACGAGTTATCTTGACCATGACAATCTTTTCATAAGTTTAACACGTGTAATGGAATTTTATATGAATTTTACGTAGGTGACACTTATTACCTATAAGAAACCTACACATTGCAGCAAGAAGCAGTTAAAATGGTCAAATAACTGTGTTCATTCCATAATATTTTTTACAAGCTGTAGCCACAACTGCTGCAGTTGTATGTGCCACTTTTCTCAGCTGCACTGAAAAAAGCAAAGTAATCATTTTGCAGTTTAAGTGTTTATTTGGCCCACTGTTTCTGGGTGAAACCAGAACTTTGCAAATGTTATTTCATACTTATACCATTTATTTCTCTGTGCAACAAAATATATCTATTTAATGGAGAGAAGGTTGCTATCATTTGGCTGATGCAGCTAGTACTTTTGTGCACTTTACAAGATAAATATTGTTTTCTTTTCCTTTTTTAGAACAGATTCTTATAACTTTACTCATATCCCCCAGTATATTACCATATAAATAATTCCAATGAAGTCTATATAATTGCTTTTAAAGTGTTATTCACTGAAAATGGATCAACATTTTATCCTTTGTTTAAATCTTACAAATCACTAAAACTTCAGCCCACAATACTTATATAATAGAACATCACTGTATTTTTTGTTTCATAATTACGAAATTTCACTGAAATAAGTTGAAGATTTTTTAATCAACATCAAATGGATTTTGGGTCATACCATAAGCAAACTTAGTCATAGTCTGGCTTCTTCAAAAGTACTCAGCTTTCTTCCTAATCCTGCTCCAAATTATGTCAAAGTAAAAAAATCCCAGTATTTTCAAATTAAACACATATAATTAATATGAAATGCTTCTGAAAATCTTACATATAGTTAATGCTTCAACTTTAGCATCTGAACTCCACCTCATTACATATATTCACAGGAAGTCTATATTGAGATCAGAGGTGTTTCAGAGATTTTTCAACTGCTTTAGATATGAATATCAGTACAAAGGAGTAGGAAGAAGAGTAGAAAAGCCTTGCTGCATTTGTATGAAAGAAAGCACAAAGCAAGAAAAGTGATACCCTGCTCGTGTTTAAATCAGCAGTACAATATCTGCTGACTTCAGCAGCTCCAGGATTTCCTCCTAAATGTATTTCAAGTCACTTAAAAGCTTCAGAGCATTCCTCAATGAGGTATCTTTAAAAAAAAATGAATTCCTATTTGGATATTAATAGATGACTGTTGCACAAATATCAAATGTCACAAAAAATGTAGCAAAAACCTATACAAGCTTGAAAGCGTATTTTCCTGAAAACATGTTGGAAACATATTTCTGACAGCTAATTAAAGCTTTTCCATTCTATCAGTCATGTTTGTGTGAGGTCCAATGAAACCTGAAATGAAGCTATGTTTTAACAGTCAAATTCATTTTTCTTGGTACATCCAGAAATTAAAATCTCCAACTCCAGTGGAAATTGTACACTTGAATTATTTAAGTTTCTTTAATTCTAAAGCCACAGAATTATAAACAGGATATTCTGGGAAAATCCTAGATGCCCTTAAGCAAGCAGATTTTGACCATATTATACTTTATCTGAGCTGAATCTCTTATACAGATCAAAATGCCATCCCAATCCTCAACCAAAGCAATTTCTTCCTTACACAAAGCAGATTACTTCTGAGAGGACTGTTGTTGCACAAACACCCCAATGCTGTTACTACTGAGCTTAAGCAGGAATTTTCTGTCTGAGGGCCATTCCATTCATGAAGCCACATTCCATGCAGAATAAAAGGGGAGAACCACCCTCCCATGAAGCCCCAGGCTCAATCTTTCTGCAGGAACATGGTATTAAGCTGATCAATACCTGAGTCTGCACCCTGGCACGAACAACTGTCTCATTCTACAGCACAGTGTCTACCATGATCCCTTCTCTGTAGGCCACTTGTGCTTTTTTTACAGAATCTCCACTTTCCAAGGCTCTCCGTGTTTCATTCACTTTTGGTGGAGCTGCAAGATGTGGAAAATTTTCAGACCTTAGCATTTGTTTCTGTTCACAAACAGTTATAGAACAAGCCTGCATAAGTAACTAGAGAATGAGTGTGTCCTGCAAATACAACATGATTTCATCAGCAAGAAGCACAAAGGCAAGAAGAAATATTCCAGTAAAGAAGTTAATAGAATCTAACAGCAGGTGTATCAACATGCAAAGCTCTACAACAAACACTTGCTGTAAAATGCAGTAAACCAGCCACGTGCTTTCACTTGAGTTTACAAAATGTGGGATCAAATGGACACCTGTGGTGCTCCAAGAAATCATCCTTATTTCTGGTTCATGTGCTGGAGTTGAACCTGATGGGTGCAGAGGATCAGTGAAACAGAGTATGATCTGTTCTCATGATTCTTCATAGGTGGCATGTAATTATTCAAGAATGCATAGGAGAATCATAATGGAATAAAAAAGAGAAGCAAAGATTATCCTTACAAATTGTATTAGAAAGAGATTTAAAATTAAACGAAATTAACCTGTTTTGTGCTTTGGCTAGAATACAGGAGTTTTGATCAGAGTTAAAGAATAAGCCCAGGAAGACAAATTTTCCTTTCAGAAAATTTTTTTTTAGGTCAACAGAAGTGGATTTGTATGGCAAAGTCACCTATGTTAAATTTTACTGTAAGCACTAAATTTAATTTCGACCTGTTTATTGCTATATTCCTCAAATAATAGCATCAAATATCATGTATTCAATGGGATATACTATGATGCATTTTAACAAAAGTATAGACTTAGATCAATCAAATGTTTATTAAAACTGGGTGTTAGCCAGTGATACCAGAGCTGGCTCCCCTTTTTATGAATCGACACAGGCCTCACCAGAGAACAGAGGCTCTTCTGTCTGTGGCTGGAAGGAAAAAAGAAAAACAGTAGTGGTACAGAGTCTTCTCTTGATCAGTGTCTAAACCAATGACAACTCTTGCATGACTGCTAATTCTTGCATCAACTGACAGTGCATGTTCTAAATCCATGCATGTGATAAGATTCTTTCAGAGCATATGAAAGAATACACCTATTAGCATTTTCTTCCTGACAGTTTGCTGACAGATGTACCATCTGGATTAAAATATTTCTTTTAATTGCAAGAAAGAGGAAGAGGTAGCAATGCTTGAAACTAGTCATGCCACAGGACCACCATAAAATGACTTCTGTTTGTTAATGTCATTTACAAACTGCAAAAGTAAAGTTGGTAAGTGGAAGCACTTGATGCTAAGGAAATTAGCCATACAGTAAAGGAACTATATGGACAGATCATTAATCTCTGACTGCAAAACGTTAGACTTGATTTTACGCCAAATATTTTACTCTAAAGGCTTTGCCAAACAGCAAAAGCTAAATTATGGAAGAAATACATATTGAACTAAAACCATTTAAATTTTACATCTACTGTGAAAATAGGCAAACACCATCACATTTTTAACATAATCTCAAAATTCAATTCCTAATCCAATAAAAAAATCTAATAAAGATTGGCATAAAGTAGTAATAAAATTAATTAATGAGTTGTGTGCCACATTATGTTTTCATTTCATTAAAACAGCAGGTTTCACCACTCATTCTCATGTGCTACATTTCTCTCACTTTTCATAGTATTTGTGTGTGGGAATAGGGGTAGTTGAAAAATATACCTGCTCTGCTAATAGTACCACCTGACAATCAGAAAATGCTTCAAGGAGAATATTTTTGCACACTGTAAATTGGGTGAGAGAGGTAGAGAGCTATTTTCAGGACATCTACTGCATCTGTTTAAAATGGAATCGATATTCCCAGGACATTACATTTTGACAGAAGATGGAGCAGGTTTCTGCCTGGCCCTAGTTCCAGGCACAGCTAAAACTGGAGCAGTGGCTGTTTCCCAAGAGAAGCTGTCTGCAGTGACTGACCCACAGCTGCCTTGGGAGGGATCTGTGATGTGCAGAAGTCCTGTGAGAGCTCAGGCTCTGCCCTGCATGGAGCCAGGCCAGGGCAGAAAGGTGTCTCTTGGGGCAGTCTGCCTAGACTGTCCACACCTGAGCCCATGAGCTAACAAAGCTGGGACTCATCTCCCACCCTGGGAGGGACAGAGCCATCTGCACCCGCACAACTGAACTGCTCCAGCACCTACAGCTGCTCCAAGATGTTTTTGAGTCCCTGGGCTTTGCTGTCCCCCACACCATGTCTGGCAGCTGTTTGAGAGGGCACTGCTGGGCACGGGGCTAAAGGGACAGTGGCCGTGCCACAGGTCAGCAGTGCCTGCTCCCACCCCTCCCACTCTGCTCCATGGAGTGCTGCAGGACATAACCTGCAAGCCTTCAGCTTGCCAAGAGTGTATTATATATATTATTGCATATTACTTTGGCCACTATTGAATACGTTGCAGAGAACAATTCTTTAACACTAGCAAATTGGAGATTATTAGGTGGCAGGAATGGGATTTACAATGATTGGCACTTACAACTCAGAGTGAATTCAAAAAAAGGAGCTCACCTCAGTGCAATAAGATTATTTACAGGTGGTTGCTTTCATTTTATTGCAAATAGCTGGCATGTTTAATATTTACTTACAGGAACTGCTATGCTAAAACAGTTACATATTTCTGACAAGGAAATATGTTCAAATTCCACAAAGCATGCATTAAAAAAAAACATAGGGATTGTTCTTTACATCAGATGCTTAATAGGTACCTATATTAAAAAAATACATATAATTTTAATGTCCATTTCTCATAGCACTTTATAATACTCTTGTAGGAATCATATTTATTTCTATTTTTCTAGTAAGAAATAGGCACTTAAGAAATGTTGTTTTTCTTTTGATACCTGTGACAAACTTTTAATCTTTTTTTTGTATTTTCCACTGATACCACAGTGATAGCACAGTGATGGATAGCACTCCACTGTTCTCTAGACTAACACAATAAACGAGACAGAAGCTTCTCCTTCAAGGAGAGAGGTTTGGTCTTGGGACACAAATGGATTTGACAAAGCTATAATTGGAACCTATGTGATTCTTGCTTAAAGAAAAACTCCTGATAGATTCTGATGACTTATTTATGCCTAATATTACAATCACTTGGGTTAGTCTTCCTTGGATTTGGATGAAGCCAATCAAGGTATTGTACTTTGGGAAGTTCCTTTGTGCCAAGCTAATCTGTTTAGGGATGTATTCAGCTGCCAGCACACAACCACAGAGTGCCACAGGGCATCAGAGAGAGCACTGAGACCCTTCTGCACTGCCCTGAAGCACGGGTGAGATGCCATGGGCTGCACTGATGGGTCCTCCTCAGCTGGGTGTGAGCCCTGGGGGAGAGGTCTCAGTCTCAAACCCAGTTCCAGCCTGACTGCTTTGCCATTTTAAATAAAAATCAGTCTGACACTGTGCTGGGTTGGGACCTTGCATCAAAACTCAAGATGGGGTCAGGAGCTTGGTTCCAGCCTGCCCAAGGTGTACAGAGGACTTGGGAATGCACCAACATGGCACTGGAAATTCCCTGTTTGCTTCATGCCATTTGTATTTAAAGATCCCAAAGGTTTCAAAAATTGATGAGCAGGATCTTTATGTGCAGATTCTGCACTGATACACAGAAATTTTGGGCTGAATGCTTCATCCAGAGGCCATAAAGATGTGCAGTGCTTCTAAGGAGAGGTCTGCTGGCAGGGTAGCCTTTTATCAAGGAGGAAGTTGTCCACAGTGGGGATGTGTGAGTGTGAAAGAAAGAACTGGCATCTCTTCATAAACAGTTGTGTGATAAAGTGCAGTTTTCTATAAGGGCTTCTGTGAGGAAACAGGGCTAGTTGAAGGAAGTGTACTCATGTGCCTTAGGGATTTGGTAAGCAATGTTAGAATAAAATAAATTTCTAGTTCAAAAATAGTATTACCTGCCAAGATCACATCTTGAGGTCAGAAATCAGGATTTTTACACTTCTGGGGTTTGAACTTGCAGTGAGGATTTACTGGGATTGTGTTATCAAGATTTCCCTGATTTCCCTGAAACCATGAAAATGAGAAGCATGCAGAGAGAGAGACAGACAGACAGAAAGACAGAAAGAAAGAGAAATAGCAGTTTTTTTCTTTCTTGCCTCTGGGGGATAAAGCCTGAAGTATTGAATGCAGTAAGATGCAGCAGTGGAAAATGGAAATGAGGGAGGGAATGAAGGCAGGAGGGGAACATGAAACTGAAAAACAGCTGAAAGCTTTAGGGAGAGGGATAAGATAAATAAAACCATGAAGGATCAAGTATAAAATAGAAGGGAAGTCCCTAAGGGTTAATCCAGAACCACAAAGTAGCTTTGCTATGTTATTAAATACCAAGTTTTGTATAAGTACCACTTAAACCATCTCTTTAATGGGATATGGCAGCTGCAAGCCAGGGCACAGTGACACTTTAAAAACAGCTGAGGAGAGGAAGGACATAATACTTTCTACAGGATGAACTTTATGAGTTTGTGATGTAATGAACTAAATCAGAATCTGGCTAGGATCTTGTAGTTAAGCCTTTCAGTCTTGTAAAAAACTCTATTAGTTTTTTAACAACACCAATATTAATTTTGCATTTCTCCTGGGAAAAATCCCTTTGCCAGCTCACTGCTCTAGTACCAACTTGGACCTAGGTTCAGTAACATCTCCAAGGAAAAAAAAAGGCCATTAACATAGTTTCTCCCTGCTTTTTCTTTTATTAGTGTTACTCAAAGTAGCACTGATCTCAGGGGATGCTACCAAATCTACAAGGTATGACAGGGTGGCAGGCAATGGTGGTGCATCTCCCAGAAAAGTCTGCCTAAGAGCAAATGTGACAAAATCTCCTGCTCTCAGATCTTTGAACTTATGCAAAACAGTCTGGGAATGAGTTTCCATGCTGTTGAGCTTGTGCTTAAATTGTTGGCTTTCATCTGGCTGAGGATAAAAGTTCACATTACTTCCTTCAGGAATAGACAGCAGTATTTGCCCTCAGTTATATTTCTCACAATTTGCTCAGTTTGTCTTAACGGTATTTAAGAGAAAATTGGGAGGAAATATTACAAAAAATAGATGTTGTTATTTCAGTAAACACTGCTGACTACTGCAGCTGTAAATACTGTGACTACTGTGATGACTATTGACATTTAGTCAAGGGGCAACCTAATTCCAACTTTTACTGTCTGTTAAAATTGTTGTTTAAGGTCTTCTCTCCATTTAAAAAAGTGGTCATAATTAAACTCACTTTGTTCAATGCAGATTTCACATGTAGATTTATATCAGTTTAAAACACATAAAGCAGCACTGGCTTACATCCATTCTAAGATGTTTTTTCTTTCATCCCATAGATGAATTTTTGGTTAGACACAGTAATGCCCATGTACCAGAATCTTCGAATATTTTTTCCAAAGTTTCAGTTGGCACAAACACACGTTGTTATACCCTGTAGAGGTACTCCACTGCATTCCTACCATATTCTTGGTCAAAACCTTTTAAATTTTAGTTATCTTTACCCTAAATAATTTAGCTTGTTTTTAGGAATCAGGAGTGAAACCAGGATTTAGTTCTGAACAATTTGAAATTTCCAATAGGAAAAATCTCCAATTCCTAGCCAAACCTTGTTGTACCACTCACACAAATAAATTCTGTGTCATATTACCCCACTGCAACCACTACAGATAACATAACATTATTCGTTGAAAAAAAAAAACAAAACAAAAACAAAAAAACAAAACAAAACAAAAAAAGAACTGGACAGAATAAATCTGAAAGGCTTTCTTTTCAGAGGATTGAAACATCAGATTTGGAACACTGCTATGCCTGGTGGATAACCTCATCTTACATCCTGTACACTTAAGGTAACTAAGCTCAACTCTAGGTGCCTAAATTAAATCCCTTTCCTACTGAGTCTGAGTATGGTGCTCTTGACCAAAACATAAAGGCCAGAAGGGCATCCAGTATTGATCTGAAAACACTTTCAAGTAGATTTTTCCCAAAGTTTATCACTCAAATATTAAAATTTAGCTACCCTATATTCAGGTCCCAACCAGAATTTCTTATGATTTAGTGCCACTATTTTCTCAGAAGAATAAACTTATGCAGAGCCTTCTCACTGATATATGAAAAAGGCTGAGATCCACACGGTTGGTTAATGGTGTTACTGAAAGCTTTAAAGTAGGGAGGTCAGCTATGGTATCTCAGCAGCACAGAGATCACCTTGCCCATGGCCCAGGTGCTTGCCTGTACACTTGCAGGGGTGCCAAGGATCCCAACAGTGCTGGGATTTCATGGAGCACTGTCAATAATATGACTATTCTATTATCAATGAGAAATGCCAGCTTAAGCCAGTCTATCTGTATAAGCTGCAGTCGTGCTTAGCTTACCAGCTAAACACATCTCAATGTTAACTCTTTGACAGGCATTTTTTCCCATCCACAAAGGATTTTTTTGAAATTTTTTTTAAATTTAAAAATCCACATTGAGAGAGACACCGAAATTAGATTTTTTTCATTTGTAACAAATTGTTTGGCATTTCCCTGAACATTTCCAGGCCCATCCTGAAGGCACCTTCTGTTTAGAATTTATGTTGGTTTAAAAAATAAAACTGTGAATTAAGCAAAAGAGGAAACAATCCAAGTATAGTTTTATTTATCTCTCAAGTCACACCAATGAAACTTAGTTTTATTCATCACAGCAGCAGACAATGTGTTTCCCAGCTTTATAAAAGAAGAGAAATAAGACTCAGCTAATGGCTTTAAACTAAGTCAGTAGGTTTAAATTAGAAATTAGGAAGAAATCCTTTACTGTGGGGGTGGTGAGGCCCTGGCACAGGTTGCCCAGAGAAGCTGTGGATGCTCCATCCCTGGAAGTGCTCAAGGCCAGGCTGGATGGGGCATTGAACAGGTCTAGAGGAAGATATCCCTGCCCCTGGCAGGAGGTTTGAATTAGATGATCTTTAAGATGCCTTCCAACCCAAGGAGAGGACCTCAAAGATGAGTCTTTGAGTCTATGAGACAGTGAGATTGTATGGATAATGGAAACATCATCAAACTGGAAGGACTCTGCCCAAAGAAACATTATTTTCTTGAAGTGTATATATATATGTATATATATATATATATATATATATATGTATATATAGCAAATGGAGATGCTGTTACCCACAGTTCCATGACTGTCATACTGGGTCTTATTTTTCCATGATCTTTTTGGCCTTTATTCACAATAAATGCAAACAGGGTTCCATGTCTCGAAGTGTCTAGAAATACCTTACAAGTAACCCCACCTTGCTGAGAATTTTTTGTATTGAAAATATACAGAGATACCTTTTAAATTTCCCTTCTTCCTCCATTCTATTGAATAAAGATGTCCAAACTCAGACTACTGTACAAAGAAGAGTATGTTTTTTAGACAAGTTTGGCAACAGAGGGAAAAGGATTAACAGAGGTGCCTTTTAAAACCTTTTACTATCTAGTTCTGTGAAAATTCCTTCTGGTCCATTGATGCCCACTGTTGCATCAGACTGTATCAATTAATATTTTCTTCATACAGCAGAGGGTCAAATATGCTTTTATAACTCATACAAATTTTATTGTCCTATGACTTCATCTAGTCCAAAAGACTCATCTCTGAGATACACAAGCACCAATGAGAAAGCAAACAGACCCATTTTCTAGAGATTAGTTGACTCTGATTCCATTTCAGTATGCATTTCTATTCATTATGTTTGTATCCCTGCTCAAACAAATATTTTAGAATTTTAAACAATTTTTTTTGACTAGGTGGCTTTTAAAGTTTTCCTCAAACACATTATTTTATAATTTTCTTTATTCATGGAAGCAAAGGTTATCAGAAACTACCAGAATACATCAGAAGGTTTCAGGTTCTTATCTGCCTGTTTCAGTGGGTATTCTGCTAGTTTTCTACATTCACAGACTTCCTAACACTTAAGAATAGTTCAATGTTAAATATTTCAGTTAAATCTTGAGATGGCTCTCAATTACTATTGATTTTGTTTTTTATTATTATCACTATTTGACATTCAGGAAATGAGAAAATATGGGCAAAAGTGGAAGAGAAATCATAGACAAACCCTGAGTCCATCTTTTTTTGTATTTTATAGCTTGTCTGGCTGCATAATAACATTCTGGACATTGTGAGAATTCAAATGTGCCCCAAAGATGAAAATTTTAAGGCATGAGATCATTCATGGATAAAAGTTAATTTTAAAACAAACATGTTTTCCTGAAAAATATTTTTATGAGACAATTAACAGCCCTTCCCTTCACAGTTCCTTTTGAAAATAAGCAGACACTGATTCACTTCCAAGCTGCTGATGAAAAAATAAGGACCCAGAGGAAAACAAAGCAGACAGGGACAATACTGTTGATATAAATGAATGAATACATTCCATTGACAATTCAGTTTGTCAGTGAGACTCTAAATAGCCAAAAACCCCAGACTTGCAGGGAACGTAAGTTTCCTGCTGAACTCTGGCACTTGATAGAGAATGAAGATTAATATCTCAAAATATTTTTCAGAAGCCAAAACTACTAAAATATTTTTGGTTCATAAATGGCAGACAGACTTTGTGAAACAATTCCTTTTTGATAATGTTGAAATAAAATATTTTGAAATTATTAAAGTATTGTTGTATAATATTACATTTTGGAAGAACAAAACAAAGTGAAAAAATAAAATGCATTACATATTATTCTAAGTTATTAAGCAGTGTTCAATCAAATATAAAATTTAACAAAATAATTAATTTGATTTCAAATAAAAGGCCTGTAAAGTCCTTTTTGCTAATCTGTAAGTTAATATGACAGCAGTTTGAAGTAATTCCATTAGAAGTACGTATTGACATAATCACTGGAAACATTTTTATTTTGATACAACAGCATTTCATCCCAAAGAATGGTGATTAACTCTTAAGCTAAGAAACAGCCCAGTGTTGGGTTGTGCTTCATGAACTGATAAATGCATGGGAAATCTCATTTTATACACACTGCAGACAGCTTAGGACTCTGCTCTGCCTTTGGAAGTGACTCACTGTGACACACACACAACACATCTGGTATTTATAGTTTCTTTTGTCCCAGCTTTGGTTGTCTTTGCTCTCATGTCAAGTCATAAAGATCCTAAGGCAATATAGAATTTCCTGAAAATAGTTTAATTGCTCACTGACATTATCTTTAGTGAAATTTAATTTAAAATGAAGACTTTGCAGGTCTTGCCAACTTGTGAAATGTGCAACACTACATTTATTACTGCATAAGAGAGTATCTGTCATGGCATTGAATCCATTCAACATGAAACAAAAGGGCAATATTCTTCATTTCCAGCTTTAACCATATAAAAGTTAGATGTCTCAGTCTAAGCTATCGACCTTAAACTGCCTCAGTGGTCAGTAGAGAGAAGCAGCCATTTCACATGACAATTCATCTGACCTTTCTTAGGTACATATTTTAAGATGAGATGAACAGTCCTCCAGGGAATTAAAATGAGATAAACTGCCATCTAGGAATTTGATATCTATATCTAACCTAATCACCAGAGGCTTCCTCTGCAGTCAGAAGAGAGAAATAGGCTTCCTCATATGACCTTCATGGTCCCCAAGGCATCTCAAACCTCCTGAAATATGGCTCAGCCAGGCTGCAGAGCTGGGGAGGCTGGCAGCAGGCTGGCATCACTGTGTCCCTGCGTGCAGCCCAGCTGTGTAACCCCTCTGCCAGAGTCAGCCCCACATCAGTCATCTCCAGCTATCTCTGCCCAGGCTGCAGCTCTCTGCAACTGCCCCAGGTCCTGCCCCTGCTGCTCCCAGTGCTCACACTGCACACTGACACAGCAAAGCAGCGTTAACAACACTCAGTGCGGCAGGAGCCAGGAAACATCCCATCTGATTTTGTACTGGATTAAAACTTAATGCTACAGTGGTGTACTTCTGAATTAATCACATCAACTTCAGCGCAGTTATTGTGGCCTGGAGCCCGTAGGAGAGCACAAAAGCAGTGTTTGTGAGGCTTTCTCAGCTTATGGCAGCTGTTTAGCTCATCTTTGATCACCCTTACTTTTTTTGCAGTTAAGCTTTTTGGTCACACTATCTTTGCAGAGGTAGCTGCTCCGAACAATACCCGTGCTCACATGCCAGCAAAGGTATTTGTGCATGTGGATTAGCTGGTTTTGGCTTGTCATGCACTTACTCGCCTTTGTGTTGTTTTTGTTTTGTTTACAAAAAGACACTCAGCTACTCGAGGAGCACGAGCAGCAGCATATGACAGAGCAGAGCAGCTGTTCACGAGAGCTAGCATTGGTGAGAATGCTCAGCTGCAGGGCTGGAAGGGCTGTGCCATCCTAGGTCAAGGCAAGGCTGGTAGAGAATATAATGCAGCAATGAGCAGCAGATGCTCTTAGCAGAGACTAGCAGGACAGGGCATGCCTCTGGCAATGCACCCCTAGAATACACATCCAGTTTTCAGTGGCTCAGAGACTTCCTGAGCTGGTGTTAAATGCCTTTGCATTTAACAGCCCTGAAAGGATTTGCCTCCGTGTGAAATTATTACTTTTTTTAATCCGTGTAAACTTTGAGCATTGCAAGCAGAGAACAGCACAAAGTTTCCCAGCTTAACTATACACCACATGAAGGATCCTGTCCCTGTTTTAAGTTCCCAGTTATTAGTTTTAGTTGATAAATTTATTTGATGATTTGGGTTTTACGGCCAAAGAGATACAGAATGATTGTTCCTTATTAACCTTCTCCAGCTCCAGCACGATTTTGTAGACCTGCACCAGGTGGCCTCTCATTCATCTGCTCACAAGGCTGAGTGCCAGTCAACTGAGTCATTTCTCATTTCCACAGGTTCCATATCATCGATCACTTTTGCTGTTCTTTTTGTACCTTTTCCTGTTGTACTCAAGTGCTTGTAGGCAAAACATGAACCCAGAGAAATAAAGGTTTTTCAGGGTAAAGGATGAATAACACAGTATAGAAGTGCATATTTTAAGGACATTCAATGAGAAAAAATAGAAGCCCAACTGATTATTTTTTCTTCCTCGGTGAAGGTAGTAGCAGCAATTTAAACAGATCAATGCATTTGAACATTTTAAACAAATATCTTCATCTTATTTGGATAGAATCTATATAAGCAGATCTCTCATAGGACACTCCCACAGAAATTTAAGAAATGTTTATGAAACCAGTATGAATTTCAATCCTCTCCAAATCACACTTCAATAACAAGGTTACCTCTGATCTTTTTGAAAGTTTTTCTCTGTAGAAGTTCCAGAATGTAAGGAAATAAAATGCTCTGCAAATATTTAAAACAACAGCAAGACTGTTGTCATGCTAAGCTGTCAGGTTGGCACTGAACTCAGGAAAACAAGCATTGACTCCCACCTTGATATAGGACTAGGCAAAGAGCTAAATGAAGGAAATGTAACTGATGTCAATCTAGAAAACTACAGAAAATAATTTTGTCTGTCAAAGTAAGATTACAATTTTGTGGGATTATGAGCCTATTGATGAAGAAAATTGTATTAACACTGATTTCCCTTATTTAAACTTTAAATTATTTTATATTTAATTAGATGACATTAAATTAGTGTGGCACATTAAAATTTAACAGAACATACATCCATGGATAAGAAAAAAAAATAGACCTCACTCAAAATATTTTTACAAAATCAGACCATTTCTATGGAATCATTATTGACTGTATTTTACCAAATGATTTATTAAAAAATCTGTAATAAAGATCACTAAAATCTTTATTACAAAATAATCAGATTTAAACTTTGTAAGGGATCATTGTGATAGTAATAAGTCATGAGGAGCTCAGGTCCATGGTACACAGGTTGGAAGACTGCATGCAAATTTTATTTTAATGCGTTCAAGTGTGAATAGTAATGTTGATCAAAGCTCTCCTGTGTCAGTCTTTTTAGGAGGGACAATACAATCTTTCCATGTAGAAAGCATCTTGAACTTCATGTTATCTCAGCATTTGACCTTCATGCAACTGCTCCTGTAGTATTTTGTTTGGTTCTTGTGTCATTGTTTCAAAGATTTTTAGAAGGACCCAAGAGAATCAGAGAAGAACCATTAAAGGAACTTTCCTTGCACCAAAAGATTCCAGAAACTCAGTCTGAGAGGGAAGGTGAACTTTATAAGGACATAAAGTAAAACCTTGATTGAGATTTCTGAGGTCAAAGTCATAAAATACAGTGGCTGTAAGATGAAGCTAAAAAAAATCTAATGCTAGAAATTAAGATACATTTTTTTAACAATGAGGGTAATTAGCCAATGAAACAACTAGCAAATGCTTTCAATCAAGACCAAACGTTTTTCAAAATATTTCCTACTCAGTTTCAAACAGAAAATATCTATTTCAGGCTAGATGATTGCAAAGATGCCTGTGACTTCATAATGGATGGCTCTCTGGATCTAAATGCACTCAAAAGAATAAATGTAAAAACAAACAAATGCAAAATAAACAGTGTCTCAATAGTTTTAATAGTATGCTATCCATAGAACCTAGAATTACTTCAGAAATAATTCAGAAACAGAAAATAAATAACCATTATTTAATAAATCATTTTACACTACTCTGAATGCACAGTTTCTATTTGTTTTTAGTCACTGGAACCTGAATAATGTCCATTGACTATAAGTAAAAGTTCAATAAAATAAGAAAAACAGAAAACTGCTCCAGTGACTTTTTGAAGTCATTTGAAGTTATTTTTATATGATTTCTGGCATTTTCACTTGAGTGTCATGTGATTTTTCTTAATCATTGTCAAAGCAAAACTGTCCAGGTACAGATAACATATAGGAATGTAAAGATGTTTCCTGTCTCTTTCGGAGTCTTTATACTCACTTGAAAAAGTTTTGTGTTTGAAACCATCTGCTGATTGCTCACTAGAAAGAGATTGTAGGTGAGTTAGAAGATTTCTAATGCAGAAATATTATTGTTTCTCTTCGGGCAACTTTTCATTAACACTGTCTTGGTTTAAATAAGACCCATCTCCTTTATGGCAAAAATGAACAAGCAATGTTTTTCCAAACTTTAGATAAAGGGCAATCCTTACATAATGGTGGGCATTTCCTCTTTGGAGCTCGCCACTGAATCAGGACATTCAAACAAACTCACTGCTAAGCTCTTCCCTGGGGCCAGGCTCAGCGTGCCCAAAGCTGGGCTTATTCCATGTGCTTTGGTCAGCAGATCTGCAATCTTAGACAATGGCTTCTTTCTGCAAACAATGCCCAGTATTAGGAATGTCATCAGATATAATGGCTATGAGTGGGACAATTCTGCTTTCTTATGAAAGCGTTCATAATGGAGCGCTCACAGCATGTGTGTGTCTGTATGTGTGTCTGTGTTTGTGTGTCTGTGTGTGTGTCTGTCTGTGTTTGTGTGTCTGTCTGTGTGTGTGTGTGTGTTTGTGTCTGTGTTTGTGTGTCTGTGTGTGTCTCTGTGTTTGTGTGTCTGTCTGTGTGCCTGTGTGTGTCTGTCTGTGTTTGTGTGTCTGTGTTTGTGTTTGTGTGTTTGTGTGTCTGTCTGTGTGCCTGTGTGTGTGTGTCTGTGTTTGTGTGTCTGTGTGTCTATCTGTGTGTATCTGTGTGTGTGTCTGTGTGTCTATCTGTGTGTCTGTATCTGCGTGTGTCTGAGTCTGTGTCTGTGTTTATGTGTCTGAGTTTGTGTGTGTCTGTGTGTGTGTCTGTGTGTATTTGTGTGTGTGTCTGTGTCTGTGTGTCTGTGTTTATGTGTCTGAGTTTGTGTGTGTCTGTGTGTGTCTGTGTGTGTGTCTGTGTGTCTGTCTGTGTGTGTGTTTGTGTCTGAGTTTGTGTGTGTCTGTGAGTGTGTGTATCTGTGTGTGTGTGTGTCTGTGTCTGTTTCTGTGTCTGTCTGTGAGTCTGTGTGTCTGTCTGAGTCTGTGTATGTGTGTGTCTGTGTGTGTCTGTGTGCCTGTCTGTCTGTATGTCTGTGTCTGTCTGTTTCTGTGTGTGTCTGTCTGTGAGTCTGTGTGTGTCTCTGTGTATTTCTGTGTGTCTGTTGTCTGTCCGTGTGTTTATATGTATGTGTGAATCTGTGTGTCTGTGTGAGTCTCTTTGTGTCTGTCTGTGGATGTGTCTGTGTGTGTCTGTGAGTCTGAGTCTGTGTTTCTGTGTGTGTCTGTCTGTGTGTTTGTGTCTATGTGTGTAAATCTTTGTGTCTGGTTGTGTGCCTCTGAGTCTGTGTCTGGTGTATGTCCGTGTCTGTCACTGTGACTGTGTGTGTGTTTGCATGTCTGTGATTATGTCTGTGTGCCTGTGTCTCTGTGTCTATGACTGTGTTCATATCTGTGCATGTTTTAGGAAAGATCCACCAGCACACTGCAGAAGCAGCCTGCTGGGCTCAGAAGAGCTGGCTCATGAAAGGTGCCATTTATAGTGCTTTCATAATACCTTAGAATGGAAACATTAGGTAATAGTAAAATCCCAGAACTAGACTTACTAAATTCTGAAAACTTACTCACATTACCATGCTTTATAGGACTTTAGGGACTTCATAACAACAATCTGTGCAACTGCAGACTTTGTTTAATGAAAAAATAAATAGAAATAGTTACCAAAAAATTAGCCTAAAGACTGCTATTCCCTTGTTAGTGCCCTTTAATAATTTTCACTATGCCTCCATTTGCACCCTGTCTAGAAAATAAAAGGCTTATTCATGCACAAAAACACAGATCTGCCTTCTCAGTGAGAAATTTTGTAACATTTCTGAAGTAGAATCAAATGCAGCAGCTCAAGGTCTTTTTCTGAAAGAGGAAAAGCAGTTAGCTGGATATTGCATTACTTTCAGGAGGTTTCTTCACTGTTGTGTAATTTATCTGACAGTTGCCACAGGGCTTACATGCCACTTTAGTTACCCTACTGATTTTTAAGAGATGGATATGCGTGTGGAAATTAGGGGAGCATTCATTTTTCCCCCTAATTTCATCAAATTACATGCACTGTGATTTTAGATAAATCACACTATTGCACTGTTTCCCTTTCCACATTTACAGTCTTGTGGGTTCTCTTTGGTTTGCCTTTAAGCAGTCACCATTTGCATCAACATGCCAAAGACTGGCTTAGTCTGATGTGTCCTCGAACTGGTGTCCTCTCAACAGCTCTCCTTAATGCTCTGTCATGAATTTGTTTGGGTTTTTCTTTTTGGGAGGTATCAGAGCCTAAGCTCCAGAATGTCTCACTTTCATACAAGGCTTCCTGTGTATTTTAAATGAAACAGATATAACAAAGAAACCAATGTGAATTTACACAGTTCCAGTGTGGTAGAAACAAAGAAGTTGGTTGAAAAGACAGACAGAAATATATCAGCCTTGCAATCTCAAGCGACCCTCAGGCAGGTACAGCACATATGCCTTCTGGCTTTAGTGCAGACAGAATTCAAAAGATCAGCCTTTGTCTGACCCCAGATATGAGCATCTGGCAAAGACCAGCATCCTTCACAGTTCTGGCAGTTTGCAAAGACACAGACTGGCCTGGATTACAAATCGGAAGCACTCATCACAGCTGAAAAGTGTATTTTTGCCATTGGGGTAGTAGAAAACCAAGAGAAACAGATACACACTTGGGAGAGGAGGAGGCAAAGTAACACTGCTTTTTCTCTGCTCTTGAAACCTATGATGCAAATATTTATGCATGAGGCTGAGAGGAATTCTAGGGTCATCTTTCTGCCCTGTCTAAAAACATACATCTAAAAGGAGAGCTCACAACAGTGCCTAAGTTTGAAAACGTGCTGATGTCAGAATTTTGCTCTATTTACATGCCTTTGGCAAAGACCAGCCAACTACCTGCTTATCGTAAATCTCTCCTCTCTCTCCCTCTCTTCATCCTCTCCACTGAAACCCCTGTGATTTGCAGTACAGAGCACCAAGCACAAGTAGGTTATTCTGTGTATGAAAGCCCTGCTTGTCAAAGATGCTGAATGCACAGTCCCAGAGACCCACGTCCTCTGCAGTACAGCACAGAGAAAAAAAGATACATCATGGATAGCAGCACTGTCAGCTCCTCACTCCAACTCACCAGTTTCGCTGAGCTCGAAGAAACACCCACTGGGGCAGAAGGATCATTCACCCTTTATAGTCAAGTTGTTGTCCTAACTGCCAAAATTGCCACGTAGGCTGCCAATTAGAGCCAGTTATGGTTATGTCTTTTGCAGTGCTGACAGCTGTGAACTGGTCACCCAAAGCTTACCCTGAAGGTTGGGCACTTATAAAAGCTATCAGATATAACAATCTGCTACACTATGGCAGATTTATACCTGCCCAAAGATGAAATCAGAGAGAATAGAGCTGAAAAACCCCTCCAGAGATTGCTTGATCCATAGCCCTACAGCAGAGGATCACGACTAATTCATTTCTGGGGGCTGCTTGTCTAAAATCCTTATATAGGCTTCTAACAGCCACTCCAGAGCCTCAACATGCAATTTATTCCAGTGCTTTGTGAGAACTTCCAAGAGAAGGATTGTTTTAATGGTTAGCCTAAACTATCCCCATACTTCCTATTTGTCATATTACTTTTCCTCTCTGCAAACACACCCATCACACACCAGGTAAATATGTCTCTCCAGCCTTTTCTCAGTTTATGATTCTTTCTATCTTTCTCCAAGTGTGACAGTTGCTGGATCATTCTCTGATCATTCTGTAATTTTCTTTGGATTCTGTCCAGCCGGGTTACATCGTCCATGAAACACATATCTCAAACCAGAATGGACATTGTCACAGCTGAGATTTTGCAAACCTGATGATTTCAGGAGTGTAGTTGCAATGTCTTACAGGTGATGTTCCTGCCTGTACATCCCAAACTATGTTCATGGGAATGCAGGAACAAGATGCAGCACACTCATATGTGTTATGTGAGTCAAATGACTCATTGCTGTCACTCCATTTCTTCTTCTCCTTTGCCTCCTCCCCCACAAAAAGGGGATACCCTGGCCAAACTCCAAAATTGTTTGCAGAAGCTTTGAGAAGCTTGAAATGCCCTCCAATGGACAGCAATATTATAGATATGAAGGATGGCAATAAACAAAGGCAAGAAGAAACCTTCACGAGACTGCTGCTTCAGACCAGTGCCTCTGGGTGGGAGGTGGGTAAGTCTTCATTAGCAGTATATTTCCCAGCATAGGAATAATCCTGGCTGCTTTCCAGGCACCAGGTAATTCCTGCCTTGGTCCTATGTTAAAAAAACCTACATGTCATCTGGAAAAGGATCATGAATTTAAAACAGTAGAGATAGGTTTGGGGACTGATTGCTTTTCTTAAACCTGAACACAGACAACACTCAAACTGCATTAAAACTGTTATTTTCATGACAGCAAATAACTCTGAGCTCATGTATTAATCTGGAACTTTCATGTATCACAATGCCCCAAACACATAGCTGTCAAACAGATTATTTCTGTGATTGATAGAAGATGTATGGATATGACGTCGAGAAAAGGCTGCATTGTGGGACAAATGTCCCTGAGCTTTTGCCACTACAGTTCCCAGAGAACTGATACACATTCAAATTGCTTCATCTTGGTATAGTAAAGTGTAGAATTTCAGCAGAAGCCATATTAACTCCCTTGTTAGAAAAAAACAAAATTCCCCCAATTTAGCATTTACCAAACGTATGGTTTTTTATAATTACCCATGTAAATATACATACAAACACAAATAGATACATAAAAAGACATAAAATTACATCTTAGCCATAGTAATGTACCTAGTCATATACTATGCACTCTACTAGGAGAAAAGGGTTTCTGTAAAAATTCAAATATTTGAATATGCATGCCCTTTGGGAATTTTCTTGTTTAAATATTTGTGCTAAGTAAGAAAACGTTGAAGAAATTTAAGAGTAGGCATTACATTTAATGAGGCTCCTGTATTTAAAAAACAAAACAAAACCAAAAAAACCAAAAACACTACAAAACCTATCACATATATCAAAAATTTCTCATGACAAAAGGTAGCTATAATAGCCTAGGTTCCTCCCTTAGAATAAGAAGCAGACTTGTACCACTGTCAAATTATATTAGCTCTGTATCATACTCATGTCAGTTTCCTGACAAAATAAAGGCCCATATTTTGCCATCAGGGCTGAGCAGTGTCCTTCCTCACAATTTGTTCCACTGAAATGAACTGTTATTTTGCTAGGAAGAATTTTAGGCTGCCCTAGTCTGGATCTATATGGTGAATAGAAAGAAACAGCTTGCCTTTCTATTGATTCCTGCAGGATACTGTCATTAAACTTCAGTGACATTAAGTATATATAATTAAGTGTATATAATTTTAGAAGATGAAGTTACTTGTTACTTTTCACAACATTCATCCATAATTTCACATTTTCTTTGGCATTATAGCTTTAAATAGTACAAAGATATATGGCATTTAAGACTCAGAAAGACCTTTGGCCTTTGACCTTAAAAGATCTTTATGTGGAGGCCCATGGTGGATTGATTTTTGACAGTACAGTGACAGAGCCATACAAAAAAGGTATTCATATTGACCAAGTCAGTGGATATTTCAGGTCAAAATGTCAGCAGTTGTCTTTTTCAGCTGACATCCTGGTCTGAGAAAGTTGGATTTAACATTCAACATTTACTTGACTCTGATATTTTGATTTCTTACCATACATGGTTGTGCCATTAGCTCTCTGGAATGCCTTCCTTTTCTTCCTTGGAAAATGCTAAATAAGTTCTCACTTTACCTACAGACTGAATAAGAATACAAAAACAACAGACAGCTGTGAGGCATCTGCGAGTCACACAAACACTGTTGGCACAGTTCCTGCATTCAAGAGATCAGCAAGAGCCTAGTAAATAAGCTTTCTTCACTAAAGACCACTTTTGTCCATGATCATTGAAGCTGTGCTTTACTCATACATCCTCTGAATTCCTCTTTTCTTCAGTAATCACACATGCCTAGCATGATGGCTGATTCTATTCTACAGTTCTGGGCCATGTAATTATGTGAGTAATTGGCAGACAAGATGTTGTGAATACCTGAATCCCAGGTTAATTGAAACTAACACCTGCCTGAACTGTGCTGTTGCAATGGATGCAATAATACAACAAGATCAGGTCCTATTGAGTTGCATAATCTTTTCAAGACAAGGTTTTTGATCTCCCTCCTTTGATTTGAGGGCAGTGATAAACTGAAGTATTATGCCTTTGTTGAAGCTCATAAAAGATGAATCTGAAGCTGAAAATGAAGATCCTTCCAGTTAATATGCATTGAGAAAAATCAGTGAGCACATCTCTTCTGCATCTTTCAGTTAGAAAAAAAAAAAAACAAACTGATATATCTGTCAACACAACTGTAGTTAATAACATCAGAATTCACCCTGGAGTAACCCAAATTGTTACCCAAGTAGTACAACCTGCAAACTTGGATTAGCGAGGTACAGAAAGGACAAAAATATCACTACCATCACTGAACACCCCAAGCTGGGCATTGCTCAGAAGAGGTTGTTCTAGATGGCCTGAGGCCGATTTTCTGAGGACTTGTTCGAACCATCAGCCCACAGGCAACGCCTTCCAGTGTTTCCTGCGTTACTTTCTCCCTGACAAAATGCTGGCAATGGCACACCCCTGCAGCACAGACAGGAGCAGACAAATCACTGCAGCAAAAACTTCCACACCATAGAAAGACCACAATAATACGTGTTCTTCACTCAATAAAACCTCTCAGGAAAAGACAGATTTTCTTGTGTTCTTTCTAGTGAAATCATGGCAGGTTTGTTTGCTTTTAAGTCAAATCTTATGGGCTGTTTCAAACATAGCTTTTACCTGATATAACTAGTTTCTGGGAAGTATTTCAGTTCAAACAGACCACTATTGAGAGAGTGTACTGAATCAGTGGAGAAAATAGAAGCAGTTTGGCAATAGAACCTGATAGATAGAACCAGATAGATAGATAGATAGATAGATAGATAGATAGATAGATAGATAGATAGATAGATAGATAGATATGAACAAACTAATGTTGTGCTTATATATGAACAAACAAATGTCTTCTGCTTGCAAGAGCAGAAGACAGCATCTGATGATCCAGAAGGTCCTGTTTTTCTAAGTTAAACAAGACATTTCTATGTTAGGATACATGTTGGTTTTACTTACCGTGTGCAAGCTGTATAAAGCCACTATACCCTCTCTAAATGGAAAGCAAATTTGAAAAAAAAAAATTAAAAGCCAAAATGCAGCCAGAAGATTTGAGATTTTCAAAAGCCTACAGTCCTCAGATTACTTACAGAAGTAATCTGATTACAGACTTCTCTGGGATTTGCTTGACCACCCCAGTTGCCTCTGAACATCACAATCAATTTATTTGTCTCAGGACTAATGGGGGGAAAAAAGATTTCAGGAATGAAAAGATTTTACTGTAATGACCTGAAGCAAATGTGAGAACAAAACTCTGCCTGCTTTAGAAGTCATGAGAGGCACAATCACAACAATTAACAGCAAGAAACAGAAGCGAGGAGGAGGAGGGAGTTAGGGAAATGGAATTCACAAATTTCACCTGTGCCAAATTTCACTTGTTTAAACGTAATATGGCTGCAAAAGAAGGAAATATGCTTTGGCTAACACCTTTGCAGAGAAATTTTGACATGAAAAAAACTGATAGGCTTAAACAGGGACAAGTAGTTAAACACAGGATATTGTGTCTCTCTGGAAATCATATAACTGTAGAAAGGCTGTAATAAAAGTAACAATATTTCATCATAAAAGATCAGTGTGGCTTTAGAAGCTGAACAGCAAACCTCAGCATGTTTATCAACCCAGTGTTCTCAAAATATTTCAGTAAAAGGCTCTATACATCCTACCATATCATTTTTTCCACCCAACAGGGCCTGATATTTTTTCAAGCTGGGCACTGTCTGAACAGCTTCCCTAATGTCTTTGTTTAGGTCTGGTCTATAGATCCCACCTTACTCCCACTGATGTTAGAAGGAAACTCTCTTAGCAGACATCCTGTGGGATGACAATACCTAATTCTGTATTTGCTTCCAGCATCTCACATCCACCCATCAGAAACTGTGAATAACACTTTTATCTGGTAATATATTCTTATTTGTGAGCACAGAGGCTAGTAAAGACATTCTTAGTACCTTTTTAAAGGTGTTTTTTCTACTAGGACATTGGCAAATCTCAATTACCTACTCCAGTGTTAAACTTTGGGGTATGAATCAGTGCAAATAAATAGAAAATTAGATGAAAGCTATGCATAAATGTGATTTAATCTGACTCAGCTGCTTCAGTAGAACTCACAGGTATCCTCTCCAGAATGGACTTCACTGAGAAATATCTATGGTACAAAAATACCATCTTATCAAGTGTGCTATCCTCTCACATCATCACCTCTCCTGTAGTAAATGCAGAAATATGGTCATCCTTTTCCACCACATCTTTTCCACATCTTCTGGCAGAAAGCACAGAGAGTAGTGGACATTAAGTTAAGTATATATCTGGCTAAGATGCTAACAAAGCCCTATGGTAAATTCCCTGAAAGATTTCAAATGCTGAGGTGACAGGCAGCGTGGCTGAGGCAGTGATGGGGGGAGAAAGACACTGCACTGCTAGGAGAGAGCCATAGCTATGCTTCAGTCAAATCTGACCTACTTTAATGAAATCAGGTCATCTGTGAGCTCTTCATTACCCCCAGACTAAACAGTGCAAAACATAGCAGCCAATGTCTCTGCCTTTTCAGAGTACCACTAATTCTCATTACAACACTGTTATGTATTCCTTAATATATATTGACTTAGTCATCTCACCACACCAAAGCTGGCAAACAGCACTGGGGAGGAAGGAAGGTAAACATGATTACTGACTTTAAAAAAAAAAAAAAAAATTGCAGGGTAAACACAGCTAGGCCTGCAGAATGTGTCCTCAAGGGAATACGAAACAAAAGGAGGCACAACTGTCTCAGGACATTAGCCATGACAGATGAAGCTCACCTATCACACCAGCAAACTCTGAACTGTTACCAGCAGCTCTCACAGACAGAGCGAGGCTGGAGCCAAGAGGAAGCTGGTACTGCAGCTTACACCCAAATTCCTCTCACTGCTCAGTCTTCTGTAAACTAGGAAGGTGACAGATCCATAACAGAAAGTATATACTGGCAATGCCAGTGTGTGTCCATGACTGCCTTTCATTTCACACAGAGACAGGCTGTATGTGCATGTATGTGCAGCTATGGATGTGTCCCCACATATATTTTATTATGTAGAAGTGTAACAGTTTTTACTTGACCTTAATGTACATTGAGATTTATGTACTGCTTTTAGGTCTTAGAAATATATATACACCTGTATATATGTAAATACACATGGATCTAAGAAACATCTAAATGTGATTTTTATGTATATGTATAAAAGCATATTCAGCAATAGACACATCCTTTTGAGCATCCCATTAAACCTACCCTATTTACAGTAAGCACATTTCTCTATCATGAATAAGGTTATATATATTAAAGGCTACTGTGCTCCAAAGAGAAACATTCCTCTCTTACTAAAAGAATTAATATTTTTATTTCTATTTCTTATCACAGAAGTATAACATTTACAGTTTCTGTTCAGCACAAGGTATTTATACTCACTTTGGTTTGGAGACCTCTGCATGAGGGCATCTGGTGCCATAAGGAATGACATCCCCTCTCCTGCTGCAACTCCAACAAGCCACAGGTCAGCACAGGTCCTGTGCCCTGCCTGCAGCCCTGCACAGGTGCCTGCCTCTGGCACCTTAGCTCATCTCAAAAGGCACTAGTTCAGGGGCAAATGCATTGGGCCTTTGCATTCCTTTACCTGTAGACAGCTAGCATTAAAACTGATTTTCTGCTTTTTCCTAACCCATGTTTAATTGGTAAATCTATTTGGTACTTACAACAGAATTCTCTTTCTTCGCCTACTATCTCATTATCCAAATTACTTCTCAGGCTGTCTCTGTCACCTCTGGGGGTGGCTGAGTGTATTTCACCTGGCCCAACAGAGAGGTTTACAGTGCAGGAGTCCACACATGCCAATGCTTTGGACAGAGGTATTTAGGTGAAATGAAGACTTACAGAGATGACAACCTAGACAGAACAGTTCTGAGGCCATGCCAGACTTCCTTTGGCAATGCCAAGTTAAGATAATTCAGAGGGTTTTTGCTTCTTTCACTTTTATCTATCTGTTCCTGTTTCTACTTCGTTCCCTGCCTTGCACTGGGAGAAATTACTGCAGAGCTATGTGATAAATATCTAATTCCCACTGAAACTAGGATCATACATAGAAATACTCCTCAAATTCTGACTATTCATTATATAGAGTCGTTATATTTCTAAATCATAATTTTGATGGCTGGAACTAGGAGAAAAGGCAGCTTACAGGAGTCCAGCTGGCTGTGACAGACTCTGTGCTTATTGACTAAGGCAAAATAAAGTAGCCATATTTTGATTTCTTACAACATCTGGAAAGTTATTCCCTTCTATCTTCTGTTTCCTTACAGCATCTGCTGCTGCCCAAATTGCTCATTTCTTCTCATTCTAGCCAGCTGAAACTTCTGTGTCATCCATATGGTAGTTTTAAACTGCCAGAGAAGCAGGACTGAGAGAAGTAAGGGAAGGATGGCACATAGAGGAACAGGTAACTTTCCATGCACTTTTAATAGAGAATACATGACAGTGGATAAAACATTGCAAAAATATACATCATACAGGAAATCTGAAATTTTTTGACTAAGTATAACTAACAATTATGTCCAAAAAAAAAGTCTTTAGTTCCTTTTCTTAAAAAAGCTGGTGCTAGAAACTGGTGAGTCTCCTGCTTTATAGGCTTGCAGTGATCTCTTCCCTGAAGGAGGCAGTAGGAGGGTAGGAGAGGCTTAGCAGGTGGGGTAGGACAGTAATTATTATCTGTAAAGGCCAGCTGTAAGCAGCATACTTAATGGTGGGGTTTGGGCAGTCAAATATTGACAGCTCAGGGATGTTGCTAAGCTAGCAGTGCCCTGCTGAAGGCTGGAATGTGCAGCCACACAAAAGGGACATGCCATGGCACAGCCCCGAGCCCTGCTGAGCCAGCAGCACCTTTTGGTGCTACCACGGGCATCCAGCAGGGTTTTCCTGCTCCTTTCAGTGGGATGAGTCTTCTCTCCTTGTGGTTTTGCTTTTCCTGGAAGGGTTTGAAGAACAGAATTGAGACAGTGATTTTTCCCTCAGAGGAAGCTGAGGCTGAGCTGCATTCTCCTCTGCCACAGGGACACTCCTGGCATGCTGCTGATCCCCGCAGGAGCAGACTCACTCACATCCCAGCCAGACTCACATCCCAGCCAGACTCACATCCCACCCCCCTGCCACTCATCTACTGGGGAATTTTACCCCTGCAGCCTGTGGCTCTAAGCGTGAGGTCATTAATGGAGTTTTGTCTTGTTACCAAGGCTGTGAGAAAAAGCTGATGAGAAAATGCACTGTTAGTGCCTGAACATCATCTCTGGAGCTCCACCTGGTAACTCAGTGATCTGCTTTGATTCCCCTTGCTGAAACTGAGATAGGCTTCCCATGCACTGCCACTGACCTTGACTACTTGTACCTAAACTTTTCTGTTAGCTTTCTCTAAGGGAGTAGATTTATTTCAGTTTGTATATTATTTTGAAGTAAATAACTAACAGAAAATGAGGATTTTAGCACTAAGGAAATCCCATTATAACTTTTTCTGAAAAGCTTATATTCCAGTATTGAATTTACATCTCATTTCAGGCTTCTTTGGACTACAAAAAGGTTAATCAAACACTTAAAAGTGGGTAGAAAGTCTCCCATCAAATCCCAGTAGCCTGGCCAATGTTCATACCTGTAGTCAGCATTGGTAGCTAGATCTGATTTTCTTAAAAACTTGCAGGAAAATTTTATTGTGAAGCTTTACACCCTCAATTACAGCTCACTAATCCCTCGAGCACAGTTAGGGTGTCTCCACAGAATGCAATTCAGCCCATGTAATGCTATTTGAAGTTGCAGAAAAAGAAAATACAATAGTCTTCAGACATATCTTCTATCAAATTAATCATGCTTTGTTGGTTCAGAGATACCAAATATAAAAGATTTTTTTTTTTAATTTTACTATAGCCCAGGTATGTACAAGTATTTCTGTAAAAACTTGTGTATCTTTGAGGAGAACAAGCAATGCTGTATGTACAGCTCACAGCAAAAACCAGGCAAACCTAAAGACCCACTTACAGCAAAGCAGATGCTCGTAATCTTAATTTTATTATCTCCAAACAGCAGTGTTTGGTTCAATACATGAAAAACAATAAATCAGGAAATGTCATGACCATGAAAAAGTAAAAAAAGAAACATGGCAAAAATGTGGGGAAAATATTTCTGATTTAGATTGTCTGTGGCTTTTCTGACTTGTGCCCAGAGATGTTCAGGCTGTGTATGGGCAGGGTTTTAATAGCTGTAGTATGTTATGAGCACATCACTGGATTAGATAGCTGGAAAGCAAAGAGACAAGTCAGAACTGTATAGTCTGGCAGCTTCCTGAAGGCAACAAGGAGTGGATACCATTGAATTACAGAATAACAACACCAGATAGAAAAACCTAATCATATATAGAAGCATCAAACCATACATAAAGGTGCTTGATACAGACTTTCTCATTATTTCATAAATTATTTCACTAATTTGACTCTGTGTGGAGAACTCTGCTGAACTAAGCTGAGGCCAAAGAAGTGCCACATCATTTCTATCATGATTTGTAGTTCAAATCCTCTCTAGGACTTATCTGACAGACTTATAGCTTTACATCCACAATATCTAAGAAACTTTAATGGGATTTTGGTTTAACTCATTATATATGGTAGCAACAATACTCAGTATTTATTGTGTACTCACAGCATCTACTGCATGCATCATTCTCAGCAGTTTTGTGCAACCTTTACCACACATGACTCTGCAATCCATCCAACAATTCCCACAAAACCATTTCTATGTAGCTTCTGTAGGAGAGAGAACATCTTAACATATTGTAGATTGATGCACTGGCTCGTGTGATTTCCTCCAGGCCAAATGGAATAAAACAAGGCTGAGAGGGAAGAAACACCAAACCCTGTGCAGGCTGAGGCAGACATTATTTACAGTGATAACTCTTGGCCAAGAAGATGAGTCTGTCTGAGCTCTGGAAACAATGGAGAAAGCCTTGAGATCTCCAGCAATAGCTCAGAGCATGAACCACAGAGGATATTAATTACTTCCAAAGGGTGCTCTCTGTATTGACCCCAAATACATTTAGCTTCTGCCAATATGTTCCACAGTTTATGCAGAACTATCTTGAAATGAAACTCTTTAATCTTGTTCAACAAACTGAAATATCTTGGCTTGAACAGATCTGACCCCAAACCAAGTATTTTATTTTGATTTTGCTGACAAAAAATATTTGATTTTTAGACAAAATATTTTGCTTTTCAGGTTAAAACTGGTAACAGGGAAAAATTCAACATAGATATCTCTGCAATGAAAACACATTTTTCTTCTTAAAAAATTCTCCATTTTTTTTTCTGACTGAATGTCTCTGACGAATACACAGCAATGGTGTATTCAATTACACACAGGAGTATATGTATTAGATGCACGCACATAATCACATTCTTATTCACTCTTTGGAAAGACATTTACAATCTGCTAGCTGATAGGTCAGGAATCTTCATTTTAGCTATTGAGAAAGATGTTAAAATATGGGAAAGTTGGAAAAAATTCATGAAAACAAGCACAAAAAGACCTTCCTTTCTTGGTATATAAAGAAAATGCTAAGTAAACAAATTTGCAAACTCAGTAACAAAAGTCAACACTTAAATCTGTGTGAGTTCTTCCTTTGTCTATTTATTTTTCTGTCTCCAAATATTAAATGCAAACTTCAATACAAAGCCAAGAATTAGGTTCCATAGGTTCCATACATGGAAATGCCTTGGTGATTGTGAAAAATAATGCTGTGGTGTCTCTAGTTGGGAGGTTTGGAAGAAAAAGAATTTAAAAAAAAACAAGGGAAAAAAAAAGAAACTGTTCCACTTCATCTAGCAGTGCTGCAATACATCACTCCAATTAAATCCCAGCCAATAAGCAAAGGGACGTGTTAAGTAAAATTCATGAGCTTTGAATGCATGTGAATGAATATGCCAATCAGAATCAATGCCACCCATTCATCTGGTGTAACACCATGGTGATGACAATGAGCTTGAAACCAGCCTTTGTTGTCATCAGCTGTGCAGTAGTTGCCACAGCCCCAGCCTGGATCAAATGTGTGGGACATTTAAATCTTCAGCATGGCACCAACACACAGAACATCTTATTCATGCCAAAAAAGGAGCCATAATCAGACTCCTAGTAAATAATTCAGGATCAGTCCCTTACGAGGCACAAATTACCTCCTTTTAAAAAGACCAAAATACTGTTCCTCTCCTTCCTTGACTTCACCCCACGGACACAGGCACAGCATTCTGTAACCATGTAGTGTATTTGTCCCTCTGGAAATCTGTTGCTATATTAATGTCTGTAACTGAGCCTTCTCTGGGCCCTAACTGATTCTGCACTAAGGAATATCTTTGCAGAGACCCTGTATCTCAGCCCTTTTGAGCACTGCAGTGGCAGATGGCTAGCTCTCACTGCTTTTACAATAACCATTTCATTTGTGATGCTTGACCTGAATTCCATTCCTTGTTTAAAAGTGTGTCTCAGTTCTCAAATGGTATTTCACAGAATTGCCATTTCCATAGTGTTTCCACATGCTGTTCTCCAAATAACACATTTGCCCATAAAACGGGGTGGAAGAAAAGAATATGGAACTAAGTGTCACAATTGAAAATGTTTAGTCTAAGAATACGTATCCAAATACTGACAGTTTCACTTTTACTAGATTTAAATTACCCCACTGATATTTTCTTATATGTCAGCTTCTATCACTTACAGATCATGCTGTATTTTTAGTGCTTTGTGCTATGAGTTAGTTCTCTTTCTTCCATTGAGTTGTCAGTAGTTATAACATTGTAAATGTGAAACGTTGTGCTAGAAAAACAGGCCTTGGAGTGGTGACATACACTCAACTTCTCTGAATAAATTAAGCATGCATGCTTTCAGTAATAGATCCACCCATTAATCAGTGTGTTTAAAAAGATGTGACAATCACTGTGTAGAACCCGATAGTCCCCCAATTTACCAGCGGATATTACTCATTGCTGAATACTTTCTCTGCACATTTCTCATCTTAGTTTTCAGTTCCTGTATAGGAAATTAATCTTAAGAGGAAGAACAAGTGATCTTAAGTAACTTTATTTGGAAAGAGGTTATTTCTGAGGTTTCTTCTGGAGCCAATTAAAATCTCAACCAGAGGGAGCTGAAGACATCATTCAAATACACATTTGATAAAGAAATATTAAACATGAAGCATAGATTTGCAAACAAAACCATGTACCCTTTGGTTATTCCCTTCCATTCTCTGGGCCTGAATCCATAAAAAGAAAATTAAACTGAATAGAGGGAATAAATCTGAGGACCACAAAGAGCTAGAGAAATGATGCTGCAGAAAAGATGCTGTCTGCCCCTGTTAAGGTTATCTACAACCCTGCATTGTGATCCTTCTGGCATGTGACCTAGTCTTTTCCTACTGGAAGTGACCTGATTTTCTTCTACTGGAATTCTGCAATGTATTTCTTAAGAAAAAAGTTACTCTGTCTGAGCTTTTTTCTGCACCTTGAGGTGATCCACAATGGTTCTATGCAACTTCATGCAACAGGCTCAGGTATAACTTAAGAGACAAACAGCAAAGTCACATTAAACCTTATAGCAAAAGACTTATTTATCTAGAGTCAGAATGCATGGCAGATTATTTCCAGGTGTAATTAAACCCATACTTTATGGCATTGTGCAGTCAATTATAACTCAGATTTAAACAAATTCTTTATCTGTGAACATATAACCATTTAGTTCTTTTAAAAAGAGTGGTAAGTGGGAGTTTTTGTAATTTGGGACAAAAACTTTCCAATCGATCTGTGATAACATGAAAGCATAAAAAAAAATCCTCTATTGATACTTCAGCCCTTTAGTTCTTTACCTGTCTGTTGACTTGGCCTGTGCCAAAAATCGTGTTGCCAGCAGAAGTAAGGCAAGATTGTCCCTCTGTATTTGGTACTGGTCAAGCTGCATCTCAAATTCTGTGTCCAGTTCTGGGCCCCTCACTACAAGGAAGGCATTGAAGTGCTGGAGCATGTCCAGAGAAGAGCAATGGAGCTGGGGAAGGGTCTGGAGCACAAGTTTGGTGAGGAGCAGGTGAGGGAGCTGGAGGTGTTTAGCCTGGAGAAAAGGAGGTTCAGGGAGGACCTCAACACTCTCTACAACTCCTAAAAGGAGATTGTAGCCAGGTGGGGTCCCTTCTCCCAGGCAACTGCAACAGGGTATGAAGAAACAGACTCGAGCTGCACCAGGAAAGGTTCAGGTTGAACATCAGGAAGAATTTCTTCACGGAAAGGGTTGTCAAGCATTGGAACAGACTGGTCAGGGACGTGGTGGGATCACCATCCCTGGAGGTGTTCAAGAAATGACTGCATGTGGCACTTAGGGCCATGGTTTAGTTGATGTGGTAGTATTCAGTCAAAGGTTGAACTTGATTGTCTTGGAAGGTTTTCCAGTCTTAATGATTCTACAGTTCAATTCCATGACCCTCAAAGACCCAGAAAGCTCTCTGTTTCCCAGTGAGTATAAGGTAAAAGAAGGCCCAGACCCCTGATTATTTTTCTTATCTTTATCCTCATGCAGCTATTAAGTAAAATGAAAAGCTGAGAAAAATTCGAGTGTTACCAATAAATAACATATTTCTCCAGCTATTCTTATGATAAAAATCATGTCACTATCACCAAAGCCAAACCAGTTTTAAGTTGATCAAAGAGAATGCAGGTACTCATGGTGAGGAGGTTCTAAAGTTCACTTCCTGGTGTAATTTATGGTTAAGAGTAAATATCTACCCTTCATACACTTGGAACACTCCTGGGAAGCTCCTGAAAAGGTCCTGATCTCTTTACTTGCAACTAGTTATCACATTAAATACATGAAAAATACTTCCCCCCCATTGAGGACAGAATATCATCCCAAAAATTACCATACCATTCTTACACACCTGGGTAACAGCAGCACAACCAGCATGAAGTTATCAACAAGTTCCAGGTCACCTGAACTCTTTTGCTGCTCTCTGCTCTGTCCCACAAGCTGTCACAGGCTCCTCAGACCTTTTTTCTATTTATGCCACCAAATAAATTTCAAGGTTTTGCTCCTTATTGTCAAGAAAACACTAGGCTCACATCAGCTTAGTTATTTTACAAAGACTCTGGTCTACAGCTCTTCTATTAGGAAATAGAATATGGTATATGAAATTTGTTTTGGTATTCAGAAAATTTTGTGGGACCTAATTTTTTATGCTATTCTATTTGGGTTTTGCAGTAATAGACTTTGGCCTGAGAGGCAATTACTTTCAGTTATACCTAAGAGGACTGATGGGAAATAAGTTGCAAATTTTGTTGCTTTGTGTATGTTGCTATGGTTTGAATGTCCATTCAATGAACTATGAACCTTCTTGTATTTGAAAATATATGAGTAATTAGATAGAAAGTACTGTCCTTCTACAAGCATATTTTAAAAACACATTCATACAGAGGATTTGAACAGTATTAAATGTCACAATTTTCACACTTAACCTTACTTTTAGGCAGGTGGTCAAAGAAATTTCATTGCATTTAACAGAACATATTTCATACAAAGCTCAATAAGAAGTTGCTTAGTAGGGTATGCAGAGGCAAATTAAAAACAAAACAAAACTCAGGAAAACAATAAGGCAACAAAAACTTTTCAAACTTGTCATAATTATATCAATAGCTTTCTACAGCAAAGGTGAAGCTATAGTTCCATCTTTTGATTCAGTCAACCTTGGAATGTCTCACAAAAAATATAGAAAACAATTAACAATGAGCACACTTATACTTTCTGGATTTTATTGGGATACTTTTGGTATTAATGAAAAAGTCCAAACTCATCTCTATTTGTCCACTAATTAGCCACAATTTTAATTGGTAATTACTAAAGCTGAATTTTTTGAAAAGTCTCGAAAGGAAATATACAGATTTATACTAAGTTTTAAAATCTGAGCTTCTCTTGCTGCTTTGGGAGTTTTGAAGAAGGATTGAATCTGAAGCTACAACTGAGAGCTGCTGCATTTATGTTTAGTATAACTCTGTTTCAACATTAGAATAAATGTGATATGTCTTGTGATTTAAGAGCTACTGTTGGAATATTTCTTTTATGGACAGTGCAATCACAAAATATGTTCACATCACATTTGCAGAGTGTTTCTTAAGATCAGGAATATACCTTATTGGATCAGAAGATTTAGAATTAATACTCCTTGCAAACACAATAGCGTTAATATATAAATAATTGGAAAATAAAATGGCATTATTTAAAAAGCATAGCAAGTCACCAATTATTTCAGATTTAGGGAGCTGCTTATGGCTTACTTGAGATGTAAGCAACTAAGTGCCAATTAATTAGAGTCTGTGACAGTGTTCAGTACCATCTCTTTGATCTTTCACGAGTAGCTGACAACAAAGCATGCATACTCACAATGCTTTAGTTTCAGTCAAGTGATCAGCAAAACATGTTCAGCTCATTTAAATAACAGAAGCTGGTAAAATACAGCTATCTTTTATAGCATTAAGCAAAGATTTGAGTTCAGATGACAGCCTCTCACATTTATAGAACACATAACTTGGAGCCATTTGCATCAGATGGGTAACTTGAGTTAAACTTAAAAATGGATGAAGCCACAAGCCAGAGGCGAGGATAAATTCCACAATAACTCCCCTGATCAACCATTGGTATATTGACTATTTAAACACAGATATACCATTGCTCTGTGAACAGAGTCACACAAACATCTGGGCAGAAAGGCTCACTGTGGATAGTTCACTAACAGAAGATGCATTTGTTTCAACTATATCAAAATTCAGAGGAAGCAGAGACCAATAAAAATAAGTGATTATGCAGGCCAGAATCTAGAGTTCTGAACATGCAGCTATCACACCTTTTCTGAGCTGGAGTGTTAGGATTTTTTCTCTGCACGTGTATATACATTTTTAGGAGTTATTAAAAGGAATAGCTATTTGTCCATGAAAGTGGGAGTTTTATAATATAATCAACAATATATGCAGTGACATGCTCAGTGTAGAAATTTATAATTTTTAATGCAATTTTAGAATGGCATAATTAAAAAAAAACCAAAACTTTTCTAACAGTGTCATATTTTAACCTATAAAGATAAAGCAGTCTTGCTTGTCTATTTTCCTCTTTATTGCTCCAAGTATTTTGGATTAGAAGGATTTTGTGGAGCCAAATTGTTGAGAGGAAGCAGAAATTTAACTATCTCGCTGTTCTAGTTCAATGGAGCGCTTGGAGTTAAATCCTACCCCTAATTAACAACCCCAGTTGAAGCCCTGCCAAGCACTCTGTGAAGTCAAGACTCAGAGAAGACAACTGTGGACAGACACTGATTTTATCAGTGCTGAGGAGCAGATGCTGGGGAGGCCCCCACAGCCCCGTGCTGCAGCAGCAGTGGTCTCTGCCTCTGCTGACCCCCAGACTATTTCCTGAGTTTGTGCCAGTGCCAGTGATGGCTCAGCTGACAGCTCAGCAGAGCTTAGCAAGTCCCAGTGCCTGGACCTGAGCACTGGCAGAGTTTAATTTGCTCACATAGACTCAGCTCATGTACATCCATGGGCCCTGCAAGAAAAGGACATGAAACTGGCAGGTATTTTTTGCCACCTAAAAGTTTAAAGTGTTTTAGACCTAAAAAAAGTCTAATTGCTTGTGTGTCTGCTACTTCCAGGAAACAAGCATGTTCTCCAGAGTGAAAAATCTTCAACATGCTCTGAGATTTGGCTGTCTAGAGACACATAAAAGTGCTTTGCTTTCTGTTTAATTGTAGGTGTTGTCTTTATTTTTTTCCATTTCTCTTTTCCATGATTCAGAGCGTCCCTCTAATGTCCCAGAAATAGGCATGCTCCTCTGCTCAGGCAGTAACCTGTAACTTATGGGGCATGAACTCTCTCCACAACCCCAGTTTTGTTTGTGAGCTGGCTGATGCTCTGCATTAAAGCCATGATTGATCACACCATCCCTCACTCCGACTGTGACAGTGCCAAGGACAGGAGACAGCTGCTCCTGGGGACACAGCTGACCAACCCTGGGTGAGCAGGAGAGGTGGCACCATGAGCCCGTGCCCAGCCCTGAGCTCCTCCCAAAATCGTGTGCAGCACAGAGCGTGGGCAGGAGAAACGCTGGGTGTGCCAGGACTGCTGTGCATGGGATGGGCTCAGAAACAAGTGCTACATCTTTGGAATAAAGGTTCTGAAACTCCCTCCATCTCCCTTCAGGAAATGTGTTCCCCCACATGCTTCCCCCTTGATTTCAACAGAGCCTGGATAATTTTTGTAAAGGAAGGATTCATTTCAAGAAAAATATTCTTCCTGCACACTCTCCTGTGGCCTGGGAACTGGAGCCCAAAGGCTGTATTTTCTGTGCAGAGTTTGAGTGGCCATGCCATGTAAAATCAAAAGTTCATCTTGCCCAGCATCCCACCCCCATCAGTGGCCAACAGTGATACTGCAGAAAGACATATTAGTGAAAAATATATCTAATTTCCTACAGCAAAAGGAAACCATGAGTGGTTTAATGGTTCTTTGAGACCTGACATCTCTGAAATGGTAAGGCTGCAGCTTGCAAAGAGGTTACAAAATCATGTATTAGGCATAAGTATAGCTCAGGGCATTATCACTTAACATGTAGAATAGGAAGGAAGGAGGCAGGTACTTTACACAAACACAGCCCCCAATTTTATTACTCTTTTCTGGATAAAATCACACATTTTAACACTTTTTTTCAAGAATTTCTTATTTTGGTAGAGCTTAGCCCTGTTCCAGACCCATTTAGGTTGAAACATTTTAAGCTTAGCCTAAACAAAAGGAATTTAAATATAGTCTTTACACACTGGATTAACTGAACTAGTTGAAATTTCAATTTAACTTAAACTGCTGTAGCATTTTAGATGTAGATGTGTAACTGAGAGAACGTGGCCTCAGGCACACGTTAAAATATCCAGCTAATCACAGTAGTAAGATGACTAGCCCAGCTCTGAACCACCATGTGAATTAGTCTATCAGCTCTCATACTTAATCAAATCAAAACATCACACTATTTTTTTCAGCCACAGGATATAACACACAGCCTCAAACCACCCACTAGCAACAGACCAAGGAAATAACTACCCTTCTTAAGTTGTTCTGAAAACAATGAGACCATCCACTTGAAGAAATACATGGAAGTTAAACACAAGCTACCAGTGCAGGTAAACTTCCCTTTTCCCTAAAATAATGAATTTATTAGAGAACAAAAGGGACACAGATTCTGCCAGAAGGAAGACTGGAGCTTGCTGCAGCAATCTTGTACCCCACTTCAGTCTTCCTGGCAAAAAGTCTTTTGTTTACTGTCAACACATGTAACAACTCACAGCAATACACCAACTTCGATGGAGCTGCACAGGCTAATTCCCACTGCAGAGACCTGCCACATCAATTAAGAGATGGCTTATGCTTTCATTCTGAAACTTGAAATGCCACACTGGAAAACTAAGCATTCTCATCATCACATTAACATTCAATACAGCCTTTATGGCCCTTCTGCCATGCCTGAAGGTCATTTACAGTAGAAATAATAACAATGCTGGACACTGAGCCAAGCCAATGTTCAGCTAAAACTACATGCAGAATCCACTGCTCTGTACAGCCACAAGCAATACAGCTTTGCCTCTCTGGAAAAGGACAAATTATTTAAAAGATTGGTTTGATACTCAGGAATCTATGTTAAAATTGTACTACTGTGCTTCTAGTGAAGTAACTAAAAAAATTATTTTAACTTTCCATTTATGATAAAATCATGCTCACTCTCTCTGCCAGTCACTAAATTTAAGCATGTAGGTGTTAAATGATTTAAATTTCTTAATCTAAAGGATTTTAGTTCAAAGCAAGTATTGCAAAATATGACTTTTAAAATTCATTTGAAATTTAAAGACATTAATTTTCAATGATTTCATGCATAGTTTGCATTTTGCTCTGCAAACACCAAAATGAATATCTGGACAGGCAATAATATAAAGAATTTAAGGAAATTGTATTTTTAAGCACTAGAATTTGTAGGAAATTTATGTTTAGAAGACGTGTTAACTCCATAAAGAAAGGCATCACACATTCAGTCTTTCATTCATATAAAATAAAAACCAGTTCCAAAATAACAGAGGCTGAAAATTCATAACAAGCTTCTAGAGACAGATCTGCTAAAAGGAATTTGTTCCTAGAACTTTCAGTGTTAAGTGTATCAAGCCCACTTGACAAAGTTGCAAGATTCATTCTTTTTCAGGTTTTTGGATAAAAAACCGATTTGGATAGATTTTTAAGTTGTTTTGTTTGGTTTTTCTCCTGAGATATTCATAATTCTTCAAGTAAGATTAAATAAGATTACTGTTTTTACTTTGCTTATGGTTATATAGCATAACATAGTATTTAGATTACTTTTATGCCTTTTATGACTATAGCTCACCTTTAAATTAAGAAAGTATTTCTTTAAAAATAACTGACCCTATAAAAAATTATATGACCCTCATAAAACAAGCCCATGCTGCAATAGAAACAAATGTAAGACCACTGGTTCAAAAACAAGATACAAACATATGTTTCCATTGAAAACTGGACAGAAGGAAGGATCATCACCTGGAGATTTCTTTTATCAGCTGGGAAATATGGGCACTCCTGCTGCACAACCTGTGGGAATGAGTCTCTTATCTCTAGGCAACAGAAACATGTCCTGGGTACACCAGGCTTGATACCAGCAGCCAACAGAATAGGTGCAGCAGTCAGTTGACTAGAACTTCTGGAAACTTTCATGGAACTGGCAAGACAAACATTTCCTGTATAGAAAAAAAAAGATAAAATTCTGATAAATTCACCCCAAATTCAGCTGGTGAGGTCATGTATCTGAGCAGGGTTTAAACAGACAGCTCTTCCTCCATAACATATCTTCTGGCAAAGCTTGTCTCAGTCTAGTCTCTTCCCAAAAACTCTAGTGAGAAAAATAAGACATATTGGAGTCTTACGAGTAGTTTGCTCAAGCTTGTCCAAGTTAGTTTTTAACACAGGGAGCACTGGAGTTGCCTGGCAAAAGGAATCCCTGTCAATCTGGGTGGAAATAGGTGTATTTGCTGTTTGGTTTTGCATGCTGAGTTTCTTGAAATGCTGGGGGTCCAACAGCTGAAGCTGAAGGTAAGCTAAGCAGCTGCAAACAGCTTTGCTGTAGTCATAAAAAATCAACAGCTTATCCCATTAGCAATTGTGAGCCATACTCTTAATGTTCCATTTGCATTTGCTGTTACTGGACATTACTTTCATATCACATTAATTCATATCCATCCATAATAATATGGACATTAATTCATATCACATATTACATTAGTATATTAATACAGCACTGATCAAACATGTTCACAGTGATCCAGCTATCTGTGCCATGTAGTACTGTGAGGCAATCTCTAGAGCTTTAAATGATTCCACTCTGACCTAAATGATACCTTTTCTCATGAGGCAGAAAATGAAAAAGGAAGAAAAACCACAGTACATTAAAAGAATGAATAAGTGGCCTAGAGCCCTTCCACCTGAAAAAGAAAGAACTAAACAGGAAATATGATGGAGAACAGAAAGTCTGGAGTCTTTGCAGGTCAGAGTTTTTCTGTTGTGTTCCTTCCAGAATAAGAACCAGGAGCCACAACAACCAAAATTGCATACTTTGTAAAGTGTTTAATAAATAAGTTTTTATCTCCTTCTAACGTGGTGTAATGGATGCTAAATAAATCACATGATATTTTAGAGTAGAAATGGAATTAAAAAAAGCTTTCGGGGATGATCAGACATACACACACACACACACACACATTTTCACAATCTCCACATTTTTGTCCCCAGAAGCTCCTGACTATCAAAGTGATGGAGAGAGAAAGAACATTCTGACAAAATATTCTATGTGCTTATTCTGTGCTTTAAATTTTTCCAGACCAACCATTTTATGTCTCTGCGGAAGAAAAGGCTTTAGATTGATCTAGAATGACCAATGTTTGTGAACGTGCACTGCAGCAAGATACAACAGCAGTAAGTCCCAATATCTGGCCCTCTTACACAACTTCTGTGTGATCTGACACAATTTTCAGCAAATCCATTCACAGGCACAAATGGTATCTATTTTCATACTGAAGTCTCTGGGAATGAAATGGCTGGTTGCTATTTGTAAACCTGAAAATCAGTCACCATTAGCACAGTTGCAAATTTTGCAATAAAAAATTTTCATAGTTGCCTGACATATTGGTGAACTACAGTCTCCAAAGCTCTCAGACACATTCAAGAGCTCAGACTTAGGACAGAAAAACACAAATCTTACAAAACAGGCATCTGGGTTCTGCTTCATCCCATCCTGTGTGCCTGACCCCAAAATGGGCAAGCTACGAGTGCACTTAGTGATATTTGGATCACCTGGAATTTGTGTGACAAGGGATGTAGATGTCTGTGTCCAGATGTCAGTATCTTGAGATGGGAAATCCTATATTCACTCCTGACAGTATTTACAAGATATGACTGGCAGAAGATTATTCATTTCAGCCACTTAACCTGATTCTGCAAGGAATTTGCCATATCAGATGTTGAGCATTTTGGTCCTGTTCAGGGCAAGTTCTGAAGGCTATGTATTAATTATTATAGATATTCAGACACAGAGGTGGAAAGTGGCAACCTGAAAGTAGAGAAGCACCTGGTAAGCAGTGCTTAGTTAGTCCCTTTCACCACAAGGGTAATTACTTATCCACCTCTTGGCTACAAAAACTCTTAGGCAAGTCTTGATCTTTTTGTATGCTCTTAGTGTTCAGAAGATCCTAATCTCTTGCCTCTCAGCAGCTTCCTTGAATTATCTGTAATGAATGAATCAGTTTTGTATTTAAAAGTCAGGAAAGACAGCTCTTCCTCAAAGGTCATAGTTACAGTGACTACTTCCATATCCTCTGGGCTATGACTAGATGAAGAATGTTTTATACCTTTAAGCTACACCAAACATCACTGCTATCAGATATTGCAATGACAACAACCAGTAAGAAAAGGAGAGATATGCTAAAGACTTTGTAAACCACCGGGGGAACGACTGAGTTAAGCATATATGAAATAGAGATGTATGTAACCAATACAGCTCAAGAATTAGACTTGAAGTAGTTTATTTCAGAGTACACACATAACACAAGATACCTACATCCTGTTCACAAACCCATCTGACTAAATATACTCAATCATTGTAGCATATTGTGGGCCATTCTCACTTACAGTAGACAGTGTTTTGCCTGCAAGCACCAAAGAAATAAGAACCTATGATGCTAATTATGCCAAGGGATACTCAGCCATTAAACTATTTCTGTTAGGCCCAGCCTATACTATTCAGTGCAATTATGTAAAACAGTGAAATGGTAATTAGTAACAAAGCTTGGTACATGTGAACCTTACAACGTGACTCACAAATCTGGAAATAAGATTTCATTAGTCTGTAATTGATCATTAAAGCATGAAATTTTCCATCACTTTCACCTTACTGAGGTTACTCTTGCCATTTCACTGGTAAAAAACAGTTCCTGAAGCTATGACTGTAACACCATGTCAGAAAAACTGCAGTAAGAGTTTTCACAGCAGTCAGCCACACCAAGGTTCACTATATAGTGATGTCAGATGCCTACATTTCAAAATATGTTTTTATGCAGTTGTATGGAATCACTGTGGATAAGGATGCTTACTTCAAACAAAAAGAAAAGCCAGCAAGTAATTGAAAACCAAACAGCTTGAGAAAAGAAATAGATGAATGAAAAAAAATGGAGGGAGGGAAGGGAAGGGAAGGGAAGGGAAGGGAAGGGAAGGGAAGGAAGGGAAGGGAAGGGAAGGGAAGGGAAGGGAAGGGAAGGGAAGGGAAGGGAAGGGAAGGGAAGGGAAGGGAAGGGAAGGGAAGGGAAGGGAAGGGAAGGGAAGGGAAGGGAAGGGAAGGGAAGGGAAGGGAAGGGAAGGGAAGGGAAGGGAAGGGAAGGGAAGGGAAGGGAAGGGAAGGGAGGGTTTAATTAATTTTAATTAATCTATATCTGTATGATAGATCAGCAGTGGTGTCAAGTAATGCCCTGTAATTGACAAAACTGATCAATTTTGTTTCACACATGTATAGAAGTGAAAAAAAATCAAAAGACTCTGCACTGTTTTTATACAATGTTTTAGTACCATGTATATGTTATAGCCATATTTTAAATTAAGAAAATGTGTAAAATATTCATAGAAGTTTTGGTCATAACCATGTGCAAGCAGTGCCTAGCTGTCTGTCTATGTGCATTTACTTGGGGAAGCAAGTAATTGATACCAGCATATTTTAGAGCAGTTTTCCTTACAGCAGTCCTAGTCTGATAGTGAAGCTGGGTCTTATGACACATCTTCACAATGAGTAATGCCTCATTCTCTAAATCATAGTAGGATCAGTGATTTGTATTGCTTATGTTCTTGCTTAAAGTGGTATTTCACTGAAGGACAAAAAGATATTTAAAAAATGACAACTGACTTGAATGTACAAGGGAGACAAAAGTATTACAAAGAACCAAGAGATATTTATTACAAAAAGGTGTTACAAATATTTTTATAGTTAATATAGGTTTTTTCCCACTATGATTAATTTGGTTTTCAGAACAGAAAAAACAATCTTTCAGTGATCCTCTTTTAAAGAATAAATATACAAATCCAGACTTGCTACAAGAGACAGAAGTATACATATAGAAATAAAGTAGAAATAAAAAAAAATAGAAGATACTTTCTTGTGCTTTTGAAATAAAGCTGTGCAATGCATAGAATGAGTCATGAGAGCAACTGAAAGAAAAAAATGACAACCAATTGGAAGAAGGTTTTTAATGATACCTGGCAAGTACTGATCTTAAAAATCTTCATTAATTCTCTCAAACAAAATTAAAACAGCATGTTGATAAACTCACAATTCATTTCACATTAGGAGGTACATGTTAGCACAGAAATGATGCACAAAACCTACAGAGATTAGAAAAACACAAATGACTTTGATAAATTCATGTTAGCACTTCTCAGGGAAAAGAATCAGAAATATAAAATATTCAGTGGGAAATCTGGAAAATAATCCTGTCAACAAGCTAGTAAACAACAATTATATGGAAAATTTCATTACAGAAGTTGTGAATATGCTCCAGTTTGGCACAGTGTGCAGCATCATGTCTGATCACAGAATACATCACTTCCACATGGCTCCTGTCCAGCCATACATATAGATCATGATTATACCCTCATCCCACCTTATCTAATAAAAACCTGAGCTCTGTTGGGTGTTTCACCAACAAAAGGAAATTGGGGAGACTGTGAAGTGTGTCTCTAATGCAGTCCTGTTTCTCAGCACTGATGTGAGAACCCTCTTCCCTTGAGCAACAAGGAATCAAATTAACAAGCCACTCACTGAACTTTAAAGACCATTTTGAGGCCAGCACCTATTTGAGGACTACTAAAATTTTCAGACTTATGACTGTGCTCACCAGCTGTGCTTATGCTAGCAAATTTAGCCATTAGGGTGCAGCTCTGCAGTGGTCCATATCACAGCCATAACACTACAGAATGGTGGGATGGTGCAGGTTGGAAGGGACAGTGGAAAGGCATCTAGCCCAGCCTCCCGGCTGAAGCAGAGTCCCCTGAGCACGTTCCTCAGGGCTGTGTTGTGTTTGCACTTCTCCAGGGGACTCCACCAGTCCTTCACAGTCACCCCCACAGAAGAGAGGTTCTTGCTCAAGCATTGTCTCTGTAGTTCAGGCTGTGGCAACTAAAAGCTGTCCCAGCCAACACCAAGGCTATTTCAGGAGTTAGCACGGCCCAGGAACATTCCCAACAGAGAACTTTGATACAGTCCATACATTTCAGGCAGGTATGAGCACTGTATGGGTAAGAACTATGCCCAGATTGACCTCAGGACCAGAACAGTTCATGGACTGTTTTATTATTTAGTATAAATCTAGACATGTGGACTAGGTCTTCTGCTTCAGACTGCTGACCTTTCACCTGCTTCCTCCTTCTTCCTAAAAAATACTGTTTAGCTGTACACTTTCTATCTCTGTCACTACCTTGTTGTCTTCCACAGCTCTGACATGCAGGTTTTGCTGAGGATATAATATCTATGGCAGATTTTTGTTATCAATCATCTATTTGCTTGCTCCTTCATGGCACTTAGACATTAGGCTCACACATTTCTAGGGTGCCTAGCCCCTTGACACAAATCCACTATCTTCAACAACACTGAAATTCCAAATAATCATCTCTCAAAGTCCCTTTCAAACACAAAGAAAAGTTGCACATGTATACAGAAAATGTGTTTTTTATCAGATATTTCCAGGGACCAAATCAAACTAAACACTCTCCTAAACTCTTTAGCATTATTTCAGTCAATGCTCCATTTTTTCCAACTATTGGGAAGTGTGGGAGTGAGAGACTGTTTCCTATAAGTCCCTAGACAACTCCTGCTCTTTCCTGCAGAATTTGTGATATATGAGTCCAGAATATTTCAGCTTCCTTCTGCAATATCTTGCAGAATCACTTTGTCTGGGGAACTGCATAAACTTTAGAACCATGGTATATGGATTGTGTTTTTGCATAAATTTAAGTATATTCATAATGCAGATCGTAAAAAGAGTTGGTAAGGGGCTGTCATTACGGAAGGTACCTTTAAAATTTCTCAATTTCTGAGCACTTACCTTGTGCTACTAGCCCTAGTTGCTAGCCCTAGCAACTAAACCTTTTGCTTTAAAATTTTGTATCATCAAATCACAAAAGACATTTTCATTTTAGAGGAGACTATACCAATCTTCTTTGACAAAATATGACTTTTTTCCAGTTTAAACTGAAGTAATCCAATGAATCAAGTTTTTCTGCTCTCTTTTAGCAGCACCACAGATGAGGGTGATGCAAGCTTATAACTTTTTCCAAGTATAACTAGAACTATGCTATAACTAAAGGCTATGCTGGCCTTCCCAATGTGGACAAAACACTTTAAAACCTCACAAGCTTTCACAAACTGTTTTATGAGTTATCAATGAGGACAATGCCCCATGGCAGGGAGGTTGTAACATCATCTTTAAGGTACCTTCCAATGCAAACCATTCTACAATTCTATGATCTCACCTCCTCTCTACAAATTTGGTAGATGCATCCTTCTAAATTCAAACGGCACTTTAAATTCTCTCAATCATTGGAATATGAATTTATTATTGTGTTTGAAAATGTCAAACATTGCTAAGATATTAATGACAAAACCAAAGCACAGTCATTTGGGGAAAGAAGTTCTGTATATCTACAGTTTTCCAGGTCATATGATCATATAGAAAAAATGTAGGTCCTGTACTTGCATCTGAGGATGCAGGCACACCACAATGCAAATGTGAATTTACAATAATAATTTATTAGTGAAATAAACAAATAGTACCAAATGAGCTTTCAAATAGCAAGCTTTGGTCCCTTTCTGTATCTAACAGTAGACAAATGCCACTGAGAGTATCTTTGAAATTAATGTCAAGCTGATGCTTCCAAAAAGAAGCAAAGGTCATAGTGAAATTACAATTTTAGTGAACAGTAACTGTATTATTTTCTTACTGAAATGACTTAAAAACTTGTTCTTCCATGTTCTCAGGCATTTCATGCATTATTCTGTTCCCCTGTATTTTAGGCTGTTATTCCTTGCTGAGGTACTCAGCATATAAAGCAGAACATGTAGCAGTTTTTATTTAAGCCCATGTGATTTACTATTAGCAGACACAGCTAAGGGTTAAGACCTGAACTCATTATTATTAATTCAAGCTTTAAGGTAAATGGTTGTAGAGGGCTACTGGCCAACAAATATTAAAAATTTAAAAAATTGATCTCTTTTAAAAATGTATTTTGACCAGAACACTGACCACCCTCAGGTCATAAATCCTGTGGTCTCTTCTGTGTGGTCTCCCAGCATAAATTAATGACTTCTTATAAACACACCAATGAATTAAAGAAATTTTTTGTATAAAACATAGGTTTGTTTACCAGTTCTTGGCATCTTAGTCACACCAGCAATGTAGGTTGTACTGACAGTTTTGGTAATATTTTCTGGGACTAATTAAAGCCATGAATTATTTAACTGTATAGCATAAACAGGTCACATTAGCTTTTTCTTATTATTACAATTTGTATCTGTTATAAAACTTTCCCTTTCAAAAGTGGAATAACAGAGCAAAGCCCTTTCCTGTGGAAGTTAGTATATGTGAGTATAACTTTTGATCACAAATCAGGAAACAAAGTACCTTGCAAAATCCCAAAACAGAGGGATAGCTCTTATATTACTAATTTCTGAAGATTTCTTCTGAAAAAAAAAAGCAAACCCTGAACACCTGCATTAGAATTTGCAAAAGGGGGCTCATAATTTCAGGCTGTCCTTTCTCCAATGGCATTAGTTATTATCTGGAAATATAGATTTAATTTTAAATTGAGCCAGCATTAATTTATGAATTTTTATGAGCTACCAACGAGCTTCACAGGAATCGTAATTTCTGCTCCTTTACGTTACTTTTTGAATCATGCACTTTAGATATCTGGACAAGATGTTCCAGTTCCTTGCACACATAAAACAGCAGTTGAATCTTTTTCTGACCAAAAGACGGATTTAATTTTTTTAACATAATCTTGTCCTATTAAAACAAAAATAGGATTTGGGCTAGAAGCATATATCTGTCACTTTATTGGGATAAAATTATTATTTTTGGGCTCAATTTCCACTGCGCTAAAAGCCAAAAGTATTTGACAGTTCTGAAATGTACTGCTTAGTTCCTATAATGCCACTTTTAAGAGGTACACTTCCACAAAGGAAGAATTTTTCCAAAAATTTTTTCCAGAAAACAGCTAGAAGGAGAAAAGCTGTTTGGCTTGAGGAGAGGATCTTCTATTAGATTTATGTTGTCCTTTATCAATCTTTTCCTGTCTTTTACATCCAAGGGCTACAAGAAACAGGTCCTTGTTATCTTGTTTTAATCCACTACCACCAGAAAAATCTGCTCTAAGCAGTCACTCTTTTTCCAGTTAACCTGTGGAGGCTGCAAGCAGAAGAGGGGAGAGGCCCAGAGCTGCTCACTTCTAATTCAAATTCTCTGGTTTCTGGAGGCTGCTGGGGATACTGTCTCTGGCCCATCTCATCCTTCTTCCCCCCTGGAAAACACTGCTTAAAAGGCATGAACTCTCATGAGAAAATGGGGCTGTAATTTCTGAAAGCACTGGAGGATTTGGTTCAGTTTTGCTCCCACTGAAATGAAAGTTAAAACTCTCGTTGACATCAAGGGGAAACAACAACCTCTCGGCACGGGCTAACAGGGGGCAGGTTTGAAAAACCCAGCTCCCCACAAGTTACACACATTACTGTAAAATTAAGGAATTGAAGCAACATTAATACTCTTCTATTCACACATATGTGTTGCAAATTGCAATACAGTCACTTATGCTCATAGCTAAAACCGTGCCCATTTTGTCAGCTCAGCAGCTGAAGAGTGGGGCAATAACAGGTAAGATCAAAGGGTTTAAATAGCCTTTGGGGTCAGAATGACAAAATGCTTACAGCCTCGAATAGGATATAGTCATTAGGCTGGGGAAATGAACGATTTTGCTGAATGGGCACAATGGTAACTGATTTGGTGTGAAACAATGGGCCTTCACCTCAATGCAAGATCAGGAAGATTTGCTAGGTACACAGGCACAGTGCAGCTTCGTTTTGAAGTTAATATGGGATGAATAAAACAATGGAAGAAATGATCCAAGCCAGGCAACATTAGAGCAAGAACATTGACGGGGTCAGGGTAGTTTGACCTTTAGGGTTAACCAGATGAAAGGGTTTGCTGATTAGCAAAGTTGCTTTTTTTCTTTTTTTTAATTACCGTAAAATTGGCATCTCCATGGTTATTCTTTTAGTTACCTTTGCAGGTAGACCTTGTCTATATAAAGCAGAAAAATAATTCATGACAAGCTCTTTGTAATTTGAGAAAGTGCATCCACTATGAGAAAACATTGTTTTCTTAAGGATGGTACTAATTCCTCTTACAACATAAACGGCTGATCAAGTGCCCACTGCAGTCAATGAAAAAGCTGCTTCCAGGCTTCAGAGAATTTTGTCTCAGCCTTAAAAAAAAAGTTATATAGCTTATTTTATCAATAAACTAGGTTTCTTCTACTATTTTCACTCTGTATTTTGAATATATGAGAAAGTTAAGTCACTGTTTTGATTGTAAATGTGGTGCCATAACAATAGGAATGAGAAGGAGTGCATTTTTACAAATGAATGCAGTGTTCTTCTGTATCAGTCACTCATACTTCTGTGGTCCTTTTTGCTTCCAAAGTTAGAGGCAGACCCACATTGTGGTCTACTCCTCTTGAGAGGTAATGAGAAGGTAGATTTAAAACCTTCACTTACTAGACTTAGGCACCTCAGTCTGTATTTAGGTAAATGGATTTTAAAGTGTGGCAATAAACAACATGCCTCTGGCCACCAAAACTTCCATGTTACTCTGCCTCTTCACAGTTGCTTTAATTGTATTATATGAAGGAACTATCCCAGTATAAATTTCAGGTCCCCATCTCACTCCCAAAGCAAAGGACAATTAGTACAAAGAGGGCATTTAAAATAATAATCAGTTACCTCTGAGTATTGCATGGCCTCCTTGGAAGTTGTTTCAAATTAGGACAATTGGCCAGGAAAAGAGGGAGCAGATTTAGATGTAAAAACACAGATACCACTTAGGAAAAGACTGGAAGCTCTGCTGTCTTTCCTCCTCCGCTTTCCTGTTTTTTGGTAACTTGTTATCCTGAAATCTCACAAATTTCTTAATATTTCTGTGAAAGATGCAGAACCTCATCCTCTTTACATTTCCAAATGACCCATTCTCCTTCAAAAAAAACCTGTCTATCAGTTAAGTATCTAGGTCCCAGGGAGTTGATTCTGGATCCTTGTCTTTCTCATTAAAAACCAGCCCTTAGACACGGAAATATCAAAAATCCAAACACATTCAACGCTTTTATAGCTTGGTTGATAAACTCGGTTTTATATTTTTAAGACAGTTGAAAAGTACATCTGCCTAAGTCAGACAAGGACTGTATCTTCATATCTTCCAGACGTTAATTCACACATTTTGTGAACACTTTGCAGACAACTCCATCTATGCTCACCTGCTGCAAGAAAGAAAGGTGTTTTCCAAGTCCTGTTGGCAACTTACAAGTAGCAGAGCATACATTTCTCATAACAGAAAAGAGCCATGATTTATCAGAGAATAATTATGCTTTCAAATTATCCTTGAAACTGCACTGTTAGAACCCCACACACCAGCCTTCCATCTAGAAGCGTTTGTTATTTGGAGGCAGACTGGACATTTAGTTCAAAAGACCAATCTATTCTCCTAACCAATTGTTCCAGACCTACACATGCTCTCAGACAAGTAGTGCCCATTTTTTTGTCACGTGTGGGGTACTTTTAAAAGATTCCTTATTATAAATATCTTCCAGATAAATACCTTTACAGGTGGAGGAGCCAACTTATTATAAGAATCTATTTCAAATTGGCATTTCTCAAGTAATTTCTCTTTGAGACAATGGTTATAGATCAAAATGGAATTCTGGATGCAAGTTATGGAATAGAGAAGTGAAAATGTAATAAATCTGAACTCAGATATTAAATGCTTTTTAGATATGTCCTACAATTTGTTCAAGAAAATTATTTATCTGTAACACAGTTTCCTTAGATTGTAAGAAAAGTGAGAGAAATAGAGCTTTCTTCTGTCTTTGTTAAACATTCATTCTAGCTGCATTTTAAGAAGCAGGCAACCATACTTCAAATATCTACCCATGAATTCTAAAATATCGTGTGAACTCAGAACTAGTCATCTCAAAGAAAATTTGGTTTTACAATTTGTAGGATTTTAACAAATTCAGCATCAACAGATGACATCAAAACATGCTCTGCACAGGGAAGTGTATACACACACTAAGAATCAGTGTAGCCTTTCTGCATTAAGCCAAAAGAGAAAGCAGGCATTTTTCCAAAGATAGGAAAGCAAGCTCAAAGCTGTATAGAAGTATCTCATAAATGTGAATGCATCTGTCCTGAAGTAAGAAAGTTATGTTTTTTCAGCTTTAGAAAAAGAGAACTCAGAAGCAGAAATTCTAATTCTGTAGCTGTCAGTGGCCACCTTATTGATTTCAGTGAGGTCAAGGTTTCACTTAAAGGCATTGAAGAGGAGCTTTAATTTCATTTCATTTCAATTTCAGCAATTTAATTCCCGAGCTCTAAGTCTCAAAGTTTAGCTAATGATTCTGGATTTTACCAATGACATAAAACTTCCTGGGGAGCTGAGTCTTAAAATTTTTATGGTTTTTAATTACTTGCAATAAACATTTGCTTTAAAATAATTTCCACATTAGCTCTCTGACACTTGCTAAAGTAATTGCAGGGGACCAAACTAACTCAGACCTACCACTCTGGGGGAACAACCAGGAGGACACTCCTCCTGGACAATCCTCCTAACCACTGTCCTCCTGCTCAGAAGGACAGTGGTTAGGACATTCTTGGACATTCTGTGATTGCTTTCAAAGATTTTGGAAAGCAACCTTTATGGAAAATATCTGGAACTCCCTCAGACTGGCATAATTTCAGACCTCATAGACCAAGAAGGCATTCAAAGCAAAACTCAGCTCCTGAAGGGATAATTTATATGGAAATTTTGCAGTGTTTGGTATTTAGAAACCTGGATTCTATCCATTGCTAACTTATTATTTTTTTCCTAATTTGCCCTGAAGGCTTATGAAATGCATTATAAATCCTACATTTGAGAAAAGAGATACTATTGTGCTCCACCATAGTCATGCTAGCACTTAAGTATACGACCCCCAGAAAGATCTCTGCTCTTGTACTCATCCTTGTTATATCTGGGATTTATATCACAAAAAGGAAAAACATCTTCAAAGAAAAGATCAAGTTAAATGTGTAACTAAGGCTCCAGCTTGGCATCCACTCTGTTAGATCCTAAATCAGCTGCTGGAACATACCTGGTGAGCAGCTGCAGACTGCTGCTGAGTTATTGGAGACCTCCCACTTGGTTGCTCTCTGTCTGCTGGATCTACCTCTACACCCTAATTGTACATGAAGTGTCATGAAAGGGGAATTCCTGTGCTGAGGGGAGAGGTGGAGGTTTGCTTTGGGAAAGGACAATATGACTTGCTGTGCAGCCACAATACCTTAAGAAAGCACAATGTCAAGAGTGCAGGTCAAATGAAAATCTCTTACACTGGGCAAATAAGAAAACTAAAGTATTGGTGGGTTTAGTGCATGCAAATATTTGGGATTTATTCTGCCTTTTAAGGCTGCAATTTTATGTAAATAACAGATGATTTATTTATGTCAAAGGACGCACATGCTAACACAGTAACCAAGCACAGACTCTGAGAATCCTTGGCATGACATAGAAATTCTGAGATGAAGTGTATGGGACAGAAAAATCTCTCTCCCTTCAGTTCATGTGCGATTACAGTTTCCACAGTTCATGTATGATTACAATTAACTTCTGCAAGCCTACAGGAAGCACTGCTCATGGCAGAACCAGTTCTAAGGGCAGAACTGCAAATCTCAGGCTACCGAGAGCGCAGCAGAGGCAACGAGCACCCCAAGCCAGCTCTGCCCCGAGGAGCTGCTGCAGGGCAAGGGCTGAGAACACTCTGCAGCCACAGGGGAGGCAGGGAGGAAGCACCCAGCCCTGCAGTAACCAAAACTCTGGAAAAGCCTCTCTGCTGCTGCCCTTTTCATCGTGCCCCAGCCCTCAGCCCCACATTCTGCAGGAGACAAACAGCCCTGAAAATCAGGCCCCTTTAAAGAGCTCATGCTAAGCAGTCAAAATCAATTAGCACTCTCAAAGTAGGATGAATGATAATGGATACAGAATTGCCTTGGTACTCAGGGGACTCGGATTCAATTCTTACCTCTCTTAGACTTCCTCTGTGACCTTGGGCCAGCCTATCTCTTGCTCTTTTCCTATAAAGCATGTTTTTATATTTTCACCTCACAGAGCTTTTGCAAAGTTTTTTAATCCAGTGATTGCAAAGAGTTAAATTCTATGTCATTCTATGTTCAATCTGCAGAGTTTTGAAAATGTAAGATTATGTGATTTTCACCTCCAGACACACTGTTCTAACTACACTATCTTTTGAAGCTATATTACTAGTTTCTGACACGATCTATAAAAAATAAGTATATGAAGAAATATAGCATGTGCAATAATTTATGGGTTATTTTCCAAGAACCTCTGGTAAGAAACAGAAAGAAAATTAATAGATTTTTTTCTCCTACTGAGACAGGTGGACAGAACTAATTCTCTTTTCTTTCAGAATCAGGAACTGATTCACAGGTGTGGTAAAATCATCAGGAAGCAAGGAAGAAACTGAACCACACACCTAGGGTAGTGAACTGTTTCAAAGGCAAAATTGATAATTAGCTATACTTGAAAATCCATAAAAGATGAGTGCCTTTGAAAATCACCCTCTATTCACATACAGTGTTTGTAAATGTACCTACTATGCTAACTAAATACTGACACCTGCCATAAATATTCTACACAAGGTAGCATCTTTCTAGATTTTGTGGTCAGTAAGTCCCAGATATTTTAGAGAAAGAAAACACAGTGTTCCATAATTTTGTGACAAACTAATTCTTATAGCAATGATTTCAAATTTAAAATATCTAAATATATCAGAAGGCGTCCCTATGTGTATGTAGGCACACATATATACAGTTTTAGATTCACACATACACAAAGGAAAAGCACTAAATTCAGGGTTTGTGTCTTCATGCTCTTAGTCGAAGGGAAATTTCTTGCTGCTTAACCTTTGGGTTTGTTTTATTTCAAGACAGTTACACTTTGCTTTATACTTTAAAAATTAGGGTGCTTTTTCTTCCCCCTATCCTTGTTTCATGCAGATGATGAACCCTTTGAAATGTGCTTGCTCTTGTTGCCCACTAGAAGGAGAGGGGTGAATGCCACATATCTAATTGTGTGTCTCCACAGAAACTTTCCTCTAATTCCTGGTTGCTAACCCACATTCTTTAAGTCCTCTGGCCTCTTTCCCAACACTCCTCCTCTGTCTCACAAAGAAAAGAATTTGCTTTTTTTCCCCCCATCCAAGGTCTTTTCTCATTTCAAAGCAAGCTACTTGAATGACTATTCAGTGTGTGCAGAATGAGGTCTCTCCACAACACTATGCTATAGTAAAAGCCGTGTGTGCTTATAAAGGCTGCTTGAAGGCAGCCCTACCCCTCAGTGGCCCAGGCGGCATACACAGCACCCTGACCTAGCCATCTGTATGCAAATCTCCACAGACTAAGTAAACTTTCATAAAAATGTTCTGGCCCCTCTTTCTGTGTGTTTAGCAATTATTAGTGCACATTGGTCCTTTGTGTTATATTATTATGCTTTGTGTGCAGAGGAGACTCCCTGGCACCTGCGCTTGTAGGTGGCAGATGGCAGTTCTTGGCAGCAATACGGAAGTTTTCCTGAATGCAGCTAAGCCACAAACTGGCATCTTTTATTTCTTTATGCGTGTACTGAGGAGAAAGGATTAGTGGTAGATTACCAGTAGTCTATCAAGGTATTTAACCAAAAAAAAAAAAAAAAAAAAAAAAGGGAGGGGGGGGTGGAAATCTAGTCCATGTTTTGAAAAAAAAAAAGGGTGGGGGGAAAGAGGAGACTGTTCAATATACATTAAATTTGCCAAAAAAAAAAAATACTATATATATTAATTCAGCCTCCTATATGCATATAACAAATTTTGCCTTTCCTACATGGGTGCCTTGTTGCTAAATTCCTGTCTCTGGAATACTCCCTATGTTGTGCTCCTGTGCACTTCTGTAGAGGTTTAACATGACTGCTGTGTTATTGATAAAGCACCTGTGATTGTAAAGGATCACAAGGTGTCCAACAATGAGATAATACACAAAGCAACCAAAATGCAGCTGGTGCTGGGATGTGTAGAGCCACTAAATCAACCACTGCAGCTCTGGGTGCAAAAAAGAAATGTTGGTTGATAACACCTACTTAGAGTCATAGGATATGGGGAGTTGGAGGTAACTCAACAGGGCCAAGTCCAGCTTCTAGCCCTGCACAGGACACCCCAGGACACCATGTATCTGAGTGCATTGTCCAAACAATTCTTGAACTCTGTGACCACTTCCCTGGGGAATCTGTTCCAGTGCCCAACCACCCTTTGGGTGAAAAATTCCAACCTAAACTTCCCCCAATTCAGCTTTAGGCCATTCCCTCAGTCCTGTCCCTGTCCCCAGAGAGCAGAGATCAGTGCCTGCCCCTCCTCTCCCCTCCCAGTGGAGCTGTCACTGCAGTGAGCTCTCCCCTCAGTCTCCTCCAGCTGAACAGACCCAGTGCCCTCAGCCACTCCTCACACGGCTTCCCCTCAGGGCCCTTCCCCATCCTTGTTGCCCTCCCTTGGACACTCTGCAATAGTTTAAAGCCTTTCTTACACTGTGGCACCCAAAACTGCCCCAGCACTGGAGGTGAGGCTGCCCCAGAGCAGAGCAGAGCAGGACAATCCCTCCCTTGCCTGGCTGTGATGCTGTGCCTGATGTCCCCAGGACAGGGCTGTCCCTCCTGGCTCCAGGGCACTGCTGGCTCATGTTCAACTTGCCACTGACCAGGACCCCCAGGTCCCTTTTCATGGCACTGCTCTGCAGCCCCTCATCCCCAGTCTGTGCACACAGCCAGGGTCACCCCTCCTACAAAGGCAGGAACAGTTTCTGCCTGAAATCAGATATTAAATCAAGAAATCAATGAAATGGTTATAAAACTTCTAGATGCTAAAAGAGGATATAAATTATTGAAGAGCATGAGCTAGGAATGGTGGGCCCAGTAAAATAGGAGGTAGAATGATTCCTATGGAAACAAACAGTCGAAGGGCAGGGATCTGGGAAGTTGTTCTTGGTCACTTTCTAGCTCTGTCAGCTGTGATTTCTAAGAATGGGTGTTTCTATGACTTATATCATCTTTTTCAGTAACCACATTTCCAGGACTACAAACAGCATCGTAAAAGAGCCTTTTTCTGTGTGTTTCATTTTTATAGCATGTTTCCGTGGTTCATGATTTCTGCCTTTTAGACCATTTTTAATAAATGCTATCATTCTCTTAGACAACATCTAATGTTGGACTTCTGAGAAGATCACACAGAAGCATAATACTCAAGGGACAAATAGTCTGCTATGGATAGAGTTGGTTCTCACCCCACTAGGTAGGCAAAAGAGAGAGTGTTTGAACCACAGACCTCAGAGCACAGGGAAAATATTGTTTCACTCCAAGGTAAGCCAGGGAGGCTGTACCACAGCAGGGCAACCTTAGGTGGCCTTTTTAGAGCAAAGATATAGAAAAAATATATGGAAAGGGAGCAAAGCACATAAAGTAGGAAACAGGATGGGGAGAAAAAATAAGAGGCAGAGAAATGAGGAAAGAAAAGAAAAATAAAAGTATCAAAATATTAAGTGACAAAAATAGTAAAACAATCAAAGAAAACAAATTCACATTCAAAAAATCCCACACCACAAAAAAACTAAACCGACTAAACAAACAAAAAAACCCTCCCCTATACCCCAAGATGTATCAGAATACGCAAAGAGAGAAAAAGACTTGAAGGAAAACAGGAAAACACAAAAAATGGTGGTGTATCAAAAATGGAAAAGAATAATGGCATTCTCCCCCAGAAGGAGTAGGAACAATTGATGGAAGACAGGTAGAGTCTGCCCTTGCAAAAGCCCCTTGAGGTAGAACAGTAACACTGAGCTGGGCTGACCCTTGGATCAGTAGGATCCAGTAGGATTAGCCAGTAGAGAGCCCACTCCTGTGTGGTACACACAGTATCTGTGCAGATGCCTTCAAGCCCCACCCAAGAACACACTCAACCTTGTTCCATACGTATGCTACTTGTGACTAACGGGGTTAATACTGTTGTTGTGTGTTTCTTTCTGAAGACACAGGTAGTCTAGCAAATCTCCAGGGATGGAGCCACTGCAGAGGCACAGCACCCATCCTTCTGCTACATCCATCCTTCTACAAAGTACTGGTTAAACCTGCTAATTTGTCTTTCAAAATTTCTGTCTGACTATGGAAGATGACATAGTCTTGAAAACACTGGGGCAATATTCCAGCTATGTAAATTATAGGAAAGTCTGAGGAGTGAGAAAAAAAATGTAGGTATTTTTCAATTACACAAAAAAAAGAGAGATACTGATATTCAGCCTTCCTGCTACAGAGAGATATATTGTACAGAACTTGAAAAATTACTTTGATTTCCCATGTACAGGCAATAAAACATTTTCCAGAAGCTAAATTAAAGCATGCATTTTAAAATGCAACATTTATTTTAAGGACATGAGGTGCTAGTGTAAACCTATAAAAGGAAGCTATCCATCCTGCAGAAAGAAAGTGCTGGCTTTACTGCACCTCAGTTCATTCTTAAAGACAGAAAATCCCCTCCAGGGCAGAAAGGACAGTAACTGCTGACACTGACTTTCCTTAATTCACAGAATGACTTCTGGAATAAAAGTTATTTTAGTTCTACCTTAGAACTAGTAAATAGAAGATAAAGTAAGTGTACATACATGTATATATATATATACATACAGATGCACATAGATGTTTATAGAAGGCCTTCTGGTGTCACATTTAAAAGAAATTTAGTTGAAGAACTTTAAAAATGACAGCCCTAGGGCATTAGCATAAATTGAGGAGCTTGTGACCCCTGCTAGACTGAGCTATTATGAATGTAACATACTGTAAAGCAGATGCCTGCACTCAGAAGTGCCTCAGGTGCATCATTCTTCCTCAAACATATGGCAAAGACATTGAGCTTACACCATCTGAACTTTTTGAGTTTAGCATTAATTCTCTCTCCCAATAACAGCTGCCTTATGCAGCTGTCAGAAATTACAGCAGGACTGAAAGGAAGAAGAGTTTTATTTCTGTTTCCATTTATTCTCTTTTCAGTGGTAAGAGGTTGAAGTGATTTTACAGAGCACAGAACTGTATTCACTAAGGACCAGTGCTCACCATTGTTATCTGAGTGTGATGCTCTAGAAGTTAATATAAAAGCAGGCAGACATTCTCTTTTGGAAGGCTTGAAAGACATCTGCTTCTCTCCAGTAGATAATAGGGCATCTCAGCATTTACTTGAGTTTACCAAGTATTTAAACTCCAAGTAAGGTGTAAATTCAGAGCAATCTCAAAGGCATTCAGTGAGTGCTAAAATGTCACATCGACTTCAAATTTTTGTTTATCCAACGATACAAAACTGAAATCCTGCTTGTTCTCTTGGGAAACTGTCCAATATGTTGGTTGACATCACTTTGGTATCTTTCACAGGATGCCTCCAGTTCTACTGTGTGTCTGCATTCTCCTCTTCTTTGATTAGCTGATGAACTCATGGGTTTTGTAATTTGTAACTTGCAATTATAGAAGGAAAGGTGGCATTTTACAAGGTACCAAAACCACATGGCACTCATTAAAATTACCATTTGTAAGCATACACAACATTTGCTGTCCCACACAGACCCACCCAAAAGCTCTGCTCTCTCCCTGCTTACCTCTCTCAGCCCCTTTGTGTATCAGGCACCTTTGTAGAGGTACCTGAGCTAAACACTCTCACCTGTGCAAAGGCAAGGGCTGGAAGAGTCACCTGTGGAGATCCATCACCTTTGCAGTCTTGCCCGCTAAACAGAAATGCACAAGGTCATACTGAAAAGCACATTCCTTTTTCTCATTTAATCATTGGAAGTTGCTGGTATTAGTGAAATTTGTTTTTACATGCTGGATTGAGGTTTAAATCAGTAAAAAATAACTCTGCATAAAAAATACTGTTGGACCCAGATTATTAGATCACATTAAATAGAACATTTCAAAGGAAAGTACCTTTTCTTGTTAACTGAAAATATGAACATTTATATCAACTGTCCTAATAAACTCCTCCTCTTTTTGCCATTATTGTATTTTTACTGCTCTTGGGAAAGCAAAAAATGTTATAATGGCACCAGAAGAAACAAAAAGCTCAAAACCCTCCGTTGTGATTCTTGTAATAGTTATACTCTGAGGCCAAGGAAACATTTTTTCAGATCATACAAACTCAGATTGCAGCACATGCTGATGCAGGAAATGACTGGGAACATCCTTACTGATAAATTAAACCTTGGCAAGGCTCATTCCTTGGCCCAGAGGCCAACTGGTGTGGTCTGGTCATGATTATGCCATCAAACATTTTTAATTTCCAGAACAAGATAGCCACGTCCAAACTACATTTTGGGAGAGGTCCCTGGCCTACTCAGACTCATGAACTTTGTCTGGGAGTTGACTGTTGATTAACCTTGATCAAAATTGTGCCAGGGAATGTCTGCCAGAATAAATTACTTAGCTTCTCTAATGGCTCTGGCATCTGTAAGTTCACTAGAATAGATACAACCAACAAGAATAAGGATTAATCTTTACATGCATTCATTTTGTTCTCTTTCATGATGTAAGAAAATCAAAGAAGAATATTTTATGCACTAGAGATCAGTGGTAACCAGAAGAATCTGAATACAACTGTTTTAGGTAACTCAGTATAGCCATATCTATCTATCTATCTATCTATCTATCTATCTATCTATCTATCTATCTATCTATCTATCTATCTATCTATCCATCTACCTACTTATCTAGTGGAGGAGCCATTTAATTTCAGACTTGGAAAACGTCAACCTGCTAGAGGCTGGAAAAAGACACTATTGGGGCAGAGAGTCTTTATATCTTTATCTGATATTGGCCATAGCTAAATACACAATCCTGGACTTGAACTTTAGATCTTACTCCATGCAACCATAGTGGTGTTGAAAAAGCCTGTCCAGATTTTAGGAAATGTACTTTTTCAATCATCCAAGCATACAAACACAAACACTTAATGTGAGAATATTCCTTTTTATGGTTTTGTTTTTAATTTCAATCCCCCATCTCAAATACTCTTTATGGTGAACATCTCGAAAAACTGAGTCAGTATAAGAAGGCAAATGAAGTCTTGTCCTGTGGGTTTGATTGCAGAATTGTATTCCTAAATTATGTATAGTCTGTAAGAGTTCAAAATATGATCATTAATGAAGTTTTAGCTTGGCCTGTGCCTCAACTCTGCAAGATGCTCATGTGTACAATACTGTTCAATAGAGTTAGGTTACTTCAAACTTTCCCAGCAAATTATTTTAAGTGCTCCAGACAGGATACCTAAGGTAACTCTTCTTTTAAATAGAGCAAGGTATCCTCATGAATTAGCATAGTAGCAGCTTCACTCAAATACCACTGAAACCACTGGAATTTTTCCACTGACTTTGTGAGGTTTAGTTCAGGTTCTATGTAATTCCATCCAGATACTGTCTGATGAGAAAACTTGGGTGTGCACCAAAATTCTCCCACATTTTGCAAAAGAGATGGGAGTGGGATGAAGAAGCTGAAGGAAAAAAAAGAATGGGAATACTTTCAGCAAGTAACCTTTGAAACTGATCATCATAAGATGAAAGCCAGTATTTTACCAGAAGGGTGAAACATATCCAAATCTTGATTGAATAGTTTTTGATCCAAGTTATCAAGATGCTTCATTCCTTCAAAGAAAAAGTCATGAAAGTCAGTATGGTCAAGTCTTGCTGAACTCAAGCAATTCAGAAATCACTCAGCACCTTGTGGAATTGAAGGAAAACACTTTTGTGAGGGAAGACATCATCTCACAAATATGCTTACAGGATCACTAAGGGAGGAAAGGAGTTTTAACATCATCAAGTCCAACCATTAACCTATCATTGCCAAGCCACCAGTAAACCATGTCCCCAGGTGCCATATATACACATCTCTTAACTCAGTCCAGGGATGGTGACAACCACTTCCCTGGGTAGCCATCCTTTCAATGAATAACTTTTTCCTAATATCCAATCTAAATCTCCCCTGACACATGCTGAGACTGTTTCTTCTTGTCCTATTACCTGCTACCTGGGAGAAGAGCCTGATCCCCACCAGGTTACAGCCTCCTTTCAGGCTGTTGTAGAGAGTGATAAGGCCTCCCCTGAGCCTCCTTTTCTCCAGGCTGAAGATCCCCAGCTCCCTCAGCTGCTCCTCATCAGAGTTGTGCCCCAGACCCTTCACCAGTCTCCTTGCCCTTCTCTGAACACACTCCAGCCCCTCAATGTCCTTCTTGTACTGAGGGGCTCAAAACTCAACCCAGGATTTCAGGTGAAATGTAACGACCTACAAGTTTGACTATTTTTGTCACAGGGAACTGATCCCTTTACTAGTCCCACTGGCCAAAAAATGTTTATTATTTTCAAGCATTCATTTGGCCACTAGAAGTTAAGGCATTAAGTAACTTGAAACTTCTCTTTGTCAAAGGAGAGATGGCATACCTTGGTATGAGGTGAATTCTCCTCTAGGGCTGCCTATGTCTCATCATGGGCTGCCAGGAGACCTTAGAAGATTTTCTTGGAATATACATATAACTGAGGTTAATTGAGATGTAGCAAAGTCTGGGAATATTGGTACTTTTCTGCATGTTACATAAATTACTGCCCACTTTACTATGCAGATATTTGTGCCAACTTTACAAGGCGGATAGAACTGTCCATTTACCATCCCACTTCCTTTAGTGATCTTCAAATGGGGCTTGACCCAAATTCTATAAAAGTAACGACAGCTGAATTGATATTGTGTCAAAACCAGAGCTAAGAAACTTCAAATCCTATCCTGATAATCTCTCTCTTCACCAGGGGAATTCTATAGAATAAAAAATAAAAATATTTTAAAAAATAAGACAAACCACAACCATAAATATCAAATTCCTGCAGAACTAGTGAAATTATAATGTTCCAGAACTATACATCCAAACAAGAAAATTTTAGCAACTAAAAACAGTGAATGGGGAGGAAATTTCTGAGGAAAAGATCACAAAAGAAAATTAAATATGCAATGTAGTCCAAGAGTATCTTTAGAGAAAAAGCTGAATTATTTACCTAACCCCCTTTGCAGTGAACATGGCCAAATCTTGTGCCTCAATATGCTCTACGTGTAATGTACAACATTTACAGACTCAGATTACAGGTGAAACCATGTTCCTAACAAACTGAAAACCTGCACTACAAGTTAAAAAAAATATTTTTACATTAAATCACGATGATACATAATGCATCATGACACTGCATTATATATAAACTATATATATATATATATGTATATATAAGCTATACATATATAAACTATACATATACAGACCTTATATTATATATAAGCTTGAGATTTAGAATATGTGAGAGATTTTTAAATGTTGCTTGACAGTTGTTTCATTGGGAGGAATTAACTCTACTGGCCTTAAGATAGATTGAGGGCAACAGGAGGATGTAAAAGGCTGGGCTCATATTCATTGGAGGCTCGTGGCATTTAGAGTGTTTTAAACAATCGTGTTCTAAGGTTGATTTTTCAGGCTGTCTTAGTCACTATCTCCAGTCAAGGCTCTTGTGTAAATGGGTTTGTTCTACCCCGACAGTGTGCCTATTGTAACTTGGAGCCACCTGTTAGACAGCATGAAGTGTTGCCTAAAAAAATACACAATAAGCAGATTGTTTGTTACAGTTGTGCACAGACAACTGTATTAGTGTTCTTCTCACCATATGTCTATATAAACAGAGCTGCAGTGAGCTATTCACCAGTGACTCAAACACTGAAGAAGAAGCTTTTCTTAAAAGACCCAGGGCTTACAAGCGTTGCCTCACCTGTTAGGCTTACAAGATATTGTAAGATTGGTTTCAAATGCTTGGCTTCAAGGGAGAATTAGTCCTTCAGAAGTTTCTGTAGGAAGCTTTATTCTAGAAGCAGAAAAAATAAAATCCTCACACAAACAAAAAAGAATCCACCCCAAATCATCACACTCCACATTTGGTGGTTTTAGTAGCGCAGTGCAAAGGGAAGGGGAGAAAAACTGGCTTAAAAGAACCAGTTTGACTACCTTCTAAATTAAAAATAATACTAGATCATGTAATAATACACACTTTAACTGCTCTTGTTGCTGTTATCAAAAACACCTTCATCCATGTGTCAAGACTAAATCTGAAGTCTCTCACAAGATGAATTTGTGAGCTCAGTCATATCCCAGGTTCTTAGTCTTGAGGAGACTACCTTGGACAGGTTTTTCTGTTCCTTTCATTTTTTCACAAGGAGAGATTTTGAGGGAGGGCAGGGAATTAATATGTCTCTTTTTGTTGTGTGAAGAAAAAATGTTACAGTGAAATAAGCAATAGACACACTGATTGCCATGGTGTAAAAAAGGACAGGACAGGACAGGACAGGACAGGACAGGACAGGACAGGACAGGATAGGACAGGATAGGATAGGATAGGATAGGATAGGATAGGATAGGATAGGATAGGATAGGATAGGATAGGATAGGATAGGATAGGATAGGATAGGATAGGATAGGATAGGATAGGATAGGATAGGATAGGACAAACATGAATAGAATAGAATAGAATAGAATAGAATAGAATAGAATAGAATAGAATAGAATAGAATAGAATAGAATAGAATAGAATAGAATAGAATAGAATAGAATAGAATAGAATAGAATAGAATAGAATAGAATAGAATAGAATAGAATAGAATAGAAATTACACAAATCTAAAAAGGTCCATGCAAGGATACTCAATTTTATAAGCCCAGATCTCAGTAGTGGTTGTGCAATGTGATCATAGAAGGCACAGCAAGCTCTGTTCCACAGCTGCCTGACAAGACTGGAGTATATTAATGTCTATATGCCCTGTTGCTCTGGTAGCAGAGAAGATGCATGGAGCTAAAGCCTCCTTGGCTGCAATCCTGCTGCATCAGCTTGCCTCCTGGAGCTGCTGCAGGTGTGGGAGAAAAGCCCATGGCAGCTAAGACTTTCTAGAACAAGGACACAAAACAGAATGTGAAACAGGAGTCACATCTTGTGCCTGTTCTGCTCCAGCAGCAGCATCACTCTATTATTAGGCTTTCCAAGGGTAAATTAATACATTACTATCCAGCACCTACAAAGAAGGAACTTTGGAAGGACTTGCAGCATTCTTCCTACACCACTAAAGCTGATACCAAACATGCAAAATACCTATCAGGAAGAAGAAAAGAAAAAAAAAAGGGATTTTCATTCTCGTTTATTCTATAGCATAGAATAAAAGAACTGTAACAATTTATTTTCTAATGACTGTTGAAAAAGTTCACTTTATGGCTGAACTCCTAAGCAGCACAGATCAACTTTAGCTCCAAATGCATATTTAAATTATTTAATGTGTTAATTGTTTACTCTGATATTATTAAAAAGTAGCTATGCAGGTCTAGGCTCCACTCAAAACAAAAACATTATGAACCATTTCTGGTCTTTTTCCTTGTCTTTTTTGTTTGGTTGGTTGGTTTGTTTTATTTTCAGAAAGGAGTCTTTGCTCTGAGGAGCAGCTTTAAAGAGAAGATTTTAAAAGATTCTGCTTCAAGGTTAGTTGACCCACATGTTTTTACAAATTACCATGAAAGCTTTTTCCCTGTGCTGGTTTCTTTCTATTATCACAAAGAATACAATGTATCCAGTTTTACAGATTATATTGGTCTCTGTTTGGAATAATATTTTATTTATTTTTTTTAAACAAACTATTGTTGGTTTTTTTTCCCTCAGCACTCTGTTTAATAGTTCTAAGTTTCTTCCACCTCACTGTGGCACCATTTTTATATCCAAATGCAAGGTAGTATCTGAAGCTATACAAGTTTCCTTCTTTACCAAGTTAAAGATCAATTAGTTCATGGTTAAATCAGTCCAGTTTGGAAGCAGTTTTCCTAACTCCACATGTGGACTTTGAGATGGGTGCTGAAATTCACCCAGAACAATACCCTGACAGCCTTAGCTGAGATATTATTGTGCATTCAACAGTCCGTATCATGGGGAGCTCCAGCCTCTAGGATATAGCAGGATAATAAATGGAGGAAGCCTGATTATATTTCAGGAACAGTTTTGGCCCATCTTCTACAGTTAAGAGTAGCCATGAAGATACCATGGCATGATTTCCACTTTAGTGCTAGCAACCAGAGAGAGTTGCTGCTCTAAGCTTTAACAGAGAGCACTGCTTATGAGAGTCAGGCCCCGGGCTAGGAAAATGGCAGAAGGGGAGTGAAAGCTGGTAAAAGACTAGGGAAGGATTCCTGTTTTCTTTACTCTTCCAGGATCCACTCCAACCATGCCAACTGATGGCCACCAAACAACTTACATTCTGTATTTTCTAAGAGCCTATACTGTTCCTTTTCATTTTGTAATCTAGGGTTATCTAAGATTAAAACCACCATATCTATGAAAACATGCTCCATAATCCCACAATCTGCATCTTGTCTGCACAGCCCCTCACCCCAAGAAAGTTAAAATGCATAGACAAGTTTTATGAAGACTTCTTACGGAGATATCTTACAGAGATATCTAAAACACCACATCTGTACCAAATGACGGACAGTCCCAGAAACAGCAAGAAGTGTGGGCAGGAAAAAGGGACTCAGAGTAGTGGAAGTCCACCAGCCTGCCAGGAGTGTTAGCTGGATTACTGCTCAACTGAACTGAAGGAGTTCATGTAAACAAGCAATGCAGAGGGATGGCAAATTTGGCCTCAAACCCTACTCCAGTATTGACACTTGCACAAAGTCACTCACACAGCTCATAGAACACATGGGGAATCCAAATCTCTAGTGGAGAGACCAGTCTTAGCACAAAATCCTAAATGGAAAAAGGGTGGAATGGATTCTGTACAGTATCCAACTTGTGAATGGGGTGGCGTGGGTACATTTTCCTGCCAGAACAAACAAAAGAGAATCCCCTTCCCCCCCTCAGTTCTGTCTTGGTTTATATGAAAAACTTTCATTTTCTTATCAAAACTGTTCTTATACACTTGTGTTCGCTTTATTTTATTTTAAAAATCTAATTGCATTTATCATATAAAATTTCAAAATTAAAATTTTAGGCATTTATTAGTAATGTTAAAATGAATGCTTGTTTTATTAAATATTTTGGTTTTGATGAGAAGGAAATAATTAAGAAGGGGAAACAGGGAGTTTTCATATTTCAATCTAATGAGATTAATGTTTCTTCAAAACCCCATTTCTTGATGATTTTAAGAGGTGCTACATGCAGATTTCCTTTTTTATCACATATCATTGCTAATACAATGAAAGTGTAGATTTCAGCTGTTGAAGAAATTGAATTTCCCAGTAGCAGTTTCTCAAGTTCATCCTACAGTTAAAGGTTTCCTTGAAAAATTAAGTAAGGTGTACAGTGGAATTACAAAAGCTGTTTTTATTCAGTGCTAAATACAACTGCAGACACATCTAATTCCTTGTGAAAATCTTTATATAAAATAGCCAACAGAAAAGTTGCAGGTCTATGCATGGTACCCCAGTACATGGCCATGCCCCTCTTTGCTTTTCACAAGGAACTTCAGGCTACATTCCCCTCCAGCTCTTCAAGCAGCTTTGCTATGGGAGAGATGAGGACAAGGAATATAAGGGCACAGTGGCAAAGCAAAATCAGAAGGGGTCTGGCAAAGGCAGCTAGAACAGCTCCTGTAGCACTGTGCTAGCTGAGATGTCAAGTGCATGCATCAAAAACAGAAAAAGCAATAGGCAATATGCTAGAATTAGAAGCACTGTATGTTAGCAGTAGCCAGCCTGCCTTCACATTTGGCTAATGAATATATACACAGGTTTCAGGCCTGCTGGTCACATTCATACAAGATGATGAGTAGGAAAATATGTTTTTACTGAAACAAAGATTTTTATTGAAAATGTCAATGTTCAATTAAAAAAAAAAACCCTACAGAAAAGCTAAAATACAATATATAAATAAAATAACTTTTCCCTTTATTTTACTTAAAACTTTTAAGTTGAACATTTAGAGGTTTTGACTAAAAAGAAAAAAAAAAACAGGGAAAAAAGCAAGCCATGTATTTCTATTTTTTTCAATTTGACAGATGTTTTCTGAGTTTTGTCACCTGACTGAAATTTTACCAGGTTCTTCATTTGCTTATACATTAGCAGTTCAACACCAGTCCTTTTAAGTTGTTAAATGACACAGGTCCTCTGTTGTTTGTAAATGCCCTGAATCAAAGCCTCTGTCAATGCAGGCCTGACAATATTCCTGGCATGCACATTATATTGAGAGCTTCCAGGCTGCTCCTTTAACATAAACGTCCATCACTATTTGTTCAGCTTCTTCTGACATCAAAGTTTATTAAACAAAAGAACAAAAAGCAAGCAAAACAAGAAAATTTCAGACTAAGGCCTAATTTCCTTAAAAGTGACTATTTTCTTCTGTGCCATTTCTTAGACGTATTGCAGAGATTTCTTAAGATACTGAACAGATTACATCTCCCCTGTATCCACCAACAGTCTTGCTGTTAAAATAATTGAAATTTTAGAAGATCATTAACTCTTTTGGGGATGAAACTGGTTGCTTTCTTTTGCTTTATTTTTGCTTCAGTTTTTGTCTTCTTTTTGTTTTCTGAGTGCCTAAACGTACACTGAGAAGCTTTCTGCTGTTTAGATCTGTCCTTATCCAGCACTGCCCTGTGCTGTTCAGTGCACTGGCTCACCAGGAGTCTCCTGGGGTATTTTATCTAGAGTGAGAGTTTGTTGTAGTTAAGCAAATTTTAATTTACTATTTGTATTAGAAATAGTGTGGCCAGCAGGATTAGGAAAGGGACCACCCCCCTGTACTCACCATTGGTAAGGCTGAGCCTCAAACTCTGTGATCAAGTTTAGGCCCATTCATGAAAAGAAAGACATTGAGGAGCTGGGGCAAGTCCAGAGAAGTGCAATGGAGCTGGTGAAGGGTCAGGAGCATAATTCTTATGACAAGCAGCTGAGGGAGTCGAGGGTTTTTAGCCTGGAGAAAAGGAGGTTCAGGGAATATCCTATCATTCTCTACAACCACCTCAAAGGGGGTGATGGTCAATTTCTTCTTCCAGGTAACAAGCAATAGTACAAGAGGAAACAGTCTCAAGATGTGCCAGGGAAAGTTTAGGGGAAAATTTCTTTAAGGAAGGAAAGGCTCATCAAGCATCGGAACAGGCAGTCCAGGGAAGTGTTGAGTCACCATCCCTGGAGGTATTTGAAATATGGAGTCAATGTGGCACTTGCAGACATGGTCTGGTCATGGACTTAGCAGTGCTGGGTTAATGGTTGGTCTCATTGACCCTAAATGTTCTGTCCTACATAAATAATTCAGTGGTTCTACAGCTACTGTGTGATTTAGGAAGACTAACAGAAAATCAACCTTCTGCCGAAAGTAATTTATCCCGTAGGTATTTAGGACCCCATATGTAAAACGTACACATTGCTTCATTCTACTGCATTGCATAATAAAAACTGGATTTGGATTTTTAGTGGGATAATACAATGTTCATAGTGACACCAAAATCTTCCTGCACTTGGAGTCTTTTGAGGTATTTCTGTACAGTGAGTTTGTTGTAGTCAAGCAAATTTTAATTGACTATTTGTGTTTGAAATAGTGGGTATAATCTTGTCTAATGGGCTGTCTGGCCTCTGAATAGTACTGAGTATACCACCAGACTAAAGTGATAAACAAGTGACCCTACATTCATTGGAATTCACATCCACAACTAACCCAATGCACATTTCCCTGCAATAAGAGAGAGAGGAATAGGGATACGGAACAGAGAGTGGAAATTAATCCAAGTTTTCAGTTTTCTAATTTTTTCCTCTTATTATTCTTGTCACATTTCAGAAATGTTGAATAACTTTTTGCTTGAAATCTTAAATTTTCTTTAAAATGTTAGTGCAACCTTTTGATTCTTTCTTGGAATGTTTCTTGGTATAACTGATTAGTTACAAAAAAATTACTATACTTCTCTATCAGTTTAGGAATAGAGAAATGGGATTAATAATATGAACATGAATTTTTCATGAGACATATTACTGAAGACTGAAATTCAATAGGATATGTATTTAACTGCATAATTTCTTATTTTATATTTTTTGACCCATTTACAACATAGAAAAGTAGGCATTCTAGGGACTAGCTCCATGATGTGGTACTGATAATTAGGTGTTAATACATCCATTTTAAACTAGAAGGCCTTATATTCCTGAAGCTGGCCATTCAAATTGTGAAGAAATGCATACATACACGGATATACATATACATATATGTGTATATATATATGAATAACGAATATATTGATTGTAAAGTGGTCATGTATATATAAAGATTCAAAGGCATATTCACTAATACTCCTGTGAATACTCCTGTACTCCTGAGTATTTTAATTGAAGTGATTACATGCTGTCGATCAGGAAACTTCTATGACATTTTTCCCACTCCTTACTCTTGCTGGATGGATGCTGGCCTGCATTTTGCTCCATGGCATTATACTGATTGCCATATTTTCCATATTTTCCATCTCTGTGACATGATTTAGGCAAAGTTACACTCCATAAATCTATTGCCAGCTGTTATTTTCTGCCTTTCAAGCTTCCAAGAGGAGAGCCCATATTCAGGTTTCACAGCCAGGCAACAAAGGGCTTCCCCTGGGTACTCTGCTACTCTCTGAAAACGTGAAGCACAAGGGCTGTGGAGGCAGAGCGTTTAAACAGCAACATTCATTACCCCGGACGGAGGAAGAAAGGTCAGCCCCAGCAGCAAATCTCCCGCCATAAATCTGCGAGAAACAACGTGCCCGGGAGAGCGGCACGGAGCCGTGTCGGGGCAGCGGGCCCGGTGCGGGGCAGCCGCGGGTGTGCGGGAGCCGTGAGGGAGCAGTCCCTCGGCGTGCCCGCGGGTGTGCGGGAGCCGTGAGGGAGCAATCGCTCGGCGTGTCCACGGATGTGCGGGAGCCGTGAGGGAGCAATCCCTCGGCGTGCCCGCGGGTGTGCGGGAGCTGTGAGGGAGCAATCGCTCCGCGTTACCGCGGGTGTGAGGGAGCTGTGAGGGAGCAGTCCCTTGGCTTACCCGCGGGTGTGCGGGAGCCGTGAGGGAGCAGTCCCTTGGCTTGCCCGCGGGTGTGCGGGAGCTGTGAGGGAGCAGTCCCTCGGCGTTACCGCGGATGTGCGGGAGCCGTGAGGGAGCAGTCCCTCGGCGTGCCCGCGGGTGTGCGGGAGCCGTGAGGGAGCAATCCCTCGGCGTGCCCGCGGGTGTGCGGGAGCCGTGAGGGAGCAGTCCCTCGGCGTGCCCGCGGGTGTGCCGCTGGCTGCCCGCGGGGAGCGGCCCTGGATCGGCCGGGCGGGCTCGGGCCGGGCCCGTGTGCCCGGTGTTGGCAAACACGGCCCGCGGCTTGCCCGGGCCGCGGCCAAGGCCGCCGCAGCTGCTCCCATCGCCGCAGAAACGGCGGCACAATGGCCAAACGCAGCCGGGGCCTGCAACGAGCCGATCTGCCCGCTCCCTGACCTCCCCCCCAGAAAAGGGTGCACCCTCAAATACACAGAACGGCACAGAAAGCCGTGTTATAGCCCGCAGCACCCGCCATCCTGGGGGCTCCATTTTAGTCCTGCCTCCCCAGGCGGAGGGGCAGGTTTGAGAGTAAAGGTTTGTGTTAGAAAAATGGCAGCTGGATGTAAGTGGGCATTTGTTGAGTCTCTCCTGCCACAATTTTAGAACTCCGTCACCGCAGAACCATAGGATTGTTATGGTTGGAGAAGACTTCTGTGAGCATCAAATCTAACTGTTCACCCAGCGTCACCGTGTTCACCACTAAACCATGTCCCCAAGTGCCACACGTTTTATGAACACTTCCAGAGATGGTGCTTCCCTGGGTCTGTGTGTCAGAGATAAGACTGCAGTTTGTACCTCATCACTCTGGGAGATGGAGGGGGTTCCGTCCCTATGTGAGGGCAGTCCCCTCAGTTTTACACCAAAACATCCACCCTACAGCTTGATTCTGCTCTCACATGTAACCGTTCTCCCCACAGGCTGCCAAAAAGAAGGTGTGGATAGAACACACCTCAAAACCCTCCTGACAGGTAACTGAGCTATCTTGCAATTGTTCACCAGGGAAAAGCAAAGGCAGCCTCTCTCACATGTTCAGCTGAAAAAATTTCTCCCACTAGCAAGACCTCTACAGCTGTGTACAAACAAGGAAATCTTTATAAGAGGAGTAGACATAGTCATAAACTTGAAAAAATACAGCAGCAATCTCTATACTCAAATAAAAAAAACCCATCTTCTCCTATTAAGTCCAATACTAATTTACTGAAGCATTTTCCCACCAAGCTCAAATATTTTTCCTACGTCATTTCACCCTGTGACAAACTCCACTTGCCATTCAGACAGCAAGTCCGGACTTTGGAGAAACTTTATAGGGAAAAGTAATGCTTCTTTCAAATACAGCTATGTCTTCTGCCCCCTATCAGCTGCAGAATCTTCAGAAAACACAGATTCTTACAACACAGCCCTTTCTCCATGCAAAATTGTGCCTTTGGGACCAATGTCTCTTCTTGTACAAGGTCTCTGTTGAATACCTCACAACTTCTGGGAGCAATTGGTTCTTATTACACAACCAAGAAACATTCATACTTTCCCCAAACCTCTTGGGAATCCGTTCCCCAGCAGAAATCTGTGGCCTTGTATAATTATATTGACTTACCAAATGTCTTTAAAGGAATTGTGTGTCATGAAGTACAAATGTCCTTGTCTGATGATAAAGGACCATATGGAATTGTCTACTTCTTTTCTGCAGGAGTGTGTGTATGTATGTATCTATGCAGAATGCCATGAAGATACCCAAAGGCATGGCAGGAAGTAATTAAAAAAAAAAAAATCTCCAAATGCCAGGTATGTCATTTCTATTGGTAATATATAATACGTGGTCCTATGGAGATCCAGATGAGAGCTAGAGCCTTTGAGTTTGATATAATTAATATATGTGCAGTGAATATTTATTATGATCATGATTTATAAAATGTACTGAAGCTCTTTGGAATGTTCTGAACTGAACAAAGTTTACTGTGTGCAGAAAGAGGTTCTAAATAAGACATACCATACATATCCCATGTCACCACATGGAATCTTTCAATTGAGCAAGTAATTCATTGCCTATATGTGCATTTTGTATCCCAGACCTGATTCTAAAAAAAAAGAAAGGAAGTGGGTAAGCTGTTACAACCTTCTCTGCTTGCATTCCCCTTCCATAGAAGACCAAAAGGAGTGAGGAGGACAGTTCCAGAGCAGAGTAGGGATGAGAGAGCTCAAAGGCAAAGCTGGAGGCTGGATTTCATACCTAGCTCTGTATGGAACTAGTAAATATCCAAATGCCAAGACCCCAGGAAAAATCCTTTGACCTTGGAAAAATTCTTCTTGGCACCATGTATGAGTTTGGGCTGCAATTAATTAAGTTATTTGTTATAAAAACAAAAGCTCTGTTACAAGACTTCTAAATTTGGGTGGGTCTGGTTGCTGTAAAAGTATCTTAAAAACTGAAATAGAAAGACCCTGTCCATTAGGGCAGGAAAAATTATTGGTAATATTTATTGCAGTAATTTTAGTGGGCTGTCTCTGGATATAGGTCCAAAACTAGCCTGGCATGGTGCTTCACACATGGTCATGCACAGCTGTTTGTAGTGATGCAGCTATGGCCCCTTACCTTCCAGCACAGGGTGGCCACATCCAGCCTCCTTACTGAGAGTGCTTTCCATCCCATGCTAACCCCCAGCTGTCCCAGACCACTGTCCCCATCAGAGCCCTGCTGGCATACGTGCTGGCCTTGTAACTGTGGGGACAATCACAGGCCACTGTCACCACCAGTGCCCTGGGCTTCTTTCCCTTGCTAGCTCATACACAATCTGACAGATCCAAAGCCTAAATCAATAGGCCCTTGGTGGGAACTGGGACAGACTCAGTTGGTCTTTCCCTGTTTAAGTTTTGTAATTACATTCCTAATTTCTGCAGGTCTCATTACTTATAGTACAATAGCAACAATACCAAGAGAAATAAAAAAAGGAATAAGATTAAGCATTTCAAAGCAAACCAAAAACTCTTGCATTTCTGAAAATGTTTAAACCAGGCCATTCTGTCAAGGCCCAATCATGCTCTCTGCACCTAGACAAGAAGACTATTGTATCCAGGGCTGAGTCCATGGAATTGCATTTGGGCTTCACATCTCTGCTGAGCAACTCAAGAGACTAGTGGAAAACACACCAGTGTAGTGGAGAAAATTCAGAATGGGTCATAGTCTGAGGAAGGTTTTTAAAACTGTTTTGCTTCTTTGAGAGAATAGTGAGCAGGAAAACAACATAGAAAGAAGGAAGGTTTGGGCACAGGATTGGGAAGAAAAAGCTTCTACTTTGAAGCCATGATATCTTATTTTTCAATAGCTCTGCACAAGTCACTTGGTCCTTCTATCTTACCTGTCCACCTCAGTGCAGCAGGGAGCAGAACATATGGAGCATTTGGCAGTCCAAAATACTAAGGAAGCTTATCCATGGAAAAATACTTATGACTCCCATGCAGACAGTGGAACATCACAGATTTACCAGAGCCTAATGTGAAAAGCCCTAAAAATGTTGCTCTGCTTGGGTGGAGTCATGTACACATAAAAATATTCTGGTAAACCCTGCACTGCATTGTGCATTTAGGTGGAGAAAAAAAGTAAAACTGCCTTCCTCAAAGAAACAGCTCACAGCAACTTAGGTCCTTACTCACAGTCCAGTAAAGTAGAAAATAATCTTGCTGTTTCACAGGTCTGTTCACAGGTACTTGGTATAATTTTTGTTATTGCCCAATTGTTATTCCTTCTACAGTCTTTCTACTCTCTTACCTTGGTTCATTTATCAAAATTTTACATGTACTGCTCCTAGTAACAAAGCACAAAAAAAATCCAAATATACTGACTAGGTTCTACTTAGAATAGGAAGTGGGATTTTTCAGCATGTTTGAAAAAATCAACACATTTCCCTTGTAATGTCTAATAACAAGCATTATTCTCATTTTAGTTTATGCAAGAAATAGACATTAACTCACTAGCCCTGATGAAGCATCTGTACCTCTGTGAGCTGAGTCTTGCTTTGCATGTCCTGGATAGCACACCAGTGCACTGAAGGAAGTGAGTCCAGATTTTTTTCAAGATTCCATTGATGCTGCTGAGACTGCAGTGTCATTTGTTAGCTTGACTCAAGCTGGACAAATTTGGAATGACATTTCCAGCTTTTGTTTTCTTCTTAACTTTTACATTTTACTTTCTTCCTTGGCAAAACTATGCCCAGTATAACATGAGGATAAAATTGTAAAGTTTACCTAATAACTGCTGCATTACACTTGTATGAACAGTGCACATACTAAACATTAGGCAAATTACTGACACAACAATGCAGCAGTTCTTTCTGTGGCAAAGGATTTCTCTGGGAATGTTATTTTATTGTATTTCATTTTGTGCTTGTTTGTTTAAGGAGGAAGAACAGACATAGCTGTATTTCAGTTTGATTCAGCAAGCATTCTGGACTTGGTCCAGCAAATCATTTAAGCGTGTGCTTAAATGTAATGAAATTAAATTTTAATTCATAGTACTGCCTAGGTATTTAACATACAGCATGGGCTTAAATGCTTTCTACAAAACAGGACAAGAATGATGAAAAACTTTAAAAATAAGGCCCGTGCATTTTTACACACCTTTTATAAAACCCTAATACTGTTACAAGGGACATTTTCCACTGCCTGTGCTATGAAAACACTGTGTAGTACCCCCTGACTCACCTCCAAAGCCAAATGACTTTACTTGATCTGACAATCTGACAGCTATATCCTGTGTAACTGCTAGTCTGGCCCTCTTTAAAAATATCCTATTAAGTGGAAGCTTTGCCTGGGCAAGGTATGCAGAAATGAGTCACAGGGAGTATATGGAATTTTCTCAGGACTTAGGGCTGTGCCTGTTGTAGCCAAAGGCTAAATCTCTGGTGGAACTTAGTAGTGTTCCTCTGAGTACATTCACTTTCCATACCAATCTCAGTTTTAGTGGGAAACATAAAACCAACATGAAAGTCATGCTGAAACACACCACAAAGGAAGGTGTGTTCTCAACCTGAGTTACCTAACCCAGGTAGGATAATTTAAGCTGTGGTTTGCACAGCAATTTAAACCAATCTGACTCCTGGCTGCCAGGGAGGGTGGAACCACACCAGCCAACAGTTGGATGGGCACTGGCTGTGCCACAGCCCTGTCTTCAGTCAGCAGCAAGGACGGACAAGGGGATGGGACACAGCCCGTAGGAAATGCTAACAGTGCATAAAGCCCCCACTGCTGTAACCTGCCCATGTATAGATATGACTAAATTTTTAATGTGTTTTTGCAATTTAGACAGACCTGCAGGACCTTTTCAGAGACATGGAAACTAAGTAAAGCTGACTGCTGTCCACAATAAAGGGAAACACAGTTCCCTCCTCAGAAGGTTTACAATTCGTGTTTTATTTCCACTGTGAAGGCTCTTCACTCTTAGCCAAAGAAAAAGAATAATCAAAAGTTGGCTTTACTATTTATGAGAAGCTCCCAGCATAAAAAACAAGCAAGCAAACAAACAAACAAACAAACTGCTTTGTTTTGCAGGTTAGATGCCTAGGAATTTATTTGTTGTTTGCATGTTTGTTTCTGCCAAGAGCAGAAACCTCGTCTTGAATTAGTCTGCAGTGAATCAATTTCTTTCCGTAGAAGCATTAAAACCCTCTAGGTTTCATTCATTAACAGAATAATACATATGTTTTACTTGGTAGTGCTTGTTTGAATTACAGCCTTATGGAATTCAGAACAAAGCTAGTGTGGCTGCATGGACCTGCTCAAAATTCTCAAAATTCCATTTTATATAATTTCTGCTTTAAGAACTAGTTAAGCATACCAGTTATCTAAAATATACAATTTTTTTCTGCTGTTCCATTTTTCTTGCCATCTCAAGTCACTGCTTGCCAAAAATAATTTTAAAATGGCTATTGCTTTGCATTTTTAGCACATCTCAAAAAAGTGAGGAAACAATTATGCTTTGATCAAACTAAACATACATATTTTTTCAGCTCTCCTCATGCCTTCATGCCAGAAGAAAATGTCTTTCTCAAACTTATAATTTGTTTAGTGTAGACTTAAAGAACGTCCCCATGCATTTTACAGAATATAGGAGGAGCTGAGTGCCTCTGGCCAGATTTCTGTAGCTTTTACTCACAAATAAAGAGATGGGAAGTAAGAAAGCAGAGATATGTGCAGGTATAGATGAAGAAATGGTGGCATTGTTTTCTTTTAAATAATGTTACATTGCTACATTTATCTGAAGCTTTAGTGGTACTTTCATTGATAAAGGTAGGCACAGATTTGCTTCTCATGTATTCTTGTGTTTTAATCTTCATTTCTGAATGCTGACACCAACACCAGGTTTCTCTGCACATGAGAGGTGTAGTCTCTGGGGACAGAGGCAAGAGAAAAGGGTTACTAGATGTGGATTGTGTACACAGTAGTATGAAATTGTTCAAGGAGCCTGTTCCTGTCCAGAGTTCCATACAGAGGAAAACAGGCTTTATAAGCCCCAGGGCACTCCTCTGTGCTTCCTTGTGCAGAACGTCTATCCCTGAGGCTTACAGGAATGCCCACGACCAGGAGAAAAGATTTATCCCAGCACTGAAAGACTGTAGTGTTAGGAAATGGAAAACACATTAGAAATATGTGCTAACCCCAGCTGGAAAATCTAAGCAACTCATTTCATTTCCAGCCAACAAAACCTTCAAGAGAACTTGTGCTGGTTTATGTTCAGGTATCTACATTTAGATCACCACCTTATCTCTCTGGATAAGGCTTGAGGTTTAATTCAGTATAAGGATGAAGTGAGGCAATGTTCTAGGTGTTTCCATGTTGGATTTTGCCTTGTTTTGTAAGAGCTATAGAATTTCCTGTCTGGAGGTTGTTGGTTCACTTTCATCTTCTCATCTCTTGTTACATCTATTATACCCTAGAAGACTAGAATAACACTGATTTCTATGCTAACCTGAAACTTAAGAGCAGAGGATGAGGATTAGGACAGATAATTTGTTTAGTTTTGATCGAAGGTAGATCAAAACCAAACAAAATATTCGGGGCCTGAGAAATGAATGTACTGTCTCTCAAAAGTCCCTCATTCACTCAAATCTCTCCCCTGGACTAGAGTTAAAATGTCTTAGCACTGAACTAGAAGAAACTGGCTGAGTTTATATCTTTATTACTCTCCCTTGCAGTTTCCTGAAGGTCAGTGAGCTGTACAGCAACCTCTCTGGTCTGTGTGGCCCAGGAAATTGCAAATACTTTCAGCTGTGTCAGGTTCTGCATATGCAAGTTAGAAGGTTCAAAGGGAAGTTTAATTGACAATAATCCTCATCTTGACTTTTGCTCACCTCCTCCTCTTTTCCCACTAAGTCTTCCCACCTTCCCACCTCAAAGTCACAGAAGCTTTACAATTTTTCTTACAAAAATATATATATTTAACCCTTTGGCAATCTCTTAATGCCCTTTTATTAAATCTCTTAAGTCTTTTTATTAAGTCCAGGGTAATTAAAATTATTATAAACCTCTCTTGAAAGATTATACCCTTTAATCACAGTGCATATTTGCTGAAATGCAGGTGACACTTTTGGTATATCAAATATAAAAATACTTTTGGGCAAAGATGTTTAATAACAATTTTTAAAACTAAGATCTTGACTAAGGAGGTTTAAGGCATTAAAAGTGATATCTACATGCAGTAATAATAAAACACTGAATGACTTCTAATACTTTTACAGATATACAATGGCACAATTGTAATAAAGTTTCTCAATTTATTTCAACTCCAGCTCCTCAGCTGACATAATCTGTCCTAATGCCGTTGACTCCCAAGGTGTTACCCTGCTTTAGAGCACTCAGTTTTCTGGGCCAGAACAAATGCACAAATAAAATCCCTTGGGCCATTATTCCCCAGCCAATGAAAGAAAAAGAAAGAATTTTTCTTGTGAAGTGAGCTTGGGTCTCCTGCCTAGGAGTGGAAGTGATAATGCATGCTGTAGACCAAAGGCAGTCTTACACACCTGTGCAGTGATCAGTACAGGCACAGATCAGTATACAAAGTATTTATTTATTCTCACACTTTCTACTAGACTGATTCCTGAAATTTCAAAATTAAGGAGTTCTGATAAGAAATAAATTAGCCATCCAATATTTGTTTTCTTTTACTATCATTTTTATTAACAGTTAAAAAAACACATTAACATGGGGTTTTAAAATGTGAATTTTAAACATTTCCAGTAGGATAGATGGCCAAATGCCTTGCTCTTGACTACTTCTAATAGATGTTTATTTTCACTCACATAACTGAAGCTTCCAGCTTATTGCATATTGTCCACACCAGAAGCAGAAAAGAAATGTATGATTTTCTGTATCAAAAGAATTAATGGTAACTTACCTGCTCCTTGGTTAATAGTGAATGGGCAACAATATAAAATACAGCACTATTCAGCTTGGCATACCTACAATATCCATTTAAAAGTCTTGGAAAGTCTTGACTCCTTCCTTTATAAACTCCTACTGAAGTCAACAGACTTACAGCCATCCAGTAGTGTTCACAGAATGGGAGTCTGTGTTTTAGAGTTAAATCAAAAAAATACATTGAGACATAACTGGGTGTACTGGGAGAGGTGAGACTAAAGCATTAAAAAAGGTGTGACTCATTTAAGTGTTTGAATGAAAGGAGTAATAGGCATAGGGCGATATGGAATAGTTATTGAAGAGCACAGAAGCTGTGAAAAGAAATTATTTTTTTAAAGGAGCAAAAAAAATACAAAAACTACAGAAGTAAGGCTGTAGAAACAAGAAAAGGGAAACTCTGAAATAGTTCAAACTATGAGAGATCCAATAAAAAATGTAGATGCAAAAGCTACTAGTGATTTTTCTAAATGTGTATCTACTTTGTTTTTTCTCCTGTCACGTTTATTTGGCTTTTCTAATTAAAAAAAAAAAAGTGATATGTGCTATCATTTAATTTAATTTAAAACGTTGTCAGTATATTGCCATCTGAAATGTATCAACATGCCCTGTAAATGAGCTTTGTGTAGGTGTGAGAAGAGAAAATAAGGTCCTGCTCACCTTGCAAAATGGTAATGTGAGAGATGTTTTAGGGAATTTTATCAGTAATGCAAGCTGTAAAGCAATTTTCTGGCAATGATGAATATTGCTATATATTGGTGATAAAAAGAGCTTGTGAGAGGATGAAAGAAATTCAAAGATGCTAAAGATACGGAGATATTATAATAGACAACCAAAGCAAAAACAATATTCAGCGTCGCAGAAAAGATGAACTGGACAGAACTGGGTTTAAGATTATTTGACTAGTTCAAGAAAAAAACTTTAAAATGTGTAAGTGAAATGAAAAAAAGACAGGAGTATTTGGACTCAACTTGTAGTTCAAGGCACTGAAATTAGGTGTTAATGCATAGGTGTTTATATGTTCACTCTATACCTGGAGTGCCTTTTATAGCCACTGGAGAGCTGATCAGTACAGGGAATTGACCATCAAGAACTAATCAAATTCACCCTAAAACAGACATCCACACCAAATCCTTTTCCAGACTTCACTGACTATAACAGCACCTGGATATCAAGCTTTCAGTTAGATATCTACAGACACCCAGATTTAGGTATCTTAAACCAAACCCCACATTAGATATCTGCAATGTTGGTTCCTGTATCTGGTCCTCCAAGGCTTCTCCATAATCCACACCAAAAATGAGCACTTCCAGGGTGAAATAAATGTGTGTTATTTAAAATAGCCATTTAATGATAAAATTAATTGTGCACTAAAAAGACCTGTTTTCTTTATTGACTAAAAGAAGTGTATATTTAGCCAGATGAATTCTCCCTTGCCTCGTGAAGGGCTACTTAGCGAAAGAAAGCAAAAGAAAATACAAGTAATGAATCAGATCAGCATAAAAATGTTTAAAGGCTGAAGATAATAAAAAATATTGAAATTATTGAAATCATTGCATAGCTTCATTAGCAGCACGTTTGAAGGAAGTGTTCATAAAGATATGGCTTCACAACGCAGCACTTCACAACCAATATTATCTTGTACACCTGAGAAATTATACATTTGGACTGTTTACCCAGGCTTGTTTGGCCTGAAGGAGAGCTTTTAGAGAAATGTTTGTAATCACAATTATTGAGGATGTGACTCACGAGTGTTGCCGTGAAACCATGACCAAATCTAACAATTGTAGGAGAAAATGAGAACTAAGAAGCTCTCAGAACACCAGTTTACAGTACATTTTTCATGACCAGCTTTCTAGATAAAGCTAAGTACGTTTGCTTTCCTGTTGGACTTTCTTTTACTAAGAATTATCTAACTCTTAATTAAGAGTATTTGCAATTCTAAGGGGATCAACCAAACATGCTTCAAATTTCTTGTAGAGGAGAATTATCAAGCATGAGCCCCTAACTATCTCTTTAAAAATTAAGAAATCACTTCAGAGAGAGGTTGTTACATGTCACCACTCTCATTTCAGCACATGATTTAGTTATGTAAATATTATCTTCTATAAGATCAAATTCTGAGGGTGACTGAGCACTGAAACAGTGTGATTTTCTTTCTGTGACATTATTCCTTTCTGAACATTTGCTTCAAAAGAAATAAAGTGCCAAAATGCTTCAAAAAGAATAGACTGCCAAATCTAATGACAATTTTAAAACACACCAATAATTCCTATATTAAAAAGCAAATTCATAACAACATTTCAGCATATTTTAACATTGATCTTAGGAATTTAAAAGAAGAAATTTTATAAGTGGCTTTAAAAATGTTTTCTGAGGATTCCTGGGTACTAGCCAACATTGAACTGTATGTATGATATTTGATAGTCCCTTCATCTTCTACACCATGAACTGCAGTATTAATTAGATGTTGGAATTAAATTTATTACAATATTAATTACAATATACTTTTTATTAAGTCTATATCATACTGAAGAAACAAAATTTTACCTAAACGTAATTGCCATGTAATACAGAAGAAAAATCTATTTGTATACAGATTCTAAAAATATCCATCCAAATAATATTCTAATTACACTGATTTGTTCTGTGAGGAAGTGAAATCATTGAATGCTAAAACACTAAGTATTTATTTTTGACGGTGTTAGGAAGCAACATGGAGATAAGTGCCATTGAAATATTTTATTTAATTGCAAGTAAAACAACTATGCCAATTAAATTAACTACATATCCTACATTTGTGCACTGTTTTACTCTAAGTAAAATATCTATTTGCCTGCTGTTTTCTCCCAGTCATTGCCTTAAATTTCATATGGTAAGTGAGATCAGCTAGAGATCAAATAACTTGGTAACCCAGCAGCAATAAAGCAGCCCTTAACACAGTTCCCGTAATCACCCCTCACATGCTGTAATCACTCTTTCCTCAAGGTACAGAGCAGTGCTTGGGCCCGTTCCAGGTACAGCCCCGTGCAGATGCTCTGGACTGTGCTCTGGGAAGAGCCTGCATCTCTCTCCTGACTACATAAGGAGAATTAGGAAGCTAAGCAGCTAGGTGCTTAAAACTCTGTAATGCTTGCAAAGCTTGTAGATTAGAAGGTGAAACTAGACAGATGTAGACAGCATGACTCATCCTACCCCTAATATAAAACTAAGCTATACGAAGCTGTTAGACAACAAGACTCTTGTTACAGTTTTATGATTGATACAGCCACTCACAGAGGCAATCTAACCTCGGCTTCAGACAGATAACGTAGAAGACAGTTCCTCTCCCTAAATGTGTGCAGTATAGAAGACAGAAAGCAGATAGAAAGCAGTAAACACTTAACAGCAGACAAATGACGTTGGAAAATTGGGAGCACAGAATAAGAAAAATAAAATAATCTTATTTTACCATAAAATGAAAATGTCTCCACTTTCTAAATAATGTCAGATGGAAACACTATATGATGGCACATGATATTGCTCAGAAATAGAGCAGCTGTAATAACATACCTGTAGCCTAACAAAGATTATGCATACAAAATGTAACAATTCAGAGATCAGTAACAGGTCACAATTCAGTTATAAGTTTGATAAATTTTAAGTCTCATAAGTCTATACACCCATACATTTTACCATGGAGTTAAAAAATACTTGCCATTATTTATGATTACACTGTAGATACTTTATTTTTAAATTTCTGCATTATTTAGGTGTGTCATATTGTGATCAGAAATACAGGAAACAAAATGTCTTCATTTGCTTTTTCTTCAAAGGGCCAAGTAGACAGCCTTATAACTTACTTAAAATATACACTGGGCTTAATTTAGCAGGGCTCATGGGTCTACACTTACAGAATCCCTTGTGTGCACACAGCATGTATGTTAACCTATACATCTAGCACACATACAAGGAACCTCCATGGTTCAGAGATCAAGAATTCATTTTATCTTCTCCGAGTTGACTGTTGCGCAAAAATATCAATAATCTCATTGAGAGAAGGATCTGGCCAGTAAGGGCACAAAGCTGGATGAGACTCATGGACCTGCAGGCAGCAGGAATTATCACATCATGCAACCCAGCAGCAAAATGTCTGGTTTACGATGGCCAAGCTTCATTGCAGGGTCACTACAAGCAGAGGCAGCACAAAACTACTGTAGGGCAGCAAATTGGACAGGTAGTCCAGCAGAAGGGAAAGCTTGTCTTGGCACAGACCAAGGGCCCTGAATTCACTCTTGTCAGTGCTCCAGGAGCAGCCAGAACTGCTGAGGAAAAACCCATCATGTTGGCTCTACAATCAGCTTCTGTTCCACGTTTTGCACCATTGCTTTCCTCTGAGATTTCTGGAAGTGTTGTGTATCTCCAGTTTCTGCTGAAATCCCTGCTTAAATTTAAAAGTGCTGCTGTGACACCTCAAATCCCTTTAAGTTTGATGGCTTTGTGTACCTGAGAAAAGAGACAGCAATGAGAAAAGGGACATGGGAAATGGACACAAAAAGAAAAAAATAACCCAGGTATAGATCATATAGCATTTGGCAATTGTACAATAAAAAAATCATTAATTATCTCAAAATTAATACTTTAAATAAAAAGACATCTAATTTAAACCAGCCAGAAGCCAGGAAATTCAAGCTTAAGAATGCCACCAGTTTGAAGTAATTTTATTCTAGCTTGGTTTATCAGTATACTTCCCAGGAGCAAACTGTAAATTATATATTTCATGATCTCTCAAGGAGTCCTGCCAAGACCTGGTGATAAGTTGCTATAACAGCAGCTTGGGGTTTGAGAAATGCATTTTCCTTAGCACTCATGGCAACAGGTGACCGAGTGGTAATGACACCATTAACACATTTCACCTTTTTAAGGTCTCTCACTGGTGTTTTACTTATACTAATTTATGGAGGAATCATTTCATTTTGGTGTTACAATTCCCTTGTGTTCTCAGTGGTATTTTTAAGAAAATAAACAGAAGGTAGGAAGGAGAGCGTCCTCTGGGATATGTGATTTTGAAGAAAACCACCATCAGCAATTTCTATCTTGTAGGAAAAAGAACTTGGGAATTTTTATAGCAGATCCAATAAGACTGAGATCAACTTAATTCAATTTTCCCTTCAGGAATCAGCAATATCTACTTTGTAATAAGCAGCTATTAGGTACTTGCCACATATGATTCTCCAGACAGATATATTTGCATTTCTTGTGCAAATGTAGGTATGTATTTAAAAACAAAACAAAACAAAATGACAACAAAAAAAAACGGCAATAGTGTCTCAATTCATTATTTGACTGAGTCCTTATGGACTCCTCACTCTAGATACACTTGCAAAAGGATCTTTTGTTATGGCTGTGGCTATGATTCTGTGTTCTTCTCTATGTAGCCTTCTGGCTACTGTACGCTTCAGAAAATATTACACAATTAATTGCTTACTTCTTTTCAAAAGCTCTCTTTCCTACAACTCTCAGTTCTTTTTAGCATGTAACTACAAAAGAAATCTTCTATTTAACAACTGTAACTTTATTAACATCCTACAACTGATTTTTTTTTACCAGAAATATTTGACCTTGACAACTTACTTCCTACATGATGATATGAAAACAAACCTATCGACTCCTTATTAAAAGAAAAAAAAAAGACAATGTCAAAGTACTGTTAGTACAGCACAGAGAAGCAGGCAAACAGTTCAGTATATGGGAGCTTTATGGCACAGATTCTGTCTCCACGGACATCAGCTGGACATTTAGCACTGAATTCTAAAGAATCAGACTAAAACTTTCACATTATATAGTGAGAAATAGAGGCTTTTAGATGGGATTTTTGTGGAATATCCAAACAAATCTGAGTATTTGACACCTTTTTTGTATTTTAAATGGTTACCACAAAACAGAACTGGGTTGTCTCAAGAAGAGAAAGAAGTAAGTGCTTTGTTCAACTCCTGTTATAGACAAGGTGGAACCAGACTTTCCCAGGTTAAAGTCAAAAAGACAGGAGGCAATGGACAAGAATTGCAACACGGAGAATTCCAGATAGTACAAAAATTTCTATCAGTCGTGGTAGTCAAAAAACACGTGTTTGTCCAAAGAGGCTGTGGAATCTCAATCCTTTAAGATATTCAGGCCTTGCTTGCATGACCCTGAGCCACCTGATCTGACCCAGAATTCACTCTGAGTGGAGGATTTGGACCAAAATTTTCCATGAGTTTGAAGGGGAGGAAGAGGAAGGGGAAGGGGAGAAGGGAAGAGGAAGGGGTTTTCTCAGAGAATACTCATTTGACACATACCTTGTTTGAAAACAGTACAAGAGTTCAACAAAAATTGCTAAAAAGAGGGGGCTAAAAATTATTTTAGCTAATAAAATTAAATGTACTCTGTAATTGTTCATGCCAATTGTCTCTAATGTTTTATCACTGTAGTTGGAAAGTGGAAGCAGCGTTGTCCAAGGAATCAAAACAAAGACTCCAAGTATGGAACAACTGTGGTTGAGTCTGAATTCAGATCTTAATTCTATTCAAGCCAGTTCTTCAAATGCTTGTGAAGGCCTAGCTGAATCCAGTGTTAGACCAATTTACATCTGTTGAAGATCTGCATTTACTGCACTCATCTATGCAGAGTTCTTGGTGGTCATGGCACAGAAGCTGCCTGGGGCCCAAGAGCACACAGGTTATGAGTGCTACAACAATCTGCAGGGATAGACATATGGCACATCCATTGCGTGGGGGACTGGTCTTTCCTGTTACCTCATGGCAAATACAGGATTTTACCTCCATCACCAGACAAGCTACTTCCTTTGTGGCTAAAGTAGGGGCAGATGTGACAGGTGAGCTTCTTGCAAGTGGATCCTGAAAGTACCTACTGGCCATTTGGTCATTAATTCCTATCTTTTATTTTTTTTTTTTACATTCACTGTGAGGAAAGGCAATGTCAAAAATGCCTCTAGAGACTAGAAGATAAAACTTCCTGGTCTCATGGTCTTTACAATGACCAAACAGACTTCATAGATTCAGAGTTGAGTGTCTTGTTCCTGTCACACCAAATGCCAGTTCTTGAGACAACCACGTTCTGTGTTCATCTGATGCATGCTTCATGGCACTGCATCTCCCCAGATATTTTCAATTTTACTAACTAATGTAGTAACAAACAGGACCTTCAGCTACAAACAAAAGCATTAATTTTCCAATGCAATGATTGACAGCTTTAAGGCTTTCCTAATGCAATGAAGAGAAGCCAAATTAAGATCTTTGTTTACTACAAGTATTTAATTTTCTATGCTTTGCAAGTCTATCTCCACCACTTATTTCGTCTGTGTGCCACAGAGGCCAGACCCTTAGTAGAAGTTTGCTAATCTGATCCCTCACAATTCTCTGGGTACAGTGGATATTTGAGGAGTCTATGTAAGACACAGGAGTCATTCCATGAAGTGTGGTACATCTGGTCCCCTGGGATGATCCTGACAACACAAGTATGAAATAACAGGAACATAGTTCTTACTACAATTATTTTTAACCAGAAATGGAAATGTGCTGCCCAGCTGACCTTTGTAAAGTGTCACCTATAGTCCGAGTTGAAGTGCCAAGGGTATGGGACCATGCTTTTTGTATTTCATCAATATTTCAAAGTTAAAAGATTTTATTTAAAAGAAAAATAGTAAATGGCACATCATGTAATTGCTATTTATTTTCATAAACATGAGGTATTTCAAAGTGCTATAAGACGCAGCACTAAATGTACATCATTGGAAGAAATTAAACACAGAACTTTGCAGTTACCCAGTTCTATGCACCAAACATTAACAAATACATTAACTGGAAGAAACAGGCTAGGAAAAGGCATATATAGTAAATTTCTTTACAAAAGTTTCTTAGTTCAAAAAAGTGATAAAGTAATATCTACTCAAAACTTTCACAACTCATTTTCATACGAAAATATAAGTATCAAATTTAGTTATGTATCAGCATCATACTAAAGTATACAGGCAATGTAAGAATTAGTACAGTACATAACAGAGATTAACAATATATTTGTATACAAAAACATGCTCCTCAAACATTGAGGTATTACAGTACTTAGGTATGAACTTCCAGTCTAATACTGGCAGCAAAAGCCACCTCTCATAACCCAAGACATGTACAAAAGGCAAGTGTGTAGATGGTATTTACAGAAATTCCCACAGGGGTACAAAATGCCAACCCCTAAAGTAACATCTGTTAGAACATAAGCACCATAAAACTTAGGAATGAACATTTTAAAACTCAACTAGATGTCATCAGCAGCTCCAAATGCTCACAACACTTAAAAAAAAATCCCCACCATCTACAGCTCTTAAGAGGAAAAAACAAAGGCAGTCCGTTGTTGTTTGGTAGTCTTGCAATAAACTCCTTGCAAGAACATCCATTTGCTCCGTACCCGGATAATATAGTCTGTCGATTACTTCAGGGACTGGATTGAAATTAAACCAACATTCTTAACGTCAAAAAACACAATTTTTTATAAAGAATCAAAAATGTGCAAAGTGGCAATGACTGTCCTGATCAGCCAAAAAAAAAAAAAAACCAAAAAAAAAAAAAAACCAACAAACAAAACAAAAAAAGTTTAGCAAGTCCGCTTGTAATCTATTTTCTTTAGTAATTGTTCTTGTCTGGCTTGCAATTTTTCCTTTTCTAGCAGTAACTTCTGCTCCTCTGCCTGAAGAGAATGAACATATTCAGTGGCTTTTTTCAAGATCACAACTTTTGCAGCTTTGTCATTTTGAACCAGTTCTGGAACATGGTCCCTTAATGTGAGGAAACTTGACCGTAGATCATTACGTCGTTGACGCTCCAGGATATTATGGTTGCGTCTGCGTTCACTGTCCTCTGAATCAGAGTTTCGAGGACTTGAACTCTTAGGCTTTGGTTGGATCGTGGGTTTTACTGGACGGGGCACCTCGATTTTTAACTTCTTCTGTGGTGGAGCCTCTTCAGTCTCCACAAATGGAGAAGGAGCGGCATAATTATGCTGCTGGTGAATTGGGGCACAACGTTTTAGTATCAGTCCATTCTGCTGTGTCCTGACTGATGAAAAAGTGGTATTTTTAGGACGCACTGTAATAGTAAGGGTGGTAACAGACTTGTTGGTAGAGGAGCGTCTTTTTTCCACTGTAACAACATCTATTTCTTCTTCTTCATCCTCTTCCTCCTCATCTTCATCATCTTCTGGTAATAAAGGACAGAAAACACACGTTATTCTCCCTGAAAATACCCTGACCAAGTATTAGTATTGACAAAATATATCCAGTAAAAGCAGTAATTAATTAACTGATGGCAAAACCAGGGTGCACCCATGATCTGCAGATACAGATCTGTAGAAGTATGTAATATACATGAAATCAGCAAAGAACAGGGATTTCTGAAAGCTTAGTAAGTTTGATGAGATGGGTTTTTTAAACAGATGTAATTTTCAATCAAAATGGGGCTACCACCCACACAAGCACAGAGGCAGAAAAGAATTTTTACACAGAATGTAAGTAGTTTGAATGGAATCGTCGAACTGCGGCACAAAAGGCAAGCACAGAGCCACAACACAGCCCCTGCTTGGTGGAAAAGCAGCCGGAAAACAAAACAATCGCTGGGTTTGTTCTGAGGCAGAAGGTGAAGCTGCTCCAGCCGGGGACCCTTTAAGCCGGCGCTTGGTGCACTGCCAAGAAGACAGCTGTTGGAAGTGCTTCCTCACCCAAAGCTGTCAAACCAGACATTAAAGGGACAGCAGGCTCTGAAACCCGGGACGGATCACCAAGTTTGTGGCTGTGGTCACAGGACCAGCTCATTTACACACGGCAAACCGCGGTTCAGCCCAAGCGGACTTCTCTGTGCACGCACAGAGCATGTTTGCGGCATTTTGGGCTCTCTCAGTGCAAGCGCTGCTCTAAGGGTCACAGTCTGGCTCCAGCCTGCCGGCTGGACGCGCACACGGTCACCCCCCAAAAACCCGCTCGGGGGGGGCATGACAGCCGCACTGCCGCCCCCCGAGCCCCTGGGGGCCAGGAGACTCTCAGGGGCCGGGAGGGTCCAGCAGCCCGCAGCCCGCGGGCCGGAGCTGCCGCCCGGGGAAGGCTCTGCCCCGCCGCAGGCCGGGGGGCGAGCGGGCGGCCCCGGCCGCGCCTGCTGCCGCCTGCCGGCCGCCCCCAGGCACGGAGCGCTCGCTTACCCGAGTCGCTGAGCGTGTCGTCCCCGGAGCTGCTGCTGCTGCTGCTGCTGCTGCTGCTGGCCCGGCTGTCCCCGGCGGGGCGCGGCGGGCGGCCGCCCCGCGGAGCCCCTCCGCCCGCCGCCGGCGCCTCCCGCTTGTTGACGGGGAAGGGGAAGACCACGGCCGGGTCCACGCACTCGGGCACGGCGCCGCCCAGCTCGGCGCGGGCGCTGGCGCTGCCCGCGGGCCCCGGCGGCGGCGCGGCGGGCGCCTTGCTCTGCAGCTTCTCGCTCACCGCCCGCTCCAGCTTCTCCCGCGCGGAGAAGCCGCTCCACATGCAGTCCTGGATGATGATGGAGTTGAGATTGTTCGCCACGCCGGGGCCCGTCTCGAAGAAGTCCCCTCCGTCCACGCCGCCCCACAGGTCGGCCTCGGGGGGCAGCAGGAGCAGCTCCGATGCCCAGTCCACGGGGTCGGTGGGGCGGCAGCCCCAGAGAGCCGCCCCTGCCCACGGCACCGGGCCCCCGCCCGGAGGGTGCTCCTGCAGCCCGGCCCGGCTGGGAGACAGCGGAGGGGTGGGCAGCAGCTCGAACTTCTTCCAGATGTCCTCGCCGGGGGGAGCGGAGTCCGGCCCGCACAAATAAAAGTCATCTTCGTCCGGGTAGAAACAAGGCTGCAAAGAGTCAAACTCGAGGTCTGGGTTTTTACTGACCATTCCTGGCATTACGGGTCTCTTTTTGCTGATTTGGGTCGAGCAATAGTTTCAAACACAGGTTTTGAGGGTATTTCCACTAAGGGGAAGGAGAGAGGTTCTCCCACGACCTGAAACTATATATATATATACAAAAAAAAAAAAAAAAAAAAAAGAACAAAACAACAAAATTAAATTAAAATACGAATAACAGACATGAATGTGACTCCCTTCCTCTTAACGGAAGGGAAAAAAAAATTAATAATGTCATCATCAATACCAAGCGAGGAGACTTTAAAAAGTTGCGAAGAAAAAAAAAAAAAAAGCATCTCACACACCTTTTTCGCCCGTCTCAAGAAACTGAAATCAAAGCGCTCAGGTAGTATTCCCCGGTGCAGAGCCTGCCCCGCCGCTCCGTGGGGACACAAACCCAGCCTGCACAGTCCAGCGGGGATGCACAGCCTGTGCACATAGCCCTCGCCTGCTCTCCCAAACCGCTTCAAACGCTCAAAACAGCACAGTAACTGCAGACAGATGCATGGCTTTGATACCGTAATCTCTCCAGAAAGGCTTCTTAATATGCCAGCAAAAGTAGAGGAAGTTTACTCCTTTTGTCATCTGCGGAGCAGTGCAAAGGGGAGAGGAGAAGGATGCAAAAAAAAAAGGGGGCGGAGGGGTTCTTTGCAACTTCGCAAATCGCCAGTTCATTCACTCAAAGCGAGCCAGCGAAATCCGCACACAACACAAAGGGGGAGGGGGGAGGAGGGGAAATCCAGCAGCAACAGAAATTATCAACCTTATGTAATAACCTCACGCACAAAAATGCATTAAAACCACCCCGGCGCCACCAACAAAGCCTCCTGATTTGCCAAGAAGGCACGGGAAGTTTTTCTCCCCCTTTTTCCTGCAACAACGAGGTTGCAAGGACAGCAACTCCGCGCACTCTGCCACTTTTGCACTCCAACCTCCTGCAAACACACACCAGCTCTGCAGCTCGCTCACCTCCTGAGAGCGGCTGCTGCCCTTACCTCGGCCGGACCCCCCACTCACTACCCACGGCCAGTCAACCACAGCCCCATTCCTCTGCCGAGAGCTCCGTTGCATCAGACATTGAAAAAAAAAAGAAAAAAAAAAAAAGAAAAAAAAAAGAAAAATGGTTTAAAGTCCAAAAAATCCAGTCAGCGTCTCCCTTCAGCTCGGTTAAGGTAACGCGAAAGGAAATCGTTCTGCTCGGTTCACAACAGCTGACGCCGAGACGGAGACCAAAAAGGGAGGAAAAAAAAAATCCATGAAAAGCCTTATGATGAAACGCCGAGAAACGCGCCCGGCTCGGCTCAGCTGCGCTGCCGCCCCGCCCCCTGAGCGCCTCCAGGACTGTGCATTTTTCTACTCGGGAAATACATTAAACTTTGAAACGCAAAGCAGTAAAGAGGCACCTACAAAACACCGGCGATCTCAATGCGACAGCTCCAAACCAAAACACAAATATCCTCCACGATTTTCTTTTCTCAATGAGAACCCCATTCAGGCTCCGCTCTGCCCCTGCGCTCCCCTCCCCGCCCCATCCTTCCAGTTCGGCAACTCAAACGCGATGGGGAATTGGATTTATTTGATTGGGGTTTTGTCCTGCAGCCCAGAACCTGCGGCTTCCTCTTCTTACCTCCGTGGTGATGGTGGTGGGTGTGCACGGGGGAGGAGTGGCGGGGGGAAGGGGAGAGGGAAAAAAAAGGCAGCTGGTGGTGTCTGTAGCACTTTCCGTGCCCGCCCGCCCGCCGGCCCCCGCGGCCGCCCCAGCCTGCATCCACCCTCTGCTCGCAGACAGATGACTGTCACTGCCCGGCTTTGAAACGGCTGGGCATTATCAACACCTCAAAAAGGCATTAAAAAAAAAAAAGGAAAAAAAAGCCCAGTTAATAAAAAGAAAAAAAAAAACCACACCAAAAAGAAAAATCAAGCCTGACACGCTGGGAAACAGCGGGAGAATGGCGGGAGCGCCGGCCCCGGCCCCGCCCCCGCTCCACGCGCGCAGGGCGGGGCCGCGCGTTTGGCGCCAAAAGCCCCGTTCGCTCTTTCTCCGCGGGGAGGGCGCTCGGATGTGGCGGGGCCGTCCCCGCCCCGCGCCCGCCCCGCCCCGCCCCGCCCCGCCCCGCCCCGCCCCGCCCCGCCCCGCCCCGCGCCCCCGCCCCGCCGCGGCCGCTGGCCCCTCGGCCGCCCCCTCCCGCGCCACCGCGGCCCCGAGCTCCCGGAACGTCGCTCCGGAGCGGTCCGTCCCCACCTCCCGCCGCTGCGACCCCGCGCGCACCCCCCGGGGCAGCTGAAAACAAACAAACAAGGGCTGGGGAAGTGGCCGGGCGGGGGAGCCGCTCCGCTCTGCCCACGATCGGCAGCGACCGCGTCCCGCAGGCCGGCAGGGCTCTCGGGCCGCGCTGCCGGCAGGGCCCGAGGGGCGGCCCGCGCTCCCGCCCGCGTTCCGCTGCGCACGGCGACACCTTGCGGCCGCGCGGCGCAGCGCAGCGCCGGCGCTCCCGGCGCCCCCGCGCATTGCCCGGCGGCGGCACCCACCGCTCTCTCGCCTCCTTCCCCGGCGGGGCGGCACAGCCCGGCACGGTGCGGTGCGGCACCGCACAGCGCGGCACTGCACGGCGCGGCACGGTGCGGGAGCGCGGCGCTCTCCTCGGCGGTGCGCGGCGGCGGGCGCGGGTCCGATGCCGAGCCGATCCCGCGCCGCTCGGGGCGGTGCCTCCGTGCTCATAGGCTGCAGGTTGAGGCGGGGACTGGGCGTCGCTCGCCGCGGCCGGTGGCGGCGGGCGCCGCTTTGTGCGCTGGGGCCGCCTCCCGCCCCGCTCGGCGGGCAGCCCGGGCCGCTCGAACGCGGAGCTGCTGAGGGGGCGAGGCTGCTCGCCAGAGAGCGAAACAACCCTGTGTGAGGCCGGCATGTGCCGTGTGTCCCTTCGCCTCGTCCCCTGCGGCAGCTTTGGGCAGGACGGTCCTGCTTCTCCCATGTGTGATCCCCCTTCGCATCCGCGCCGCGCTTCACTGGCCCAACCTGGAGGCTCCCGCTGCCTTTCAGTGCCCTGGGGCGGCAGAAAAGACACCTGGAGGGTGAACCCTCGGTACCGCATCTCCCAAGGGCGCAGGATTCGAGCGGGGATGCTGCCGGTGACCCCCAGATACCCGCCCTGCCCTGTGGCATCAAATACTGGCGGGGGATTTGCGGCCAGGTTGGGCCCCCATTCCTCCAAGGCACCTCGGATTCAAGGCAGGGGAATTCATTGATTAGCAAATGTGCTCTCGGTACTTTGAAGATGTGAAGTCTCATGAAAGCACAAAGATTTATGAATTTCTTCTTGGAGGATTTGGCTGGCCAAAAGAAAGTGTGGGTGGTTGGGATTTTTTTCCCCTCACGTTTCAGTAAACTTAAGCAGGTTGCAGCTTGTGAGTAGACATGAACAGTTAGTATTCAAGTCAGAATGTGCGAACAATTTATTTATTCACATCAATCCATGACCTTTGTGGATTTAAAAATTACATATGATTTCCTCCTCTAATTATTTTTGTTTTCTATTTTGCCTCTAACGTTTTTATATATGTAAATATTGGTATGTCTATCCAGAAACTGATATGGGCCTTATTTACTGTTAATTTAACACAATTTTCACCTAGATTTCCTCAACAGCCTTTTTTTTCCTTTTTTTTTTTTCACATGTATGTGCATGGGATTAAAACCATCAGCTTCTAGGAAAGCTCTGTTGTGATGTATGATATCTTTTGTAGCACCCTGAATGAGAAAATTAATGAGACCAATCTTTTAAAGTAACTTTGCCAAAAAAGTCAACAAAAAACAAAACCCCCCACAAACAGGAAATGGAAAACAGTACACTGAGAAATGTTATTGTGCATGAGGAGTAACTTTAGGTAAAAAAACTTGTTAAAACCCCAGATCTATGGCTTTGTCTTCTACAGTTGAGAAAGACTTGGAAAGCTTTGGAAGGGCTGCACAAAACCTTGTGGTGTTTTGACTGACGCTCACCTTGGGCTCTTTTATCAACACTTACGTTTCTTTCTCTGATCTGTTTCGTCCCTGAACGAAGCAGCCTCAAGGCAAATGAAAATCTGAAATTACTAGTAGTTACTGTAAATTTATTATTATACTGTTTCACTGGAAAAACTTGGGGATTAAGATGTGCTGATAGTAGAAGTGGGTGCCAATAACAACCAGTTGTGGTAGCAAGTATGTAAAGGCATTGTAAGAACTCATTATCTGGAAAAGTAGAAAACTAAGTGTAAAAAAGTACATAAAAGCCAAAAGGATGCTTTTACTTACACAGCAGTAAGAGTCTGAGTGGATGCAGTGGTCTTCAGTGTGACCTAGCAAGGAGCCTGGGAAAGCTCTGTGCTGAGAGCTTGGATGACCTGGGCATAATAACAGGAAAGTTAAGCTCAGGGCTACTGTACATCTTCCCATTTGTTGTCATTGGTTCATTAAGAAATGCTGTGTGAGGCAAATTTCTCTGGCCACACACACCTCTCATTCACCCTCCCCGCCTGCAACTATTGAGAAGATCAAAAGAAACTATACTATTACTTGATATGTGTGCAGTTGTGTTCCTCAGAGGCACCTTCAGTACATTTCTGTTTTCAGAAGTAATGTATGTATTCTCTTGTCCCCATGTTACACTGTAAAAGTTTTTATAAGGGGTTTTGTTAGTCGGGGCATGGAGAAATTGACCAATACCTGGGTTCTGAGTGCACTTAGCAAAATGTGACAGAACTGGGATGATTTATCCCTGTTCTCTATCAACCAGCAGAAGCTCCATGTGAAACTCTCTAGGGCTTGAAAGGATGTAGGTATGAATGCTCATAGACTTTTTTCCTCAAAAAAGGCCTAATATAATTCCTGTTAGATAGCCCTAGTAAGATTTTCAGGTGGATTAAGTATTTGGAGGTAAGTATTAAAGTTAACATAACAGTTACCAAAGCTGCCAGATTTTTGAGCAGCAGATTTCTTCCTGCATATGTTCAGTAAACTTACTGAATTGTGCTGCTCCTTCCTGTGTAGCTGCTGAGGGTGTGTAATCTAAACTATTTCTCTTGCTGATTTACCTAAATCCAGGTGAGACAGGCTTAGGGACTTGCCCAGTGTCACTTATGGAAACTGAAGCAGATTTCCCTGGTAAGCTGATTGTAACAGTCTGGGGTAGCAATTGCTTTCCCACAAGTTCTTGCAGAGTGCATCAGCACTATCCATTAAGATGAGAATATAGTGCAGGGTCACAACGGCCTTGGATGTCACAAAGGCTGCACACAATACAGATGTTCTTGTGACATGAAACTCTCAATTGCCAGCCACAATACCCCATGCTTGTATAATGTTGCACGTGATCAAGACATTGAAAAAAGTGAGGTGTTTCACTTACAGTCACCACAGAGGTCTCTAGCCAATCTCACCTGTGCATCCAGAACCACTTTATGGACTACCTTAGCCAGAGGACTAATTCTATTTTAGAAATAATTTTGAAACTGTATGATCCATAAGAAATAGTCTGATAATAGAATAGTACTGTAGCTGCTAAAAACAGAGGAGATACTAGATTTATCTAGTGGTAAAGGTGGCTTAATGCTCCACTGTCAAGTGTTCCTAGATACATCAGAAACCATCTTCCAAAAGGTGGGGAAAAGAAAAAGAGCTTTTTTTCCTTCTGTGCTTTTTGTGTATGTTTGGGTTCTTCAAAAGCAATTGGTCAGACCAGCGTTTTGTGTGCTAGTCTTTTCCCTCAGCTTCCTTTCTAGCTGCTCAGGGAGCATTGGAAGATTTTCATTAAACCAGAAGGTATAAAAATGTATTTTTTAGATTTGACAGAACCTTATAGCAGTTTCTCAGGAAAACATCCTGCTTGCAACAGATTTTCAAACCCTATATATGGCTAGCTAAACATCAAAGCGTTGGTTAACTTACTGTTGCATTCTAAAGCAAAACAAAACAAAAATAACTCCAAAAAGTTGCAGGTAAGACCACTAAGTGACATGTTTCACAACAAGGCTGCTTATCTAGAATCACAGAATCAGTTAGGTTGGAAGACACCTCTGAGATTGTCAAGTCCAACCTGTGATGGAGCACCACCCTGGCACTGAGTGCCACGTCCAGTCTTTCCTTAAACACCTCTAGGGATGGTGGCTCTACCACCTCCTGGGAAGTTCATTCCAGTACTTAATCACCCTTTCCATGAAGAATTTCTTCCTGATGTCCAACCTCCTCTGTCACAGTTTAAGACTATGTCTTCTTATTGCCAGTTGCCTGGGAGAGAAGGCTGATGTCTGCCTGGCTACAGCCTCCCTTCAGGCAGTTGTAGAGAGCCACAAGGTTCTTCTCTGAGCCTCCTTTTCTCCAGGTGAAACAGCCCCAGCTCCCTCAGCCACGCCGCACAGGACTTGTGCTCCAGACCCTTGCCAGCTCCATTGCCCTTCCATGGATCTGCTCCAGCCCCTCAAGGTCCTTCCTGGATTGAGAAGCTCAGAACTGAATACAGTACCCGAGGTGTGGTGTCACCAGTGCCCAGTACAGGGGGACAATCCCTGCCCTGCTCTGCTGGCCACACTGTTCTGGTACAGGCCAGGTGCCATTGGCCATCCTGACTACCTGGGCACACTCTGGCTCATGTTCAGCTGCTGTTGGCCAGCACCCTCAGCTGCTTTTCCTCTTGGCCACTTTCCAGCCACTCTTCCCCAGCCTGTAGCCCTGCAGGGGTTGTTGTGACCCAAGTCCATGACTTGATCTCGACCCCAGCCTGTCCAGGTCCCTCTGCAGAGCCTTTTTACCCTCCAGCAGATTGACACTCCCACCCAACCTGGGTGTGTGTCGTCCAGAAGTTTGGTAAAGGCAGACTAGGTATTCTCTAACCCAACTCTCCTTGATCATGGGAAAGTCTTCCAACATTCCATTTACCTGGTGTCACGGATATGACAGCAATGATAAGCTTATCTTTTGTAAGAATAATTTTTTAACTTCTGAAAAAATTAACAAAATTAGTGCATTACAGTTGCTACTTTTCCACTTCTTTTTTTTGTTTGTTTGTTTTTCTTTTGTTTGTTTTTTGTTTTTTTTTAATTGTGGGGAATGTGATATGTGTTTGGCATGCTGAGACACTGATCTGTATTACCATGCTGCAAATAAACAGTTTATTGTCATCTACCAGTAATTCTGAAAGTATCAGTGATGTTGATTTTTACTGTATCCTTCAGCCACAGCAAATATGTCAGACCTCTTGCAGGATTAGATATCTTTATTAATAGTCTCATCACAGGTCTTCAGTTTTTCTTTGAAAGTCAAGGGTTTGAGTCTCTTCAGTCCATACCCACCTCACTGCCTGTTAAAGCCAGGGAAGAACTCTTTGGAAAATTAGTTTAGTAAAGCCTAGGAGACTCACATTTTGCATTTTATAGGCATGAAGAGAATTACACCGAAGAGCAGTTTCCTGCTTCTCTTGGCCTGCTGCAGGTAATAGGCAAATGGGAAGAGGACTGGTGAGGTCTCAAAGCTTCATCAAGTAAGATTTTCTCCTCACAGTGGTCAGTGGAAAAGCCACAATGCCACTTCATCAGGAAGACTTCTTCTCAATTAGTTTAATTCTCTGAAAAGTTTAGTTTAGCTAAAATATTTTTAACGCCACAGCAGGAAAAGTTGTTCAGTGAACACTAGAAGATCTTTGAGGTTGTTCACATGGCTTGTAAAATGGCTACTTATATAGTTTGTTCCTCATTCTTACCCAGTTTCTTTCTACCTGTATCCCTCAGCTTTGTCATCATATTCAATTGTTTAGTTGTTTGAAGCATTGCAACATATTATGTTTATATATGCTTAAATATTTTATCTTTTTTGGAGCAGTTAGCCAGTTGAACATTTTTATGCAAGCTCACTCTCCTGACTGTTTTTGAAAGTTTAGCTCATAATGTTTCTCTGGTTGCAAAGCTTTTTAAACTATTCATTATAATGAAATATTTTACCAGATAATTCACTGAGACAAATGTGAAATGTGCAGTTGGGAAGGTAAAATTATAACCAGTCTCATAAACCTGTCCTCATTAGCTCCTTTCAAACATCTCCAAATGTTACCAATAGAGAAAGACATCCTTGGAGAGTGGCTTGAAATGTGAATTCTTCAGTTTTCAATTGGAATCTGCTTTATGTTTGAGAGGAAGGCTTTAATTTCCTACATCTGAGATTCATTTTGAAATGCAAGCTAACAGGAGGATTAGCCTTTAAGGACTATTAGTGACTGGCCAGAGTGGTGTTGGTGACTAGAACATAAAAGGGGAAAAAAGAAAAAAAAATGGACTTAAGAGTGAATAAGGGATTGGATGCATCAAGCAATACTCTCAGCTGGTGTCAATTGAGATTCCTTCCTTCCACTGGGACTGTGCCAGATGAGACCAGTAACGGATCTGCCCTTTGTGATTCCAGCCTTTAGTCCTGGCACACAACTTAAAAGTTAGTTTTCCGGATTGTTTAGTTGTTTTTTATTTTATATGCAACATGTAGAGCCTTTACTGATAACCTGTGGGACATTTGTCAAAGCTTTGCTGTAAAAACCGTTAACAGCAAAGGAAACGCTTAACGCTTATTGCAGTAATGAAAATATCTTCAGACACATTAGAGGCCTTTATGGAGTTTTGATGGCTTTATTATTATTACCATCCCTGCTTTAGTAAATCAGCAGGTCAAACTTTTGTTTATTTATGTCAGAAATTATTGATGTATCTCTGGCTGGAAGCAGAAATGCATGAAGGGCTATGCCACAATTTTTGGATGTCTCACTCTCACCATTTCCTCCTTTTCTGCATGTCTCTCACAATCTCCCAAGTGAGAGCTGGCTGTGTCCTTTATTTCACTTTAGTTATTTTCCATGGGCTTCTGTGAAACTTTCCTGCTGTTTCCTGACAAATCATGGATACCCCAGCCTTGGTAAAGGTGTTAGCCTGCTGGTAAAGAAAATGATTGTAAGAGATGAGAAACCAGACTCAACAGAGCCAGATTTGCATTTGTTTCAGCAACTTTTGTGATCTATTCATATGCCTGATATATTTATGTTTTTCCAGGCAAATGCAAGGGGGTTTTATATGATCCACATCTTGTAAGTCAGAAAATTGCTTTGATGTGAGCCATTATCAATAGGAGGCTGAAAGAAGTGTCTTGTTCTGATCATTGTACATAATTATTTTTGTAGAACAGATTGACAGGTTACAGACCTGTAATACAGTACTTGCTACAGTATGTACAAACTAAAGTGAAGTTAAAAAAAAGACAAGACAAGACAGAAGACAGGACAGCATGTTAGTCTTGTAGCTACCCCAAAGAGAGTATGACTGAGGGAAGAAAAGGTTACATGGAGTCTTGGCTGAATGAGATTATAAAATGTCATTAAAAAATCCTTTAAAACTGCTCACGTTTTGCCTTCGCTTTTAACAAAATTAAATTATTTTGTAACATACTTTCAATTTAGGTAATTTGAAATGTCAATGCAAAAGAAGCAGTTAATGCCAGAATACACCCCTTAATTAAAAGTGTTTAAAAACATTGCTGTTTGACTTACAGGTGAGAAAAGGGAAGAACATGTAGTCCTGTTTTCCACTGTTACACTTTTTGGATGTTAATTTCTCTTTTGATCATTGCATAGGAGAAACTTCCTTGTTTTACTGTTAACTGAAACATCCAAAACTGGAATCCTGCTTTGGTTGTGCAAAACTGTGTTCATGTGATCACACATCACATGTTAAATGTTTTTTCATCAGTAATCTAATATTTATGAGCTATTACAGTATTGAGGCTTTCTGGTAATGAAGGTATTTGTTTTCCAGTGACATTATTTCACTGCTAAAAGCAATTTCTATTCAACAGAACTGAAATGTTCTTGAAATCTGCAAATGTAATTCTGTCTAATACCAAAGTTTAGAATAGATGGGCCACATTAACAAAGGAATACAGAAATGTACATTATTTCAAAAGAGATGAATTTTATATTAAAGGATGAAAATAAGTGTGAAAACTTGTGATTTTTTTTCCTATTCTGAAATCACCCAAGTCTTCTAACAACAGTTTTCATTGCATCATTTCCAGAGTGCTAAATACATTACATTTTGGCAAGATCATTGTCTCAAACATACTAGCATTGTGCTGGCATTCCTGCTTCTTTGACTTGTGTTCTGGGTGCAGGCAGATCAGCATTAGATCAGCATTAATCAGTGCAGAAAATCGCATTTATTTCAGGCTGCTGGTAAAGACTTGGCAGGGCAGCAGGACAGATACAAGGTTGGAAGGCATCATCCTTGCAGTGTGTCATGGTGTTGAGGACTCAGTTTTTGACTCCTCTAGAAAAAATAATGCTGGCATTATTTTCTAAGCAATTAAAAAGACCACAGTTTGGTAGTTTAATGTACTTACAAGAAGTAGCAGCAAAGTGAATATAGGTAAACATCAGTGGGAGAAAGAGTGCTGTAATTATGCAGAAGTGTGTCTGTGTATGTGTTTATGTACACGTGTATGTGTGTGCATGCACAAATGTGGTTTTATACTCCAGCTCACCCTTTAGTAAATTTTAAAACTGTTTATCTTTTTCAGAAATTAAAAAAAAAATGTTGAATCCTTGTCTATAATATTTTTCTCTTTTAAAGGATGATGTCAGTATTATATTACCTGCTTCTACAGATCATTTAGGATATGTCTACATGGGTCAGTAGAGCCTGAAGATTATCCCCAGTTCACCTAGATTGAACTAGGGTGATAAATCTGTGAAGTACATTTCATTGTAGATAGCTCAAGTACCAAAGATATATAAACTGTATTTGTTCCACTACTCAGGATAGTAAGTTTTCCTCCTCCACAAGGCTCAGCATAATTTTGAAACTTCTGGAGTGTATAATTCTGACACTTAACCAATGCCAGCCATGCAACTGCATCATGCCTGAGTATGCTGTGTGGATGCACTGTGTGTAAACAGGGAGAGTATTTGTCTTAAACTGTTAAAAGAAATATTTAATATAATTCACTGTCTATTTTATTTTTATTATTAATATTTATACTCACCTTTCAGGCCTGTGACTTTGTTGAACAGAGTGCAGTAGAGTTAGACTCGTGGTAGTTGATCATAATGCCAAGATAGGATGAATGCAGGATGAAAGAGTGTGTCCTGGGGTTTTGATTCTAGTTTTAGATTAACCTCTAGATCTGTAGCAGATCATGCTCAAGCTTATGTCAACTTTCATGTTAACTTTTATTTTCTCCTCACTTATAAAAGGGGGTAGGAGAGGTTGGTACCTCTGTGAAGTGTTCTGAGAACTTCAGGAAAATTGCATGTTAGTAGCTAACTAAGCCAGTGAAAAATGACTAGATTTTTGTTTTGTAGTATGTTTCTACTAATATGATGGGGGAACAATACTGTGCAGTGAAGGTGGAATTGCTCTGTGATGTAGAAAGTAAAGATAAGTGTTGGAATGAGACTGAGGAATTCATTTCACCTTAAGGGATGGCTGCAGTGCAAAGAGGTACATCTATGGTAGTCATTATAGGCTGCTTTTCCAGTCTAATGTTCAGTGGAGAGCACTTGCCACAATCCATTTGACTTTCTTTAGATGTCTGCTTGAGGGTGAGATGAATAATGCCTTATGAATAATGCTCATTATATCATTTAATCTTACATCCTACTATAGAGGTATCTCCTGCTGGTCTGTATTGGTTATGGTTGCTTTTGTTTGGCTAAAGCACCACGTTCATTAGCTTTCCTTAAGAGTAATTTGTACAAATAACCTAATATTTGTACTTCTTTCCCTTTCCTTCCCACACATATCTTGTGTTCACCTTCAAAAGCAGTTAATGAAGCACATAAACAGCAGTTGAAACTGCTTCTCACCATCATGTTTGACAGTAAATGCTGAGCGTTGGTCAGCAGCTGCTGTGAAAATGAAAGGTACATTTGGCATGCACAGTGAAATGCAGTGGTGATCTGTATTTGACAAACAGCTGAGTCTGGCTTGGCCAGCTATGGGGATGGTCACATACACACTGTGCTATATTATTTTGATTGCATTACTTTTAGTTTTGAACTGAAGTCAGGATAATTATAGAGAGAGATGTGTCACTGTTTAACAAGGCTATAAAAATGTCTACTCAGTTTCTGCAGCCCCTTCTGAGGTGCAATGACATTTCTACTTGGTCTGTGAATTGTGTCATTGCAGATATCTGCTTGATGGTTGTAATATATGAATACAAGGCTTTTCAATATATTTACAAGAATACATGTTTCATCCTGTTTGGAACTGGGATATGATTATATACAGAGAGTAAATACATATTTAGACTGTGTTATTTGTGCAAGCTTGTTCTCATGAAATTAGCATAAAGAGAGTTCTCATATGCACATAAGTGCTGGCATTTTTTCCTGGAGCTGGCTTAGGAATCTGAGTTAAAAGTAAAGGTGAATAATGAAACGTGGTGTATGTGTACATTCCATGTCCCATTATGCTGATAGCCCTGTATCTGTCATTTTGGAGATGACATGAAAAGATAATGAGTAAGGCTTTGTGCATGTCCTGTGGCTCAGGGAAGGAAAGAAGCTCTTCTGAGGCTTGCATGTCGTTAGCTGTTAGGATTGGAAAATCCCCTTCTGCTTGTCTTGCCTTGTGAGATGTGAGACTTGAAAGAACTTTCACTTCTTTTACTGATTTGAAAACATATTTAACCTCTGAGAAAGGAAGCCAGGAAAAGCGTTGAATAACTTGATTCACCATCTCTTGAAATACCTCCTTTGCTAGTTCTGTGCCAGAATCTGAAGTGCCGTAGTGACAGCAGCCAAAAGGGAGTGAGGATTTGGATAGAGATAAAGGGAAAGATTAAAAAAAGAAGTCTAAACCTATATTTAATCCAATGGTCTTGTTATCTGAAGCTGGCCACTTCCAGGAGCTCTGCAAGCCTTTCCTTTAGTGAATGAATTGAGCCCTGTGCAATAATGACAAATACTTCTGGGAAACACTTGCTGTATATTAATGGCACAGTGAAAAAGTACAACTGAATTAGATAGAGAAGGTATGACTTTTTACATCTGTGGTGTGTGTGGTTTATGGAGGCAAAGATGTCCCAAGAGAGTGTCTGAGTTGTTGAAAAGCAGGTTTTGGAATGACATCCCAGGAATGGCTGCTGCAGAGACTGGGGGGCATGGGAACAGTGCAAAGTGCTTATCAGTGAAATGTCCAGTTAAAATTCTTCTACTAAATTTCTTTAGTCCAAGAAAAAAAAATGAGACTTATTAATGTATCTGACAGATTTATTATAAAACATTGCTACTTGAACATGATTCTAAAATTTTAATTTCACATCAATTTTAATCTTTGTAGTTAACTTTTAGCTGGTTGATTTTGCTAAACTTCTACTGACTTAAACCAGAACTTTTTTTCATGATCATCACAGTATTATTTACTTGAAGTATCTCCTGTACTCTAAGATGTCTGGGACAGAGAGCTCCAAAGCTCTAAGAAAAATGGTTTCAGATCTCTTTGGAAGTAGATGTTTGCCCCTAGGTAGAAGTGTTCAGCAGTATACATCCTAATTTGGGGATGTCTAGTAGTTAGGCATGCAGAACTGAATCTAGCAGTACCTAGGTCACCCTTGTGATTACGTGTTGCCTTTGGAGATTTTGGCATTGGCTGAGCTGCATGCTCCCTGTAATTCTACTTGAATTTTATATCCTCCTTTTCTCCCTTTACAGAAATGTCTGCTTAGTGATTAAAGGCTCATAAGGCAAACATGTAAAGCTATATTATAATTTCACTTTTCCCAGACATGACCTTTTTATTTCTACCATTAGAGCCTTGTGCAGGGTAAAAAGGGATCACATCCTCTCATCTAGCTGTTTCCTGGAGTCACTTCAAAGCTGCAGCTGAACCAAGAGGACAGAGATGGACAGAGAATCCTAAACAGAGTCAACAAGCTTTGAACAATCCATAGGAAAGTGCATAAAGGACAATTTTGGAGAATGGTGCCACACACAACATCATGGTAGTCACAGCAAGAGGCCACAACTGGTTTTTTTTTTAATCAAAGTGGGAAGTGAGGCATGGCAAAACTGAAGACTTTGGAATGTTGTGAGGTCTTGAGAATCTTAGGAAGGCTGAAGGCAGAGAGGTTTGGAGTAAGAGGCTTTTCAGTGGCTGACTTGCTTTAATTAGGAGCAATGGATTTAAAGTTCAGCATGCCAATGGAAAATAATTCTCTTGCAAAGCCACTGAGAATCTGAGTCCTTTACTTTTGTTGTTATTTAATTCCACTGGTGTATGAGGTTGTCATCAGAAGAATGTTTGTTGCTTGTTTATTCAGATCAGGAAAGTTGTTAATGAAATATGCAGTCACATAGTAATTATGTCATCAGATACACTGCTACAAAACTCTCCTTGCTGAAGAGGAATTTCCTTTGCACCTGATGATAATATTTTTCAACATAAAATATGTCAAAGCTTAGAAGATTATCTTGGCAGAGTATCATACCATTAAAGCAAGGCTGAATATATCCTGTCCAAATCTCTTGCTTCTTGTAATGGTGCTTAAGGCTGCAGTCCTCCAGATGTTGATACTACCAGCATTTACATTTTGAATGAAAACCCCCACTTGTTACCACAGACACTTCACAGTAGAAATTCTACACTTTTTTTTTTCAGCACAGTTTGTGTGATGTCATGCAAAATATTGTGATGGGAAAAAAATGCAGATCCCCCTGCCTTCAAAATAATTTGCCTTTAGCAATTATTATGAGAAAGGATGGGACAGCAGCTATTTCATGCTCCTTGCTTCCCAATCTAGGTTAAGGTTGCACTGTTTGCCCATAAATAGCTAAAAATTGCCTTAGTCTCAGGAAGGAAACAGAAGGTGCTGCAGTAGAAATAGAAGTGAAAGGGCAAGCAAAACCTCCCTTGCACCAACACTGTCCAGACATCATCTGCATTAAACTTAATGAGCCTTATTGACACTGAGTCAGCTCACACTGCTCTGCCTTAAAGGGACCCTAAAACAAGAATGGGAATAATTTCTTCTAAATTTTGGCAATTGTCACAACTGCTCCCACAGGGTTTCAAGAGATGCTGGTAAGAGTTCCATTTTCTTAGTTTTGTTGGATACCAAAGGCGGATTGCAGCCTTCTTGCTGTGGTGCTACAGTTTCACACAATTTCGTGAATGGAAGGCAGGACCAAGTGAGCAAGGGATGACAAAGGGTTGAGCTCATAGGACACTGGAAAGAGAAATGATCTTTCTTGGTGTATACTGTTAGTAATAATATACTGTATAGAAAAACTGTACCACCACATGCATATGTGAAGGTTGCTTCGTCCTGCACTTATTTATGAGCTTAGCTCTTGTGTGCTCAGTGTTTTTCTGGGTTAGTAGCTGAGGCTCAAATTTAGTGAAAAGATTCGTGTTGCAGATGCATAGACTAATTTTCCAATCCATTGCTACAACTTTTTGTGCTGTACACTCTAAATTGGAGCTTACAACTGTCAGCTTGAAGAAGAAGGGCAGGGCTTGGAGGATTGCTGATTCTTTCAGGATCAGATGTTCTGCCCACCACCCCCCAACAAGCAGATCTTGGTCAGACCATTAGTAAGGAAAGTCATGAATACACCACCAAGCAGAGTGTGTGCACATTACCTTTGTGTATCTGGTTTTGTGGTAGTGAGATATATGTGAGAAGAAACAACAGTGAAAAGTAACACACCAGTCTTCCATACAAGTGACTTATAAAGATAAATTATGTTCCCAACTGCTGTTTTCCTCTACACAGCAACTTTGCATGGGAACACCTTATTAGAAAAAAGAATATTGGGGTTGTGATGTGTGTGGGATTCATTTACTGATTATGCTTATTCAAAATGAGAGGGATCAATCTTCTAAAACTCACATCATGCCTTTGTATAGTGGCAGAAATACCATCGCACTTAGTATATTCAGCAAATGCACGCAGATACATGTGCTTCAGAATGTCATGTGCTCTTTGTTTTGTGCTTGCACTTCAAATAATTTCTGCTCAACCATGATATCCTTTGGCATGGATGGATGCTTGTTTGTAGAACAAGTAAAATAATTCCTGAGTTAGAAAGGTCATAGATGGGGCAATGGGACTAGGGACCCAAAGCTGGAAAATGTATTAACATAGTTTAATCAGTCATACTAAATTCCACTGTGGCATATTTCCTCAACAAATTAGTTAAAAGGATTCTGGGTTCTGTCACAGGAAAAAAAAACACTTATCTTTATTCTAAAAGGATTTTTTTTTCTTTAATTATTGGTCTGAAAGTGTTTGGGGGTTTTTGTTTATTGGAGTTGGGGTTTTTTTTTTGCATTTTTAGGAGTGTCAGTTAAAGTTCATGCTCTAATGTTTAAACCTTGTATTAGAATATTTGGCCTTTCCTGTAAATTTTGCCAGAGCTTTGTTGTGCAGCCCTGATCGAATTACTCATTCCTTCTGTGTTTCACTTTCACTGTATTCAGGTGACTCTCCAACACTGTCCTAAACTTCAGTGTGTCTGTAAAATGCATAGTGGAATGCGATGTCAATATCAGATGGAATTACTAAAAATTACTGCCCTTCTAAGAGATAGTAATTATTTGGAGGTTGGCTAATTTGTCTTATCCAGCATGTTCTCTGGTGAAGAGCCATTACTTCAAATACTGAAAGAATGTGCATGCAAACCATTGGTGAGGCAGTGTGGGTTTTGGTAGAACAATATGCTTAGGTGAGCAATCCCAAGCAAAGGAGTGCAAATGTGAAAGGATATCAGTGAGATTCCTCACTGAAGAATGACTGTGGTTGTTTCATTTCTAGAATGACCATGTGAGTTATGCAACATTAACCACCCCTTGGATAGTTTGAAGCCAGTGTTGGAGACCAATTTATTGTGTCCATTCTTATGCATCCTATACAACCGGTAGCCTGCCTCCTTCATCCCTTGAGAGGAAGGGTAAGAAAGGCACTTCAGGAGGGAATACAGTTCCTTCACTCTGGGGTGGCTGCAATTATTAACAACAGCACTCTTGTTGAGTTGCACTCTTGGCACATTCAGATTGAAATTCCTCCTCTATTAGAGTGCTACCTCTTTTTCACAAGTACCTTCTAGAGCTTTATAGCTTGTAAGCTTCATAATGGTGGCATTCCACCCTGAAATACAGCTGTAGAGTGATACACTGTGCTGAAGAACTCATCTATGGTTACTTTTTTCTTAAATAGAAATGGAGCTTTGAAAAGTACTGAAGTAATTCACAAAATTCAGTCATTAGTGATATGGTAAAAATAGAATTCCTCTAAATCACCTTAAAAGTTGGACTGTTTCCATCTACACCATTTAAGCAGGTATTAATTTAAAGCCAGCTGCTTCTTGCCTTTTGCATTTCAGTATTGCTGTTAGCTTTTTGTTCTTCCTCCTGAGGATTAAATCTGTGTCCTGCAGGCTTATCAGCCCTGACTTTTTGAATGTGACAACGCTCACTGTGATCTCCTAACTCATCAATCAAGTGGGACCATAGCCTTCAAAAGGGTTTTAAAGAGCCTCTTTCTTGAATAGCACAGAGTATTTCCATACTAAGGGCATACAGTGCCATAAAATAATGTTTATGTTGCTTTAGGCTTAATACCATACCATTTATGAGCACAAGTGCTGAAGCAATTTGGAAAGAGATGTTAACTTTATATCCTACTAGGGAAGTAGTTTTATTACTATGTATGCAAAGCAACAGGAAAGCAAAGCTTTGCTTTTATATTTTATTAGCTATCATTATCATGTTTCAGGGCCTTTTCTTGTATCAGTATTTGCAGACATATAGAAGTCTTTCTTTACGAGCATACTTAGCAGTTAGGAAATTAATAATGTAGCTTCTGAATCTTTAGAAAAAGCACTTACTTGCTTTAGAAAACAAAGAATTGCTTCAGCAATGAGGCTTAAAAACGCCAGATGTAGAAAAGTAACATTGTAGTTGGCACTGGAAAGTGGGATGGAGGTGAAAGCAGGTAACCTAACTGCTGTGCAAAGCACTATCATGTTGGTAGTGCCAGCCATTTAAATATTAATCAAGTTGCAACACAGTCCTGAGATATCTTAAAATCATTAAAACATACTTCAGATTACTTTTTGTTTGTCCACTGATATAATTCCTTGGGGTTGCTTTCTGAGTTTTTTGTCATAATTGGAAGACTGAGAAAACAAAGTTAAATTTTTTCAGGTAGGGACAAGTTGTCAGAAGCATGAATTTTAATCAGATTGCAAAGTACTATGAAATTCCATAAACCTGTGAAAGTTTGTAATACTGTGATAAACAAAGTTCTGAAAGTTTTCTATCTCTGAAAGGCTTTTGACTGGGTTTAGAAAATGAAATTCTACACTGAGAAAATTCGCGTACAATTAAATGTTTTGTTCTGGTAAGGTTTAAGTCTATATTTATTTTTAATACATATTGTGGTTTATTTTTATATTATAGAAGACATCTCAAAAAGCACTAATAAAAATACTGGGAAGTTACTTCCTAAAGGAGCTTGATCATGTTAAGTCCATTTTCCATGGAAATTCTAACAGAATGGAATTCCTTATGGAAATAAGTGTTGTCCTTTTTGTGAGAATTTACTGTCTAAGAGTATATTTGCTGACCCCATTCTGAATCCAAAGTATTAATTACACCCAGGAAATGGAATCCTAAAACATAGATTGCTTTGTATTATAAAAAAAAAAAAAAAATTAAAAAGGTAATTTGTAAGGTATTCTGCAGGAATGAGACTATTATGTAGGAGCTGGTCTGGAGAGCCATGCAGATTCCTTGCCCATTGCAAATGAATCTTGAAAGTGGAGTCTAAATGAAAGCAGCTAATGATGACACAGATGTGGCACAAGCATTGCCACAACACAGTTGCTGCTTCTAAACTTTTAGTTGCCCATGATCATTTAAAAAAAAAGAAGAAATTAAAAAACAACTCAAAAAAACCCTCAAACCAGCCAAACAAACAAACAGAACCGCAATAAACTTCCTAAGATGACTGGTTTCATGACAAGCAAAGAAATTACTGAGATAGCTCATAATAATCTGAAAAAATATTATCTTATCCAATCCGAGATGTTAGCAAGCATTACTCCTGCTGCAGATGTAATGGTTAATTAAACATGCAAATTATCATTAAAGCCCCTCTGTCTTAGCTAAAAACTTTTGAAATGTTTTTCACTAGAATTAAATGCTTTTTGTCATTATACCTCTTGTCTTCTGAGGTTCAGTCTTCTCTTCTTTAGCTAACAATGGACTTTATTTAAGTGCTCGTAATAATGAGGAAGCCAAACGTTAATAGGGGAAAGGTTACAGCTATCCTTTATCCACTTGTTGCTGACACAGAATTTGTTCAATTGATATTGTATGAAAAAATCTGGGACAGGCTGAAAAAGATGTGATTCTAGCAGTTAGAGATTTTGTGCCATTATGGTTGGACATGTCATTCCAGAAGAGACCAGAGGCCTCTTGCACAAGGAGCATACCATTTCTTCTCAGTAAGATCTTATGGCAGGCCAAGTTAAGCTGTAAAGAGACACAAAATGAGGACTATCTGCTTCCTGTGCATTTGTAGTAGACCATTAAGGTATGGATCTGGACCTTGGTATGAACCCAGCAAATGCCAGGTGTGCTTTCCTGAAAGGTGAACACTCATGGGGTTTGGCAAGCTGCCGACTGAGCTTGTTCAGGAAGGAGGGATCTGCTATGCTTTTTGGTCAGTTTGAAATCATGAGGCGTTGCAAACAGTCAACCTTCTTCATTGCTAGTCAAACTAGTTTTGGTTTGAAAGACAGCACAAGTTTCCTTCTTGGAAATCCATATTTGTAATTTCTGTAGGAAAGGTCTTCTGTTCATTATTCTTTCACGAATCAGTAATAACACGACTAAATACAGATGGTTTGGGTTGATATCTAAGTTTAATTTGCAAAAGCAAGTAACCTCACCATATGAAGTGTGAACTGAAGTGGGGCCATGTGGAATTACCTTTGCAGTTCCCCAGTTGGTCCAGAAGCTATTATTCTGCTGGCATGCACATCTTTTATTTGTAGTTATTTCAGTTCCTCCAAGTGATAAACTAGGTTAGTGTCAGTGTTGAATGATAATTGAGAATTTGATCTTTTGTTAAGCCCAAAAATCCATTTTAAAGAAACATCAAATTTACAAGGAAAATTCACATTTCAAAATAACTGTGCATTCTGAGTTCAGCTGTTGCCTGTTTATGTCATCTTGATGGCAACACATCCAGTTTTTACTCTAGAGTTCCAGGTTTACCCAAAGCAAAGGATGTCCTCCTCCAAAATTATTCTGAATAACTTTTTGCACTTTATAAAATTATTAGATAGTCAAAAGAGATTAAATATTGCTGGAAGAAAAAAAAAAGATCTCAAGATTAAGTAAATAAGAAAATGCCCTGTAAAAAATTTAATTTTATTCCAGTCTTCCTTCTGCTTGGCAAGTTACTTTTAAGCAAATTTTCAAAGTTAGGGAGGAATTTAATGTTCTTTACTTTCAAGTAGCCCCAATGTTTTTGGGCCTAGACTTAAAAAAATTCTAAGCACTACAGATCTAACTGGGCATGTACCTGTACTAGGCAAACTATTATAAAAAAGAGGGTGCATAGGTAACGAGTTGGACATCCAGAATTAATGGTGTTTTTATTGTTTTGGCATTCATCCATAGAAAGAGGGAATGATAATTCTTATTCACAGAACGAGGTGTGAGATAAATTCAGTAGCATTTATGAAGTTCTGAGGTGCTATTATGGTATTGAAAAACATAGGAGTAGCCCATAATAACCTAGTGTTTAAATGGACTGCATGTTGAATATAGGCCAGGGAAACTCATTTGTGTGCCATATGGGAGAGAGCAGAGGAACAAATATTCAATTACCTATGGGAATGTAATCAGTGCCTTGAGTGGTTTTGGTCACATCCTAAAGCATTTGCTGCAAGACCAGTGCATACACCAAAACATGCTGTCTGTTTTTTGCCTGTGTTTTGATTTTACAGATGCTTAATTTTAGTTGAGCACACAATCAAGCTTATTATTAAGCATAATATAACTTTAAATCAAATAAATAAATAAATCTATTCATACTAAAATCAATCTATGAACAGATTCATGACCTTAAATAAATATTGCATCACTGGATCATTGGATTGGAGTAAGTAAATGTCTAAACTGTTTCCTATTTCTAGCTAGCTGTAAGCATTTTGTAGTGCTTGTTGAACACCATGTTGCCAGGAGATGAGCAGAGAGAAGCAACTGGTTAACAGCTGGTTGCATCTGGTCACAGCCAGGAAAGCACAGCAATAGAATAAACAATTCAGTTTTCAACAGCTGCATTTGCAGTTACAGTCTACTGAATCAAATAAGTGCAGTTTTCCAAGTGTAATTTGTGAGTTAGAAACATAAATTATCTTTGGAAACATTTAGTAGTAACAAGAAAAAAAACTATCCTTGTTTTATCATTTTTTCTTCTTTTCCTCTTTTACTATTGTTATTTTTAATTCCTGTCTTTGTTTCAAACATTGAGAACATCTACTAATAAACAACAGGCTTTAATTCTCTTCTGTGTTTTGCACCCTGATGTACATTTCTGTGTTTCAATCTCCAGAGATTCTATGCTCTCCTCTTTCACTTCTGGGAACACTTGAGTACTGTTAGATATTCCCTGATAAACCACTACAGACCTTGCTAACAGTTTTTACCGTCCCTGGGAAGTCACCAGATACAATATTGTTGGGTAAGTGTAGAACATTATTGAAGAACTAATTAGATTTGGAATGCTGTCAAGTAATGGAGTGCCTGAATATGGAACTAAAAGCCATCCAGAGAATGGGAGATGGTCATACTCTTTGAAGACATCATGCCTGGAATCAAAAATATTTGTATCCTCTCTCTGTCAAGATGTCAGCATTCTCAGATGCCGTGTTAGTATGAATTACCTACCTGTCCTGGAAAGTAGTAACCTGTGAACAAGAAAAAGAATCATAAGGTCACAGGTATAGTAGATTGTTAAATCAGGGCATATCAAGTTTAGGTGAGATTTTGGCAGATCAAAAAACCTTTCAGGTTACCTTTTGATCCACATGCCACTGCAGCTACAGCTGCTGTTATGTAGTGCCTATCCCTACATAAAAAGCTATTTCCAAAGTAACAGGCAGTAGACAAAACAGTTTGTCTAAGTTACCAAAGAGCCTTAACAGTTTCTTCAACCTATTCTTATCTCCTGAGTAAATAAAAAGTGCCTAATTATATATTTATTAGGGAGACTGAAAGGCTTTCTTCAAAGTCATTGGTACTACTTGCATAACTAGTCTGTATTTTATGGGCTCAAGACTTTTATTCATTTTTTCTCATTAAATGAACCCAATGTCTGGGGTCTGACTTAATATTATTTTATTTAAACTATTTCAATTATAGTCTGAATAAGGTCAAGAGGAGTGATCCCAAGGCTGTATTGTAAAACATACATGATGCTAAAATACTTTCTTTTAACAACAATATTTTCTTACTCAAATTGATGTGAACCAATACAGCAATTAAAAAATCATTACAGTAGCAAACAAATAATCATATTAATACGAGTGTTATCATATTTGTCATATTAGTGCATGTTATTCAATAGAGCATGAAGAATTGTGAGATGTTTTGTTTACTTATTCATCTGAACTTTGGTATGCCAAGAGTGTCATGCCATAAAACCCAGAAGAGATGATGATTTCCTTGCTATATTTCCTTGCTATAATTGTCACATGGGTAGACATACACCTATGTGTATCGTTAAAAGGAGCCATGTTAAAGATGATAACTGAGCCATTTAACTTTATGTGACTGTATGTATGTCTTTGATGCATAAAGGTCATCAATCAGATACCTGAAAATATCCCTTGGAGGGAGTCCAAGTGTTAAAATAGTGTATTTTTCATGTTATGTTAATAAGGAGAAAAAGCACAAATCTATCACAGATGGTTTTTTACTTTACACATAATCACAGTATCAGCAAATGTAACACCCCCTGGACACGAGCTGGTTTGTACCAATGGAAAAATATCTTATGCTGGATTAGTTAGATTGAGTTGTCTGCACTTTTTTCTTGTTTCATTTGAAATGTATTGCAGCCTCAGAACTTGGCTTTAGGTTAATTGTCTGAAGAAGCTTGAAATCTCAAAACAGTCCATATAGAGTTCAGTGCACCCTAGAATAGAAGAATAATGGGACACAAGAAATGAAAAGAGAAGGAAAAAAAAGAGAAGCAGACAAAATAAATGTCTCTTTTGTTCTCAGTAAAGTAATAAGCAGCTAACATAGAAAACATGCACAATATTAGGGGTTCTCAGTATAGCTCCTCTGCAGAGGGACAAGAGAAAGTATCTGGTCTAATCTCTGTGTCTCCTCAATGTACCTGACAACTGCCAGAGAAAGAAATTGACCCCACATCTTTGGTACCAGCCCATCATTGCTGCCCAAAGGGATGGCAGAAGTAGTTGCTTACTTTGCAAGAAAAGTGTTTCTCCTGAATTGTTACAGCCTTCTCAAAAGGACAAACTGAGATGTGAGTGGAGCCTTTTGATCCAGGAGATCCCTACACCAGTACTCCCCTGTGAGCATGGACTTCAGCTCAGCTAGATTAAAAGAGGAAGGTGGGGACAGTGGTCATGTCCTGAAGCAGCATTTAAATGTGTAATTTTAGCCAAGTTGAACATGTGAGTCCCCACACTCTTTTCACTGATTACAATGTCACTGATAAATCATACACGTGTTTTTACTGCATACAAGTGCTACTTGGTGTCAGAAACCAGGTGCACAGGTATGATGAATGAATGGCAGTGTTTTGCCCTGTGAGTAAAGTAGATGCAGTAATTGGGTTAGTCACATATGAGTTTAGCACGGCATACTCTCATAATTTTTTTTACCTTTGAGGAAAGCAAGACTAATATAAGGGACATTTCCCAGAGCCATGCCACTTTATGATGACTAAATCTAAGCTTGCTATCATCACATAGCAACTTCTGGTGTCAAACACTGTGACTACTTAAGAGCAATCAGAAAAGACTGAGAAGTGGTATTGTTAGAAAGCATTGTTTCTGTTTCTCTTATTTTGTTGACCATTGTATTCTTTCCACTCAATGTATAACTCTTGGTGTCAGTACTGGACCTGGTCCTGATCCAAACACAGAAGGGGGGAGGTTTTAAATGCCAGCCATCTGTTTGCTCCTTAAAGGAATGCTGGTCAGCTACTAAAGCCACTGTCAGCAACAGGTAGAGGAATGTGAAGAATGCTTAGAAAAAATGCATAAAATGTACGTCTTGTTTTCTTATCTCTTCTCTCACACAGCAAGAAGACACTTACCATCAGCCCTGTAATTGTCTCTTGGCAAATTGCTTCATTACTATTTCCTGCCACAGACAGAACAAATTGTCATTATTCTTCTAATCTAAATTTCTGTTTGTCTGTGTAAATAAATGTGGTGTGGCCAAGAAATGTACCTTTACAAAGTATGAACTACCATCTGCTGTACTGTTTTACCATTATGCTTCTGAGTCTTTCAGACAGGTTTTTGCTAATGTCAAGAAAATTATTTTGAAAATTATTTTTCAATGCCACAGTTGCTCATAAAATGATTTGTTTGCTTTTTTCCTCCATTGCTGTGGAATTTTTGGGAGCAGCAGTAGGAGAAAACAGCGGACAAATAAAGATGTAAAAATGCATATAAGCAGAATATTGGAAGGCAATAGAAATCACACAAATGAAGGTGTAAAAATGCATCTGAGCAGAATACTGGAAGGAAATAGAAATCGCACAAAACTCTTGTATTCTTACTCAAGGAGAAATTTAAATAATGGATTTGTATATGATATTCTTGTATTGTTTGTGCCACTTTCTCTAGCTTATTTAGTCTGTGATGACCTCGAGCAGTAATATCCCTTTTAACTACAGTACTTCACCTTTTTTGAACATAAAATTAGATGAAGTCTGAGACCACTCTGAGTAAAGGTTTAGTTGCCTAAGCTGTGGTTGAGTTCAAGATTAGAAGCAGTGGCTCCTGAATGGATATTCCTTCAGAGAGCAGTGAAGCACTGCAGGACTGGCAATGCTGTGCATTGCTCTGGAACACGTACAGCCACTCTGCTTATGGAAGAGGAGCGTGTCTGTCAGGCTGATGGACACTGCATATGCTTTTTGGAAGGCAGCAGACATGAAAAAGAGAGTTAGCACTGAAAAAAAATGGCTATGTGGGCTTTCAGCTAATGTATCTCGGCACGGTGCCACGCAGCCACGTGGGTTTATTAAATGTGAGAGCTGCTGCTTATGTGTAAATTAGGACTGCCACCTGGCTGGTTTCCAGCTGTCCTGCCTGGTTTTATTCTCCACTTGCTGGCTGCTGTTGGAGCTACTGTACAGTTTGGTCTGGACACTCTCAGCAGATGTTTCTTTGGTAGTTGAATGGCTTTTTCTGTGTTAAGATGACAGCATTTTACCTGTATTTCAGCAATAAAGAGCCACTGAAGTCACAGAGGTGATTATTCTGAAATGTTAATGGTGGTGACCACCTGACAAGTTAGGAAAAAAGGTCACTTAAAATGTAATAAAAACAGGAGAGCTTCATGCAAATAAAACTATGGTGAAAAGGCTTGCAGACTGTTTCTTTTTATAGCCTTTTCAAATTATAAGTTATATAGATGAATGTAGGTAATAAGTTGCAATAGAAACATATTTTGACACTGCATTCTAGGCTAACAGAAGCCTAAGAATTTTAAAAATGTCTTTGCTATTTCTTTCTTGGCTTTTGTTTTCTGACTCTAGAGATATTCCAATTGATAAACTTTTGGTGCTGAATTCAGCTACTAATAAGGACCATTTTCTCAATTTCTTAAGAGAAGGTGCTCAATGTCTTTATTGACCACTCAACAACCTTTCTTTCACAGTGGCCAGTACAAGCCACATCAGACAAGACTGAGAGTGCAAGTGCTGGATGTTTTAGTTAGTTTTGTGTTCAAACTGTCTGAAGAATTAATTTATGATCTCACTCAGCCACCATTTTTAAGACAGAGGTGATACTTCTAAAGTTCCAGGGGGTATCCAAGTTTGTCCACATTCCAGAGACAACATTTGTATCCTGACCACGCATAGGAATGTGTGTCTGTGCTGCACAATACAAAGCCTAACTCAGGTGTGTTTGGTCAGTGGACCTTCTTGGCTGCCTTTTCTTGCATTTGTGAGGCTGTATTACCTTTCTTATGACTTTGAAACAGTCCTAGCAACCTGTACCATGCTACAGAAAGTTTGCATTCTCTTGTGTAGATGAGAAGAGAGGGTGAACATTTATTCCAAATAAACCATCAACCCTTTTCCCCCCACATATTATAGTATCCGGATGTTTTACTTCTGCTAGAAACAGCTCACTAGCACCTAATACTTACAATATGTGTATAAACAGAGGGGTCTTGTTTACATGCCAAATGCTTGCACTCACCCTGCTGTCCAGTGCTGGGAATAAAACTGTGTGGCTGTGAGTGATTCTGGTCCTTTGCAGAGATTTTTTGTGCTGCCAAATGACTATTCAGATCATCATGGGTATTCCTAACATATGGGGGAAGGGAAATGGAGGTGGGTAGCATGGGTATAATTAAAAGAAAAGATGAGTGCCCTTTTCCAAAACTGATTCATCCTTGCCCCTAAGCACAATACAAGTGTTGAAAAGTCCAAAAACGGAAAAATATCCTCTGTTTTCTGCTTCTGTTAGCATTAGGTAATTTGCTGTGATTCGATGCTCAACAGAGTATATCAGAGTATAGTGCTCTCATTTCAAGGATTTTGGAAAAAAAAGCAAAGGAAATTGGATGAGACATCCACTAGCTTTTGGATTAAGATAGTGTGTTCAGATTAGATTTTAAGTTAGTAAGTGCTTATTATCATCTTATATCCTAACAATTCATACTAAAATATAGCAATGTAAAGATGAGACAGCTGCCTCTTGTAAAGATTTGTACATTCTTAAAACGATTTTTCAGAAATTCAGATAACATCACATCTGTCACCTTTACAATATCTTACTTTGATGTCCCTGGCATATGGGGGGTGGGGGGTGGAAGTCCTAAAGATGCTAAAGTTTATGAAACAACTTTGCCTTCAGGGGCAATTGACAGCACATAATTGGCAGTGTATCAGCACCCTCCCCCCAAAAAATTACAGCTTTTTAAATTTTTTTGTAACATTAAGATAGCTTGAAAGCATGAATTCTCTTAAAACTATGTGCTTACAGTTTATGCCTGTTGAAATTATCTGGATTTTAGCTAATGGATTTTAGCTAATGGATTTTAAATGTTCTCTAACTTTTGAAATTATTAATATATATGTTGAGTTTTCTCTTCCTTCACTGAAAGTCATGCAGTCTTGCTGACCTTCATCAATTATAAACACTTAATGGCCAGCAGAGCCAATTTTGCTGGCACCTCATATCACATTTCTGAAAACATTTTCAGGACATTTTCAGATACTGGGGACATCAAATCAGCTTAGCATGGTCAGCAGCCATCTCCCTCCTTTTCTTCTGCAGGAGAAATGTTTCTTTCAATGTTCTCACAGCTGCAAGAAGCCGAATGAGCTTGGTCATGGCAATAACACTTTGAACCCAGGGAAGAACCACATATCAGGATATAACCCTCTCCATTTCCCTTCTAGGACAATGTCAAAATTTCTACTAACCAAAATAAAAGTAGAAAAGGAGGCACCTGGCACAATGCCTAGGCATGAAAAAGCAATGTAGTTCTGGTATGTCCCAATTAGAGTGCACATATTTCTATTTAAATGCATGCATGCAATCTATGTGTGTAATAAATATGAGTTACAGCACCTATTTAAATATTTACATTTGAGGCTCACCTAGTCCTGTCTTTTACTTCAAGCCATTACTTTCTTACCTTTCTAATAATTCGACATTTTTCATGAGGTTTTGATAGTGGGTTATGTCAAGGTTTTTAATCTATAGAAAGTACAATGGATGACTGCTGGGACTTTGGAAAGTGGGCAAGGACAGGGAGAAGGCAGAAAACTTTGTGCAGTAGGTTTTTTTTAGCAGAGCTAAATGAGAGAGAGAGCTGTAAAAATAGGATGCTATGTGTCACAGCTAGGGGATCAAACCTCACTAGGATGCAAATACAGTGTACAATCAAACTGAAGGAGATGTGAACAGACTAAATTGATATTTGATATGGAGAAAGAGGAGTCAAAAATCTGCATACTAATGCTAGGAACCCAGATGAAAAGGAGAAAGAATTGGAATTTCTAATGGTGAAGCACTTGGACATGATCCAAGCATTAATTATAAGGAAAATACCAAATTGCTGAGTAAATATATTGGGGGGTGGGGGGGATGGTTCTGTATTTGGAGTGATGATTTATGAGTTTGTATCATAATCCATCCACCAGCCAATTGGATATAGAAAGGATTTGAATAAGCATCATCTAAATGTAGTATATTTGAAATAATTTTCTAACATTAGATTCCTTAAAGATTTTGTTTCTCCTATACCTTATCTGATATTATTTACTTGTAATTTCCAGAGAAAATGTGACAACTTCATGAAACTGGTAAACTGTTTGTGTGGTACCACTATACATTAAAAGGAAACAGGAACACTGGAGTAATCATGGGCTGGATCTTGTGGCACAAATCGTAGGAGAAATGGTGAGAGAGGACTCACACATGATTCAATTAAAAAGGAGTGAAGAGTGAAGAGCATAATTGATCGAGATCATTTTCTGAAATTAGATTTTCTCAGACTTTGACAAAATTATGATTTTTTGATAAAACTGTCATGTAGCTCTATTTCAACTCCTGTAGGGTGAATGGCTTCTTATTACCTCAAAGTATTACTCAAAATACAACACAGTATACTAACAATGAAGCATAATAAGAGATTAAGAATGGCTGACAGATCAGAAAAATAGTTGTCAGAGAATGCAGGTGTCTATATTTCTGCCTTAGATATATTTTTTTTCAGCATTTCCATCAATGTCTTTCATCAAAATTGGTAAACTCACTACCAATGAGGTTTCTAAAAAATATAACAAAAGGTGCCCTACAAACTAGTGAGGTGAGCAGTACAGTCAGAAGCAAAAACTTCTAAGGAAGCTGGCCTGTGCCAAATTGTTTCTAGTGCCAAGTACTCAGTTTGAAGATCTCTGAAGATTTTTTAATCTTTCCTCTTCAGTTTCTCTGATCCCTCTGCATTGCATCTTTGGGTTCTCTCATTGACACAGTGGTTCTGTTGTCTGCTAGATGTCTTATGGGTTCTCTGTATTCAAAAATATACAATCTGCTCCAGACATGATTACTTGGCTACATCAGTACAAAAAAAACCCCTAGCCACTCTCTTATTTTGAGGGCAACTATCATGGTCTGGCCATTTCCATTGTGTTACATTTTCCTTACTTTCACATCAGGATGGTTTCATCTAATTTGCCCTTTGGGAGTGGTCCCCGACCTTTGCTAGTTCCCACGCTTTTTTCTGGGAGTGGTGACAAGGTCAGAATGCTGGCAGGGACTGCTGAGTGTTCTGTCCCTGTGGGTGGGTGAGTTCCAGGGACAGAACCTGTCTCTGGGTCTGCATTACATGAGTGCACATACAGCCTCTCTCAAATCAGTGCTCTGCCTGCTCTCTCTGACATCTTTTAATGTGTACTCATCTGGCAATCAAACTCAGTGCACATGAAGTGAAAAATGGATTTCCCTGCCGGTGATCACACTTCTAACAAATATATCATCACAGCTACCACTTTTCCTGATCTCTGCTGCATTCACTCTTCCTGTAGAATGAAAATCTGAACATCACTTTCAGTCCCAGCCTGTCCTCGAGCCTCATATCCTGCCTCAGTCCATCAATATACAGCTTACACTCATTGTACAAAAATTAAACTAAAAAATATATAATAAGCATAAAATTAAATGGGGCAGGGAATTTGAAGTGCACCTTCAAAGTGGAGTAGGATATGGAGTACAGGGAGAGTCGTATAACAGAAAGCAGGTTATGGATTTATAAACCAAAACTAACATAGAGTTGAACATGAAATTGTAGAAAGATATGCAGTTAGACAGCAAAAGAATATGGACTGGGAATTGATTTTTCCTCTGCAAGTGACCCTGCTCACTGGATTTAACTACCCAACATTTCTTACCTGCTCAAGGAAAAAAATAATGTAGACTTTTGATGCAAATACTTTTGACGTTCACATTTTCAAAAGAGATAGTGAGCAATTGGAAGCAGTATAGAAAAGACTCATAATAATATTCAAGGACTGAAGAAAATACCATAAAACAATCTGTTTATCAAAGCTGACTGATAAAAACATGTAAATACCTTCTTTTTACCTGATACTGAATGGAAAGTGCTCTCACCCTTGACAACAGCTGAGATGTGACTAGGAACAACCTGTTCCAATGTGAAAAAATGTTAGAATGGAAAATAATGTTATGCTCTTTGCTTCTTTTCTATCTAAGTGTTACTGCTGTTATATACTAGAATACATTTTCACATCAAGTGCTTAGTGTCACATAGGTTGCTTGTGTAGGCAACCAGAAAAGCAATGGTACTTTTATCACTGAAATAGTAATGCAAAATTAGTTCATAAATAGAGAACAGCCTTTGTTTCTGACTATTGATGAGTTATTGGAAGTAGTGCCTAAAAAACTAATATAACTTTAATGTGGTACATTGCCTGTGCCTGCATTTTGTTTGTACTATTTGTTTATCCTTCCAGGTGTCAAAAAATGGGTGTAAGATACATGTAAAACATATGCTATGTGGAAAGATTGTTGAAGATCTAAAGTATAAAGCCCCTAAGCCAATTTCTGTGTGCTGTAACTCCATTCAATGCAACTGAAGTGAACAAAATTTTATCAGTGATTAATCCAGCTCAAGCTGTTAATTTATTAAACATATAAAGAAGGGAGCAAAACAGTGCTTTTATCTAAAGATCATTTCTGAAGCTATACATTAAATATCAATGCTTATCTTATAGAAGACTGCCTCACTGATTCATTAAGACTTTATAGAAGTGTGCTGTGAGCAGAGATGGCAAAATGAAGGATTTTTAGATTTAGCTATTTCTGTGTGGGATTTTTTTCTTTGAGAAAGGCTCTGTATCATACTGATGAGTGCAATATTAACAACTACTGTGTAATGACATAGTCATCACACCATCAAACGTATTGAATTCCTCAAATTTCAGTACTATGCTGCTTTCCCCTCTTAGGAAAAAAATAAAATCTGCTTTGGTTTTGCCCTTTAGTTCTGCCCTTTGTGCCCTGTGCCCAGGTCTTTGAGGGACAAATGTCCCCTGCTTTTACTGAGAATAGGTGAAGGGTAGGCAGGGTCTTAACAACATCCCAGTTAAGTGCCCAGCAATATGGGGGATGAAGCCTGGCTTTCATTTGCTGTCCAGTAAGTGTATGTAATGCACATTAAGACTGGTGGAATTAAAGGAAATGTGAATGGATTCACTTTACTGAAGTCAATAAATTCAGTGGGTCTGGTATCTAACCCTTTTAAAAGTGTGGCTCCATTGATTCAACACATGGGAAGGATCTCTCCCTGCATATTGTCCTGGGGATTGAATAGTCTTCAGCTCTAGAAGAAGTGAATACTAGAACTCTAATTTACAATCAGCACTGTAAAAAGCTTTGTCCTATTCAGATTGTCTGGCAGCAGCAGCAAGCACAAATGTGTTTATTGAAACTCATTCCAGGGCATTGTAATTGTCCTTATTTAGGCAGTCTTAAAAAGAGAGAAATATATAATTCATGGCAATCTTTAAAAACTGGCTGACCAAGGCTCATGACAAATGCTTACAAATGGGGATTAAAACCTGAGCTGTCAGTGAGATAATTAGTTTATTCCAGCACACTGAAAGGCTGTGGTTGTGATGATGATGGGTGCCATCTGATGAGTAAGGAGTCATGTTACAACACAAGCACATGCTCCCCCTTCCCCTCCCCTCTCCTCCAGTGTGGACCTTATTTAGCCAGCTATGGTACTGCTTTTCACAAGAGAAAAATAGGAATTGTTTTAACTCCTCTGTTTTCTGGTTCTTTTCACATAATGATTGACAATCCCCATTTGGCTAGAGTAGGATCTGAGACCAGAGATGTCAAAGAGAAATATTTGCAAATTCTGTCCTCACTCAAAGTAATTATTTTTAGTTTCCATCAAGCAGACAACTATACCAGATATTCATAAACAGGTTCGTAATGCAAAAACTGTCAGTAAATTGGCCATATTACAGAACAAATTGTTCCCTCTGCCAGGTTCCATGTTCTGGATTTTCTTTCTACCAGCATTTCTGGTTACAATATGTGAAGACTGCAAGTGGATCATCATTTTTATATAGGTAGCACAGCTGTAGAGGGAAAGAAGGAGGGGAAATTAGGTATCCCTTCTGCTTTAGCATAACTGCAGAGCACAAAATAATGGGCAGCTAGTCAGGGATTAATTCAGACAGGCAGCAATCTTCATGCTAGATAAACTGTAGGGTGGTCCATGGACATTATTAAAGTCAAGTACCTGTCTGCAAATTCTAATCCTTCAATCTGTGAGAATGACATTCTGAAGATCAACTCACTAGCAGACCTCTTACTGTGTGTTTTACAAATAACAGGAGAACAAAAAAATACTAATTAAAAAAAGAAAATTGTATTCCTGATCAGAACAACATTGCTTTATAAAATGCCAGCTGACTTTGAATATGTCAAATAATCTTTCCCTCTTTGCTTCTTTATTATCTTCGATTTATTTAGGTTCCTAAATTTACTTTTTGTAGCTTTACAATACTTTCCAAGTATTTTGTAATCAAACGGTTACACAAAGAAATATTACTGGCTTTCTTATGTCAGACCTGGAGGTGCATAGTCCATTCTAGGGAAAGTAAAATTAAAAAGATGAACCAAATGTAGGAAAAAAATTCTTAAGCTGTTAGCCTGCAAATGACAACTCTTTGTAGGAAAAGAAATAATAAAGCTGGATCTTGAGAACTAAAGCACTGGCAGCTCCATAGTTAAAGACTGAACTCTTCAAACTAAATGGAGCCAAAGAAACCTTATTGTGACAGTTAGACCTATCTCTGCAAAGGACAAGTCTAGTGAAAACAGTTTTCTCCAATAAAGTTGTTAACAAGCAGTAGAGGAACTGAAATTAATTTATTCCAAATTATATGCCAAGCCATAGAGAAAGAATCCAAGTGTGAATAATGCTGCAGATGGGATTTCTTTGCATTACCCAAGTAAACATAATGTAGTACCAAGTGTCCATTGGAAAGACTGAGGTTTTATTCATGATGTAAAGCTTGGTACTTCAAAACAGGTAAAAAGCAAAGGGATAGCATGCATTTTACTGCTTTTCTTACTCACCTAAGATTAATTCATGAAAAGCAGTATGATTTTTTTCCAGCTGGAAACTCGTGTCCTGGTTGAGTTGTATTCATGGGATTCCTGCTGATGTCACTAGGATATTAAAAGGCAAAGCATCTCCACATCATACAAGTGTTGTGACGATTTTTAACCACAGATAAGAGATCTGCATTGCAGCTGAGTGAAGGAAACTTTGTTCTTGGACTTTAATAAACTTCCTGTCACATCTATCACTCCTGGGCTCAATAATTTCAATCTTAGTGGACTTTCTTCTTTCATGATTAGTGAAGTGCCTGTAGCTGGCTAACAAAGGTTAGTTATTTTCTAAATGTCTGTTTTAGCAGAGTGTAAATGACTGGAGAAGACAAGGAGTGCAATGCATGCTTGTAATACTTTGATGTGTGGAGATTAAATATTTTATGAGGCAGATCATTTCCTGGTGCCTCAAATGTACAGTGTGTGGTTTTGGTTTGTTGGGCTTTGGGTTTTTTTTTCTGTATTAAGGAAGTGGATAGTTGTGTTATAACATTAGTGATTATGAAAGCAAAGGCATTTCTCTTGTGAACTGAGTCATATCTCTGTAACTCCTTTCTTTTAAGTCAATGGTTGAGCACATGACCTATGTTTATGTAGCATGATGTACTTTTGATATGGTAAAAGCTTACATGGAAACATGCACCTTGCTTTGGGGAGACATGATCAATGTCCTTTCATTGTGAACACCAAGAGATTTTCCTTGCAGCTTAATTTTGTAGAAACTGCTGCCATCATTTTTAAGGTTTTGTTTCTGGAAAAACGTTACTTGTGTAGTTACTACCACCACATACTGCTTTTGTATGCAGGCTAATGTAACTGTGTTGTGTGAATCACTCTCTAAAAGAGTCTGACAGCATTTTGTAGTGACCCCTGTGCCAGTGCTAAACTGTGGATGGTGTTCTGAAAATATGTGAGCGAGCTGGGGTCACATTGGGCCAGGATTAGAACAAGAGGTTTCTAAGCAAAAAAAAAATTGTATTGATGAATTCAATTATTTGGTGGATTCAATCATTTATGATTTCTCCTGTAAAAGACAATACCTGTTAAATTCAAAAGCTAAGTGGGTTCAGGTGAAGCCTATGTCTTTAATTGCTGAAACTTCAGTCTGGAAATTCTGCAGTTTAGCAAATTCCATGACAGTGTTTGTGGAATTGCAAATAAAGAGAGCTTGGTTACAAATGGCTATCAGACATGGCTTGCACTATCAAGAGCAGAGATAGATGACTGGCATGAGCTGCATAGTCTTAGTTAAGAAATGAAGTATCCATATAATTACTATTTTTACCTTTTCAATTGTAAAATAGGCTGAAACAAGAAACAACAAGATTTTAAAATTAATTTTTCATTTTTCTTGCACTCTACATTGCATTAATTGATTAATAAATTACTTTTAAATTGCTTATTCATAAGAAAATTTATCTGCTTTGTTCACTTTTTCCCTCGCCTTCTTCAGATTTGCCTCCAGGGCAAACATCTCTTCAGCTACACACCTGGCCTAGAAGAAACCCCACAATTCAAACTCTGCTTGTTATGACAGTGCCAGGTATGATGATCCTCTTGCAAAGCTGGAGGTGTGACAAAGTGAGGTGCAGTCGATGAAGCAGCTAGCCCTTCTGAGTCATTCTGCTGTTTCAAAGCAGTTTTGTGTCAGATCTAGGGGGAAAGGGTGTAGCTTGGGTGGATGGGTCAGGAAAATCGGTCCAGTGTAATTCCTTGTCTAGGACTAAATTATTTTGTTATCACCTACAGCAAGGTGTGCTAGCAGTGCTATTTTGGGTGAGGTTGTGTTTTTATACTGCTGCTCTAACAGAGTACTGATGAGATTACTGAAAGGTTATTGAAACTGGCTTTGTGGATGGGGAAAAGGTATTCCACAGAAGTACCTGGTTGCAGGAGAGTGTTTATGAGGGGTTAACACAGCCCTCTGTCATTGGCTTTTCCTGTCTTCACTGGTTCTTCTCCTGGACAGAATAAAGGAATAAGTTGTTATGCTCTAGTCTAATCTAATGTTCATAAAGAACAACACTGCCTGTCCCCAGAATTACTTTCACATTTATGCACGTGAACAGGATGAGGCAGTCTCTGCTCATTGCCCATATGTCACACTTTGACCTTAGAGTACTCTTGAATATTTTATAAATAAGATGGACCCTGTTTATTCCATTTTTATGTTCACCCCAGTTTGAGTAGTGGCTCCATTGTGCAAAGGAGATGTAGGAACATTAGCTGTGGACCCTCCATCCTGCATTGCACCACTCAAGTGTCTTTTTTGTGTCTCTGAACAGCAGCAGGAACTCTGCCTTGCTCATCCTACTCCTCGGGTCAGGCAGGTTGTGGCAATGGGAAGTTACTATCTACAAACATATTGTTTCAACATATTGTTTCACTAGTTTCTTACCAAAAACGAAAAATGAAAAACCTGCCCAAAGTTCATAAAATGCAACAGAAAGCTGAGCTCTGTTTGTGTTTGGGAGAGGGTGGTGGGGGTGGTGAGTGTTTACTTTTAGACTCTGGCATGAAAACAAGTTAACCCAACTAGTGTTGTTAGAACAAGAAATGTCTTTGTGGTATGTGTATTATCTTAAGATATTTTTTTAAAGACTTAGCTTAACTAATATTTGAAGCTAGTAGTATGGCCTGCCCAAACTCATGTGGGTGATAGCAATATAAATTTGAATCTAGGAGGGCCTAAAGTAGTAAAACAACAAAAAGAAAAGAGCAAACCCCCAACCCAAATGAAACAAAAAATAACAAAAAATAAACAAACAAACAAACAAAAAACAAACCAAGAACCGAAATGAAAACAAGCAAATGAAACAAAACCAAAACAAACAAAAGCCAAACCAAACAAACAAAAGCCAAACCAAACAAACAAAAACCAAAACTCACCAAAAACCTAAAACCCCAAAACAAAACAAGAAGCCCCTAACAAAACAAAGCAAGCAAGCAAACAGAAAACAATCCAGGATTGAAGCACCATATTCTTAACTGGAAATAAACCCTCATTTTCTAGTGTTAATTATTTTAAGTCAGTCAGTCTTGCATTTCATTTCCATAAAAAGGGCACAAGAAAGGTTACAAATCGGTGTCATCTACTGTGAATGAATTCTTTTTTTGAAGCTCTACAGCCTACAGTATTTAAATTATGCCATCACTGAATATTTTTCCCCAGTCAGGAACTAAGCCTAATGAGCCAAGAGAATATTTATGCATAAAAATACCTATGGAGCTCAGAAAATATACAATAATCGCTTAAAAGTCTTCAGAGGTGGCTCAAAGCAACAATTTGCACTGGTGATGCACATAGTTGGATTTACTTTTAAAGCAGCTCCTGTAGGACAAAACCACTCTTCTGTTCTTTGTTTTCTTCCCATTCATTTCTATTACACCCTGAAACTTTCATTAGTGAACAAGAAGCAGCTCTGTAATCGATATTTTGAGCTAGAAAGCAATTTCTATGGAATTTTTTTTTTTTTAAAATAACATTACTTATATACAGAGGACTAGATTCTGGTTTCAGTTGTACCTTCATAAACTCTGCACACTTGGGGTGATTTACCATGGGGTAAATGGGGTTTTGCATAACAAAGACATAGTTTGGCAGGCTATTTGCCAAACATCAAGAGAGTTAAGTACAGCATCCTGAAGTTGAAAATTAGTGCGAGTTTTAGCTACTTTAGCTATTAGGCAAATTGTTGCTCTGCATAGTAATATTCTATTATTATGCAATATTTTCACTTCTTCCAGAGAAGCTGAATAAGAATCGGTAATTGAAGGAACAGGTTGCTGAACCATGTGCAAAGTCATGAATCAGCTTCATCCAAATATGCAGTTATAGTCAGGGGCAGTCTCAGAATAGGGAAAAGATTGGTTTGCAGCTCAGTTTAGTGCCATCTGAATGCCAAAAAGTCTCCAGAATGGTCTGAGCAATGTATGCAGTGCTCCTGTAGGCTTGCTGATATCCTTAGAGGGCATTAAAAGCATCTGGATGTTTCCAGGATGCAGGAATGTTGATTTTCCTGGAGGAAAATGTGATGGCACTCTCTCCTACCTGTGCCACCCACACATTCTCTCTGCTGGGCTCCTACATGCAGAGATTACCCTTGGCCATGGAAGTGGAGCTCCCTTGCCTTGCAGTGGAGATGGCACACAAACCAGTTCTCTAGTGGGAATCCAACAGTTGATATTTATACTGGGAGAAGGTCCTGAGCCTTGGTTTTACTCTGAGAAACTGACATCCAAACACGTTACAAGATTTTATACGAGGTTTTCTCAGTCTGAAAGTTTTAATAGGCTGCCAGTTCTGAATATTGTTCAAGGGGATTTTTATCCACAAGAGGTATTTTTCTTCCTGTGAAAGAAGTGAAAAGAAAATAACAAGATTTTAATCTGAAAAAAGACATGACCAGAAGTTAAACAAATTAATGTTTTTCTTTGGATTAGCTCTCATTTGCTACTGTGAATTTGCTTCTTCATTAGACATGAGGGGGACAAAGGGGAATCTAACTAAAGGTTGTTACCACTCCACACCATTGGTGCCTGAAATCCATCATATCTCTATACCCTGATAGATAGTCCATTATAAAGAAATGATCACTAGTTTTGTTTCAAGGCCCAAGGTACAGCATGCCAGGTCATAAGCTAAGAAAAGTTTGTCATAGATATAAAAATTTAAGCTCTTTTATTATCATTTTAATCATAGCACAGGACTGAAACCAGAATCCAGGCTTGAAATTAATGGAAGTTTTCTATCAATGAAAGCAGAAGAAGATCTCTGAATGAGAATTCTTCTGACATACAATAAAATGGGTATGTTGAAAACCAAGTTAGTCACCCAGGCTTGAGGTGAATGTAGCTGTTTGTTAAACTCCAGCTGAGAAAATAGTCTTGAATTAACCAAAAACTGCTTCCTTTCCTCTGCACAGGACAAGAAGCCACTTGAGGACATATTTCTTCTAAGGCATCAAGGTTAAACAGTCTGCACATTAGCAGGACAGCACTGTCAGAGAAAAGAACTTTTGTAGAAGTATGGTACACATTGAATTAACTAGCCATTGAATTAATACACATTGAGTTATCCAGCCAGCTCCTACTACAAAAAGCCAGATTCATCTCTAACTACCAGCCATATTCACACACACATTTATGTGGACATGGATACATAAAGATTATGAAGTATAGGATATATATGAATACATACCTTTACAGCTAGGCACTGTATGTGTTTCAATTTCCAGTCTTTGTCACATGTAGATAAACTATGGTCTCGAATACATTTTGAATTTATATATCCAAATCACTGTTAGGCTTGAGTGAGGACAAATAAAAATGTTTCCATCTTTATTGTTGGGAGTTTTTTCAGCGGTCTACTTCTCTTGCAAAAGTTGTACCATCTAACAGAGGTGTCAAAGCAAAACCAGAGGTAAGCAATTAGCAATTAAGTAGGTTTGCAGGAGGCAGAAAACAATCAGTAGCTGCTCCTTGCAGGTCTGTCAGGGAGACTTATGGTCAACTGCTATATAATTACTCACACAGTGCCTTGCCACTTGCAGAAAAAAAAAATAAAGGAAAAATATGTAGTAGCTTAAGAAGTTATCAAAGAGAAAGGATAGGATACAAAAGAGTTCTCCATTGTTTTATGGGCCTTTTTTCACCACTTCACAGATATGTACCTCAATATTCATGGGTGTGTGCCACATAGTTTAATTCCAGAACAGCATAAAGTAGGCACAGTTTGCTGGTGAATCTGGTCAACAAATCTATATTTTCAGTAGGATAAGGTTCTTCCCCTAGAGAGTGGTTGGGCACTGGAACAGGCTCCCCACGTAAGCAGTCACAGAACCAATCCTGACAGAGCTCAAGAAGTGTTTGGAAAATACTCTCAGGCACATGGTGTGATAACTGGGGTGTCCTGTGCAGGGCCAGGAGTTGGACTCGATGATCCTTTTGGGTCCCTTTCAACCCAGGATATTCTATGATTTACACTTGAGTGAAGTGAGTGCAGAGTGGACAGATGTTGGAGCTGATATGTTTCACTCAGTTATTTCCAGCATCCCCAAAGCAGTTCTTTGCAGCATGAATCACAGCACTAGCTACTTCAAAAGCAGCAGGCCTGGTGTATTTGATGCTGGACTTACTTGATGCACTTGAGCATAGCAAATCCAAGAAGTCAGAAGCATCCCCTCTGCACTGAGCTCAAATCAGGAACTGTACTTGTAGGCAGTGGCTTTTTGCCCATGAGTTCTACTTGGCCATGGTGCAAAGAGCTGCAGCTATAAATTACTGCTGGACATCAGAATCTTCTGCCAGAGCTAATGGAGTTGTCTGACGTTCCTTTAAAGAACATGTTAAGGATTGTTATAGCAGCCCATGATACAATTAAAGATATTTTAGATATGTCTGCATTTTGTACTGTGAAGAGGATTCATCCATTGTGTCTACTCTGAGTAGAATAACAAAAAGACATATCTGCTTCCCCACTTACAAAAAATAAAGAGCTGGGCCTCAACAAGGTTTATTACCTTGGGCTAAAGATCACATAATAAGGTCAGATAGTTTCTTCTCAGTCTGGAAGTGGATAAAGGCAAGCTTATACTTGCCCAAAGAATGTGATATAAGCTTACACAGCTTCACTCAAATGAGCTTCAGATATGGTCTGGTCTATATTCAAAAGGTTTTGAGGGAAGGATACAAATAAACCTCAAATTGATCAGCCTTAATCCAATATCAGAGTAGATTTTTTGGTCTGTTTATACCTCTTAAGAAGAGGTTTAAGTTAAATTGAAAAGCTATGCTTAAAGCAGAGCAAAGCTGTTTACAGTGGGGATTATACCAGCCTGGCTTTTCCTAGACAGCTATATCAGCATGAAGGATAAAATGTAGAAAAGTCTGCAGATGTACTGTGATAAAAATGTAATAAGATATAGGATGGAGAGGAAGAAGGACAAGAATAACAACAATCATTTGTTGTTTGGATTTCACAGGCTTTGAAAAACTTTTAAAAAAGAAATTTTCTCTTTCCTGTTTCTGTGTGAAAGACTCAAACAGACAATAGGGTAAAATATTTCTGCCAGGACTTAGGAAACTACTCTGCTGACTATAGAGAAAATGCTGCCAAAATCAGGAAGTAAACAGGCTGAAATAAACAGAAAAACAACATTTACTTTTCTCAAATCTCTTAAAGTAAATCTTCTCTCCTAGCAACCATATGGAAAACAGTTCAGACACAAATGTTGCTGCTAACTGCAAGTTGCTTCAATGAAAGTATATTGGGCATGGTCTCTTGCATCCATGGCACACTTCCCTGGAAAGAGTTTGCCCCTCCACTTGCCAGCACAGTTGAGGATGCTGCATGTTGTTACACAGGCTGTCATAGTCTAGGCAAGGGTGGAGGATTTGTGAGCCTCCAGATAGGGGCTTAAAAGTTTGAGACAGCAACATTTTTAGGTTTTGGCAAAGATGGTGCCAGCTGTCTGGCTCTCAGGACTGCTCCTGTCGAGTGGTCTGTGAAGCAGCATTGGCACCAGCTGCACAGAAAATAAAGCATACCTGGACCTTCAGAGGGAGGTCCAGTGCCTCACTGAAAACCTCCAGTGGGCAACAAGGAGAGAATGGAGGAGGCAAAAAGAAACAACGAGCAATTGAGTTCAGAAAGGAGCTGAGGGAAAAGAGGTGTGTGCTGGGTTCAACACAGCATGTCCATCACCTCCACACCCATGGGCTGGCCCTGTGGAAATGGAAACAGCACTGCTAGAACTGGAAATCCTCAAGTTTCACTTCAGTCTTTGAGTACAATTAGTATGTCTGAAAAGTGGAGTGTTCTTGTTTATTGTCTATGCTGAAATGAATTGCTTCCTAAATTTATTCTAACATATTCAACCACATATCATGGAGGGACAAGGCTACAGACTCCTGGAGCAATGATCTCCCACCGGTGACACAGGCAAGCTCAAGAGTTCTAAGGCCTGAAAAATAGCCCAGAAACTATTTTTTCAGTGAGCACTGCTCCTGACAGTGAGGCTGATAGATGTTCTGAAGCAGAATAAGCAACATTCAGCCTGTCCCCACCATCTGCCCAAGTCCTGCTTTCTTTTCCTCATTCAGCTCCATTGGAAAACATCAACAGAAAGATGGGTTTTCTTTACCAAGAAAAATCATGTGTTGGTTGGTACTATAACTCATAAGTCCTTTGTATTCTGGGACAATACAGCTTCAGTGCAATTCATGGCAACCATTTGAACTTTCTGAGATAATCTGCTCCAAAACTCAATAAGAGCTCTTGAACTATGTTCATGCTATACACAGGGCTAATCTGGCAGCTGGATAAATCTCATTTTCTGCTCAATTGCAAAATAAAGGTGACAGAGGAAATATATTCAAGATATAAGCCAGTGATTTGGGAACAGACAGAAATCTGAGCAAGTACTGAGTTACAAACTTTCTTTTTTTTTCCTCATGGGTCTTGCATGATCATAGAAAATCCTTCTGATGAAAAATCCAAGTTAAGGATTGATTGCATTGTTAGCTGGGCAAAACAGAAGGAGAAAAGACACAGGTTATTATTTATTTGTTACCACCTCTGGTAGTACCTGGGGAGAGAACTGACCACAGAGACACTATTGCACTGTTCACTGGACAAATGCATAGATTCCTTACTGCAAACAAGTAATGATGGAAAGAATGAAGCAAAGTACAGAAGGACACAAATGCAAACTTTCTATGTAGAATGCTGAAGAACAGTCAAGATTCAAACTCATTGTTTCTCAGTCTTTTATATAAGTTTATCTTTCATTGCTATGGAGATAAAACTGTACAGTTTTACCTTAATTCAAACTAAGATATGGGAGAAATCACTCTAGCATTGTTAACTTTGCCTTCCTAAATAGCCTGTTCTGTTTCAATTATTCATTTCCTTTCTGAACATCTTTTTCCTTATTTTTTGTTTGAAGTGTATGGTATATGATTGAAATATATTTCACCTGAAAATTTGGTCTCATGTCTCTTTATGACCACAAGAAATGTCTGTAAATCCTCCCTGCAGTAATTCTGCCTCTCTCAAATGTCTGCTTTCTCTGGAGGAATCACCCTCTGGAGGAGGCTGTCATGGTCCATAAGTAAAGTAAAAGCCTCTATCACTAGCCTGGGCTGTTATATTTATTTCTAGAGACCTGAAATCAAACCAAATTAATTTTCATAAAAGCAATTCTGTGTCTCCTGGTACACCTTTCAACTCCTAAATATCATTAAATAAATGCCTAATTAAACTTATTAAAAGGAAAGAAATGCCTAATGAAAACACTATGCCAAACTATTTAGTCCTAGAGACCATTAAATCTGGTGGACTTGTCACCTCTGCTGAGTTATTAAGAAATATTCTGACTCTATAGTGATGGTGACAGGATAAAATGGGGTGACACCTTTTGAAAAAGAGGACAGACAGTTTGTATTACATTTGACCACATTTAAGTGTCTATTGCATCAGCTAAAATACATGAGTAAAACAAATGTTATCACATTTATTCTCTTGCAGTGAGGCCAAAGTGGGTTATTTTGACCAAGTGTCTGCCTGCAGTTTCTCTCACCCTCCTAAACAGAGAGGCCACGGAGAAAAGTTATGTTGGGAATGGCTCCTCACACGTGCTGACCCTCTGAGCTGTGCCCAGCAGTTATTTGGTAAAGCTTTAGCAATTTTTTTGGTAGGGATGCTTGAATTCCAGTGCCCAGCACAGCTTCCTGGCCATGTTTAATTTCTTTGTGTACAGTTTGTCATAAGGTGCAATTCATCTCCTCCCAATAGAGATATCAAATGTAGATTAATATTTCTCAGTCTATGATCTGTGAAGTATTTGGTCATTTGTCAGAAATCACAAGGTGATTTCACAATTGTTCTCAAAAAAAAGTCAATTTTAAATATAAATTTAAATTGTTTAAATATAAACACAATTTAAATATAAATGCACACATATATATTTTTGTAGGCATGCAAGTAGAAAAAAAGATAGAGGAATCTAAATGTAGACTTTTTGCCAGGGCAGCTGAATTTTATTTGGATAGAAATGAAAACCATCATGGCAACACTATACTAGATGATCCTTGGCATCATTTCAAAAAGGTTGCCTGGAAGTAAGTTTTTTCTAAGAGTTGAGGAACAGCAGGTGAGCTGACCCTGGGTGTCCATACAGCCCTATGACTGTTCTGTTTGAAAAGATTTGCAGGTGCAAATGGTTGGGAGATGGTTTCCATGAAATCAGGTCTTTATTTCCTGTGCTTAGGGGTAGAATGAGCAGAAATAGGAGGTAGATGGAAATAAGAGTCTCATTAGGAGGTTGAACTGGCAAAGAGCAGTGCACTGAAACCATGATAGTTTTGCTGCTCTGAGTGGGTTTTCCATCAGCTCCCACAATGTTTTATTAGTTACTGAGTCAGTTGTGCCACTCTTGATGCCAATCATGTTCCCCCTGTGCTACCAGAGCACCCAGAGTTTCTGATGCCCTCTCTGTCCCCTCCCACCCTGGGGCACTGTCACCTCTGTGAGGTCTCTGCTGCCCTTCTTCCCCTCCCCAGTTGAGTTCTGCTGTGCAGCAGAGTCTGCACTGAAAATCTTCAGCCCAGAGGCAGGAGTGAGAATGGAAGATAGCTCTCATATAGTGCTGAAAATAAAGAGCAAAAAATCCCAGGACAGCAGCTGGTGGCCAAAGGCATTTTCAGGGGGTGAGGGATCATAGCTGTAAGCTTAGAGCCTTTTTGAACTGCTGTTTCCATCACAGAGCACTGTATACAAGTTCTCCAGCAAGATCCAGCTGGCAGAGGGATGGGAATTAGTAAAGGGAAAAAGACTCCTCTCGTTCTTCTGCTGCATCCCTGTCTAAGCAAATGTCTTGGTTTGATAGTGCCTCAATACTTTTTAAGTTCAGTACTGAGAAATATGTGAATGAGGTCACCTCAGGTTGGATTTGGATTCCCCAGACATATTTCATGTGAGACATCCCTGGTGTACCCATGCACCACATTTCTCCAGTCTGCACCTCTAAGTTTGAGAGATACACTTAAACATTTAACTTTCTATGAATTCATCCTTTTCTGGTCTGTTCCAATGTCATCTGAAATTTCTGTTAACTAATCCAGTCATCACCCAGTTTGTCTGTGCCACATAATAGGGTTTTGTACAAAATGGTTTTTCGGTGAGTTAGGAATGTCATGTTTTAATCAATGTCTCTCTGAATGCTAAATCTAATGAAGGCTGTAAGTGAGAGACTATAAATGCACAGAGAGAGTTTCCATGGAAACCAGAGCAGCATCTCCACGCTGGCAGCACGGTGCAGCACTGCCCCAGTGCAAGGCTGGGGCTTTCCAAAATGCTTTCAGCAGTCACATCAAAGATTTTCAAGGCTTGGAGCAGAGAGCTGGGTGCTGTTTTGGTGGCAGCTTGTAGACTGGCCAGTGTCATGATGGTAGGGTGGCAGCTGGTGCAGTCACCTGCTGAGCTGGCACACACTGTGTGATTTGGTATCTACTTCTGTACAGCTTCTTTAGCAGAACTTATGCACCATTAGTAGCCAATTTCCTGAAACCTTTGGCCACAAGCTGTGAATTTTCACTCAGATATGATGAACTTCTACGTGGTGAAGTACAGCAAGGAACCCCAGAGCACATTCAAGCCAGAAGATAAGGAAGCTGCACCCTCAGAGAAAGGAAACCACTTCCTAGAGATGACAAAGGTACCAGTGAGGCATGGGAAGACCTCAGACCCAAATACTACCAAATATTACCATCTGCCACACGAAGGATGGGGAATTTAGAGTGAAAGGGAATAGTTGTCTAGCGATTTCTCTGTTTGAGTTCCTCACCAGAGGCACCCAGCTTGAGCTGTAGCACTACTGATAAAAGAGCTGTTAGAGAGGAATCTATGAACCTTTTGGCTTATCAGTTCAAGTGACATGTAGAATCAAACCTGGCCATGGTGGCTGGCCTGCATAATTTCTATAACACACAGGAGAGCCCTCACTACTGAAAGGCAGATGCAAATGTCCCTTTGGCCACAGGCTGGACAGTCCTGACTGCAGTTAGAAGAATGAGGCTCCAGAAAAAAAAAATCAGGGGTTCTACACAGTAGTTCTGGAGCTGCAACTTCTGAGTTTTCTGGCTTGATAGTCATCTAAGATGAAGGGTTTAGGAACTGCAGGATAGAGAAGACAAGCCTTGTCATCCAGAGGATCCTCCTGATGTGAGAAAAGCTATTCTGGCAACCTGGAGGGTATTTCTTCTGAGGAGCCAGGTGCTCTCTGCCATCACTGTGCATTTCAGTACTCATTCAGTGATAATATTGATGCAGAATATTTGCTCCTCAGAACCCTGCCTCTTCCTGGTCCCACACATGCGTGGAGTATCCACAGAAAATATGTGCAATTACTTAGAGGAACTGTGGAGCAAAGCCAAATTGCTACCAAGAAAATACAATATTTCATTTTTTCTCCTTATTGTGAGTGACAAAGTGCTTGGACACCTTTCTAGGTTATTAAAACTAAAGAAATTTTCAAAGTGTCATTTATTAATTATCCTTTCTGTTTCATTTCCTTATTGCAGCTTCTCACAGCTCAGAAAATAAAGCTACACTGAAAGCTCTTTTGGAGCAGGGATCATTATTATAGTTATTTTCAGTGCTGCATGATCTCAGTTCCTGCATAAATCTTGTAGTCACTGTTGTGCTGTACGTGCAGTAATAATAGCCAGGACTGTCTACTAAGTGTTGCTTATTACATGTGTTCATTCCCCCCTCGATGCTCCTGGGCTTGCACTGAGATCTTTTATTCAGTCTTTGGTAGTAAATCCAATTCCAATTTAAAAAAAGAAAATAACATATATGCTTTTATTGTAACTTCCACAAATACTGGACACATTGCTTTCTTTAAGATGTGGAGTATTTAATACATTTCAGCTCACAGGGAAATGAGCCTTCCACTTCCAAGCATGTAAAGCAGCAGAGTGAAAGTGGGCATATTTCAAACAGACGCTCTCCCAAGCTCACTCTCCCTTGGCTCTCAGCCACAATTTTAGAGTAATTTGCCCTAATCTGCCATATGGTTTTCTTTCTTTGCATTTTATAAAACTGCAGGGCTAAGTGAATGTGCCTCTTCAATAGTACTGACACAAGCCTGATTTAATTTAAACTTCCATATTAACATACCAACTAAATCAGAGCTGCAGCCTACGAGGGGAGCCTCAGTGCACAAGCAGAGCTGTCATTAGTTTCCAAGTGGTTCTAGCCTACCACCCTTGAACTGGCTCTCCTTTTTGATTACTTCTAGAGGTCATTCCAAAAGGACATCAGGCCTACTCCAGCAGCATGTGACCCCCATTCCCTCCTCCCCTGGATCAAACCAGGCCTCCAGTGAGACATTATTCAAGCCAGAAATCACTCCTGAACAGCAGGCACTCGGAGTAAATCTGATTCATCATGTGGAGGTCTATGTGCTTGCTGTATGAGAGGCATCTCTCACTGAGATTTCCAGCAAGCCCTGCCAGTGAATCCTTTTATTCAAGGAGTCCATGCAGTATACTTTTGTATCACAGATGGCTCCAGGACTCAGAGACAATTTCCTTAAATAGGCTCTCACACCAGGCTTGTCTACACATTTTACTTTGGAATTTTTAGCCCGTAACAAGAATGTGACATGGTTCACTAAACATACGCTCCATGTGCACTTTAAACACACGAGTTTCCCCATCAGCTGCAGCAGAACTGCTGCCCTGCCTGGTGCCCACAAACTCTCATCTGCACACCTCTCCATTAGAGAATAATAAAGTTGGGATCCTGGCTCCACAGCAGCGTGTTTGGCCTTTGTCATGGCCAGCACTCAGGCCAGCTGCTCCAGTGAACTTAAAACAAACCACTGCCCAAGAGGGAGGCTTTTACACCAAAAAATAATATGATTTTTCAAGAAAAAAATTACCATTCAGAAGTTAACTGCAGTTAAAATGTAGTACTCATATATACAGAAACAAATAGTCACAGAGCCAGGGAGCAGAAGATACCAAGCTCCAGCCAAACTGGTGTAATAACCATTGATGAGAGCCAACCTACAACTTGACCAATAAGATAATTAATAAAACATGGAACCTTAGAAATCTATACTGAAGAGGATATTAATTTTATTTATTATATCTTACTTAGCAGTAATAATATTGATGCTCATGTCTGGGTATGAACAAGTAAGCAGCAAAAAAAATGCTGCCCTGTCCAATGGCAATGCTGAACTACTTCAGATTTAATGGTTTTTTTTGGTTTTTTTTTTGTCTGATTAAGGAAATCTAAAACCCCAAGAAATGACAAGGCAATACACCAAAGCAGTCCAAACAGGCCATCATTATTCAGTCTGAGGCCAAATCAGGTCATTTTAAGCCAGTAGAGTGTACAAATTTCATGTCCAAGACTATATATGTAATTTTCAGTCTGGTCCTTTGGTAGATATAGGCTGCTGACTAACCAGTAAAATCACTTATCATAAAAGAGCTAAGTCATAACTATTCTTATATGTTACAGAAAATGTTTTCAAATTAGGCTCATGAACAATAAACAATCTTGGAATAACCTGATATACAGAAGAATTATTGAACTAGATTTTGTCAATTAATTAATCCAGAAAAGCATGCAAATGCCAGGGATTAAAGCCTGAGAAGTGTCACAGGAGGAGTTTTTATGGAATGGCCCTGGGATGTTTAAACAGGATGCAATCCTTTCCTCACTGAAAAGTCTTGACCTCACATTTCCCCCTTCAATATGGAGCTTTCTGCCACCTGGCTGAACTTAATTTTGATCTGGTCTTCCTCAATCCCACCTGTTGGATCAGATTCATTTTCCATTCAGTATTTAAATATGCTCAGAGTCTACACAGACACATTGTGCACAAGAGTGGGTCTGGAGATGCACCTGAGACACTGTCCCAGGGTGTAAGGTGATGCCTAAAGCCTTCTGCTGAGGTTTACATACAGCATCCCTCAAAAAGGGAGAATTCAAAGAAATAAAGTTGAGAGAGCTTCAAAACCTATTGAGAGAGCTTCAAAACCTATAGATGAAAGGTATCTGATTCCTTATCTAGCAGTTTTGCTAATGTAACATAAAGTTGTTGTTTTTCCAGCCGAAACTATTTCATGAATTTGACCTAAATTTGTTAATAGTTTTGGGACAACCAGAGTTGCATTTTTCCTCAAATAAACTATTCATCAGAAAGAAAATTACGGCTCTTGTCACAGAACACCAGCTGCCTACCCATTCAAAGAATAATAAAAAAAGCTTTAAAATCAAAAGAAGCAAAATTAAAAATCTTAGAATATCTCTTAACAGTCACAGAAGGCATGTAAAAAGAAAAAAGTAAAAAAAAGAAAATAAGGAGGAAAGCTAAAGAACATGGAACAGTGTGGGATAATTGTAAAACTCGAGAGGTTATTCAACCAAACAGATATCTTTCAGAAAATGGAAATCCAGCCCAAATGAAGCCATCAAAAAAACCCCATAAGAAATAGCTTGTAAAGTGGTGGTTGGGATTATGAAATACATGTGCTTATGTTGGTCCTATTATTTTGCACATATCCTACACAGTGGAATTATAAAGGGCAAGAAGAGAATGTGAACAGCAAGCAGAAAACTGAAGAACAAAAGATGAATTATGCAAATGAATCAGATTTGGGAAGCTGAATTTGTTGCCTCCCCAACAACTTGAATAACAGTGTTTAAATACAACTTTCTTTTTGTAGAAAGCACCACTTTCTAAGCAGCCCTTCCAAATGCTTTCCCATCTGTTTCGACAAATGTGATAATGAGGAGGTTATGCTGCAAGCTCTAAAAAAATCCAGTTATTTGTCCATACTAGGAAGCACAAGACAGGTAAAAGGTTGTGCCATTCACCATGCTCCAAGTGATCATAATCCCAAATAACCTTTATTTTTTTAACTTGGCTTTGCATCCTAGGAGATGAGCAGTACCAATTTAGGTTCCACCAGTATAGGTTTGAAAGAAGAGCAGAGCAAAATAGATCCTTTACATCAGCTAGAAAAATGAGCTATGCCTGGATAAGGATCCAGCAACTAGAAGGTTTCATTCCCCTGAATGTGAGCTGCTAATACAAAACATGCCTGAAAATCTTGATATTTTATTTAGCTGTGGATTCAGAATTGAGGGAGGCTTTTTTAGTCTGTGCAAGGGATACTCCTCCAGAGCAGTGTTAGGAGCACAGAAACTGTGCTGTAGAAGCCTGACAAAAGCAACCCTTAGCAGAGTCACCTTCCATGCTCTCTTACTGCAAAGGGGACTTTTGCTCAGCTGCTGGAGTGGGAGCTGAGCTTTAAACTTCTGGTCTTTGCATCTTGAGTCTGCTCCAGTATAATTTTGATAGAATTCCACTAGAAGTTACTAAATTTATCAGTGTGTGAATCTGGGATGTGTAGTCAGAGTCTGGCCAGGACAGATTCTGTTTCTGCATTTACTATTCTCAATGCAGCTGAGCTTAAAAAAAACGAGAACAATCAGAACAGAAGCTGAGAGCACTTCCAAAGTAGGGTAAGGAAACCTTATAAACTATACTGAGATCAAAATAATAAGGTATGTGGAATAAGTCACATAAATACAGTTCCTCAGCTTTAGGGCTAAGCTGTATCATTACAGACCTTTGAAACAACATCCAACACCAGAGGCACAATGTGGCCTTTTTGAAACTAGGTGAGGTAGGAAGTCTAAGCTATCCAAATTTCCTTCAGCCTTTTCAGCATCACTGTCATTTTGCAGGTAGAAGATCATGGGTTTTATGAGTCATTGATGTCTATTTCCTAGATGAACTGAAAGAAGTCAAGAGGAAAGAAATGAGGTTCTATGGGTAAAGAGATACCATGCACCAGAATATTAAGTATGTTCTCCCCAGAAGTTTTTTGTTTGTGGTGTTTAACTTTGCCCATCCATCCCAAATTTCCAGATGTGCAGCGGTTTCCCTGGAGCAGAAGATCTAACTGGGTTTCTTTCTGAGCAGCCCCAAATCCCAGGGAATATGTGGCTCTGGGCTGACCAGCTATATGTGTGTGTCTGGGACACAATGCACATACAACATGTGCACTGAGCAGACACTCCTCTCCTCACAGTAAATCTGAGTCCTCCTGATGCATCAGATTTATTACCCACGTGCAGACAAGCTCTGCAGAGCACAGCTGGTGAGTGGGGTCAGTGCTTCTGGGGTGATCAGTGCCACCACCTTGGCAATCCCTGCCAAAAATGCAGTGTAATGCAGGAAATGGAGGCTAGACAGCAGTGTGTTAAATGTTTATCCTGTGGAGGCAGAGGTGTGAGAGGTTGGAGCAGTGCAGGAGTGGTAACGCTGCTTGCATTGCTCCTGGCTCCACCCTGGCCCTGCAGATGGGAGCAGGCTGGCTGCCCATCCAGCCCCACTGCCCTCCAGCCACCTTTTCCCACCCTGCCCTGTCCTCTGGCACCCGGTGTGGGGGCAGGCTGTGCCAGGGAGCCCCTTGAAGGCACATGGCTCCAGATCTGCTCAGGTTCGTCCTGACAGCTGCTCTGCCCCACCATCCCCAGCCTGAGCACATTGTCATCAGTCATCCAGTGCCCAGCTCCTGCCCTCAGCATGGAAAAGAGAGATGCAGCACAGTCACAGAATCATAGAATTGTCTGGTTGGAAGGGACCCTCAGAGATAATCTAGTTCCAACCCCTGCCTCCATGGGAATGTGCTGCTCAAAGGCTCTGGGGGACTGCCTCCCTTGCCTAGTCTGGCATGGTCTGTCCAGCCAAACGAGCTGCTGGAGATGCCTTTGTGACTCACTTCTGATGGAGGAGAAATGTGTCGATTCCCAGGAGGAGGGACACTGAGATGGAACAGGAGATACCGTGGCCCCGTTCCTGTTTGGAGGAATATTAATTGCATTTCTTGCTGGGATATTATGGTTATATTAATTGAGAATTGATATATTATTCTAGCTGGAGTAGGTCTCTGTTTTAATTCAACTCTGCAAAATATAGTCTAAATTCACTCTTAGATATTTCTTTCCTACTATGGTGACAAGAAAACTTCTAGGACAGTTTGTTTACTGTTTGTTTCAGCTATTGCTGAATTTTATGAGTCAATACATCTTATTTTCAGATATGCACACTTCAGTAGAAAGAACTCCACTTAAGAGCTGAAAGGCATGTATCATGTCAATAAAGATAATATTATCACATTAGATATTGTGATGAAACATGTACATCCTTAATGATTTCTTGCTGGCTTCTGGACTGAAATCCTATCAGGCATTCGTGTCTCTCCTCATGCTGGCTGTCTCTTTGCTTCTGCTGCTATCAAGCAACACCATGCTTAATAGAAATCTGCCTCTCTGTTAGCAAGTAATGGCTCTGTGCAATCTGGCTTGCATTGGGTACAGAGAGTTTGGGGGAGTGCTTTCTCATTGTTTAGGTAAATGTTTCCTCTTTGATCCAACATCTGCCCTTTCTGCTGCTCACACTGCAAATTGATGCAGATCTAGCAGAGGAATGGGAGACATTTATAGGGCTTCCTGTTATGGAGCAATTTGGAGAGCATCATTTTCCCCTGCTCACTTTTTGCCTTCAGCAACAACAATCCAATTCTTTGTGTTTTCCACGGGAAGACAATTCTTTGTCTCGCCCTTTCCTTCTAGTTCTCCCTGAAGGCTACAGAAAGAAAGAGCACGAATAATCAAGCAATGAAATCATAAAATAGTCCCGTTTACTGTTATCTTTCCAAGAACAGTGAAGGCATTAAAGCTCTAAAACCTTTTTTCTTGAAGCAAAGATTGCAGCTAGAACAGGAAATGACACAACATAAATTCAATTCCTGACAATTATTATAACATGAAAGGGAAATAGTATAAATCACTGTTGTTAAACACTCTGTTCATTGGCTAGATCTGGCCCATTTGAGCTATTTATCTAGTTCATGTGACAGATTCAGATTTTGCACCACACATGCTTTCATTTTTTAAAATACATGTTTCAAGTTTTTATGCTTCTGAAAAAGAGCTTCTGCATATGCACTGAGTGGAAGCTGGTGAAAGCTCATGCATAGTTGTCTTTTTTTAAAGCACAAGAACACAAAGTATATTATATTTTAAAAGACAAAGTCTAGCCCTTTTCACTTCAGTTGATGTTAACACATAAAGTTAATGATAGTTTATGTGGTTAACATTGAAATGTTTCTCAGAAGTCAACATTAAGGAAAGATAAAGATGCAAACTGGAGGGTTTTGAATTAAAAAATAATTAAAAGTGCATACATTTTGGGGGAAAAGAAATCAGAAATATCATGCATATCTGTAAAGCATACCTAAGTCTGGCAAAAAATTTGTTAAACTCCTATGCAGTGAAGGTGTGAAGTTCAAACAACTGAAGAAAAATAGACCCATCTGGGAAAGTGTTAAGAAAAGAGGTGTGTTGAACTCTGCATCCCAGCTGCATACACGGCTGACCCAGAGTCTCTGGGGGTGTCCCAGTTTTAGCCACTTCAAAGGCATAGTGTAATATTTTAGAATAAGTAAGAGCTTCATAAAATTAATTTTTTTGCTTTTAATATTAATGCAAACTTCAATTTGTATTGTTATAAATAAAAATAGTCCCAGTTAGATATTCTTCATATATGCGATTTACTTCACAGCAATAACAATTTGGTCAGATATTTTATTGGCTTCTCACTTAAACTGCAGTGCTGCCTAAGGCAGCTGCTGTTGGAAACAGAATATTGCCCTGACAGACTTTTGAATCAAAAACTATGGCCATGCTTATTTTATACTCCAATGCATTAAAATTTACTGCTTGCTTTCCATGCTTTAAGTAAAGTTACTTCATTAGGAATGGGACATATATTTTTATGATGTACTGAGAAATGCAGTATTTTGAAACAAATCATTCTTTCAACAGAGTAATTCAAGAAGTGTGAAGCTGTAAAATCTAAGAAAAAAGATGGATTTTAAGAAGAAAAAACTATTCTGGGGAATGGGATATTTTATTATAGAAAAAAATTAAAGAATCTAAAGAGTCATGTCTTCACACGCTATTCCTAATTTAGCTTTGAAGTACTTTCCTTTAATTCTTAATCCTGTCTTGAAAAAGCCAATGATAGATTGTGAATATTGCTATTTTTACACTGTAACTTACTGCATATTATATGTAATATAGACACCACAGAAAATATTCAAGACCTTAGAAGTTTTGTGTCTGTCTGGAATTTGGTATTGCACAGGTTGAGAGCTTCAACAGAACCAAGACCTTCAACAAAAAAGAAATTTTTATCAGCTTGTTTTATAATTATTATTGGTTTTATTTATGCATTATAAATTACACAAAAAAGTGACACTGATTTATTTCTCCCTTGAATGTGTTGCTAATAATAAAATTATAATAATTTTTTCACACAGAAATTTGAAAACTAACACCCTAATTTTTTTTATTGCTCAATAGAAATATGTATGGTTTAAAGGTTGGTTACTTTTTCGTATATGTAACCCAATTGTCTGGTAGTTAACAGTGACTAATGGGGAAGTAGTCAATGTACACACTGCCCCTCATGAGGGAAAATTTTATTGGTCTCAGATATCAGCTAAAAACTGGGAAAACTAAATCGTAAAGTCACTAGGTTGACTTAAAATCTGAGTTTCCTCCAGTCACCAGCTGTCTGAGACTGTACTTGAACACAGAAACCTTTCTTCAGGAGGAGGAGCACCTGTGAGCCCAGGGAAGCAGACCAGCACAAGGAATGTGAAGTAAGGAATCAAACAGTGATCCTGTTCAGCAGAGCATTTGATGGTCCTCTTCCCCACGAGCTGCACCTTTCTGTCCCTGCTGCACTGCAGATCTGCCTTGGGTTCCCAGTTTGTCACACTTTGGTCACTGCTGGTTTGCATTCCCAGCTCCAGTCCTGCCCTTGGAGCCCTGCAAACCCCACCAGTGACTTTGGGTCATTGCCACTGCAGCAAACTGGGACCAGTGGGGACCCCCCAATAGGGCTGGAAACAAGTCCTTGCTGTAGATTGGTCTGTGCCTTCTCAAAGTCTTTTGTATGGCCAGATCCTCCCAAAATCCCAAACTAGACCCCAAACAGTTGCAGCTTCTGGTGGGGATAGATTGCACAAATAAAACGCAGTATGGGAATAAGTGATTCTTTTCAGTAATAGAAATTTCTACTTCCCTGGAACTACAGGACATGACTTTAATTTATATTTCAATAATTTCAAGCAAGAAATTAATATAATGTATTAGTGTAATAAGTGTATTACAAGCATTAGTATCATTCACTATGCCTTTTCCAAAATTATAATACTGATATTTTCTGACATTCAGCTCCCACCATTATGGCAGAGGGATGGTTAAAGCATCTCAATTTAGATCCAGAAAATTCCCAGATAGATTAGTCCAACAGAAAATAGAGTCATTTAATAGGAAAATGAAAGGCAGATGTGTATGAGATTAACCATCTCCTTCTTTTTAACTCCTTCTGGTTAAAGAATTATATTTTCTTCAGGTATGATAATTTTGATGGATCATTTTTGCTCTGGCTTTATTCAGGAAGATAGCTAAGACAAGACCCAGACCATTCATTTATGATGAGGGAATAGCTTCAAGACCCATGTCCCACTGCATTTAAAAGTACACCTAAGATCCCCTCCTTTCCATATTCTCAGTGTGTTTAACACGAAGCCTCCTGTGGTAGAGCCATATCACCACAAAAGAAGTTGTTTATATTTGGAAATGTTTGGTTCAGCTCCTGTTGAAATATGCTACTGCAATATAAAGCCACAGACCTGTCCCTGAAGCAACTCACCACAATCTGGGGCATTAAATCAGTGGGTCTCTGCAATTGTGCAAATGTTCACTGCCCTGACTGCCAGGGATGCTTTCTCAGAATAGCACAAAGCTGAGAAGAAGAAAGTCTGAAACAAAACCCTCTGTGGTGAAATCCAGGCCTGGCTGATGTCAGGAAAAGTCTGGCCTGAGCTGTAAAAGGCCAGGATTTCACCCCTTATCACACCACCCCCTCCCTGGGGAGAAGGGCTCGTTATTTATTTATGTGGTGCCATTAGTGTGTGAGCACATGGGATGTGCTCCTTGGCTGGTGCAAAGCCACCCTGCTCCATTAACTCCTGTCCTGCCCTCGTTCTCCAGGGTGCAGTTCTGCTGCCTGGAACAGCTGGAGCAGCCATGGGAATGACCACAGAATTGCAACCCTAGTGCTAAATTTTCACACCTCATTATGGTCCCCCTTTCTAACCCAGAGCTTTTAAGGAAAGCAGAGCAGCTCTCAAGAGACATCTTATTTATTTATTTACATTTTTATAAAACAAAAATATGTGTTGAGATGCTGTGCCAGCATTTATAACCATCCACTGAAGAGAGTTTACAGTAAAACATTCTGGTCATTAGCAAATCTTGATAAAATTCCTCTTATAAGCAGGCAATTGAAAAGCAGATCAATATCCTAGTCTGTCTGAGACCTAATTGCATTACTTCCATTTTCTGTCCTTTTATATCAGCAGAAATTTTGTCCTCTAAGGAGCAGAGGAATGAATTTCAGAGGTGATGTTCATGGGATTCCTCTGAGAGTCCTTCATGGGCACAGGATTGGGCTGGAAGAAGATGGTGAGTTCCATCTCTCAGTCTGGGATAACAACCTGTTATGAAAAATCACATTATTTCTTTTGTCTCCACCTGCTTGGATTTTAGTTTGGCTATTTGAGTATAAGGTGGTGTCAGGGTAGAATTTCTTGCTGAGATTTTGTACTGGACTTTGCACTGCTGGACTGTTATTTCAGGCTCCTTATTATTAATATAAAAAAAAAAAAAAAAAAAAAAAAAACAAACACCACTGCAAAAAGAAAACTCTGGGGGCATTTGCAGAAGAAGCTGATTTTTCAGGGTGAAAGCAAGTCACAAGTATTAAAAGGTCTAGTATAATCAATATGTAAACTTTTAGTTAGAAATACAGCAAGTGTTGCAGAGGCTTTAGTCATCACATTGGCATCAATTGGCCCAAAGCTAGTTTTTTTCTGCTGTTTAAAACATGAAGTGTGGTTTCAAAGATCCAATTCCTTTTATTCTGATGCTATGGAACATCATCTGTCTCCATCTTGATACAAGGATGAAAGCTCACTCTCACATCTACTTGGCTATACTTGGTCTGGTGAATAAATAGAGTAAGTTACCAAAGAAGTATCTTTGGGGATTTTGGTGGGTTGTTTGAGCTTTTGGGGGGGTTGTTTGTTTTTTGGTTTTTGGGCTTTTTTTTGTTGGTTTTTTTTCCTTTAGGGTAGTAAATGGGTTGACTAGAAAAACTGTGGAAACTGCAGTCTTGGAGATACTCAAAAATTGACTGAACCAGATCCTGAGCAAATCTGCTCTGCTTGATGTTGTTTTGATTGGAGCCTTGGACTCAATGGACTCAGGAGACCATTCTAACAAATTATGTTGTAATTCTACTACCTTAACAGTAAATCACAAAATCAGATGAGCAATCACAACTCCCTTGTGCAAGGAAGGCCAGATCAACTTCCTTGCTGAGATATATTTCACTCAATTTGCTCAGGGCAAGATTGAGCCTCTATAGTTCACAAAAATAGTGGTCTACTCCTCAGCTGGGACCCAAATGTACTGAAATGCAATTATACCTAAATACAGGGTAGAATATTTAGTGATATGTAGCAATAGTTACACACCAAATCAAGCAAGCAGTGACTGAAAATGAAAAGCCCAAATCTGAGATGTAGAGAAGGGATCAATTTTCTCTGAAAGCAGGACACATCCAATAGTTTCATAGAATCATAAAATGGGTTGGGTTGTGTTATGGTTTAGGATTCTCCTAATTTAGTGTTCCCATGCTGCTGCTTCCCCTCCCCTTCCAACTGGAGGCACAAAAGGCCCATGTGAAAAGAAAATTTGAACTTTGAGTCTAGTGAATTCTCTTACTGGGGAGCTTTTCAGGGATAACGTCTATATTTTTATCTAAAGACCCAGATCAAATTTACTCAGGTCATTTTCCATAGCCATTGAACCCCTACTAGATCTATGGAAAATCTTAATTTTTACTTTGTAAGCAGGAGTTTAGATAACTCAAAACAAAAAACATGTTTTGGCTATTCTCTTCTCTAGCTCTCACTTAACTAATAATTATTCACTACTTCTTGGCCCAAATTATTGCTGAGTGTAACTGTCAGATTAAATGGTGCTACCAAGGATATCACTTCACAAGCTTTCAGAAGAGGACATGCACAACACCTGGTGTAATCCTCCCCATAATGGAAGCCACAGGACCTCTGAACTAATTTCTAGCTCAAGTCCAATAGAGCATTGTCCTTGAAATGATCCCTATTTTCAAATTTCTAATGGCTTAGAACCCTTTATTTCTTTGCCATTCTTTTTCTGTACCTTCAAAGTGAGAAGTGGACATTTAATTTTACTCATTTTTTCCAACCTTTGGCTTTTCAGCCATTAGATATGTTAGGCTGGAGAGCTCTATGAACAAATTTTTATCCTTGAAGCAGGTACTTCAGGTCCTCTTCCATCTTCTGCCAAATACAGAGCAGGTTAAGCTCATATTATGTGCCATTTTTTCTAATCCTTTCATTATTCTTTGAATGCTCCCTTAAGGTATTCAACAGGGAAAATCCTGAATCTCTGTATTATTCATGAACTAGAACTGAACATAGTACTTCAGCAGCCATCATATCAGTGCCAGATACAAAATATTACCTACATACTTTATGTACTTCTTTCTAAAGATCAAAGCAATCACATTTCTTTAAAGGAAGAATGAAAAATGATTCTGAACACAGTCAATTGAGATAAGCCAAGGTATTACAATCTGTTCTAAATACTTCCTATAGAATGGCAGGGAGGAATCAGCCAAAGTGCTGATCTTTCTCTCAGAATATCCTAAAGCCCAGGAAAAAGGTGTCTACATAGATACTATAGTGGGCTTAAATTCCTTCTCCACAGGTTTACTAGGAGTTCCTTCACGGATGAACTCAGAATCAGAAGCTGATGGATGTCTGGACTTCTCATGAAGACTGAGTTGTCTTCCTCCATGTGTCCCCCACTGAACAAAGTGCTGAATTCTCTCATGCTGAGACTCAGACTCTCTTTATGTTTATAGTGTTTCCCCTGCTCAGCATGCTGCCTTCTGAGGAGTGACTATACATTGTGCCTCAAGTGTCCCCCTGGGTGCCCAGATTCACTTTAAGCTGTTTGAAGACATGGGTTTAAGACAAGCTCTAGGTAACAATCAGGTAAAAACTTTACATTGGAACCAAGCCTGCCCTTATTCTTCTGAGGCAGACAGGGATGTCCCAGCACACACACACACAGACATATCCACCAGGCTCCACCACAGCAGTCCTGATTTCATGTGCAAGATGCTGCAGGCTGTGTAGACAGATGAGTTAAAGGCAGCCTTTTCCAGAATCATGTTATACTGGAGAGGTGAAAAGTTGTTTGAAAGCAGTCTTTGGCCTTCTGTTCTCTAGACTGCAGAGCCTATGAGCTCCATCCTTCACTTACCTGCATCATCACCTTTGCAGTAGGTTGGTAGCCCCATAAATTGAGGTACAAATTCCAGCAGACAGCAGGCATTGCAAACTGGAACCCTGCAGGTCTGAGGCCTATTCATAGATCTAACCATAAACCATGGTCCCTAGTGCCCAGCCACCCTAAACAGAGGTTTTTAGGAACATCCTCTAACAATGCCTTGCAGAGCAAGGGAAGGGCAGGAATGCAATTGTGTCTCCCAGACTCTCTTGACCCAGCTGTAAATTACATGTGGGTAATAAGGACACAGCTTACATGAAAGTGACTTCCTCTGTCTGACTTTAATTGTTTTATGGAGACAGATTGCCTAGGAACCTTGCTGCTGCTTCAGTAATAACCACTGGATTTATGATAGATCCCAAGATTTCCTACTTTAAAGAAAGTTCATGAGTGTCTGAGCAGATCTTGGGTACTCTGCCAGGAAAGTCATGCAGACACAGCTTTTAAGCCACCCAGCTCATCATCAATGAGCAACTGCAGACACCCAGGATGTTGTCTGGGTGCATGGCACTGGCATTTCCACAACTACTTTTGCAGCCCCTCTAAACAGGGAGCTCCCTGTGGGCTGCACCCCCAGATGATGCAGTTCAGGTATTACTGCCTGTGCCACAAGCAAAGTAATTTCTTCAGTATAGAGTCCTCTCAGTGCTGGTGAGAGGTTTTGGTTTGTTTGGTTTTGGGTTTTTTGTAAAGCAAAATAAAAGATTGATGACCTAATTGGTTTGTTGCTATCATTTACAACAAGCCATCAACTGAAGTAAATACATATTGCTCTATTTAATTCAAGGGAACAAACCTTCAGCAGGAGGATTTGAGAGGTAATGGGGGATTTCTTTTGGGGATAATGATATGAGTCAACGATAAAGGAGATAAAAGATCCTTTTGTAAACTGCTAATCTTTCCTCTTCCATTGAACCATTGTTCTACTGTAAATGTGTGATTGTGCCCTCTCTTTAGTTAAAAAAATTCCTAATTTTAACTGAATTCTTTAAAAAAATCAGTATCATATCCCTTAATTTGTTGAGAAGCAGTAGAAAGGAACACCTCATCTTTGCTGATTGGAGAGAAAAGTCTGTAAGATCAGGGAAGTGCTAACATTAGAAGGAGGGTCAGGAGCAGGACAGGAGGTTTGAAATACCTTTACAAATAACATGAATCACTTACTTTAAGTGTAGTGCTCATGGTGGCTGTGCTACATCCAGTAAGTGTCACTGCAGGTTGTTTTAGCTGTGAAATGAGTCAGAAATGTTTCATAACTGCACAGCTGGCTTCCTCTCCACTGGTGAGTGACCTCTCCTCCCTGGCAGAAGCAATCCACTGCAAAACACAAGGTGAAAACTCGCAGATTAAAACAATAGAAGAACTTCAGTGGCCAAGTAGTCTTGCATCATGTTTTTAAAACACAGTCTTTCAGTGGTACAGTGGGACTGATAAGATTTGAGGTGTTTTCTTCTCTTGCACCACCTTCTTTTCTGGCTTTGGGTCAGTAGTTTCAGATGCATTTTGCACCAGCTGTCAAATCAAAATTGGAGCTATGGACTTTATCCTCTTTCCCATGAAAATTATTTAAACCCTTATGCTTCAATTTGAGCAATTGTGTGAACTGAGCTGTGAAAACTGCTAATACCACTTGGGATAGCCTTGTTAGAAGTTGTACCTGAAGTCTACAGGAATTCTGTCTCTCTCAGGGGATAATACTGCTCCACAAGTGTGCATTCCTGTCTGTACACTGCTGTGTATTTCAACACCAGTTAGCACCATTAGCTCAGAATCCAGCTTGGAGCCTTTGGAATACTTTGGCACCAACACTGAGAGTAGATTTTGTTCTAAATTTCATTTGCGAAATGAATTCTCTGACTGCCAATAGAAGATGTAAAGTGCATCTTTTATGACAAGAGGAGAACTATTTTGGCATTACTAATTTCAGTTTTAGTTTTATGTTATTTACACTTGCTATTCTAAAGAATTTCTCTTCTATTTGCATTGCTCTTTCTTTTCCCCCTTTTTGGTGTGACTGCCTGTGTTTAATTTCTGATGTAATTAAATTTTGTACTGCAGAAGGACCAATTCTGTATATATTAGGTTGTAATATGTAGCTATAAAAAACTGAAGATACTGTGTAAATACTAGTTACATACACTTACCTAAAAAACTGAGCTCAGTTTCCTAACTGAATAATCTAAAAAAGAAAAACAATAATAAAATTATTTGAATCTTTCCTCCACTTGATAAGCAATTAACTCATCTCCCACATTCAAGGAGATACATTCCTCATTTCCCCTCCATAGGAAGAGAATGGCCAAGCTGGAGCATGGGAGTGTGAGAGAGATTTCAGGACATGAGAATGAGATACTAAATTGTCTGTTAACTTCACTTCTCATATTTAACCTAGTATGTCTTTATCTTTCCATTATATATATGTAGAATTCAGTAATGCACCTCCCTAAACATTATTTTGATAGGCTTTTTATTTCTGTGAAGTAAACAGGAATTACAGAGAAAGATACTGAATATGATGGAGCAGTAATCCAAAAGAAAGAAATAAAAAAACCTAAATAAATTACAGATGAAATTAAAAACTTTACAGGTGACCTTCATCAGTTTTGGTGGGGCTTGTGTTTCACTCTACCAGTTCTAAGCTTTTTACTCCTTTCACTCCAGCTGAAATCAGACTGCAGATAAAAGACACTCGTGGAAACTGGAGATACTAAATTATGTTCTGTAGTATGCATGGTGGGATACAGAAAGCTGCCAGCTCTAAAGAGCACTGCGATCATAATGAAATTTTCTGAAAGAGAGAAAAGATCAGCAAATCTCAAAGGGACAATTTCTGTAAGGCTGAATGCACTCAGTACTCCTACTGAATTAAAAAGTTCGAATTAGAGAGAGTTTGGGGGTTCTTGGAATAAGTGTGGGGGGGAGGTAGGACTGAGAGTAATTGAACTGCTAGAGGCCTTAGATTGTGCCAAATTCTCAGTCCTGCAGTACTTCAGGCAATCCAAAGATAATGTGAATCAGGCTGAAGCTGTGGTGCTAACACAGGTGTGGCTGGTTGGGGATGCATTCAATGAGTCATGCAGGAGGCCAGAGCAGGCTTTTCAAATCATCCTTTGGAATCATGTGCTCAGCATCTTACATGGAAGGAGCAAAATGTGCAACTGATCTCTCATCTAAATTTAGCTGCATGCAATTTGGTTATCTAGATTAAATTAGTCATCCTCATTCCTGAAGAGTCAATGGAGGCTGAGAGCACAATGAGGTGCCTTCAGGAGGTGTCTGTTCCTCTCCACTCCACAGGAAGATCAGGATGGCTGAATTACATTGATTAACTTGTAACTGGCAAAATTAATTCAATCATCTCTGCTTCTGTCAAAGTAACCCTTTGGTCCTTTTCAGTTACTGAATGATGATTTATCTTCTTGGTTCCTCTTGCCTGGCCCTGTTGGGGCTCTCTGGGCTTACTCATGATTTATATTGCATTAGGAAAAACAGAAGCTCTCCTTCTGCATTCACTAAAAAGGCTAATGATTTTAATCCATTTGTACAAGAGGCAGTGACTTTGTACAAACTGAACAAGAGAAAGAACTACTGAGACATTTGGTTTGTTTGAATAGAATTCTTTTCATTGTTTGCAATGTTATATTATTTATAACATAGAATAGGAAGGTTGGAACTCAGGAGTATACATTCACTCCAACAGAGGATCTGGTTTGTGTTAATTCAGTACTTGCCGGAAAAAGGAAAATAGCTGTTTTTGTTAGGATGGACATATCCTTTAAGAAAAGCCTATTTTTTCCCTGCACAAACAGTTAACTGTAGACCTAATCTACATCACTTTCATGAAAGGATTATTCATTTTGCAACACCTGTCCTGCATTAGCAAATAACTTGCAACTAATTTTAACAAATTCAGAAATACATGAGGAAGTGTAAAACATTCTGTTACAGGTCACAGATGAGCTGTTGGCTTTTGTCCTTAGATGTTCCATTTGTAGAAGGACATACAATGCTGTGAAGCAGCTCTAGATCTTAAATTTCCTGCATTTTAGTGGTCTTATTTTGTTCTTAATGTGAATACTCTGCTACACGGTGTTACTCATAGGAGCAAGTTTTCACAGCATCATTTTTCTTTGAGCAGTGGAGAACACAACCCTGTGCATAGCCACTTCCAGCTGTCCACAGACAACTCACCAGGATAAGTAATATCTGGTCCTGCTATTGCTCCTGTAAAGAGCCTGAGAAAAATAAAGCTTGAAATAAAGGAAGACAAATTTCACTCTTCTAGCTTTGAACCTACAGGAAAACTAATCTCTGAAAAACTCCCCACACAATTTGAGTGGTGAATTTCTGCTCTTCACAAGCGTTTTCTTCCAGAGGTGGATTCCTGTTCTGGTGGATTCACTTTCACATGCATCATTTCTCCGTGGGGAACAGCCCACAAGCACTGGAATTAGTAATGCAAATTGCAAACCACCCAAGGTGCTGATCTAATTTAGCTGGGGTTTGTTTTCAATTAAGAACAGGCGGGGTTTTGTTGCTTTGTTTTGTCTCTTATCTCGACACCTTTCCCTTCCCTCCTGAGGATACTTTTATTTTAGACAATTGAAGAGAAACACAAAAGAATTGTTCCTTCAGTTATAGTAATTCTGCACAAGGGGTAAAGCTGGATCTAAGAATACAAAGAAAATCAAATTCAGATACTGCTTTTTATTGATCGTGCAAAATAAATAAAGAAAGTGCTAGGTTAAGTTCTATCCAACATAAAGGATAAATGAGGAGGATCTTCTCTACATAGGTTTTCTAGTTCTATGCTTATGGTTGGAATAAAAAATGCCCAGTTGCCAGGGCATACATGGAAAACCCTATTCTACAATCTCAACCTGAGGTTTTGCAAAATTCAATGTTAATGTTTCCTGCCTTCTCAGAATGATTCCAGTTATTTGACTTTGCAAATCTATCCATAAATATTTTAAATATGGAAGCTTGTTCAATCTGGGGGTAGACCAATTTAATGAAAACATGGCCTGAGGGCTAATTTAGCTGAATAAATTCTTCCACCAAATGCCTTTGGTTCAGAATAAATCAATTAGAAACAACCTTGAGGAGTTTTAGTAAAACAGATTATATATATAGTTCAATGTAATAGAACTGCAGGAATTTGTAAATATTATCTACCATGTCAAAAGTGTGCATTTCTTTAGCCTGATATCTGTGAGCAAACTTATCTGGATTCAGTGGAGCTGATGAAAAGGAAAAGGCTAGACCAGAGAGTTAGGAGGAACAAGAGTTCTGTTCACACTGCATAGAGTTTTTCAACACTTGGAACAAATCAGTCATTAAAGAGAATATACTCCTCCAGCACAGGGCCAGTAGATACAAGTGCCACAAAGAGGTTCTGAATTATCAACAGCTGAAACTGCTGTAAAGCACCAACTGTGAAAATTGCATTCAAAACCAAGCCTTGCTCCTTGAGGTTTGGACTTAGCAGCAAATTATGCTGAAGGATACACTGTTTGGTACTATTTTTTCAACACAATTATAAGTTTGTAAAATAGACTAGGTGTTTGACAAGTATGCAGTCATCCCTGTGTTCTTCAGCAACTATCAGTGTGCTCAAAAATATATTTTTATCTACATACTTAATTTCAATTAGCAATTTTTTTAAATGAAAGAGAAACTAAAAAAGTTTAAACACTAAATCTTTATTTTTGAGTGCTGCTAGGAAGATATTTTAAAATTAATAATATAGCAAAACAAAACAGTTTGGACTAAACAGGATACTTCAAATTAGTATGTAGTAACAGCTTTTTTTTTTTTTTTTCATTTTGCCACAGGAAAAACAAAAGTCCTATATAGGCCTGAACTACCTCTTCCTCTTTTTATTTCAGAAAATGAACCAAACCTTAATTTGCACAGCTCCACCTTTATATCAGAATTTTTTTTGTGACCATCATGAACCAAGAGAAACTTACACTGCCAGCAAAGCCATTAGAAGGGGTCGAGTGTGGATTCTTGGGGGATAATGGTAAAGGTATGGCACCAAAGAACTTTGAAAGAAATAAATTTAAGAAAGAAATAGATTTACATCTCCTTTGTTTATTTATTCATCTACACTTTCCAAGTGCCCTTTCACATGGGAAGGATTTACTCATGTGTTGCATGAACCTGCTGCCTGGACCAGTGCCACTTTGCTCTCTGCTGTAGGAATAACATCAGGATAAAAACTGGATATGAATTTCTGAAACAGCACACAATTTCTGCAACAAAAATACAGAAAATGTCTCAAATAAAAAGAAAAATTCTCAGATGCCTATGGAGATGTGGTTTCCAGCCTGAGGAAGAGAAGTGTGAGCAGTGTCTGACCAGCTCATTCACACTTGGAAGCCTCTCCCCAGTTTATCAGGGGCCTTCACAGGGGCCTGTGTTGGCTCAGTTCTGCTCTCACTGGCTGTATTATATTAGTAAATTAAACAGAACAGCACTGGCACATTATTATCCATGCTGTTAAATAGTTGGCACATTCCCTGAAGCAATTTTGCTGTGGTGTTTTCACAGAAATTACTCAGGCATGGCACAGGACACAAGCCACTCACATCAGGCAGTATGTGCCCAACCAGCCTCTTTTGGGACATTAAGCCATGCAGATGTGCATGTGTTATATCCATCTCTCAGAAATTAGTGCTTGGTACTTTTTATGATACAGTCCCTGAGAGCAACAGGAATCAACCTAAGGTATTTTTCCAAGCATAAGATAGTTTCAAAGCATCTAAACAGCATTGTCAAAAGGCTTTTATTTTTACTAGAAATAATTTTTTAAATGCATTGTAAATTATTATAGACAACCTAATTCTGAAATGTAGGATTAGTGGTTGAATTGTCAAAACAAAATCAAATTTAGGACTTTCTTTTTCTCTATTCCTCCTGCTGTAAAATGAACAGTGCCATGGACTGTTGAGCATTTTTCTGGTGCATGGAGAGTGCCTTCCCTTTCACCTTTTCTGTGATGGAGAAGTACAAGACCATCTGTGTGAAGCTGTTTAGGAAACCTGCATCAGACTGAGCTTGACAAACTCATTCTACTGATGAATTACATTTGTCTGAAGAGCATGGGGACATGGTTATGAGAGAGGAGAGGTGGAAAAGTTACTGCACAAGTAGGTGTTGAAAAGGAGGTCACTATGCAATATCACTGGATCCTGTGCCAGGGCTTTGCTGCTTAAGTGCCCTGTAAACCTGTGCTGAGTGGTGGTCTGCCTGTATTGGGAACAGATATGATTTTCAAGGCAAAAAGCCCTGAGATTGGGGCAGGGCAAGAACCTGCCAGTGATCATGAACCATTGGGCAGGTGCTGTAAAGGCAGCAGTGTAAAACAGAAGCAGGTCCCAAAACCATGGCAAACCAGACCTGGATCCTCAGAGGGGACCAGCAGCAGCAGCAGGTGGGTGCCTGGTGCCTTGGTGCTGCTGCTGCATGCTCTGAGCCATCCCTGGCAGCAGCAGCACAGCTAGGCAGCCCTGCAGCTCCTTCACCAGGCTGGAGCAAAACATCTTCCTAAGGGATGAGGGACACAAGCAGTGACTTAAGGAAAAATTTACGAGGAACAGGCAGAAGGTTTTTTGTTGTTGGGTGATTTGGGGTTTTTTAATCCTATCCCCTGGTAAAACTTGTATGATAGACTGATATTACATGGGAACAGAAGCTCTTACCAGTAGAAACAAGAGTTTCAGACTGTAGGTCTGCCAGTAAATAATCAGTACCAGGACCTGAACCTCTGCCCCGGAGGCCAGTTGATCTGACCAAGTTCACCCTGTTAAACTACCTCAGTTTTCAAAGCACCCTGGTTTCTCCCAGACTGGCTGCTAGGCTTTCTCCAAAAGTGCTTGGAGAGAGCCCTGGGCAGCTACCAGCAATACTGAATCAGGTCTGGTCCTATTTAGTTCAGGAGTGTGGATGTAACCTTAAAATATACATCAAGTCATCTGTTGCCTTAATTCCACAGATTTCAAAGGATTAAGCCCAGAAGGAAACTTGCCCTAAACTGTGCATTCTTGCAGCATGCTCATTATCACATTTGCCTTTTACTTGCACAGCTGTAAATCCATGGAAACCAGAGTAATTCAGGGATGAATCAGGTCCATTATCTCCTCGTGTTTGTACAGCATTTAGCACAATGGTTCCCTGATCCTGATGGGGATTCATGTTATTTTAGGACAATCAGAGCTTTCATTCGTTAAAATAAAGTATATTTTTAGCCAGAGCCAGTTTCAGTGGCAATGTATGGGGAGTGGGGGTGGAGTGTGTGAATGAAGGGGAAGGCACAACTGATTTTGCACCGCATGACTCTGAGCACACCTATCATATGCCTGAGAGATTATCTCCCCTTCTGACCAGGACTGCTGTCAGAATATGACCAATGGGGGACTCAGAAGAAAAACATGTGCATATTATTGCATCTTTTTAAAATAAATTGCATCATTTTTAGGGCTCAGGATGTGAAGCCCAGTGTCTTATTTTGGAATATTTGGGGTTAATATTGGTATATTTAGTGCTTTTGCTGAAAAGTAATAAATCAGGTGCAGCGCCGTTGCTTAACATGGAAAGTTACATCTCGAAGATGTAATTTGCTCCACACTATTTTTCCCCCTCATGCAAATAAAAGGAACCAGGAACACTTGAAAAAGCAAGAACTGTGCTGTGCTCCATGTTCAGAGTTGCTTGTTTCAGCTCTTTTATGAAATCTTGTTAAGACCAGTAATAATGAGATACATATGTGGAACATATATAAAAACATTATACATGTCTTACAAAATATTTGCTATATAAAGAACCCAACTGTGTGTAGCTATTTTTCAAAGCAGAGGTAAGTCCTAGGAGAAGACAGAAAAAAACATCAGAAAATCACAATGCTAGCAGGCTGGTTCCTAGCTCCTCTAAGTTTAAATCTGAAGTATGTGCTTCACCTTCGAATTATTTTCACAGACATAGATGGGGAAGACTGAGTATCAGCTGATATTAATCTAGTGTCCTGACATGACAGAATCACCATGACTCCCAGTAAATGTAAGCTCATACTTGCAGCTTAGAAACATTAGAAACACGAATTTTTACAACTGAAAATTACCAGCAATTGTCGGTAGAGTTGTAAGAAGTTTTAAAAACCAACATGTGAAACTAGAGATCTGTCTTTCCAGTCCTAACCTACCCACTAGGAAAAACAGAACTGTAAAGATGGAGCTCTTTCAAAGCTGCTAACTTGTTTTTCTTCAAGCCACCTTATTATCTCACTGAAACATAATCTAAAAAATTCTTGCAGAGAAAAAGCCAGGTCCTGAAAAGACTGTTAATCTAGTTTAACATTTGAAAGTCCTCTTCTGGTGCTGTTCTTAATTTCACAGGTAGGCCCGTTAATATTTCTTTGCTTACTACTTAACAGAAAACATTTTATTTGATGTGGGGGATAAACTGTTTTGGGCGTGGCTTCCATAAGTCTATAGCTCTAAGAAACATTAATTTCCTTCCAGATTGGAGTTGCCCGTGTCCCTTCAGTGGGAATGCAAACCAACAAAGGAGTGCTGTGGCACGGAGCTACCTGATGGGTGTGTGCCCTTGCTGTGCTGTGAGAATTTGTTCTAGCACATGTACAGTGCTGAAGGCTGGCAGCCTGGCTTTAATGTGTCCATGGCTGTGTCAGAATCCACAAGTTGTTGAAGGCCTTTGCATTTAAGAATGATTATGTTGCAGTTTAGTGCGTGTACAAAAATGGTAATAGCACTGCCTTTTCCCAAGAGTGGCTGCAAGGCAAGGTGTCCCACTAACATCCCCAGGAGTTAGTCAGTCTCTGGTTTAGTTCAGTGAAACCCTGATAGTTCACACCTTTGACAGCCAAGAGGAGAAGATGTGAGTTCTATCAAATTAATAATCATGGTAGCATCTTTCTTATTCTATTTGAAAACTAATCCTTTAGATCCCAGTAGGTAGGTAGTTCACAGTTAAAAAATAACCTTTGTTTTTTTTTTTTACTGGCAATGTAAATTGCTGCAAGGCTGCTTCTCAGCCCAGTGAAGTAGTTAAGTCATCAGTGTTCTATTTGCTTTATACAAGTATGAGATTCATCTGCCCTAACCAAAGTAATTAAAAGTAATTTTTCTAGTTTTGGACTCATCACCATAGGCTTTTTTTATCATCAGTGAAAGGGAGTGAGATTCATCTCAAAACATTGTGCAATGATTTATCCATGAAGATGCCACCCTTCAGCCTGGAGTGTTCATTGAGGAGGGAAAACAGCTATTCTTGAAAAGTATTTTAATCCCCATGATATACTATTGATGCCACAAAAAGTATAGTGAATTTGTGTAAGCCATCAAGCAGAAAACAGAGAAATCTCACTCAGAAACTTCACATTCACACAGATGGAAGATGCAGTTCCTTCCTTCTGTCCCATTGCCATCAAACACACAGAATCACAGAATGGTTTGGGTTGGAAGGAGCCTTAAAGATCATCTAGTTCCAATCCCCCTGCCATGGGCAGGGACACCTTCCAATAGACCAGAGCCCTGTCCAACCTGGCTTTCAGCACTTCTAAGGAGGAGGCATCAATGATTTCTCTGGGTGACCTCTTTCAGTGTCTCACCATCTTCACAGTGAAGAATTTCTCCCTAATATCTGATTTAAACCTGCTCTCCTTCAGCTTAAAGTCATTCCCCCTTGCCCTGCCACTGTACCCCCTTGTAAATTGTTCCTCTTCAGATCTCTTGCAGCAATTTTCAGGTGCTGCAAGGTTATTCTAAGGTTGTTCCAAGGTCTTCTTGGAGCCTTCTCTTCTGCAGGATGAGCAGACCTAACTCTCTCAGCCTGTCACAGGCTGGGATATGGATGACAGGACAATACCATCAGCACCAGCAGTCTGTTTCCTCATGCAAGGCAGCATTGCTGGAGACCAGAGCACAACATCACCAGGTGGCTCAGCAAGGAGAGCAAGCTGGGAGAGACATTCTATCCCTAGAAATGCAAAGGATATCACACCAAGACCCATCCCACCACAGCTCAGAAGTGAAGCATGGGTTTTATACCCTCCAGGTGAGGTGGACCACACCAGGGCAGAATCCCCAGTGGACTAAGAGAAGTCAGTGAACAAATATTTTATGTGGTCTAGGACACACAAAGGAAATAATAGGCTAGCATCAGAATTTCTCCAAAATTTACTCAGTCAGTAAAAAGCTTTGTAAAGCTGAAAATGAAGTTAGTCAACATCAAATGAAGCTAATCAACAACTTTCTTTTTTTTTTTTTTTAAAAAGCCCATCAAATAAATGCTCCTAAAATTAAAAAAAAATAGTCAATGAAATCCAAAGAATGTTAAATATATTTAAGCTTCTTATGATACTAAATATAAATAATTTAATCTAATAAATTCTGAAGAGCAAATGTTAAAGAATACTGAGGAATAATCTCTTAATCTATTTATGGCCCCAGCAATGATGTTCATAAATGTGTGTTATTTTATAGTGATGAATTTTCAAGCAGACAGACAGAAGTCTAGGTTATTATAGGTCAGAATAAACTCACTTTCAGCTAATTCAGCATTTAACCTTGCCTGTTGGGCTGCAGCTCCATGGCCCTGGATTCCCACAGAGCAGTCCAGTAACAGAACTGTTCTTAATTTCAGTTTGTATAATCTATGAGGGTGATGGAGTAAAACACAATATATCATGGAACAAGTATGACTAAAAGTATTTGAGAGAGCATCATGCCTCTCTGTCATAGGCAGACCTGTGCTCACCACCACTGTATCTCAGCAGTGCTGTGCTTTAAATTGCACCATTAATTATCTTTCAGTTTCTTGACTTAATTCAAAACTAAATAGGTCTGAGGGAAGCAGGTTGAAAACCTGATAAAGGGGACACACCACAGTCAGTCAGAACCATCATCAAATAGACCTTATCTAAAATTTTGCCTCATTGATTAATCTGGGTTTGTAAATGCAGCCCTGAGCTATTCCCTATCAAGTTGAGATTTGGAGGGTGGAATATCTGGTCACTGTGCAACTCATCTGGGCACTTATACATGCAGAGTACATAGAACTCTGTTACTCGTGGAGTAGCTGAAAGTTACAAAAGACTGAAAGATTGACATCAGAATGGAAGATTCAGATTTTGCTTCTTCCTCTGTCTGAATGGATTCAAAGTGATCTTCTTCCTTTTATAGAAAAATCTCCAGTTATTGAAGCTACAATCCAGTTCTGCAGGAACATCAACTTCCCTATTTATGAGGTTGGGTAACTTTTCCACAAAAAGGAACCTGGCATAAGCAAGAGAACAGTCTCAGTCTTTGTGATGGTCTTACTGTCATCCAAGAAGCAAAAGTCTAGCACTGGGTACTGCTTATTCATTTTATGTTACATAAAAATAGAAAACAATCCTGAAAATAAAACCAGACTGGAGGACTGAGTCCAGTTAGAGGTTAGAACTCATTTTTCAAAGTCCATAGGATGAAAGTTCAGCCCTGGTGACAGAGCCTTCTCTTTTTTTTCAGTCTGCACATGGACATCTTTATTTCTTGACTTTCCTAAATCATTCTAGTTTTTCTGCTACTTTCTAGTGTTAGCTGCAGCTTTAAGTGTTAAAGCTGAAATTCTGTATTGGCACATGTGCCTGTACAGGGCAGATGTGTAAGTTTTCACTTGTTTTATCTGTTTGTGTCTTGCAACATGCTACATTTCTTTCCATTTTCCCCCCTTTTTTCCCTATTTGACTCCTGTGCAAGAAATGTGTCTGCAGAATTGATCTGGGAACTTTGGTCAGCTTTGGAGAAACCTCCTTTTAGTGACCTGCATGGTTAGTTTTACCATCTGGTTTCTCCTGTGCTCCACCTCTCTTGTTACTTTGTTGGAAAAAATGGACTTCTGTTGCACAATCAATCAAGTGTGTTCTGGGTAGGTCAAGACAAAACACAGCTGAAGTGAACAGTGGAAGGGAAATGCATCACTGGCTCATGTAAAAACATATGAAGGCAGGTCACTTAATTGAAGATTTTTTTCTGAATGATTATTCTATGTAATGGTGTTATGCTAATGAAGGTAAGAGCTCATCAAGGAAATGTGAGATGCTTGTCCTTACAAAAGGTAAATGAGATCTCTTTTTAAACTTCCTAATGTTCAAAGTTAAAGGAAGAAAAGTAAAACAGCCCATTATAATTTTGTATTGGGAAACTAATTCTATCCTTGGTTGCACATAGCTCCCATTGACCTCTGAGTCATTTCCACAGATCTGCTATGAAAATGTTGCCTTAAATATATAACTGGTAGGAAAAGAATTCTTAGTTTTCCCACATGAGGAAACTGCAATTTTATACTGAAGATACATCAAAGATGTATATGCCCTTTGTAAAGATTGCTTTTCAAGATGAAAATAAAACCCTGCCCAATATTTCCAGGAATAAGCACTAGTGAAATCCCTACTGAATTCAGCCTCAGTGGAGGCATGTGCAGAGGCACATGGTTTGTAAGTGTGATCCTGTCACTGTGTGCCATGGGCTTTTCTTGGGAACCTGACATTTTTGAGCAACAAGTAGCCTGAAAAAGAAAAGAGACTGCAGTTTCATGCAAGAAAAGGACCAAGCAGGAAATATGAATTTCTATTAGTTACAGTGTGGTTACAATGAGAACTTTTCATTCTGACAGGTCAAAAGCCACTGTTATTGGAGCTAGAGAGAATGTTTATGGTCATGCTGGCAGAATCACAACCTGTTTCCTCACCCTTGGGCACCCAAGATGAAAAACCCCCATTATTTCCCCCCCTCAAACGAGTCCTCTTTGCTGAGATGCCACTGGAGTTTCAGAAGGAGCCAGTCTGGAGTTCCTGCTCACTCCAGGCTGGCAGGATGGCCCTGGCATGCCCAGAGCCCAGCCCCACGTGCTTGGCGTGGGTTCCGCGAGGTCACACGCCTGCAGCGTGTCCTTGTGCCCAGCTTTCAGTAACTCCATTGCTCCCACACTGCTGGCAGCAGCAGTGTTCAAATAGCTTTGCTGGCTTGCATCTTTAATTGTGAATGGGCTTTTACTTGTTCTGAGAAGACCATAGCCTTAATTCAGTAATTATCCCATGAAATCGATTAATTAAATCTCTGAGTTTGACTTCAGTATGAGGATTATTTGACCTCTCAAGTGGAGGCAGAATAGTCATGATGTCACAGCATGGGTTTCAGCACAGCCCACAGCTGATGCAGAAACAGAGTGAGCACATTTTGGAGGGAGCACACAGGCTCATGCACACGTGTATTTGTGCACATCACTACCAGAGCATGCAAATGTTTGCCTGTGCCAGAGTTAAACAGGAAACATTTTCTTTTAGCAAAAAGAACACTCTCTTTCCATCTACAGTGGTGGCCTTGACAAAAGCCACGGAACAAAATGGCATAAGGCTGCTGCTGCCCACGTATCTCATAAGTATATTTGTACTTCAATCTGACAGAAATGCTTTCCTTGATTTGCTTTTTGCAGTTGTGATGCTCAGTTTTCCTCTCTATTTGTTTTAAGGCAGAATTGGCTGCCTTAAAATTTAGAATTTAGTATTAAAGCAGAAGATTTCTGTTAATATGTTCAATTGGTTCTCTGATGATTGCTGCCAAAACCAGTTGTAAACTAACACACTATTGTTATCATGGTTTTAAGACCTTGAGTAGCTGCTGAGTTTTCAGCAGACAACTCACCAGACATCTGCCTTTCAGAGACAGATTAAATGAGTTTTTTTAATAGAAAATGTGGTCATTCAGGAATTTGTTAGCACTGACTGAAAATAAAATCCAAGATTTTACACACAGAAAAACTTCAAAATATTTTGATTTGCATATTTGATTTTGATTTTCAGTATTAATTTGGATATTTAGGTGTAGTTTTATCATGATGTGCAATATTTCTCTATCATATGCAAAATCTCATAAATCTCTTAATAAAAAATTGTCCCATATGAAAAGTCAAAATATTATTTTCAGAAAGTGGGAACATAATATTTCAACAGTACACTCTGTCCTTAGAGGAGTTCTTTTGTGAGAAAGTATAAAGCAAAATCAACACCTTTCTTTCCTAAATTATTTTTTTGGATTTGTTTTCCATGAAAAGACAATTTGTGAAGGAATTTCAGTTGTCTATCTAATTATTGGTTCAATTTTATTAGAATTAAGAGATGAAACTGTATTGGGTATTCTGTTCCTTACAGTTACTTGAATTCATATGTCTAAAAGAAAGGTAAGACCACAGACAGTCTTTCTCATAATTCATTAATTATATTTATTATTTTTCCTCTAGATCATCTATGGGTGCTGGACATTTGCATACTGTTGAATTTTCTCTTCTTTTCTCAAACTCAGCAGAAAAAACAAACAAATAAACAGACAAATTTACCTAGAAATCAGTAGGTTCACCAAGGCACCTTTCCAAACCACAATAAGCTATAGCCTATATTTCAGTGTCTTAGGTAAACAAATTTATCAAAATTTTATCCAAATTGTCACTAATTCTATTAATCCAGCTGCACAGCTAAGTTAAAATGATACACCATGATATGTAAACAAAATTGAGCTAATTGTACTCAATTCACACAATTTTAAGAGTAGCTTTGGACAGTTGTTTCTAATTCTATTTGACTTGGGTTTTTATAGTTTTCCATTTTAAACTCCATTTTCTCTAACTTCAAACTGCAAATGGAGTTGAAATAACGTGGAACACACAGAAACACCCTCAAACATTCAAACATTCAAACCCAGGTTCATACATTTAGGGGTCCTACAGGCAGAATATCTCTTCTTTAGTTGCATGCAGCCACTGTGCCTGAAATGAGCTTGCAGTAGAAAATATCTGAGAAAATGTTTCTTTAACTTATGATTTGAGAGGCATCACTTTGGTGATTAGATGTCTAATGTGGAATTTATCATTTATGCACAAGTAAAATCGGTGCAGTGAGTGACAGAAACAAGCACTTTATTGGGGAATTGTTCACTCCACATTAATGGTGCATTTAATTTTGAACCAGTCTGGTTCTTTGAACAATTTGTTCCAGCTAAGAACAGATTGAGCTGTTCTTTGAATCATCTTTTCAGCAGGCAGTACAGTGTGATTTTATGATAGCTTTTTTTTGTACTGTAGCTGAGTTCATTTGAGGTAACTCTTGCTGAAGTACAGAGGGTTTACAAAGGTGCTGAGTACTGCCTGTGATCCAGTGGGTTTGACATGAAGACAGCTATGTGGACTGTTTGTCTCACATTTAGGCATTGACACATAGTTTTCTGACAATTTAATATTTTGTTTTCAGCTGTGTATCCCAGCACGTATGTTTGACATTTAATGTTAATCCTGCTTTGTATGTAGATTTCTCTGCATGAGCATCACTGTAGAAAGTATGCAGGAAACTGGAGGTGAAATCAGTCATAGGAGGTTTCCCCCTTGCTGGATGGATGTGAGACTTGGAACTGGCTTTGCCAGCTTTGGTGGGGAGGAATGGGTATAGCAGTGAAACATAGGGCATAGTGCTTTGGTTACTTTTGATAGTATATATATATTTTGTGTAGTATATACCCCAAGGGATATGTTGGTACAAGGCAGCACAGGAAAGGGCTCTGGATTACTCATGTGACTTAAAACATTTTTGTACACACAAACATGATTATTTCTATGAATTTTCTGCAGATTCCTCCAGTCTGAGATTCTTGTGGACTGATTTATAAGAACAAAGTAAAATTTAAAAGACCTGATGCAAATTCAAGGCTGTGTAACTATAAGATTTTACCTTCTGCCAGTTTAAAGTACCTTTTCTTTGTCTTTTCTTTCTTTCTTTCTCTTTCTTTCTTTCTTTCTTTCTTTCTTTCTTTCTTTCTTTCTTTCTTTCTTTCTTTCTTTCTTTCTTTCTTTCTTTCTTTCTTTCTTTCTTTCTTTCTTTCTTTCTTTCTTTCTTTCTTTCTTTCTTTCTTTCTTTCTTTCTTTCTTTTTTCTCTCTCTCTCTCTCTCTCTTTTTTGGCAGTGAGGAGTTGAGTGTGGGCACTACAAAGGTCTCCCTGAAGCTACTGAGAACCAAAAGTAGAAGACATAATTGCAGTTTAATGAAACCAATTTTAACTATTCCTTTCATCTCTGCTGGGATGTTTATTGTCACTGTTCAAGTTTTCTCTTTTAGACAAATTCAAGCCATTTGCTAACCTGTTCGTGCTAAATGTCACCCTGTAAAATAAGTAGTTTTGACAAATCTGCCTCCAGTCTACTACCCCAGGATGTTAAAATTATCACAGTCACATTCCTGGTTTTTGATATTAAAAAGGTGACTGTTATTTGTCATTTCTGCCAAAAATACCATTCTGTTTCTCATAGGAACTCTGGGGATGATCTGGGTTTCAGTTTATACCTTAAACAAAACCAAACCCTGTTGTAGAGTAAGTATTCATAAATATATCTGATGATTTATAACCAGCACAGTTTCCAAATCTGTTTAAAACTGGTGTGGGATCCCAACAGCAGTCACTTGTCTACTGTGCAGTTTTCCAGAAAAGGCTGAACTCTGGATCAAACCCCACATACCTGCTGACAGACTAGGTGGTCCTAAGGGTTAGACCATTAAAAACTACTGCTATCTTTTATTAAATGCAACAGGAATGGCAATATTTGCTGAATATTTAGGTACCTAGTAGTTACCTAATTTGTGGTATAGAGATAAGGACACCCAAATCTTCAAGGCAATCCAGTCTGAGGTGCAACTATTAAAACTCAAAAACCTAAGGTCACCAAAAAGTAAAAACTACAATGGCCACTTCTGCCCAACAAACTACCACTGGCAGAAAACAATATACATATATTGCTTTTTAGCCTGGTGTTGGATTATTCACCTGGAAACTGGAATGGAATCCTCACCCGCCAGCTCCCTCACCTGGGGAGGTCCAAACCTATCTCACCGTCTTCAAGAAGAAAACCTAGGACAGGAGACATGGCATGCATGGTCTAGAGGAGCTCACCATCCCCTGGACTGTGGGAGCACACCAAGAACCAAGAGGCTGGGGCTCAGTTTCAAAGACAGAGGCAGAGAGCAACCATTTGAGTTTAGAGAAGATGGAAAAGGCATTTTGTTCTGGACCAGGGTAATAGACCTGCTTAACTTGCTCTGGTCAATGTCTCTGGAGCTGATTTTGTGAGGCAGGGAAATGATACTAGCTAAAATTACTAATTCTTAAAGAAAAAATAAACACAGAAATAAAGCAAGAGCTGTCCAAAGTGTAACACTGGTTTACCAGTGAATAATACAATGATTACTTCTCCATAGTATGAAGCTGTAATGAGACAGTTGCCTCCAGCACTAAAAAATTCAAACATTTCATGATTTTTTGATACTTTTATGTTCACAAAACTCCTAGAAAGCAGGAAAATGGATGATTTGCAATTCCCAGTTGTAAAATGTTTATCCATTTATTATGCAGCCTTTAAAATACCCCAAACACATATGCATTCACAAAAATATTAGTCCATTGTACAAAATTGCAATGAGGTTTTAATAGGCCCCTTTTTTGCTTTCTTGATTTCAGCTTCTTGTTTAAGTCTGTTCTTCAGTCCTCCACTTATTTTACAGCTCAGCTCTCTGCCCTGCATTAGCCATACAATGGGTGCTGAGCTGGCAGACAATCTGTGTGCTCCTGTGCTGCTTTTTGAAATGAGCTCCAGCCCCTGGCTCCTCCAGGTAGATTCAGTCAATTTAAGTGTGAAAAATCACAAGCTATGGGCTCTGTCTTCTGAAGTACTGATGCAAAAGGTAGCAGTATTGCATGGCCCTAGGGATGGCTGGATGGCTGCTTTGTACTGCAAAAAGCTGAAAGAAATAGTTTTGCTTTTGGGAGTTTTATGTCTCTGAGGTAGAATATGAAGTACCTGATGAGGAAGTTATGGTTCAAAGGAAGGTTACAAAAATAACAGCAGCCATCCTAAACTTATCTAAAATATTTACAAGAAGTCTGCTACAATGTGTGGGTTTTGACCTGCAGGAGCACTAAATTTTATTCATCTTGTGCTGGGGAACAAAAATCATTTGGCGCACTAAATCAGCTTCATTTTTGTGTTTGTGCTTATAGGATTTGGAGCAGAGGTTTAGATTATAAGGAAATAGTTGTCAAGTGTAAAGTATAATTAAGACAATTTTGGTGCCAAAACCAAGATTTTATTTTTCCTGTGTAACAGGGATTTTAGGTTTTTTTCCGACTCTTAACATAGAGAGGATAAAAAGGGGCTGTTTTTTCTCTTATATATGAACAGTCAAAAACACACCAGTATGACATTTCTGTTGCATAAGCAGATAGTTAATTTCATACTTTGAAGTCTTGGAGAGATATAAAAGTATTTGTTAGTGTCACTACAAATTTAACTAACCTTCCTGTGTTACACTTCAGGTGCAATGTGTAGAGCAAAGCTCACTAAATAAATATTTAGGCTTCCTGGCAAAAATTTCTAACCACTGCAGCTTTGGAAGGAATTTTAGAACAGATCTCATCTCTTTCCATCTACTAAATCTATGACTTGGTATAACTATCATATATATTATATCATATATTATATAATAACTACCATATAGTTATTTTGCTAGGTTGTATATGAAAGTATACACAAGAGTGCCTCTAGACTTGGACTTCATGTACTCTCTGATTATATCATCTATCCTCTAATAGCTGTGGTCTGCATTCAAAACCAGTGACAAGTAGATAAAAGTGGAGGGGATGGCAGAGTAGTGATGGTGAACTGTGAATAAGGAGGCACATAATGCTCTTTTGCAGTTCAGTGACCTATACAGACATGCAGTCTGTTGCACATAGGTAAAGCCTTACAAAAGGAAGACATTGTAAAATCATGGCTTAGACCTGGTACTTCAGCTAAGCAGGAAAGGACTATGGGAAAGGGGCTCAGGTGGATTAGAAGTAGAAAACAAGTTATAACCATTATGTGCTCACATCATGGATTATGGTGGTTGGCTAAATTCCATTTGTTGTGCATAAATGGAATATAACTGATAATGGGTAGCTGCTGAAAATGGCCTGGTTTTGCAATAGAGCAGCTCTCCTTTTCAACCTGCCTGGGGACTCTGCATCACTTCAGACCCTCACCTCACAGCAAGGCCTTGAATTTGAGAGTCACTGGTAGAAATCAATAGGCAACAGCATTTACATTACATGATTGAGCCCAAAAAAATTCCTGAGGTCATTGCATCAGGACTGAGCGCTGAAATAACAAAACAGCAACTATAGATCTCAGATGTTCACCTCTCTCAGGTGACTTCTGCCTTGGTCAGATGAACCCTCTGAATGAATCTTGTGTCAGACAGAGAAATACCTGAGAGCATCTGTGGGGTGCCCTGGTGGATGCAAGGGATATGATTTTTTGGTGTCCCTTCTGTCATTAGGATACTGCTGGGAACCAAGAAAGCAGTCCTTTCTCAAGCTGCTCAAGAACAAGAAAGTATATCAATGATGAAGCACCTGTGAGAGACGTGTTGTTTTGCAGAAAGCATGTTTTCAAAGAGGTGTTGCCTTCTTGGACCAATGAGTCTTTTCTATTCTGTTTTGCACGTACTACCCTATATAACTAGTGTTTCCTCAAATAAAGCTCTCTCTTGCTTCTCCATTACACGAGGAACTATGTTGCATTATCCTTTCTGCTGCTCTATAGCCAAAATGCAACACCCTCTTAGCAGTTAGCAGACATAATTACTCAGCAGCACTGGCAAACCTCCTGAAATCCCTGACAGCAGGATTGGGCTGATCTCACACCCTCTGAGGACCTATTGATAGGACCACAGCCTAGATGACAAGCTTAGACTAAGCACATAGGGTTTAGGCAATTGAAGCTAGGATGATGTGAATCCAACCTAGGATTCCAAATATTGGAATATATGCAATATCCAAATCATTGGATAATACTTTAAGTCAATCTGGCCTTAGCTTGCCTTCCAAGAGGGTTCCTTTTTCTTTCACAATCAGCATAAGATACCAAAGAAAATCTTTAGGCTTTCTCTAAACTGCAAAGGAAATGGGCCCTTTGTTTGAAATTCACTTTGATACAGAGGTGCAAGATAAACACTGGAACTAACAGCAAAAAATCCTCTGCTGATTTGAAAAATAACTGGAATTTGGTAGCTCAGCTCCAGCCTTATTTGCTCTCTTCCAGTGTCCTTGTCAGTAGGTTGCACATGACATATCTGTGCTGAGGAAGAGACCAAAACACTGGAATGATGAAACACTGTGAAAATAGGTACTGTTAAAGTAGGTGATGGAAGTTTGTTCTGAGTATACTGAACCCAAAATGTTGCAATTTATATTTATTTATTTATTTTCTTTTTAATTCATGTAATGATGTAATTGAGCTTGTATTGTTTGGTGGGACAGAAGGACTGTGGGCGACTGTGGGAGGAAATTTATTTCCTGTAGCAACTGCAGTAGGTGAGGAAAAAGATATGTAAGGAAAGGAGGCACGATGTAAAAAAGGAAATTTATGGTATCACTTCTCTATTTATACCAATGTATATACAGAGAAATATTTAAAATGTGTCTCTTAAACCAAAAGAAAAAAATTGACTTTATCCTGTGTCACCACAAAAAAAATATGTGCTGCCTGGTACATGCATGTGGGAAATGAGGTAACTATTGTATGATGATTTACTCCAGCTCTACTAAATCACTAGCTCTGCCATTTTCACTAAGAGAACAGTCTTCAAAAGCTTGGAGTCAGAAGAGCAGGAACATCTTGTTACCAAAATACTTTGAAAGGTGTTTGGAGGCTTGCAAAAAGCAACCACCCTGAGATTCAGATTTAAGGCATCTAATTTCCCTTGATTTAGATAAGAATTTGCAAATAACCTTTTAACTTTAGAAAATAAATAACCTCAGGTGAAAATTAAGCACATAACCTACTAAGACGTGTTTCAAAGTTTTTGGGGGACTAAATTCTCAGCAAGACTGAAAAAGAGCCTTATGCTCAAAAGCACCTTCCCAGTTCATGCTGGGAGACAATCAGCAAACTGATCTACCCCACAAGTGCCCCAAAGCAATACAAACCTGTTATTCTGAGGGCTCCCTGGCTAACCAGCTTCCTCTAGACAAGAGTTCAAGCTTTATGAGAGAAGGTACAAGTAAACCATCCATCTGGTTGCTCCTTTACACACTCAAACATACCTGCTCTGCCAGCAGGTATTTAGTGTAGTCTGGTCTGGCACAGATCCTGTGTGCAGTGGTGTAGCCATGCACCAGGCAGCTCCATGGACCACTGTAAGGTTCAGACTTGTTGCCACTCCTGGCCAAACCAGCTAAAAGTCTGGTCTAACTGTAAAACTCAAAGCTTTTGAACTAGGAGCATAAGCTACCTATGGAAAGAGAAAAACATCTAAAGAGAAAGAGCATCTCACTGTACTGAACCCAGATATGAAAAAGAGGGACAAGAAGGAAGGAGAGTGATGGTTGTGTACCAGTTCTCTGAGTCAAGAGTAATACAACTAATGAGTTGAATTTTAATAAGCTCTTTTGTCTTTAGTGGGGACATAGATAGTGAGAGAATCTTCTTGCCCAGATTGTTGGTGTTAAAATAAGAAGCCTAGAAACCAAAATTTGAAGATCTAAAAAAATAAAAAAATAAAAAAAATGTAACTTCACTGAGGTTGCATAGTCTAAAGAGAGCAAAACTGAGAAGAACATACCCATAAAAGCAAAAGGAGAGGTATCACTCTCCACACTCATTAGAGACAGAAAAGAGATAACAGATCACAGAATCACATAATCAGCTAGGTCGGAAAAGACCTTTGAGATCATCAAATCCAAGCTATGGCTTGACACTTGTATGATAGATCCTGTAACAAGGGAACTAAAGAAGGGCATAAGGAAACTACTTTGCAATAGGCAGAACACTGAAGAACAGCCTGCCTCGGGACTCCAGTTTCCCCAGGCAAGATCTTTGCACTTAAGTGTGTTTTTCAGGTTTAGGACAGTTTTAGTTTAGATTGCCCTGAGGTCTGTGCCATCCCTATGTTTTATTACTTGTTTTCTTGAAATTTCAGCTGGGCAGCATTTCCTTAACTTCTTTCCTTTTCCTATTGTCTTTCAATTTCCCTTCTATTACTATTGTAATATCATTGTATTGCTGGGATAATTCAGGCCAAGCAATTAAAGATTGAATTAAGAATGTCCTTTTACTTATATATTGGTTTACAAAACATTCTTTTCTTTTCTTTTCTTTTCTTTTCTTTTCTTTTCTTTTCTTTTCTTTTCTTTTCTTTTCTTTTCTTTTCTTTTCTTTTCTTTTCTTTTCTTTTCTTTTCTTTTCTTTTCTTTTCTTTTCTTTTCTTTTCTTTTCTTTTCTTTTCTTTTCTTGTTGGGTATAGTTGATTGTAAGGCTGGAGAAACTACTATGAGATAAGATTTTTTTGAGATCAGGCCATTTCTGTTGCAGTGGAGACAGAAACAAAGAATTTAAGTCACTAACCTATGAAATTATTTTTTGACTGCTTCCAGGGATGGGGTATCCACAATTTCTCTGGGCAATCTGTTCCATGCTTCACCATCCTTACATTAAAGAATTTCTTCCTGATATCTAATCTAAACCCTCTTTGGTTTTAAGCCATGCCCTCTTGTCCTGCCACTGCCTTCCCTTGTGAAAAGTCCCTCCCCAACTCTCTTAGCCCCTGCAGGTACTGGAAGGTGCTGTGCTATGCTGAGCCTGGAGCCTGTTCTCCTCCAGGCTGAGCAGCCCCAGCTCCCAGCTGTGCTCACAGGAGAGGGGCACTGGGCAGCCTGCTCTAGTGGGAGCTGTCTGCCCGTGGCAGGAGGGGTGGAACAGGATAATCCTTAAGGTCCCTTACAACTTAATGCTATTCTATGATTCTGATAATCCTGTGTAACAAAATGTTTTCTTTTACTTGACATTATCTGAATCCCAGGATGAACATGAGGTCACTGTTCCTGTTTCTTTGCACCATTAGACATCCGTGTCCGTGGGGCAGGATATATGCTTTAAAAAAAAAAGTTCTGTTGAGTAACTTCATCCTGTAAAATGATGCAATTCTAGAACATCTAAGAAATATGCTAGTATTACTTTATCAGTAACATATAATGACAATTTTCCTAGGATCTCACAGGAAAATACTAAACAAAATTGATTCTGCAAAATCTTCAGGTTTGGAGTCTAAGAAAGTGAAAGGCTTGTCTCTTAAACAAGTAAGACTGATTGCAATGCATATATACTGTATCTTAGTAACTAAGCAACAAATTTTGTACCAGACTTAAACATTTATCTTTATTGAAATTAAATAAGATTAGTTGATTAGGCATCCAAAAGCCTCATCCCCACTCATTTCATTCTATTTTTTCTGTCTGTGAATCTATTTCCCATCTTTTATCTAAAGCTAATATCCATGTGAGAAATGATATGATGTAACTATGAAAAAAAATGTGGCTACAGAAACAAATAAAGTGTACCTGTGGTGATACCATCTGAACACTTCATATTTATCATTGTAGAATTGTCATTGATGGAAGTTGCAAATCAATGGAAAATCTGTGGCAAAGGAAAGACTTCCTTCTAGAACACTTCAGTATAGCCTGGAAAAAATGTGAGGTGATATTACTGTAGAAAACCTAATAAATTTGAAGATTCACCACTATCTTTAAATAAATTAATAAAGTGAAAAAAGCATTTAAATGTATGTTTAATTTTAATTACTTAAATGCATGTTTAATTTTAATTACATGAATAGCCAGAATTTATTTTATGGTAATTCAGTTTCTTTATATGATGAATTCAGAAATAGTTGATATTTTATTGCTACTTCAGTACAAAACTTTTTGCAAACTTCAAATGCAAATGAAAAAATAACTGTTGGAATTTGCCCTATTCAGTCTCTCCACAGGTGTAGAAGTATCTTGATGAAAAGTGCTGAAGTGCCTGAGACTGCTTTCAAAGGAAAAGCTTTGGTTATTGCCCTGATAAAATTCACCTCACCTCAGTCTGTAGAGCAAGGAAAATCACCTTGGTTACAGACTTCTAGCTGAAAAATAACTTCCTGAATAGCAATAGAGATCTTTTCTACATCTTTTATAAATATTTCCTTACATTAGTACACAAAAGTTCACCAGCCAAGGATGGTGCTGTGGATCTATGGGGACAATTCAGTGTCCTTGATTGCCAGAGCACATTTGAAAAGATCCTCAGCCAAGAGATGAAAATATGCTCAGAGTGCTAGAACTCTTAAAAGAATCTTACCTAGTGAAATTACTGTCTCAGGGAAGTGTCTCTGACTGGTGAGATAAGCATCTTAAAATAAATCAGTGCAATTAATTTATGGCCATAAGCAATATCAAACATGTTACACCTCCCAATAACCAGCAGTCACAGTTTCAGTTTGATACTTGAGGCCTTCTTTGTCTTATCCCTATCAAAGTAGTAAACTGTTTATACATTTTATTGATATTTTCATTTGTATCCCCAGGGAAGTTCAGGAAGAAGAGAACTTGCACTAAAGACAAACATATAGAACAAAGCCATGATTTCCTTCAGTCACGGCACATCCACAGGGAAGAATAATTTGTGGAAACATGGAGATGGAGGAGTAATGGATTCCTGTGTCAAAATGATGAGTGAAAGAAAGACCTAATTACCATTAATGCACTTCAATTATGGCTCAACGGTTCTTTAGCTGTATGTTCCCATTTAATTTTCACTTAAAACAAAACAGTTGCCACAGACCCAGAGCTAAAAACAGAAATCCCTTTCAGCTACTGGCAAATTAGCGACTAATGTTCTTATTATATAAGCACAGGGAAGATTGGCTTCTTGCAGGCAAACACGGGAAGTGCTTGTTTGTTTCAGGCACTACTCCTCCTCCCCCCAAACTCACAGTTGAACTTTATTTCCAATGTTATAACCAGCTAAGCATGATAATACTTTTTTTCTGGTTCCTATTTAGCTTTCAAAGCCCTCACAGGATTTCTGTCATGGATCAGTGGCACCTTCCAGGAGGGAGTGAGGTCAGTGGATATCCTTGGTATACAGGAAGGCATGTTCTATTAGAAAAGGGAAATGTTTTCAAATCCCTCAGATCTTAAGCTACTAAAAATAAACTAATGAGCCTTAAATTGACTTTTTTTTTCCACAGCTTTTCAAAGCCTAAAGAAAAGTATTTATTATCTGGGAGTGACATGCAGGAAATTAGTCTTATAAGTTGTGATTAAATGATTATAGTTTCCAAATTTCTTAATTCTAATCTTAATATTAATCTGTTGTAGAATGCATGTTTCAACTTCATTGTTTTGGGCTTTGGTTTTTTGGGTTGGTTTTTTTTTGGTTTTGTTTTTAATTGGTTGTCATCTTATCGTGCAAAATTTTTATGGTGAAGAAGCTAAAAACGACATGATGTAAGAATCACCTTGGTATTTGACTGTTTGCCTGGAACAGTTTTGAAATGGTGTCCACATTCAGTGCTGCCTCTCTGCATCACTCCAATAACCAAAATAAAATTGATAAATTTCCTTTTTAATTTTAAATTCTCCAGAGTCAGAGTTGGATTACCAGCAAGGAAATTTGTTGTGTAAGAGTGTGAATGGATGTGAATTTATTAGGGAAACTCATCCTTACTGAGTCTCCACTGAATCCAGTCGAGGTATTTCTAGGAGAAAAGCAGCCTTAACAATGGACTAATTCACACTGGTCCCTCAGACCCAGTGAATTCCTTCCCATGTTTCAGGCTGCAGGGCAGGCTTAGGATAATCCTGGTGCACTCACTAGAGCTGAATGAGCTCTGTCTGCTGCCTGTTAGGGCTGAGCTGATGTAAGCTTGTCTGTGTCTGGCCCACTCACACCAGAGAAGTGGCAGAGTTTGGAGTAGTCCAGCGAGGATGCCCTGGTTTGTAGCTTGCCTGCCCCAAGGCACTTTGGATGTGGCTTCTTGTTGGGGAGAGGATGAAAGAAGCTGTGTTATGCCATGTCAGCTGGCTACAGAGAGTGGGGCCTTGCCAATCTAGCACTATAAAGAACCTGAGCAGAGGAGAGATTAAAAACCATCAGACAGTTTTTCAGTGTCCTCCCCCATGACACATGTGCTGTAAAACCTCATTGGGAGCCTTTTCCGTGTTGAGTTACCCACAGAGTGGCACTGCAGCCAGGGCTGCTGCTGGCCTGGGCGCTCAGAACTGGAGTTTGCACACACACCTTGTGTCAGTAAGTTCACAAAACCCTACATGGGGTGATATTTTGGGCTGGCTGTTGCAAGGCTGTACATCTCAAACCAGCCTGCCAGCCCAAAAGGGAGTCAGAGATGTGAGCCATAGACAGAGGAGGGCTATAGAGCAAAATCATCCAGTCCTAAGGAAAAGTTACAAAGTTAAGCAAGTTGCAGATTTCTACATCCAAATGAATTGCTACTACTAGCTACATCTACCAGCTACAAAGCTCACTGTTTATTCAGGCAATATTAAAAAAATCAGAATTTTTACACTTGCAGAACTTACAGTTTCTTCCAGAAGTTTAGATAGATCACTGTGAGTATGGCAGCCACAAGACGTCAGAGAGCATTTGGAACACCTGGTAAATCTGGACCAAATCATGGTGAATATCAACAGTTCATGCCTTGGGTTGAGGACTGAGAACTCTTGAAAAGTCTTTGCCTTTAAAATGCAGTCGCTAATGACAGTCCCAGTCTCATCACAGGACATTCAAATGAAATAACTGCAAAACAGTGTCTGCAGAACTACACGTACTGTTCTTTGAAATCATTTTAATTGCAAGCACAGAAGAGAGTCTGTATTTCTGAAATGCCAGAATACAGTGCTGAGCCCTTTGCAATGACTTGAACTTGACAGAATGGGTGAGGCCATCCCATTGTTTCCCTGTGGAGATTTGTCTTTCCTTTCCCCACTTCCCCACAGAAGATCTCCAAGTTTCTTCCTCCACCTGCAGAGTTCCTGGAGGAAACTGTCTATATTTCATACAAAGTTCAAACATACCATGTTTTCATCCTAAAGTTTATTTACATTTCTTGATTACACTTGTTCTGGCTCATTTCCTTTGTTTCATTCTTGCCAGCAAACCTTGCTGGAGTGCTTGTCAGTTATTAATAAATTGCGTCAAACAGTAGCAAGTGTGGTTCAACAATTTGGCAAATATTAATGAATGGCATTTTCATTGTTAGGAGAATTTTTGGCCCCTTTTCAGAGCAAACACAAATTCCAGCCCTTTAACATCTGGTTTTGCTATATTCAGATTGTTAAGAAAAGAATAAAAATAGAAGGAAAATTATAGAACATTTTCAGCAAAAGGATGTAGGTATTACATCACTGAATGGACTTTTAGAACTTTAAAAAAAATTAGATTAATGAGTTTTGTTTAGCTTTTGAATGATTCTTCATAAAGTTATGAATTTGAAATCAGAAAAAAACCATAACAAGCATTCTTAAATAGATTCCGTGAGAAACTTCAGAAAGAATAGATGGATGCTTAGTGAAGAAATTCTAGTGATAGGAACTCTAGTGCTACCATCAGTGAATTATTCCATCTAATTAAAGCATTCTTCTTTATTGTTAAAAAAAAAATCTATTCTGAATGGACTCTGCATCAACTTCAATCCTCTGTGTTGTTTTCAGATTCTGTTTATAGCTCTCATTATCAACTGGATGCATCCATGATTTGACCACAACCACAATTCTGAGACTTAAGAGAATTTTTTTTTTTCCTAGAACACTATGGTACTAATTTATCCTTGCATAGGTAGATTTTTCTGAGGATCCATCTCCCATATCCAAAGAAAAGAAGGGAAAGAAGTAGAACATTTTTCATTGGTAATTTAAGTGCTTTCAGAAGTTTTACTGCAATGCTTATAACGTTTTTCATATATTTAGCTGAGTCAAAGGCTCCCTTTTATTATATCTCCATAGCCTTAATTTTCTCTGGAAGACATTATCCATTACTGATACACTGTGAACATGTTGGCTCTTAATCTACTCAGTGTATTCATAGTCTTGTTAAAACCACTGATATTATCCCTAGTAGTAAGGAAGATTTCAAACTACTCTTTAAATATGAAACTGTGCAGTTAGCAAATAAGGTCAGGCTGTCCCCAGTTCTTCCCAAGAAGGATCTCTGTCTTTAACAGCAAGTTAAACATTTAAGGATGGGTTTGCGGCCACTGAAATGTGTAGTAACCTAAGAACAATCAGAGGTTTTTTCCTGGGTATGTCCTGAGAGTTAGGTCTAAAGAAGGTGAGCAGTAGGTGTGACAGATCTCACAGCAGTATTTAAAAGGGCAGGAGGTGTTAATTCTCTGGGCATAAATCATTTGGCCTCAGGACCAGAGAATGGTACCAGGCATTCACTTCTCTTGCCTAGGTGTGCTTTCAGCTCCCCTGAAGGCTGAACCTTTGTATTGTTTTAGCAGATTCTGAAATTCATAGACCTACTCAAGTGAATATTCCTTAGCAGTCGCTAAATGTTCTCAATTGCCAGTGTTATGTCAGGAATGCATTTGAATATCTGAGACTGTCTGTGCTTTGGGCCCACTGACACAGCCTAAGTACACATTTGAGTATCCTTTCAAGGAAAACTCCTCAAATTACATTTCTAACTTTTTCAGTGTCAGCTATACACTTGGAGAAAAGACTGCTCAGTGCCTTTTTGAGCAATCTATTAAACCCTCAAGTGCTCTTAAGTAGCATTAGCTGACAGCTCCAAAGGCACTTTCTAGACCTGAACCAGATGACTTATTACAGCAGTATTTAGTTACAAAAATACTTTTCTTTTTTTGTGAACTAGCAAACCATTTAGTGTGTGCAAGCTTCCAAAGCTAACCTTCATAGCTGGTCTTTGACTTCATATATTCATAAGATGGAATAGGTGGCAATTTAACACATGGTGCTTTGGGGGAGAAAAATAAAGTCTAGTATATATTTAAGGACAGGTTGTTTCTTCAGATGCTTTTTGCAATCAATGGGTTTAATCTGATGAATGAGGATCTTGTACACATAAACCCCAAAATCCCAGGTGTCCCTGTTCAAAGGGAGTGAATTTAAGAAAATGGACAAGTCTTTTCCAAGGTGAGTGAAATTAATTTCTGTTATTAGTAGCATATACTAGGACCTCCTTAGACCCTTATTCTCAGCAGTTTGGCTTTTAAAGCTGTTCAAGCAGTGTCTCTGAAAGCTGTGACTAATAAAGGATCCTCCTTCCTGACTACATCTCAAATCTGATGGATTTGTTAATATGCCCACAGGAGACACCATATTTTTCAGGTTGGAGACATCATATTTCCATCAAAATCTTTGTGGAAAGGAGGGAAACAATGACATCCTGCCTAGACCTGCATTAAGAAACATTAAAGAGTAATTTCTCCTTTGTCCTCTCAAGTCTTTATATCCACAGAGAACTTCCACAGATGTCACAGAGAATAGATGGATCAGCAAGGCTGTGAAACAGCTACTCCTCATTTTCATGTTTGTTAGGCAGAGCCCAACACTTACACAGCTGTGTGTCTTGAGAGGGCACTCGTTTTCTTAAATGTAAAACTGCCTGGTGTAGGGCATTCACATCTGAGAAGATCATCTGAACTTCCTTCTTAGTCATTGGAAGACATTGAATAATAGATTTCAACAAAGGCCTCTGAATTGAAATTAGAAATATTAATTGCACCACATGCTTCTTTTTCTTAGTAGGTGTCAAAATACTGATCTTGAATATATATGGATGTCTATACAGGAGATGCCTACAAATAGCTGAGATGAAATGCAATCCCACCATTTACACAGAGATTGCAGAATCATAATTAGAACAATGGGTTTTTTTCCTCCTCAAAGAACTCTTGGAGCAGTGGTGGTATGCAGGTTTTACACAACTTCGAATATTGACAATGCAATTGATCACTTGTTTTCATCATAGTTTTGATCACAGTTTATTCTGATAAATAGTTCCAAAACAAAACAGTTTCCTGAAAGTTTGGGTTCTAGTTATTTTATGTCACATGATGAAGTGATTTTGGAAGAACTTCTCTGAAGCTTTAGTGTGACTTTACCCTTGACTAGAAATTGGAGAAATAAAATTAGCTCAAGTATAGTCAAGAAATGAGGGATGAAAAAGAAGAGAGAATGTTTTTCCTGACAGCAGGAAAAGCATCACCTGGAGCTCACACCTCGTTATATGCCTGAGGAAAGAAATCTTGACTCAGGAATGACAATTGTGATGTGGAAAAAGGACAAACTCAAAATGGAAATTTTCTTAAAGATTTCACTAACCACCACCTTCTTTCCCTCGAGGTGAATTAGTTAGATGTCTATCCAGGTACACATTCTCATTATTTTTATGGGAAATTAAGAACGTTTAGATCTTTTCTTAGTTGATAGGTTTGCTTCAAAATCACCTTCAAGTTTAAATGCTTAGGGGAATAACGGGAGATAAAGAAAACAATAGACAAGCAGGCACACACAGCCCTCGGCATTATCTAAGGCTTATTCCACAGGTAAACAAGTTTCAAATTCCTAAAAAAAAAAGGAGAAATATTTAGAATTGACTAATGTTTACGAAATGTAAGAAAAATATCTACTTTATATGTCTCAGAAATCCAAAGTGAAGGAGAGTCTATACTGGGCTGTGTTTTTAATATTGTAGAGTAAATGATACATAAATCCATGGCTTTTCTGTAAGAGCATGTCCATGGTCTGGACTTTGCCATTGATTCCCAATGGGACAGATCAGTCCAAAATCCAGGATGCAATTATTCAAGATCTTACAATAAGTTTCTGCCAGCTGCTATTCTCCTATCAATACTTTACAGCTATGGGACATCTTTCAATATTACAATAAGAATGAACTGCTCACCTTGTCCCATGTGTGGGGTCCATTGCACAGAATTCCTTTGCTGTTTAGGAGCTGAACAAGCCTGAGGCATTATAATCTATCCCAGAACAGAGAGGGGAAGTCTCCTTTTCCCATCTTTTTCTGACTGCTTAATTCCCAATTAAAAAAAAAAAAAAAAAAAAAAAAAAAAAAAAAAAAAGAAGTCAAGCAAAATCTCAAAACTGTGAGGAATATTGGTTTCTTTTAGAGTCGTGGGCTCAGTGAAATTTTAAATCCTTGATTAAATCAAGGAGTTTCCCTTTAATCTCCCTTTATGTCACACTCCAGAATCCTGCACCAATTTCTAAGCTGCAGCCCTTATCGCTGAAAGGAAGATTAAAAATTATTTGCCTATTTGCAAAATAATCCATAAAAGGATAAATGCAGAAGTGAGTAGGTTCAGCATATACGTGTTCACTAAATATTATTTTACACAATTAGAAGCCAAGCATTTAGTTATGGACATGCAAATGTTAATGTCAATTAGAGCCATAGAATCCTGAAACCCCAGTTACTATAGTGCAAACATAGGAATGGAATACTGAACAAGTATTCTTGGAGAGGAAAAAGCATAACAAATATTTGGATAAAAGTTTATGTCCACTGAGGATATAAAAGGAACAGAATAAACTACTTCCCTTTCCTTTCAGCTGGCCAAGAGAATCTTTTCTGTAAATGTGTCATTTCTCCTTTGTGGACCCATATTCTATTTGTTTATCTCTTCTCACCTGATCATGTCCCATTTAAGTTAAATGAAGGGAAATGTTTGTGCTTCTTTAGAATTTACAGTCCTGCCCGCATCTATTGCAATGGTATTGTAAGTAAATAAAAGTACCTTGCAATGAGATAGTATTTTAAAATATAAAACAGAAAAATCAAATCAAATCTAGTGCTTTAGCCCATCAAATTCATTGCCATTGAAGTGTTTTGGAAGGTAATTCTTTAATCCCACTGATAAATGCACTGAGATAATGCTGCACTTCTGTGTGTGCTCTTGAGCACAATGCCATGACATTCCATGTGCCAGAATTTCACCTGTTTTTGTTCCCCGGTGCTATTCAGTCCAAGCCCTGATGGACAGCTGTCTCACACAGTGCTGTCAGTGCTGCTGGTAAACCTCCTGGTATGACCCATCCTAAAGGAGTCAGATGGCAGAATTGCAGGGAGTGGGGAATGTGTGTTTTGTAAGGTTACACTTTGTTTTGCAAACTCACCCAGATGGTCTCTGTAGATTGCAGTTTGTGAGCTTAGTGCTGAATCAACAGGATGTCCAGCTCCCTCACCTTCTCCCCTTGTTCTGTAGCAATAGGTGCTCATCCTACCCTAGGGAAATGTATGGACTTAGTTATATAGAAAAAGCAGATAAAGGAAAGAGAAGAGATATTTCCTCTCCCTGAAAAAAATACCAAAAATACCAAATCAAACCAAGGCAAAACAACAAAAGCAAAAACCCAACCAAAATTGTAGCAGTCATACAGGTTAGAAAGTATTTGAGTATATTTGGGCCATGTATAGCAGCAGAAAAGACTGGAATGGAATTAAGTATTACAGCAGTCTCATTTCCTCCTGTTTAAATCTCTGCACGAGTGCTTTAAGGTCATTATTCTCACACTGGCTAAATTAGGCACCTGTAAAGTTTCATTAGCAGAAATATTACCTTTAATTTAGTTAGGAAGAAAGTGATTTGTTATAATGTGTGCAAAGATAACATTTTATTAATTGCCAAGTCAGTGGCAAGAATAAAAGAATGGAACTCCTGAGCTCTAAGTATGTGTCTAGCTCCTTTCATAGGAGGCATTAACTCCCTTTTAGAATGAAGGTATTTTAAATTTTGCCATTTATCTGCTAACTGGAATCAGAGGTAGTGGTAGTCATGCACTGGTATTCTTCTTGGCTGTCTAAAGACTCAGAGATGTTCTGGGATCTCTTTTCTTGCTGCATAGATCTTTCATCCTTCAGGAAGAAAGCAAAGTGTCAAGATAAAAATTGTCTTCCAGCATCTTTTTCCATGGTGAGCTCTGCAGAGCTTGCTCTTGGAATAATTTTCTGTCATCCTCAGTTCTCTTGTTCTGTTTTAAAAGAGAGAGTAACTCAGCTTTTCCCCCTGCTTTGATGACTTGTATTTCTACCATAGATATGTGCCAGCAAAAATCTCCTTGGGTCACTGCAGTCTCCTTTCTGCTAAGAGGAATCCATCACTATTGCAGCAAAAGGTATTAAAAATACTTTTTTGTGTTTCAGGTTTTTTTGGTATATAATATGCTTCATTCTGATTATCCCTAATGTGCAACATAGGCACAAACTGAGTCAGTGTTACAAGCTTAGAAATAGCAAAACAGGCTTATTTTTAAATACATTACTTCATTAGTGATTCCCAAAGATAAATACTGCTCCACTATTCTAAAAGGCTTGGCTCAGATCAAGGCAGATGTAGACATTAAAAAGAAGCTCGTGCTGTACACAGTACCAAGATTTAATTTCTGTTGACTTTTTCTTCCTCTCTGCTTAAGAAATTTGTGTTATTCTTTGCATGTTTCTCCCAAAAAGAAATGATTCAGAGCTTCCTTCTTCTACAAAACAAAAACAGACAGTGTCAACCCACAGCCCAGCATGTGAGCAACCCAAAAATAATAACATAAAATGTGCATGTGATGGAGCAAAACTGCTGATAAGAAAAATATTTTCAGTGTCTAGTTTGAAATTACGAAGTCAGTCCTGTTTCCATTAAAGTCAGTATTGACACACCCATTATTAAAAGAAGACTAAGTTGTGGTTTGATTACAATGGAAAGCCAAAAAAACTAAGCTTGAAAGGCTGTTTGTCCCTAGGGGAGAAACCACAATGGCCTTTCTGGAAGTTAACAGCTGGAAGTTGAATGTTGTTAAATTCAAATGAAGCCCATTTTGCTAGCAGTGAGAACAGTTAGAAGCCAGGACAGACTTCCAGGGGAAGCATTACATTCTGTAACTTTTGAAGTTTTAAGCCAGAGCTTGGATAGTCTTCTCAATACTGCGATTTAGGATTTAGCCAGGATAGCTACCAAATTTGTGGTTTTAAACTTATTACATGATGCTGAGGTATTTTGTGGTTTAGAAGGAAGATGAAATAGAAGGTATGTGCACCCTTCTGGTTCGGATAAATTGTTCTTGTCTGTGGAAGGAAGGAAAGAGTCCATTCCTGCCTTCAGCTCCTCAGTTCTAGTCTCTGTTTTATGCGGGAGATAAAACCAGGGGAGATAAATGCTCCTTTTGAGATTCATGCCTACCATTGAGCCAAGTGGAGATAAGGACCATCTGTATCAATTGCTACAGGAACACTTGCATGCCGCCCTTTTAGCCGTGCCCCCAGGTGTTTATGCGTGTGCTACACCCCTGAGGCAGGGCAGGCATTGTCTGTGCTGCCCCCAGCTGCAGGCACAGCTGGCAGCCAAGGAGGTCTGCTGATGTGGAGCCATTAGGGAGTTTCTGTGCGCTGCCAAGTGGGGCATCTGGCAGCAGGGAGCCTCGCCCGGGGGGCACAGCATCCCAAAATCGACATACCGATCTCAGAGCGCATCCCAAAATCTGACATTCCGGTCTTAGAGCGCATCCCAAACATCTCACACACCGATCTCAGAGCGCATCCTAAATATCTCACATACCGATCTTAAAGTGCATCCCAAAATCTGACACACCGATCTTAAAGTGCATCCCAAAATCTGACATACCGACCTCAGAGCGCATCCCAAAATCTGACATACCGATCTTAAAACGCATCCCAAACATCTCACGCACCGATTTCAGAGCTCATCTCAAAATCTCACACACCGATCTTAAAGTGCATCCCAAAATCTGACATACCGATCTCAGAGCTCATCCCAAACATCTCACACACCGATCCTAAAGCGCATCCCAAACATCTCACACACCGATCTTAGACCGGCAGCATCACTGTCTCAAAGCGCCTGCTCTTCACCACTGATTATAGCAGAAGCTTAAACCACTGACTATGAAAAGCTGCCTAAGTTTCAAATTTTAAATTTCTAACGTCAGGTGAGACACATCTTGCTGTGGGAATGATTTCTTTAGGTTCACACAGCTGATTCTGCCAAATGCTGGCAGTGTCTCCAAAGCCACGATAAGAGCAAAGGAAATCCTTAGGAAATAGTTTGGGATCTAAGCCTGTATTTAAACAAGTAATATAAATACTCTCACTGAAGTAAAGATAACTATATGTGTGAGGAAGGAAGCCACATCTTTCCCTTGAATTGGTAGTATCCCACCCCAAGTGTCTCAGAGGAATAAAATTACATGATATACTACCACCAGCAAAATATTCCTTCTTGAGTCTATTAACAATCACTTTAAGCCACCAGAACAATACTGGTTTATTTTCATTATTGTCTTGTAGTGTATATGAAAATACAAATAATACAAAGGAAAATTAGATCCTGGAGATATTTCTAAAAAATATAGATATTTCAGCAGTAGCATTTGTATTGATTCCCTAGGGCAAGCAATAAACTACTTGCCTAAATGTTTCATTAAAAAAAAGTAAAAATTTGAAATTAATTTTCATATTGTTTGCATTTTTTCAAATTACATTCCTCAGGTTATGTTTTAAAGTTTTACACATAAGAAAAATCTGCTATGAGAGTTTTTGACATAAAATAAAACTCTTTTACATAGTCCTAGTAATATAATCCTAGTCATTGTCTTCTCTTTATAGAATACCATCATATTTCCATTTCCTTCTTGTTCTTCTATTACTTTTTATAGTACATGATTGTTTTCTAACAAAAAGTTATTTGAGTTTGCAAAAGGGTATGAAACCATTTCAGAAATCATGTTAATACTTTCTTGTGTATTTCTATAGTTTGAAACAGATAATTTTGTGATGTTAGCCACATACTTATGAACCTGCATCCTAATCTCAAAAGACACAAGACTTTTAAATATTTTCCAGAACAGAGAAAATCTCGTTGTTTGAGTTGTAATAGCTACTTCAACAATAGCAATTGCAACAGATAAATCATGAACAACAGCTTGCTAATTATTTCTTGGTTGTTACATGAGTTAGATTTTTCTGTAAGTTCTGCTCCGAAGTACTGTAATTGTTTAAATGTTATATATTGATAAATTACTAAATCTGACTTTCTTGAACAATAGAAGTATCTCATGTTGGAACAGCTAGTTTTTGCCAACTTTGAATTAACCTGGAATATTAATGTTATGTACCTGGAGCTATTTCCAAGATTTGTCCAAATTAAACCAATTTTTTTTGTTGTTGTTGTTGATAATCCCCCTCAGGGTAAACAGCTAGAGAAAGAACATTTTCCTAAAAAACAGGAGAAGTATGTTCAGCTGTGTCTTTTTTGGAAAGGATTTGACCCCTCATCTCTGTCCCTCTGAAGGCTGATTTAGCCACATTGGCTGGGAGTTTCTCAGGTGAGCTCTCACTCCTTGGTTAGAATTCTTGTTCATTTAGCTGAAGGTTTTTTGGACAAGACCAGCTTTCATCCTTGGCAGGAATTTGAACGAGCACCAACCTGTTTTGTGGGAAGCCAGTCAGGCTATGGAGTCATTATTATCTCTTTGATGCCTGGCACGATAACGTTTTGCTGTTCCATGCAAAAAGTAGCATCTCCAATGAAAGGAATTGAAGCTGTAAGGAAAGGAATTGAAGCTGTAAGACTTGTAGTTTGCACGGTGGAAGGATGTCACACACCCCAGCAAATGCTCTAACTGCTCACCCATGAGATAAGATGGATAAGCAGGCTCTCTCAGAAATCCATCCACTTTCCTTAATTTTTTCTCCACAAGAAAGACTTGACCACTTATCCTCCCAAGTCTCTTTGATAGCTTTGACATACAAATTAAACAAGAAGCTTAATCTCTGAAATATCAAAGGCTTGACTTTTTTTCTTTGCTTCTGAAAACAACCACTGTTTAGGTTCTTCCAGCACAATTTTATTGCAAGTTATCTATGGGAAATGATCATTCATATGTGCAGAGGCTCTTGGAGAATATTTTCAGGCTCATGAGACGTCCTTACACAAGCAAGGGGAATATCTCTTTGATTTTGATAAACCCTTCAGCTAACTGGTGGATTTCATATGATAAAGATGATTCACAGCATTCCAGATCAAGATTATAAAACCAAAATATGGTCAGGATCCAAACATCTGGGCACATCTAAAAGGCCTACAACTTCAGCCTAAACTCTTCTTACTAGGTTTCGTGAGTATTCAGTGTGATCAAGGATAAAATTCCTGGTTTTTAAAACCTCCAAAGAGCCTGTCCACAAGTTTAGCGTGGCAGTGTAAGTTTGTATGTCAGCGTGATGATCATGATATGAAACCAACAGTGCTCTGTATTTGACCATATAAACTTTGTAGCTCCAGAAAACTGAGAAATACCCTTTGCTTATGTGCCTTGAATAAGGCACAGTTTGAGTGATTTTGGCTCTGTTGTCTTTTGTTATGAATGTTCAGAACAGGGTTTCTGTTTGGTTATACACAAAAGGGAAATAATTATCACTACTGTCCTCTAAAAGAAAACAATTTTCCAAATGCCCATTAATGAAATTATTAAATGATCCACTTGTTTTCCTTACGTGCTTTAGAAAATCCTATTTTTCAAAAACTATGCTGAAAATATGTTGCAAAAAGACAGTTTCAGTCTGAAGGTTCTATTCCAGATTGCACTCACACAATCTGGTTTGAGCAGCCTACTTGACTTGCTTTATTATTAATAAACACAGACTTTGAATAGAAGCTCTCAAACCCCAATATACCCAGGAAACAAAAGCATATTAATAACATTCTTCATGAGCAATTTATATATTGGTTTATAAACTGTTTACAGACCTTACATTTAGATGATGAATGAACATCAGATTTAGTATTGAAGGGGATGGCAAAACTTCAATTTCAATTGGGTCAACCTCTGTCTTGTGAGTTAGATGTACAGGAAAAGGAGAGGAGACTAGGAGAGGGCAAAAATGTTGGGCTGATAAAATACAGTTATCTTAATCTAAAAACACAAAACCTCTTTCCCATCCATCTTGTCTGCCTTTTCTTTTTAACTACTGCAGCCATGTATAATTGTTAAACTCTTTAGGATCAGCAAATAACACATACAGTCCATTGAAGTCACTGAAAGCAGTTAGGCTGACCTCCAAAAACATTGGAATACACCCAGAATACTTAAGGGAAAGTATTGTTAAAGAAGGAGATTCAGTAAATATTTGTTATCATGGTAAAAGAGGGAAAAGGAAAGAGAAAAGGAAAAGAAAAAAGGTGGTTGTTGTACAGAGCTTGATGTTGGTTTTCTTTTACAAATAGTCCTAAACAATAGAAATACTTCATGAAGTACTAGGGTACTTCAACATCTGCTGACATTCAAATAGAGTAGAAGAGGAGAAGGCTCCTGCATGCATTATTCCTGCTGACCATTTAAAGCTTCAGACCAGAAGACATAAATATTTCAGTAAATGACAGGATCAGAGTAAAGAAAATCAACAGATCAAAGAGAGACCATATGGTCAAAGACACTCTTTTGTGTAAAGTTGTGTCATGGAGAGATATTTTAATGTGCAAGGAGGTGTTGAATGCTGTGCTTCAGGCAACAATGTGATACAGAAGCTGTTTCTATTTATATGGAACTATTTCAGTGCCTCCAGGACTGGAATAGTCATCCTGGGTTACCAAGGGCTGCTGACCCGGAAATTTATGAAAGACATTTCTGTTTGGAGAGTCCTTTGGAGAGGTTGCTCAAATTAGTTGACATCTTTCTGAAACAAGCAGCGGTTGTGTGTGCAAGTTGGGAGAAAATGCCGCGTTTCAATCAATGCTTGCTTTCTCATGGGAAGAAAGTGTGTGAACAGCTCAGAAAGGCAGCAGAGCCTTTGCATCTGTGTCAGGGCAAACCAAAGCTGGCAGTCAGGTGGTTCCCCTTCTCACAAAAGGAACGACTTGAGTAAGGTAATTACTGTTTAATATTTCCACCAGGATGTTTGAAGGGAGCATTTAATTATCCTGCCAACATCTATTCAAATAAACATGAGGGGTTTAGAACTTTTTTTTTTTTTTGAGTTGCAGGCTTAAAAGGAATACCAAACATTCTGGGGCACTAAACCTCTTAGATCTGCTCTGCAGTAGCATGTTTCTATTGACATTTTGCCTTTTCCACGAAAGGATGCCTACCCTAGAGAACAAGCAGTGGTGTATCCTGCCTCCTCTCTCACCTTGTTAAACCCTGTCTTGAAGATTAACCAAAGAAGCAATATTGTCAGTAGAGCACACTAGGACAGTAGCTGAGTGATTATATTTTTTTTCAGCTAATGTTCTTTTAGAACAAAGCCATTGCTGAGAAATACTCTGAGCATTCTTCTCATGGGCCAAATCATGCTGCTACATGCCATAGTGTGCGAGCTCAAAGTGGCCATATGAGCACACATTGGAAAAACATTAATATTTGTCTCCTTTGCACATGTAGCCACATACACCAACACACACGGGGGTAGAGATTGTAATTTTCTTGTAGTTAACAAACCCCAAATGAATAGTGAATCTGTGACTTCGTTCTATCTGACCATATGTAATATTTCTTTTTTCAAAAATTTTTATAAAGCCTTTTTTCTGCTCCCTTTACTGTCAAATATTCAGGGTTTAGAAGGTTGCCCAACAAGGAAAGTGTTACAAAACCTGATCAGTTTTTCCTTCTTAAATCAGCTAAAGGCTCCTGCAGAAGGTGTCTCATGGAACACCCCAACCCCAAAACGCAGACACCAGTCACAATCCAGTGAACACAAGCTGGGTGAACAAACTCTGCAAGAAGATTATGCTTAGAATAGAGTTGAGAGTCTGACGGGCAAAAGCAAAAGAAGTCAATACAGAAAAATTGCAAAGTCAGACTGTGTGAGTAGGTGCTGAGGAAAGCTGGCTGAGGGACACTTGGAAAAGAATATTAACTCTTTCCAAGAAGAGGGAATAGTGGTTGAGGATATGACCTGCTGGGGTCTATATTTTACTTTTTACACCTTAAAACAAAATAATTGTTTGACATATAGCTTTAACTTCTTTTCATAATTGCAACAATTATTGGACAATTTACACAACATATATAATTTATATAATAGCTATTATCTGTTTTTTTCTCTAACTGTAGAACAAATATATTAACAATTTTATTTTTGTTACTCTTAAAATTATTTAGGAAGTGCAATAATCTAGGTGTTGATAGCAAAAATCAATATACCAAAAATCAGTGTGATCCTTTTTCACCCCCAGCCAAAGCATGAGCTCATCTAGAGCTAGTATTTTTATTTAGCAATTCATATTATTATACTAACAGCTCATAGTGCCTAAAATAAAAAAAAAATAGAAATTAGAATGATTAATATGTAATTGATATTTGACATCACTTGGTCTCTGATTTGCCAGATCTTTTTATGGATGAGAAATAACATTAAAAATTAGCCACATTCAAAGGGATCTTGCCTAATAGTTGGTGGAGATCTAAAAGAAAATTTATCCTCCAGAAATTAGGTGAATATAAAATTTGAGAGGATGGTTAATCTCAATGCAAGAGTGGAACATGAGGGGTAAGGAGAGCAGAACACTGAAGATCAGGAAAATACTTGGAAATGGGAAAATTCCAGTGTCTTTTCCTCTTGTGTTTTCCTCTCAGTATGCAAGCAAACAGAACATGGATCTACATCTGGTGGTGCTCAAATACACCCTCTCTTATATCAGCTCTCTGGCAGTCAGGTAAGAATTCAGGATTTTTTTCTAGTGATTGAGTAGCATCTAGATACCTTATGGTTGTTCATTGCAGTTCCTTAAAAAAAGAGATGTGAAAAATAAAAGACAACCTTGCATTAAAGGAACTGCAAGGCAGTGGAGACCTTTGTAAAATTGCATGGCTTAGGCATGCCTCAAATCTGGGCGCTCATTTAAATGTTCCTTTAAATTTTTACATTTTTGCCTGGGTAAATGGTTTAAAATGTAGTGTTCTATGAGTTGTCTGTGTATTTATGCAAGAGAAAAGTTTATTCATGCATCATATTGGTGGGTCTTGCATGTCCCCATAATCCAAGACTTACTCAGCTCTCTAAACTTTTAAAATTAATTTTATGCCTGTCTACTCACCTATTTACCTATGTAGAATGAATGATACAAGATTTTGTTTATTGTGGAAACTCACTGTAGGATTTATATTAATTTTAAAAGATTACAAGTAGCAGAAATTCATTATTAGTGAAGAGGAAGCCCTTGCAAGGCAAGAATTCACTTGTGCAGTGTCCTTGAAAACTCCCATTATGTGTGGGTTAATAGGAACCATAACCTTGAAATCATATGCATTTTCCCGTTTGAAAAGGGTGTTTCTAACACCTTTTTAACTCTTTTATTACTGAGATAACATACAATGTTGAAGCTAATGGCACAGTCTGTAATTTTTCTTGTTGTTGTTTTGTTCTTTATATGTGGCATGTGGTTTGAGTTTTAAAGCTTATTTCCTTTTGGTCTAATGAGCCTCTGAAAGTGATTAAATAGAAGAAAGACATGTTAAACCAATGACATTTTATCAGAGGAAACACTATCAAATCTAGTGCATGAAAAGCTTTCTGTAGGTTCCCAACATTTCTTGCAATAAATACTTTCTTAAGACTGGAGTAGTAATTAGAAACTTAAGGCATTAAATGTTTGTCAGACAAAATGCAAGCAATAATCAGAAAAAATGTTTGTGTGTGCTATACTCAGTTGTCTTTTTTACATCTGGCACTCCATTCTAGCTGCCTGCTCTTTTTTTTAATACTGAATTTAATGAACCTTCTTCATGCATGGGGAAATGCAACTTAAATTAAACTCTCAAGCTATTGTTTTGAAGAACCTTTGGAGAGAAACAGATTAAGCTTAGGCAGGATACTTTAGCATGAGATTCAGGATTAGGTCCACAGATTGAATTTATTTTACAATCAATTCACATTTATGGAGATGCAGAGATAATGATGGGTGAGTAAATCAGCTGTCAGCATGCTGTCTGTGCCACATACATCTTGGTAGGTAACCACTGGTTACTGGAGTTGGATGGGAAATTACAAAAATGTTGTATAATATACATTTACCACTGTTTTGTACAGACACCTTGATCATCAGCAGAGGCATTTCACATGGGTCTGTCAGAGGCTGGACCCAGAAGTGAAGGTCAGTGCAGTGGCACTGGACAACAAGCCATCCTCTTAATCACTGTCTACTCCCTGGCTGTTTTGAACTTATATTTTTGTCCTAGAGTTATGCCTTTTGAGTGGTTTCTGTTCATTTTAAAGTTTATAGTAAACCTATCACGACCTAACACACAGAGATGATAAAATAGGAGAAATGTAGGCAGTAAGTGAACTAGAGAAACAAGAATCTAATACATAAAACAAGTGAATATCTTGGAATGAAGATGTGAGCTTCCAAGACCTTGTTCCCAGTAGCCTCTGGTGTCTCTCAGTGGATGTGTAGCTGGGTATCATCTGTCTGAGCTGGAAACCCTGGGGAAAGGCACAGCTGTACTGTCCTTGAGCTTGCTGGAGACCACCATGCTCTGCTTTGGAGACTGGCAGTAATGTTCATCTCATTTATCTTTGCCATCTAATAGATAGACATTGAGTTTAAGAGGTCACTTGGAAGCTTTCAGTGGAGAAAGACAGATACCTCCTGTAGAAGTTTCACTCTATTCCAAGAGAGCAGCCTAAAAGACAAGGCCTAAATTGCTCTTTACAGGTCAATTTTTCTCTAATCCATGTGCAGGATACATTTCAATAATCTGCATTTTACTTCATATGCCAAAAATTAGGGAAGATGAATCTCACCCTTGCTGACAAATTTCTCTTTAGTATTTCAAATTATATTTCTAAAGTTTTAAATTTGAAAAGAACATTTAAAATTTCACTGTTTCATGTCAGGCATCCTTTATAAACAGTAATGTAGCTTTTAATTTTTTTTCTCTTAAATAATGATAAATAGTTTTTTGGGTAACTACAGCAAGTTGCATAAAATGAGAAGCATGGGAAGTAAATCACTTGTGTAACAACCAAATAAATACAGACTCTTGCACAATGCCAAGTATAGTATTTGCCAAGGACATGGATATTGAGGTGTATTGCTTTCTTGTGATTTTATCCTCATTGTATGTGTTTGGTCATTCATGCTGGATCTGCCATTAGATGTTACTATATACAAACACAGGAAAAATTATCTGAAATCAGAGACACACTCCACTGCAGAGGTAGAATGCCCAGTTCCCCACTTGCAACTCAAATTTTCCTTTCTTAATCAAAGATATTAATATAATTTCTAAAACTGTATGCTTTCTAAAAATAAAATTGAAATTCTTCTATAAAAATAAATCCCTTAACACTAAATGTAATAAAGTAAATCTTATTTCTTGATTCTTGTTTCTAATTTGCTTGAGGAGGAAAGTTGGAGGTATATTGTTTCTTTAATTTGAAAATCACCCTAACGTGAAATAATAAATCTGTTGCCATTTCCTTATGTCAAACACAAAATTAACTGTGTGACTATAACCAGATAAATACATGGTACTTAACTGAATTCTCTCCTTCTCATGAGGATGTGATAGTATCCCAATCTAGGGTTTATCTACAACTTGTTCTTATTCAACATTTCTCTGTGAACTAAGACATGCATAAAAATATCGACAGCCATATTTCAGTAAAGAAAACTGTCTGCTGCTCTTAACAAACCTGTGCTTATGCATTAAATTGTGGGTTTTATTATCCACATTAATTTTTAAAGTATAATTCTTTTCCTTGCTAAATTAATTCTTTTAGTAGATACTTTTCTGGCTACAGAAAGAAAGAAAGAATCACCCTGAGGGGAAAATTGCCTCTAGGATACGACAAAGAAAAATATCAACTTTTAAACCAATGGTGACTTGACAAAATTATGTCAAGTGTCAGTTTGTTGGTAGTTGGACAAGTAAATGTAATCACAGATGATCTGCTTTAGCTATGTGCCAAAAACAATCATAAAAACCATTTGCAGATAAATGTCAAAGAGTAAATAAATTTAAAGTTAATTAATAGAAGACTTGAAACAAACTGACTACATTTTATATTAAGCTTTGGTTAGACAACAATTTAGAAATAATGAAAGGCAATCATTCATTTATATGACATGTCAGAAGTCTGGACAGCTTATGGATATGAAATATATTTGAAATCCAGGCTGAAGAAAGGGTTAAATTATTCAGAAAATTCAATAATAGCTAAGGACTATTAGGATTCTGGCAAGGCTGAAAGCCCTGAAGATTATATGAGAAGCTAAAATCCATATTTTAAGTATTGGGGGAAAAAAGAGGAAAGATTGTAGGCACCTGATTCAATGACTGCTGTTGAAGAAGTTTCTGTACCTTCTTCTGGGGCAACAGTTTATGTCACTGTCATCTGAAGAACGGATCAGGATAACCAAGATGAGCTATTGGTCTAGCAGAAGTGAATGCTTCCCTGATGATCTTTCTGAGGAGGACTGTCAGGGTTTACTGGAGAAGCTGTGGTGCATTTTTAGCCTGTTGGTGAAGCTGTGCTTTTGTGACTAGGGAAGAGCAAACCCTTTGTAGTTTGTAATGACACCCATGGACTCAGCAGCTGAGGGTGAAATGTTGGCCTGGACATGCTCAGGTCAGTCTAAGGGATAACATTTACTGCCTCTGTGCAGGTCTGATGTCACACGTGGTGTCAATGACTGTGCACACCTGCTAGCGTGGGTGCACATGGATATCCAAAACAGCCTTGCACAGTTGCTGTCTCAACAGTCAAAAAGCTGTAAAATTCCATGGCTGTATTATTTTATCTACAGAAATAAAATTCCCTCCAGATAGCTCATAGGGGTTTGTCCACCCTTCCTTCTCCCTCCTGCTTGTAAGAAAAGACAAATTGCCCAAATATCTCCTGATCACATTCCACATACTTCTGTCAGCAGGAAAAGTAGAATTTAACAGAGAGCCTGGATACCCAGGGTGGTCAACCCCACCATTTCCAGGATTCAGGGATGATGGAAAAGGACTCCCTGCTTGTCCTCTGGAGTGACCTTCCATCTGAGCTGTCGGGTTATCACAGATCCATCTGTAAACAAAGGATAGCAGGTTCCCTGGGCAGCGTCAGGATCACACTCAGTGTGACACTGTGTTTGGATGTTCAAAGAATCCCCCTCTCCTTGCTTTCTTTTCCAGGCTTAATAAAGGAACTGCTAAAACCTATGTAGCCTGATAAGATGACAAGACAGTCTTTTAGTGTTATTGATTGTATACAAGAGGTGGAATGATGAATTATTTCCTATAATGTGTCCTGAGTGGGCTTCATCTTTTTGAGAGATGTTCTTGAAATTCCTCATATGAATTCAGTTCTTCAACTTCCTGCTGGAAAAAAAGGGTCTTCATTAGGCTGAAGGGCTGGGGTAAGACAAATATCTTCTACCTGATAAGAGAAGAGGGAGAACTTTCAGTGTGTGTGATCTGAGAGGAGTAAAGATGTATAGCATGTAAAATAAACTCTGGAATGCTATTCTGAGAATGCTGTCAAAATGAACCAGAGGGACAAACTGTATGCCCCAAAGGCATTCCACATATAGTAAAATGCAACCTTTCACCACCTTCCTTTATGTGTGGTGGCACAGCTGATTGGCTGCGGATTTTATTTCCTCACTGCAGTGAAAAAGAGTTTTATTACTCAACAAAAGAAGTTTCTCTAGCAGGCCACAAGTATTAGTACCAATCATATGCCATTCCCATTCTGTGATTCTGTGTGACTCTGCATGCAGCCATGTGTAGTACAATGGACTTTGTGTGTGTTAGCTGATGAAATCTGCCTTTCCTATGCCTGTTCCTAAATCTGTCATATTCAGCCTTAGCCAAATGACTTAGAACCCTAAGGTTCCTTATGAAGACATTATCTTCTGTACTTATTCTGTGATACAAACTAAGTTTAAGCCTAGAACACAAATCTCAGGTTTTGCAACAAAACATTTGAGAATGGGATCCAAAAAGAATGTCACTTTTATGGTAACATTGGCTATTCTTCAACTATCACCCAAAGGTTGCTGCTAGTTTGGCTGTTGTGGAAAGCATCAGATATCAGTGGATGACCTTGAAGGCTACAAATAATTCTACAATTCAAGTTTAAATAAATGTAAGTCTTGGAACTTGGAACAGTGCTGTTGGCATAGGTGATTTCTGTACAGGCATTGCAAAGGGAGAGGATTGTCTGTTTTCTTTTAAGGAAACTTGTGCTCTTGCCATTGCCATCTCAGTCTGAAACCAGTTTTGAACTTTCTAATTTGACTGAAAACCTCTGAGGATCAGATATGCTGCAAGCAAAAACAATTAGATGTTTTCCTCTCCTTGGTGTTGCTATGACTTTGGATTTTATAGGATATTTTTTATTATTCCTTCTTTAAAACAATTTTTAAGGAAGCTTTTCGTGGGTTTTAAGAAAGCACCAGGAGAGACTGAAAAGTTACTGGTATTCCCAAAGAGCTGCAAGGAACCCAGGGAACAGGGATGGCAGCAGATGGGTCCAACTTGAGATGTCACCGAAGCTTAGGCTCACTGAAGAGGTAGCAGAAACAAATTTGGGAATGCAGCTCTAAAACATTTTTCTTTTGTTAGAGACAAGCACCAGCACTGCAAATGTCAATTTTCCTGAGGTCTTCTCTCCTATATCTACAGGCTATTTTTCCTAACAAAGCAATACAAGGAAGTCTTAGTGCAAATGTAAGACATCTTTACACACACAGGAAGACGCTCTCAGTTATGTCCAAAGATGTCTTTAGGAAATATTTTGGTGGGTTATGCTCACTAACATATTTAGCATGCAATATTGCTATATATTTGTAATTAATATATAGTTATTGCTTATTCAAATTTCACTGCATGATGAAAGCTTTATTTACACATTGTTCTGTTGCTCAGATGTCAAGGAGGTTATCTGGGACCCTCAGACACTTGATCAGAGTTAGCTGATGAAAGCCTAGCCCTGTTGTCTGAATCTGTCACCTCTCTGACTTTACCACCATGGTTGAGACTGCCAGCAATGCTTTGTCCATACCGAGAGTGCTTTGTGCTTCCTTTGTCAAACTTGTTTTTATTGACCCACCCAATGCAAGGCACCATCTCTCACTGCCAGGTCAGCCCAAGGTATTGTATACCAGGGAATATACCATGACAGAAGAAAATAAACACTGAGGGAGGAGGAAGTTCTGAGAGCTTTCACAGCCCAGATGGGAGCCCAGGCTCTTTGTACTCTGAGCATGAAACATGGACAGTATGAGCGACAGGGATGTGAGCACTGATCTGTGGGAAGAGCTGTATCCCACCCTTCCAGGAATCCTTTCTCATCCTATACCACTCTTGTGATACAGCTCAGACTAATGTAGTCATAGACATAGTTCTGTATGAAATGGAGCTTGGCATAACTCATTATCAAAACATAATATGTTTGGTAATTTTTCTACTGTTTTTAGTTTTCTATGTTACTTTAACATTTTTTATCATCTTGGATTCTGTGTATTCATGTTTGTTCTCCACTTAATAAGAGGAAAACTGTAAGACTTTTTGACTGACTGATTAAAACTGTGAAATGTCCTAGACCCTACAGCATGTCTTTCACAATATAAAACTAAAACCATGAAAAGCATGTAGTTTTCCAGGTATTGATCCTTTGTTGTATATGAAAGGTCGAAAAATGCATGGCTGGAGCACTGGACTGAAAACTGCATTTGGTCACTACAAAATTCCTTTTAATGGAAAATTAAATATCAAACAGCTTTATAATTCTGCAGACATTCTTCACCTTTATTTTAGCTCTCAAGGGAGGGGTCCAGTAATTGTAGTGGCACCAAGTTGAGAGGTGCAGTTGATACAACAGGAGGAAGGGATGATATCTGGGGAGAACTGGAAAATCTTGAGAATGTAAAGATATGTTAGGAGGAAATTCTTTACTCAGAGTGTGGTGAGGCACTGGAACAGGTTGCCCAGAAAAGCTGTGGATGCCCCATCTGTGGAATTGTTTGTGATTGGATGGGGTGCTGAGCAACCTGCTGAGCTGGGTGGCATCCCTGTCCGTGGTGGGAGAGCTGGAACAAAATTATCTTTGAGATCCCTTCTAACCAAAACCATTCTATAATTCTATTATATGATTGCTGCTGTACAAATTGCATTAAATAAATTGGAGGGATGACCCAGAGGAACAGTTAGAATAGAAATTTCAGGAAAACAAAAGAATATATATTGTCTTCACCATCCTCTAGCACTTTTCTAGAGGTTCACACAGTGCAATGAAATAAAAAAATATCATTACTATTCTTTAAAAAAGGGCTTTGATTTACTGGGATATCTCTGTGCCAAGGGAAGTAATCAAAATTCCCTGTATAAATATATATAAATATATATAATTTATGAATGGACTTTTCGGTGCCCTCCCATTTCTGTGTAGGATACTCATGCCAATTTCCTGTGGTTGAGTCTGAAAGCTCAGTAACTCAGTCACTGGCTCAAAGTAATGAAATATATTTTTCAACAAGGGCCTTTAAAGTTAATATCATAGAATGCATGAGTATCACAATGAAAATATGCCAAATTTCAAACTCCTTTAAACCTGAAACTTACTGAGTTTGCCTTTATTATTGAGGATCAATTCAAACAGGATATAGGTTTTTTTCCACTTATATGCTTCAAGAACAGAATATTACTCTTAAGGTGACCTAGCTGATTTGTACTTACACTGGAATGAAAGCACAATAACATTTATATCAGCCACAGAATTGTGTATCTCTTCGTACCTCTCAAGACATTTAAAGTATCTTGGTAAACTAGAAAAATCCCTTTAGAGTTTTGGGGTCTTTTTTTAATCCAGACACATCCCAGTTTGTTTTTCATTAAATGCTTTACAACTGAAGTGAACTAGAACAGATCATCAGAAGTTTACATCACTAACAAAATATTATATTGGTGAACTAGTGAGGTGTAGACAAAACAAATTTTGATAGCATTTAAAAAACAATTCTGCATTCATTTACCTGCCAACACATAGGGTTCACGCTCCACTAAGCCCACAAGCACTGTACTGAGGTGTACTTTGGATGTGGAGAACTAGTTTCATTACACAGATTAGCTAAGGTTCCAAGAGTAATTCCTGTATTTCCAAGGATTTTTTTTTACCTGATTTACTCTGCATGAGTAAGGAATGAAAATATAAACATTTATCTGTGATCTGAATCAAATGCATGTCCAAAATAGAATTTTTATAATAATGCATACTTTTTTTTGTTTGTCAAAAGCTATTTCACCTAGGTCCAAACAATAACACATTTGAGTAAAGGATTTTTGGAAATATTGTCAGATCGCCCAATGGGAATCATATTAGCCTAAATCTGGAAATCTTTCTTCATTATTGGAAAAAGACCTGCCATTTTATGGGTAAATGTTAAAACAATACCCATTTAATTTTTATTTCTAAAAGAAGAATGGTATTTTTAAGAGAAGAAAAGTTGGGGAGAGTCATGGTTTTGATAAGATCTGTACTCAGGACCTAAACTATTAAAAAGTGTTTTTGGAATCAGGCTAAGTGACTCATCTTCACAGCCTGGAAGTGGAGGTACTGAGTCAGCTGTTGGCTGGGAGTGCTGTTGTTGACCAGAAAGAGCCAGACAGGATTCCTCCCTTTAATGCCAAATCCAAAGCATTTAGACACAGCCTGAGCAACACCCCACAGACAATGGAGCAGCTTCAGTGACAAACTGGCATTTCAAGCTGTGCACAGAAAACACAGTGGACCCTAAAATGATCAGAGGAAGAAGAGTGGATATGGGAGTGCAAGGAAAGGGAAAGAGGTGGATGTTATTGCCTTTGCTCAAAGTGTTGTAGGGGAGTCACAACCCATATGGAGGAGTAAGCCTGAGCAACAAGGGTGGCATCCTGTGCAGTGATGACATATTTGTGGTTTGTGTATAAATAAAACAGCACCCATATGTCCCAGAAGCTCACTTTGGATCCTGATCCCTGCTGTGAGCTGTGCAAGGCATGTCTTACATATATGTCACATATACCAGTGCATGGAAAACACTGGGACATGTTTGGTCCCTGAGAGGCTTTTAAAAACTATCTATCAGAGAGGAATACTCACATTCACACCTAGCTTTCTGACTTTATAGGGCACAGCTGATATCTTCTGGCTGCATTCCATAATCTTTGAACTTACTCTGTCTCCTGTCATCCATCTTCACCACAAGTTGTTTCTTGCCATGTTCAATGTGGAGTACTGAGCTGGTAACCAGTGCCTTCCAGCCCATCAGTGAAGCTCCTAGTAGGTGTTACAATAGAAACTAACACATCAAATGTGTTACTAGCTTCCCATCACATAGCATTTCCCTGCTAAAAAGAAATCAATATTAGATGGCTTAATCAAGACATTTGAAATTTTATGTTATGCAATGTTTCATTGATAATTTTCAACTAAATGTTTGGATTTCATGCTCATGTCTGCAACTTTAGCCAGAAGCAGGTTAACTTTTCTCAGTGAAAGAAGGAAAGACTTGGAGCATAATTAAAACAAAAAATTTTCATTCAACTGGTCTGCTTTTATTTCCAAGGGCATTAACAACCCTTATCTCTCTTGCAGCAGCAGTACTACTGAAAACACTGAAGAATCAACATTTGGGTGGCACAGTCAATAGATGTTTACAGGTGGTGGGAAATACAACATACCAAAATTCAACAGGTGCAGAAAAGTTATAAGACTGGAAGACAGGAAAATAATCAGATTCTTAGTATTGCCTCTGTATCTTGCATGTCCTAACTTTTTCTTCTGTTAATAATAATCTTTATACACAGAATGAGACACCAGAAAGTGATTGTCTGATTTACATACTCTTCCCCTTTGTACAATTTTATGATATCAGAGGCTTCTCAGAAATGAATATTTTGATCAATGAACCAACTCAACTTCTCTCAGGTTTCTCGTCTTAGTCTGTAGAACAAAAACACATCCAGTACCAAAACCATGTACAGAAATATGTATATATCCCCTATATATTTTTCCAGTTACTCTTAAACTAGCAATAAAAATATCACACAAAATTATTGCTTGTATTAATTATGCACAGTTTCTGATCTTATGGGGCTGGAATTTCTACTTTCAAAATTTGGTGAATGATTAAGTCATTTATGTGGAGACCATACTTTTCAGAGGTATGTCACACAAAGCACAATTGAAGAATATATGAAGAAAATGTAAGAAAAAAATTTTTTTTTTTAAAGCAGGTGTCATTCAGCTTCCCAAAAGAAGTGGAAAACCTGTGTGACTTTGCAAACAGAAAATGTCCCTATTACGCTTAAATTTGTTTGTCAAGAAAAATTTGTCAAGAAAAATACATTCACCTTTTGTTCACAAGAATTGTATATTTTGTATATGGAGTTCTTAGAACCAATACACCAAATATCTGTATTCACAAGACCTAATTATTTATTCCAGGCAAAATCCAAAACAAAAAACAGCATCAGGCAAGAACAAACAATTTGCTTTGGAAACTCAGTGACCCTGAGTTGCCTGAACATTTTTTTCATTTTTCTTTCCTAGAGATCAATCAGGTGAATGACCCAAAAAGTTAGAACACAGGCATGACTATGTACCAAGTTCTAGAACAGCCTTCAGAGAAAACAGCATTTTCTACAGGAACAAGATAATAGAGTAACTATATTTCATTGAGTGGTGATGGTAATATGCTCCTAGATGTCACTCAGATACTTTGAAAATTGTGTCTTAAGATCCTGAGTCAGTCACTGTGACCCTGTCAGAGCTTTAGAAGAAATGAAAATCTTCCCTGCACTAAGAACAGGCCAGTTTTCAACATAATGTTTCTGCTTGCCCTTTCTTCAGTCTTACACTTACTTTACACAACATGCTGGTATTCTTATTGGTGCCCTTGGATTATACTCTTGATGACTCTTATCAATGCATCAAACATTCCCATACTTGGTTTTGCCATCTATAAAATGAGAGAAATAACTATTTTTTATGTAATCATTTTATCTCTGGTGTGGGGGATCAAGAAACAGTATTTAATAGTAGCTGTTTACTGTTTGTTTAAATTAATGAAACTAGAAGGTGCCCAGATACCTGAAACTGAAGCAGATTTTTCCTTAAACATTAATTCTGCATACAAATGTTTGTAGCAGTTCAAGCAGCATGCAGGCATTTCTCAGGCTCAAAGCTGTCTCCCAGGATTTCTTAATCCTCATTACTAGTATAGGACTCCTGTTCAAATTGGAAAAGAGATTAAACAGATCAAGATTTCTCCCATTTTTCTGTGCTATTTATTTTGAGTTCTCCCCAGTATCATATCTTGCAAAAACAGCAGCAGAAACTTTCTTGCACTAGAAATGCCAAAATATAATGCAAATGTGGCAAGAGCAGGTCTTTGTTGGACATATTTACCCTTCCAAAGCATTAATTCTGAAGAATGGTTTTGCCAGCCCCCAGTTCTGGAGTGTTTACTGACAAGTTGCCCAGTTCCTGTAGTAATTTATTTCAAATTTATGACTGTGACAGATTTCCAATGTGCATAATAATCATGGCTCATGTCTTTTCCTCTCCTCCTTGCAATTTTTTTGAGTGGGAGTGCCCTAATTGGCTTCTGTTGATTTATGTGCTACTTTGTTCTTTATCTGCTTGCACCTCACCAGTGGATCTTGCTATCTTTTCTAGGGTTCACAGGACCCTGTCAGCACTTAGCAGTCAAAGGTCAACCAACCTCACAACACATGGTTAAATAGGTTGAAAAATCTCTCCCGGTATTAACCCCCAGTACCTCAAATGAAGAAAAATGGTGCTGGTATCAGCAGCAAAGCAGCACTACCAACTGCAGGGTATTTCTGTGCATGGCAGCACCGTTATTGAGATGTGTCCATCCTTGAGAATCCCAGTGCTAGGAGCAGACTGTGAAATCTGTGCTCCCAATTGCCACTGATTTATGTTTTGCTTTGTCCTTTATCTGTTAGAAGTATCCAGGGGAGCCATACACATGTTGCTGTCTTTCTTTCATCTTTCAAGCTGTCTGTGACCTGTTCATCTTTCCCTGGTGCTCCCTCTCTGCCCTGGAAGCCCTTCAGTGTGTGCTTCCTACACTCATTTGCAAGTTTGCAGAACTCTGGTAATACTTAAACCTAAGCAGCAACAAACTTGCCTGAAAAAGGTAAAAATAAATCCACCTGAATTCCTATAGTGAATATTCTTATTTTTGTGTAATAGACCTACACAGAGATGACAAATTCTTGGTTGCTTTGAAGACAACTTCATCAGGGGTGTAATTTTCAAGTATTTGTGACCGTTCTTTTCCAAAGTTTCATGGCTTCTCCAAACAGATGAAAAAATTATTTTAAATATAAAATAATTTATGTGGAAGTGTAGATAGTATGTCATACAAAGCCTCTTTTCCTTTCACTCACATCACTGAAAGAAATTTGAAGTTTTTTATGTAAGACGTACGTTTTTGTAAATTTTAGTTTTTACTCTTGCCTTTCTCATTATGTGTCTTATAACCTGGAACAACTTGGAAAGGCTAGGACAAAGGAAAAGAAGTGGGAAACAATGAAAAAATTACTATATATTCATCTATATGATGAAGTGAGTTTAAATTTTCATTTAGTACATTAAAAGTATTATTAGAAAATAGATCACAGGGAGAAAAAAGCCACTTCCAATGAAAAGTGCATTTTGATAGAAACATTTAGTACAGTCCAGATCAAAAAACCTAGACTTCATCCAGCTGTCCTGAGAAAGCTTTAATAGTCACTATTGACCAAGGGTCTTGTCTCCCACGAGTAGGGGTTTCTAACCAGAAGCCTAAAGAACTGCTCTGAGGGAGGGAAAGGCTGAGTGGGCTGAGCAGAGACCAGCCTGGTGACAGCTTTGGAGTGTTCCCTGAAATCAATATTAATCCTCACTACCTGACAGTCCCCGAGCTCAGTGTCAGCTCTGTGTGGCTGCAGTGCTGCAGGAGCTGAAGGCTGCCCAGGGAGACATCCTGGGATGATATTCCAGAGGACAGGTCACTAGGCCAGGATAATCCACCAGGAACAGGGAATAGTACTTCTCATAAAGGAAAAAGAAATAGTTGAAGAACTTATTACTTGACAATTCAAGATTAAACGTGGCAAAGCAAGCAGCTTTAGCTGCTCTTCCTGACACTGCTTAAAAATCACAGAATGAAAATCTCAGACAAGTAACTCACAGCTACATAATCATACTTGATCCTTTAAAATGTCTTAATTTCCAGAATGAGGCACTTTGCTCTGAATGACTTATTTATTCTGTGCTGCCTCATAACACACTGGACTACAATGACCTGTCTTGTAATTTCTGTTTTGATTGTGCTCCCAGTCCTTCCCCACACTCTTGCATTTGTATGCTCACCAACACATGAGCAATACTTGAATCCTAAGGCTTTGGAATATTAAGGATATGCAAAAATGTAGTGAATCTGTCTCTCTGGATTTGCATGCATGGGTTGAGTACGCCAATAAGCCAATAAGTCATTCTTTAAAACTCCCACAGTGTGGGAAATTCATTGGTGACAAACGTCAGCATGACATTTGAGACACACTCAGACTCTGTTATGAAACTCCCATTCCTCTAAGGACTGTTTGAGACTTCTTAGCATTGCTAATGCCCTGTAGCCTTCACTATCTGCCCAGTCATTCCCTGTGTGAATATCTGTTGCTGCTGTCTTTTCTTACATAAAATTAAATACAGTCACCACAAAATAAAAGCATTGCCAGTCAGGCTGGCACAGCACAGTTTATCTGTAAGACACAGCAGGAGGTATTTATAATAATTTAGTCTGTGATGCCCTTCACCTTTCACTGCATTTATACACTTACTTGCATGACATTTTCCATGAACCAACTGGGTTTTTTTTGCCAGTGGGGCAGAGAATAGCTATGTACATAGAAGGAATTCTGGGCAGCTACTTCAGCTACTTCAGATGGAGTAAATCCTTTGGTTTGACACTGCTATAAATGGTCTTGATTTCAGCAGCAAATGCTAAGCAGCTACTCAAGCAGTGTCCTAAGTATTTTATATAGATGTAGACAATACTTGAATTATCTGTGTTAATTTCTTGCCACCTGAAGGAGCAATTGAGGCTTAAATTTTAACATTCAATAGCTGCCCTAGACCTATAAGTTTTGTTCTTATTGCAACTTATGTTTATATTTCCTTTGTCCAACAGGTCAAGATCTCAGCTGGGGAATTTTCCTCATGTAGTGGTGAATCTTGTCATGACTTGCTGCAGTCAATAACCATATAAAATGAAGAGACCCAAACAATAACAGGACCAAAAGCAGGCATGAAGTATATTACAGTGCAAATTCTGAGAACAGGTAAAATCTGTTCAGTGGGGCAGATCAATACTACACTGATGGTAAATATATGGAATCCTCATTAAATAAAAATAAAACTTTATTAGTATCCCATAGAACTGCATTTCAATTACATTTAAAATACAACCTTAAAGCAGAAAATCTATGTTTAATATTAATACTGTTCATGAATATTAATGAATATTTAGAGCTTGCTGCAGCGATTTGTTTATATATAAAACTTTACTTTGCAGTGAAATCATAAAAAAATCACTTGATATTCAAGTGAAACTACTTTCTGCAGCCTAAATCTACTACCCAAGGATCAAAGCCGTGCCACATGCTCTATATAGCCAGGCATGTAGATGAAGATTCAGTACTTACACTGATGTCTTGCAAACAATGTGTATAGCAGATTTGTTTGCATAACAGAATCATTAAACAATTCTCAACTTTGGGTGAATTTACATGAATCAATCTGTTCATAAACAAGATCATAGCCCTCAGATAATTTTTTTTGTTCTCAGACTGACCTCCTCCCTCTGCACTGTTTATGCAGCTATGCCATTATACAACTATGTCATTAATTGGTGGCCAAGCACACATATGGTGTGCTTGGGTATTTGATTCGTTCTCTGAAAAACTGAGGTAATTTTTGCTTGAATACTGTCAAAAACAATAATTAAGAACTAATATAAGAATTTTCCGAAAAGTGGGAGGCAGAATCATTAAACCCAACATTCTGTATCTAGACAGGGTGGCAATGCTCAGTAAAAAGCCCTGCAGTTGCCTTTTGAACTGCACTCCTTAACCCCTCAGAGGCTCTGCAATTGAACAATGACCCAAGATATGAGATTTCATATGTGATCCAGGGTCTCATGCAATGCAGCTTAGAGAGCAGTTAAATGTTTATGTTTGCTACACACATTTTCTGTTCTCTATTTCTACCAAGGGAGAAGTGGCAAATGACTGTTTAAAAAGGCACTAAAATTAAGTTACATGAATCATTAAAAAGCTGACAACTATTATTCCTGAAACATGTCTGACTGTTTCTGAATGTTTTATCTGTATTCCTTGCTACAAAACCATAAGACAGCTCCTACATACCTCCAATACTTATAAACACCTCTGTGACCCAATGGCTTAGTCTAGTTTTATGGTTTTCAGCATCCCAAGGCTAGTGGGGGCCACAAACTCTTTTTTTTTTTAATTTATTGTTCTACAATTTTAAGCTGGTAACAACTTTTGGCCAAAGGCATGGATGAAACTTTCTTATAGATACACATGCCCAGACCAGAAAAAGACCTTAAAGTAATCTGAGTTTTGACAGGCTGGCATATGACAGTTAATACTTTTTGAAAAGACTGCTGATGATTTCCTAAGTTTTCAGAAAAGAGGAAGATCTTGACACAAATGTATATATCACTTTAATCTGCAGAACTTGCATTGTGGAGCTATTACTCCTGTTTCTGAGTGAGAGCAGACAAATGTCTTATAGGGATGTTGGTTGCAATATTATTTAGATGGTTTCCTGGTGGGCAATATATATTCCTGATAGTTCAATATTGCTTAAGAAGAGCTAGAACAAGGTCCATTATACAGATGAAAGCAATCATGACTAAGAAATTTATGATGACGTCTGAGTACGTTTGTGGGAAATGCTGTGTGGCTTCATTGGAAGAAACAGCAGGAGCAACAAAACATTAGAGAGTGCTGGGTCCCATGATATGGAAATTATGTTGTGCAACCTCATGAAGAGCTCATTGAGCAGTGTAACTGCAATGCTGACAGAGGAAATTGAAGTTAGACAAGTACATTGAGATCTGTTGATCAACAAGGAATGCAAAGCTCTGATGGAATCACAACTGAGTAAGACATGAAGTCAGATACAGGAAACTGAATAACTTTGAAATGTTCTTTCAAGCATGTTTAGAAATTGACCTTCCAATTAAAATAATCTGCCACTTTCTTTTTTCTTCTAGAATTTTTTGACCTGAATAAGAATTCAATAATTAATAAAAATTACAAATTTGTTTAAAGATTTTTTTTTTAAGTCTTCAGGCCGAAGTATGTAGTCATTACTAAGAAAACTATTTAAATTTTTGCTACCTGAAGAACTGATGATGATAAAATGACCTTTCCTGAAATGAAAGCTTGCTTGGTGGTCTAGCAGAACAGAAATATTCGACTGTTTTCATGGAGAAAAAGCAATCTAAACAAGGCAAAAATCACAACTGGTATTTCATTAAGGAAAGAAAATGAAAATTAAATAATTAACCTCTATTTATTCAATTATAGAAAGCTATGAAAACTCTTGGTAAATAAATTTATCAGAGAAGTGTAATATCATATTTAATCAGAATGTCTTAATTTCCAAGAAAAAGCCCCCTCTGGGTGCAGCACACCAAATACGCAGCATGTTAGACACTGATATTTTAAAACTCCACTTATTTCAAAATCAAAAGAAGTGCCCAGTTCCAAATTTTTACATGAATAGATGAGAAAATGGCCACAGTGGAAGGCTCTGAGAGCAGCAGTGGTTGGGTGCCCAGCACCACTTCAGCCACCAGCAGCTTCATCTGCCGCAGAGCCTGTCAGCCCGCTGACGTCAGATCAGGAGCTCTGTGGTTCCTTTGCCAAAAGAAATGTCAGCTGTTTGCTGAAGCAAGGAAGTTGATAAAATTTATTTTGGTGGCGTTAACAGTGAGGCTGTAAGTGAGCATAGCTTCAGCCTGGTGCGTTTCTGCAAAGCGTGGCTTTGATCCACAATAGGACAATCAAGAGTGAACTGGAGCATGATTTGACATGTACACAGGGACAAAACAGATGCCTAACAGCTTACATATGGTGCAGAATTCTTTCAAGAAAATCAGAGTGTGGATGTTGTTTGCAACTTTTCAGATTTAGAAAGCGAATGTTTTAAATCAATTAGAAAAAAAAAAAAAACACTTTCAGAATATTTTGTGCCTCAGATTTAATTTTCCACTTCAAAAAGAAGACAAATGAAATAGGCTTTTTTTTCATTTGATAGTTTCATAGCTTGTGCTTTGAGAAGCAGGGAACTAAAACTATAAACTAAACTTCTATAGTTTATTCTTATATTTTCTCTTTCTAATAAAAGGTACTTAGATGATCCTATAGCTGCCACAACAAAAAATGGAACATTTTAGTGATAAATTTATTTTTAGAAAATCTCACAGCATTAAGTTGTCCCATGTCTATTTGATAGCTGGAGAGCACTGCATAATGTTTAAGAGCTTCCTTTCAGCCAAATGATGCTGCCCACAAATGGAGCAGGAACTGAACATAAAATTTCTCTTGCCACAGTTCTGTTCATGCCACAAGACCAAAGCCTCTCAAGTCCTTAGCCTTCATATTCCTTGTTCTTCAGCATTTTACTGACTTGCAAAGATGCCTGCTGAGCTCCACTGTGTAATTTTACACGGTGTCTATCAGGCATACATCCTGATCTCAGATTCATTGCAACTGTCCCTCCTCTCCTGTGGGGTAACTGTTGTGGTCCCCCAGCAGCAGCACCATCTCCTACAGCCCATCCCACACATATGCCTTTGGCATGATCCAAAAGTAATTCTGGTCAAGGTCCAGCTTTGGCCACAGGCATCATTTGAGTCCTATGCAGTATCAATCTTCTTATAGAAACAGATACTCCATTTTGTGGTTTTCTTTTTTTGGGAGATATTAATTTGAAAGCTGTGTACAAACTGGTGATAGTACAGTGATTGGCCATGTTGCCTTCTGAAAACCACAGTGTAAAGTCCCTCAGGTAGAAGAGAGCCCATGTGAAGTCAAAATAAATTTATAACAAAGGCACACATTGAGGTTGAATGCTTGAGAAGAATAAATCAGAAATTATAACAGTAGATTAATAGCTGTACTAACAGAAAACAGAACTTGCTAGGCCTGATTTCAGTTTGGCATTATTGAGCCACTGTTACTAGGAATAATCCCCTTTCCTAAACAATCTTTTCACTACTCCAACTAAAAAATCACTTACTCGTCAATACTGAAAGCACTCTTCCCTTAGAAGTAATGTGATTTGCATACATGCATCTTAGATACATTCTTGTTTGTTTAACTAAATCTCTGTGGCCTGAGGATTCTCTACATATGATTTACCTCTTCACTGATCATTGATTTATTACTATAGTGCCAGTAGAGAAGGACAACCCTGGCAAACCTCCTTCTGGACATATCAGGGTAAGTAAGATTATATCTATTATTACAGCCATGTGAGCAGCTTTTCTCAAGGCACACATCACACTGATGTACCTCCCAGCAAAATGCAGGGAGAAGTTAATTTGTGACATATTTAGAAAATCACTTGAGTTCTTGAACATCAGAAGATGGTCACTGGCTTACATATGGGATTTGGGTCTTTATTTATAAGAAGATAGAGTTTTCATAAACATAGCTACAAAATCTTAATATGCTATGCTATAGCTCCCAGAATATGTGAAACTATGAATGAGATGGAGACAGGAACTGGGTAGGCTAGACAAGATCTTTAGTTTAGATGCATATTCCAGTTAAAATCAGTTAATCATTTTTAAAGTAACAGCTATTGATACTATGCATTATTTATTACTGACCCCTTTGAAATCATCTCTCCAGAGTTTTATGCCATGTTAAATTATTTCCCTTTTTCAGAATCATCTAATAAGACATTAAAGATATCTGGCTGGTAGCAAGGGCAAGGAAAAGAGAACATATTTTATATGTCTTATGCAAAAACCAAGGCTCACTTTCTTTTCAGTGCTTATCAGAAGCACAACGTACATCTAGTTTCCCTGCATTTGATCATAATTTAGCCCTTACAGACTATTTGCCTTATAAATTCATGTTTCTATAAATGCTTGTGGGAAAAATCCTTATTCTTTCCATCTGTAGGCAAACTTTCTGCCATTTGTATTAAGTTATTCCCCTTATGAAATTCTCATTTTGTACTACACAATCAATGTGAAGGCAAGCCAATGTAAAATAAGGGAATATAGCAATAGCATCGTTGCTTTCAATGAAGGAGAAAAATCCTCAGACTACTTTCCACAGTATACTGATGCATACTGTTGCCTTTCTAGTTAATTTTTACTGACAATTGCTCAGCTATTGGGCTGCACCACTGCATCTGTTCACTTGCATTTAATTTTAACAAAATGTTCTTTATTTCCTTAAATGCTTTAATTTGAAGTCTGTTGTTTAAATTAATAGATTTCAAGATCAGCAATCACTGGAACATTTACTGATAAGGTGTTCTAGTCAAGTGAGAAATTTAGCACATTTCTTAGTAAATATCCTAAACATTAATTATTCTCGTGGTTAAAAGGCTTGCTGCTTGTCTTGTCAGGTTTTATCAGATTTTCCTAGTTCTGTGTAGTGTTCTTGTCACCACTGCCTTTAGCTGCCGTTTCCCTCTCTTTCAGTCTTATAACACAGGTAACTACTGAATTAATCTGTTGGGTGTATGTCACAAGGTGTGACCTGCCAACTGTGAGCTTCTACACATATTCATGAATTTGTGCACATAAACACATACATGCATGCAGGCAAATCTGCATGTGTATATTCAAAGTGTCACTGAAGGGAAGAGACCAACCTTCTGTCAATGCCAGCAGATCCAGGAGTTAGAGACAAAAGGCCAAAGCATTGCCTCCAGGACTAAAAATTGACTAGGTGGGGATATGATTAAAGCAAGAACCTCAATGATTGAAAATTGTATGACCACATGAATATCACATTTTTTCATTATATATGGAATATATATTCATTATATATGGAATATGGTATATTCCTAAGAGTCTTTTGGTTTTTTTGGTGCTGACACACAATCTATTAGTGTTGGTTTCACACTGTTGAAGCTTTAGTCTTGTTTTGTTGTTCTGGAGAGGCCATGAAGAAAGCTCAATAATGCAGAAAATGTAGAACATATTGTCCTAAAATCTCCCTCATTATTAAAACTACAGAGAGAAATATAGGAAATCATAGGCTGAAAACACAGCTGAAAGAACTGAGAGTTGAATTCAACCACCAGTGAATTGCACTCCCACACACGTACAGCCCCAGACAATAGGCTGATTCAAGACAATGAATGCAGAAGAAAAAAGTCACTATTCTCCCTTTTCTCTTTGCAATGCTAATTCTTTTCCTCAAATTGAATGCCTTAGAAACAGATCCAGTGTTTAAATCCTTTCTTTCATAGTTGATAACATGAAATACGGTATGATATCACTTTGATTCCATCTTGACTCTGAACAGAAACTTTTTCCTAAGAAACATGTACATGTTGAATTGGTGTCCTGAATGTATCACCATATCAAGATGAAGCCTGCTGAGAAATAAGAAATACAGCTTCCTGATGCCACTATCTCATAATAACTAATATGTGAAAGATCTGTAACAAAGAAGGAGTGTGATGAGACACTAACATTTTTCATAAAAGGTATCTAAAGCCGTTTTATATACAAAATAAAGGAGTCAGCTGTTAGGCTACTATTTTTAGAATGTACATGCATAACAATTGAGGACAGACAGAGCTACACTGGCAGTACAAACAGCATCCAGGTTGGCCATGCAGGCAGATTTTTACCCTGAATCCATCAGTGTATGATGTGCTATGTAATGCACAATTTCATAGGTGTTTTCTCAGTATACCTGCCAGACTGCTGCCTTTACATTTTGTCTTTATTTTTGACTGGGAACAATTTTTTTATTCTGTCAGCCACCTGGGAGTGTGGCCTGTCTAACCATCAAAGCTCCTTCTTGAGGCAGCAGGGAGAGATGAGCACCCTGGATGATGGCTCATCTCAGATCACCACATTAGGTGTGTAAAATGTGCTGTACAGTTTGCCTTTGGAGATGCTTATCTCTTCCCACTGACTAGAAAAGGAGCTTTGCTTGACAAAGCAGCCCTTTTATCTGACAGAAGTCAGATGAAAGGAATCTCAGGCATATGGGCCTAATTGGCCTCTCCCTGTTTACTATAAAGTGTCACACTGGCCAGGTCTCAGCCATGCTCCTTGTGTGAAGCCCACCACAAACACAGAGCTCCCTGTCCTGGGAGCTGGCATTAGGGGATTCCATCAGGTGTGTGCACTTCTGGTACACAGAGAGTGATGTGAGCCTGCCTTGGCAGAATCTTCCTAGTCCTCCCCTTGGGAACCTTAATTTAGTGTCATTTTACTTGGCTTCCTGACATAAAAGGGGACTCAAGAAAGTGAGCAACACCTCTCGAGTAATTAGGCAAGAATTGCCTCCAATCTGATGAAGTGACAGCCTATTCTTCTCTTCAGTTTCTCAGTTTTAGCATAAAACATGGGTACAGTCTAGCAGCAGGAAGGCAAACAGCTGTAAATCAAAGAAGTGAAGGAAAAATATGTAAAACTTTATGTAACTTACACATGCTTACATGTGTGTTTCCTGCTATTATTTTTGAGATTACAAATGGATTTGGTAACTGCTCAAATTAATAATGCAAGAACAAAATATTAGTCCAGAAAGGGAAAAACAATACAGTTTTCATGGAAAATTGATTATTGAGTGAACAATAATAAAAGCAAATGAAAATCAGCTATTAATTGATGCATTGTTGTGTTGCCCCTCCCCCAGCTCAAAGAACAAATATAACATATGGTCTTTTTATAAATATTTCGGAAGTAAAGTGACTTCTGGAAAGGATTGTAGTCTGAGATATGCACAGTTATCAGCATTTTAGAAGATCCAATTTGAAACATCTGCTAACTCTTGAAAAAGTTATGTTGAAACAAAAAAACAGTCCTTATTTAGAAAGATTGTATGCTCAGAGTTTTATCTTCTCCCCTCTTTTCTGCAAGGATAGTGAGAAAAGGAGAGAGCTGCACCAGCATTTTGCTTCCACCTTTTCCAGGTCCAAGATTTAAAGCTTTATGGTGAAGAAAATCAAGGTGACAGATGCAAAGAGACAGTAAATTACTGACACACTCTTCAGTCATGCTTTGAAGTGCTAAAGAACTCAGACCAAATCTCAGGCATGAAAGCTTTGTGAGAGGCAAGCTGCAATTTACTAGGCCAGTGGAATGTAACAGATATATTTTAAAAGAATGTATTTTTTCAGATCTTGGGATTTGGGACAACAAAAAAATTTTGAAAACAGTAAATGTTTTTAACCTCTTCAATGTTTATGTTTTTTGGTTTTATTGTTGTTACCAGTATACAGTTGCAATCCCTACAACTTGCACTTCTTCTAACCTTCCAGACAGACTATAAATATTTAACAGTTCTTGTAAGTTGATTTACATAGTACTTACTGGGTAAATAATACCCTCACTTTTGAAAAATGTATGCATGAATATAGTGCAGTGTAAATAATTAATCAAATATAATAACAGCAAAATAATAACAAGGAGAAAATACTAGTTTTCAGAAGACATACTGTCATCTTTAGATAGATTTTTTGAAACACTTGTCTTGTACTTTCTATCATTATTTCTTTCTCTCTTCCTTCCTGTATGCTTCCTCTAATGAATTTGTGATTGCTATCATCATAGCATCAATCTCAATCAGAATTAGTTTTTCTGAAATGTTTTGCACACTATAAATAAAAATCAGATCCATTCAGAATATTTGCTGGTGTTTCATATGTCAATATGAGTGATTAATTCTAATATGAATTCAGATCTTGTAATAGGATCACAGGCAGAGGCAATCTCTTTTCTTTTTTGGAGTGCCACCAAAGTCAGCCTAGATTGTTGCCAGATCATGGATTTGTACAATTTGACCCAGGGTGTGAAGCCACCAGCAAATTCACCAGAGGAGTCACCTAGCTCTGAGCCAAGCACAGAAATGCAAAATTAATTATTTACTTTGCCAAACAATATTAACACATTGACAGCTGTTCAGAAATGTCAGGGACAGTCCATGTCAGGAGCTGCCTCATCCCTCTGTAAGCAGCACCACGGGAATTTCTGTCTGTGCATGATGCTTGCAGAGCCCTTGTTTGAAAGTCCAGCAAGTGGCTCTTGAGGTCATCATCTGAACTGCAGAAGAATCAGAGTTTGATAGATAAGGGGAAAATGAAAAGAAAATGAAAAGAAAATGAAAAGAAAATATCCGGCAGGAAAGGAAGAGTCACTAGAGCTCTGACAGGACCCAGGCAATGCTCTGTGCAAAATGCTTTTTCTAACAACCTTTTAAATGAATAGATGAGAGAGACAACTGTGTCCATCAAAGAAAGGACAGAGTAGCTCTAAGACAGTAAAAATGGAGTCTGAAATATCTTCAGCCATGTTGCTAGGCAAGAAAAGACTCAATTTAAGGAAGTTATACAACTGCTTCTAGAGAGATGATCACAGAAGTCTAAGCCAACTTAAATATGACTTTCACACAGTTCTGCCAATGAGTGTGGCTCTCTCTATATTTCAGCTATAGTTTTTATGCTCATTAGTATTTTTTTCAGCTAGCTAGTTATTTTCTTTTTCTCTTAGAAATCCATTTAGACTCTTTCTTATGAAACTTGCTGAACAACTTGGGTGAAAAAATATTTTTAAAATAGTTCACTATCCTGCACATCTTGGGACAAACTACTAAAAAATTAGCCATTAGTTTTCCAAAATGAATTTCCAGGAATACTAAAGGAATAGATTTCTCCCTTGTCTAGTTCACATTAGAGAATTTACCCTCATCTAAATCAAGTTCCACAGACTTCTCTTGAGGAGATGCATCAAATCCTGTGCCATTCTTGGGCAGTTCATAGGATAGAATCATTGAATAGCCTGAGTTGAAAGGAACACAAGGATCACCAAAGTTCTTCTTCCACTTTTTTGTTCTATATTTTCATGAAAAAAGGAATTAAAACCCCTTCTTTCTTTAGGCTTTTGTTCTCTTTCTGGTGTAAAATAGAGCAATTTGAAAAATCACATAAAATTTTCCCTGTGATACCTTCTTTCCCATCTGATTATTATGGTACTCCTAAAAATGACCAATCAAAAGTCAAAACCTCACTGTTACCTCAGTTGAAATGTGACACCTTCAAGGCAGGACAGATCTATCTGGGTTAATAGCATGAGTCACAACTGCCCTAATATTTCTATTCAGCAACTGACAGAACCAGAGGACACAGTCTTAAGCTGTGCCATGGGAAATATATGTTGGATATTAGGAAAAAGATTTTTACAGAAAGAGAGATATGGTACTGGAATGGTCTGCCCAGGGAGGTGGTGGGGTCACCATCCCTGATGTGTTTAAAAACAGACTGGATGTGGCACTTGGTGCTATGGCTTAGTTGAGATGTTAGAACATGGGCTGGAATCTATGATCTTGAAGGTCTCTTCCAACCTGGTGATTCTGTGATTCTGGTCCCTGCACAATTCTTCTGAATAATGCATCTCTTCCTTAAAGAACATCCTCTAACAATTGATTAAAAATTGCAAGTTTTATATTTTAAGAGGAAACAGTGTTTGAACAACACTCAAAAGATGTGTGATCTGGATCCACACTTTGCAGTCAGAGTTAAAACTCTTCCTTCCTTTCTTCCTTCCCTCCTTCCTTCCTTTCTTCCTTCCCTCCTTCCTTCCTTCCTCCCTCCCTCCTGAAATGTTATGGTCACAGATGAGTTCTCTATCTGTTTCCTAAAAAATATTTTCAATAATGGGACATTTTGCTGAATCTGCCATAGACCCACAAAATTTCCAGAGAAAAAATTTTCTGTGGAGTGGTGTTGGACATCAAATATCTTAGGCACCAATGCTCTACTAGTAAATTAATTAATGGCAGGTAACATTCCCATGCACTAACATTCAGTCATCCAAACTAGCACATTGATAGAACAATCATTATTTTGATCCAGGTCAATTAGAAACATCTCAAAAGATTCCTGAGCATTGGTAAGGATGTAGTATAGATAAATATATCTCAGAAATGCATGGAGCTATTTCCAGTATTTCTGAGGCAGCCCAGAAATCTCTGTATCATATTTTCAAGCCTCCTTGAAAATCTTACAGAGTTTGTTGGGGAGATTGTGTTTTGTTTTCCTTTTTCTTTGTTTGTTTTTTTTTTTTTTTCGTAGGTTGGGTTGGGTTTTTGATTTTTGTTTTGGTTTTGTTTGTTTGTTTGGGTTTTTTTGAAAGAATAATTTGGTGCAATACCATGCCTCCTGGAACTATGACATAGACATAGATATATAAACTGTATAAATTTCAATCTCATCTTCCTAGTCTTATGTTCTCAAAAAACTCTACATACAATCATGCCTAAATTTTATACTTAAAATTTCTCTCCATTACAAGTCTTTCCATTTGCATCTGAACTTACATTAAAATGACCACATTCATTATCTGTAATATCAGCAGAATGGAATAAGAAAATATGTTTACAGTTAACAATTAAAAGGGAATGTTTCAAATCTTGTTGCATTATTATGTCCTATGGCAATACCTGCATTCCACTAGCATGAGCTAAAAGTCAAGCCTAAATTATTTCAGTGTATGTTTAATGAATCTGAATTTTTCTGCCTAGAAGAAGGAAATCATATGGATACAATCATAATCTGAAGTCAGGCTATTCATATCTGGGTTTGTATCAAAAACCTTTTCTTTATTTTTCATAGTATTTTTCACTACATTGTTGCTATATAAAAGATCTAAACAAACAATAAGGAAACCAAGCAATAGTTGTAACTATGTACATATTACTCTAATATGAACAAAGTGATGACAGCTGAAATAATGCTTTCCCATGGCTTTGTTTTTCATTTTTAGTAACATGGCACTTGTGCTCTTCATAGAAATATGGCACAGACAGCTATTGTCAGGGGGGCCTCTTTCCTAACCAGTGTTTTAAAGTGTACATATTAGGGGTTTTTCTGTTTTAATGAAATGTTTGCCCATACTACCTATAGGCTATGTTTAGTTATGCTTTTTAAAACATTTAGTTGCAAATGACTATGGAGAAAGTGAAGCATTCCCATAGTGCTAAAAACCTCAGCACAGACACACCACTTGGTCTTTGAAGACTTGGGATTCAAAATGCACTGTTTTTGAAATACTGATATTTCAGATAAATGCTTCAGGCCTATAGACACACTAACTTTGTGGTGTTTTCACACCTGCAATGTTCTCACGTGTCAGAGAAGTCTTATCAAATATGAGATACTCGAGTGTAGCATGAATTGAGGTGTCTGAGTAGTGCAAGATTTATCCCTGTGCTTCTGGGGTGAAATACTAACACTTCTGAGCTCAGCTTTTAATCAAGAATTTTGTCCTTGTTTTTAACAGAGTTTGAGCTTGAGTCACCCATTTTTACTCCCTGTGGGAAAAAAAAAGTGGAATAGAATGTTGATGAGGGAGAGGAAATTAGCTTGCTTAGCAAGGCGTGAGTATTCTCCCCACACAGGAGGTTATTGCAGGGTAGTGAACTAAGTCTGTGGAAGGTTCCAGTGTGGTTTTGTAAGAGCTCCCATAAGGATGGTAATGTAACCCTGCACTGAATTGCACCATGTTTCAGATGAGCTGTGCTGCAGCTCCCAATGGGAAGGACCTCAATTACAAGGTCACTCTGCAAAGCTGAGCCACCAAAAATGACACCAAACTCCATGGCTCCCTGCCAGTCTTTAGAAATCAAAAAGGAAGCAAACTTGTCTGATGTTCCAAAGATCATGATCCTGACCAATATCTGAATAAATTTATAACACATATAATGAATGCATGAATTTATAACGCTGTTTTAATTCAGCTAGTATATTCCACTTAAGTACCAGAGTTCTAAAATTTAGCAAGAGGAGAGCAAAGACAATTCAAGAAAATAGACACATAAATTTAGCTCTGGTAAATAAACAAATTACTGGGCTTTCAGTTACTAATCAGTTTAACTGCACTTCTCTAATTCGTCTGGCTGGATCAGCTCTAGGGAATTGCCAAACAAAGACAGAGAGAGGAAAATGTTATTTCACAGAGTGCCTTGTGATGTACTTAATAAATCCAGTACTGCAGCTTGACTGTTCACTGATGACAACAGCAGTGCCTTCGATGTCATGACCCCTGATGGGCTAAGGGGCATGACTCTCAAAGGGTTAATCTTTCCCACCTGTTGCTGACCACAGAGCAAGCTCTCCTGGCAGGTCTCCTACCAGGAGAATGTGGCCCCTGACCTCTGTGGGAGTGGGATGCTGCAGTAAGGGCTCTCCCTAACAGGCACTGCAATCTGGCACTCTCACCCCAGCTCTCTGGTGGCTGACTTGGTAAAACAAGCTGTGAACCAGCAATCTGTGAATTGAACAGCAAGGGTAAAGCTGGGGCTCAACCCCCAAAATATCCCAGTCAGCTCACTGTGAGGTTACCACGATCTGCCTATACTGTGTTGCTGGTTTGGGCTCTTCCTTATGAAGGTATTAGAACAACTTATACTGGATATTGAAATTGAGATGGAATTTCAATCAAAAGCAAGCTTTGGATGTCAAAGCTGTTGCTCTCCTGAGCCAGTACAACTGTTCTGATCTATAAGACACAAGCACACATAAAAAGCAAAGGAATAAGACTATTCTCACAATGTAGCCACTATATACATAGGGAATGTATTCTGAAGATTCAAGGAATATTTATGAAACCTTAAATTCTTTTTCTTACCTTGTCATTCATTTGAATCTGAATCATACCCACCTGGGAAGGGAGTTCCTCAAACATAAATATTTTACTTATAGAGTACTTGTTGCAAGAGCATCTCTGAAATCTGCTAAGGTTTTCTGCTTGTGCCCTTTGCTGCTTTTCAACTCAACCACTTTACCTATTTGAGCTTTTTCTTCCTGTGAAGACATTTTTGTCAAGTTTTCTTGTTGGCCACGAGAAAGATCCACAGAAAAACCTCTGTAAAAGTCCTTTCATCAAACTGCCTACCTTGAGAAGGATTGTACCTGTATTTATAGCACAAGCCTAGGACTTCTTAAGTCTTTCAGGCACTGCAGCTTGCAAGTGACCTTGACCAAAACACTCCAGCTACAGCCTTAAAAGTACTTTAGTGTTCCAATGCCTTGTCTATATTGCCATGTGATGGAAGTCTCAGCTCTGAGACAGAGCTATATGTATACAATTGTGATATTACCAATGTGAATGCAATTGGGGAATTTTAATTAGGAAGCTGTGAAATGCAAAGGGAAGGGTGTGTAAAATAACCTGTCTGATCAGACACAGACCACCCTCTCTGTGGTGAGAAGGGCCCAACTGTTGGAACTTTGCCCATGAATTAGCCATGAAACAGCAGTCATATCACAGAAAAGTACATATCCCAAACAAGCTGGGTCCAAGCTCACAATATTTGAATTAGGATGTGCAGCATTAAGAAACAGATATTTGAGGATTAATACTGTCTTTATAGATCTTTGCACATTTACTGCAGTAGGGGCCTGAATGTCCATCTGCTGGTGAGCCACCACAATGATGAGCCACGTATTGCAACCCAGAAGCTCACTTTGTCTGCAGCCTAAATGTAAGACACTTCACTGAATGTCATGCTCAGTCTATGTTACCTTTCTGACCAATGAAAAAAAAGGTGAGAGAATAATTTCCTAACCCCCAGCCCTGTCCTTCCCTTCCTCAGTGCTTGTCTATATGCATTAATGCTAAATCCACAATTTGCTTGAGGAAAACTTATCACCAAGGGAATTAGAAAAGAATATGTGGGTTCAAGACAATGGAGTTTTGTCATTTTCTGCCCACTTGCTGCCCTTATGGCACACTCTGCTTCCTGCATGCACAGGACTTCTGGCAGCACGAGCAGGCAGCACAGGTGTCCTCCAGTGCAGTTTTCTATCTGGGAATGTGATGGAAGGAAGATCAGGATCAGACATAGAAAAACATGGGCATTGACACTCAAGTGAGGAAATTGATTATTCAATTAATGTGCTAATATGACAAAATCCATATTTCAAAGTATGTTTTATTCATAATAACATTCTTGTTTCTTGTTCTCCATCCAGGCTTTCAAAGAGAGAATTAGATTTATTTCCTTTTGTATCTTGTGTATATGATGGTGATTCAAATTCCAAAACTGACCAATCAGTAGTGACACATTAGGAAAAGAGTTCCTCTTGGAGAATATTAATTGCCATTTATTTTAGCAAGGCAAATAACTTCAAAAATTCACTACACATTCCTTTAGAAGCCTTTAAATATTTCCTACTTCAGACAGCATTTTCTTTACACTGTTGAGGGCCTCATAAAACTCGCTCGTGTACCTATTTCTATAGAAATCAAGTGACCATTCTTTCCATATGTCTGGTGTTCCAAGAAACAGAGAAAGCTTTATTTCTGGTTAGCTCTGTCAGGTTGGGCTTTTCTGCTTTAGATTGTTGATCAATTGTGTCAATGTCTCTGTAAGTAGAGGTGGTGTTAAATAAGAGACTGTTCAGCTATAAATTATCTGGAGCCCTATAGGACTTCCTGAAAGCACATGAAGAAGTAATTGGGTTTCATGTGGTCCTGTGTGACTTCTGGGCATTCATCACTAATGGACCATGCAAGAGGGTTAAGGCTGTGATTTGCTGAAACACGTCTCAGGATGAACACTGGAGAACTAGAGAGAGGGAAGAGCAGAATAATGTGGAGAGGACTTGTTCCAGTTCTGTTAAAGCCTGATTATTCTGCAGGGTACTTATTTTGCAGAGAGAAGAGAAGAGCAGAATAGCAAAGTGCACGGGTAAAAGAAGATGAAAATTAAGCTTTTCAATGATGAATGTTGTGGCTTTTGCTGTGACGACTATAATCTAGCAGAAAATACTAAAGTAACAAAGAGGCAGAGCAATTTACTTTCTCCATAGAGGACAAACAATGTCTTACACTTTAAATGTACAAGCATTTTCAACACTTGACATTCAGATTTACGTATTTAGTTATGATTGCATATCCACATTGGAGATTTCTCACTCATGTTACAACCATTTTAATAAAAAGCTGGCTGCACTGATGAATCCAGCTGCAGAGATACACAAGATAGCAGGAATGCACGTTGCAAATATCAGGTATAGCCACCAGCTCCAATCTAAAAATAGTGAAATCATTTGCCTGCAACAGCTCCAAGCCTTATTTGTCTTTGAAAATAAACAAAGATATACAGCTGCCACATGTGGATGTTTCATTGCAGGAGGGATGGCTCTGTGCTTTATGACTTATACATCACAATTTGGGAGTTGGCCGTGTGGAGACTTTTCTGATAATCTCTAAACCCATGGTCTGTTTATGTCCTCCAAAAGTTCTGAAGCAGCTGCCCACAAAGATTTGAACATAATGGTGATTAGAGTAATTCAGAAACAAGTTTCTGTGACAGAGTTTAAACCTCACCATAGCATATGGTGACCAAGGACTTCCAACATGCTATGCACAGATGTTTCCAGCTCTTGCAAAGAAAGGGCATTTGGCTTATGAAAAACAAGGGTTTTCTGCATCATTTGCAAAATATAAATGTCAAAAATGTCTCTGAAAAATAGAAATCCTATGTCACATTAAAAATAAAAGAAATATGTTTCTATGTCTTTCTTTTAAAAAACTTGTAAAATTTTATATTCAAAGGAGAAAAATAAACTGTTATGCCTTGGAAAAGGAAATATTTATTTCAAATGGTATTTAGAATATTTCTTTGTAGTCAATACTTTCTCACACATACACACACTAAATCCATCTGTCCAAGCTCGAATTTTAGGAAATGTGACATCACGACTCTCATGATACCAAGTACAAGACATGGAGCAATTGCTAGCTTCACACTCAGGTTTGCAGATAATTGGCAGTTTGGTATGGAATGATGAAACTTCCCTTTCCTCTGGAGGTTTCTAGATTATATAGATTTACAACATATGGATCATTTTTCAGTCCCATGGCTCTGAAATGCACTGTGTGCCCAAGTATGTCTGTGATGAAAAGGCAAAGTGTTAGGTAAAAGGATCTTGTTTTCACTGTAAAATTCTGGTATACAGACAAATACTTTTTTAAAATTATATACACTTCTCAAATTGAATTATAATATTACAAAAAACTAAAAACAAACAGCAAAGTAAACAAAACAACCATTTTGATAATTTCCTTCTTTAAAAACCCCAAACAATTAATTGTAATTGAGGCTAATTTGACATGCCAGCCTTCTGACATATTCTAATTCCACTAATTTCATATATTGCAGAGAATGATCAGAATTTACTGTATCTCTCCTCTGCAATAGTAGATTTTAATTTTTTTTTACTTATCTAGCAATAAGACTTTATGGGAGACATTTTATTTATTATTTCTTCTGATAGGAAGCATTTTATTGTTACTGATATCTTCATTTTTGTTGTACCATTTAGGTAATGTAATGTGAGATTCATTAAAGCAGGTTATGGAAAAAAAACTAGCTCTGTACTGTGCTGCAATTACAGTGTTCTTATGACCTTGCTGTTCTGAGGCCATCCAGAGGTAATTCTTGTCTTCAGCTCAAAGCCTACTGATGTGGGGTGTGCCTTGAGGGGTGGGGCAGGTTGTGGGCTGCTGGGTTTGTCCTCACTTTTCTGCTGCCTGCAGCCAACATTCATACAGGGTGGCAAGGACACAAAGTAAATATTTCATTTTTTTAATCTTGAGTTCTGTTTCCTTGCCTTATAGCACTGGCTGAGAACATCATGTCAACAACTGCTGGTGTTGTTTTTCTGCTCTGAACTGTCAGTTAATCTCATAAATCTCAGTCCACCTAGACACTGTCACCTTTTCTTCCCAGTCTCACTATCTTTGTCATCATATTGTGTACTTCTAAGAGATAGACACATCAAAAGCTGACATACAAGGGATGCTTCAAAGCACAATGAACAATAAAAAAAAAATCCACATTTTACTGTGGAAAATGCAACAAGGGGGGCTGTGTCCTATGCCCAGGAGGCTGATGGTACACCTGAGGAAATCTCTTACCTCACAACCAGAGGTAAACTGGTTGAGTTTTCATTGCCTAATATTATGAGTCCCTTGTCTTGATTGACTTCTCAACATCTATCCCAACACCAAGAAATGACAAAGATAAAATAAGCTTATTAATAATAATTATAAATATTAACATATCAAATATTACGACAAAGATGAAAACTGATGTAAAATGGACTGATAGGGCAGGAAGAGTTGAGCAACTGGGTAATTTCATCCAAGGCATTGGGAGCATGCAAATACTGCACCATGGTACTCATGGAGCTGGACATATTTTCAATTAAGAAAAGCTCATTTTCTGAGAATTTTTACTCTGATTTCAGTGGCCATATAACCAGAGAGATGCTTTTCCTTCCTGCTACACTGATCTTGGTGTAAGTGATACATCACTGTCTCTGACAGAATGAAAGATTTATAGAGAACATCCACAGAATATCTGAGGACTTTCTGTCTATGAAAGATGAGATCACAGACATCACCATTTCTCTTTCCCTTCTCTTTATTTATTCATTCATATATTTCTGCATACCAACCTACTGAAAATACTACTAATGTAGCCAAGCTGAGATTTAAATCTGTTGATATTTTGGTGAGCTAGAAAAAAAAATGCTTCTCATTTGAGCTAAAAGGTAACAAAATAGTATTGGGGTATTAGCCTGGCTGCAGAGAGAAAGCAAATATTGACAACAAGCTCAGTAAGAACAAAACAAAGAAACAATAACCTCAAGCAAATATAAGTCAAAAGCCTTATTAAGTAATAAATCAATTGGAAAGATTTTGATATATTTATGGTAAAAGTATTTCTTTCTAGTAATTCATACTATATTTCAGCTACAGAATGACCAACATTGCAAGACCTACATGAAAATAAAGTAACATATATCTGGGATTTTTTGCAACAAAGCTGTAAATAGTTCAAAGAAATGGAAACAGACTTTGTAAATACAATGTACATTTGTGCTTCTTAGGTATGAAATGCCACAGCTACTTGTGGCAGTTCAAATCTTCCTGAATTAAAAAAACCAACAAACAAACAAGTTCTGATGACTTCTATCAGTTTCTCAGATTATGACAGATTTTACAAGGGTTATCTACTAAATCTGAATCCACATCCAATATTTATTAAAGTTGCAGGCTGATCCTATCACCCTGTTTGAGTGAGTAATCCTAATTCCTCTAAGAACTTCTATTGATATCTTGTAAATAAGATTTGTAAAATAAACCCCAGGGGTTGGTAAGAAGACTGATGATATGGTTGCCTATAGAGCAAGAATTAAAAACATTATCAACAGTAGACCTGTGTGTGTTGCAATGGGAAATGAAGATGCAAATATGTTCTTTTCTTAAGGGATTATTGTTGCCTCACAATGTGCAGAACGTGAGCATTTAGAAACTGCTTGGAACATCACTGAGAGGGGATAGACAACAGAACCAAACCAGTCCATGCACATATTTCTGTCTAGCATCCACCAAATGTTTTCCATATTGTCTTATCATGTGCTACTGTTCTACAATTTCACAGGTGATCATCCATCTTCACATTATGTTCCTACAGACCAGGATCTCATCACAGATCAGGGAAAATGAAGGCTTAAAGGAGAAGTTACCTTTAATAAAATCCATTCTTTAAAGATCCCCCTGATCATATGTAGTTACAATGAAGACAAAAGCAAATTAATTATATTTGAAATACAACAAAAGAATTTTCAAAAAATTCTAAATTGGAAATAAAAGAAGCAAATTTTGTTTGTCTAAGTAAATTCCATATCTATTAGATACCTTATGGCTTAGGTACTTATTACAAGCCTATAGATCAGCTTTCAAAAATGTGGTAGGCATAGTTTATTCCAGTTCTAGTTCTCTACCATGTGGGACTTAGATCTAAGAGACTATGCCTTCAAAGCTCTCTCTTTGCTATGCATTGGAAACAAAAAGTTTAGCATGTCAGTCTTGCTTAAATTTAGAAGTATCTCAAATCCTGAATCCAATTTTCAATCTCTTTGCTCCTTTGTTCCCTGTCAAAAATAAAGCTAATACTGTCCTTATCTTCTATCCACATACAATTCTTCAAAGGTTTTTTTTCTTTTTTTTTTTTTTTTTTTTTACTTTTTTGCATCTCCCAGCTCATCTGGGACATCTAGATATGATCAAAACATTCATGTCATGGGGTAAGCTTTTAACAGCTTCCTTATATCCCCATAAAATCTTTCTCTTTCTTTTTTTTTTTTTTTTTTTTTTGTAAGCACTCCTTTCAGTGCCAAAATGTATAAAAAAGGTAAGAGATGTGATGGGAAGGTGAGGGAAGGGAAGGGAAGGGAAGGGAAGGGAAGGGAAGGGAAGGGAAGGGAAGGGAAGGGAAGGGAAGGGAAGGGAAGGGAAGGGAAGGGAAGGGAAGGGAAGGGAAGGGAAGGGAAGGGAAGGGAAGGGAAGGGAAGGGAAGGGAAGGGAAGGGAAGGGAAGGGAAGGGAAGGGAAGGGAAGGGAAGGGAAGGGAAGGGAAGGATCCTCAAGCTTATCACCCCCTTTTTAACATTGATTTTCATGTAATAGAATGAGAAGGGGAGTAACAACTTTGCATGTACAACCACCTACAAAATGGTATGGAAAAACATTACTGTCATCTGTAAACAAGGTGAATGAGCTATATTAGCAATGTAATTGAGACAAAAGAAGACTGTATAACTGTTTTCTAATTAATGGAACATGAAACTCCAGAGTATTAGCAGCTGATCCTATTACAAAATATTAGCTGCTCTGGAAGGAACTCATGAACAGCAAGGTCACAGCACAAACTCCTTGCAGATGTTAGATAAGTTGACACCTGCAAATCATTTGGAAGCAAGTATTTATTTAAATATCTCATTGTGCTACCAGTTTCTCTGTTTTCTGTCATGCTAAAGCTTTGGTCCCCTGAGAATTAGAAAGAATTAGAAGAAAGTCAGTGTAACTTTTTTTTGCTATGTTCTAATTAGCATAATTTTTGTTTTATGTTCTTGTCTCAGCCGACGGGTCAATAAACAAATCCAAAAATATTAGCAGTGGATTTATTCCCCAGTCTGATTCTCATTTCTTCAGCGAAAGAACTTTCTCTAGTGTCTCTCACATTTCAATTTTATATTACAGCTTGGTGTGTGAAATACTGATAAGCCCTTGAAAAATTCATGATTTGTCTACATTCATGCCAACCTCCTGTCCATATATTCATCTGCTTGTTGATGTGTTTTCAGAACTCCTCAGAGGCAGGAACAGTGAGCAGAGACACAGAGGACAAGGTGTCTTCAGACAAATGTCACAGGAGCCCTGGGAGTTTCATAATTCCTGGGTAGGAATTGAAGTACCAGGGCAATGCCACAAGCAGGATTCCTCTTTGAAGGATCCATAGCCTAGTCCAGCACCACTCTGACACTATTCCTGCAAAAATTCCTGGGTTTCTTGCAGTCACTTTCACCTCTGTGCTGTTTGCTTGTGTGTTGTGGTCATATGCAAACATGTCCCTTGGTACAAAGACTTAAACCTAGTTTCCCCATTTTCTACTTTGTTTCTTACTGACAGGAAGATGAAATCAAGTCTGTCCTTCGCCCAGAAGGTGGTTGGCCACTAGAACAGTTTCCCCAGGGAAGTGGTCACAGCACCAAGCCTGACAGAATTCAAACCTGTGCGTGTTCAGGCACATGGTGTGACTCTTGGGGTGCCCTGTGCAGAGCCAGGAGTTGGGCTTGATGATCCTGGTGGGTTTCTTCCAGCTCAGAACGTTCTGACTTTCTGTAACTCTGTATGTACCAAGCAGAGTCTTCTTTTTCTGGCAGTAATCTTAATTTTACCTGTCCATCAGCAGGAAGTCTGTTTGAAGAAATATAAGCATGACCCCCAGTACTTGCTGCCATCAGCCTACTTCCTTTTCACTGTGCCAGCTGGATTACTCCAAAGTGGCAATATATGCACAAAAGAAGCAAAAGCCAGCCTGGCAGTCAGTCTGTGTAACCAACCAGCAGAGGACTAAAGCTCCAAAGCAGAATCTAGAGCTCTCTGCAGTCATGCTAAGACACTCACACAAAATATTATTAATCCAAGTGCCCTAAGATGATCCATGACACTCGCTGCTCTATATGGATTTATTTATTCTGTATGAATAAATAAGCAGCAATAAATAAATAAAAAAAAACAAAAACCAAACAACTTCCAGTTTAAAAATTCCCACTATATTATCTGCTAATATTGTTAGTAGTTGTAACTGTGTTGGATCTGGGCTATAATCTCACTTTTCCAGAATTTACAAAGTTCGAAGTTTGCTCATAGACAATCACTGCACAAATAAAAAAGGCTGAGCTTTATACATGTATTGAGCTTGTCTGATATACCATCTTTCCCTAGTTAAAATATTGTGTGCTAACATTTGCACATTTTGAAATGTGTGTTGCCATGACTGCAGCAAACATTCTACTTTTAGATTCTGTTAATCTCTCATCTTAAAATATAGCAAGGCAAGTAATAACAATACTATGTATCCTTCTCTTCTGATGATTCAGCTATATTATTAAAGAATTAGAGTCCACTCAGATGCACAAAAGTGTTTTCAGACACATCTTTGTGAAATTTTATGCCAAGAAAAATCCTTTAACCCTAAACTAATTTTCTACACGGTTTACTAACAAGGCACAGACCTTAGAGCTAAAATTAATACATGCTGTTACCATTCCATTTGTATCTCATTATGCAATGAGAGATGTTCTAATCTGTTATGTAGGCAATAAAACAGGATTTAACTAAATACACTAAAAAGTGTACATTTAATGAAGAACCAAGATTTTTATATTCTTGTCCACATTAAACATACATACATGAATGTACATAAACACTCTGCCACAGAAATTATTGCAAACAACTATCACAATTCACTTCATTAAAATGGAGACAAATGTTCTGAAAGAGAGAAGTTTTCTGTCCTTTGAAGCATTATGCCCTAATACTTACTAATCTCAAACCACAGTGGTTGGCAAAACACAGCAAAATTTACATGGAATTCATGTGGAAGCAGGTTATTATGTATTTAGAATGCAGACATTGACTGTGATGTAGTAGTCACAAGAATATTTCTGTTATAGTTCCAGCATGGAATACTTAGGGTTTTATCATTTTGATAGATTTTGGATAGAAGTCCAAATCTTTATCACATGACAATATCAGAAAACACCAAAAGAACCACTTAAATTAAATACTGAATGCAACTTGGATTTTCCATAGTCCTCTGTTGAAAATTTTCTGATTTGTATAAACTTATACATATAAACAAATGTCTGCTTTCAGATGAACCTATACTAATATTTTACTCAGAATAAGTGGAGTACATTTGATGTGAATCCCTTGGTTGTCATCTTGTACATTACTTTAATTGGCTTCATGGAGCAGTCTCAGAGCCCCTGATCTGGGGTCATTTCAGTTGGAATTAACTCAGGAGATGCACTACTGAAGTGCAGTTTCACTTAGTAATGAAAATTAGATCCACAGGACCAGACCAGGAATAATCTAATCTACTTTCCTTTATAACTCATATTTTGGGACCTTGGCATAGGCTATTTCACTATGACAGCTTTCTCCTATGGGTCTAAAACATTTGATAGGATGTATCCTGTAAGGACTGTGTGCATACACATCTTTACAGAGTGAAACTCACATCAAAACCACACACAAACATATTTTAATTCTCAGAATTGACATGGAAAATAAACTATACTAAAGTGTGAAATTATTTGTCTAGGACATCCCAATCCCTCTACTTTGGAGAAGATTATGATATAACCTTGAATTATGTGTTAACATTCTTTCTCTATGGGACCCTTACCTCATTACACATGACAGATGATGATAGCTTGTAGAAGAGATCTACTCACTACTTTATTTTATTCCCTCCTTTCAGTGTATGTGTGCACATTTATTTTCTGTACATTATTCAAATCCTGCTCTGAAGACAGATATATTATCTATTAGACTTTCTTACAGCACTCATCTTCATAGGTTATATATGTCCTGGTAAATAAAAGGAGCCAAGACCTGTTGTCTGAAACTGAGAGTAAGTAGAATGGGACAAACTGCATCCAGAAAACTGAACTTTCCTCCTGGCAGAGCAGAATCACCTCATCCCTAAAGTGTCTTGGAGACAGACACAATCACATGCAACATTTGCTGTCCTGCAAGGGTGTCCTGGGCATTTGTGGCCAGAGATCTGTGTGTTCAGCCAAAAGCATGACCAGGAACATGTTAACAATTAAATTAGAGTGTGGCTGGTGTGCCAATATGAAAGTCTGTGTCTTGATCTTCCTCTATTTACTTGCAGAAAAGACACAGTTACTGCACACTCTGTGGCTTGTTTCTGGTTCTGAGTGAGCTGAAGGAGGGCTCATGCTGATTTTACTGATGTGATCATCAGACATGGACATCCACATTATTCTGTAGTTTAGTTTGTTCCCAGTCTGATAGATCACATATCAGAACTTTCAGAATTTTTTCTAAAATACTTAAGAAATTTCTATATAGTGTCAGACCAATAATCTTTTTGGTGTTCAAAATGATGTTCAAAATACAAGAGTGTGCTCAGCTTCAGTTTGTGATGCTGCAGTATGTTTTCTTAGTTCTTTTCCTCCCATTTCTTCCCATGTCCTACCTGTCTTTTGACTATCACAGAGAATCAAATTCTTCCATAGTGTACACTTTTTTGTGTGTTTAGTGACATCTTCCAGAGTTCTTTTTTCTGAGTAATGATGATTAATTTAGAATGTTTTATTTTATGTGCATAATTAGAATGCCTGTTTTCTCTTTCTTTTTCCTAGTTGCATCACTTCTCATCCATTGACATTCCTCCTGTGGTTTTGTTACCTTGTCATTCTGTGTTGCCTCTGCAACTTGGTGCCAGTTTAGGCTGTGCTGTATTATTTTGTATCAACACTCATTTCATATGTTCAGAATGGAATGGCTCGAGCAGCAGCTGTGAGTACTCAGCAGTTCTGCAAAGAAGGCATAAAAGGCTAAAAATGTACATTCTAAAAAAGGAGGGCTGTGTAATTAATGAATAAAAAGGAAAAGTTCAGCTTAGGTAACTTGCTAGCCAAACCCTGTGACAGGGATAAAAATTGGTAGGAATACTTCAAGTAAAGAAGATCTATTGGAAATTATTATTTCATTCAGGCATCTTCTGTTCAAACAACTTAGGGCAGGGGTCTGAGGAACCCCACCCATATTTCTGACATCTGTAGAAGCTGCATGTTCTAGTTTGCATGGGATAGTTAATTTCCTTCATAGGAGGCTGTATGGGGCAATATTTTGGATTTGTGATGAAAACAGTCTTGAAAACAGAGACATGTTTATGTTATTGCTGAGCAGGGCTTACACAGCATCAAGGAATTTTCTGCTCTTCAGCCCATCCCACCAGGGAGGAGGCTGGGGCTGCACGAGGAGGTGGGAGGCAGACACAGCCAGGCCAGTGACCCTGACTGACCACAGGGACACCCAGCCCATGGGATGTCAGGCTGGGCATATAAAGCTGGGAAAAGAAGAAGGAAGGGAGGACATTCACAGTGATGGTGTTTTGTGCTCCCAAGTCACTTCCAGGTGTGATGCAGCCCTGCTTTCCTGGGCATGGCTGAACACCTGCCTGCTCATGGAAAGCCATGAATCAATTCCTTTTTTGCTTTAATGTTCAACTGTCTTAATCTCATGGCTTGAGTTTCCCCACTTTTACCCTTCAGATTCTCTCCCTCATCTCACTGCAGGGTAGTGAGTGAGTGGCTGCATGGGGCTGAGCTGCTGGCCAAGGTAAAATCATGATGAACATTGAAGCAAAATTTTGGTTTGTTCTAAAATGGTGCAAATCTCATTAGCACAGGAGCAAAACGTTTCAAACTTCTTTAAACTCTAATTCCAATAATCTTCCCCTCAATTCCATGTGAAGTTCTGGGATATCTGATTTAATATTGATCACAGTTGTATTCTTGCACAACTCATGAATATGCACCAACTAGCACACTAACAGCACAATAATTCTTATCTCAGAGGAGAAAGGCCAATTGGTAAATAAAAACAAATAAGAAGTGAGCTACTCTTTGCAATCTACACTAATCTCTGATCAATCATTTCTACAGAAAATTATGGAAGTTGACATTACTGACAATACATCTCTCTTCACTTATGTATCATGAAAAGGGTAACGTCTTCTGTCTCACCTTAGAGACTGGTCAAAAAAACCCAACATGCACCAAAAAATATTCAAAATGCATGATTCTCCTTTGTTCTTTAAAATACTGTAGCTGGTTAGGTCCACTGCTTATGCCAACAGCACTTTATTTTTCCCTTTCCATGTCTGTGCCACATGGAACAGTGCATCTCTTTTTCCATCAACCTGTAAGGCACAAATCTCTCCAGGAGTATTTTGGAGTGTGACCCCACATGGACCCTGCAAGAGCTGCCATAGTTGTGAAGGTATGAGTCCTTCCTCTAATTTAGCAAACTCTTTAAAACTTTTGGAGACACAGAACAAGAGACCACCTTAACAAAATTTCCAAGAGCTCAAACAAGCAATGTTAATGGCAAAAGGTAAAGAGTTATAAACACCTATTGATTTGTCTAAGTGCGAGTGGGATCTAAACAAAGAGAAGGAAATAAAAGATTATCAAATATTAGAGTTTTATGAAGATTTTCATTCAAAATTCTTGGTGGGATACTGGCTAGGAGGGAAATTGGTTTAATAAAAATTTCATATATTATTGGAAGCTTAAGTGGTAATATTTTTTTTTCTTGAAGTGAAGAGACTAAATACTTGAAGAATTCAGAAATAATGCCATATCTCTAAACTTAACATACAAAGTTTCTTCCCTGAGCATTTCCAAAGTATACAAGGAATAAGCAGCACTACTCTCAGTTAAATAAATGTTAGGTCTGGGCATCCATGTGGATAAAGCACTAAGAGCCATATCAAGCAGAGCAGACAGGCTTTCTCCAGGAAATATCACACAGGGAAAGGGGGAACAGACTTCCTCTGAACTGAAATACTTCAGGGAAATATCTCTTTAAGGTTCTTAAAACATATCCTTTTTGTTGGGACATGCAGTGGAATATGAAACTTGCAGGTAACTGAACTGTGGATATATCCACCTCTTTTAACTGCAGTTCTAAAGTATATTAAAACCATTTAATGTGGTTTTTTTTAAGGTCAGCATAATAGTTTTCCAGGAGCTGCAAAGATTCAGTGGGATGTTCAGCTCATATCAATTTATGATTGTTCAACTGGGATTTGAACTTCTTAAGGGAAAATGGTTGTCATTATCTATGCTTAATAACCATTCTGGATTTGTCTTGAACTGTTATAATGTTTGAATGATGCCTTGCAAAGCTGGCCCAAATCAGCACTCAGATGCAGTGTGTATGGTTAGTGTAGGTGAGGGATCACCCACAGCACAGCCTGGATATGAACACGTGCTTTCAAAGGCCCAGATTGCTAAGTTATATTGAAGCTGCCAGACTGGAGCTGTTGGCCACAGGTCTGGAGAATGGGTCCAGTAATTCTAATTGATTTGCATGAATGTACCCTGACTGTCTCTGGAGTCATGCAGCACCATGCAGTGTGGAAAACCAGATGTTTTCCAGCCCTACAAAATGTCATTTGGAGTCAAGGTTGAGAGGGACAAGGAAGCAAGGGAAATAAGGGAAATAGAGAACAGTGGAGTCATGGTCTAGTACAGGGAATGGTTTATGGTCACACAGCCTGAGGAATGTTTGCCTTAACCCCAGTACCAGACTTTCCCCTGCTGGCATGCCTCACTGTTTTTCCATATGATTTCCTGACACATGAGTGTGCTGCAGGCAGGGGCACGTGAGCCAAAATGCTCACTGGGCTCTGCTCCTGTGTCCCTTGTGGCTGTGGGGCCTTCACAGGGACTCTTAGCAGGGCAGAGAGACACTCTGCAGGAACTCTTGGGGGTACATGAGAATGCCTTCAGAATCCAAAGGCAACATCTGTGTCTGTCTCCTTTCAGAGCTGAGGCTGCAGCCACGGTGAGGAAAGGCTGAGCTGGAGAGGCAATAGGTTCATCAGTGTTCCCAGCTGGAGCTGGGTGTGAAGGTGTGGGTGTGCAGACTGCACTCACCTGTGTCAAATCACATAGAATTTTTCTCCTACCTTCAGGATACTTAGCACATGAAGCCCCAATTTTGGCCTCAAGAGTACAGTTAGCAATGGCAATGGATGATGAATTTAGTCTCACAGTTGCTCCCACATGTAGTACTCTCTGGATTTCCTTGAACCCTTCCCAAGCTCGTTTTACTTTGACCAGCTTTCCGTAGGGATCACCAGGGAAGGGGAGACAATTCCTGCAGTAATAGCTCCTTGTCAAGGAAGATGTGGATCTTCCAGAAGGAAGGTCACCAGATATCTGGTCATCAGATACAAAGGAGCCAGAGGAGAACAGTGTGCCATGCTTCATCTCTGCACAACTCTGCACTTTTCAAGATTTCTGACACTGAATATCAGAGAACATTATATCATGTAAAGAGGGTACAGGCTCCCATGAACTTTAGTTGCCACCGTTCTTTTAATGCCTTATATGTTCTGCAGCCAAGCAAAGGGGTAGATTCAACACTGAAATGGGGACTATAGACAAAATCCTGAGACTGTTTTTGTACTATACTTCCGTTCTTGTTAAACAGAATAACAGAACCAAATCAGCAAGACAAAGAGTTGATGTGATTACCATTGTAACAATACCCTTCAGTGTGTCTGTGTTTCCCTCATCTTGTCTCTCTGGGATTGTCTTGACTGGTAAGTGCCTCTATTTCTTATAAATCATCAGTTCCTGCTGTCTTTTTCAGTATGGCTATTTATGGATAACTTCTTTTCTTCCAGAAAATCATCCAGTTTATGGGGACTGATTTTGACATAAAAATGCTATACAGTTTTTCCAAACATAGTTTTTCGTACTGGGCTTTGTAACTTAATAAAGAATTCTGAGCATGAAATCTTGCTTTTCTGTATGATATCCTGTAACATATTCCAATTTAGAACAAAATGAAAGTGTAGTAACTAAGGAATTTCATTCAGCTGCTGTATTTTGGACATTTTATTTATGTGCCTCTGTGTGTAATTTCAAAAGATTCTAGTTTTTGAGTCACAGACATTTGTGTTGCACTTCACAGCTCATGATCTGTGGTGACCCAACCCTTTGTGAAACCATGGTATAAAATAGATCACAGGTCAATCTGTGGAAAAAGGGAGACTAGTTATATTTACCTGGATAATTTCACCTATTCACTTGCTGCATAATCTTATACATTGGAGTAGTAAATGTTGGTTCAGCTGGTGCAGGAGTAAGGCATGAAAGTTAGGAATTTATTAATCCAGGCTTTGTCCTAAGTACATGTTTTTTTAAGTTCTACAAAATGTGGCCTCCTTCTCTCAATTCCCACATTTTTCAGATGACCATGGTAGATATTATTGGAGTATTCAGAACACAATTAAATTTTGAGTACTTCCATCACTGATGGTTGTGGAAGCCTAGGAAGAAAGAGATACTATCAAATCACCTGATTGGTGCATCTGTAACACACCTGAATTTAAGGCCCTAGTGAACATTTTAAAGTAGATACATATATTTCTTGTGCTGTCAAACAAGAAAGCCAACAAATAGCTACTATCCACGTTCAGAGAGACAAGAGCTCATTGTGAGGGCTGCAGAAACCTGTGTTTCTTTCCACGAGTTGGTCAGAGAAATCATATTTTCCTTAAGTCACTCTTTAAATTCTCATACAAATGACAAATGACAGACTGTGTGTCCCCACTATAATCTTACTTTGTCTAAACTGGGTGCTGGCAGTGAGACTATCTCCTGTGAGTGCTGCTGAGGACACTAACTGGGATTAATAGGGCAGCATCCTGAAATCACTTCTGCTTCTCATTTTTTGTAATCTAAGTAACACCACTACTTCAGGAGTCTTTCACTCCTCGTTTAGCTGCAGCTTTCTGTTCCCTTTTTCCCCAAAGGAATGATGTAAAAGGATTTAGCACGGCAGAGTGCCTGGTCCCAGACAGCAACACTGAATGGCTGATGCGACAGCCATGCTTTGTAAAGGAAAGGTCTAATCATTTTTCCTCTGGTCATCTGAAACATTCACTGAAAAATAAAGATAAAAGCCTACAGAATTGAACCCTAATGAGTTCATGCAATGGAACTAAAAAGAGTATTATCACAACATATTTTTAAGCAGTCTAAATATTTTTTTTTCTCAAGTGGAACATGCTGTTGAACCTACGTGCAAAATCATCCCCCATGATCTCTGTGCACAGTCCATGACAGAAATCTATGAAATGCAATAGAGCTCTTTTTGGGCAGTTTCACTGTCAGGGAAGAATGCAGGAAGGGTGGAACACCAGCTCTCTGATGGAGTAATTTTAGATTTTATTGTAATGCCTGACAGTGAATATTCCACATGCAGAGATTTCTAAAGCAAACTGTGAAAGGCCACAGCCTGCCCTGTAACCCTAAAAGGATGTTGAGCTTGGCAGCCTTCCAGGGCAGCAGGATGTGTGGCCTGGATTAGAACAGGAATATTCCTAACATTCATTGCTTTTTAATGATGTCATGCTTGCTAGCTATTGCAAGTCCTTTATGCTTTCCTCTGTAAAAGCTTTTCTAATACTACTAAAACTTCCTGATGAGAAAACATTGCAAAATCAGGCTATGAGCTTCACATCCATGCAATGATAAACGTACAGAGCTGCTAAAATACATGGTTTATGGAAACAGTCTTGAAGATTGTATTGTTACTATGTAGTGTGTCAAATACTGTAAAATGCAGTCAACAATACGTGTTAAGTGGTTATTTTTATGTTCCTGATTTTATCAATAGAAAACTTTACATTTAAAAGGTTGTTTCTCTTCACTTTATAGTGTATATAAGCACAAAAACTTTTTTTTAAAAAAATGAAAATTTTCTTTAATATTGTCGTTAATCTAATATTATATTTAATATAGTAATATAATTTTCAGGAACTATGTAATCACTAGATTACAAAATAAAATATAAATATTCACATTTTGTGAAGGAAAAACATCATCGCTCCTAACAGAATATATGAATTCTGGGAATCAACACAATTATTTATTTTAGCATAAATTATAATTGTGTTGATTAATTACTAAATTGCTTTTAGCCAATTACGACCACCAGCTGAACAGGAGAACAAAATAGAAGTGGAAACACAACATGTTCCTGTCTGCTGCCTCCCTAAAATCTGGTCAAGCTCAGTTCCAGCTGGATGTAATCAGGTAGCTCTTTCTTGGGAGGATGGGAGCCTTTTAATAAATTAAGATATTAACTCTGCCTTTATTTCTCTGGGTACTTTAACAATATAAATCTGATATGTATTTTAAAGTCTAATGTGACAAAGACCACGCTTACTTTCTTTGTACCAAATTCTAAGAAGTGTGACAGCATCAAAAGATTTTTAAAAGTATCCACAAAAATGCCATAGTAGCAAATACCTACTTTCCGTGGAAAATAGAAATATTAGGGAAATATTCCTTGCTCAGAGCATAGAAATGAGTCAGGACAATCAACAAAGAGTAGGATAACCCCCTGCATCAGTAGAGGCAAGGAATATTGGCCCTGCTGAGAATGACTCTGGGGTTTTGGCAAGTGGCACAGTGGATGCAGCCAACAGTGTGCTCTCTCATAAGGCAAATTGCTCATTTGGCTACAACTGCAGGAGTGCAGTGGCTAGTTAATAAAGAGAAGGTGGTCCCCACTAGCCAGTGGTGCTGAGGCTGCTCTTGGGATGTGTGCTATGGGGCACCTAGTTCAAAAAGGTTGTTTGTAGGTACTCGCTGTATACAAATTCTACAACATTTGCATACAACCTATAGGGACTATGATATTAGCATGGCGTGTTACATCTACAAACTACTCCTTGTACCCTGGGGGGGAATGAGTCAGACCCTCGTGGCTACCCTGAGGCAGGAGCTCAATTAGCCCGAGCTGGCTATCCCATTGTCCTGTGGTTATTCAGTAACTGTGGTTTGGTATTTCGAAAATGGCCTTCATTTCCATTATATCCATGGCTTCTAAATTCTCAGAATCCGAACGTCCATATCTGTGGGGCTCACCCTCAGTATGTTCTCCAACAGTCGTTCAGGAATTACATGGTCCAGCAGACAAATGACCACTGCTATGATTGAGCTGTGAGCAAAGTTTGAAGATGTTTGGCTCCTTAAGTCTGTCAGAATGGAAACTGAAGCAAGCCAACCCAAGCCTACAATCTGAAGCTGCCAATGTGGTGGAGCTGAGCTTTTCTTGGTGCCAGGGGTTGATGAAACAGGGCACAATATCTACACACTGCAGTTTGGGAGGGTCGGGCTCTGCATCAGGAAAAACCTCACTTGGAGAGGATGGCAGCAAGGGAACAGATTACCCAGGGAGTAGCTTCTCTGTCTTTTGAGTTTTCCAAGACCCAACTGGACAAATCCAGGGCTAAGCTGACCCAGTGTGGAGACTAATTCTGCTGTGAGAGGGAGGGAGGCTGGAGCAGACCCTCATCTGTTACCCTGCTGCCTGGCTATCCCGGACTTGCACCCAGGGTCAGACCTGCAGTGCTTAACAGCATCTCCTTGGGCAAAACCCAGGCACAGATGCTTTGGAGGACAGCAACAAACCCTGATACAGATAATTGCAGAACAATTTGCTTCAAGCTAAAAGTTTACTGCAAGCATAATGAATTTCTAAGAATTTATTGGAAATGCAATTCGTAAGAGGAATGTTAAGACTTTGAAAACTGCTTTCAGCAGCCTCCTTTCATTTTAAATACACAAGCATTTCAGACCAAGTGTTTCCAGGAAAAAAGGTCTTTAAACCTGAAATCCTGGTCTTAAGCTCCCCACCAGGAATAGAAGTCCTCGATTCAGCTGATTCATGTTAAAGAAAAGGCAAAGGCTTCCATTACAATCCAGCCCTTAAGGAGCAGTTAGTAGCAATTAGAAAAATTATTGCCACCTCACGATCCTAGGACTCTGCCCTGAGGGAAAAGCTTTTGACAGGAGACCACCACTCCTCTGATCTTGCTGCCAAAAGGGGTGAGCACTGTTTTCTTATTCACACGGGAGAAAATTGGTCTGGCCTATGAATGGCAACCTTTTCCACTTAGACTCTAACACTTGCCTATCTGTCTGACCAGATATTTAAAAATTTGTTCCTGTATTGCCACTCTGGAAGGCTACAATTTCAGGAAAGTTATTGGAACTACTTGAACTTTCCTCCATTTGTATTTCTCTTTGCTTGTGGTGATTTAGGAAATGGTTTAGTAAATATCTCAGACATATTCTAGCATGGGTTCTAGATATATACAGTTCTAAAAACTCTACATGAAAGTAAACTAGGCAACTATGAGAGGTAACATAGATGTTACTAGTTGTAGCTTAGAGAAACAGATATAAACCAAATTTGCCACATTTCAATATCCCACAGTCACAAATCTCTTAGTCTGGTTCACAACAACCTAATTTTTCAAATTTTAAAACTCTTCAAAATTATGAATACCATTCTGGTTTAGTGGGGGCTGGTTCTTTTATTTTATTAACATTTGTGTTGATCTAGTTGCAACTAAAGAGTATTAAATGTTAAACTTTAAACATTTTAATGTTTAGCTGCTTCTGGAACAGAGAACAAAAATCTCTTCAGAGTCTGAGGTGCTTTCATCCCCCTTACTTGTATATCTGGAAATATAGCTGCACTTAAAATACTATTTCAAAACCAGATATGACTGAAATATTAAAATTTTGTTCCATACAGCATTTTATCCTATTCACAAGTTGCTCAAGGTCTCACAGTTCAGATTTACAGGGGAACTTCTGACAAGTGCAGTGACACTAATTTTACAAGCAGTGAAGCTGTGTCAGGAGTTTCTTTCCAAAATAACATCTTGACATATTTTCAGCTGAAAGAAATATCTGTATTTCTCTTGAGCTGCATAGTCATTTAGGATAAATTTTCAATGACCAGTGCAGTCAGTACCTTGATGCAAATAACTTCCATATGCTCACTCCAGGTAACTCCTGCTTTGTGAACCACATAATTCCACGTTGCTGAAGTGGAATGACATCTTTGGCCATTTTTCTACAGAATATTCCCAGTAAAACTTGAAGTGTATCACAATCATGAGTTATTTAGTAGGACAGAAGACATGAAAGCAAAGTTTGTCTTTTAGTGCAAGATTTGGCTGCTTTTGGCAACTCTTTTTGTATTTTGAATAAAGGAAGAAAGGCAGAGCAATTGAGAAAAGAAAAATATATTTTACAGTAATGTAGAAAAAAAGTTCAGTGAAGCTTTTCTGTATTTTAAGTCATAAATGCATTTTCAAGTTTCAATTACAAAAATGTGTTGGTAAAAGGAAGCTGGCACACATGACTAGCAGAATTAGTGTTTCTCTATGTTGTTTTGCTTTCTGGCTGTTTGCAGGGTCAGTAGGGTGTATTGTCATGCACTTGTATCTAGCATCCATTCAAAGGAGAAAAACAAATGCTGCAAGTGGAAGTGGAGTGCTATTCTCTAATCCCAAGGACAAATGTTCACTAAGGTGCTCTTCTCTCCATTGTTCTCATTACAAACCCACCAACAATTTAGCACTGGTGACTGTTTCTGGAGCTAGGATAGCTTAAGATTGGAGTAGAAAAAGTCGAACATATAATTTTTAAAGACTATCAGACCTGCATGGTTGGGTCAGTGTCTGTACTATGTCTGGCACTAATGTGTGATATAAATAATTCACGTTCATATCACCAAATTCACATCCTTTGTTTCCTCTCTGCACTTCTAATGGACTCTTTTTCAATTATACATATTTTTCTTATCCATATAAACAAATAGGCTTTGAATTTAAATGTATGAACTTCTAAAGGGAAATAGACTTTTATTCAGATATACATGTTTTTGTCAGGAAACAGACTTCACTATGATTGGGCCAGGCAGCTGGTTTTATGCATCTCTAACAGTGTGAGAGCAGCAAAACCAGCTCTAGACTCAGTGGAACCTTAAATCTTCCTAAGTCTTTACTTATGCACCAAACCCCAGGAGCACTGCTGTGTGTAAGAGCCTGTGTCAGGCAGTTGTGAACAGTCTGTACAGTTGATATTGCTATAGATTACTGCAAAACAGTTTCTTTCTTGTCATTCATTCCTCACCTCTGCTCCTCTGCTCTCTTTTCATTCCAGTCAGGGCATCTGGTCCACAAGCCAGTGCTGTTCTGCTCTATAGCTGCTTCCTGTAGCCTGTGGCATTCACAGGCACATCTGGATCTACATCTCTATATTTTGCACATTCATCTTTCTCTTCTCTGTCATCTGTGTGGTTTCTGTGGGTAGAAGGGAGGTAGAAACCTTGCATGTGGAAATCAGAAGTTCATTCAGTAGCAGTAATGAGCCCCTGCTTCACTTGCATCTGCCACCATGGGATTAAATTATTCAGTCATGTCTCAGAGTCAGCATTGGGGAAACAGTGGAAAAGAAATAATGAAGGAAGAAACCAGTGCAACCTTCCACAGACCCCCTTCCAGGATCCCCTTGTACATACAGCATCTCCAGAACTGTTCAGTCACTGCCATCAGGGGGTACTGCTGACCTGGGATGGATCCTCATGGCAGAGGAATTTCATTGTACCAAATATTCTGAGAAATGTGACTCTCTTTGGAGGCTCCACAACCATTCTGCATCTCAGTCTGGAAGTGGACAGTAGTGTCTACATTCAGATCATGAAGCCACTTTTGTTTTCCAATTAAGCAGATTTTTAAGGGAAATAAATAAATAAATGGAAAAAAGAAAAATCTTTAAACACAGCTTGGCAATGAACTCATGACCTACAAGAATCTGTAGTCCATTAGCAACCAGTGACCCATCAAGGTCTCTGCTCTACAGTCCTCATTATCTCACAGTTAATTGAACTCATGCAACATGACATTTATTTATTAATTTACTTGAAAAGAAAGGGGCATTAGGACTATTTTAAAATGTGACTAAGTCAGTTATTCTAAGACCCTCATCTTTCAAAGGCTGTCATTTAAAACCGAATAATATAATTATTTGTCATTTTCCTTATGATTTGGTGTTCCTTAAAGAAAAAATCATTGATTACCTTTACATGTCTTATAAGAAGTTTTTCCACCTGTTCTGATATTTAAAGTCTTTCTCTGGACACAGTGAAAGCACCTACCCAAGAAGATTCACTTGAAAGGAAAAGTGGGCTACACAGGGATCTGTTCCATGCCCCAGCTCAAACTTCTTCCTGAATGTAAAGATTAACCTTAAAGCAGCAGCTTAGCTCTTTGCCCTCTTCCCTCCCTGAAAAGGAAACTGTCACTTCCAACTATTTCAGAATGTTAATTCTGTAAAACAGCCGTGCTGCAATCCTGCAACAATGCACAGTTTATTCTGGGTGGCTCTGGAATTGCCTCTGACTCCTGCTCATTTCCCAATAATTACTGATAATTACACCGCTCAAAACAGAGTGAAGCACAACAGGCTCTTTCAAAGCTGTAGAAACAAAGTTTGTCCAGAAACTGACCTTCCCGTTTGGAGGTGAGAGGAAGTGTGCATGGAATTATATAGGCAAGATGAGTTGCTTTCTAACTCGTTTTGATAGAAATCAACAAGCACAGGCAGGAGGAAAACCGAGGCAGTAGTTTTAAGGAGCCCCAGGCAGCAACTTACGTGCAGGCTTAGGTTTATTCAGTGGCTTTAGGAGCTGTCAATGTTTCGTCTCGCCTGTTATCTTAATATACTGCAACAATGGCAATGATAAACAACATACATTTAATATAAACCCTTCTTTGCTTGTTTACAGAAAGAGTTTCTTTGGTCAGCATATAAATGTCTTTGAGATCTTTTAAAGGCTCACTGCCAGAGGAAAAAAGGGGGGGAAAAGGCTGCTGGGGGAGCTGAGGAAAACCTGCCAAGTCTTATACAGCAAAACTTTTTTTACGGCATTTCTCCTTTTTCTGAAGACTGGTTTTACAGCATGTTTGAGCAAGGCACTCGAAATCACACCCTTCCTAAGTTTCTTCACTCATCCTCATCTAAATCTCCTTGGCAGAAGTGAGAGCCTTGGAGCTGCTTTGGAGCTGCAGTGTAAGAGTTCTGGCAGGAGGAGAACCAGGACTGTTCACATCCATGTAAGAGCTGGGGCACAGGGCAGCCTTGGGGCAAGGACACTGCTCAGAATGGGGTGTGAGTGACAGAACTGAGCCCTGCTCTGGGACATTGGGCACAGCTGTGACACCGACATTGGGCACAGCTGTGACACTGGGACACTGGGCACAGCTGTGACACTGACACTGGGCACAGCTGTGACACATTGGGGCACAGCAGTGACACATTGGGGGCACAGCTGTGACACTGACACTGGGCACAGCTGTGACACTGAGACATTGGGCACAGCTGTGACACTGACACTGGGCACAGCTGTGACACTGGGACATTGGGGCACAGCTGTGACACTGACATTGGGCACAGCTGTGACACTGGGACATTGGGCACAGCTCTGACACTGACATTGGGGCACAGCTGTGACACTGACATTGGGGCACAGCTGTGACACTGACACTGGGCACAGCTGTGACATTGAGACATTGGGCACAGCTGTGACTCTGGCATTGGGCACAGCTGTGACACTGACACTGGGCACAGCTGTTATACTGGGACATTGGGCACAGCTCTGACACTGACATTGGGGCACAGCTCTGACACTGGGACATTGGGGCACAGCTGTGACACTGGGACATTGGGGCACAGCTGTGACACATTGGGGCACAGCTGTGACACTGACACTGGGCACAGCTGTGACATCGACATTGAGCACAGCTGTGACACTGACACTGGGGCACAGCTGTGACACTGGGACATTGGGGCACAGCTCTGACACATTGGGGCACAGCTCTGACACTGACATTGGGGCACAGCTGTGACACTGACACTGGGCACAGCTGTGACACTGGGACATTGGGCACAGCTGTGACACTGACATTGGGGCACAGCTGTGACATCGACATTGAGCACAGCTGTGACACTGGGACATTGGGGCACAGCTGTGACACTGGGACACCGGGCACAGCTGTGACACTGACATTGGGGCACAGCTCTGACACATTGGGGCACAGCTGTGACACTGGGACATTGGGCACAGCTGTGACACTGACATTGGGGCACAGCTGTGACACTGGGACATTGGGGCACAGCTGTGACACTGACACTGGGCACACTCTGACATTTGGCACACTGACTCTGTGACATTGGGCACAGCTGTGACACTGACACTGGGCACAGCTGTGACACTGACATTGGGCACACTCTGTGACATTTGGCACACTCTGACTCTGTGACATTGGGCACAGCTGTGACACTGGGACATTGGGGCACAGCTCTGACATATTGGGGCACAGCTCTGACACTGACAACGGGCACAGCTCTGACACTGTGTCATTGGGGCACAGCTGTGACACTGGGACATTTGGCACACTCTGACTCTGTGACATTGGGCACAGCTGTGACACTGGGACATTGGGGCACAGCTCTGACACTGAGATTTCCCTCAGCTGGAGAAGTGGCTGCAGAGGGACCTTGGGCTGCAGGCAGCAGACACGCAGCAGTGTTTATGTGCATCGTACACATGCACAAATATTCTGTGTGCCACTGCGCTCCTGCCACTCCCTCAAACACTTAAAGAGCAAATCAAAACCCCTTTTTTATGAAAGCTGCATGAATAGCTTTGAGATATGGCTTTACCACCTTCAAAGGGAATAGAGAGCAACCAACTGAATTCCTTAGCTTTTCAAAAATAGCCCCACAGCTGGTTGGATTCATTTGTTTCTTTTTGGCACTCCTCCCCTGGAGGCAGTAAGCATGATCAGCTGCTATCCACTGGAAGCACTATAGAAACAGATCTATTATTATTATTATTATTATTATTATTATTATTATTATTATTATTATTATTATTATTATTATTATTATTAATCATCTGAAAATACTGACAATGTGCTATACTGTTGTTTGTCATACTGAGAGCAGGTGGTTTTTTATGAGATTACATTCTGGACCTCCAGAGATATTGCATCCAATTTGCCAATCCCATCCTTCCCTCAAATGCTATGGAAGATTTGATGAATACTGGACTCAGTACTGTCAATATACTTACGATTTTATTGTGTCCTACAATGGCTGAGCAATGATTTAATATTTCTGAGGAAGCCATGCTGCACCTCAAACAGAGGACAAGGGCTTGATGAAGAAATGATTGAACGGAGATTTTTGCTTTGTCTAACACAAAAGCTCAGAGAAGATTACTGTGACAATCTTCTCTGGTTCTAAATGCACAATCATGTATTTTTTTTCTGATTCTAAGAATTCTATAAACCTGAGTGTGGCTGTTTAATTTTCATTTAAAATTAAATATTAATATAAAATATTTAAAATATTATTTTAATATGTTTAATATAGATATGTCTAACTATTCCAATTGTATTTCCAAATGTGGAAATAAGAACTTCAGTGTCACAAAAGTACCCTCACATACATGTGAAATTCTCACCTCTTCCTACCAACACGTGTAACAAAATTACTTTTAATATAATTATTGTAAAAACTTAGAATCAGGGAGGGAAAGCTCTCACTCATAGTTCTGCCTGATCATGCAATTGTGTAGGATGTATTAATTCAATTTTGGCCATAATAATTCAATATCTGAAACAAGAAATATATTTTACTTTAAAGGCTCAAATGCAATAATTGAAAAGGAAATTTCTGAAAATTAGCAGAGCAGTAGCCTTAGGCAGGATCAAATCAGCATGCCAGCCTAGTATATTTTAGCTCAAATTTCACATTCAATTGGTGGTAGAAGACCAAATGAGTCTGTAATTGCTGCTGAGGTATGGTGCTTAGTGATCCACTAAAAAAGGGAGAACAACCACCAGGAATCACATTTGATCTGTCAGCACTGTCCACAAAAAAAGAACAACAAACCATTGCAAATATATCAGTTTAAAAAAAAACACAAAGAGACGTTGTGTTGGTCAAACCATGACAGACTTCTTCTTCACAAAGTATATTTAGTGAGTATGAGATGCATGACATAGGTTCCCAAAATTCCCACTTATGAAGCAGGAGCTGGACTTCTCCTACCTGATTTGAATAGATTCACACTTCTTTCACAGACAATAGCTGGCAATAGGCATCTCAGTCCATCAGGTATTTGGGCTGAATTGTGTAGTAGCATATTTTCCCTATAACTTGACTGTGTGAATTCATTCTCGTGGTTCAAAATCTGAAATTCTGAAATCTGAAATCCTCTGACACAGCTAAACTTCATTCTAGGTGGCATCTAGTGCTTTCAGAGAAGAACTGGAAGATAACAGCAGTGGCAGAAGCAAGCTTAAGCATTGAAGGAATATTGGAGAAACAAGTCAGACACATTCCCTGTGAAAGGCTCGTGGAAACTTGAGCTGCTGGAGTCACTTGTGACCAGACGTGTTTGGGGACCAGAGTAAAAGGGTGAAGTGATACAAGGGTAGACTGAAGGCTGCTTGAGAAGTCTCTATTACTTTTTTGTTGTGCTGGTTTCTGGTTTCCAATTTTTTCTCTGTCTTCTGGCTTTAGCTTAGGAAATTTAAATGACAGAGGGACACCTTGTGTAACTACATGCAAGGGCTTCCGAATTCAAGGTGAAATATAAACAGTGTGTAAAGAAATAGCTGTGATTAAAAAATTGAAACAATGAAAAGCACACAGTAACTTGTAGAATATTAGCCTAATTAACTTCAATGCAGAAGTAATGATTTTTTTATTCTTGTGAAAAACACCCGACAAGCTGTGGGTTTATGTTGTAATTTTAATGTTATTTTTTTAATTGATTGCTTTAAATGGAAAAATGGGTTTTCAGTTTCATCAATTTTCCTCAAGACTAAGTTGTTACTCACAATGAAGACTTGACAGAAATGTTTAAAATATACAAAAAATTACTATTTTATCTAAGATTGACTTCTACTTCTCAGGACCAAAAGGAAAGGACTTCTCACCTTCAAGATTGTCAGAAATGAAGGAAAGTAAGATACAAGTGATCAATCTATTTAGGCAGACAGCACTGAGCTGGACTGTCCTGTGTTTGATAGTACCATGTTCACATGGGCAATGTATTTCTGATTAAACTGAAAAGAGGGTGTTTTAGGAACCAATAATTGGATGGATTTGCCATTGGTTATAATGAAAAAGTAACCACAGAAAAATATTACCATACTTGGATCAGTGTTTTAGCTAAAATGAGATTTTATTTAATGCTGTGCTTTTCCATCATGAATTGACTCCTGATTTTGATTGCTTGAAACAGCTATCCAGAAGTGGGACACTTAGCTGAAACTAACAGCAATATAAATATTGCATGCAATTATGTAAAATGACACAAACAGCACAGTGCATTTGATTCCTTAGACAAGAAGTAAGTTGTGTTTTGTCTCCCACGATGAGCTTGGCAGTGGGGAAGTACAACTCTACCAAAGAGAGAGGGGCAGACTCTGAAGTCACACTGGTGGAAATGGCCCAGCAGTGCCTGGAAGCTCCTGCACAGCTGCTGAGGGAAATGCCCAGTCCGTGGGTGCAGGCAGGGGGCAAACAGGCAGGATGCTCCCCGAGAAAAGGGTCTCAGCATGGGCAGCCACGCACATGGAAACGCTGTCATGCAGCAGAGAGCAGGAAATGGGATGTTTTGAGGGAAACAGAGGAAGGAAACTGACAGGCAGAGAAACAAGTGAAGGGGAAGAAAGGAAGAAAGCAGAGGAGGAAGGGATGAAATGAGGAAAGAGTGTTATTAACTATTATAAGATCTGTTTTTTCGACAGCTGAAAAAAGGTGGGTGGTTTTTTGTTTTTCTTATTCTTGCAGTTCCTTTTAAGTCATTGCTAAAATTACCACAGGAATGTAAAAAAGGGAGTTTCCCAAGACATTCTTTATAATAATTAGTAATTGAATTTGAGAAACCATTGTGAAATTCTTTTATTCAATATTCTAAGGAGGGTTCCTGAAGTCATTTAAGATAAACAAAGTAGGCTTATGCTTGTGCTTCATACTAAGGCATTATTTCCTTGCAATTACTGTTATTCTACACTGCACATAGAGACACATAGCTTTATGATAATGTCAGATATTCCAGACAACTAAATAGGATGTAAATTTTGGAGTTTGGAGGTTTTGGGGGTTTTATTAGGTTTTTTTGGTATTTGTTTTGTTTTGGTGGGGGGAGGGGGGAGGGGTAATGGAGTTTGTCACCAAAGAGTAGTATAAGAAATTAGACCATGACCAAAATAATGCACTGGGTTTAACTGGAAGCAGTTTTAAATTTCAAGAACCCTCAATAACTTTTATTAAGGAATCTAAGGCAAGATGATGTGTCTGTGGCACACACACACAGAGCCGTGATGTCAACTATTCCTTTTCCTTTGAAAAAGGAACGAGTAGTGTTTTGACATCACTCTCCTATCCAGGGCACAAGATCCATCCCATTGGTGCTGTGCAGTGACTCACAGTGTGTGTGCTCCCCTGGCTGAAATGCAATGGCTCAGATGCCATATCTACTTCACAGCTCCTCTGTCTCCTCCAGGCTCTGTGTTTATGTGTGTATGAAAAACACACCAGGAAAAAATATCATACCATCATATTGAATCATTCCTGCTCTTTTCTCACACAGCTGAACATCCTGACACACTGTAAACTCAGCTGAAAGTGTGTCAGGGCACTGCAATCTGCTGCTCCTGCAGCGCTGACATTTCGCCATGGACTCCATAACCATTGCAGCAGAGCCTGGAAAAGGGTTTCCAGGCTGTTTCCCTCCTTTTTCTGCTTTTTCTGATCACTTAGGATAACTTAACTCGGTATTCTTATTAGCTATTGATTATGAAAGGGGAGTCACACTGACTCCACACATGTGCCAGGTTTAAAAGCTTTAGTCTTTAGCCTTCTAACTTAGGAGTTTACTGCACATATTTACCCATTAAATTTTAATAGATGTGACAGTGAAACACAAGATGGGACAAATTTGCTCTCAGTGGTACTAGTATCCATTTGTTATTGCAAAGACATGGCCAAGAACAAAAGTATTCCCCATAGTGTGAATTGGTTTTGATAGCCCAAAAACACATGCAAAGGGTGAGAGAAAAGTTTTTGTACCATAAATATCCTTCCTCTGTTCTGTGGTACTAATGTGTCATAAAAATAGTTATGACTTTGCCATCTCAGCTTCCCTCCAGTTTTATTAGCTTTCTTTTAACCATTAAATGTTAATACAACTTCAAGGTGGAGCTTAGAGCAGCTGAGCTCTGCTTTGTGCACACAGCTCTGTATTTCAATTAGTGATGGGCTGTCTCAAAAGTTTCAGGTTTCTGTTTGGGACACAGGACTAGAAGAAACCTTGCTGTGAATCACCACCATCATAGGAAAACACGTTGCTATAATCTATTCATAAATACTTTATTTCTTCATTTTGAATCAAATTTAGAAATTCTCTCTCACTATTCCACCCTGAAGGACATCCTAGAATTTTATTCTTCTGCTCATTCATCAGTTTTCTGCTCTTATCCTGCCTAATCACTGTGACCAGTGCTGCTCATTTTTTGTAGATTTAGCTAAGCCTTGGCTTTGAAAGTCTTCTTTCTTCATAGTTCAATCTTCTAAAACATAAACCCCTGGAAATAGTCACACTGGTCCAAGGAAAAATATATAAAAATATCTTATTTTTGATGAGATGAACAAAAGATGCCCAGAGAGAGGGGATGTAGAGAGACAATACAAGGAGCAGGTATAAACTGATCCTGCTTCTCAAATATTTCTGTTTCTGGCAACCAGCATTTTAAGTCTGAATTGGAAGCAACATACAGACTGCTGTGATTAATAGCCCCTCTGCTATGAATCCATTTAGTCCTTTGTGAATCCAGTGATAATTTTAACTTCCACAATATCCTGTAGCAATGAATTCCACCAAATAATTAGGTACTGTAAGGAAAACTACAACTTTTGTTTGTTTTAAAGGTCCTAGTCACCTCTATTCTTCTTTTAAAAATTACAGTGAACACTCTTGCATATCTTTTCCTGTTTTATAGAAGCCAATCAAATAGACACTAACCTGTTAAGATTGACCCCATCTATAGAAAGTCAGCAGGATAGAGCCCATTACCAAGCATTTATTTTTTCCAAGCAGGTTGGTTTTAATCTTCCCTCCAACAGATGCCAAAGTAAGTTCAACCCACTTTGCCATCTTACAAACAGGATCACTATAACTACACATTGGACCCAAGATAGATTATTGTAACCCCCATCAGCAAAATAGAGATTTATCCAGTTTCTTTCTTGTTCTTAGGATTTTCTTGTCAGTGTCACATGCTATTAAGCAGAAGTTTGCAGGAAATCATGGACATACACTTATTAAAATCTCTGTCCTATAGCAATGGCTACTTTAGATTCCAATATTCTGCACATATAATTTAATGTCAGGGGAGAGCCACCATGTGCCTTACTTTGACTTTATTGGCAATTAATTTCATATGCTCTTCTATTGTTCAGTCACTTAGCATCATTACATCATTCTGCAATTCTTCACTGTCAGGAATAATTGTGTTTCATAAGGAGTATTTGTCATTTCATTATTTCACATGGTTTTCAGATAATTTACAAATATGTTGAACAGTTCATGTCCTAGCAGGGATCCTGAGAGACTTATCTGATAATCTCCCTCCATTGATTTGAACCTTTTTTTTTCCCTAATTATTAATCACTTAATAATTGTGCAAGAATATCTTTCCTCTGATCCTGTGACAGTTTAAATTTTTTAAAGATTCTTCAGTGTGGTCAATGGCAAAATCTTTTAGGAATTCCAAGAATTCTTTGTCAGGGTTTTTATACGTTCATTGACTCCCCCTACAAAAATCCTTGTGGAGCTTTCTGTGTGAGAAGTGAGGTCCAGTATTCTTAAACACCGTGTTTAAAACATAAGTCTCAAACAGCCAGTGAGTTTTTAACTTTTCCACCTAATGCTATGGAATTATTCTGACTTAGCAGACAAGTTCCTTGGGGGCTCCCCTTGGCCACATTTGCACGGCCAGGAGGGTGTGCCCCCTGGGTGTACCCCCACCACATGGATGGCACCTTTCACACAGAATAGGTGATGGTCACTCACCCAGGGTGAAGAGAAGCTGAGGATGGGCCACCCTGTGCCTTGGGAGGGACAGAGCCTCTGCTCCTGCTTCGTGCATCAGCCCAGGCACAAGCACACATCCATCCTCCCATCCTTTTAAACCCCCTCTGGATAAACATGTATACAAGAATCTTGGGTCAAAGGGAACCAGAAAGAAGGAAAACAGTTAGTGCTAGTGCTAAGTGAAGATAGGAGAAAACAAGGATTCCCAGTGACCTCTTGATGCTCTCAGTCTTCCCTTACTTTTGAAATAAATTCAAAGTCTTTAGTGTCTTCTATAAAATAAGTTTTCTGTCTCCTCAGTCATCATTCTCTGCTCTGCTCTACCAAGTATGAGAGATTAGTGTTTTCTGGATGAAATCATACCAGGGCCTAATGCAAGGGTATTTACAGCTTTCTTATCAGTACTGGGAGTAGCCACCCCCTAGAAGCAAGAAAATCCATGTAGCCTGGACCTCTGCATTGCCATACTTTTATGTCAATCAACCATCTTAGTCTAAAAACTGAGATAAAAAAAATAAATCTCTGTTTTCTTTTGAACCTTATTTCTTTCCCCACTTCCTAGAAAGTTTTTTTCTTTCTTTTTTCTACTTACAAGGCTGAGAAGCTTTGGATTATTTGGTTTAACTTCCTTTGCAATAACAGGCTGAATTAGAGTTCTGGCAAGAGTTTTGGACTTTATTCTTAAATTTCCTGTTCTCCAAGATGTATCTTTCATGATTTTTCCACTCCTTATCGAGTCTTACTTTTCCTAAATGAGTCTTATTATTCCTAAATGAGTTTTGTTATGCCTAAATGAGTTTTGTTATTCCTATGTGATTTTTCATTTCAGTTATAAATGGAGACTGCCCCATTGGTTTTGGATCTTATTTAGAATTATTCCCATACTTAAAAATTTCTGAAGTTTAAATAAATCATATTGAAAGAAATTTCAGTCACCTTCACATTTGAGTTTCTAATTTCTGCAAGTGTTGACTTCACTCATTAGATCTCTTAATTTCTCCTTTTTGTCCTTTCATATAGGAACCTTGACCTATTTTTCTGTTTATTCTCCAATGCAATTTAATGGGAATGGTCTTGATGTCACTTCAGTCAAGTTATTTTCTTTAGGTCTTCTACAACATCCTTAATTTAGAAAAAGAGTTTCAAAAATAATTTTTTTTCCCTATACAGTCATGAAATCAGTAAAATGCAAACCTATCTACCAATACATCCAGACATAACTGAATTCTACCAACATTAGTTACTCACATTTTTTAGTTAGTTGAATTGTTGAGAAATTGCTAATTTATAACTCATTTTATACCTGGGAAATTTTCCCACAATGCCACAATTCCCAGAAGTATTCACCACTGTAACAAGTTCAAGATATTTCTATATCCATTTCCAATTTTGATCCTGGGATCTATAGCAGGTTCTTAATACCAGCTCGAGAGAGGGCTGATATACAGGAGCAAAACCAATTTTGATCTGAATTGTGTATTTGTGGGTTGTTCTTTAGCTGTACTACTTCATTCTGGTACAACACCAATCCACTGCTTTTACTTTTATTTCTTTCCTTCCTGGAGAAAGTACATGTTATTTTTTCTTAGAATAATTTCCTTCTCTATCAAAGACCCGAGATAAGATTATACACAAAATTTAAATGCCATATTTTTGTTGTTAAGACTTTTCATTTTGTATCTAATTTTCAGAATGATAAAAAAAATCAATAAAATTGAATGTTAAAATTAGGTTTTAAACTGATTGGCAAAATATTCAGTTTATTTAATGAGAACTTCCTAAATGCAAGTAGTTTAGTCTGTTATATTGGCTCCCTCAGGTGCAGACACTTATAGAAAGCACTCATTCTGCTAAGAAAAACATCAAACATAACAAGGTTGAAACTTTCTTGAGATGTTGATTTCATTCTCATAAGTGTACAAGGAACACAAGTGATTAGGATCAGACCACATCTTTTAGAGAGAAATATAGCTTGACAGTTTTTCCCTTAGTATTTTTATATATTCACCAAAAGAAAGGTATTTTTATATTTCAAATTATGTCTTAAGACTTTAATGCAGAGTGATCTATCATAGGCTGCTGATTGGAATTGTATGTATGTTGTTCTCATAATCAATTTCTTCATTTTTTCAGATAAAACATAATTGAATCAGAACTGGAGAATCAAAAGGACTAAAACTACAAAATAAAATATGTTTATCTGAAGGTAAATCCAAATGTCTTTCTTTCAGGAGTGTGTGATAGCCATTGTTTTCTCCATGAAGTACAATGTGGAATACAATCTTTTTCATTCTGATTCATCAGAAACTAATGGCAGTGAGGAACTTACCTAAGCAGTGATGACTGGTGAGGAGTGAGTGTGTTACAGGACCTGTGTTTTACTACAGAGAATTTACAAAGAAAGAAAAATCCTTTGTTTCAGGTAGTTACAGCCTCTCTGTTTTTAACAGTTTGCTATCACATTGCTTCATACAAACAAGATTTTCTGACATAATTTTCTATTCTTTCATGTCCTTCTCCCTTTTTATGCCTTGCATCATCATCTGCTGCTTTCTAATTGCTAGGGAAGGCAGACAAGATGCTCCATTGGGAACAGATGGCTTTCTGGAAATCTCCCAACAAGGACTACTCCTGGAATAGATTTCATCTGCAGGCCCCACGCAGAGGTAATATATGGTACCTACAAATAGATAGTGCTCCAAAGGCTTAGGAAGGAAAAAAATATATCCTGCTGGAGTTCTTAAGCCTGTTATGACCACAATTGCCAACAGAAGCATAAAAATGAATCCTATATATAGCATTCCATTTTTGAAGTTAATTTTCTTTACTTCCATATAATCTCTACAACAGGGACTGCTATCCTAAAATGGTTTCTAAAGGGCTGTGTTTTACTTCTCAAGGGTGGATTAAATTCAAAGTTTGAAATCGGCTATAATGCTATCCTACTTTACAAAATGATGTGAGAAAGCACACAATATATGAAATAAATGTTAAAGTCTTCACAGGAGTAAGAATAAATAATGTAGAAACAAATACGTTGGATTACAGTGAGTGTGAAGAATTGTCCTTGTCAATGTTGTCATGCTCTTCTGTGTTTTGCACCTTTACTTACTTCCATCATAGAGAAGAGAGATACTATTTGTAGTATTTTATAAAATACGTATTTGTTTTGTTTGTTTTGGTTCAGTTTTCCTTAATCTAAAATAAAATTGATGATAACCATGTTGTATATGGTTGCTCTGTATGTCTGGAAAATATTATTCTGAGATTATGGATGGGGCTATAAAGCTGGGAGATCAGAGATATACTGCTTATGGTAAAAAAATACAAACTGTGAATAGTAAAGTGACAGCAGTACTCTGTATCCTCAGTACTCTAACCTCAGCTTTGAAATAATGTGTGGGTTACTTATTGTTCCTGTTCACAAAGCAAAATGAGTATTAGGGAACATAATTTTTCATTATTTATGAAACAAAAATTCTCTGTTCTGGTTTTGTTTGGCTATAAATAAGAGTTAGTGAAAAGGAATCCTAAAAATTCAAATAATATAATGCAAGAAAGAAACAATCAAAGTACTATATGTTTTAAAAATTTGCCCACGCTACCTTTTTGTGGAGGAAAAATGGCTTGACTGTCTTTTACCAAGTAAGAATTAAGAATGCTATGATGACTTTTGGATACTTGAAGGGATTAATTTTTATAAAGAGGAACAGGATCACAGAGTCCATGCTAACTTCAGTCTGAATCTGAGCTGTGCCACAGTGTTACCATTATTGCACCTACTTGTACTGTATAGGTTGTGTCATTCTGCTTATCCTACATGTGCACAAGTGGGGTCTTTACAGTCTTAGGATAAGTTGATGAACACTGCAGTGCATAACTGAGAGGAAAATAAAGGCATTTCCAGTGAGATCTGATCACAATGAACCATGTAGAGACATTACAGGTCCCCAGCAGCTTTTGAACAGTCAAGACTGTTGCTGCAGAGGTGAGGGAAGGGCTTGAAGGCAGATGTTGAAATGTTTTTGTAAAAATGCTGAGGCAGAGAGTGTAGGAATGACTTTTCCATTGATCTCACTAAGTAAAAAAAATTCTGTAAGTGCGATGCGTTTCCTCTACACTTCAGAGAAATGTACAGACTACACTGATAATTTAACTAAAGGATCTGAAGTTCTCTTGAGATCTGAAATCCTCCTGTGAACGTTTTATTGACAAAATGTACTAGATCAGAACATAAGGAGGTATATCATAAGCAACAGAAGTATCATTCCCCATGGATCATTGGATCTCAGAAAGCCATCAAAAACATTAGAGACCACCCCACTAAGAGAAGGGCTGCGTGTGCTCTCAGATGGTCCTTCCACTGCCTTTTCCAATGGTGTTAAATTCTGTGGGTGGAAAGTGTAAGTAATTTTTCACAGACAGCTTTCTCTACAAAAGCTGTATCTGCTGAGGCTTAGGTCAGAGAAATGCTCTTGATCAGCTGTGACTGTTGACCTAGGCTGTGTTCGAGTTACCAGCCTAGAGGTAAGAATTGGTCTTCCTAGCTACTAATTTCTCCAACAAGATTATAATCTGGAAACTGAAGCAATGCTGCTGCATTTACCAGATGCTTAACAATCTCTTTCAGGAAAAGTGGATTGATGTTGATCCATTTCCTTTTATTATAGTTTGTGACATGGGAGGAAGTGGAATCTCTGCTCTTGGCCAGCAATCATAGCTGTGGGAGGAACACAGCCTTGAATACAGTCATTAAAATTCAATGCAACAATTACAGTTAATGTGCATTAATTTGGGCATGTTAAGCTACTTAGAATATGTCAGATATATTCTTGTAACTGGCAGTAACAGGGACATCATCTTTAGCAGTGTCACAGATTCTGTTAAGCAGAAACCATGATCTAAGTAGCTTGTTAATAAACAGAATTGTGTAGTAATTTTGTCAGTGAGAGCGAATATTTTCTTGCTAATGCCATATTTTTGAAAGTTTTTACACTTCAAATCTAGGTTACGAATTCTGATTTCCAGCTACTCAGAGCTGCTAATTCTGAGTCCAAGCCACGACTGCTAAGGAAGTGCTAGAGATAGAAGTGATCAGAAGATCTTAGAAGTTTTCCTGAGTTTTATCTTTTATGTGCCATAAATTTTAAGTTCCTGTTCAATAATGAAATTTCTATAATTTAACATCTCAACTCAGATTAGCCTAAAATATTAGTCTGAGATTCATGTTGAAGAACTCTGGAAGAGTTTTTGTTTTCTAATAACTCATGGTTCAGGCTTTGAATTGTGCATTTAATTACAGTATTTATTTATATTCCTTTGTATTCTCTATGAAAAATACCTGAGGCATTGCAATTGCTGGAATTACATTCCAGTACATATGGGCATGTATTTAGAGCATTAGAAAGTTCTTAGTGATGACACTAAGCACTATAACAGAACAGAAAAGAAAAATGCACTGTCTAATTAATTAGTCAATATTGATGGAATAACTAACAGGTATATTGACAGAGAAATATCAAGATCCTGGAACCTGGTTACCTTCATTTATATGGTAGATTTCATCTACTCTCCATCTATTGCAATAGATAATTATTGAAAGCTACAGCCTTGAAATTTAAATGGATACTATAATTTGAAACAACTTGTTGTGAGTGCTACTGTGTGAAATTTAGGACTAACTATGAATATATTTAATCAAACATAGGTTCTGTAGTCAAACCACTCAAATAGTTCTGTACCTTTCAGAAAACAGACAAAAAATTAAAAATTGCTTTTGTTTCCCACAGAATCATTCAAATGAGGATAAACATGATCTATTATATTAATTTGTCTGGTAAGAGTACTTCAATAATTACTTTCAATATGAATTTAGGTTAACTAAAGCCAGATTGTTCTTCACATACTTGAGAGGTGCAGAGCATGTTTCCAACAATTCCTACAGCCAACAGCCCATTCCTTGATTCATGGTGAATCTTTTTCCTTGTCATGGAACTATTTTATTTCATGACAAAATGTAGGTTTTTCACATCAGATCATAGATAGAAATCTGGTCACACAAAGGTAGGGTACATTCATACCAGTATTTTTGACCCAGATATTATCTGCACACCACAATGTAGGACTGACAATGTGAGATATATGATTATTAAATCTATTAAATTTATTGAATTTATTACATTTTGCTAAATAAAGTGATATTTCTGTCATGTGGTGGGGGCAGAGGTGACATCATGTACTTGAATTACTCTGTAGAAATCTATCCTAGGATACAACATTGAAGGGTTATCTCATCATTCTACAGAAAATTAATCTTTGCTACTAGATTAGCCTTTTCAATATTGATCCAAGATTTGTCTTTTCCCATGTCCACTGGAAGTGCTATTCTCTTTGGGTATTCCTGGTATTTAGCATTCTCTTCAGTATTTACTCCTCATTTATGTTTGGGGAATGGGCAAATACCATTCTGTTGCTCTATGCCAAGCAGCTACATTCCACTTATTATTCACACTATTCACATTATTATACATTTATTATTATTCTCACTTGTAAGAGCTTTGCATCTGAAATAACACTTTCATCTGCACAGTTGTTTATACTTTCCCTCTTTGATCTTCCTTTGTTTGTTTACATTTTTTCTCTTATTTTAGAGTGTATATTATACATTCCTTACTACTCTAGAGAAAAAAAATTATCACCAATTTCGATTATCCATTATTTAAATCATGCTGAATTATTTTTCTGTGAGAAATATTAATATAAACACCCCAATATAATTTAGCAATTTGCAGATCTATAGGTCTACAAATATAAGCTATATAAATATTTAAACTAACTTCAAGTAGAAAACAGGACTCTGTAGTTAAATAAATCTGAGTAAAAAGAAAAGCTCTCAGCTAAAGTTTTTATGCTAAATCATTCTTACACATAATCACTCCTATATATGCTCTACTCTCTAGTCAAATTCAGAAAGTATTAAAAAAATTGCCCCTGGAATAAAGTCAAATGTGCAAGCTTTTTTGTTTTATCACCAGTCTACATACAAACAAGCTAACATAAGTCATCACCAAAAAAGATGAAGCTGAAGGGCTGAATTCCTAAATTTCCTGCTGCAAGATGATTTTCAGAATTTACAAATGAATTCATAGTTTCTGCAAAGGACAGTTGAAATTGGCATGTATTTTGTTTCTTGTAAGAATTCCACACAATCCCTTATCTCAGTACAGCATGAAATGATTATTTATAGTGGTTACAAAATGCAGTATTTCCATATATTTTCTTTCTGATCAAGTCATCTATAGACCATACTCTCCTGTTATATTGGATTTCAGTTTTATTCCCTAAGAATTCAAATGTAAACACTTCAAAGAACTGTCAGTTTTAGAATATGTTAATACTATTCATCAAATATCATTTAAAATAATATAAAAAAAAACTGTGTCCAGCATTTTTTAAAATTTAAATAAGGTGTTCACAATACCAAAAGATGAAATTTTCATAGATATTAAATACCTTTGTTCTCAGTCTCATGTAAGCAAGTACATTGTTACTTCATTTGGCACTTTTTAGCTATTGTCAACAAGAAGTCATTAGCAGTCTTTCATCTACAAAAGGCTAAACAAGGTTGGATGAATAGAATAATATTATTCATGAAAATGTATCAACTCTTTTTCTATCTATAAACATAGTTTATTGTTTTATAAACCATATTAATGTTTTAAAAATTCGTATCCTGAAGCGCAATATCAATCCATTTTGAAATCAATCTTTTTGGAAAGGGAATGTGACAAAAAGAAAAGGGGGATGTGAACATAAACATAAGCTAGAAAAAAACATAATTTTTAAAATACTGAAGAAGCAATTTATTGCAGTTAAGTTGAAATTATTTATCCTTATTTTCTGGATCTAAATGTCATCACTTCTTACCATCTGAAAAATAATATTTTTTCTGGTTTTATGTTTATAATTATAGATATTGTTTTAAAAATGATTAGAAATGTTAAGAATATATTTTTTAAAATAACCTAAAAATTGAAATGAAACAAGCAAAACAAAACAAAACAACCAACCATGATCACCAAAAAAAAAACCCCAGTCAAAAATACTCTCATGATAAGTCCCTCCTCTCCCCTCCCAGTGGAGCTGTCACTGCAGTGAGCTCTCCCCTCAGTCTCCTCCAGCTGAACAGACCCAGTGCCCTCAGGCACTCCTCACACCTGAGGCTTCCCCTCAGGGCCCTTCCCCATCCTTGTTGCCCTCCCTTGGACACTCTGCAATAGTTTAAAGCCTTTCTTACATTGTGGCACCCAAAACTGCCCCAGCACTGGAGGTGAGGCTGCCCCAGAGCAGAGCAGAGCAGGACAATCCCTCCCTTGCCTGGCTGTGATGCTGTGCCTGATGTCCCCAGGACAGGGCTGTCCCTCCTGGCTCCAGGGCACTGCTGGCTCAGGTTCAACTTGTCACTGACCAGGACACCCAGCTCCCTTTTTGCAGCACTGCTCTCCAGCCCCTCATCCCCAGTCTGTCTGTAAACCCAGGGTTGTCCCATCCAGGTGCAGTGTCCAGAATTTCCTTTGTTGCCCTTCCTCGTATTCGTCAAGGTCTCTCTGCAGGGTGTCCCTGGCTTTGAGGGAATGAACAGCTCCTCCCAATTCTGTATCATCTGTAAACTTGCTTAGTGTCCCTTCTGCCCCTGCAGCCAGGTCATTTGTGAAGATGTTGAGGAGCACAGGGCCAAGTATGAACCCTGCTGGTGGCAGGTCTGAGGTCACCCCATTCACTGAAACCCTTTGTGCCCAACCCATGAGCTACTTTCTCATCCATCCCTGATGTGTTTATCCAGCTGGGGACTGCACATTTTGTCCAGAAAGATTCTGTGGGAGACAGTATTGAAAAATTTGCTGAAATCCAAAAATATTGGTTCCCTTGATCATCTGGATGGGTTAACTTGTCATTAAAGAAAATCAGGTTTGATAAGCAGGACTTTCCTCTCATAAAGCTGTGCTGGCTGTGACCAAAGACTGCACTGTGTTTTCTGTACTTTCCCGTGTAATCTTTAATTTTACCAGGGAGAAAACTAAGATTGACAGGCCTATAGTTTCCAGGGTCATCTTTTTTGTCCTTTTTGAAAATTGGGACAAGTACCTGGAGCATTTACAGTTGCAAAAATCTGGTGAGCACTGAAAAAAAACCAATATGTCTTTTTATGTCTCTTAAAAAAAATATACTCCCCTTTCTTCGACTGAAAAAAAAAAGACTTTTAAATCAATAGGGGATCTAACATCATACTTTCTCAGGGAAACCCCTTCAAAGGCTAACTGATAGAAAAGGATAACTCTAAGGAGTCACTCAGATACCTGAAATGCTGACTGTCTTTTAAGGATTTTGAGGTTTAAGCTGTGCATTGATGGATCAACAATGCCTAAACACCTGGGACTGAGCTCAGCAATATTTGCAGTTTCTCCTTCTCTGTGTCTCATTAAAATCTAGAGAGAATTTCTCTCTGATGTACCTGTATCTGAAATCAAATCAATTAGCATCTGTAAAGTACTCTGAGAACATCAGCCAATAAATTACACAGGAAATAAAGTACCCACATTAAAATTGTCAAACATTTCATGTATCTGGAAGTCTCTTTGGAATTTGGTTAGATATGTTGAAAGGAAGAATCTATAAGGTAAAAATCTACAACTGAAATAAACAGAAAGCCTTTGTTACACTGCACTACCTAAATTTGGTTAACAGACATGTTCTGTTGTAGCTGATAATACGCCATGAAGTGTGAATGGAAATGGAAATGAAGTGCTAAATGATGAGCTACACTACTCCAATTACACATCAGAAACAACATCCTTTATCTGGGCTGTTAGTGCCAAGAATATTACTTAATACAACAGGAAGGGTTGAAGGGAAATGGGGAAAAAAAATGCAGTGTAAAAACAGCATTATTCAATAGCAAATTAAATGTGTAGACAGGGTATTCTTTTGTATCATTTGTTCAGAGTACACATTTGCATTGTTGTCTAGGTTCTTTTAATTTTTTTTTGCGGAAGTTTGATGAAAGGTTGTGTTTCACTTTTTCATATTTCCCTTTAGATTATCAATAAAACCTTTAAACCAGATGGAAAGAAGAGATATCCCATACCATAGTCTCAAGCTAAATATTCAGATGCTGATCTAGTTAAACACTTAACCATATGTTTGATTTCAAATATGTGTCCCATTTTGAGATTGTGTGTCTAAAGTTCAGCGTGTATACACACGTTTATCTTAGCTGAACTAGGCAACACTGAGGCACAATTCACATGTAATATTTAGACCTCTAAACCACTTAGCATAGTCCTAACCTATTTTGGGGTTAATTAGCAGCAAATTAGCTGAGTACAGGGGGCAAAATCACTGTCCTGGTCCTGCTGGCCACCCTGTTGCTGATACAAGCCAGGATGGCATTGGCCTTGGCCACCTGGGCACTCCTGGCCCGTGTTCAGCTGCTGTTGACCAGCACCCCCAGGCTCTTTTCCAGAAGATATCGAGGGGGTCAGGAGTGCCAGCTAAACTGGGTATCAGTCCAGCTATTTCAAAGGGCTTTCCATGGTGCTACCAATCACCACTTTGAAAATACATCTTAAAAATATAATATATATATAATATAAAACATAAAAATATAATCTATTTCTAGGGTCAACATTTGCTCCATCAATCTCACAGGAGTATCACGGAATAAAAGAAGTGGTTATTCACATGAGTCACCGGTATTGAAGGGAGCACAGGCAGGAGCAGATCTGCAGTGAGCGCCTTTGCTACGCTGCCACAAGCGAGGGTTGACCACTTTTCAAACCATCCTGTTCCTTTTGCTTTCCTTTCATCTGCGGCCCATAGCCAAGGCTTTTGAGGAACTCAAACCGGGAACGTGGCCAACTGCTACAAAGGTTGTTACATGGTTTCCGAATTATGTTCTTGGGCAAGGCAGATGTTGTTTAAAATACTGCATGCAAAACACTAAAAAAAGAATGACCAGTAAAGCGAGTAACTACAACAGCACATTCCCCAGAATAGATTTTATACATCGTGTGTGCTCGGCAGCTGGTCTCACAGTGTTGCACTGAATAAATAAAAAAAAATAAAATTAAAAATTAATTTAAAAGAAAAAAAAAGAAAAAAAAAAAAAAAAAAAAAAAAAGAAAAAAAAGAAAAAAAAAAAAAAAGAAAAAAAAGAAAAAAAGGAAGAAAGGAAAAAAAAAAAAAAAAGAAAAAAGAAAAAAGAAAAAAAAAGAAAAAAAGAAAAAAAAAGAAAAAGAAGAAAAGGAAAAAAGAAAAAAGAAAAAAGAAAAAAGAAAAAAGAAAAAAAAAAAAAAAAAGAAAAAAAAAAAAAAAAAAGAAAAAAAAGAAAAAAAAAAAAGAAAAAAGGACAGTTAAGAATCTGAAACTCTGGAAGGCCAAGATAAAATGCTGTTTTTCCTCCAAAAAATGCCAGAAACAATTCTTCTTGCTGCCCAATACTTTACAATTGCTCATTATTTAATGGTAGTAATTTTATGGCATCTGTTGTTACATTTCCTTACAGGTAGAAAGAGAACACAAAGTCTTTGTCTAAAATTGCATTTATTTTAAACCAAATCACAAAACAAAGAAGAGCAACATTAAGAACTTGCATTATTTAATGTAACATGAGCTGGATGAAAGCAGAAAATAATTTATTGTTAATCTAGCTTTTTACAGAAGTGAAAAATATACACATAGCTGCTACTTCTTCAACTGAAGCATTTGTGCAGTGTCACACTTGCCTTAGGCAGACTTCTCCAAAGTCTTCCTTCAGCCAGTACTATTTACCCCAAGCTTTATGAAGACTATCAGAGCTGGAGGCAGCACTGTGAGGGTTATGCCCTTTGAATTCCTGTAGTTTGTACTGAGATCAAGGAGTCAAATATTTGCTGACTTTCCACAGACAGAAATTTTAATTGTTGCAGTTATTCTGGAGGCATTATGTTAGACTGTCAGGGACAATTAGCCTCAAAGCAGTTGTATATAATATTTGTGATGTACACACAGAAAACGTTCACACAAACCCAGTGTCCTACCAAGCAAAAGGGAAACCTGAGAAATTACCTGCTCTATTTCCATCAGAATTGTGCTTGGTTAAACATGGTCACCATATCTTTTATGCCTCTAATAGTTTGGTTGACACCCAAGCAACTGTTTCCATCTCATATTCTGCCTTGGAAATAAGAAACCTCCATGCCCACAGACAAAATTACCAAAATCAGGGCAGAGACAGTGAGGAAACACAGAGTTCAGAGATTGAGCAATTTTTCAATTTCTGCTCTGCAGATCCATGGGTTACCAAGAAAAGAAGAAACTAATCCCCATCCCTGTAATCCCCATCTAGATCTTCTGAAGTTCCTGTAAAAACCAGACTAGGTAAAGAGTGAAAAGAAATGTTGCTGCAAGCTTCCTCTCATTATACTCTCCCATCTAAATAACCTGCCTTGCTGATAACCTGCAGATCTTTTTACAGATAACCTGTAGGTTAAAAATAGGTAAGCACAGTATGCCTGAGTCATGCTCCCAGCTCCCTGCCTATCCCTAAATTTCTAACAGCTAATTAAAAAAGGAAATTGAAAAAAGAAAAAGCTTCTTTTTCTCAAAGCAAACATTGTTCACAGAGACAAATAAAAATATTGGAGATCCTCTAGTGACATTTGTATATGTCATGTTTCCACCTGGGGTTTGGTGGTTCAAGGCAAAACACTCCATGTGTCACCTTCCACAGAATTGTTTTGAATTCTTCAGGGCCAGGAGGCAGACAAGATGTCCATCCAGACCTAGGTGTTGGGCATTTTTCCTGTGTCTAAGAATATCACAATAATATAGAAAATATACTAAACATTCTTATATTTCTTTAGATTTTATTTGTAAGATGTCTGAAGATGATGGCTCTGGGCTTGCAAGTATCCACTGTCATCAGGGACAGGTATGCAATATTTGCTTTGTACAGTTATAAAAGCATTTACTGAAATAGAAAGGGAAAAATGCTTCTCTTCTTGCTAACATTGAACAATATAGAAATATAACTTTGAAATGGACAATACCATCTACAGACCCTGAAGGTAATTAAGGATAAGAATTTGTCTCCCATGAAAGTAGTGACATCTCTGTATTTTTCCTTTCTTTCCATCTTCAAAATGTTTTGGCAAACTGCACATTCCCTGCTGTATCTTCTGCTGTCATCTCTTTTTCCTTGAAATTCCATGCCAAACAGTCCTCTGTACTTATGATGTACTGTACTTTTCAGTTTTGTTAATGTGTCTCATGAAGAGATAAAGAAACTATTTCTTCCTGTTCACTTTTCTTTTGAAAAGAGTGCATCAGCTCAGTAATTTAGTTCTTTTTCCACTCCAATATTATTTGTGCTCAACCTTGTCTTCCTTTCACAGCAAGTAATCTGCAGTGCTGATTTCTAAACTCAACTTCAAAATTATAGTGCAAAAAGATGATGATCCTTGAGACAAAAGGGAACAGTTTCCATCAGTCTCTGCAGCTTAGACAGTGTCTCTCCAGAATATTTTCTTTCAAGTTTTCAGAGGCAAGAGAACATCTTCTCACCAGTTCAGTTGTACAGACAAGAAACCAAGAAAGGTTTCTGTAACTCCAACATCAAACCCTGATGCTGCAAAAGCATTTTTCACATCACTAAAACGTGTACACGTGAAGAAGCTTTGCAGAGATTGTCTAATTGTGTTTGTAAATCACTCTCTAACACAGATGTGGTAAAATGAGACAGAAGTACAAGTCAGAATCACAGAATAGTTGAGGTCAGAAGGCCCTTCTGGAGGTCTTGTCCAATGTCCATGCTCAAAGCCAGCTGATCTCCTGCAAGGTAGCCAGGGCTGGGTATGGTTTGTTCTTTAATCTCCCAGATGGAGACTGCACTACCTTGCTGAGCAATCTGTTGCAGTATCTGACCACTTATAAGGAAAAAAAGAATTTAAATAGAATTGTGTCTATTTTAAGAGCCTTGAAGTCTGTCTCCAGTCTTTATACCTTCCCATCAGGCATTTCATACACATTGATAAGATCCCCCTGGGAACTGTGTTCTCCAGGCTGAACAGTCCCAGCACTGTCTCCTCATGTGACAGAGGCTCCATACCTTCATCATCTTTGTGGCTCTGCAATGCTGTCTCCAATAAGTTCATGTCATCAGAACTGCAAGAGCCCAGGTGTGTCTCACCAGTGTTGAGCAGAAGGCAAAGATTATCTGCCTTGACTTGCTCTCCTCATTCAGTTCACAGAGCTGTTGGCAGCCCAGAGTGCTGCAAGAGCACATAACTGGCTCACATCATCCTCCTGTCCACCAGAACCTCAAGGTCCTTCTTTGCAAACATGCTTTCCAGCTAGACAGCCCCTAGTCTAACATGGGGCGTGGACTTCTCTGCATTTCCCTCTGTTGAACTCATTGAGTTTCCTGTCAGAATGTTTCTCAAGTCTGATGGCAGCTCGCCCTTTTGGATATATCAAACATTTCCCAAGTTTTATACCATCTACAAATGAAAAGCTCTGTCCCATTGTTCAGCTCCATAATGAAGATGTTTAGCAACATTGCTCCCAGTATCCTGTCTCAGGGCAGTTGGCAGCTGTATTTCTGTGTGTACCTGTTCATGCATATGCATATTTAAAATACATATTGAAAAACAAAAAGGTACAGAAAATACTGAAGACACGTGTCACCTATATGTATCTCATTTTAGAAATCACTTTATGTGCACTGTCCAGATAAGAAGGATGCTCAGGAAATCTTCACCTCTGCCTTGGATAGATGTAATAGGCAGGTACCATTCCAGGGATAAGCTGCCAATGGGATGATTTCCACAAATTCGCTGTTATGTCACATGATAATGACTTTGAGCAGAACACATGCCTTTGAATTCAAGAAGCATCTTCTAACCTTTTGAAAGCAGCACAACTGATGTTGCAGCATGAGATTTTTCCTGGAAGCAGGAACAGTCCTCGTGGTTTCTCAGTGGGAACTTCTCTCCCCCAGCAGGCAGCCCTCTAGCACCAGTGCAGCTAAATGTGGTTTTGCTATTTATAGGTGGAACTAAACAACTGCATTCTAACTTGAATCCTTCTGTTCTCAAGGTAAGGATGCTTTGATTTAAGAATATTTACAATGGCAGAAGAGACTTTCTTAGAAATTGAATTTAATATTAAAGTAATCAAGTTTAAGGAAAAAAACACAACATTGAAAGGGGGCTTTAGTTAACTAAATCATCTTTACTAAGAGTCCTTCCAAACTGAGTCAGGGGGAACCTTAGAGCATGAAACAAGTACATCTGTATATAGTTTCAAACACCATAATTTTGAGCTCAACAGAGTGATTTCTGAAAGTCTCTCTAACAAATCCATAATTTAAAGCATATCTGCTTATAGTATCTGTGTTGTGTAAAATGGAAGATGGAAAAGGAAAGGGTTAAACAGAGAGTATTGTGTGCCACAAGCAAATGCAGAATAAAGAGCGAAAGCGTGGAAGGAGGTGCAGAAAGACAAGTCTGTGTCTGTCAAAACATGAGAATCAGAAATGATTAGAGTCCAAATTACAAGTCTGTCTGTCATGAAGCATGATAGATTTAAAATACAGGAGAAGGCAAATGACAGTTAAAGAACAAGCTGGAAAAACTGTTGCCAAAAAATAAATATCACAGAAAAGTAGCCTGACACAGCCAATCAAATTAAGAGCTCTCCTTGATGGAAAATCGCTTACTGTAAATGAAGGTAAATAAATAACTGTCTAGAGGAGCAACAGACAATGGAACTTAAGGAACACTCTGAACATCACTATTTACTGTGTGAATCATTAACACTGAATCCATAGCCAACTAGATTGGGAAGAAGTTCAGAAATTGTCTGAAATGCTCTGTGCACCTGGACAAAAATTCATTTGACACACATAGTTCACTCATGTCTGTGAAAGACAGATTTTTCTGTTAATGCTCCTGAATATATTATAATTAGCTGATATTCTTTCAATAGAACAAAATATAAGATAGATATTTTAAAAGATGGGATATTCTAGAAGTTAATTTTCAGTGTTACTGGAAAGGATTCTTTCTACATATTCATATTTTATTTATGGCCTGCCTTATAAAACCCTCAGCTTGTCTTTCCTCCAGGTTTGTATGTAAAATAATATTGGCTTTACAAATAAGTTTGTAGAACAAATACAGAAAAATGAGGCTGAATGTCAAAACTCTTATTTCCAGTTTAGACTTCTCAAACTGTCAGAATATTTGTTATTTTCCTTAAAACCTCAGCTGTTAAAATCAAAAGAAAGTAAAAGAATTGAAACTTTTATTTAAAAGAATGATTTAAACACTTCAGAGTGTAAATTAGCTAGAACTATGAAATAAACAACACACATTACTCAGAAAAGAAAAAAGAGAGGAAAAATGCAATATTAATTAAAAAAGATATATAAAAAATGAAACCAAACAAAAGCTAAAGCAAATAAGACCCTATGCAAACAAAATCAACCTTAAATGATTTTTTGGGGACAATCCATTATTTTTTAAATCTTAAATATTAATTTGGTAACACTTGACATAAAGGGCACTTCAGCAAAGAGGGAGTAGATAGAAGTTATTGTTTAAATTTTAAAGTATGAGTTGGCTCACAAATTTGAATTTGTGTTCCAGCTCAGTATCTAAATTTGGAGGTTTCCAGACCATAGCTTTTGCTTTGCACTCACCTCTAATTTGTGTTGGAGCATAAATAAGTCTGAGTGGGAGAGTGGGGTCACAGGGAAGTGAACCCACGGGGTACAATGACAAGTTTTCTATGATCAGTTTTGCTCAGCAGTCAACAGCTATCTTTTGTACATATAGATTGCTGAGAAGAGGTAGCAAGGTGACTCCTTGGGAACATGATGAACCAGCTTTTGGGCAGCGTGTTGTTTAAGTGCACTCTTTCTTGCAACCTCCCTTGCCCCCAAATGTGACTGGGTGTCTCATTTTAACCCCAAAGGATGTGTTTCTGTCCTACCTGAACCACCTGAAGTGCTGAGTATCCTTCAGAGACAGAGCTTCCAGCATTCAGACTTTGCTAAATCTTATCTATGTTTGTAGCTGACAATCAGTAGATAATAATATTTACTAAGGTTATACCATGGACTAAGTAATAAGTTCCCAATTTCCCCTCAGCTAAACAAAGCTGAATAAGCCAAGATGCTTTTGCACTTGCTGATAATTAGAGCAATTTAAGAGATGCTCTATTTATCTTCATTAATAATGACTTTCTTCTGTCCCTGTAACTAGTTCTCCTCTAAATACTTGGAAGACCAAGTATCTCTAGCAGATTATTTTAAAGTTATACAGATAGTTATCTCATATTTACACACAGTATAAAATGAAATACTTGTGCCTAGAATGGCTTAACTTGCCAATCTCTGACACCTTGCACATAAGGAAATCCTTTAACAATGGAATGAAGTCCAAACTAAACAGAGCGGAATTGTTTTGAAGGATGGCTCATTTCCTACTTCTGGCTTTTTACTGTTGATTATTTAAGCACTCATTTCACTTTATAAATGGAAGCTGAATCATAGTTTACCACTGGAAAATTATTGGAAATCAGAGTCCATTTGAGCCACAGACACAGCTATTTCCTCTCTGAACAGGAAGACAATGCTCAAATGGCCCTTTCGGGAGCTCTGAGTGATAAAAAAACTGTTACTGGCCTCCTTCAAAAAGATCTGCATGGTGTTTTCCTACTTCACTTAGAAAAAAAATAATTCAGGATGATCCTATTCAAACATGGATGCTAGAGAAGGAAAAAGAAAAGGTGATTATATGTTCCCTTCTTTTCTAGATAGCATAAAGTCTGTTTGCAAACCTGGAATAAGACAGACCCCCCCCTAGCTACTATCTTCTGCCTTAATAAATTATTAATCTTTATTTATTTTCATATATATATACAAAAGAAGACTGGAAAAGGCAGGCCCATTATGGTAGACACTTGTGAGAATATTTTTGTAAAAACATTATTGTAATATGCAATTCCTTTCTGATAATTTCCAAATAATAAAAGCACTCCACTCTTTCCCTCTGGCATTAGCATCTGTCCTTCTCTAAGAGCTGAAGAAAGTAGAAGAATTTAGAAGGTTGTCTTAGAAAACAGATGCAGGATATTTATGATAAGTTCTAAAGTCCAGAGACTGTAGAGGAATATTTTAAGAGTCATCCCAATCTGGTAATCTCAGTGAGTCTGAGAGCAGAGGCAGCAGGGTTAGATTGGGAATACTGTGGCTCCTGATGAGATGGGGAAGGCAATTGCCAGCCATTTCACAAGTGCTACAGGGCTGCAGCTCAGACCATTCAAACCCCAGCCATGGCAGTATCATAAGCACAGAGAAGTTTTTTTCTGTCATGATGCACTTGATCAAATGCCCATTTGTGTGTCCCAGATGCCTACAATTGTCTTGACTCCTTTTGAGGGGAGAAACATGGGCACTCCTTATAACACAGTTTAGTTCCTCTTCAATTAGATATCCCTAAGGGTTCCACTGAATAGCATTTTAGAAATACCTTTTTTTTTTTTTTTTTTTAAATCTATACAGGGGGTATAGGTTGACTGGCTTAGACATGAACACCCACACTGAAGACTGCTGAAGTTTTTGTCTCCTTTAATGGCAAATACTTGTCACAGTACTCCAGAAACCCTTTCACAAATATTGAACAGGGCAAAGTGCTCTCTCAGGTCCTTTCCTTCAAAGTAATTTCCAAGTCAGCTGGTTCCAGCCTGCACTGTTGCACAGGGCTACTCTATCCCAGATGCAGGATTTTGCAGTTACCTCTGTTGAACTTTATGAGGTTCATGATGTCCCATTTCTCCAGCTCCTGAGGTCCCTCTGAACTGCAGTGCTACTTAGCAGAACATTGACTGCTCCTCCCACACCACTGACCTTGTTGAGGGTGCACTCCATTCCATCACCCAGGTCACCAGGGAGAATGTTAAAACATACATGGTCTCAGTATTGACTTCTGAGGAAACTGAATGCCACTGGGGCATCACAGCACTGAACAAAAACATTTGAGGTCTCATCCAGGTAGTTTTCTACGTACCCACAAGTCCAAACACCCTGATTGTGTCTTGCCCTCTTAGCTTGGAAAAATCCTGTTGGTCTCTCCTCACCTACAGGGCCTCTGTCTCTTTAGAGAACCCAAATCTGACAGTTCTTTGTACCTCCCAGGCCTGGACATGTCTCCCAGGAGGATATGCCTCATCATATTTCATCATTTCAGCTCCAGCCCTGGCCACTGGACATCCCCACCCAGGGCTGGGGACAGAACAGGACATGGGCTTGTGGGTGGAGCAGGCTCAAAGGACCTGTGCCCAGGCAGGAGTTGCTGCAGGCCAGCCCTGCTGTGTCATTGCTGAGCCAGGGGCTGGTGGCCAGAGTAGCAAGGTGGAGAGAGCCCAGAGGAGGATGCTGAGGGGCAGTGGATGAGAGAGGCTTCAAGATATGGAGGAAATCATGACCAGGAGAGGAAAACACAGCTTTATAAGGCCACAGAAAGGAAGGGAATGAAGACCACCATTTTCAGTGCTTCACAGGAGAGAAGGCTGGGTATACATTGCAGATTCAAGAAATATCTGTACTAAGCCCCCTGCCATAGAGGACTTGAGCACTCATCTGGTCCTGCTGCAACTGATCCCTCCACAGTCTGGGTGGTCAGAGAGGAGAGCCACAGTGAGAGCTGGTGTGCTGCTCATCAGTGTTCACCTGTCCCCAAACAGCTGTCCAGATTGCCATCACACTTTCCACAGAGAAGTAAATCATTCTAGTATCCACATCTTTTTTATTCTATTCCCCACTTATGATGCATGTCTGTAGAACAGGTATAAAGAAGCCTCTGTCAACAGTTCCCACATTATTCTGACAAGCACCTCAAACTGAGCACTCCAAGCAGACATTTGCCTGATTTTCTGACCTTTATGCTTCCAAGAAAGACTGAACATTTCTGTATGGCCAGTAGAATTCACTGCTTGATGTAGAAATAATGGCTTTGATATAAGAGATACCAGAATGTTACAAGAATTAAAAAAAAACAAAAAACAGCCTATACCTCATATGCCCTAAGAATAAGGCAAGAAAAATAGCTAGAAAAAAAAGCATTTGACTAGAATGATGAATCCTCTAAAGGGAGCATTGTGGCCATTGATAAAACAGAATCAGACATGGGGATGTACTATTGTCAACACAAGTTTGGTGCTCTGCCTTACTGTGCAGGTTAGAAGCTGGTGTGGGCTTATGTTCTGGATTTGTCGTGAAACATGTTGATAACACAGGGGTTTTTCATGATTGCTGAGCAGGGCTCACACAGCATCAAGGCCTTTTTGCTCCTCACCCCACCCCACCAGCAAGGAGGCTGGGAGTGCACAAGGAGCTGGGAAGGGACAAGCCAGGACAATGACCCCAGCTGACCCAATGGACATTCCATAGCATGTGCTGTCAAGCTCAACATGTAGAGCTGGGGAAGAAGGGGAAAGGGGGGCAACTTCAGAGGGATAACATTTGTCCTCCCAAGTCACTGTTGAACATGAAGGTTCTCTGCTTTCCTGGGGATGGCTGAACAGCTTCCTGCCTGTGGAAGATGGTGAATTAACTCCTTTTTTTGTTTTGCTCCAGTGTGCTGTTATTGTTCTACATATAACTGTCTTTACCCATAAGCTTTCGTCCCTCTACCCTTCAGATTCTCTCTGCCATACCACCGGGGGAAGAGTGAGCATCTGTGTGGGGCTACCATGGTTAAATCACCACAATTACTAATATCCTGTATTTCCATACCTTCAGCACCGTGTTCAGGGATCCTGAGTGACATGGGATACTTGTTATAACATGTGCAGAAGCACTTTTATCGTCTCCTTCCTCCACACCTCCAGTTTAGGAATTTGTTGTCAAATATCAAGGGGATTAGTTTCAAACGCCAAAAGCAGATGTGAAGTTATGAGCAAAGCTTTTTTTTAGGACGTACATAAACCTGCATTTCAAAGACCTTAGATAAAGAAATATGAATCAGTTTAGACCATTCTGTTTCAAAAAACTATTTAATATTCTAGACTGCTGGTCTGCAGGCGTCCAAATGGAATGCTAATTATCCACTTTCTCCCCTGGCTAAAAGCTTCACTGAGGCTGACAGAAGGAAAGGCACTAGACTGTTGAACAACAATACCATGCTTTCAGTAAGAAAGACAACTATAAAATGTTTCCTGCAGCTTAATTCTTCCAGCATCAGCTGATCCTTTACTAGTCCCTTCTTGACACCAATTAATCTCTCCTCTACAATTTACTCTTCCCCAGGGCCTTAGCTGTTATTCCTTTACTTTATGCTGGATTTAAGATGGAGGTTGGGAAGAACACACTGAATCTCAAACACTAATACATTAAAATTCCTCCTAATCTGATGAGATGTCTTTCATTCCATGTTTTCCTTGCCCAACAAATGTATTCCCAACGTTGCTACTTACCTGGAAGGTCTCCATTTCATTTTCCCTAAAACAAGTAACCCAGCTAAAAAGCAGAGGGAAGTTCACCATGCAATGCCAAAGTTCACATGTATCAAGCCAAAGAGACAACAAGATAATACAAAGCACAATTTTTATTGTGCTTCCCCACCAAGAATATTTAGCCTAGATTTCTGGAAGACCAGAATATTTGGCAAGGTTTGTCAGGAAGGACAATATTACATAATACATTTGAAAACAGTCAAACTTTGAACTTCTCATATACATAATGTACATGCATGAAAGATTTTCTTATTCTCTAGGAAAACACATTAAATCTTCTGAGTATTTCAATTCATTTCCCTTGGACCATGGTAATCAAAATATGTTTTTATTATGGTTTTTGTTAATAGCTATCAATATCAACATCCTACAAGAACATTTTTATTTTATATATTAATGTCCTTGAATAACATACAGGTTAAATATATAATATAGCCTATTCATAATGATTTTTTTTCCTATAAATGCTGGCTTCTTGCAGACATTTACTACAGATCAGAGTTTAAATATTCATTTCAGCATATATTATAAAGCTTTGTATTTGATGCTTTTGGAGATCAGTCTATAAGTAAATTAAGCACAAGTTAATAGCTCAAAGATATCTCTAATCACTGGAAAGGCAAGTTTTCATAGCTCATCCTCTTGATGATAAGTACATGAAGTAGATTCCAAGCCAGAGTGTGGACCTACTGTCAGTGTTTCCTCTCTGTGGAAAAGTAAGGATTAATTTGAAATGACCCTTTTATGTCAGAGTCACTAATAAGTACTGAGGCTGCAGCTTCAAGAATTGCAACACTGATGTAACAGCTTGTTCTGTGAAATAAGGAATTCAGGCTTCTGTCTTCCTTTTTCCTCTTCTACCAGGTCCTAGTCACACATTCCCATTTGGTTCCAATTCTCAGCTGAGTGAAGTCACCAACCTGTAAAAACCCAAAAATAAAGACCAGAAAAAGATGGATAATTTTCTATTGGACTGTGAAATAGTACTGTTTATGTAAGAGTTCAAAAAGTATCTTGGCCAACACAAAGAAGGACACAGGGTTAAGATTCCTGGAGCTGGGAAGATGGCAAGAAAACTTCTGAGATGGAGAAGGGAATGAAAGACCTGGTCTTTTGGAAAGTACACTGCATTAGGGTCACACAAGTGCCCATGAAAACACCAGCTGATATTACACAGGGAAAAGTGGTAGAGTTAGAAAAGTAGTCCAGAGACTCCATTAGGCAGTTCTCTGAAGTCCAGTGTCTGTTTTCATGCTTTATTTATCTTTTCTTCTAAATTTACCTCTCTTCTGGATATGCCCAGGAGAAAAGGTCTGCAGTGACACTGGCAGGAACCAGAGCACATCTTCCTTGTCTCCCTCATTGTCACAGTTGCACAGCTCATTTCAATCTGGAGCATTTTTCAGCCTTCACTCTCCTCTTCTGAATCTTTCTGAACTCTCTGGTTCCATCAACTGTCTGAGTTCCTAAGTACAGCAGAAGCATCCACTGATCAAAGTTTTTAAATAATCTTTCCCACATGCAGTCTAAAATGAAACATAAGCATCCATAAGGCTCCTCAGACCAACATTCCCACTTTCTTCCAAGCCTTTGCACTTTTAGACCCAAGAGCCTTTTTTTCTCATTTGCAGGCATTCAGCTCTGCTGATTTTGAAGAATAAAAATATAATTTATTCTTCATTTGTGTGTGCTTAGTATGAAGAATTGGAACAACAGCTGAGAAACCGTGTTTTGTTTTGTGGCCAATATGGCACGTGTAAAACTTGTGGAGCAGCAGCTGAAAGCCTGTGTTTTTGGTTTGGGGACCAATTTGACATCTTTTAGCAATTTTTTTGGGCAGCAATTCAGAAGGCTTTGATACTTCCCCCTTCCCAGACACCAATCTGGTATCTCTCTATCAAAGCTTTTTGACACCTTTTGTTTGTGGAAATCAATAAACAAAGTCTGAAAATAATTTTCTTTGCAAAAATAAACTGTCATGGAAATTTCTAGTATCATTTTTGGCCAAGGTATGACTTTAAGTCCAGGGTTTTAATCTTTCCTTGCCCATGTTATTTTATATTTATTACACTTTATCTTAAAAATTTAATTAATATTTCTTTTGAAATATGAGTCCTAGGATGGATATGTTCCAGGCACATATTTAAATGAATAATTAACAAAATTTTACTACAGAGTTCGAATGGTGAATGCTGAGGCCATTTAAAATTTTTATAAGGCCTCAGATACTTTTTATATACCTGTTCCCTCTAATGTAGTTTTTATAAACCTGCTATTCATGAAAGGTGACAAACAACTACCTTATATCAGGAGTTCACTGTGAATTTAAAGCTAGTGCCTCTCCTGTTAATCCTCTGAGCATTTTTGGTCTCCCAGCACGTGTAAGAGATTAACTGTATAACAGCTTCCATGTCTAAAAGCCTTTGTCCAGCAAGGAATCTAATTCTGGGGTAAGAGATATCACATGTGCTTTTGCTAACCAGGGACAAAGCTGAAAACAACTTTAATTTATACAGATATCAAACAGTGCTTTATATAATGATAAAAACAACATTTTATTTGGTGTATCTTAGACTGAAACATAGCTGAGAAGGTTGCAGGTATGATTTGAAATATTTTGCTTCCCCTAGCTTTTAGTTATTGACATGTCTTGTTCTGCTTTGCTATTCTCTGTTCTGTTTAACTGAATATCCTAAATAAAAAACTGAAAAAAAGAACAGAAAATTCTTTTCAGGATTTGACACTTTGTTGGCAAACTTAATTTACTTCAATATAACATATTTGTTATAGGAGAGTTTAGATTTCGTTTTTGAAAGACAATGTCACATACACCTTTCCTTGAGAAAAAGATCATTCCAGCATCTCAAATATATGGCAGTAGTATACTGCAGGAAGAGCATGGACTATTATTACGTTAATTTAGGTCCTACATTCATTGTTTGCTCACTATGATTACACAGAATTCTTTATAAAATGTAAAGATGTGGTTTCCTCAGTCCAAGAAAGTTGTTCAGAAGTATCTTTGGTAAGCCCAACTATATGAATATCTTAATGTGCCACCATTTATAGATCTTGGATGTACCAAGAAGTAAAATGGAATATAAGGGATATCCTGATACGGTGCTGAATTTTGGCCTTATGAAAAAATAAATACACCTTGAGAATGTGGTAAATGCATAAGATACAGAAAAAAATAGCAAACATCTCATTATAATGTAATTGTTCTCCTGCTTCTTCTATGAACATGTGCAATGTACACACTGGCTGTTGTTCTTTTCCCCTTATAAGTTAAATTTTTGATCAAGTTTGAACAAATTTTACTGTTTCTGGAATGCCTCCTGAGCAAACTCCTGTGAAGCAGTAAACACTATGTGGGATAGTAACACTATCCCAGAGTTTATTACCTCTTTGACAATGTCCACGTTTTCTGTGCTAACTCTGAGATAGATATCAAGATCTATTTTCAAGATAAATTATTTAATTTCCCTTCATAAAACTGTTTTCCAGGCAAGATACATGAGCTGCTTTGAAAAAGGGGCTGTTTTTTTCTTTCCAGAGATTTTTCACATCAACAGATCAGCCCCTAACATCTCAGGTTAAGCTATCCCAGCATAATCACTGATACTACAGGGTCTGCAGAAAGCAAAAGGAGCACTGTGAAGGTTTCAGGTCAAATACTAATCTACCTGACAGGAGCATGTCTGGAAAGTTTCATCTTCAGCATTCCAGTGCTGCCTAAATCTTTCCCACCTGCTGGAATGACACTGATTTCCAAATTATAAGGTAATTTACCATTTTAAATTTGCATTTAAAAGTCTGTTTGAAGAAGAGGTTTTATTTGTTTCCTGTAACTCTGTAAACTTACTAGCAAGCAAGGGCTGGAAACTGAGATTTTTTTTAACTGCTTCTTAGATTATTTTTCCTGCTTCAGAGAAAAGCTAGGTCTCAGATGCAAACTTCTAAAGTCTGTAAAAGATACCAGTTCTCTGTTCTGTGGCTGGGAATGGATAACACTCATTTAATCTATGTACGTGGCATTTTTTCTATATTGGGATTAAAAAAAACACAACAGTAGTTTTTCTGTTCCAAAAAGCAGTTCCTTTTTAACAAAAAATCAGGCAGAATTAGGAATATTAATACTGTGTTTCATAACAGATGCACTGTGTCAAATGAGTAAAATATTTCTGCCTTGAAAACTTTCCATGCAGAGAACACTTTAAGAACTTTTCATGCTTTACTTCTGTAAAATTCAGGGTAAGATTTTTTAAAAAATTTTTATTTTTTATGTTTATTATTTCATTGCTTCAGCACAAAAGAATAAGGAAGATTACAAAGCTGAAATATGTTATGGGAAAGGCAAAAGATAATTTTCCTGGAACACAGAATTCCAGAGCAGATGGAGCTCTCATGAATACAGTGTCAGACATTTCAATAGTGATTGAAAAATGGATCAGCTACAAATAGTTCCTACAAGCATAATGGAACAGGTCTAACTCCCATGCTCCATGCTCACAGGTGTGTGTGCAGTCCTCAACATCTCCTTCAGTCTGTTTTTGATATTATCTCATCATCTTACAAGAGCATGCAAAAATATCTCCAGAATATCAGCCAGTGTAAGTTCTACAATGTGTGAAATCAATATACAGGAAAGCCTTTTGCTTAATTTGATATATTTGCAAAATTAAATTTAGAAGTATTTATTATTTAATTCATTTTAGAATCTTTGAAATACCACATCTTTTTTGTGGTACATATCCACAATTGTTCTTCATAACTCCCAAACTTCCTCTCACCCACTTGTAACTACATAGTTACAAACTGATGATAAATTATATGATGGTCATAACATAAAATGCTGTTATTGACAAAAGAACTATTCTGATCTGCTACACCCATTTTATGTTAATGTAAAGCTGCAAATTTCAGGAAAGTTACAGAACTCATTTATGCATGAGGCCCAATCTCTTTCTTCTTCATTGATTAGGAGACACCAGCTAATATCCTCTTATTTGATATATTTATACATACAAACCTATATGTTACTAAGAGGTCAGTTGAGTAGATATGTCAGCTGAGTTGTGTGGAAGAAAAGTTAATTTTATCCTTAAACTAAGGATAGAGTTAATTGTGGAAATAATGTTGTACTCCATGATCACATTGAATTTACCCAAGATTTTTTATTAAACGTTGGCTCTGGTAGAACTGTTTCCCAGAATTCTAAAACAATCCTTGAGGCATTTTTCTGGAGGAAATTATGTGACTTTTCAGGAGACCAATTTGAGTAAGCTCTGCCTGTTTATAAAACTGAGACGTATTAAAAGTGTACAGTAAGAATTTTCTCCACTAACTTAAAATATAAACTGGAAACATCTACACCTGAGGCAGTCATTCTCTTTGAGCTTGTCATTAAGGGAAATGTAAGGGAAAGACTCCTCTGATCTAGTTTATACTGAAATTAAATGCATTAAGTGTGCCAATTGTTTCCCTCAGTAACTATGAAGGGAGTGAGGATGACTAGATGACACATAAATGTCTCTATCCTAAATAACTAAAATTAGTTGCTATTTCTCCCACACTACAGCTCTCAAAGAATTACCCTTGTACTCAAGCAATAAAAAGAACCCAATTTTTAGGTTATTTCTAAAATGAGGGGTGAAATCATATGTACACATAGTACTTGAAACTATAATAGGAGAACAGTTAGAAGAATTGAATGTGAACAAAGCTGGACAGACAGAGAAAGAAGCACTGGTTAAAAATTTGGGATGAAATTAGATTTGTAACAAAATTTCTCAAGGTCCTATTCTGCCTGATTTTATTCATTTTATATAAAAATAATTTGTGCACATGATTAAGAGACCAACAGGACCTCTCTGTGAAAACCACAGCACTGCAGGTGGTTCTTCATGACCCAGCAAGGAGGAAATCTGTGTCACATGAACCAACTCGCTCACTAAGGCACTTCCATCACTGAGAACAGGAGCAAAGCCCAGGAGCTGGACTTTGATGATCCTTGTGGGTCCCTTCCAGCTCCAGATATTCTGAGCTAATGTCCATCCATCACCACTGACATTTCTATTAGTCACCCCAGAAGGCCCAGAGAAGAACAAGTAGCGGATGTAATTTTATCACCAAAAGTTACATTCTAAATAGAATTTTCTATAAAATAAGTTTTCATCATCTTGAAATAGCAGAAGGCAAGAAAGACCTGAATATCCTTATTCTGTCAAATAATGTCATGTGACTCTAAGCAGGCAAAAATAATCCTAGTGTGCTTCAGGCAAAGTGATAGAAATAGAGACGTGTTGATGCCATTATATAAGGTGCTAGAAAATTCTTCTCTGAAGTACTGGATCCACTCCATGCTTAAAGGCTGTGAATTTAAACTAGAACAAACTTGGAGAATAACCTCTATACAGATCTGTAAAATAAAAGTGCAGATAATATATATGAAATATCATAACTATCTGTAAGCACACATGGTGAAAACCACCAGAGGAAAAAAAATGAGCTATTAAGTTAATAGATACTCTTGGCACAGTAGCAAAATGGTGTAAAGCAGTAATGAATACTTTTGAACTGCAAGTTAGGAGATTTCTAATACCAGGAACAGCTTTCAACCAGAAGCAGGAGGGTGAGAAATCTTAGCCAATTTTATAATGAGTCTTACAGAATTTATAAACAGGTTTCAGTTGCCTATAACAACAGGGAGCAGGGCTTTATGACCCACTAAGCTTTTCCAGCCTTATGCCCAAAGAGGCAGAGGGCACTGGTAAAAGAAATTCTGCTTGTTCATTTAAATGGGAAGTTTTCACAAAACTTTCATTGGCTGAACACTGCTAACATGTTTACTGTTATGGTATTAGGTGAATGCACTCACTGGTCACTGTTATTTTGAAAAATCTCTTATTATATTTCAGCATTATTTTTAATTGCATCAGTAAAATTAGTTGTTTTCATTTATAGTTGGGTAATAAGTGGCTTGGGTGTCAGGTGTGCTTCTTATTATTCATATATGTATTCATAATAAGACAAAAGAGAGAGATGCCTAGGTTGTTTGGTTTTTTTTCTTCTTGCCCTTTGGATTTCCTATCTTGCTATTGTTGAAACACAGCTTTATTCACTGCATGATAATTCTTCACCTTTGCTCCTGAGAAAAGTAGAACGCCAGCCCTCCAAAGCTGAATAAGCTACATTTATAAGTATTTAACATTTGCAGTATGCCATGTAATTTATTCTGTGTGTTTTGTTTAAGGTAATTTTTGTCAACATTGTTTTGCTTATTTAGATTTATTGAGCAATTAAGTTAATTTTTATAAAAATTAGTAAAATCAGGAAATCCACGTAAGTTATTTTTTCTATAGAAGCCATTTTAACAGTCTCTTAAAAAAATTTGAGTAAAAATCATTTCATTACTAGTGTCAGATCTGTTTTCCAGGTCTGGTTACAGATGTTAAGAGTAATAGCCATGGAGTGTTATTAATTGTTTCAATATGAATGAAAACAACAGAATAATGACAATAGAATAGTAATTAGTGATATCTATTAGCACCATCTTATTTATATCACTACCTCCTACTCTGATTTTCTCTTTCTTTTTCTTTCCCATTTTCTTTTGTTTCCCTAAGTGTATTCCAAATTGTCTATACAAAACTGACTTGGGGTTGCAGAAAATAAATGGTGAAAAAGCTGAAATCAGTGGAAAAAACATGAATTTCATTTATATTCAACTCATTGAGGAAAAGGTCCTACACAAATAAGAAAATTGTTCTAGTAATAATCTAGAAGACTGGGCTAGCAGTATGGCTGGAGATGAAGTATGGCACTAACTAAAATTAGGATTTTAGTAAGCAGTGGTGCTTACTTCTGTGTTAGAGCAGAAAAATACCACAAGCAACATCTGCTTTCTCAGATAACTCCTATCACTCTTTCTCTAAAAGAATAAAGGGTAGTGAAGATTTAAAAGCTGTGGAAAAAGCAAAAATGTATTAGGCCACTTGGTCCAAATCCCAGATTAAGTCAACCACTGCCCCTAGAAGAGAACCCTGAATTCCCAGCTCTCAAGGAGCCATGCCAGCCACTGGGAAGCATCATTTCTTCAAAGTTGATTTAAAGGAAAGTGACCAAGAGAAAGAACCCAAGAAAATAATTAAATTTCAGGCAGAATAGCATTACTTTGTCTTCTAAATCTGAGCAGGTGTGCTGCAGTTTTTTAGCATATTTCTAATTCTAATTCTTAGCCAGTGAACGCTATAATACTTTAGTGCTGTTTGATTTTTAGTGCATAAAAAAGGGCCCACTATTACAAAAGGATGAGTACCTTTTCCATTACAGGATACCAAATTGCTTTGTACCAGTGTGCTAAAGTGTACATAAAATCTGCAAGCCACCATTAAGAGTGTGTGCAGATGTGTACTACTCAAACAGGTATGCCTGTAAAAAAGGTTGCCATTTACTCACATCCAGCTGGTCATTACTGCATCTTTGGCAGAATTTATTACCCCCACTTAAATTTGCTTGCAGAGATGCTCACATGAGCATTTTGTATCTTCTGAAGTAAGTGAGCTGAAATATTTTGGCTAATGGATCTTGGCAGATTCAGCTCATTAGTACTTAAGCAGAACAGGCACCAGACACATATGAGCAATGACTGTATCCAGATTAGAAAGAAATAACCTGGCTGTTATTTCCAATCGATATATCTTAACAACTCATTGTCACAGAGTTTAATTCTTCACCAAATTTGAACAACAAATTTGGAAATTACAGGTAGGATGAGACCTGAAAGAGACCTTAACAGGCCGTCTCATCCCCTTCTATCTCCATATTTCTATGTCCTTCCTGACAAGTTCTCATCCAACTTGTTTTTCAATAACCTCCAGTGATGGAAACTTCACTGCCCTGGCAATGCATTCCAGTGCTGCACTAACCTTTCTATTAGAAGGTTTTTCCTGTCATCTGATCTAATCTCCCTCGTGCCAATTAGAAACCCTTGCTGTAATCACAATACATTATTCAGTTGCTCCACATCCCTCCTGAACTGTGCACAAAATCAGACATTAGTGCTCCAGCTGACACTTTACCAGTGCCAAATACAGCAAATATTTCAGCTGCATTAGAGATAACACTCCTATTTACTTTTTTTTTCCAGAAAGGCATAGCATTCTTGACTCTTGGCCAGCTTGTGAGCCACAGTAATTCTCAGATCTTTTTGTTTAGCCAGACAATTTTTAGTAAGTTTTTACTTACAGAGAAGAATTCTCTGTGTGTCATTTTAGAACTATGTCTCTTTTTTCTGTGGATGTTTTGAAACACTGTGATCAGCTTGACCCAATGATATAGTCTGCAGTGAGCCAGAGACTCGGCAGGTGACATCCTTAAAACCCTCTCAACTTGAAAAATTCTACAATTCTCTGACTTACTGAGATAATTTTGAACTCAGGTTCTAGTCTATTATGTACTCAAATGTTGTCCATCTTGTGTCATTTGCAACTTTAACAAAATTATGATATCCTTGCCTTTCGATTATCACAGAAGACTTTGCACAGTTTTTAATCTAGGACAGACCCTTTATTCCAAAATTGGATATACTCTTCCAGATTGACTATGAACCACTGCTGAAACATTCATAAAGTGTGGTAACTGCCATGTAACAGTAGCGATTTTCCCTGCTCCACACCTTTGACATAAGTGTACGAAGTCTGAAACCCTCCCAATGACACCATATGTTAACCAGTGCCTTCTTCAGCATAGATCTGTGCTCTCCCCAGACTTTTACCCTTTCCCAAAAGATCTGGCAGAAATGCCATCCAAGTCCAGGTCTTTCACCCTACTTCCCAGAGATGTATGATGTCTCATCTCTTCAGTATTATTCCCAGCACTATTGCAAGTTCCTACATGGATGAACTTCAGCATGAAGCACTGGGGCAGATGGGCTCAGCAAATTCTTCAGACCATCTTGGATTAAGACTACTGTCAGGGTACATAGCTCATGGAATATCAAGGCCAGAACTCACGTGCATCACTTCCACTCTTTGTGTCTTTCATATCATCTTTATAGTTCTGCACTGCATCTCACATCTCATAGCTTCTTTACTGCTATGTAAACCATATGCCCTTAGTACCACCATGCTGGTATTTTGGAGGTAGATTGTGCCTTAAATAGAGGACATCAGACTCTTAAGAACAACAAGCTGTAGTCAACTTCAAAAACTCTTTTCCTCTTCTCCATTCCCCATAGCTTCCTATGGGATCACATTTCTTCTAATTAGATCTGACAGTCAGTGATTGCAATTAAAGTCATCCAGACTCAAGTACTGCACCTCTTGTTCTCTAAATCTCCTTGTGGAAACAATGAATGGAGTCTTGCAGCTTTAAACAGTAACCTGTTGTGGTGGTTTTTTGTTGGTTTTTTTTCATGACTCAGCTGCCAGAGATTCATGCTCACCAGCTTCTAGGTTTCACACCAAAATGATGGCCTTGGTCCTCAAAGTGGATCATTTCTTTGCTCCTGTACCCCAGCAGCAGAGTTCTGAGAATAAGGAAGTGATTTCTTTGACATCTCTGGTTTGGCTGGGAGATGAAGAGCTGAAAATGCATCCAAGACTTCATTTCTTAACAGCTTTTACTTGACAGAAAAAGTAGCTAATGAATTTTCTCTTACCCAAAAGTCCATTTCTCCAGTTTGAACATGGTCTCTAAAAACTGAAGAAATCATTTCAAGATTGTTATTTGTTTAGGTGTCAGAGTAATGAAAGACAACTCAACTATATGAATGTATAGATACACAGTTGGTAAAAAACAGAAACAGTCATTTGATGAAAAAGGGTGGAGAGGAAAAAATTAACAGCTTGGTTACTGTGTGTAAATCCAGTCCAAAGCTCCACAGACAAATTAAGAGAAGAAACAACAGTTTTGAACTGTGCCAGTGTGTCTTTGTAGCCAGAGCTCAGGTGATGTCAGGATGGCTGTGATACTGGCCTAACAGAAGATGTGTAAACAGAAGTGTATAAAAATTCCAGAATGGGTACCTCTTGCACAAGTAGTTTTTTTTCTAGAGGGATGGAGGTCTGTTCATGCAGCTTGTAGTATTGAGGAACGCTGTTAATTTCTGTTTCTGCCATCTAAAACATCCTCTTGAAAAATCCCTAAGACACCAAAAAAGAAAATCCACTTCTTTCCTTCCTGCACTCTCATTAGATAATTTAATCTGGAAAAGGTGATGTGATGGTACAGTTGTCTCCTTTCTTTGCACCTTCTTTCCATTAGCTGAAATGACTTTACAAATTACATGAGCTTGTCTGTGCAGAACAATGCATTTATTTGCTGGGGGGGTGGGTGGCAGCAACCCAAACTACCCTTGGAACTAGAAGATTTTAAATTCTTGTTTTTCCTCCCTCCCTTACTAAATCCTGGATCAGCCTGTATATGTTTTTATCTAAGCTGAGTGACAGCATTGTAAACCTAACCTCATCAACATGCAGTAAATGGTTTGAATTAATTAATTTCCTCTGGAAATCTGTTGTATCCTGCATTTCACTCTAACCCCCTATGAAGAAGGCCCAAAGTGGAAGTATCAGTTAGCACCATAAGTACAGCTCAGTGACAACTTTGTTGTTAATGAAAAATGGTGGCTGTTCCACACAGAAACCCATTGATGTTGACACAGCCAATGCTCCTGTGAGCAAACATCTGGTCTGTGTTAGATGCTAATTCTAATTCTCAGTCAATATTTTTGGATACTGCTATTGTTGGCAATTTTTTGATATTACCTGGGCGTTCTGCAAAGCTGTTTTGATGTACATAAAGCACATTTATTTTGTAATAATTTATTAGTATTACTTCAACTTATATTGTCATGGTGGTTGGGTTTGTAAAGACATACATCATTAATACCTACATTCTCATTTAAGATGCATTTGCTTCTCTTAAATGTTCCCACTTGAAGAACACTTTGTTCATTTGTGTGTTCTGTGCTCAGATCTGACAAGATGTGGTAATAGAAGTATGTGTAAAGACTTCCCTACATCCAAAACAACATTATAAACTGAGCCTCAGCAATCCACATCATAGGAGTAAGGGGACTGAAGACAAGAAATATCCACACTGTTGAAGTTTAAATACTTGCCCACAATGCCTGTATTTGGAAGGTAGTTGCAATAGCTAATTGCTAAATGTTGCTGATTGTTCTGATATTTTTTTATAAAACAGCAAAATATATTTTATACTCATTGATAGCAAGGAAGGAGCTGCCATCTACCAGATATTTTACAAATTATAAAAGTTAATAAGAATTTTCTGGCAGTTCAAGCAATAGTGAACTTAATTGATTAAAGTGAAGAATTGCACTGCTTGAGAAAAAAGGTGTCAGCATGAAGAGCCTATTAGATCAAGCAGGACCTTAGATAGAGCAACAAGGGAAGAAGGAACTCAGGTTAAGAGTAATTACACTAGTACAATTTTTCATCTTTGGACATTTGTATTTTAGTGATAGGGAGACAAAAAGCTCATGAAGCCAGACAAGTGGAGGCAGAGAATGGGAGCAAGAGTCAGGGAGTGGGGCCAGAGAAAATTCAGAGTGGATATATTAGATGAGTGGCAAAGCAAGAAGCTAAACTGTGAGTGGAGGAACGAGCAGGACCTGGCTTGAATCCCAGGTCAGGCTGGGGACCAGGTGAGAGACTGAGAGATTGGGCTGAGGTTAAGGGGAGACTTTGTGAACAAAGCAAGAACCAATGTACTCTGACCCTGAGAATGGCTGGACTAAAGGGTTTTAAAAGAGGTGTACTAGGGAGAGATAATTCATATTAGTGCTACTGAGAAGAGGGTAAATTTGAGGGGGAAAATAAAATGTTCTTATTAAAAAGCCCTGTTCTTATTAAAAAGCCTTAATTATTTCTTTCCTAATTTTAGAGGTCACTACTTTGTATCTTCATTATTTTAATGTGGGGGGATAGTGGTGAGATATGCACTACAAATCTAGCTCATCAGAAGGGGGGCTGTGGTTTGAAACACATTGTTAAGCAATGAGGAGATCTTGAACATCCTCTTTTATAAAGAATCCTTGGTTGCTATGGAGGCAGTTTCAAAAGTCCTTTGTTACAATGTGTTTTCTGCTAATAAAAAAAAAAAATCACACATTTTTGGCTCAAAGTCGATGACCCAGTAATTAAAAAAAATAAAATATATCACTGAAGGGGTGGAGAATCAGAAAGTCAGGCAAAAGCATGTTGCCCATAGGGAAAAGACAGTCTGTAGGAAACAAAATATACATTTTAAGAATAGTTTCCACTTTTTACTGGTTATGTATTTGCAGAATGAGAACAAGCTTCATGTGGAGGGGAAGGACAAGCCTGCTCTTGCAGTCAGAAAATCAGACCTATGCAAACTACAGATGAACTAAAAGCTTCAGAAAAATCCACCTATCTCTTCCAGAGGGCATCTTTCTTACACTGCTCAGAAAGGTGTCTGAGCAGTTTTCAAGCAAAGAGAAACCTGCAGTTCATCCAGGGTGTTTCTCTTTCCTTACTCCACAATACCAAGGGACTGTGTTTAGCATTAACCTACAGTTCAGGCTCTTGTGGCTTAAAAGAAAAGGAGAGTGGAAGGTGCGGGTTTGCTTCTTAATCTTCTTTTTAACGAGTTAGAAACCCCTGGTCGTGTGCGAGCAGTGAAAAATCTGCCTTGGCAGTTTCATGCTGGAGAAGCTGCCTTGCTCCTGGGGAGCACTGCTGCCAGGGAGAGCCGGGAGAGCCTCTCGCTGAGAGCAGGGCACCAGAGCAGGGATGGTGGCATCCTCCCGGCCAGGCAGACCCGCCTGAGCCCGGCTCTGCTGCGGGAGCTCCTGCCCCGCGGTGTGCCTGGGGCTGGGGCTGGCAGGAGGGACACTCACCCCTGGGAGAGGGGCCCGGGCGGAGGGGCTGGAAGGCAGATGTGGAAAGCAGATGTGGTGTGTGCTCCTGAGCAGAGCACAGTGCGACAGCAGGGGCTTGGGAAAAGACGTCTCAGTAACGACTGTGTTAAGATATTTTAATAAAGAAGTTACCTAGTGTAAATAAATCCATATGTTTTGTAATCCATAGTCCCGCTCTGCTCCAGCATCTGGCAGTGGTGGGGATTTAGCAGTGATAGAATTAATGGTACAGCTTCCTATGATATTTAATGGGGAGTGGAAAACAATTAATGACTTTATTTTAAATGACAGTTTCAAGAATAGTCTTCATTAAGGAAGGCTCATAATTAAAGGAGATTATGGTTGCTGAAAGCCAGGAAGAATTAAACTAAACAAGAAAAACTATCCACATGCATAAGTAGTTTGTTTTTATGTACTATTATAACTAGGAAAGCTCAAAACATGTCATAGAAGTGATTTGGGGAAAAAAAAAGAAACATTTTGGCTAGATTTTGTTTTCCATGCTAAAAGTATCCATTTTATCTGACTTTTATTTAGTTTTGCCAATCTTTTTCTACCCTTTCCCACAACCAAGAAGCAACTTTGCCATAAAAGAGCAAGGAATGGACATGGAACAGGTGGTGTGGGGGCTTTTTGCTAGAAAATACTGACAAAAAGTGCTTCTAATTTGCTTGCTTTGCCAGTGAACTTTTTCAGGAGAAATAAATAACCAGCTATGTCCTCAGTCTCTATGGATATACAAGGTCAAGTAGCTTGTACACAGAGTTCCTGTTTGCCTCTAGTTCTAACCCTGTAAAACCACAGAATCATAAAATGTTAAGGGGTTGGAATGGATCTTAAAGATTGGCTGAATTTTTATTTCAAGAAAACAAGGCACAGCTTCTAGGGGAGCATTGTCAAGCTATTGGTTTTTTTGTTTTGTTTTTTTTTTTCCTAAGTAGATAGTTCTATAAAACACTCACTGAAGAGACCACTGGAAAGAAAACTGAAAATTATCCCTTTTTAATCATTAGGAGTCTGGCCATGAATATTCAACTCTGCTATTTTCCACTGACTTTTTTCTTTCTCTGGAATTGCAGTCAGTACTATTCATCATTTTCTTAAGGATGAGCACATCTTAGATTATGTAGGTTGCCTCTGAGATTGTTTTGAAAGCATGCAAGTTCATAATGAGAATGATAGTTGCACTAATACTCCAGCACACTTAAGGAAGCCAGTGACCCCTCTTCAAAAGGGATGGGACACTGCCAAAGGGATTTAAATAATGTTGTCCAGAAAGCTGGTTGTTATTTCTGTGGTTATCTGAATGTCCTAGTTGATGAAAGTGTTCTCCAATTTTCAGTGTTTGTTCACAATTTCACACATCTCTGACTCTCCTGAGGGAGGAAAACACCAACAAATTTAAAACAAAGTAAAAATGTGAAATAGGAACATTCATAGCTTGCTAATCATCACTATAATAACCAGGTGTGTTCTGGGTAATTGCAGTTGCCTAAGGGCCACAGAGCTGCTCAGCTATTTCCTACTGGGTTTGCCCCCTCAGGAAAAGGAGAGTCAGGACCTTCCTCTCCCCACTGGCTGGCTTGCAGGAGGGTGGGTTTAGGGAAATGAATAGAGTGGAATGTTATGTTGTTTTCATAAGTTTGCTGCCAGTAGCTAGCCCAAGGGGAGTCAGGCATATTGGTAGTTAGATCTTTGCCATGGCAGAGATTTCTGAATTTCAAGAAAAGTGATTGTTCTTCCCTGAGCCAGGCACCCCAGAGGCTGCAGTGGATGCAAAACAAACACCCTGCATGCTGCTACATATTTCTGCATTCATGCTAGCTTGAACTTCCCCTGAAAAAAATGCAGTCCTGCAAGATTTCTAAAAAGAAATGATTCCTGTCCCACTGCAGATGGGAGTAGGGAGGGAGGGGTCCCTGTGCTCCTGTGGAGGGCTCGGCTGAGCTCTGCCGTGCTCTGTGTCTGACTAGAGCTCCCAGGAGCTCCCAGGAGCAGATCCTGATGGATCCAAGCCACCAAGGCTCTCAATGGACACTGCCCTGCTGGGACATTAGTGTGCAGAAGCTGCCATTTGCCTCCCTGCTCCCACAAATCCCCTTCACTCCCCTGACACACACATACAAACCCTTTTCCCAAGCAACCTGCAGAGCAGGAAAGCATCTGACTTTGGGGTGACTCCTGGAGTGAAACCTGGTCTCCCATGGTGTCTTGCTGAATGCACAGGAGTCTGAAAACAGGTCTTGCTGTCAATTTATGCTGTTCACTTTTTGTTCTTGTGAGTCCTGATGATCTCCTGATTTGGGTTCAGAGATAGTGACGGGTGGTGAGAACACATTCACCTTCCCCCAAGATGCAGAACATTGGTCAGAACCAGTCAAGTTGCTCTGATGTCTCTGGAAGATTGCATTCTCTCCAGTGGTTAATTTGTATGGGAAGATTTGTGCAGCTTGTTTAAGCACTCAGATCACCAGATCAGTCTGGGTATTGTAATCCCTGAATCATACTGGCAAGGATGTTTCTGTGCTTATTTTTCACCTCTTTGTGGCATGGGACATTTAGAGGGTTTAATGAGTCCCAGCACCTTCTCAGGCACTGTCAGCCTCCACTCAGTCTCCACTTTCTGTGCCCTTTTGTCATTGCAGCTTTTGGTCTGATACTGCAGATATTCAGTATCTTCATATGGTGGTGAAGAGGGGCTGCAGAGACATGTAGAATGAGACTTTCCTAACTAAACCATCTCATGCATGGCTTCCTATAGTTCACAGAACCATAGAATCATAGAATGAATCATAGAATCATAGAATCATAGAATGCTTTGGGATCAGAAGGGACCTTAAAGATCATCTAATTCCAACTCCCCCCTGACACAGGCAGGGATGCCAATAGTTTTTATGATTTGCTCTTGCTGACATAGATGGTAATTTTCAGTCCTCATGTAATAAAAGTAAAAAAACAGGGCAAAAATTGGAATATTAGTAATACCATTAAAGTTGTGATAAAGTAGCAGACATGCTACAGAGAGGCACACCATATACTGTTAGTGGCTTTTAAGACATTGCCAGTCCAAGAGGATTCCTCTCACCTGGATCCTCTGAGGTCACTGAAGTCACTGTTTTCTCATTGATCACTAATGGCAGATGAAGCAACATTTGGCCATGATCTTAGTTTAGTAATCTCAGTAAGATTTTTGAATAAAAATTTCTCTGTATGCTGCCTCTTCCAGGCCTCTAATGAAAACAACCTTTCCTTCTTTCAAAAAGTTGACAAATACACCAATGTCATACCTAGCCCTGCTAGGCAGAAATAAGCCATATTCCTCAAACACAGCTGTTGGAGTAATTCTAGAATGTCTATTATTTTTTATGTGAACAGATTTATCTGAAGAGAATGAAAAGATACTTTCCATTGCTTCTTTATCTCTCTGCAGTGGGAAAGAAGAGACAACAAATTTGTTCCCTGTGTGCTTCTGGTTCTTTTGCACAAATGTATTTTCCTAGAACTTTTTTACTATTATGCCCTAGGGAGGAGTGTTAGCAGAATCCAAATATTTATGTTTATTGTACTCCTGCACATGTATTTTCCATTAACATCAATGGATTTTAACGGTGTACATAGGGAAGGGAAAACAAACAGTTAATGATCTAACTGAGAGAAAGGGAAACATAGGGCCCCCAGAAATCCAGTTAGCTGTGAGAGGAGGGGGGAAAAGTATTTTCCTGAATTAATTGTATCTAATAGAAATGGAAAAGACATGATGGGCTTGGATCATTTCCCTCTTTCCCTCTGCAGGAATAGGATTGTATCTATGTTTATCTCTCACTCTTTGTGCATTATCTACTCTTGGAGACCCTCAGTGACAGTGAATCAAATGCCTTCAGAGCCTTTTCACTGGCAACTAATTACCATGACTGTCAAGAAATGTTTTCCTGATGTGCAACTTTAGAAAGAGAACTGCTTCCCAGCTTGGAAAATACATGGTGAGTTATTTGTGTAGTTAACAGTGACAGAAAGCAAAGAATAGGACTAAGTGATCATAGAATATCACAAATGGGAAAGGACCCATAAGCATCATCAGGATGCTCCCAGAAGGAGAAGTACCTCCTTGCTGGTCAGCCAATTTCACAGTGGCCACAATGAGGAACTCTGAAGCCCTACAAAACCACAGTTTCACTTTAAATTTATGTCCCTGTGAAAGGAGATCAAAAATAAAGAAGTCCATCCCATAGTGAAAGAATATATGTTGTGAAGCTCATTGTCTCCAAAAATCCCAAATAAGCAAATAAATGATGAGTGGAGTCACAGCAAGTTCAATGTTGGTGTAAGCAGTGGAACAATCAAATCTGAGATACTTAAAGACTTCCATAGACAGAAAGATGACAGAATAGCACAGTACTTTTCCCTCCCATTCCAGGCCTTCCAACATTTCATTTGGTGACCCCTGATGTCTCATTTAAACCAGTGACAAGGTACTTGAGCAGCTGGAGCACTGCAGGTGCTGGTGCCTTCCCAGCACTGTATCAGTGATGTTATCAGTGCAACCAAGCAGCTAATGGGCACCAACACAAAGCATTGGGAAACTGGACACTCTGATGCAGATGACAGACTCTCAAGTGACCATGGAAAAGATGCTCCTTTTCAGAGAACAACTGAAAATATTTGTTAGTCTGTTAATTGTGAAGGCCTTGCAGAGCAATGAGCTATTCTGTCTGGTGTCAGGCATTCCCAGAAAAGCAGAGGTGGAGGACGTGCATATGTCACCACCTCCATCTTTGGGAGGGGCTGTATCTTTTAGAGACAGTATTCTTTCTCTGCTTCAGCAGTGGTTAGTCAGGAAAGTATTTTGAGCTGTGGTAAAAGCCAAGGCAAGTTTTTCCCTCTGTAAATTTAGCTAAGCTCATAAAATCTTGGATTTTCACTACAGTGCCCAGCCAGTCTATTTTTCCCATTTAATTAAACTATCTGTAACATTGTTAGGGGAACTTACAGGAAATAGGTAACTGTCTCATTTCTGGAACAGCAGCTGACCTATATACTCAGAGGAATAAGAAAGCTTTGATGTCAGGTCAGGAACATTTGACTGTCTAAGCTCAGAAGGACAGATAAAGTTGAAGAAGAGCCCTGGTGAATTAATACCATTAGGGATAGTCATGATGTGACAGTGACACTTTTATTAAAGGGTGAAAAGTAATGCTTTACTTCAGAAATATAATTTTCCCTGATATTTTAACTGCTATATCTCTGGGATGATCATTATCCTTTATTCACTTCTTAGATTCATTATTATTTTTTCACAATGGAACCTATTGAGGTTTTCATGGTATATTTCTAAATTGTTCTTGAAGGAATGAAGCAGAATATAGTCATTCAGAACAAATGAGAACTGATAATTAAGAAGAAATACTTCAGTAATTACAAGGGGGTTCAATTAAAGTAATAAAGAGAACCAGTTGTGATTGATCCATTCAAAGTCAGAGCTTATTTTTACAAATTGGGTTTGATTTCTGGCTAGCTGAGAACAGGCAAGTGATCTCAAGGCTGCCAGAACCAGATAAAGAGTCTGAATAATGAATTTCTTGCATTCATCCTTTGCTTATGTTCAAGGGAGAGTTGTTGTTAATGTAAAAACTTTGCACCACTGATTCCACTAAGATTTCAACAGCTTTTTTTTAATGGGATCTGGAGTTATGTTTTTATTTCCACTGTGTAATTTTATTGCCCATCAGTCAGACTCTATGCATAAATACATGCAGTGAAGCAAACAAAAATCTCACAAAGATGGGAGCATGAGAAGGCAAAGGAAAAGAAGTCCCTGCTAGTTTTAAAGTTGGAGGAGGGTTACAAGTAAGGCTGATGGACATAGGCAGGCAGCTGTCAGAATTACAGAGCCTGGAGTATTACAAAGCCTGGAGTACTGATTAGCTCATTAATGATCCAACAATTTCAGAGATTTTGTTCAGAGATTTCATGTATTTGGTTTCCACACCTAAGGAAAAATTTGAATAAAAGAAACTCAGAATGATACAAACTAGGCATTACACCATCTCATTTGCTGAGTTAAGGCCACAGATCCAGATTTTCTCCCTTCTTAATATGATGACTGAGAAGAGTCACAGAGCTCAGAAAGGCAGTGAGAAACCCCATACACTGAGTAAGAAGCTGCTTAGAATCCCCAATTTCTGAAATTGCAGCCTGCTTGGAGATCCTTAGGCCAGCTCCAAGAGACTTCTTGGTGTATCTGAATCCAAAGATAAGGATTCCCTACAAAGAAAATACCAAGTACCAACTAACATAATTGATCACAGATACTTGTCTTTAAACATCAGCAGAATAGGTGTTGCTACCATTTGCTGTAACAAAAGGTGATTGCAGTATTCAGACTGGAGGAAATGCAAAAGCCAGAATCTCTTCTTCTCTGTCTGATAATTTTTAAATTTAAAATTTCCACCTCACTAGGCAGGTACCTTCTGGAAAGAAACAGTTCTTCTAACACTTTACTGAGTAACATTCTTGGTGAAGATAGGCCGTTTTCTAGGAAAGAAGGTAAGTTTAGCAGAGTTGTTTTTTGTCTTAGCAAACTGAAAAAAATCTGGAAAGTAACATCTTAAGAATTGATAAAACACCATTGCTATGATAGAGGTCAGAAAAAAAATGTAGAAAAATAATCCCAGATTTGATTTATCAGTTTATCTCCTGAAAGAATTTTCACTGTATTCTCTTTATCAGTTGTAAGAAAGCAGAAGGATAAAGGTAAATATGTCTTCCTACTTTCTCATATTTGTGAGATCATTACTACTAAGCTTCTAAAAATAATTACTGAAAATTAATTGTCCATAATGGGATTAAGGGACTGCACCTGTAAAAGTATTTGGGGGAATTTAATTATGTGTGACTTGTGGCATTTATGTTTATCCAGTTAATAAAAGCGGATTTTTATACATCTTTACCTGTTGCTATTTCTTTTTGACATCCATCTCTTCTTTCATTAGAGAAGGAACATGAGACAAAGTGATCAAACACCATCTTCAGAAGCAGTTTTTGCAGAATGATTTGTCAAGCACAATGAATGGAACATTTCATTCCGTTAAGTGAAAGGAATCTTTAATTGATACTTGAGAGCAATTCCTTTGACAAGAAGAGACTTTTACAAAGTTCTCCTACACTACCCAGAATATTGTTCAGTGATGCTAAGTACCAGAATGTAAATTGAGTGTCTTTTCTGCTGGATCTGAGAGAGTAATAATTTCTATATCTTGGTAGATGTGTTTCAAAACAGAAACATAAAGGAAACAACAGTTTATAGAATGTGTAGGAAATATTGCACTGCTGGTCTTATCTGCCTCCAGCCTCCCACCATGCTTCAGAGTCCATACAAATTACTTCAAATACACTATTATTTTGTCTTTGCTATACACGATGCAATAACTCCTATATTTCATAGTATGGGTTTTTTTCAGATCTTTTCCCATAATGGAGCTGGATTTCAGGTCTGCATCTATAGCAGGATGAAAGGAAATTATTTAAAAATTAATTTTCTTGCAATAAAAAAGCTGCCATTGACAAGTTATTTTAAATCAGAGAAATTAAAAATGCAAGACTTCAGAAGATGTCAAGAGACCACATAGTCCATCCTGTTTTCTTGGAAGCATAAGAAACGAAGCATAAGAGATGAAAATGACTGAAAAACCTTGCTGATTATCCCAAAATCTTTCTCATAGCAGAAGTCAACTTTGTGGTCATGTTGCTCCTACTAATTTCTTAGCATCAGGAGCTGAGTTAGCCATCTGTCCCTTTCTCTGGGGTCACTGCCATCCTTGGCAAGATTTCAAAACTCTTGCCAAGGTTTTTCCTATTTCTTCCCTCATTGCTTCCTCTTCAGGCTTAAGGATGTAATTTGTGTAGGCCTGTCAGAGCTCTATCCACTTAAGGCAGCTATAATTGCCTTCCAGTATTTTGCTGCCTCTGCCCTCAGGAAATTTCCTGAGCTCCTCTCTAGAGCACACCCTGTCTTGCAGCGAGCCGACCTGCTGATCGCGGCTCTTGCTTCCTACCTTACCCCCTGATCCTTCTCTCACACACTCTTTTTGAGCAGGCTCTCAGCAGAACTCTCCCTGGCCTTCCTCTCTACTTGTCTCCCTCTATCATCTGTCTTTGTCATCCATGAAAAGTGTTTGAGGTGTTTAGTGGGATATTTCTCTTGGTTGACAGGTTTTTTGTCTCTTTTCACTGTGCCATGAAAATGTGATGCCACAGGCAGATGGATGGTGGCAATAGAAATGTTCAGCTTGCTAATCATTGCTTTCATTACATTATTAGCACTCTTATCTACATTCATTCTTTAATGATAAAGAAAACAGAAAAGCAAACATTTTCAGAATATTAATGTGTACTTGTATACCTAAATCCCACTGTCTATCATATTTTTACCCCAATATCTGTAGTTTCTTCTTTTAACATTTGATTGGGCTAGACAGCACTGGTTTAAATCATCTTAATTTTTTACACAAAAGGCAATTTTAGTTATTATTTTAAAAATTAAAGCAAGAAAATATGCCTAAACCAGGCTATTTTATATGAAATTGATACTCTACATCAGGAGAAATCTTAAATACCATTGACACTAGATGCTCAAGCCTAAAATATTACTTCCATTTCTCATTCACATCTGCAGTGTGGAAACGCCTGGTGAGTTAGTGCAAAAAGTCAGCATGATCTACCTTTTGCTGTCTGTTTTTCTTCAAGCATTCCTCACATACAAGAATCTTGACAAAATGCAGTCTTGAAACACAAAAAGGACCAAGTCAACAAAAGCTCTGTTTCACCTGAAAATCCTGTTCAGCAAGGAGACATTTATCTGCCACTGGAGTACTGTCACCACCTGCAGTACAGTGCACTGCTGCTACTCAAATTTACATATTATTATAGAGCAGAGCAGGAAAAAAGAGTTTCCTGCACTTAGAGGGATGTTAAGATCTAAAACACATTTACCCCATTTAAACTTTACAAGTTTATTACAAATTAAATGCTTGGGGCTATTAAATGACAAGAGCTCAGAGTTTTCATTTTGTTGGTTGCACCAACAGCTGCCAATTAGTCTTACACAAGTTATTTTTTGCTCAGTAAATTCCATTATTCGTACTTTGAGTGAAAATGCAAAGAATGTATCCAATCCTGGTGCTCCCTGCATACCTGTACAATCCTAGACACCTTCATGTTCAAATGCTTCATAAGATATATAACTATCCCATCTTAAATGAGAGAAGATATTCCCAGAGATGATAAAGCTGCACAGAACATCAGTCAAAACCTAAAGCTCAACTAAAGTTTCTGACCTTTTGCACAGTCTGGGTAAAACCTCTGGGTGAAACACCTTTTCCTGATATCCAACATCAGCCTCCCCTGAGTCAGCTTGAGTCATACATGGACAGAGAACACACTCCTGCTGAATTACATGGCATGTATGATATAATGCTGTTACTGGTTTTACATTGGGTGTGTGAAAACAGGTGATTCCAGTCATGGCTGGAGTAAGGGACATTTGTAACTGTACTGCTGTCACAGAATGCACACACACAAATTGTTCAACACCTCTAAAAGTTTTATTTCAATGTCTCATGTTGCTGCAGTAGTTGCATATCACATACTCCTTTTTTCTTTTCACCTTCTGTTCTGAATTACTTCACATATTGGGGCCTTCAAAGTTTTGTAGTCTACAGAAACATTTAGGACATGTTTGGATATATCTGATATCTTTTTATGCTCCATACCACTACTAGTTGAAACTCCTGTACTTAAAATCAGCAGAGTCCTTAGCAGACCCGTGGCACTCCCTGGAGCTCTGCTCCTTGGAATTGATTCAATACTTGGGGTTACTTGGGGCACTTCTTTCCTTGATTTCAGGCTTCCTGACAGGGCACACAACACTGACATTTTGCTACAGAAACGAGGACAAGTCACTTTGGAGGGGAAGGAGCAGTGCCAGGCCAGAAAGCTGCAAAGATCCCAAGCAATTTAAGCTTCCTGCTCCCACTGGCTCTTTCTTGTTGCTGCACAAGCATTATCCCCTGCTCAGCAACAGCAGAGAAAGAGCAGAAGGCTGTTCAGGTAGGAGGCAGAGGCTGCTGCTCAAGCAATGCACTCACTGCCTGTCCTCATCTGCCATCTCAGGCAGTCTGTCACTGTAGGTTGCTGTTTACTTTGCCTGTGACTAAATCAGCCCTGCTGGCTGGGCTGAAACTACTGCTCTTTCCCAATGGAAAGGCTTTGTGAGAAATGCCACCTTTCTCACTGCAGGTTCCAATGCTTAGTGTTTTCTATAGGTACTTCTAAATCACTCATAAACATTTTAAAGACCTGTGACATCGAGGACTGCTGATTCTAAAACAGGATGAGCTTTTTAATTCAAATAATGGTAATGTCTTACAAAACGCTTATGCAACCTGACTTTATTTGACTTCTATTGTCTTTTCTACACAGATACCCCAGTCTGGGTGGTTAGTTACCATTATAGTTCAGGAAAACTGTCACTTCAGGATAAAAAATGTATTTGCAGCTCTCTTTTCTGAACACAGAGATGTTCCACAGCATCCTAATACATGTACAAGAGTTACACTGATGCTATAAGCCCTGTTGCCAGGATACTTTTGCAAGACATTTTTCTTTGCTTGTCAGTTGAAAATGGTGTGAAATAGCTGTTATTTAAAGTATTTCAAACTACTGTTCACCCATAATGCTTTAAGTAGCACAATAGCTAGGAAGTGTGAAGAGGAACATCAAAATCTATATGAACAATGCTTACTATTAATATTATACCTACAGGATGATTTCAAATCTCTCAGTGAGCTGAGAGAGAGGTATGACCCCCTGAAGTACAATGTCTTTCAAAATTCCTATGCACTAATTCTGTCTCCCACCATCTGCTTTATGGGAATGCACTTTCATATAAAAATGGAATTGAGTCTTGTAGTTTACAAAGAAGAAATAGGATTCAGATACAAGACCCATTATGTACCCCCTATGTAAGTCAGGAGTAGATGCTGCAAACCAGTTTCCCAGAAAAATATATTTTTGAAGAGAATTTCAAAATTTCTGAAGCATTCTTTACACTGAGCTCTTCAGTGAGCTGCCTGGAGTCACAGTGTTCAACACCTTGAAAATGTTTTATCTTCATGAGTCTCAAAAGCTCTGCTGCTGTCTGATATTATAAACTAAAGTATTGAGGCAGAAATTATACCTGTATCCCACAGGGCACAAAGTGCTCTGTGCAAGGGACATCTATAAGGGGAAGGCAGGTATGTGCCCAAGACTGAGCATCACTTTCCAGAGAGTTGCAAAGTGATAATTCAAGTGGCAATTCAAGGGAACTTGGCTGACAACAAAGTCTGACACTTAGACAAAAACAAAACCCAAAAGGGTATAATTTCTCTGCCTAATTTATCTTCAGCACATAAGAGAGTAATCCCTGCTGCATTGATCTCTCCTCAGTTTTTTACTCTGTTACTGCAAGAACCTGAAGACATCAGATTATGATGGGACAAACTGTGGGTTAAGGGGGGTATTTGGCATTGTGCAACAGCTCAAGCTGCTTTACACAGCTTTAAAGCACAGATACAAATATTCTGCGTGAGCTATTACTGTCATTACCTGAAAACTCACATTTGAGCACTCTGATTAACTAGAAAGGTGAGTCTTTTTCTTCCTCCTTGGTGGCCTCAAAACTAAAGAAAATCACTGCACCTTTACCTTTTGTCTGATGATTAAATTCCCATTTTGCTGGCATGAGCCAAGTGATCACAACTCTGCTAACATGTAGCAAAAGTGATTTGGAAAAATCTCTGTAAATAAGTTATCCTGTGTATACTAGAAAATCTGGGGAGCTTGTGCACACAACTGTGTGAGAGCTAATCCACAGAACAGGGACAAAAGGAAAGAACTAAAGCAAAAATTAAACACAGGATTGAATGGAATTCTTTTCATATTAAAACAGGATAAAGTGTGAAGAGATGAACTATTGAAGTGATCCTGACATCACAGACACTGCAGTGACAGTTTTTAATGTGAATTCTCATCCCAAGAGTTTTAAAGACTGGTGGATTTTTGGGGGCTCTCAGTAGTTTCTCCTTAGCTGTAAAACACACTATGAAAGACAGGTCCTGCCTGCATTTGTGTTCTGTTGTGGTTTGGAGCACACATTTCCTTCTGATCCCTGGTAACTGTCTGTCAGCAGAGAATGATCCTTATTTGTGACAAAACATAAAGAATGTCAACTGGAGGAGGCAAAATCCAGTGAGATTATGCACAGTATATATGCAGGGCTGGAAAGATAACCCTGTCCCTATGTTCTGATCAGGGGGGGCACTTGACAGTGCAAGCAATTAGCAAAATTACCAAGGACACTGAGTGAAATTCCATTTCATGAGTCCTTTTTTGCACAGCTTTTCCTCCACTTCTGCCAGAATTCTTTATAATGTAATATAAAGAGAGGAGTGAAAATTGGCTTTGGAAGATACCAGATATCCACTGCTACACTGATTTTCCCTATATTTCCTTTCTGCCAAACCTGTCCTGGAGATGTAACCACAATGAAACTGTGAGACCAAGGCACTTCTTGGTGAGAGGGGTGTGTGTGTTTACACTTCATTTAGCAAGGACAGAATTCTATCTGTACAACAGTGAGAGTGAATAATTCACTGCAGGAAGCATACAGTTGCCATTTTTGTCTAAGGCAAGATCATAATATTTAATGCTAAGTTATAAATAGACCTTATAGATCTTTCCTTAATCCTTGAATACAACAGGAGCAATTAGCATTGTACCATTTGCATGTTCAAAACCCACACTTGCTTTCTTGACAGTCATGCTTCCTCTACCTTTTTTTGCCAAGAAGTAAAAAAAATAAAATCTTCCTTGGATTCCTTGTAGTCCAGGTGTGCTGCTCTTTTCTCCTGCAACCCATGGCTCTGGTCACATCCTCCTGTCACAGGCAGTCATGCACAACTCCACCAATGCATGCCTAGGAGAAATCAAGGATGTCACCTCTGTCCTATCTTGCTTTTTTCCCTATCACAACTTCCCTTACAGTTCAATGCATATTTAATTTTGCTGTGATTTATTACTACTTAGTGTGGTAAGCACACCCATTAACTCCAAATATTTCTGTGATTGCCTATAGATCATGAACACACTTTAGGGATGCTGTCAAAATATTTCAGCATCAGACTGTCATTGCAGATAGGAATGCTGGCGTTTTTAGCTTATCTTTCTCCCTTTTTTGTCTGTACAAAGATTCTTTCTTTCAAATTTGCTTTTTTACAGTGCAGGTTTCCAACAGTGTTTAAAGTTGTGATTTGTGGTGCAATGCTGAGCTGGGGGCCAGTCACCAGTGGCATGCTCCAGGGGGAAATACTGGGATCAATGTGGTTTAATATCCTCATTAATGATCTGGAGGGTGGGACAGAGCATTCAGATGACACAGAACTGGGATAAATGCCTGATACATCCTGTGTATCTGCAGGCTGAAGAAATGGGCAAACAGGAATGTGATGAAGTTCAAGAAAAGGAAGTGAGAATCCTCCACCTGGAGAAGAACAACAATATTCACCAAAGTGGGGGCTGAGTGGATGGAAAGCAGGTTTGCAGAGAAGGATCCTGGTGAACAATGAGCTGGACATGACCCAGCAAAGAGCCCTTGCTCTAGAACATCCTGGGCTGCATGAAATGCTGCCAGCAGGTAGAGGGAGGTGATCCTTCCCCTCTGCTTCACACTGATGAGCACACACACCTGGAGAGCTCTCCAGAACAGGAGAACCATGAACATGGTGGAGACAGTCAGTGAAAGGCCACTGAGGTGCTGAAGGAGGTATAATCTCTCCTTTGAGTGAAGTCTGGGAGAGCTGGGACTGTTCAGCCTGGAGAGCAGAGGGCTCTAGGGAAATCCCACTGGGGAGCATCAACCCCTGATGAGGGGATTAAGAACAGGGAGACTCTTCTAGTGGTGCCCTGTAGAAGGACAAGCAGCAGCAGACATGCATTGTTTATATCTAAACATTAGTGAAAGCCATTTTTATGGTGAGGGTGGTCAGCACTGGAACAGATTGCCAGGAGAGGTTATGAAATCTTGGTTCTTGGAGGTTTGCAGAAGCCAACAGGACATGGCCCTCAGCAAACTGCTCCAGCTGACCCTGATTTGAGCAGAGAGCTTGAACATGATCTCCCGATGTCCCTTCTCATTTCCATTGGTTTTAGTCTCCTCCTACATTGCCCATCATGAGGCTTGTGCTGCCAGCCAGGGGCTCCAGCCAATTTCCAGTTTTCCCCTTCACCCTCCCAGCCTCAGTCAGACTGAGCACACCAGCAGTGCTCTCTGCCCTGCTCAGCACTGCAGGCAGAGATCCATCACAGTGGAGCATCCCATCAGACACGAGGCAGAGCTTAAAGTGGTGTCACTTTCAATGTCTCTTTTCACAGGATGATGGAGGAAGCCGTTTATAATTTACATATAAAGGGTGTAGCTTTAGTAAAACAACCTACTAGTTTTGGAAGATGATGTCCTGAAAAATCTTTAATATCTAAGTTACTTTTCCCCATTTTTTCAGCCTGACAGTCCTTATAAAAGGACAGTGTTGTCTAAAAAAACCACCAAAAACAACCCTTCAAAATACTCAAAAACAAACAAAAAAATCCCTAAAACCAAAATAAAAAGAAAGAAACAAACAAAATTGTGACTGATTATTATTCACTAGTCTCCAGAGTTTCCATTCTTTTAGCAAATACACGCTTTCCAAGCAAATTATTTCCTAAATTGTAGTTCTTCACTGAAACAACTTCAGCAAGTTCAGAACAACACATCTTTAGGACCCTAATAAAGAACTGAGAGATGTAGAAAACTGTGGAGTTGGAGACACTTCCACAATCCCCAGCAGTATGGAGGATCTAGATTTTGTTAAAACCGTAAATTTACTTTCCTGGCTGTCTGAAGGATAAGATCTATGTAAGCTATTAGATAGTAACTAAGTACTATTTCTTTTTTCCTCACAGAAATGGTAATTGTCTGACCACTGAATAGGATTCTCCTCATGCAGATCCAGGCACTTATCCCTGTGTGTCTGCAGCTCAAACAAACTTGGTTGCACTTCAGTGGAGGTTTATGTTCCCTTAGGTGGAGAAAAGAACAGCAGATGTTCATGATTTTTTTCCTTGAAAAGCAAGCTGAGCCTTGCAAAGCAAGATCAACGATTTTATTTTTAACTGAAGTCCATAAATATCACAGGATTCTGGGAAATCCCAGAATTTCTCAACCAGTAAGAAAATATCTTTATTTTAACTATATTATAGATTGAATGACATGGAGCTCTGTCTCAAAAAATAACATGATTAATGGAAATGTCTGATCCTTTCTCCTTGAAGTTATTAACAAAGCAAATCATGTTTGACTAATCTCTAATACATGCCAGTGTTTGAAGAGTTAATTAACAAACATGGTGCAAGGAAGAATGGTACAGGGGTTTAATACCACTCAGGGGCACTAACAGAGAAAATAAAACAATTCTGCCTGTGTGAGGAGACTGTATGGAACACAGGCACAGCTCATATGGATTCTTACCCAAACTCCCATCAAAAAGCACATTCCATAGACACACTGGTAATTTTTCAGGAAATTACAGTGCTGTGTTTATATATTTATGTATTTTTGTCTTGTGTTTCTATTTTGTTTCATCATAACTCTTTTCTGTAATTATCCAAACTGTCCAGGTGTTTATAATAACTGTAAGAAGTTCGATGGAGTGTGAGGACAAATTGATCAGGTAAACTTCATTTCACACTTTTTAAGTCCTGCCCTGTCTCAGTCTCAATCTTGTAAGTTTTTACTTTATTCCTCCAGCTCTCCCTTCAATGACTTTGTGCTTCTCTTCTGCCTCTACCATCACTTTAACTTCCACCTCATGACTACTGTGATTACCCACTGGGCAGAGAACACCCACCTGAAGTCTCAACACATCCAAAGCAGGGCTTTTTGATGTTTTAAAGCTGATGGTTTTTTTCCCTTTCAAATTATGAACTAAACCAGACTATTTTTGAAAAATTACTGTTTCTAAAAATGTGTGTCTTTTTTGTATTTTTTAATGTTTGAAATTAAGCAAAACATCTGATTGACTGGGGAATAAAACCAGAATCAGAGGATTATAATTAAAAAGGCATACCTTAAATTATTTTGAAAATATTTCATAAATGTTTTCAAAACTTGATAGACTGATGTTCAAATTTAAAAAAAAAGCACTCAAATATATATGTAAAAAATCTTAATAAATCTCAACCAATTATAGCCAGTCCTCAATATGGTGAAATGACCAAAATTTCTCCTAAGTACTAGCAATATTTTAAAGAAAAAAATAAAATTACATTAGGAAAATTAATTTCGCTCTGTTAGAAGACTGCTCTAAAAAACTGTTTCTAGAAAGGGACACAGACAACTGAATTAACAAAGTGCAAGAGAGACACAGTGAGTGGTTAATATGCAGTAATAGAAGGTGGAGGGAAGAGATACAAATGCCCTTCTGTAATCTTTTAGTTTTCACTTACTTTGTTTCAAATATGTCATTGCAATCATGCCACCTGGTAAATTGTGTAATCGAGCACCAGTTTTTCTCCTGGCATGACAGAATATGGCATGTGGAAAATATTTTCCTTCCTGACTTTGAAGAGGATGGAATGGAAAGAAGCCTCATTTTAAATCACCTTTACTTTTGAAAGATTTAATTCAGTCTTTACTTAAATTCATACTCACTTTTAGTTATTCTGTCAGTTACACTGTCCTGGTAAATTGAAAATTCATGGGCTGCTTCTAGAGAATAATTCATTCACAGTTTGGATTGTTTTGGGTCAGAATGCAAATTAAAGATCATGTAATTCTACCCCTTCTGCCCTGGGCAGGGACACCTTCCACTTGACCTGGTTGCTTAAAGCCCCCTCTGGCCTGGGCTTGATCCTGTTAAATGTTCATGTTTGCATATAGCTAAACTTATTTTTGTCCCTTGTCCATTCATTTCCCTGTGCTCTGCCATCTATTTCACTCTTAAATATACTCTTTGTCCTCATGTCTGAAGAATATCTGCCACTCTTCCTATTCACAAAATTCTCAAATTATGGAAATGTAAAACATTTAGAAAAAAGCTCTTATGTTTGGAGTAGGCAATCTAGGAAATAACAGACAAACAATTAAGTCAATGAACTCTATTAAGCTCAAAATAATTAGCATTTTTATAAATAATCTCCATGGAAAGTTTAAGATTAATTTTCAATATCATAGTCATTTTATTCAAGGAAAGAGCAACGTTACTTCAGAATATTACCTGTGTTATAAACATTATCATATAAGTTAAATACGTGTTTCTGTGGAAAGCACATCTGACCATAATGTAGAATTTAAACAGATTCCAGTAGTACTGCTACCAAAATAATTCACTCCAGCAATGGGAGGAAATGAGTCATAATCAAAGAGGGAACTGCAAGTAAAAATTCTTCAGATCCTGTTAGTGGTGCTGATATTCTGTGTCATCTTCAGGATATTCACTGAACTGGTTTCATTAATGATAAAGCAGAGATTATGACACTTTCTTCACAGGGGAGTTGTGAGGATGCTTATGAAGTGCTCTGTATCTCCAGGAAAAAAGTCACTGCCCAAGTACAAAGTATCAACAATTTCTTATCATTTCTACTATAAACAACTGATCTACTTGCTTATTTCTGTAGGGCAGATGATTACTCATTCCTCCTTTGCAGGATATAAAGTAGCTGCTCCGTTAAACAATAGCAAAATTTAAATGTTAGACGCGTTTTGAGGAGTATCAATATGGGAAAGGGGGGAGGGGACTGCCCCTGCCATCAAAGTATATCCTTTGCACATTCCTGGCACTACATCAAGGTCAAGTTAAAAGCAGCACTTGAAGGCAGTTGCATGTGGTAGATTGTACAGCAAGGCTCATTAGCCAATGGTGAGTCTTATGGCAAGGTCTTTAATGTGGTGCAATGGCATTTTTCAGCCTCTTTTAAAAGGGAAAAAGTTAATAATGTGAAAGTTTTATTACTTTTATTCTTTTAAAGAAGTGCCTTTTTGTAGGGAAACGTTGTGGCTAGTTAGAGCAAAAGCTCAGGGAATTTCCTTCACTCTGGGAAGGACTGCAATTATACAAGGGGAAGGGACCACAGCAGTAAACTGGCAGCATACCAAGGTCTTAACCCCTGAGACAGGAGGTGGAGGAATAGGTGTTAGCAGTCTTACACAAGTCCTTAAAGCATAAACATATGGTAAATCCATTACCTAAACTACAAAGAATGGAACCTTGCTAATAAACCTATTTACTAGGTTAAATAAATACAGAAAGTGTTTTAAAAAGGCGAGCTGTGTGACATTTTAAAATCAAACATTTTTCACTTGTCAGAATTTGTTGTTGGGAATCTGTGAAACATGATGGCCCTCCCAACCCCATGGACACACACAGTGATGTTCTGCCCACTCAGCCCCAGCTAGCACTCACTAGCATTGACTCCTGAGTCCCTGTGCCAATGCCTGGAACTGAACAAACAGTTCATCACCCAGCTGGCTGCTGGCACTCAGGATGAGAAATAAAATGGAGGTAGGATTCAAGTGTATTTATCATCCTGTGCTCCATGGCATGTTTGATTTTATCCAGCAAAATCACCAATCTAATTCCAGAAGCAATAATATTGAGCACAAATGAAAATACAAATCCAGTGTCTTTAGAAGTGGCATGTTGCCAGCAGCTTTAGCTTCATCTCCACAGATCATTTTTGCATCACCCTTAGTACAAATATGTTATTAGATAGGTCATAAAGTGTATTAAAGCTAAAGAGAACTGTTTTGCAGTTATTTTACCAAATTGCCCTTCCTTGAGATAAGGGAATGGGATATCCAGGATCAGATTTAAAGCTTCTCATAGTGGTTTCCTGGGTTTGTAGCAAAGAGGTGGCATTAATCCAAAGCCAGCTGAAGTCAGGGGCTGGTTCCCTGCCCAGTCCCCTCCCTTTGGAAGTAGGTGGTGTGGACAGCTGAGGTGGCACTGTGGTTTTACAGTGTGGCTTTACAATCAGGCATCTCTGAGATGGGCTGGCTGCTCAGGGACTTTTCTCTCCTGCAGAATTCATGTGAATTTGCAGTCTCATTTACCAGCCTGTGAAAGGTACTCCTTTTTTGTGCTGGTAAGTGACATGCTTGTGATGAAATTTGTGTTGCATCAGGTCCAAACAAAGTTTCATTCAGAAAAAGAGGAAAATAGGTTTTAAAATTTTATGTGCCTGTGGAAATTCAGTGATATTTGGTCATTAACTTGACTGAAATCCATCTAAGTGTCTAGTCAAACACAAGCCACTTGTTCTCAAGCAGTGTTTATGGATAAGGAAGCAAGGTGGGAGATCTATTACTTCTGCCCATACCCCCCATCAAATCTCCCTCTGTAAATACACAGTCAAACATAAATGATGACCCTCATCTGCTTCAGGTTCCTTAATGGAGGTGCCTGTGCCTGCATGGAATGCCACTGACATCTAGCATGGAGCTGTAGTGCTAACAGAGTGAAGAGTATCAGATTTAAAAGGACTGAATTATTATAATTTAAAAACATTTTATTATAGAAAATAGGTAACAAGCTGCAATTTAAATAAAGTGTTTCAAATTGTGTGGTTGTATTTCTGGTTTGATTTGAGAAAAAAGGTCAATGTAAAGTTGCAGTTTTAACCATTAGTTATGTGATTTTAAAGAGTGACAATATAAAAATAGTTCCCTTGAGGTAATTTTATGTTAGGAGTATTCTATTGTTTAACAAATGCTGAGGGAAAATTATTTGGTTTTTCAATAAAAATATATCAAAGAAGAAAACAATCTGTGTAGATTATAAGGGTCATTCTTTAACAGTGCTGCTATTTGTGATGAACTCTCATGCAGCTGCTGATGTGACAGTCTGTATTAACTGACAGCATCAATATTGCACTGCACTCAAAAAACCCCAGGCAAATTGAGAAATCAAGTGTTTTAACTAATGCCATTCCAGAACCATCTAAACATTTTACAGATATGAGTACACCAGGAGCACTACATACACCAGCTGGTATTGGATAAAATATTCCTCTGCATTTTAAAGTTATTTCAATACTGCAAAACAGAATAACATATTTAGATAAAACTTTAGAGCCATTTGGTACCTCAGAAAGTTTTTATTTTGATTTTCTCTCCAATTTTCTCCTTTTTTTGGCAAAATTTGCCATATTTTTAGCCATCACAGATTTTTGATGAAAAAAAAATCACAGAAGCAACTCTGAAACTGGATTCAGAATATGGCAGATCTGTGAAGGGTGATCCGTGAACATCAGGAGTTCTAAATATGCAGATGGCATAAAAGCTCCTAGAATAAAAAAGTATTATGCTTGGTTTTCATATGACAATAGCAGCTAACACAAGATACCAGCAAGATGTGGATCTTACTGATATCTGTCTGGGATGGCAGCTTTTGTTTTACTATTTTCAGATGTTCCTGAGTATACTTGTAGGAACTTAGGATGTTGATGGAGAGGAAAGGGTGCACAACCCCTTCTTTTTATCACCTCTCCCTACAAATGTGCATGGGGTGATAGGAGCCATTTGCTCGTTTAAAGCTGTCACTTTGTTAGGCACAAAAGGATGGGAACCCTCTGGCCAAACACAGACATTTGCACCTGAGTGACTCAGGTAATAAAACAGGGTGTGAATGCCCCAAAGGTTAGGAAGGGAGGAATTGCTGGCTGGAAATGCCCATCTCAGTGGGTTGTAAAAACAGCCAGTGTGGGTAACTCAGATGTACCCACCTGTATCGTGGACTTTAAAGGTGTTATAGATCTTTCTTGGTGCACAGAAGAACAGACTGGGTTTTCCTGAAGTCTTATGGAAGCCTGAGTGTTAGGAGAAATTAATCTCCTCTCTCTCAAGAGCTGATCTATCCACAGCAAAGGGGTGCAGCAGAATCCCTTGCTCATGTCCAAGCACTGAAGCAAGCAGCAGAAGTCACACAGGGCTGGTGCTCACAGGCCAGGACATCCCTGCTGGGACAAACAGCCAAGCAGAAAACTTGTGCATTTACTTTTGAGATTGTTTTTTGGTTGTTACAACCACGCCTACAATCACTGGTAATACCTCTAAACATCCCATACAGAGGTGCTATGGATTTTATAGGTCTTATGCACAGTAAGTTGGAGCCAGATGCACACTGCAAGGTCTCTTCCAGGCTCAGGCTGTGCAAACTGAAAACAGTTTAGGTGAGTGATAAGAAAAATCCCCACATAACCACCTGGTTAGACAGGAACTTGCAGTGTACATTAGGCATTTAAATATTACACAATAAGCAATTATTGGATAAAACCAGAAATACTGAGGAAATGATTGCAATCCCAGAATTTTCTCCCCTCAGTAAAGTAACCTTATCCTTTGCTTGCAGAGCTAGCCCAGTTCTATCTTCCTCTCCTTACACACATGAGATGTAAAAGCCAGTCATCTCAGAGCCTCAGCAAGTTCTGCTGCCACTAAGCTCATGTGAAAGGCATGCAGCTCTGCTTCCTCTGGCTGTGCTTAAAATATCCATGAAATAGCTGTCTGCACTCTAAGAGACATCTTCTTGTAAGACTTAGTTTGGTTTTTTTGAATTTAGCCTTCAGAGACGTCTAAGTCAGAGCTGCAGGTAGGCATCTAAGCTCAAGATGAAATAGCAGACTTCACAGGCTTCCCTCTTTCTTACAATTCTTGGATGCCTTGTGAGTGATTCCACTGCCAGCAGAACAGCTGTTTCACAGGACACTGTCCAGTTGAATGTGCAGGGTGTTCCAGCCTATCTGTCTCCTCCTATTCAATGTACTTTGAGCTATGGTGTCTGAGTCTGGGTGGTCAGTTTTACTCCTGGAGCCAGACCCAGACATCAGGAGTGACAGCAATAGGCAATGGCAGGCCTGGAGGGATATTCTTAGGCTGATCACTCACTACCTCTTTTCTTTCTCAAAGGCAAAAATACCATCACAGAACTCCTGTGAAGCAAACTGGGCAGCAGCAATAAGCCTAAAGCCCACACAGACAGAATTTGGAGGGGCACAAGTGGGTTGAGCAAATTCCTCCCCTGCATCCACCTGGCTGCAGTGTGACCCAAGCCACCACTCATCCCTAGCAGGATGGGGGCTCCCAGCAGCACAGGAGGCTGCAGGGAAACCTCTTTCTTGTTAGGATTTTATGCACAGCACTCTGAACTACTCAGGTGTCCAAATGTAGACATGAACCTGTCTATTCCTGGTGTCTCAACACAAGAGTGGGTGAAGGCAAAAATCACATTTCAAATGTGTTTGAGGTTAACCTTAAACTGTGCACTGCAGAAGGTGTTTGTTTATTTTTTCTCAGACTGTTTTCATAAGCACTTTCTAGTTGACTACCAGAGTCTCTTTTTTTTTTTCCAGTTTCTAAGGAAAAACTCAAAGCTCCCATCTCTTTGAATGCCATAGTTGACAAATCACTGGAACCATCAGCCCTTGCTGCATGTAATTTTCTGGGAAAGAAAATTCAGTTTTCTAGAATAAACACTTTCAAAAGGATTATTTGTTTAAACAGTCCACATTTATCAGAAGGAATTATGATATTCATAAATTCAAATGTAGTTTGTATGTTCTGAACAGTATATTCTCATTTTCTAAAGGCACCTGGGTTGCTATACATACTCACTTACGGTGGTACACAGCAGGTGCTAATGAAGCAGAAATGTTAATTTATTGTGAATTTAAGCAAAATAGCACAAGCAGAAGATCAATTAGATTGTTTGACATTTCTGGTAGATTTTACGGGTTTAGGATTGCATTTGTTTTCTGCAGTTACATCAGTCTAAAGTCTGATTACAAAGAAAATCTATACTCATCTTTCCTCCTTGTTTAGCTCTGCTAGGGACAGTGAAACTAATGCACAGGATGTAATTACCTGTTCCTTTTTACTTTTTATTTCCCAGGGAAATAGAAAATATGTAAATCATAAAGACAGCTGATGGCAAAGCTGACTGATTAGATATAAAAAAAAAAAAAAAAAGTAGAGCAACAACTACAAACCTTAGTTCCTGCATTTCTTGCAAATAGAAACTTGCTGTTTTCACTGGGCATTTCAGATGTGTGAGAAATGTATTATGGACTCCTTGAAACCAAGATTACAACCATGCCTGTGGTGTCAGTTTAAAACAAGGAAACACCCTCTTCAGTCACGAAGCTGTTGGAGGCACAGTCAGTCTGAGGACACGCAAGTTTTCCAGTGGAGGCATTGGTTTCTCATGGGCAGAATTTACTGCTCAATTACATTGTTATGCAAGAGTGGCAAAACAGATCTAGCTGTTACTTTTTCAAAACAAATATAGCTCTAAATTTTACACCTTAGTCTGTTCCTGTGCTTGATTAAACATTTATAAATAGTTCTCCCCACCCATCCTACAAATGCTTGGGGTTCAGAGACAGCATCTGGCTCACAGCACAGGTATTGGAATGGAACGGAGACACAAAATTCAAGCAGATTCTGTAACATGGAAAATACAGAGAAACCGAGGTCAGGAGTTTGACTTCTAGGTTCAATGTTTCATTTTGTTACTCAAACATTGCACCAGACTGCTTTGTAATTCAGGCAGAAGAGACTTGAGATCGATTTTGATTTCATAGCCTTTCTGAGAATTTGCTGAAAACCAAATCCTGCTCCTAGGAGAGCTAAATAGGTGATATAGCAAGAGCAAGTCTTAAACTTTTAACTGAGAAGAGAAATTAATAACATGTACTACTCATAGTTTTCTAAAAAGAAGAATTCAAGCCATTGCATCTTCATTACCTTTTTACAAATGACATCAATCAAAATAGCAATGATCAGGCTTCCAGAGAAACTGCTGACTCAAAAAAGAGAAGTCTGTGTTGCAATTGCAATTTTACCTGTTTCAGCTATTTATTGATGGTCATGTCCTCACAGAACAAATTATTTCCAAAGGCCTGGACTGCCAGATTTGGCAATCAATTTTTTGGTGCTTCCTTACTAGAAATTTGGAAGAATCCATTCTTAGGGGAGCTGAACAGCTGTTGTCCTTGCTGATATTAGCTTATTCAATAAAGTATTTTTTTTTTTATTAAATTGAAGGGGAGGTTTTTTTTCCCTTTCCTCAGGTGCTGCTCAGGAGAGTGACCACCTTCTAACTTGGACATAAGTGAGTCATCCCTGCCTCACAGCTATGATTCTCCTTGAAATTTAGCATGAATCTTTCTCTTGCTGTTTCAGTCTGCTAAAACTGAGTCCAAGAATTGAATGTAATAAGATTAAGACCATATAATAAATAATATACCAGAATTTTATTACACAAAACAGAATTACAAATATAATTTGTTCCAAGACATGGAATTTGATATTGCAAATAAATGTACAGTACGTTCTTTGTGCATATTGGAACCTATGTGTATTCCTTATAAAATGCCAGCAATTAAAATGAAAAGACAACATGTATAGCAGCTTGATGGCATTTTTTCCTAGTAAGTTGAATTAAAAGAAATAGAAAAGTATTTGGCAAAGAAAAGCTAACCAGCTTTAGGAGACTCTGTAATCCAATTGCTAATAGATGCTTTGCAATTGTTTTCTTGGCATTCCAGAAAATACATAAACAGCTTCCTGTGTAGACTAAGAGTGAAAAGGGAAATGAATTTATATTACAGCAATATGTGGAAACTATGAATTATTTTACAAAGGGGAAAACCTTGGAACTACTCTATTATTACTGAGGCTAAATTTCCATCTACTCCAGAATGAAGCTTTGACTCAGTAAGGATCACAGGAGATGACTCCAGAAAGATCTGATATAATTAGGGTTTGCTATTGCACTGCTGTTAATTAAGTGGAAGGATTTTTCCATCAGAAAGATATTGTGCTGTAAAATTCACATTTCCAAGTCCTTTCCTTATAAATGCTCCATGGAAATTTTTCTTCCTGTGTAACAAGCAGTGATAAACTCACAAGTAAGAAAAACCTACCACCTACTGTTACAAAAGGAAAGTGGGACAGAGAGAATCTGGGGAGATTGATGAAAGAAGATGGGTGGACACAGCTGATGTTCAGTGTCCTATTCCCACTGCCAAAAGCAGAGCATGAGGTTGTGTTGGTCTGAACAGCATGAGATTTCTTCTATTCCTATGGAATATTTCAGATGAGATTGGTAGATAGCAAGAAGGTTTAACATAGTTAGGGACCATGTCAAGGATGAATGTGCAAAGTTTGATAAGCCATTTGTGGTACTACAATTATTTGTTGTTTCAGGTTTTTATGGAGCAATCTGTGCCTACAAAAACATGCAGACTGTGCATGAAAAAGAAGCCTGTATATGAGATATGGAAAAATTACACTTCTGGACCACCAACAATTTAAAACAGAGATAAATTTTCAGTGTTTCAGTCATCTGAAGGGATTATTTTATCACTCTTCTACCAGCAGTTCGTGATATCAGAAAATCTGAAGAATTTGGGAAAGAGCAAAGGCCAGAGCTCCTTTAGACCTACATGGAACAATTGCAAAGGAAACCTTTCTCAGCACCTTCCTCACCAGTCCTAGTTCTGTAACTGGACTCTGAAACTCTTTTAACAAGCTCATAATTGACTCATAATCTCATTGTGACAGATCAGCTTTAAGTGACAGTTTCTGGAAAGAGCTGGCTGTTTGAAAAGCTTTCTCCTATGGAGTAATTCAGAGCTGCTAGAATGATTTCAGTGGTTCCCTCAGAGAGCTTGAAACCACAGTCTGAACAGAAGTCATGGAAGTCTTGAAACGCTCTGAAACACTGTTGAAGCATTGGGAACACTGAAATGAGCCCTCCAGGTCCCAACGTGTCCTCTAGTGCATTGTCTGGCGTAGGAAGGCACCTACATTTGGCAGCCAATAAACACCAGCAGGTCCATTCCTGTTTCCACTTTCCCTGTTTTTTGGCATGTTCAGCATTCCAGTGCCATCTCTAATAAACAACCTGCTGCTGCTCAGGGTCCCAACAAGCAATGAGGACCTTTGCTACAAGCCCAGTACTACATTTGAACATCTTCATGCACTTTGTTCAGTGGAGGAATAGATGACATCCCACTGCACATGTTCAGTGCAATCCTCAGAAATTGTGGAAGCACTGAGTCCTGGGACAGAGGTTATTATTGTTCACTGACAGTGCCTGAGAGAATACAAAGTACTGGGACAGGACACCCCATACCTACACACAGTACTGACTTCTTTTTGTTGAAAGCCTGTCTTAATCTTCTCGTTGATGATATTCCAAAACCTCAAATAAATTAATTGATATCAGCAACTTATATTTTCTTTTTTCTTAATCTTTGTTTGACCCTTTCTTTGTTTCTGGGCTTGGGGAAAATACTAGGCAAAAGGAGGGTATTTTAGAAGCAGCATTATGTGCATAGGGTGAGCTGCTTTATATTTTACAGGTGATATCCATTCCTGCTATTAGATTTATACTGGGGGATGAGAGAATATAAATGTATTTAATTAATATTAATCTGTGTAGAAGCCATCTTCTTACAGCCATAGCCATACTTAGAAACAAAGTACATTTCCTAATTGTACATTTGTTCTATGAATTCCAAGAAATATATAGGCATTATAAATTTAATATATATATATATAAAATAATGCATAGTCTACATTTCAAAAACCTTTTCTGCTAAAGTTAGCACACTACTCTGCAGAGGAATAGAAGAGTGGAACATTTCTAAATAAGTATAAAAATTAGTCAGTGAAAGAGGTTAATATCATTTACACTCAGATAAGCTAACATAATGAAATGTTCCTATGCTGGTATCTAGACCAACCATGATTAATAGTCTTTAACCAGTCCTTACCAATTTTATCTAGTGATTAAAATTTTAGCTTGTCTTCCATAATAAGTATCAAATATTTTTTCTGTGATTCCCCAGTTGCAGTTATTAATTGTTTATATAATTGCAATTGTAAATGGAATGCTTCAGTGATTCAGTAATTAGGGAGTCTGAATTTGAAATAATTTATTAGGTCTTAATTTATGTGCTGTGAAATCTGTTAGATCATTTGCTAGTCAGTATGTTGTCTAGAATAAAGGCATTTCTACAAAGGGATTTTAGGGTGAGGGTCACCAGTATAATCAGAAACATACTCAGTCTGGCCTCCAGCTAAAGATTATATGCTTTTAAGTGTATTTCTGTTCTGCAAAATGGCCTTTTGAAGACTTAGCCATTTCAACAAAATTCCTTTTCTCTATATAAAAAGAGAAAAAGCAATTATTTTGCACTGTTGTTTGACTTCCCACTACCACCACCCTGTCCCCTAGATATAGATGACCCAGCTGATCAAGTGTGAGAAGTACACAGTTCTCTGCACTGACCTGTCTGAACCTCTGGAATGAAATCTTCAAAGTTAGAAGCAAAAGTTGGCATGAAGACTAAGCAGGGATTTGATTAAAGATTTGGAGTTACCCACACAATAAATTGAACCAAATTAATTTTTGCCATGTACAAAGGCATACTTATGTTTTCCACAGTGTATGGAAGGAAGTGACATCAGTTGGCTTTCAGTGCTAATTTATTGTATTCATCCATACGCTTATTATAACAGAGGATTTGTCAGTATGTTCACTATAAAAAAACCAGCCAGGACTGGGGCTTTTTTGTTGTCAAGCTCAGCTGTTACAAATGATATTTGACTGAAGCCTCAAAGCTTGTCTGCTTGTACATGATGCTCCAAAATTGAAACCTTACACTTTGAGTGCCATTAGAAATGTACGAATAGAGGGGTTTAAGGAAAAACATGGGGCTGCTGAATATATTGCTTTGGGCAGGATTTATCTGACAAAATATATGTGTTTATACATCAGTACAGATTTATGCAGCTGTCTGTATCGTAGACTTATGTAGATGTCCATATGTAGATGCCAGTATTTCAATTAATTACAGACTCTACATAACCAAAGAAGAGAGGTGTGATTCATTTTAATCCAAAGACATCAACTATAAACTCAGATGTCATAGAGACACCCAAGAGTACATGTAAGAAGGGAATTAGAGGTGACCAAGTTGCAGTAATATTGAGTGAAGTTAAATGAATTTCACAGGAATGTAGCTTAATGCTTTAAAGAGCGTTCTTTTATCCAAGAGATAAAAGATTAGATTTTTAGATTTTTTTTTTCCTCCATTGTTAATGACTTTTCACAGTCAAGGAACATATTTCTGAGTAATCTCACATATAAATATTTTGTCTCTGGATCTATGACCATGGTCAAGAAATGTGCATATTCAGCTTCATTGTCTTCAACAAAAATAAATTTAAAATACAAAACAGGCAAAAGTCTGAGCCTTTCACTCCTCTCATATTTTTCTTTCCAAACCTAACTCTCCCCATAGTTACAGTCATGACCTATCCAACCTTCCTTTACTCTATTGTGTGTATTCAGCAGAAACTCCTAATGAACAACAACTGTCCATGAATATCAATGGTTCAATAAACTGAAGTGATAAGCAGATTTTTTTTTTTAGAAGTTTTTTTTCTGGAGCCTGGAGAAAGCTAAAAATAAGTGGAGTGGGTTATTAGGAAGAAAATGCACATTGGAAATACAGCAGGGTAAAACACAGAGGGAGAAACACAAGTAGTAAACATATGAAGAATAATTTTAAATGAGAAACATAAAGAATATGGGAACACATTTAACTGAATTTTATTTGTGCAATCATTTAAAATTTCCCTCAGATGCAATTCAGTTCTTGGATATATTAATAGGATCTGCTGAAACCAGTGGGATAATAATGAAGGGCAGATTTTCTCGAACTAAATGAGATGGTTACAGTGTCAGCACAATCTGCAACCAGTGAACTTTTCTTGTCTAGGAGCTCTAAGATTAGTTCCTAAAAAGATCTCTGAGAAGGCAGGCACAGGAAAGACATTAATGAGTACAAATACAACTGTTCTTCATTTAATCAGATTCCAAAAATTGGCTTTATTAGAATAACTAAAGCAAACCAGAAAAAAAAAATGGTATTGGGAAGCTGTTGTCAGAAATGTCCTTTAGGAGCTTATGATTTGCAGCTGAATTTTATTCCATAATTTTACAAATAATTCCTTAAAGATTCATCACTTGTTCATCTGCCAAATACATCTCATTTAATGTTACCTTCTTTAAAAATATCTAGCAAAGTTACCTGCACAATATCAAAAGTCAAAGTAACAGTATGGACTTCCTCAGGACGAACAAAATGCTTATCAGGAGACAAAAATCATGATTATTTCTCTCACATGCTGGCTTTTATTCCTTACTAGGCTTGCTGCTTCCTGCACTGTTACTGCATTACCTGGATTCCCAGGGGTTTTCTATCTCCCAGCCAATAATCCTCACCGAGGAGGAGGAGGAGGGAGTGTTACATTTCTGTGAGACTCTTTGCAGTTTGTTGCCACTGAGTGAATTGGAACAATTTGGCTTTGAGGAAGTGATTTATACACACACATCCATCACATATAACCTGCTCTGCTCTGTTAACTCTCTGTTTGATCTCTGGAGGGTTCAGCAGATTAGGGAGGGTCTTCACACAGAGGTTTCATTAACAACCAATCGCTTAACCTGGCATGACTCCTGTTTGTGCGTTTGGATGCTTTAAAGGGGGAAGAATAGGAGGAAAAAATTGTTAATAGGGATCATTATTTACCAGCCCAGGAAACACCAACCATGCTGTTAGAGAGAATAGGCTTCCCATTTCCTTGATTTTATGTTTTAGACAGTGTAGAAAACAGAATTGAGGTTTACAATTTGAGCTGTTCAAAAATGGTGATCACAATATGTGAATTCTGGCAGCACAAAGTACAACACTAACCAAAGGGCATGAATTTAATTAAATTCATTATTTAATTACATATCCAGCCATAAGCTAGAAACTTAAAAACTACAATCCAGTTTAATGAGATAGTAAATGCAGGCCAAGCAGCCACACTTTTAAAATATTCCAGATTAATGGGTCTCTGGTTACTGTCACCTGTTTGCCTGTTCAGTGTGGGAGAAGGAATTTGATCAAACCAAAGAGTTGATACTATTATGAAACAAAGTTAAAGAACAAAGTCAGAATCACAGAACAATATGACTCTTCTTGTTATTGGTGGGGACTTTTGAGATATTAGCAGCATATAGTTTTGGAAAACATAATACAGAGTTGCAGCAGGGAGTTTCCAAGCAAGCTCAGTCCACTGTGTCTCTGCACTCTCTTGCAGAAAAGGGATATTTGTTAATAAATGATTAAATTTAGCACTTATTGATATCCTTATAAACCAAATGACTGGTTTTAAACCAGCAGTGCTCACCATACTTTTACAGTTAAGAAACTAGTGAAGGCAGATGAAAATTGCTAATTTCTTGTTGAACTCAAGAACATGGAAGAAAATAGGTAAACAGTAATTATTGGAAATATGTGGAGAAAGTTGGCAGAGCAACCATCAGGGTTTATTAGTGGCAACTATGGCAGCAAGACAAAAATTTGGCAACGATTATTAATATTTATTTCAATAACAAAATATAAAGGACAGTGTCCTTTACAGTACTTACATTCTGTCATAATATTTGAATGCTTAAATATTATCTATTATTCATGAATAGCAGTGGTCCAATATATCTTAAATTCTGCCTATCCCATCCTCTCTAATCCCTTCCCCCAAAGATGCCCAGGAAAACAGATGTGCTCTGTAACATTCCCTGATATTTAAATGATAACAGACTACTGAGTGCAAAGCTTTGGAAATTTACCCTCTTTCCTATTAATGTTACAATTCAATACTCAGTGGCATTTGCAAATGTGGTGATAACACACGAGAGAGAGAGACTGGAGGGAAAGACTAGATTTAGTACTTCATGGATAAAAAGCAGAAACCTTAAATGCATAAAGGATTTTACTGGTAGTCTGATGCTTTTTCTGTAGAATAGTTTCTCATGTTTCCTTTACCTTTCATTACCTTTCCTTTTAAGCCTTCTCAAGAAAAAATCCCATGGTCAGTTCCCCAAAATGAGCAGTTTCTGTCCCATGATGGTAAGGGTATGAGCACAGCTATGGTCTTATATGATCAAACTAAAGATTCTCCTAATCCAAAAGAAAACAGAAAATTTGTATCCATCAAAATGTTTTTGTTAGCATTAACAAGCACATCCTTGGATATATTTATTATCTATATACAGATATCCATACCAAGATATAACACTATATATCCTTATATTCTTTATATAATTTTGAATTTTCTTCTGTTTTCTATAGTGATGAATTCCAGAATGCCAGCAGCAACATTCAGAACCTCCCTTTACCTTTAGCATCACAACAACAACATTTCACCACTGTTCCTCTGATTTTTATCTGTCTCACATGTTATCTGTTGTCCTGTATTATAGCTAAATCAAAGCTCTTGTACCAGGGCTGAGTCTACCAGCACACTACCTGAGACAAGAAGCTTTATCTGGTAGTACAACACAGAAAGAAAAGCTGCAAGTTCATTTCCTGTGTTAGAAGACATGGAAAGAAAAAGGCTGTGATCTATGATTTCTGTATTTAGTTTATGTGTCTTTTGCATATTTGTGGGGGATGGAATAACATGTAAGCAGTGGGAGATCAAAATCTGTAAAAGCGGCTTTAACAGTTTTGTAAAAGGAATGTATATTCCTATATAGGGTTTTTCCCTGATAGTCTTTGAGCTCATGAAAATCACTGAACACAGTATTTGTTTGTCTATTTGTTTGCTGCACTGAAATCAAGCTTTCCATGATGATTAACATGAACAGAAGCCTTTGGAGATTTTATTGCCAGAATAAGGAATGTCTCCTCTGATCTCCCTTGCAACAGATTTTAGATCTAGCCCGTCAGGAATCAGAGAGTACATAGTAATAAAATATAGGAGATTATTTTCATTATGAAGTTACCAAAGCCAGATATTGATTTCTGCATTTTCTGGTCATGCATTTCTGGCAAAACATGAACCTTTCATTACCTGTTTTAACCTGACATTTCATAGCGGTTTATAGAAGGATTACCATCAGATGTTGAGCATTAGGATGCACTGACTTCTTAGGTTTACCTTTAACTGAATGTGCCTCCAGCCTCAACAAAAAGGGACTGGGGTGAAACACTGAAAAGAAGTTGTTAATCCAGCTGGGCAGAAGTACCCAACAGAGAGAGAAATGTACTGCCACAAAGTGATAAAGGATGCTCATAATCTTCTGTCTGCAGCTAGGTACACTCACCATGGACTTGTGCTTTAGAAATTTAGATACAGACAGCATTCATTTTCTATAAAAGATGATATAAGATTTTCCTCTTGTTGTTTGCCAAATGGACACCCACCTTCACCCGCAGCCAGCTCACACTGTGTTGAATGGGGGATTGATGCAGAGATGGAAACAATCAAGGGGAGCTGCAAACACCACAGCCCATTTCAAAAGCATTCCTTTTCCAGGCCATCAGCTGCAGCAGCAGCACAGGAAGCCTTCCCTGATTTTACCACTACTGAGCAGCAGTTTGATGGTGTTTATGCATGGCAGGACCCCACCAGCGAGGAGACCTGCAGCTCTGGAGCACCAGAAGTGACATTCAGAGAAAGGGCACAATTGACAATGGAGCTGTTCATGGCACCAGGGCTGCAAGCCCATCAAGCATCCCCTCTATCATGTTTATTGCTCTTTATTCAGCTTTAAAGAGGCTTTTTTACCCTGCACAATTTAACTGATATATATGCTTTTCTGCTATTTTTCTTGTTCAGCAAATGAACATCAGGTTTGACAGACATCAGTGGGTCTAAGGGTTCATGGGTTACATTTATCTTAAAAAAATGCTACAAGGCTTGTCCAATGCTTCAGCACAGGCTGTCAAACACGTTTGTCCTCCCCATTACACTAACTACAGCTGTTGTGCCACTGGGCTGTTCATGTCCCCTTTTCAGCTCTGCTAAGGTCTCCCATTGTATACTTTCACAGCATAATATCTGATGCTGAAACCATACAGAGAGAGAAGTCTTATGTGTGGCCTCCAGGTGAGCCTGTAACACCATAAATATGATGTTTACCTCAAATCTCACCCCCTTTCACTTGTGTTCTCTGACAATGCAGCTCTGGCCCAGGATTTTACAGGGATTGCCATGGCAAACAGACATCAAACACAGGAACAGGGTTTTGCTTGATCCTGTAAGAAAGCAAGGTGGGGAACCTGAAAACCATTACTAGAATATTAAGATCTGCAAACAAAAAAATCTTAATAGCAGTAGTGAAAATACAGAAGAATTTCCCAAGGACTTCCAAAATGCATTAATGAATAAAATTTCCCCTGCATGTTCAATTGATGATGATGTCAAAATATTTTCCATTTTAATAGTAACTTAGGTACTAAAAAGTAGCTCCTAAATGTAGAGTTTGGAGTGTCCAAATGACTTTCTTTAAAGGTTTCAGAGACAGCTTGTGAAGGAACCTTTGGACCATTAATGCTTATTTTCAATACATCATGAAAATAGAGAAATTGAGGATATTTTAAAAGGGCAAATAAGACAACCTGGATAATTATAGGCTTGTCACACTGACATTGATCCTAAGCAAAAGAGCTGGCTGGTGCAGGACTTGATTAGTAAATTAAAGGAGGAAAACATAATTAATGCCAATCAACATGGGTTTATATCAAGCTAAACTGGTAGGTTTTAAGATGAAATTACAAATCTGGTTAAAAATAGAATCACAGAGAAATTGTATATTTTGATCTCTTTACAGTATTGATTTGGCACTACCTTATTTATCTATTAATTCATTAAATGAGAAACTATGGTGTCAAAAATGTAGCATAGCTCATACAAGTAAAATTATAATGTGACTGACAGGTCTCCAAACACACTGCAAATGGACATACATCACTGAGAATGTAGTGGGTTTTTGGATTCCCCACAAGTTATTTGTGCCAAAAAACAGAAAAAAAAACCCCAGAGTGGTACAAGCCACCTCATAACCCAACCACAAACAAGTGCTTTGATCCTAAATATGGCCACATATATAGTATTACCTCTGAGAATAATCACTGCTACAACCTCAAACAGTCCCTGGAAGAAAAAAGAAGAGGAAAGAATGAGAGACAGAAGTATTAAGTTTTTAGCATGATTCTCAACTTTAAAGGCCAAATAGCATCACTGGGCACAGAAGGAAGGGAGGTTGCATTAACTCTGTGCTTGGAAATTGTGCTGCTGAATTTGGAGCACTCCTGGTGCTGGTACACAGAGACAAAGAACAACCCTGGAGACTTAGAGTTTGAGCAGAAGTCACAGGAATGACGTGAGGATTAGAAAACTTACTTCTTTGTGAAGTACTTGAGCACTCAGTAAAATAACTTTTGTCAAAGAAATCAAAGACATGGCTGCAGGTACTTACTTATACCTTAGGTATTTATTTAAGGACAAAATTTCATCATAGACAGCTTTTCAGTCCAGATGAAGATGAAGTTTCCATTTCTATGATTTTAGGTTAGAAAGGCTAGACCAGCAATTTGATAAAACTCAGAAAATAACTTACAATAACTTATTGTTTATTGATTCTTTCCTTTGCTTTCTGGCCTCTGCCTTAACTAACCAATGAACCTTTACTCTGCACAGTTGTGCTGGGAGGTGAACATGTTCTCTCCCAAAACTAGTTTAGAGCTGATTAATGTGGTGTAATCTCTTGTGACATGGGAGAAAAGGATTTTAAAGCTCATAGGCAGAAGAGAGGATGTGCTTTTCATTCTTCTGTACCTCGGGTAATGCTCTAAGCACCCATCTACAGGGCAAAAGCTGCCACTGGTGATGACACCACTTTTTTGATGAGAAAGGAAAGAATGTTACTACATTTGATGTGGAACACAGTTATCTGAGAACATCCCCATCAGCCATGTTCTAAAAGTATTTGCAGGCAATTTAAACAGAGAAAGCAGAAATATTTAGCTTGTGGTCCTTGAATGTGCACTCGAACAGACCCCAGTTCTCTCCTGTCCTATTGATCCACTTCTGGTTACTTTCTGAAGGAAAACTTCAGGCTCCTGAAATCTGTGCAGTTCAGTACAGGAAATTATTGCAGAACTGAGACGGCTTTGGACTTAGCACCTGAAAAAATGGACATCAGGACATCAGGAATTCAACTTCAAAATCAAGATGCACTTCACTGCTGTTTGAGGTCTTGTTCAGAATCCCTCATGTGCCATCAGGGGTGGAATTTTTACCTTGTAATCAATTAATAAATGTTCTTGGAAGAAAATAACTTAATAAAATAAACACATATGTCTTTTCATACAGATTTGAACATTGTCCTCTCTGATCACCATGATTTTCAAAAAAAGGAACATATAATAAAATAAATATGCATTAATACAATGATCTATAATTTTTCATCACTACATAAATATACTCATATCCAGTAGGTAACTTTCCATAAAATCTGAAAATGAAAATTTTAAATTTATATTTTCAGTTTTCTCTTAAAAAAAATTAAACTTCTTAATCAGAACTTAAATATAGTTCTTCCTACATGAGTGCAAATTTAGACAGAGCAGAAAATCCAGTAGAAAACTCAGCAGGGGTCTTGAAAATCTTGAAGAATATCATATAGACCAGAATTTCCTACCTGAGCTTCACAAATTTTTGCTTTTACATTTTACTTAGACCCTTAGCTTTATTTAAATGGGTTTTTTTGATTGCATCTATGAAATATTGAAATTTAATATATACAGCATCATTATCCTACATTGTGAAAAGCATAAAAGTATATGAAAGTAATAGCTTCCTTGACACACAAGAGGATTAATGCATATGAATTGAATTTTTCTGTGGTCTATGAACTCACATTTCATGGAGACACCAAATTTATAGATGGAGAAAATCCCTCATTCAGTTTGAACTTCATAGAAGTTTAACATAGAAACATGAGGGATGTGTGCTCCAAGAATCACCTTTGCAAATTAAATTTCAAGACAGAGACCATTAGAGAGTATATTTGCCTGAGTGATTATTTTTTTAAATAATGGCACAATTTTATTTAGCACATGAGAATTTGGTATTTTCTCTCTTGCTTCAGAAAGCTAAGTTGCAGTGCATGAGACAGAAAAAAAGCTTTTTTAAAAATTATTTAGCAACATAGAAAGCAATGTAAGCTAAAGGATGACCATTTTTGTCAATAGAAAATCAGTATCTTCTAGACTTGTATGACAAAACTTCCACTAAAAAATGTACTGCTAAAGGCAAAAGCATTTAAAATCCGTTATCAGAAGCATTTTTCAGTAAATCCCCTGTATTTGTAGAAAAAACAACAGAACATAGCACCATTATCACACAGCTTTTTTGGGGTACCTTCATGGGGTACCTATCTATAAGGCACAGTGGTACACAAAGACTTCTTAAAACGTGATCATCCAGACTGCTGCTCTCTTTTTGAAGTAGATTTTTGAATAGTTCTTTCTGAATTCTTCTCCAGTACTTATGCAGAAAGTCAGCTGGATTCCAGTAGTCACGTTGTTCCACTGCTGTCTTTCAGCATGCCAGCAAGAGTAGGGTTTTATTTGCCTACAATCCTCAGCTAAGTATTCCTTAGTTGATTTTGATCAAATAATATGACAGCAAAGGAATGTTGAGGCAAACTAGGCAAATTAAAAAATTTCCATTTTGAAAACATTTGCAAACATGCATGGTTATAATTAAAACTCACACCCAGTAGAACTGCAGAAATTGGTGCCTAAAGAAGAGCAGGGGCTGTAACTCTCTGTGAGGGTCCCTCTCACAGACAGGCTGCCAAGTCACCCCCAGGTAACACACGGGAGCAGTCAAGCATGTGATCTGTCTGGGAGTCCTAGTGGCAATAAAACAGGCTGTACTCTTCTCTAAGGGTGTATCAATGCTCACTTTGTTAATAAAAATCAGCATTCCCTCAAATTCACCCCACCATCCAGAAGACTGTTTGGCATAAGGCACGATTGGTCCTGGTCAGACCCATCCAGGCTGGTCTCACGTTCCTGATCTGCCAGTCTGGACACACAATAAAACACCACTTGCTCTGCCCTCAACTGCTACTTCTGAACCAGAGAACAAAGGAAAAGCTGGAAAGGGACTTTTTGCAGGGACGTGTACTGATGGGACAAAGGAACATGGCATTGAACTGAAAGGGAGAAGGTTTAGATCACATATCAGGAAGAAATTATGGCACAGGTTGCCCAGAGAAGTTGTGGATGCCCCATCCCTGATGTTTTCAAGGCCAGGCTGGATGTAGCTCTGAGCAATCTGGTCTAGTGGAAGGTGTCCCTGCCCAAGGCAGGGCATTAGAATTAGATGATGTTTAAGGTCCTTTCCAACCCAAATCTTACAATGAATCTGGGAAAGTATGCACAAACAGAAAATAAGCAAATAAGTAAAACAACCTTGCAACCTTTTTCTAGACCTTTTCAAAGTACAAGCTGTGCCAATCTGCTGTAAGAGAAAGCATAAACCAAAACATAGTTCCTGGCCTAGTCCTTGGCTGTGTGACAGACCACTCCTTAGCACAAGAGGGAGTTTAAAAGTGAGTCTTTCAAACAGCAAAACCACACACAGAGCCGGCCAACTAACCTGCAATTTAGATATTCCCACAAGTTCTTGTCAGTGTGCACAAGTAGTGTTATCACCTATAATTGAGTAGAGGACTTCAATTATGCTGGTAAATTTAGCAATAATTACACATCCTTGCCACCATTCAGGAATTACCTCTCAGGGCACGGAATCTGTTTATGCTCACTTCCAACTCACTCAGCCTTCACGTGTTTGCTCAGCTACATGGATTCAACCAACCATAACGATCTCATTCCTTACATGAAGGGCTGTGCTCCAGGAAACAGTATCTCAAACCACACCTTGATTTCTCAAAGAAACCAGTGTAACTAAAGGACAATTTGTCATAGGAAAAAAAAGCACCTTTCTCCTCCTGACACAGCAGAACTTAGGAAAAAAAATTAACTGGCATTTGTGGTGGATAGAGTGGATGCTCAGAGAAATCCAGGACCATCTTGAACTTGTTCCTCTCTTCATAATGCTCGTTATTTCTCAACATCAACGTTCCTGTTTGTTCTTTCAAAAGAATGCTTTTGAGCCCAAGAGTTTATATAATTCCCTTCTGGGGAGAGCAGTGAGGAAAATGAGCCATTCCTGACAGGCATCACTTTAGGAAAGCTCTCATCTACCACAGTGGCAAAACAAGAAAAATAAGCCAGGCTGTGCCGTGTGATTCACCTTTTTTCGCTCAGCCAAATGTAGAATGATTAACAGCACCATAATTTTGCCCCTTCTTAGGTCTCATGCTAGCAAGAGCTCTGGGAGGAATGTTGTCCCGTTGTGCCCTCCCTGCCTTACCTGGCAGATATTTTGGTGTCCCTCTTGTGCACATCCCCTAAACCACAGGTAAGGGAAAGCAATAACGCAGCACCTGGCACAGGCAGGTGAACCAAGAATGTGATGCATCTTGCAAAGGGAATGCTGAAATAGGGTCAGTTCATAAAAAAAGACAGTGCTTACTTGTGACACACAGATGGTGTAGGCAGAACTCCAGGTAAAAACTTTTCACATCACTGTAACAGACCAAGTCTTGGACGGGCTATCCTTGCCCACTGCTATCTTCCCCCTCCAGTTTTCTTCTTGTTAAAGGAACAGATTAAATTATTAAAACTAAGGCAAATTCCTGAAATTTATCCTATAAAATACTTATACATATATAATCCTTTTTAATATAAAAACTTTGCAGAATAAAACCTTTATAAAGTCTATATGGCAAACAAAACAAAGTACTTGCTGCTGACACAAAAAAAAACCAAAAACCCATCCAAAACAAACATTTAACAATATAACTAAGATAAGCCAAGAACACATGTAATACTGAAAATTGTTTCTCATAGCAGCAGCACCTCTGGAAATTAACTCCTTTAAAACTTTCTTTCCCTACATCAAACACTTGTTGGGAGTGCTCTCTTAGGAAACAACCACCTCTGCAAGACCTAATTTCTGTCTGAAGGTTAATTAGTTTAATGCAGGAAATAGTCTAGTGGAGTTGGGGATTTCTTCTTCAAATAAATGAGCTAGAGGCTTGAGTTTGGTAAGCATTGCCTGAGAAATTGTGGCTGTTGGATGTGACACTTTGAACAACAGAGCATCACTATACAAAAGGACAGACAATAGCATTCCACAACTTCTACCTGAGTTGGCAATTTGTTAAGTTTTTTATTAAACACTTAAAAACACTGGAATAGCCTCATTTGGGGGTGGAATTGCTTCCTGCTTACTTTTGTTGTTCAGTACAAACCTAATGTGAACCAGAACATAGCTGGAGTTGGGATTTGTGAATTAGCTGCAGAGATTGACATCTTGTTGAAACACAGATGCTTCAGTGAGAGGATTTTTCATCAGGGCATATCAAACCACATTATTTTAATTTGCCTTTGACAATAGTAGTATGCAAAAGAGTAAAGAGAATTTGTATTTGCTGCATATTGATTTGCATAATCAAGATTATCACATAGATATAGGATTGCAAGACCCTGATCTCTGAAGATCATAACCTTACAACCATGGTTTATTTGGGCACCATAAACCTAATTACCCCAAACCATGTCACTTATGGAAACACTTATATAGAAGATTATTTTCAAGATGTCAATTTAGGTCTCAATCAGGATTTGATTTGCATTCCTTCTTTAATTTATGGCGTTTGCATTTCTTCCTTATATTACCTGATACATTTTCTCCCTAGCCCATGGTTGATTTTCAAGAGCTGTAAACTAAAAGCCACCATGGAAACAATCCTGTTGATATAGGGAATAAAAGTTAACTCACTTTTCATCAGTAGGGTAACAGGAGAGGCAATCCAGGAGACCCTGGATGCACACAGGGTCTAACAAGTAGAAAGGTCACTGTATTGGATGCCTTACAAAAAAAGAGACAACTTTTAGGGGGTATTATATAGGCTTGATGAAAATATTTCATACACAAACTCGTATTTTCTGATTGTTTCGGTAGCCTGTGCAGTGTTTACTTGGACACTTTCCCAGAGATTTCCTGCTTTTTTAAGGAGACTACATCCTGAAGCACAGCATTTACACGAGTTACCTACATGATAAATGAGATAAGTAAAACACATGGAGGAAGCCTCTGATACCACAGGCATCATTCAGGAGAAACCCCAAGTTCAATACGGAAAGATTAACAGCAAGATTTTTCCCCCTTTTGTTATAAAGACTATTTTTAACCCATCAGGAAAAGCTGTTTGAACATACATACCAGAAAAGCTAAATCTTACCAAGAAAATACAGAAAAAATAGATATATTTACCATATACTAAGCACTACTTAGTTTACTTAGTTTTAGAGACTTGGAGTAAATGCAGTCTGTAGTTTAAAGCATCACCTGGCAACAATGGCTGTTGGCAAAAATCCTAACCAAAGTTTGGGCTGCTGACAGAAAACTACAGATGACTTCAGACTATTTTACAATTTTTAAACTGAATTTAAATTCAGTTCTCACTGTTCTAGGCCACTAGAAATATCACAAAAGATCAGTGCTTAGAGGTGAATAGACTATCTTTTTTTAAAACTTAGTTCTTTTTAACTATTTCAGCCAAACACGGCTTAAATTCTTGTTATAAGGAAGAGCAATGCAAGTTTGTGGTTTTTTTCCTTCAAAAAAGCTAAAGACTCAATGAAAACCCCTCAAACCTATTACTGCATTTGGTACAGGGCTGGTTAAAGCATAACTGCATATGCTGTATACTAACAAATCTCTACTTCCTATTTTGGATCACTTCATTAAAAATACCATTATTGTTTAGTGGAACTGCAATAATCAAAGAACAATCACAAAACTGATACGTACCAAAGACTCAGAAATGACACCTAAAGCAATTTGGATGTAATTTCCATTATTATTTTGTTATCCTACATGATATTCTTCATTACTCATACAATAAGTTGAACTAATTCTAACACAATTACAGCTCTGGTTAAAAGGACGCTGGTTCCCATCAAGGCATCTGTGGAAGGATGGTTTTAATTGATACCATCCAAATCCTCTATGAGTTTTGTGTATTGCAACAATCAACAAACTTTCTTCTAAGTTACCACTGGACAATTCCACAACATTTTAGTGCTCTCCAAAGACAGCAAACTGAAGAGGCAACACGGTTTAGAAAATATAAGTACTACAATGTTTCTGTATGTGTTAGAATTTTTAAATTCAACTCTATTTTACACAGAGGATGGTTTAACTTGTCTAGACACAAGCTCTTCATGCTCTTTAGACAGGGTACCTGAATTTTCTGTCCAGCACTGGCAGGTCCAACACAACACCTACAGAAAGGGGACCTGTAATTTCTGGAGCGGCAAGATTATCCTTTCACCCACAACAGAATTAGCTCAATGTGAGCTGAATCTGAATTCCAGTAATCTCTTCTCCATGTATTCAGTTAGCTGTTTGTATCTTTAATTTTTCTGCTAAGTATTAAATAAAGAAAATCCCTTCAGGACAAGAGAAATTTTCTGCTATACATCCTAGGCACTCCAGTAAGCAGCAGGGCTCAGCAGTCATGAGACACGCTTCATGAATGTACCTTTATGTTCTCCCATAAAAACAATCATTATGAAAAAGACTAATTCATTCACGTGCTGAGTATCTTGAAACAGCATTTAACATATTACTGCTGCAAAGATATTATGACAATTCTTGCCAGTCTTGGCTGACATTCAGCAGATTGTTACGTTTCTTTACCTCAGTTTTTCCATCTGTGATCTGGATACATTTGTGAGAAACCAAGAGATACAGACAAAAATCACTGCAAGAAGCACAGTGAATTTTAGGCAAATTTTAGTAATAAGTGATAAAGACCCTGCTCATCATTCACTAAATGCATTATTTACTGCAACAAGTAGCACCTCTGAAAAGTAGCAACTTTTTGCTTTTAAGCAAGGTGTGGAAAAAATAATATTGTAGAGAACTCCTTGCACAAGACAGGTTTTGATCTCCCTCACCCCTTGTATAACTGCATTTTGCCAACAGGCAAGAGGTGGTGTAATTGCAGCGATAAAGGGTTTATCAGAGTGTCCCTGCTGTTACACTTTTCCCTACCTACGAACAGAGGTGCAAGGCAGCAGGCTACACACTTCTAGGTAAAGTTCATCCTTTGAATCTTCCACCCATTTTCCCTCTTCCTTACATATACCTAATCTACTTGAGATGCAGCTATTTTGCTAACTGGCTTAAGCAGGAGCCCAGCTTACTGCATTATATGGATTCACATATGGCAGTGACCACAGGCCAATTACCTCTTCAAATAGACCAGGCACGTTTATTTGTATGTGTGATTCCATAAACATGAGAAGACTGAAGTACAAGTCTGTGTTGCCAGCAGCAATTTTGTCTGCTTTCACAGTAGCAAAACAGAACCATACTAAAAGCATAAGAGACCAGCAAACTCCTCCTGCCTTTGGAGCTTGCTAAAAGGGGGCCCCAGCTCAGTAGTTTGGACACTGAGTGGCAAACACCATCTGTATCCTTTTCCCTTCCATAAAAGGAACCTTTATAGGAGTGTAAAAGAAAACAAAGAAAGATTACTACCAGTATTATAAATGGATAGTTAATCATCCAATAAGAATGTGAGTTCTCTCAAAGACATTGTGTTAAAGCAAATTAGTCAAAAATACAAAGCTATTGAACCAGGGTGCTCCAATAAGCAAGTGATAAACTCAAAAAACCAAACAAAAAATATCTCCCTAAGTCCAGCTTTATAGCTGTTATTAAAATACAACTAGAAAAATAAGGTTAAAGCTAGAATTTATATTTTGTTCATTTTACTCAGGCTAATCTTCAATTTCCCATATTCCTTTCTTTTGGTCAGAAAAGCTGAAGCACAGCAAGAATGCCTACATGGGTTTTGCTTACACAATTTTAAAGCCAGTAAATTGCAACAAATATTGCCAGAGGCACTTCTGACAGCCTATTTTTTGGTTCTGTTTTCAGTTTGTGAGCCCTAGAAGTCAACACTGAGAAGAAAAATAAACCCAGTTGGACATGTACAGTAGCAAGAATTAGCTTTGTACCCAGACAAGGAAGAATCCCTTTAAAGCAGAAGTTAGTGGATTAACAATCCGAACAGCTCACACTGCATGTTTATTCAAGCTGCGACAAGAAGTCGGGCAGTGAAGCAAGGGCCTTTCATTCGTGAGTTTGTGTTCCACACAAACAGCCCTAACAGCTTTAAGTTCTTTTTTTGTTTAGGAGTTTGTTTGTTTCTAAAGAAAAAAAAACAGGGAGACTGTAATTGACCCAGCTGGAAGCAGCAGGCTGGTGAAGGAAGGGACTAACGTGAGACATGAGCACCACCACGAGGCGGGCACTGCTCGGCCAAGGAAGCACCTTTGGAGAAATCACCCTGGACACAGAGCACACGTGCCAACAGCCTACAGGCACATCTACCTTTAGAGATGCAGACAAAAATTAGGTAACTTGATTTCTACCAGAGAGTATTTGTTTTTCCAATCACTTGGAACATTCCCGTGACATGTACAACATCACCTGATGCTGAAAAGTTTTTTCTTAAGTATCTCTTGACTTTTAACATCCAGTACAAAAACATCTTCATAGGTTGACTGGTGTGAAAGCAAGTCAGTGCTTGGTTCAAGAGAGGCAGTTAAAGTTTTTAACTGGCATCATGCCAGTCTATCTAGATATGGCTTATCACATCCTGTAACTAGGTGTAAAGGCATGTTCATTCCCAAATAAAAATAACAAGAGGTAGGGAATAGCATATCGGGGAAAATTGTCTGAACCTTATTTGGTTTACTTCCATTCAACTTTTTATATTGCTTTTTGATTTTTTTTTTTTTTTGGTTTACATAGCCATACTTGCTTTCTGAAAAAACATGAAGTTTTCCAGCAAGTCAACCTTAGTGGTTTAAGACAGCAGTAACTGGAAGGAATATAAAAACCCCAGACCAGATCCCTCAAAACAATTGCTAGTTTATATGCCATCTGATCTAAACACTTTTCCTAGAGATTCTGATTACAGCAGTGGGGATTTCCTGCCATTTAGCACAAGGTACAGTTAAGTTCTGGACATCTCACACAATCTTTGAAGTCTCTCAACCAGACACTGCCTGGTACCTTTCTGCTACTGCATTTGAAGGCATATCAGCAAAACCCTTCTGAAAGCAAGGCCATTGTAGTAATTTCACCTCCAGTACCAAGGAAATACAAATTTTAGGTAAGAATTGGCATGCCTAGGTTATATGTCTTAAAGTAATTTTCATTTTTAGCATTTTTTTTCAGCTCTGATTAGTCATGACTTATAATTATTCACTGAAGTTTGGATATCCAACAGCAAATCTTGAAACATATCAGCACTTGGGGAACATGCAGCAAATTTAGAATGTCAGATTTCAACAAAAAGATCAATGCTCCTTAGACTTTGATTCTATCTATCCATCATATTCCCATGATTTAAAAATATTTCCCAAGATGTATGTCTAAACTAGCTGAAATTTATTTTAATCTCAGCTTCAATGGGCAAACATGAATAATATTATTCTTTCTGAATCTAAATGATTTTAGGCATTGCAATAAATTAATTTTGATTGACTTAGGGTTGATAAGTTTCATTACTTTTGTCTGACAAGACTAACACAACACACGATAGAACTTCTTCCCAAGTTCTAATAATAAGCATCCCATGTAACCTCCCCTCTCCCTGGGATCAAGTACTATCACAAATTGCTGTAAATGCAATACTTTTGTTTAAACGAATGAGAAAATTTATGTTTTTTATTATAATTCCTGGGTCTCTCAGTCTGCCCTCTCCAGGTAACACTACAAAAAATTATTTGCTTAACCTGAGTTTAAATTGATTGTCACTGCTTTTTGCAAGGGGATGGAACGCTCGCTCTGTGAAAAGAGGACTTCATAAAGATGGCAAAAGTTTACTTAGGTTTGTGGTTGCCTGGCATTCCCAACGACCTGAGATATTTGGATGATAATTTGCAGGGAGAGTTGCTGAAATTTCTAATTAGAAGATTCACTAGAGAAAAAAAAGCTAAAAAGAAATTCTAAACCGGACAGCAGTAGCTTCATCTGAACCAATTCAACCTATCTGAAAGCTGTACAAGAGGCATTAAATGCTTCAACCTATACTGCTGCATGAAAAAGCTTTTCCTGCAGTTTTATGAAATGCTTTGATACTCACATGGTACTCCCCTATGAATTCAAGAGTATTGTAGAAATCTCTGTAACGACATTGCTACAATACTTTACAATCCATTCCCAGAAATTTAAGAACCTTTAACCTTAATAAGTCTAGAATTCCAGAATCAAAATGCAGTTAATCAGCCTACATGTAGGGGGTTTAGGATAAAAAAGAGCTTCAAATACAAACTTGAGATCTAGGCTTTTTTCTTATTTAGTATCTTAAATATAAACAGCTGTCTGAATGAATATAATTCTATCTTTAGACCAGCATTAAAAATTTACAGTACACAAATAATATGATTTTAAATATAAATAAACAGAAATATAAAACTTTCCTCCCAGATTTGCCTAACTACTCTTGTTCTTTCAATAAATTAACTAAACCATGCAAAGAATGATTCTGTAAATTAATCCTTTAAGGCAAAAAAAACCAAACAAAACCATTTCATCTTTGACTTGTTTTATTTTATTAGGAGAACAGCTAACTCAAAGTTAACAGTGCTGAACACTCTCTTCTTCATGCAAGAAGTATACTTAGTTTTAATTGCTTTCTAACTACCTCTACTGAGACAGTGTGGGATTTTTGTATTTGCAGGGCAGAGCATTTATTAACTCAAGCCTTCCTCTCCACTGTGGCACAATCAGAATGTTCTGAACAGCTGGTTAGGAAGATAGCCAAGATGCAAGAAAGATGTCTGAGCCTCCTTTTCAAGGGCAGCCAACTCTTGTACTGTGGGTGCCAGAATATCCACATGGCCCTTATACAGTCCACCTGCCAAGAGAGAGACAATCTAAATTATGTTTCCAAAGCCATTTTTCAGCAGAATGAACAATGCCCAGCCACAGTCATTCAGAAAGCTGATTACTTTGTTTTTTAAAAAAGCACAAACAAACCAAAACAGGTATACACATACTCCTGTCACTTGCAACCCACAGGTTGCATGTAACAAATGCAGAAGATAGCACAGGACTACCAGCTTTTTATAATCCATTTTTTTATAATCTATTATTAATTTACTTATAATCTATTATCTGTAGTTACACAGGGACAACCAGGAAAGTGAGCACTGCATAGCAAGGGAATGTGAGAGTAGTTCATTCTTACCGCCCAGAGCTCTTTTCTGCCCATAGGTAACTTTCCCATCAAAATCATCCACTGGTACTTTTATGTCTGGTTCAACTTGGGTAATAGTGCAGTTTAAGTGTTCTTCAATCTCCCCCAGCAACTAAGAGAAAAAAACCCAAGAAGTCTTTAAGTACTCTTTATGGTCCAAGACTAGTCAAACCAGTGCTCTGAACAGTCACATTTGAGTAGTTTGAACAGCATGGTACAGAAAACAATTTGGTCACAGATACAGAAGACTAACACATTTTTGTTAGCTCAGACTATACAAGTTCATTTCCAATTTCAGTAAGGTTTTACCCTACCTAGAAGTCTTTATTTCATACACTACCCTACCTGTATGAGGCTTTGTAATAAAGAGCTCATAGTCCAAGCTTGTTTTACCACAGATGAGGTGTATTTCTCCTCCTTTTTCAGAGCAAGAAGGGAAGTATTGCTTTTTAACATGCATTCATAGCTGGTATACAAATCCCAATGAAAACCTACTTAAGTAGGTTTCCAGGTTAGAGAAACAGCAGTTTATAAGTGACAGTTTTGCAACAAAGCATCCAAACAGAAGTGTATAACTAACACCCTCTAAATCTTAACAGACTTTGATTAGGACGACTATCAGGAAGCTTGAAGTATGACTCTAACAAAATTGGCTGGGAATATTATAATAAGCTCTTATACTTACACAACTTGCAGAACATGTAACTTGAAAAGTTTTCTAATTTCCCCTTTAAATGGCATCAAAGGTTATAAACACCTTAACATTAGCTTTGTACTTCAACTACACAGGTGAAACAAGAACTTCATTCCTGAATCTTTTAGAGGAATTATGGAACATTTAAGCAAAATGCTTACCTGCATCTCATTGTACCATATGGTACAACCTCCTTCTTCCTTCAGTCTAGTGTTGTAACACCCTTTTCCACGACTACTGCACACATGATACCAAACCTACAAATAATGCAAAACAACTTCTAAACTTTGGGAAATAGAGTTTAGTACATTTATTTTGACTAATTTTAGAATGAAAAAGAATTCAGGAATCTGTTTAAGTTCTCCTTCCATTAAGCATGGACAAGCAAGCAGTTTTTCAGTGCAGGATAAGAAGGGCAGATAGCAGGTGTGGAGAGAAGTTCAGTAAGTAATGTCTGTTCATCTTTGCATTGAAGTATAATTACCTTTTCTTTCTCTTTTGCCACAAGGGAGATTGCCAAACCCATCCTGAAATATTAGAGAACAGAGGGAGAAATGTATTTCAGTAACTACTGCCAACTAGTAAAACAACAACAACAACAAAAAAATATCCAGAAAACCTGGTGACTGCTCTGAACACACACATACCTCTCAGCTCTGCCGACTCTCCCAATTCGATGAACATAGTTCTGTTTTTCATCAGGGAGTGTCACGTTGATAACTGTGTAAGATAGACACAGTCCACAGAGAACACAAGAATTTTTTTTTTAATTTATGAGCTAAGGTCAGAGATCAGACACAAAATATAATTTTGATTGCTGCAATTCTTCTCCTTACCCTATGTACATATTTTATAGTCTATTACAACAGTTACAGGTGTAACCTGCAATACCTGCAATAAAGGCTCTTACTCCCCAACTGTTTTCTCCCTGATTACTTTTTGGCAAGAATGGAAAACCAAATCTCCAAAAATGCATAAAATCATCAGGCATTTGAGAACTTATGGTGAACAATGAAATTAAATATTGCCTAGTTTAAGCCTTCAACAAAAATGTCTTAAAAATATATGACCTACAGCATAAATATTTTGACTAGTGACGAGGATTGCAAATATATTGAAGCTCCAATGCAATTCAATAGTTTAAGTTTAAAAAGCTGTCTTACCATATGGAACACCGTGAATATCAATTCCTCTAGCAGCAACATCTGTGCAGATCAAGAAACGGACATCTCCTCTCTGCAAAAACAGAGCTGAAATGAACTCCAGTGCCAAATACAGCAAGCAAAATCCCAAGCAATGAAACCATAGTCCTCTGCACCTATTTCACCTTTAAGTCTCTGTACATTTAGGAGCACTTCAAATAAAGCATGAATAGCTTGGTGAAGTTACATCTTTGTTTCTTTCTCCCAACACCATAAGGCAAGCAAAAAGTCAACAAATGGCTTAATGAAAACTAAACTGTAATATTTTAACTTTCTTTTTTTAAGTAATCAAGTACTTAAGACTTTAGAAAAACAATGCAATTGCTATAGAGTTTGAAGTTAGGCTTTTATTTCAAAGTAAGCCCACTATCTTCTGAATTCAAACTCACAAAGGTCATACTGATTACCAGTAGAGATTTCCACCTACAGAAAATGTGCCTCACAATTTCAGGAACTGGGACATAGAGCATTTGAGTGCAATTTAATTTAAATGGAGGACCAGAAACACAAATTAACATATTAATTCAGCTATTGGGAGGTGAGGAAAAAGCCTTCAAGAATCTGCTGCATCACCTTAAATCTTTCCAGGTTTTGTTTTCTTTCTTGAGGTTTTCTATCACCATGCAGACAGACACATGAGAACTGATGTCCCTTCCTATCAGGGCCTGAAAGAATTTATATGCATGAATAACATCACATATAAGCTATGACAGAGAATCATACAAATCTGGAAAAAAATTTCATGGGAAAAAAAATTTCACGGGAAAAAAAATTTCACAGGCATTGGGGCGGAAGAAATACAAGACAAGTAGTTAAACACCCTTTCTCCCTCCTCCCCAGAACATGTCTGTGCAGGCATTTCTCCTTACTCCCTCCTGCTCTAAATTCTCCATTTCTTCAAATGTCTGTCTTCACCTTTCTCCTCACACATCCCTTTCACTGCTCCCACGTTTTCTTTCACATTTCTCCTTCTATGTCCTATTATGTGTGAACATTTCTTCTCATGTCTCTTGTCCTTACCAACTATCAATTTTACTAGTGTGTTTCAGCAGAGGCACCATTTATCTTCTCACTGGTTCAAGTTTTGGTGCATGATGGGTTTCCATCCATTTCAAAAAACTGTATGGAAGAGGTACAAGACAGTCCATTGCTTTCTTTCACAAAGGGAACTCCTGCAGCTGCCTGCTACAAAACCCAGAATTTTATGCCCAGTCAGTACGTAAAAAAACAGAAGCACAATTTTATTTGTGCTGTGCCGCAGTACTGGTGACCTCTATCATACAAATTTGGTGTTGAAAAAACACAGAAGTGAGAAAAGTGAGCCTGAGTAAGGTTGACATAAAAGCATTACCTCCACCCTGCTGGATAAAGTACTGCTCCATATTATCACAATCTATTTTAGTCCTGCAGAAAATAATGGCTTGATCCATCTTGTGCTCTTTGATTGCCCGAACAGTGTATTCTCCTTTTAGAATTTTAATAGCTTCAGACCACATTTCTAAATAAAAATAAAGAAGTTATTTCACTCAAATTGTTTAAAAAACATTAAGAACCTTTGATGCTGCATATCCTTGAACTTCTTTAGCCTTCAAGCAGACAGTTAAACTTTTATCATTAGAGCAAGTAAGCTAAACCTTCAGTTTCTACCTCTCCCCTCCATGGTCCAAGGTGATATAGCACAGAAAAACAAAAACACTCAGAAATTTCAGGTTTCATATACACACCAACAAACACTTGTCTACAAATCTGCAAAATATATATTCAAGTCTCCTTCCCACTCCCCAGTTACAGAAAGTCATTTCTCTTCAAGACTATGAGAATGTAGAAATAAAATTTCAGAGGAACATGACTCAAGGCCATTATCTACTACAATTTACCTTTATTTCAAAACATTTACAAAAATTTAGCAAACAGTTTCTTAGTGTTGCTCATTACCTGGAGTGTTAGCACCAGGGTCTTGTATTGTCTTTTGCATGTACTTCATCAGTCTAGGAAAAAAACAAACAAAAAAGCCCCCCAAGTCAGTAGTCCATTCTTCACAGCAAAACACTTAACTCCATTAACTTATAACTAGGAAGAAATGAAAACTGAGAAGTAGTCTTAGCATTCTGTTCTCCCATCAATCATGTTTACCTACCATTAGCTAAAGGAAAGTCTTGTGTTTAAGCACACAAAACTTATTCATAAAAAAGGGCAATGAAACTATTTATGTAGACACTGGATAGGAAACACTTTTGAACAAAGTGTAGAATTGCCAACACCCAAATAAACCTGAATAAAAATATACTGTAAAATATGGTTAAATAATATAAACAGTAGTTCCTTGTCTCTTCCTCTATGCTAGGCTGAATCAGATACAAACTTAAAATCCTAAAGAAATAAACTCATACTAAAACTTAATGAAAAGGTATTAACATGTGACAAACAGAGGTTCCAAAGACAAAGAGGGATTAAGAAAACCTATAGACTTGTAACTGTGCCAGTGTTGCCAAGAACAAAATATGGTTCCAGGTTATCCAGAATTTGAATACTAAATACCTGAACCTTCTCACATGAATAGGTGTCAGGTGAATGCAGAATCTGGAGTCTCAAATGAAGGTCTGATATGAAATCCATTCCTGCAAAAACTGCTCATCTCACATGGGTTGGAGACAGAATTACCTTACAGAATGATCCACCTTGGCAGGTTTATTTCCTCCTGCCAAGTCAGGAAAGAGGTTCTAAGCACAGTTAGGCCATGGACCATTAGCTGTGAAATGACTGAAAAAGCACACTGCCATTGTTCTCTAGTGCAAATCAGACTGTTACTCTATCAAAGCTCTTCAATCGTGTTTGTAACACTGAGCTGTTCAGAAACAGTGTTATGACATCACTGACAGGTGCTCATTTCAGATTAAGCTGTTTCAATAGTCAGCAAAGATCCTTCAACATTAGGCCCCTGTTCTGAAGGTAAAATAAGCAAAAAAATGGACAAATAACCTCAATTTTCACTTACTCTGATATGATTCTTGCCGAGCCGTTCCCAGAGTTTATCAGCTTTTGGATTCACAGGCACAACTACGTGGTGTACAGTTTCAGGGACAGAATCTTCTCCTTTCAAATCAACCCAGGTAGGAAAATGCATGATTTTCTCTGACAGTTTTTTCACATCAAAAGAATGCAGTGTTGCAGAGCACACAATCACCTGAGGAGAGTCATATGGATACTACTGATGATAAGATCCTCTTAGTCCAAAAAAGGTGGGAGTAGAACAGGCTGAATGTTATGTACGAATAGCATAATGTAGCACAACAGAGAGTTTGGACTTCCTCATCACAGGAACCACTCAGTTGGCAAAGAATCAGGACACAAAATAAGTTGCTTAACTATTTTCTTACAAAGGCCCAAATAAATTAGTAGGAAGAATGGAAAAACTAGTAGGAAGAATGAAAAGAAGGTGGATGAATCAGGGTTGTTAACACATTAGAAATCAAAGTACGTATCCAGTCATGTTTGCTATTCTTATATCTAAATAACTCAAATTAAATTGTAAACTGCTGAACACTAGGCCTTCAACATCTAGAATGCTAAAAATATAGTACAGGCAATTACTGAACTCACTGAACACATGTTAGTTTTGGACAAAAGCTTCAGCAAACTCCACTTCAAAGAAGCATATTCCATGCCAAATGACTCAACAACTGAAAGCAGAGCATACCACACGTCCCCCCAAAAATTCAAGCACACAAAACAAACAAACAAAAAATACCACTCCACAACAACAACAAAAAAAAGCAAATCCCAAACATTTTATACCTGAAGTCTCTTTCCATCTGAGGTTATCTGAGGAATTTGACTGTGGATCCTGTTTATGAAATCTGAATAACCTTGAAGGAGAAGGCCATCCTGTGCAGGGATGAAATAAAAGAGATGAAGCTGCAAATCTTCTCTCACATTTCTCAGTCATTACACTTGAGTTAGATAAGCAATACACTCCTACTCTCAGAAGTTCTTGCTTTTAATTAGTTGGGCAGGTAAATGCATGGCAGGGATATTATGACTAAGGAGAAAAAGTCCAGTAAAAATGTGGAGCATTTACACTATAGCTGCTGTGCTTCACAGGAAGCTCAGCAGCTACTCCTAGCTAACACCCCAAGCCATTTGATTTTTGTGAATATTCAGCTGTACTACAACAGATCAGTGATGCCTGTATTTCACAGAATATTGAGTACAACATTCACTGGCTTCAAGACCTGCTGGGTTAACTAACACTCATATTTTGTCTTTGTCCTTGAAGTTCCCTGCAGTGACAGGGACAGACTTAAGTACCTTAAAGATATAATTTGAAATATATTTTTCTATATAGAAAAATTATGAACAGATCTAACAGAGAGACCATCAGGGCAGGGACAAAAAAAAGTGGGTTACTGTGGTTGCAAACAATGAGAGGATTAAGCTGGAACAGCCTAGAGGTATCTAACTGAATTATCAAATACTATAGAGCAATCATGTTTTACTTTTCTTGCAAATATCATATTGCATTTAAGAACAGAATTTAAGTAGCACTTAATTCTCTACATACAGCTTCATCCAGAACCAGGAATCTAACTTGAGATAAATTAATCTTCCCCGTTGCGAATCAGGTCATCCAGCCTTCCAGGGGTTCCAACGACAATATCCACCTATGAAGTACATAAAGAGTATGAGTTGGTCCTGTAACTAACTAGAGACATTAGAAGTTTTATCTAAGCTTAACATTAGGAGACAATTATCAATATAATGCTTCATCTTCCATTAATTATAACTTCATAAAATCCTAGAGTAATTTGAGTTGGAGGGATCTCTCAAGATCATCCCGTCTCCACTCCCCACCTTCACATGCATATCAAGAACAATTTCCAAGTTACTTTAGGTAGCTGCCTAATACAATTTTCCCTTCTGGAAAGGGATCCTACAACCTCATCTCTGAGCAACCTGCATTTGGTTCTATTATTTCATTAGCAGAATCTACCTTAGGGAGGAAAAGCATTCCTTTATCTGGGAAGTGCTGTGCCCATTTTTCCTTCCCTGAACCCCAAGCTGTATAATTTTGTTACCTAAAGCCAACAAACAGATTTGTTTTTAAATGAGGATAAATTTTTCTCACGGTGGAAGGATGCAAAGTCTTTCAACTATAGAAATAACTGAAGGTTTTGTCAGACAGAAGGGTTCACAATCAAGAATTCAGCATTCACATGGAAGTCAAATAATCTTCCAGTTCAAGTAGACTTATTAGAAAATTTATATTTTGGCAGCTAGAAGCACTAAAAATTTATCAATAGTGATGAATTTTCACTTCCAAAAGTGAATCTTAAATAAAAGCCATGACCCTGTGACTCTGTTCTCCCTACAGTGTGAATGAATCAATTGTACATTTCCATGCTGCTGAAACCAGACCACTTCTTTCTATGTAGGACTGGCTTGTAGTGTAGGTTTCTCTTGATAACTGCAGACTATTTTTATTCACAAGAAAATGGAAGAGAAGTTAATAGGAAAACTGTCTTGTTGGTTAAGGACAAATGGCAAACAATTACACTTTTATTTTAAGATTTTCAGGAGTACTCAGGCTTCAACAGAATTTGACTAAGTACTGTAAGTACTTGTATGTACTTATACAAGACATGGAAGCAAAGGAACAACTGCCAGGTGCAACATGAGCTTGCTGTACATTTTCTTTAAAATACCTTTTAAATTTATTATTCTTATTACATGAGTCACTACCATTAATATCCTCTAGCAACATCATAAATTACTTGGAACCTAAACCCAAGAAATCATATGAAAAAAATTCAACTTACGCCTTGTTCCAGTACTGAGAGTTGATCCCTTGCAGCAACTCCACCAATAATTAGCAGTTCCCTAAAATTACATCAATATTTTTGACATTTACCCATTTATTATATTCAGAAGGTAAACTAAACATCTGTCTGAAGACTAATTATTTTATTGACAGCTGAAAACAGCTCCGAACAGTAATTTTAAGAACAAAACATTATAAAAAATTTGTTTTGAAATTCACCCTTTCATATGTAGTGTATTGTATTTCAAGTTAAAGTTTCTGTATTTGAATGTGATTATTTATCACTGTTGTATTAAACAAATTAGCACTTTAGCTAATTTAATCTTACAATAAATGTTTCTAAAAAATCTCAAAAATAATATAACTTAGTTCAATAAAGTTGCCTGTGTCCTTGAAAGTTAGAAATGCAAATAACAGCAAACTAAATTAATCTTTCATTGTAGCTTGCCCATTCCTACTGCTTAGTCCCAGCAATTCTAGTAAATGCACTCTTGCAAACAGACTGCAGTTTAGAATTGGGAAATGTTTATGCTTTAAAAGCACAGTCCAAGCACAGACAACTTAAAACCAAAGCAATTTATAGACAATTTGTTCTTCAGAATTGCATCTCCATGCTAATTTGTGCCATAAGCACATTAACTAAAGAAAGCAGACTGTATATAACTATTTGATGGAGATGAAGAACAAACAAAATGAAGGAGTAGAGGGAGATAGGGGCATAGGAAAATGTTTAGGAAAGAAGGCCAGTAAGCAGATAATGTTTTTAGCCAAGAAAAGTATGTGAAGTACCATACTATTTATCACTGATAATTAAAAAAACCCCTACCCACCAAATTCGTTATATGACAAGAAGGCAGCCCACAGATAAAACATACCAAAAATCCCCTAAGGTCTAACTTCATCGGGAGTTGCAAAGTCAGAAGTTTGGTTGGTAGCAGATTATTACTGATATTATTATCAGCAGCACTGCAGATTATGGTTCACTCAGCTACAAAGGGGAACCAGCCCCCCATCTCCCCAAGAAGTTACATCCATAGAAAATACCATAAATGGAACTAACAAACTCACTATTACCTTAATTTGGGATTATCAACGTATTTTTTGAACTGCTTCACATTGTTCAAAGTTTGTTCTGCCAGCTCTCTTGATGGTTCTACAATCAATGCTTTTGGAGCATTTGGAAGGTTCTGTGCTTGAACCACTTGTGCACTTCCTAAGTGGAAAAAAAAATCAACATTAAGACAAACTACATTCTTATTCTGGAATTTTTTTACTGAAAACACATTTGGATTTTCTATTAGCAATTAAAATCTAATAACTTTAATTGCTCCTTTAAAAGGTGTTGTGACTGCTCTCTCAATTATGAATAACTTCAGAATAATGATCAGAACTTACAAGTGGGTGTACTGGCCATGCAGGATATAAAGACCTACATATTTTTAAGATAACACTGCTGAAAAACTTAGCTGGACTTTTCATGTGATGTACTTCTAAATTCATAGTATTAAAGACTATTGGTGATTTAAGAGCAAGACAATCTGGTACACTTTCAGAAAAGCACCAGTATTTCTTCATTACTGCTGCACTCAAGATCTTTCTGATCACAATTAAAGGGACCAAAAGATGCTTGGTAACACAACCTGAATACAGAAACAAGAGAAGTTTGTAAAAATCTAACCTACCTGAGTGCTGTGATTTTACAACACTACCCTCAGGAGCCTTGCAAAGACCAACATATCCATCTTTTGGTGGAAACTTGAAATCTTCTTCACCAAAATTGAATTTCAATTCAGCATTCTAGGTTTCAACAAAGTTGTGTCATATACATAGATTCAAGAGACCAGATAAAATGAGAAACAACTCAGTAATAAAAAACCATATAGACAAGGGGATGGGGAAGATCTTTTCATCTCCAATCTTATCCTCTTTCCCAAGTTGCTGGGACTTAAAAAAAACCCAACCAAACAAACAAACAGAAAAAAGCCAATAAAAAAACCAAAGCAATTTCCTCTGAAGTTGTACATTTCTCTAACCACTGAAAGGTTTTGCTAAAATCTTTACTGCTTGAGAGATAGACGTAAAAAGACTAACTCAGAAAGACATAGTATTACATTAAAGTAAGTTCAGAACAAATGAAAAAGGATATCTGACTTTCAAGCTATTTGTTTGTATCAGAATGGCAGCATACCAAAGTTTAATACACACAACATAGCACTGTTATTAGGAATTAGTTATCCATGTTATTCTACCTATAAATTCAAGATTAAAATTCGAATTTAAACATTTAGCTTTAAATGGTACTCAAAGCTAACGCACACATATTACTCCAGTAGTGAATACTGGTAAACCAAAGAAAACTGACCTTACATGCACAACTGTAGTAACTGTAAGTGGCTATGCAAATTTTATACTTAAGTAGCTCATTAACAAACCCAGAAAAATTATAATAATTTTGGACATCTCTAAATATTCCTGTTACCTTCAGTACACAAGCTGCAAAAAGTGCTTGGTTCCTTATATGTGGTGGGATTTCAAATGCAAGGCCAAGGTCCTTCCCTGAAAGTAGGGTTACTTCAGTCAGACTCTGCAAGTGCACGTGTTCCTCTCCCTCCCCTCACTGACAGCATCCAAATAAAATTCCAAAGAAAGACAATAAAACTTACCATTTTTGGAAAATTTTATTTGTCCTTTTTCTGTGTCTAGATAACATCCAATTGTATCATGCATAGTGAACTCCTGCAAAAAAAAAAAAAAAAAAAAAGGTCTGTGAAGCTAAGAACATTTTCAGTGCATTAAGAAGACATAGTGCTTATATTCTGTCAGCTTTTAGTTTTCTCACCTCTCCCTAACAAATGCTGATTCTTGAGAGAAGTCAAGCAAGTTCAATTTATTTCAGTAAGACCGTTGTAAATAGAACACATATTTTTATTTGATTACAAGTCTTCAGTAAACTGCCCAATTGATCTTAGGTATTTAAACATTTATCACTGTTTTAAATTTACTACAAAAACCAAACACAACAATGATACATTTAATTCATTTACCTGGAAGTATTCTGCATTATGGAAAAGCACATTAGTCACGCACTAGTCAATGTAAATCTAAGCTTAGAACACCAAACATGTCATCAGAACCTGTAGTTTGACTAGAATAAAAAACGAACTCTTGAAGATGATGCTATATGCATGTTATGTATAGTTAAGTGCTTTACTTATCTTGAGATCTGTTGATGTTAAAGGTATTCAGTAACATCTATATATTATAAAGTGCTTCTCATCAACAGCTCAAGAGTGACTATTAAACAAGATACAGTAGCCATAAAAACTGCAGGTTTTATGACATTGAGTTTATTACTACCACAAAAAGACTTGAGTTTCTGCTGTAAAACTTCTTCATATCAATTATGTTTAAGCATCTCAGTTCCACTGCTAAACTACACAAAAACCACTACAGATATTCTCAGCAGACACTTCAGAAGTGTACATCAAGGTAATGGCAAACCCAACTCAATAGCTATCAGTAGTGTACACTGTGTCATATTAGCAATTAATAATGCCCTTTGACAGATTACAGAGCTGTGCAATTATTTCTATTTTAATTTCTATTAAACAGAATACAGTGCCCTCACTTGGATATTCACAGTGTATACAGACAGGTTGATTTATTCAAGCTAAAACTGAAGTAAACCAAGACAAATCTCAAGAGGTCAATTAACTTTTAACCTGTAATACACAGCAAAATTTTACTAAGTAAGAGTCAATATAATTGCATCCTAACCACTATCATGTCTCAAGCTTATAACTGCTTTTTTGAATCTTTTAATAAGCTTTTATCTAAAATTGCTTCAATGTTCCACTCTTCTTTTGCCCAGTGAGTCTCCCTTAGCAGTGAGTACTATTTCAAAAGACAGTTGATTTTAACAGCATAAAACTAACTTGAAAAACTTTTAATACCAATTGCAATTCAAGCTTACCTCACCATAGCTGTCAAATTGCTTGTTGTGAGATTTCTTACCAGTGCCACCAAAGCCAAAGCCAAATTTATCAGTTCCTGAAGACAAGAAAATAGGCTTTTATCTTTTGGTTGACAGGCTATGCTTTTTTCTCTTGGTATTAGCAACTGAAATCTCCAACATTACCACATAAACATATAATACACAGTGCTAACTACAGATTTCTGATCTGGATGTACATCAAACTAGTACTTTTGCAGCAGTACATTTATTGATTTTACCAGCCTCCAATCATCTTCATTAAAAAAAAAAAAAAAGGACATAAAAAGGCAGAAAATCACAGAAGACAAGAAAACGCTGCCATCACCAAAGATTTCCCCTTACAAGAAGTAAAATACTTACACAAATATTTCCAACTCTCTGATACTGGGATCCTTCCCAAGGAGTCCATTCTATCCACCACTGAAACAGGACTCCACCCATTCTATGTCAATATAAAAACTACCTATAGATTCTTCAGAAGGAAACTCACCCAGATCTAGTGAAGCCTGCATAGTTGACCAACCAACTCTGCACAAGCCTTGGTCATGACAGGAAACTTCATAGTAGTATTTCCCTTTAAAAGAAAAATAAAGGATGTAATACAATACCCAAATTCATTGAGGTGGTTTCAGTCTTGCCACTTCCAAGCCCATACAAACCTAACATTCCCAGTCCTGCTAAAAAGTGTCATAAAATGCCGTACTGTGTTTGTGTGAAAAGGCTGTGTGTGTACCCATGCATGGAATAAAGAGCAGGCAAAAGAGACACAGTACACACTGAGAGGTAGTGTGTGAAAGGCTCCAAAGGAGTGACAAGCAGGAGAGAAGACTGCTCCTACTGATTGCAAGGGAACTGATAAACTCAGGACACAAAGTTCTGCAGAATCAACACCAGACCACCAGCATGCCCCAGCATCAACAACTGCTTGTGCCACTTGAAGCACACTCAGCTGGCTGTTATGGACACAAAAACTACAGAATTATCTGCACACCCCATGAAAGAGACTGTTTAGGGTCTTTCTGAACACACACCTTGAACCACTGGAGTATCAGGATGACTCTGCTTCTGAGTCAAGTGCTGGGGTTGGCCTCTCAACTACTGCTACAACCACAGAATCATGAAGTTTTTGTATGCATACATCTGTGTGAAGTCTGTGAGGAATCAACTCAAAAAAAATTTCCTAAAAAAATGCGTTCTGATGAATATTAGTTATGATTCTGCCTCCTTCAACTCAGTCTCCAATTGATGCCTGAAGAGTTTTAGCTTTCTATGGATACTTCATGCATTTGTAGCTTACTAGATTGTTAAATGCCTAGGTATAACTTTAGTACTTTTCCAGCTTTCGTTCCCACTATGAACTAAGTCTTTGATGCATTCTTAAAATTTTGTTTTGCCTGCTAAGTTCACCAAAAATATTTTATTCTGTGCCATGTATCATAGAAATAATAAAGGTAGAGTCAGAGGACCAGGGTGGAGGACTTCAAGGAGGCAGAACCAAGGGGGATTACCTAACCAACTGCTCCTCTTACTGGACAATATTGGCTGGATATTCTAACTGCCTGATCTTATAAAACTGCATTAATCTAGCGTGGAGCATAGTTTTCACCATATTATGTACTTGAAGGCTTTCAAGTAAACGTTTGCTTTTCTATTATCATTTTAACGTCATTAGGGAAGGTTTTGTTCTATTTCCAGGCATCACTATGAGGGAAATGGTAGTTTACAACACAAGGAGAACAAAACAGAGGCATTTGTCATTTCAAAGTCTTAAGTTACTAAATTTGCTCAGATGGATAGAAAGCTCTTAACGCAACCATCTACATTAACAATGGGCAAAAAGCAAGCATTTCAGCTCAAACTTTTCTAGAAAAGTATTTAAAACACATCACTTTGTATCTACCTTTAGTCACGCCTCTAGTTGCTCTGCATCCATGCCATTCCTTTATCTCTCTGCTTTGACAACACAAACCATCTGATCCAATTGCTGAAAATAACAAGACAGTTTTAGTAAAAGAAACTACCTAACTGCTTTTAAAAGAAAATTTCATGCATGCTTTCCTCTAGTTTTATTCTTTTTTACAAAGCAAACGTTCTCAAGTGAACAGCAGAACAACTCACCAAAAGCTGATCCTCTGTCATAGGGGTTCATTTGCCATTTATTGAGCACTAAGTTTGACAGACAATAAGAGAAAAAGCATTAAATCAACAAAGCAAGCCTGAAAAATTCAAATTAGAAGTTCAAATTGTTTCTACAGTGTTTGGCTTAATTTTCTGGGGGAATAGCTTTGTTCCAATTAAATTCATATGAGCTCAATATGAAAGCCTGAAGGAGGGGCACAAATGCTTAATGAAAAAGTAGTCTATGGAAGTCTAAATTATTTCATTAAGAAGAGCACAGCTTAAGTTTCTTAAAAATGCAACTGAAAACAGTGAAGACTTATAAAATAAGGCAGTTTCACACAATGACAATCAAATTCAGACAGAAAATATTCAAAACTACATTAAAAACAAATTTGAAATGCACTATTTGCCATTTCTGTTCCAATCTTACATGAAGGTATTTTTCAGGCTGTAAGTTAAAATGTCATTACTAAGTAAGATACATGCACACAGAATTTCTGCATTCATTTTTCGTATGCCCAACAACATGCTGTAATATAATCTAGGCATGATTTTAAAAAAACCCAGATGTCGTTTCAATTAGGTTTACTGAGTGCAGACATACTACATTCTCTCAAGGAGGATTTTAACTTTTTTTTTTTTTAAGTTGACTTTACTGTCACGAATGTAACAGTAGTTATGACAACTTCTGTAACAGCTTCAGAGTGTTATTCGTGCAAATACTGTTCACTTACATAAAACCCAATCTTATCAATACCATAGTTATTTGCTTTACAGTTCCAAGCTTAATTAAATGAATGTATAATAGACTTCTAAATACTCTGAGAATGTTATCATGGTTGCAATCCATTCTATATAGCTGAGTTCTGGCCCTGTGCATTTCCTTCTCAATTCAATGCTTACTAGAACAAACTGTAGCAACTCAAGATGTTGTTATTCAATTCCACACCTAGGCAAGTGCCAAAAGGAACACAGCAGCCCTACTCATCACAGCAGAATTGAAAGATCCTACACTGTTACCCCAGACACACAAAAATATGCTTGAGCCTAGAACAGTTTTCTGTTCAAGCTCACTTAAGAGGCCCCAACTCCATGGTGTCATAGCTGGTCTCACCTATTCCTGCAAGAGAATGATGTTTTTTAACTCCTTCTTTTAAGGCAGACACCACCACCACTTCATATCTTGCAAGGCATTAACCTAGTATGGCTTTCAGAAGAACACTGGAAAGCAATGTGCAGATCAGACAGCCTCAAGCTGAAAATAAGAGCATTACTAAGAGTCTGCAGTGCAATGCACACCAGTTCTTCCCATGATTCTACCAGTAAATTTATATTCACTGTTTAATAAAACACTGAATGATGATATTCTATGTACATTATCCCAAATTACTGAAAAAAATACTTATCTAATTGCAGGTTAACTTTACTTTTTAAAATAATTAAATCAACATGAGTTAGCAGAGCTTTCAATTTAAGAAGTGCGGCAACTAAAAACTTACCTGCCCCTCCAGTTTTAATAGTGGCTTTTCCTTTCTTGCCTTCCATTTGGTCTTTCAGTGTTTCATAAACAATCTGGATAACTGGAATGCTGAAAGCCTAAAATGAAAAGTTATTTTCATTCTACAAGTTATACACTTATTTCCAGACTTCTTTTTGGGTGCAATACCCACAGCCAGAAACACTGAAATACATTTCTACATATATGTTAGTAAAGAGCATTACCAATAATGCTTAAACACATATGCACATTCTCTCTGCATATATGCATACATGCCATCTCTCACCACTTAAAGACTTTTACTTTCTGCTAATTTAAACTTGATTACTTACACCCGTTTTCCCACTCCCGGTTTCAGCAGCCTATAGGAAGAAAAATACAAGAGTTTCACCAGGACTGTAAGGATTGTTCTAGAATTCTGTTTTGATAAACTAAGTTTATTTCTTAGGAAGTACTATTTTGGTTTATGGAATGGACAACACAGAGATCCATAAAAGATATGATGGACAAGGCATATGATAAACACAATGATACTTTCAGGGTTATTGATACTGCAGCATTGGCTTAGGCAGTATGAGCATGTTCCATACAGAGCTGTGTCAGGTATTTACAGCCAAAAGGAGAATAGATGAGATCAGACAGCCCTGATTCATGTGGCAGTGCCTGTCAAGACGTCAAAAAATAAAGCCTAATTCTTGCAGAATTTCATCTGCAAGAACAGCTGGAAACACAGCAGGAGCTCAGAGGTTTAACCTGAAGAATATACTTTCTGTTGAAGTAGGACAGAAGAGCTAGTTCTAACTATGGACCCGCCAGAAAAGAACAAAATTGATCAAACAACCAACAACTAAAACGATTCCTATGATTTCTATGAATAGGGCTATCCTGCATACATACCATCAGTACATCACCACCTCCCAAGATCAGCGGGATGGATTCTGCTTGGATGTCTGTAGGGAGACTACAGGAAAGAACGCATTAGCACAAGGTAATGTTCTACATCAGCAGAAAAAGAAATTTTTACTTATACAGAAATTCACAGAAACTGCAGTCATCTGCAAGATAAAGCAGGTAACTGCTATTCTTCCTGGCTTGCAGTGGATTCAGCCGAACCCTGCTAAGAGGGCTACATCAGACATCATTATGCTAAACTAAAAAACTCTTATTAACTATATATTCCTTGTCTTCTTTTCTTCAAAGGAGTTTTTCTTTAGAACCACCTAAGCAGATCTCATTTACATGTTCAAAACTGGAAAACCAAGTAAATATAACTGAACTCAAACAGCGTTTTCAGTCAATCACAGCTAATTAATATTCACGTGACAAAAACTATATACATTAAGTTTGTCCATACTGACAACTTTCTGAATGATAATTCAAAACAAACTCTGAAGTAAAAACATTTTGACTAAGCAAGTAACCAAATACAAGACTAACAACTTTTTTAGAAGACTGACACACAAACATTAAGTTTGAAGAACACAATCATAGACCACAGTCTGGAAACATATACTAAACTAGCATCAATTACATGACAATATTTCATCCAGTAACCCCATGATACATAATAAATAAACCAGAAGCAAAGAGCCTGTTGTGAAACAAAAAAAGTGAAGCACAAGAAGTCATTCTCTGCTTGTCTAAGTCTGAATGTTACGGCTGCAGTCACAGTTTGTATTCTTCACAAAACAGAGACGTGCATGAGATGCAATGACAGGTAAACACACATCCACTTTGCTTTAATATGACAGCAGAGGTGCTTCAAGAAGCATGTCATACATTGCTGAAAGGCAAATTAGAGTTTGACACACTCCTACTTACAGCCAGTCCATCTCCTCTACTGCTTGAGCTATCTCAGGCATAACACCCATTTCTGTAAGACAAACAAAATAGGATCAAGAAGTGTTATTAACCTCACATTGCCCAAAAGATTGCCAAGCATCAACACTTCCAGCTACAGACACAAGCATGGAAAACCACTCTTTTTGGCATATGCAGCCTTCACTCCAGCACACAGTGCTAGAAACATTCTCCCTTCCTCACAGGCAGCTTTAAGAGCTGTCCCCATTTAGAACACAGTAAGTCAAGCATACACAGGGCACAAGGGCAGGTGCAGACATGGCAGCAAGCAAACACACTGGGAACAGAGCACCATTTCGAGGGCAAGGTACTTCTCTTGGCACCTTTATGGAAACTGTCCATGTAGACAACAGGGAAGACTTTGTTAATCACAAATACCCAACTTTCTCTGCAACTGAGGTGCAAACAGTAGAACAAACCTGTATCCTGTAAGGATGCCAGCTCACCAAAACTTGCCTGATCCACTTACAGCATGTACAATAAAAAGACAATGCTTTGATTTTGATAAAAGTATTAATTACATCCACCTTTGAAAGGTTTCTTCCTTGGATACCCCTTCAAACTCTTACCAAGATCTGATGGTTGTACCTCAGACACAAGTTAAATAAGGAGCAAAATGCTTGTACGTTGAAAAACAACTCCTCTGTATTTAAAAAGGAAAATGAAGGAAACCTGCAGCTATTCAATATGGGCAAGAGGAAAGCAGATCCTAAGCAACCCAAATGAAGGTGGCATGCCATCAAAATAACAATTTATCTGTTGGTCATCTCTTTGAGTACATAAGATTACTCTAAATCAATTCCTTCAACTATAAATATGCACCTTTCCAGGCAGAGGTTTTACACAGTGGCCTCTGCACTGCCACATGCAGGGTTTCAGACACAGCATGCACATGCACACACACTGAACTGGGCTGGTGCAGATGGATGTGTACAGCCAAAAATTATTCTTCTACTTGCTATAACACAATGCTATAAGAAACGAATTTTATTTATAATGTGATTTCAGAAAGCTGTAATATTTTCAAGTGCTGGCCTATACTTCTACAAAAGTAGGCAATTACACAAGCAACAAAGTCAATAGCAATCAAAATAAATTCTTACTGATTGAAAATTAGAAGCAAATACATAGATATTTTTTCTCATATACTTCCAACTCACACAGCTTAATTCAATATAAAGTACAAGAATTTAATCAAACAATGACATCATGACATCTTCCTCAACTACATCCAAATTAACCCTGCTGCACAGCATCCAAACTGACCTCTAGATCTTGGAAAGAACCTTCAGCATTTTCCCCTCCTTATAAAACGCAAACAGTTCAGTTAAAAGAACAAATATAAAACCCTAAATATATTAAAATTTTACAGAACTCTGATCTTGGCTGGCTGCCTATTTGTACAAATATCTGCATGGGGAAGGGGACACAAAAAGTGATGTTTCCTCCTTTAATAGTAAGCTTTGGATTACACTCTACCACTATATATACATACGTAGCCTATATAATATATATTTTGCTAAATCGTATCACCAAGCAGAGCTCTCTTGTAAAAAGCCAGTTATTATCCACTGCTATACAGAGAACAGTTATGATAAACCCCCTGTTCTTGAAACCAATCAGCATGAGGAACGAGGCTAAATTTTAAGTAGTCCCTTTGCTAGATCCATATATGAAATAAAACCTGCAAAACCATCCCGATAACCACTTCTCACAGCCTACAGAGGCCCGAGGACACAGGGAGAGGCATCTACATCCCCCGCAGGCCTCGCAAGCTCCAGCCTGACAGATGACCAGCCACGCACTGCCGCGGGCCAGGCTGGGAGGGCCCGAGGAGCTTTCCCCGGCGCCGCGGGGAGCCCGGGAGCCGGCGGGCAGAGGCGAGCGGCTCCCGCAGGCTCCCGCAGGCTCCCTGGGCCGGGAGGCCGCGGCCCCGCGCCACGTACCCGAGAAGGCGGCCATCTTCGCCCCGGGCGCGCGGCGAGCAGCGCGGCGCGCAGGCGCGGCCCGAGCGCCGCCTTGTGGGGCCGGGCGGGCGCAGGAGCCGCCGCGCCGCGCGTTCCGCCCGGCCCGCGTGCCCCAGGCGCCTCGGAGCCGTGTGCCAGGCGTGCGCTGATGGGAACGCATTCTTCTCCAGTTTTTACAGAAGTGACCCCAAATTCTGCACCATCTCGTTCTAGGGTAGCTCCTACTGACATTAAACGGGAGGATATTGGGGGTTTTGTAAAGAACAAAATGAGACTGCAAGTGCAGGAATGCAGCTGCTACAGCTGCTTGACGAGCCAGTGGTGCATTCGCCTGCTAAGTGGAAGGCACAGTATGAACTATTGCTTTCTATTGTGAAACACAGCTTCAATCTTTCCGAAGGCAGCATGAGATGGAGACACATCTGGTTCACAGGCCAAAAAACCCCCCAGACAAGCATCTCTGACTATAGTCTGTTGATTACTGTGTTGCAATTTGAATAGTGGTTGGTCCTGGTGGCTCATTTCAAGATCTTTTTTAAACCTTGCTAAGCCCTACTGGCTGTTAACTTATGCTGTAGAAACTGGTGTCATGCAGAGAAAAATACAGCAGGGAATTTTATACCTTTCATACCAGGCTGTTTACATTGCAATGGTTTCTCATGTATTAGTAATTCCTTTGGGAGTATCTTCCTTTGATGTGCCTCTTTTCTTTCACTATTATTCTCCATATCTGTCAATCATTAGTTTGCTTGCTTTCAGATAAATGACAAAACAAGTGATTTTTTAAAGGCACAGATATGAATAATGTACAGATTCAACCACGACTCCAAGAAAACCTGTTTGTAGACCTTGATATCAATATATACTCCTGCTTGTTGGTGTGGAATGTGAAGTGTAATTTACTATAAATCTCCCACAATTCTTTGAAACTTACAAACACGATGTTGTACTATTTACTACTGCTTTACAAGCTACATTGTCAAATACAGTTAAAAATATAGAAACAGTAAAAAGGCATTTTTTCATATTGCCCTGAATCCCTAGTTTCAGAATTTGAATTTTTGTTTAACCTAATTCTAGGCTGCACAGTTGCCTACAAGAACTTACTAAACACAAGCAAAAATTAGATTGCAGGAGCTGAAGTGTCAGGATGTGAAGCAATTTTATTTCTATTTTACAAATGCTTTATGAAGTAGCAGGAAAGAAGCTGAAAGATCAGTTCTTTTATAATTATTTCACAGAACCAATTCGGTTGGGAAAGAGCTCTGAGATCGAATGCAACCTGTGACAGAACACCACCACATCAACCAGAGCATGGCACTGAGCGCCGTGCCCAGTGTTCCCTCAAACTGCTCCATGGATATAGGCTTCTCCAACTCTCTGGGCAGCCCATTTCAATGCTTAACAACTCTTTTTGTGAAGAAATCCTTCCTGGTGTCCAGCCTGAATCTCCCCTGGTGCAGCTTGAGGCTGTCCTCTCATTATATTCCTTCTTGCCTGGGAGGAGAGACCAAACCTCGCCTGGCTGCTGGCTCTAGAGAGTTAAGGTCATTCCTGAGCCTCCTTTTCTCCAGGCTAAACACCCCTGGCTCCCTCAGCTGCTCATCAGAGTTGTGCCCCAGGCCCTTCCCCAGCTCCATTGCATTCTCTGGACACACACCAGCCCCTCAATGTCCTTCCTGGTGCGAGGGGCCCAGGACTTACAAACAATCTCATTTTATCTGCTTGAGAGAGCTGAACGCTAGGAACTCCAACTTGTAGGACTGAAATATTTAAAGTCCAACGCAGCACCATTAAAGCTGGAAGAACAACTTGCTTGAAATCCACCTTTTGCTTTTTCCCCATTTATTGCCGCTATTCCGTAAGGGCTCAATGCACAGCCCGAGGTCCGGCCCGCTCGGGGCCGGCGCCGCGCGAGTTAAACGCGGCGCGGTTTGGCCCCCGCCGGGCGCCGTCGCCGCGGCGGCGCGGGCAGGGCGGGACGGGCCGGCATGGCCGCCGCCGGCGGGGACAGCGGCGGGGCTGCCCGGGAGCGCACGGCCGGCACCGGCGAGCAGGCGGAGGACGGGGAGGAGAACATCCTCTACGACCTGCTGGTCAACACCGAGTGGCCTCCGGAGACGGAGGTGCAGGTGCGTGCGGCGCGGCGGCGGCGGGCGGGGGTGGGGACCGGCCACGTTGGCGCGGGCGGGGACGCGGGGGCGCCCCGGGCTGCTGGAGGCTGCTGGAGGCTGCTGGTGCCTGCAGGGAGGCTCAACGGGATGCCCGCCGTGTTCCTGGCGGGGACACGGGGTGTCCGTGCGGCCATTGTCCCCTTGTGCCTTCGTGTCACTTAATTCCCACCCTGGCATGTGCCACCTGGGGTGCCCTGAAGTGTTTCTGGCTTATTGAACAACGTGTATCGGGTGTGACTGTAGAGCTGACACAAGCGAAGCTATGGTGAATGCAGTCCAAGTCTCATCCCTAGAAACTGCTGTACAGAGAGCTGTGCAATCTGTCCTGGTGGAAACAGGACTTAGATCCTCTCTCTGGACCTCTGAAGTAGTATGGTTCTGTCTGTATTTGCACGAGTGGGGTAACAGGGGCAATACTTAAAAAATATATTTCACTTTATGTCCACAATGCGTGCAAATGGATGCTAGTGCTTGAGAAATCAGAAAACACTGTCCTTGTACTTCAGGATTTTAGTTGTTTCTATCTGCTGTTCTTCCCGGGTCCCCAGAAAAGCTGAAAAGCTCTTTCATCTTTCCGTTTCCATGTTTTCCTCTGCAGTGTGCTGAGCTTCCTGCCTCTATGTCTACTCTTGTCCGACTTGAATAGAGGATGCAAACAATGTGGTTTTTTTTCCTTTCTTGTAGTGGCTTTTAAGTCCACTGAAGTTTTTAACGCATTTCCCATTGAAAGTTGTTAATAGAAGCATTATAATAAAGTTTTATGCTTAATGAGAACGACTGAACAGAGGAGATGTAAAAACATCACAAGTGGAGGAGTGTACCTGTTAAAAATTACTAGAGCTATGCTGAAAAGAAATAGGTTTCCATTTGTCAGAATGATTTTTTTTGTTGGTGGTGCTCTTGATCTGTAAATCCTCAGTTGCAGCAACAGATACGGGTATTTACATATGTATTTATATATATATACCAGTTACTCACTGAATAGGTTATTTGTATAGATGAACTGATAGTTGCACCTGTTTTAATTTGTGTTTTGAGAAATGGTAAATAGTCTTTGTTTTTAGTAACATATGGAAACAATTTTCCCGTTGCAAACCTTGAGGAGTACTCAAGTATGATGACATGAGACTGTGGTTCTTCTACAGCCGTGTAAAGGGGGCACATTTCTGACAAGTTTCTGCTTCCTTAGTGTTTTTAAGGTGTATGGTAAGTTGATTAAAGATTGGTTGCTCTGAGAAACAATCGTGTTGCTTCATCTCCTTTTGTTAAGTGGTCCCTCTGGTGCCCTGTAGGTACCAAGGGGGCTGTGAGTAGTGTGCCAGTGAGGTGACATGTCCCTTCAGTGGCAGCATGTGGGGATGCCAATTTAAAATGACTGTGTGACCACACTCTGAGGGTCCTCATCTGCTTTGGTAGTAAGAATTTCTGAGCATCTGACTTGTATTCACTTGTCAGCTTAAGCAGATGGTGCTGGTTATTTTAAACTTGGTATTTCTTGCTATTTGCTTTATTTTTAAGATAATACCTGTTTTCAGTAGCAGAAGTTGGAAGGTTTGAAAATATTATGTTGTATAGTTTAATTGGATTTACATGGTTCTTGGCAACTGTCAGTACTCAAGTGCTCTTCTGATTGTCTTTTTACCATTTTAGTGGGAAATTGATTTTACACGGACAATCATAGGCAAACAGATTATTTTGTCAGTATGAGTCAGTTTTTACCTTAAGGTGACTTAACAGTGATATTGCTTAGGTGGCTGTGACTTTTCCTTTGGAACATCTGTCTCTTTTAATCCTGTTTTTTTCCCACTTTTCAGAAAAAAAATCACACCCTACTTTTTTGTAGAACTGAATCTTTTGAAATAAATGAACGGTAAGGAATGGTAGAATGGGAAAGGAAGTTGAATGCTGCACTGGGAAATGAAATTCAGTATCTTCCTATGCAGTAATCTGGGCTACAGAGCTTAAACTTTTGCAGGTCTTTGTTGACTTTATTTTTCTGTTATTACATTTGTGATGATTAATTTTTAATTGCATAGTACTAGAACTTACAGCTCTAATTATTGGAAGATGAGTCTTGTGATGAAGGTGTAAAGTCATGTTAAATTCAAGATGTTGGTAAAACTGGCATGGATCTTTTAGGTTGAGTGCCCAAAAGTTGCTTTAATTTTAGTTCTTGTCAGTATTGTCATTCACCTGTACTGAGCTTTCCAGTAAGACTTTTTGTTTGGCAGGGAAGGAGGAGTAGGGGGGATGTGAAGGAAACACATAAGAAATTGACTATACCAGAGAAGAAAGTGATAGAGTAGAAATCAAGCAGTCTGTATTCGGGATAGTGATGCCCTTGCATATAATGCACTGTTTGAGAATTCTGAAATATATAATGAGAATAAAAGGAATTTCTGGGTTGTAGATCCGTGAAATAGTGAGTGAAGCATTGGCTGTGGACACGGTTGCAAGAGAGGACTTGTGAAGTGATTTATGGAAATATAGGCAGACTGAACTCTGTTCTTCAATTTATTTTGCAAAATGTATTACCTAGTCTTGTGGGATTTTTTTTTTGGTTACAGTCTAGTGTTTCGAGATTTTCCCAATACCCACCAGCTCTTGTCCTTCCAGTAAGCTTGCACGGTGTGCAAAAAAATCCAAGACTAAGTGGGTGTCTTGTCAGCAAGAAAGTTATTTAGATTTTATTCCTGGAATGCTATAGGGAAGGAGAAGTTGAAGTTGTTTTCTCAAGAAGGAATGAATTAAAAAATAAATACAGCATATCTGGTAACTGTTGCTATTGCTGAAATGGTAAGAATATATTACAAAAAAGTAAAATTCAGATCTTCAGGATTTAATAGTAAATCAGTTTTGAGAAGAGTTTAAGATTTGTGGAATAGCAGCCTGTAGTTTAGGCTTAGGAGCAGACACTTAAAATATTAAAAACATCTAAAAATATGTAAGCAATTTTAGGAAATGTTTTTTGCTGGGAACTTCCTCATAATCCAACAACTTTCAACAAGCTCTGCTTTTAAGGTCCCTAAGGAATTGCAGTTCTCCCTGAGGTACTAGAGTAGCTGTAAGAAATAATTTATGCTCTCACTTATTTTACTGTAATGCCTTCTTATTTCCTGGCTGATCAGCCTGAATGTGGAATGTTATCTATTGGTACAGCTGTGTTTGCTTCTTACATGCTGTGAGATGACAGCCTGGTTATTTGAAAGACTGTTTATGGATTGCAAACTTTGCCTAGAAAACTAGTCTTTACTTCAATAATTTAAATTTGGGAGCCTAAATATTATTTTTTAAGCATAGACATGTTCTAAAATGTTGATAAATTTATCTGTCTTCCAGCGTTTACTGCTTTGTAGGTCGGTGAGGTCTGAATGTTTCAGTTAACAAGAAATTTGCTTTATGTATTGTATATTGAATGGAAGAGAAAATTCAGTCATTGCCTATTCTAATGCTCAGTTTGAGATGCTCTAATATTTTCATTAGAAAGCATGATTGCTTATTTTGAGGATTTGTTTGTGGATCCTTCCTTATTGATTATCCTTGTTCTTGTCTCAGTTTTGTATCTTTTTTCTGCTTCTTACTAACAAATAATTTTACCTCCTCTTATAGATACGAATATACATTTCTGTGTTGTCTTGGATTCCTTTTTTCTGTGTTCAGAGAGTGCTTTCATTTGTATAGTGCCTGTAGTTGTTCCCTCTGCCTTAACAGAGCAGGGCAGGTGGAAAGGCTGTATGAGATGGTATGGAGTAGAGGTGGTTATCTGAGTGGCCAGGTTACATAGGACAGATTGATGTAAAAAGAGGGGTTTTTTTTCAGAAATACTTTATCTTGATGTTCCTGAAACTTCTATGAGCAATCTTTAGGTAGCTTAGCACTTAGATGTTAGCATAGTATGTTGCACACCAAGTACTTTGACTGCGAGGCATTACAGATCACCGTGGCATTTATTTGGCATAAGAAGAATGATTTATAATAGCTTACATGGGAACATATTAAGAAGTCAATGTCTTTTGTTACCACCCAAAGACTGAGGCAAAGCTGAATCAATAGACAATCTGTAGCACATTTTGTTTATTGCATCTTGGCATTTAAATTATTTGGCGTTATATGTTTTAGCTTATGCAATTTAAGTAGGCATTTGATGAAGTAGTGAGCAATAGAAAATACATGAAGAACTTGTAGGCTAGGAGCCAACTAAAATTTAATCAGTGAATGTATGTATGAATATTGTATTTAAGTTAAAAATGTGTGACATGCTGTCTGATGATGATTATTGTAATTGCAGCCAAGAGGCAACAGAAAACATGGCGCATCATTTATCATCACTAGAGCAATTGCAGGTAAATATGTCTTGTTCTTACATTCATGACTTCTAAGACTGTGTGGATTACTTGTAAATTTTGCAATTTCTGCCCTTTAGAGTGCATAATATAATGGAAATAGAGTGCAGGATGTGTTTTCAGGAAAATGTTTTTTGATTGTGAACATGGCTGTGTTATTTTTATGCCAATTTTGCAAGTGTTCTTGTCTCCATGCGTTTGTTGGATCAAATTAATAAATCATACATCTAAGAAGTTAACAAGCTCTCTGTTTTGCAAAATGTACTTGAGCCTTTTTTTTCCCTCTCTTAACATCTACTGCACTGGGCTGTTTGCTAGCAAGTTCTGTGAGGAAGTTTTATATTCTCATGATATTACAATGGATAAACCAAGTGTTGAATGGCAGCAACTGAAGTGAATTTTCATCCAGTAGGAATGTCTCCTAGAATTCCAAAAAGTGTGGAGTGTTTTTTTTTGTTTGTTTGTTTGGTTTTCTTTGTTTTAGATTTGCTGTTTGCATTTATTCTGACATAAGAATTCCTTGGCCTAGTATAGAAGATTTTTTCCCCTCAATAATCTTTTTCTTTAATGAGAATTAGAGATTCCCTATGCAGTGGGCTGGAGGGTGTTTTAAGACTAACAGATACAATTTTTACCTCTTTGCATTGCAGGTCCTGCATTGCTTTTGCTTCGGTACCTCTGGTACAGGTAGGTTTTACAAGAATACTGCTTAATTGTCCTATTTGGTAATGTTTTTATACCATTCCACTTTGATGGAAAGTAATTTTTTATGGGAGTAAAATTGAACACTTGTTTAGAATATTGTCCAAGAAATGTTTAGAATAGCCTCTTTTCATAAATTGAGTCATAGCTGCTTGAGTTGCATCTGAAACCTAAATAGAAGAAGGCTGGTACGTACCAGTTTGACTGTGCATTTATCAGAAACTGAAGCAACCTTGCAGTTGGAATAGGTTTTTCCAGACACATTTGCCCTCTCTGCTTGCAGCTGACATATTGCAGGGTTTTTTCTTAAGTGTCAGTGGCAGATACAATGGCACAATAGGGTTCACTTCCTTTGGAGGAATAATTTTGATTTTTTTTTTTTCTTTGACAATTGAGACTTATACAAAAAGCTTGGTAACTTCTTGAGCAGCACTCATGCCATTTATAAATTTAACATTTGATTCAAAAAGTCATTAAATGGTTGCAGAAATATATTGGAGTAAGTACAATGTTTCTGGAAAGCTCTGTGGTTCTACTACTTAGCAGGTTTGCAGATATCAGTTTCCCCTTTTAAAGGGTAATATGTTGGTTTTGAATTACATGGAAAGGGACATAAATGTATTTTCCTGTGAGACTGTACTGTACTTGAATTTGGCAGGGAATGCTGTTTTCCCTATTGCTGGTGTTCTACTGTATTTTTGTGCACCTATTCCCCCCCACCTTTTCTTGTGAGGAGGTGATGTTTATGGGCACCATACTGTCATGTAAATCTAGTTGTAAAGATTCAGTGGTAGATAGAATTCGCGATACTTTTCTTCCCTCCTTCCAGTAGTCATATTTAAAAGCTAATTTCAAGCTTTTATAATTTATTTTAGTTGCTGTTTTCATGTATTTGATAAATTAGTTTCGGAGGGAGCTTGGGAGGCCTCAAGTTTAAACTCCCACTAAAAGCAGAAGAACACTGAATTCTGACTGGTTTCTTGGAGCTCTGTCCAGCTAAGTCTTAGGAAAGGTTAAAGAATGGAGAAACCAGACTCTCTGTTCAGCCTGTTCAATTGCTTGACTGTCTTCATGGTGAGAAAATCTCCTTGGTTTTGGAATTACAGAGATACTTAGGTTCGAAAGGATCTTTATAGTCAGTGAGTCCAACTGTTACCCCAGCACTTCCAAGTCTTCCAAAGGGTTCATCATGATTTCTTGTGTTCCTGCCATGCACCTCTGTTGCTCCCATCTTCCTGGTAATCTCCTAGGCATCAATCAGAATGCTGCTGTTCAGTCATCCTGAAGCCTTCCCTTCTTCAGGCTAAACAGGTACAATTCCCACAGCATCTGATTTATTGTAGGGCAAGTACTCCAGTGCCCTGATCATATTGGTGCTCCTTCTGTTTACTGGTGATTTTTTATAATGGATGTACCAAAACTGTCTGGTGACCAGAGTGTAAAGAGGGATAAATAAATGATCAGTTCCCTTAATGTGCAGTTTTGTTCTGTTAGTAAAAACAAGGCTGTTGTTAGCCTTTGTCGTTGGCAGGGTGCAGTGTTGATTCATGTTCAGTTGCAAACCCTCTCAGGTAATTGATGGTTGCCTTGAAGCTGAGTTGTCTGGTGTGTGTGTCTCAAGTACTGCATTTGTTCACTGTGTGTTCTGATTTAGCCTAATGGTTTTGGTATTTCAGCCCTGCAAAGTTTTCTCTGCCCACTGGATTGGTTCGTCTGGTTAGTAAGCAGATCAACTGGCACCTCGTACTTGCAAGGTAACCAGCTCCCACACTTTGCCATTTCTGGCAGGAGTGACTGTATTAATGCTTCCTCTGCTCCCCCCCCATCCCCACTGATAGCTGTGCTGAGTTGATATTGTGCTAAAGATGTGTTGTTCTTTCTGATCAAGAGAGATACTGGAAGCTCTCCCAGGTGGCCTCAGTGTCCTACCCAGGGGCTTCTACCTGCTTCCCTTCAGTGACTGCACCTCTCACTCAGGGCTCAATGTCTGTCTAACTTCTGAGGCAGAGTGGCTTGCAGTGCAGTCATTTTCAAATTCAAGTCCTGAATTTGGTTGATTAAAAATAAGCAATTTATATTTGTGAAAAGTGAATGTATATCCTCAAGACTTGTATGCTATTGCATACACATAAGAGTGAGAGTTCCTCCAGCTCTTCTGCAGGAATTTTAGCAACATGAGTGAGATCCCTGGCTTTTAAAAGTAAGCACAAGTATGCAAAGAAAAATGGTTCAGTGGGGAAGGATTTAGTTTGTTGTATGCAAAGACACATAACTTACTGACTTATGATAGTTGTTTATACCAGATAAAGCAATACATAGTTTTGTACGTTGCTGTTCTAAAATTATCTGTAAGCAACATCTTGACTATGATCTCCCTTGCAGTGGGATTTTAGACATTGTTTTAGTGCTGCTGGAAAAGAGTGGCAGATTTCTGTGAAATGAAAGGAATATCATAGCATGGGTATTTTATTTTAAGTAAAAATTTATATTTCCCATTTAATTTTTTTTAAATTTATGAATGAGGTAATTTATATCTAACCATAGAGAAAAGCACCTAGGACTCTGATGCCCACTGTATAAGAAGTGAACTTGAAATGAACTTTCATATATGTTTTTCTTTCAGCAATGGTAAATTGTTGGCAGTTGTTCAAGACCAATGTGTAGAAATCAGGTAACTTAGCATTATCTATTCAGATGTGGAGTTCTGAGGAAGTGTTTCTGGTCATTTGCTAGCAATACTTTTAAAGGATTTTTTTTTGTTTTGTTTTGCCGTGTTATATATTGTGAGATTTTCCATGGAATGATCATAAAAGCAGAGACCTGTTTCTTTTTAGTTGTCAGCCATCCCCCATTTAGAAAAAACAAACCAAACATAAACTGTCCTTGACCCCCCCCAATTACAACAGATGTGTTTATATCTATATCTCTCTCACTCCGTTTTCAAGACGTGAAAGAAAAACAATCAAGATCCTCCAAAATATTCTGCACAAATCATGGTCTTTCTAAGATTTGCCTTTCTGCCCTCTAGAAATTCTCCCCTAAGAAATGGGACAAGGAGCTAGTATCTAGTGTTCTTCTCTGTGGAGTACCTGGCATTGTATAATACTTCACCTTATTTTACAAGTGGTGTGGATTGCTGTAAAGACTGATGCTTTCCCTTTTCTTGTGCACTCTTAACAATAGGCTCTCCTTTGCCAGTTCAAGAGCACATTTAGCTGTAGAACAGATCTTGATTGAGTGTGTTTACTTGCTTCACAAAAATCCATTTGCTAGAAGGTCAGACCTTCCATTTATATGTAAAAGAAGCAAGTGTATGAAAATTGTTCAATCAAAAGTGGTGTGAGCACCATAAACGTCAGCTTAAAGACTATAAAATAAATCTTGTGTTTCAACTGTATTAATGTAACTATATTCTTGCATTGTTTCTAAAATTGTAACCTAGAGAATACTGACTAGGCTTTTTTTTTCCTAAAGTTACGTGAAGCACTGAAATGATGCTGTCCTATTTTGTACAGCATTACAAATAAATGAGAGATGTTGGTATTTATGCAGTTGGAGGAGTGTCTCTAAAATACTGTTATTAACTACTGTAGCTGCCTAATGGTGAAAATTACTATCTACTTTTTTGAACAAGTAGTTAGGAGCATGCAGGCCTCTGAATCGTTCACTTGGAATACTTTTCTAGTGCTCTGTTACAGAAAATTGAATCGTGAGTTTTTCATCTCTAAATTCATATGAGTCTTTTTTTTTTTTTTTTTTGCAGGTCTGCAAAAGATGACTTTGTATCCATAGTTGGAAAATGTCAAGGTATGGCAACCTCTTCATCATTACTGAGTGTCATCATTGTTTATTATTCATATGTTGCTAAATGGTGTTGGTTACTTTAATGATAGTGATACAACGTCTTAGAATTATTGGAAAGAATCTCTTAATAGTTTTGCTCTGTGACTAGCTCCATTACCCTCCCTCTGCCGCTTACTTGTGTGATGATTAATATATGAAACCTGAATCTGAAATAAAATGGTACTTAGAATTAATGGTTCTGGGAGACATAAATGGTTTTTCATTTTTTTACCCTACTCTGAGATCAGCTTGTAATGCTGGCCCTCTGCATTTTTTTGATGCAATTGACTTTTTGTTCTGTTTAAGGCATTGTATTTACTTCTTGCTTTTATTTGTTTTTCATAGTGCCAAAGGATCCTAACCCTCAGTGGAGGAGAGTGGCATGGAGTCATGATTGTACATTACTTGCTTATGCTGAAAGCAGTGGAACAGTCAGGGTGTTTGACCTGATGGGTAGTGAGCTTTTGGTCATTTCACCGGTATGTGCTCTCTCGGGTTAAATACAAATATAGTAGAACTTCTTTTAAGGAGCATGGATGATTTCCACTCTTTGACCTTTTTCAAATGATGACTTAGTTTGTTAGAAATGCTTACAGTATGAATACCATGGAGAAATGGACTATAAAAAGTTTCACTATAATTCATCCATCATCAACAAGAGTCATGTGTAGCCCCTACAACAGCACAAAGGATATGTTTTACATCTGTCTTGGAATTGTGGTGGATCTGTAGGTGCATCAAACAGTGAAAGTATAGAATCACCACAATTTGGTAATAGATGATAAATCTGCACTTTGTATGCAGAGTCAAATTGTAAAGCAAGAAATATTGCTGCCAGGGTACTTTGCTTGGTACGATATTAGATAATATCTGTTGACAGGCCCCACACAATATATTTTCTATTTTGCTTGTTCAAAGGGTGTATTGAACTCGTTTGTGAAGGTGGCTCAAGTATTCTTCCTTAGTATATTATCTTTGCAAACTTTCTAGTAATAAAATTTCTTAAAAATCAAGATAAAAGAAAATGTATTTAGTTTGTAAATACAAACGATGAAACTTTATTTTTTTAAAGTACTGTATAGTTAATTTAACTTTCTAGTTCTTTCAGTAATAAAGACACGTTTTTAAAATCCCTTTTCTCTCCCAACATCTGCCTTCATTTTTGGGTAAAGACAGCAAGTATTCCAGGCGATCTGAGTTACGCTATTGCTGGATTGATCTTCCTAGAATACAAAGCAAGTGCCCAGTGGTCAGCTGAACTCCTTGTTGTTAATTATCGTGGAGAACTGAGAAGTTACCTTGTCAGGTAAGCATGAATTTTGACTTGCTTTGAGAAGGTGCAGTGAACTTTAAAGGAATTCTTTCTACTCTTTAAAGAAAATAAATCTGAACTAATGCATGTATTTCTTTTTCCTGGCATACTTAGCGTTGGAACAAATCAAAGCTTTCAAGAAAGTCATAGTTTCAGCTTTAGCAGCTACTACCCCCATGGGATAACTACTGTCATTTATCATCCTGGTCACAGGTAAGTGTTCTGTTTGCTACAGGACATTGGTATGTAAATGATGAATGAAAAGTGGCAAAATTAGCATTGAAGTGTATTGGATAGGGAGAGGGAGAAAAATCTATTATAAAATTGCTATTTAGGGCATCAGTAATAAAAAATCATGTCTCTTTTTGCTATTAAAGAGGAACTTTAGTTCATCCCTACTTGACTTTCATTAGTCCACTAGTGAAGTTATTTGTTATTTTATAACGTTATATAAACTCCTTTTCTGTTTGGAGTACCTTGTGTAAGCAACATGCACTTTTAGCATGTCAGGAATAGCTTCATAAGAGGTTTCTGAATGTGATGAAAAGATTAGTAAAGGTTGAAATAAAAGTTTAGTTGTTGATTGGTTTTTGTTCGTTTGTTTTAGTTTTTGTTTCATTTTTGTTTTGTTTTTTTGTTTTGTTTTGTTTTTCTATCTGGAATTGATCACTGCACTTGTTGGCCGGCCCATTTTCGCTGGTGTTCGAGTGGAACTACCAGGCTTTGGCATTTGCATATTTCTCTTCAGTTGTAGGAACTAAGCTTTGTTCTCGATTTTTTTTGGTATTAGATCTGCTAGGATTTAATATTTCAGTGCAGTGTTATGTCACTGTGTTGTTTTAAAGGGAAATTAGGCTTGGCTCTAAAATACCAGAAGAAACTCACTATTGAAAAAACTTGTTCTCATTCTTCAGTATTAAGTGAACTGTCATATCTATCTTAGGAAAACAAATTATTATTAATGAGATGCAATGTTCTTCTAGTTTATTATTTTGAGAGAATAATTTTGTATATGGCTTCTTCTTTCCACCTAATTAATATTTAGTGATTTCACGTAATTAATACTCAGTGTACTAAATTTACAGTTTTGAGATAGTAGTTCTGGACTATGGAGCTTTGGTAGCACTACATGACCAGACAGCAGAACCAACCCATTGTTGCCTTTGATGAGACCAGGATTAGTGGTTGTAGCATTTCCTGCTGTGTGCAGCCTATTGAGTGGCTCAGAAAAGTTGAAAAATTGACACCTGAAAGAATGTACAATTGGATGAAATTGATGGAAAACAAAACAACCAGTGTTTTGCCCCTGATGAAGGCAAGTCTTTTCTGTTTTGAATTTAGTCTATGGTAGAAAGTTTGTAAATTTGACATTGGAGAAACCTAAATTTGTGAGTAGAGTCTCTTGCTGAAATTTTCTTGTTATCCCAAAAAACTCTAGAAGCACTGGAACACAACTGCTTCAAAGTTTTGCATGAAAGAAAATTGTTGATACACTTTGAACTTTTAATTTTCAATAATGTGAACTTTGACCACTTAACACAAGTTCAACTTTGTCATTTTGTGCTTTCTTGCATTTAATCTTAGATGATGAAATTATACTGATCTCTCTTCACTGCTTGGAAGGCTTGACATACTGCATTACTGTATTAGTGTGTATTTCCTTATGACCCATTACAGTGCAATAAAATAGCAGTTAAAAATTTAATTTACTTAATTTTTTCAACTAGATGTATGATAATTGCATAGAGAATATGTCAATAGGGACTGCTTCTGAATCTGTAGGAAAACTTGAAGCAATAACTTTGGGAAAAAATCCAATAATGACTTTTACTGTTTTTGAAAAGTACTATAATCCTTAATTTAGATAGCTAATGTTGGTGTTCTCACGTGATCTCACTTTCATCTAGGATGGAATTTATGGTGCATTTTAGTTGAAAAAACTTAAAGTCTGCTTCAGTGTGAGCTCTTTGTAAACTCAAGTCCACGGTTCAACAGCTGCTTTTGTTTTGGTATCTTAATCTGGAACTGAATGTCTTATTTCTGGGTTATCTGCAATTGCTGCAGAAATGCTTGATATTAAAACCTAAAGTTTGCAATGAACGGCTTGTGATGAAGGAGTTGAAAGGTTTCAGATTTATTTAAAATTTTTTGTACCAAAATTGCAAAGTAAAGAAGGGCATATCAAGTTTTTCTCGGATGCCTTAACTGAGCTTGTTCTTGAGACTGGTGTTACACTGATTATCTTCAACTCAACTTTGTACAAACCTGTGGAGTGGAGTTGAGGTGCTGCAAGAGCAGCCAGTTTTTGAGACTGGAGGAACCCTTGGAGATCATCCAATGTGTTCTTCACCTCAGGGTCTAGAGCAGGTTGCTTGGGGCCATGTCATTGCAGTCCAAGACCTGCACATCTGTGTCCTCCCTTAGGAGCACGGTCTGAGGTGCTGGGGAGCTGCTGCAGAGGGTGCTGGAGACTGAGCCTGACAGCACATGGCTGTGATTGTTTAGAGCATGCACAGAGACAGGTTCTGGCCATCATTTTCTGCACAATGCTGCACTCTGGGCGTGGCATTTACATAGATCTTTTTCTAGGACTTGTTCCAAGGGTTCCTGGCTCCTGTTAGTCAGGTGTCCATCTGGAACAAAACCTCAAAGCACCCTTTGATAAGGAACAGCTGGCAGACCTTGCTAAAAGCTTCTAAAGCATGCTTTTCCTGGCAATAACCGGCATTGTGAAGCTTCTCAGAGGCTTCCCAGGAGTCCTTTGGTGGTCTCAGGAGTCCTCAGATGGTACCAGTAGTATGTAGATTTTTAAGGATCTAGAAATGAAGCCTGGAAACAACTGTGCAAACCACTGCATGCTGACTGTGCTCTATGTAGAACACCTCTGCAAGAAAAAAAATTAGGCTTTATCATGTTCCTGTCTGGTATTCATGTCTCCTGTTGCAGTTTTTCGTGAAAGTGGCTTCTGTTTTACTGCTTCAGGCCATTCATTACACCACAAAACTCTTAAGAACTATAAGCATCACTCTCAAGAGATCTTACCTCTTTCTCCAACTACCTGAAAGGGGGTTGTAGCCAGGTGGGGTCAACATCTTCTCCCAAGGAACTGGGAAGACATGGAGGATGAGGCTTAAGCTGTGCCAGGGGAGTTTTAGGTTGGACATCAGGAGGAATTTTTTCACATTAAGGGTGATTAGGCATTGGAATGGACAGCCTATGGAAGTGGTGGAGTCACCATCCCTTGAGCTGGTCTAGTTGACATGGTAGTGTTTGATCATAGGTTAGACTTGATGATCTCAGAGGTTCTTTTCTAGCCTAACTGATGATGTGATTCTGTCATTCAGCCATGGTACAAAATCATCTTGCTGTATATTTGTGACTAGCAAGAGACCTGGAAATACTAAATAAGTTTTACTGATGTCTTATAAAAGCATTGAATGTGGAACAATTTTTTTCCCCCTTTATTCTTTCATTTGACTTTTGCAGGTGTAGTTTTGGCATCCCTGGTGGCCAGAGCTGTGGTGTGTGAGCAGCAGCTGCTACTGGCGGGGGGAGAGCACTTTGGGAATGGTGCAGCCTTGGGAGTGGGATAATGGAGCATTCCCAGGGTGGAGCTTCAGGCTCCTACAATTGTGCCTTTTTTTGTAGGTACTTCACCTTTTGATGGGTGATTCATTACAGTGATGCTTCCAAACAAACTTAGATACTTATTCTCAAAGTTTTCATCAAAGTAGTCATCAGTTAAATATAAAAGTGCTTGTTAATAAGATGAAAGGGCTTCAAGGGCTAATACTTGGGTACAGTTTAGTGGTATTCAGCAATAATTACAAGGTTTACATAAAAGTTTTTAAAATGCTGCCTATGGTGTGTAATGAAATTATTGCATGCACATGTATGTACAGTGGCTTTAAAAAACAGAATTGACAAACATTAACGTGTTCAGCTCTTTAGTGAAAGAGAAGTAACTTTTGTACCACATCTGAATAAATGGAAATCTGATGCTTAAACAGAATGATCAGAACTTGTTACATGCTTAAGCAGTAATTTTTTATCATTTTTTGAGGGTAAAGGGGAAGCTCAAGCTTGTAACCAGACTTATTTTATTTTGGGAATTGTGGCTTACCTGGAAAAAATAGGTATACATGATACAAGTAAAAAATGTTATTTGAATAATATTAAAGTATTTTTAGATTTCAGGGTATTTAGTTACAGACAAAGTTTATTGTGGCTGTTAAGTGTCTTGGTATATTTAGCCTTTGGTTACTCTAAGCAAACTGCATAGACTTAAGAAAATTTAAAAAAAAAGGTGGCAGTATATGAAATCATAAAATATCTTTATATATTTTACAGACTTCTCCTTGTAGGTGGCTGTGAAACAGATGAAGATGGACTATCTAAAGCATCTGGTTGTGGGATATCTGCTTGGAGAATTCTGTCAGGCTCTCCCCATTACAAACAGGTCACTAGTTATGAAGATGATGTTAGAACAGTAAGTATGTGTCCTCATTTTACTGGATGAATATTGTCACTGGAAGCTCAATAAGTATCTCTTTATGAAAGATGAATTTAATGTGATGTTTTGCTATTTTCTAAGCTATGATGTGTATGTCTAAACAGTTATCTCTTTCCCCACAGCATTTGTCTGTTTTTGCTTTTTCTGTAGTATGACTTGAACTTTTAAGTTCTTAATTATCACTTGTGGTTTTAAAACCAAAAAGAAAGGAAAGGAGTCTGTAAATTTCCAAGCTGCGATATTTTTTGCTCTTAGTTGTACATTGGGATATGTTACCTGTCTTAGTTGAAAATAATTACAGTTTGTTCTTCTGCTACTTCAGAACAAAAGGCAGCATGCCTGAAATAAATGTTTCAGTTTAATTCTGGCTCTTGATTTCTTTTTTTTCTAGTAGAAGTAAATGTTTGATTTGGTAACTACTTGGTTATACTGAAATCAATTTACCATATACCAGGATAAATTTCAGTGTTTACTCTTACATAAGGATTGGTTAGTATTACAAACGAGTTGTTAATTTAATTGCAAATGAGCAGTGCTTTGCTGTGACATGTTATATATCTACTGAAGTGGACAGAATTATACAAACTGTTCTGCTTGCATTATTTTAAAGTAGGCAGTCTTATGGAAGTTTAAAAATAGTAACATCATAGAATATGCTGAGTTGGAAGAGACACACAAAGATCAATGAGTCCAACTCATGGCTCTGCACACCCAGAGTCACACCATGTGCCTGAGAGTATTTTCCAAATACTTCTTGAGCTCTGTCAGGATTGGTTCTGTGACCACTTCACTGGGGAGCTGTTCCACTGCCCAGACACCCTCTGGGTGAAGAACCTTCTCCTGATATCCAACCTAAATCTCTCTGACACAGCTTTAGGCCATTCCCTCAGTCCTGTCCCTGTCCCCACAGAGCAGAGATCAGTGCCTGCCCCTCCTCTTCCCCTCCCAATGGAGCTGTAACTGCAGTGAGGTCTCCCCTCAGTCTCCTCCAGGCTGAACAGACCAAGTGACCTCAACCACTGCTCACATGGTTTCCCCTCAAAGCTCTTCACCATCCTCCTGATCTTCTTTGGACGCTCCAATGATTTAATCTCTTTCATATATTGTAGCAGTGCTGACTCATTCAACTCGCTGCGGACCAGGACCCCCAGGTCCCTTTTTGCAGCACTGCACTCCAGCTTCTCATTCCCCAGTCTGTGCACACAGCCAGGGCTGCCTCAGATACGGTTGGGCACTTGGTCTTGTTAAGCTTCATCTGGTTGGTGATTGCCCATCTCTCTGATCTGTCAAGCTCTTTCTGCAGAGCCTCTAGAGGATCTTGCAGAGGTGTTTTAGTATTTTAAATACGACTTAATTTTCGGTGCATAAAACAGCATATGAGATTGTTTTTCATTGTATGTTTTGTTTCTGTTCTTACAGGCACAGAGAAGAGGATTATTAAGGATTATGAATTTAAGATTTTACAGCAGGCGAGGAACAGAACAGGTATTAAGATCCCAGTCTACCTCAGAAATGTATTTTACTAACATAATTGTCCATTCATGACTACCTGAGAGACTGACTGAAAGTAGGTTTTAATTTATGCAATTTAGGAATTAACGTTCTATTAAATTAATCAGAAAGCTTTAGCATTAAATAACATAGCTTGCCACTTACTTGGCTTTCTTAAAAATCCAGTTAATTTATTTCCTGATGCTTGAGTCACTGGATTAGAACAACAGGTCTAGAGATGTAGAGTTCAGTATTAAATGTAAACCCTTATTCAAAAAGGAAGGTATAAGAAGCCATCTAATTATTTTTTAATGAATGTGATAATTGGACCATGTTAGATGTGTTATATATTCTACAAGAAGAAAGTAGATTGTGATGATGTTTCTCAAATATATGCCCCAGAGATAAAGAGCAAAACCTAGCATTCTGCACTACACCTAACCTACTAGAAAACAATCAAAAATTCTCAGCCCACAACTTTCACACCCCATGGGGAAGAAAAAATGGGTGGATTCAAACTAATTGTTCGTGGCTTAAATAGGGCAGACACAAGGACTTTATTTTTACAGTCTGAGATACTATGGAAACATTTTGCTAAGTAGCTTCTAAAGTTTATTACAGGTCAGACTTCTACTCCCAGGATGCATATGAACTCAGAATCAACTTGTTCTTAAAAAACTCTGGGTATGAGCCTTGTGTTCTTCTCTACCCTGAGTGAGTGCTAAATCTTGAATGTCATGCTGAGGTGTAGGTGTGTGCTTTCTGTATTTCCAGGGTGTTGTGCACAGTGCTCCCAATGCCTTGGGAACTTCCCATGCAGTACTGCACTTCCTTTTCTTATCTCTTGTCTACTCAGTGTGTGTAGCCTTGGTTTGATTTCTTTTTCTATCTCCTTGCCCTTCTTGTTTTCCCATCTTTTGTTTACAAGGAAAGAACTGTCTACTACCTTCACTCTGTATCCTCTTGAGAGAAAGAATGGCTGATCTGAGTTGGAAATGACCTTAGTAGATTTAATAGACTTAATAGATTTTTTGGGATGTTTTAGGTGATTGGTTAAAAGAAGAAGTTGCCTTCTTGATTGGCAAGGGAAAACAAATCTTTCTGAATCTTTCTCAAGGGTGGAATGGGGAGAGATTTTATTTCCTTCACTGAAAATGTTAAAGATAAAGCTGACTTAAGCTTTTTTTGCTTAAAAGCTTGTGCTGCATGTAGCTGTACTAAACTTCAACTTCATTGCACTTGCCAGTACTAAATTAATGAAGAAAGGTGGAAACTTATTAATCCTTGAATATTTTGATCCCATTTCAGAGATTATGGCTTAAATGTGTAAGGTATAGTTTTTATTCCTAGTGTGAAATTAACACTAGGGTTAAAATATGACAGACACAGCAGCTAGAGGACTTGAATATTAGAACTGACTACAGTGGGATTTGATTCTTAGTGTTGTTAAATGACACTTAAAAATGTGAAGTGCCAGCCTGCTGAGTTTCTCAACATCTTGTTTTGCTGTTCCCTGAAGCTGACCAGCTGTTTACAGAGGCAGCATTGCCTGCTTTGGCAAAGGACTGCTTAATTTTTATAGATAACAGGGCTTGGGTGATAAATTTGAGTGTGTTAATGGCCACCCAATATCTAAATCTCACAGCCAGAGAATTATTACTGACTGCTTATGTTTACCTCCTTTCAGGATCTGTGATGTATACCACTGATCAGTTATCTGAATAGCTTATATATTTAGCTCTATGTTTCTAGGTCCTTTAACAGTCTTTTGTTCTTTGTCCTTTGTGCATGCAGATTGTAAAGAGAGAATTGCCATTCGAAGGCATGTACAATTCCTGGACAAGCTACAGTTGAAAGTGCAGTACTCCAGCTGCCTAAGAATATAGTCATAGAATATGAATTTTTTCTTATAATTCTTAATGTGTTTTAAAAACACCTTAATGCTCTCCTTTCAATTAAAAACACTAAACACAGTTTAGGCAAGAATTTAAGGAGTGCTCTCAACAGCTGCAAACCACTGTACAACAGAAAAAAGATTTCTTGATTGTCGTTGCTTCTGTGGCATACCTAGAACTTTAAAAAGCCTAAGAAATAAAATAAAAATAATAACAAAAAAACCCCTGAGTCCAAACAAACACCCTGACCTGAGAAGAATATTTCTACCTTCAGATAATACCTTCCAGTAGCATTCTGTAAAAATGCCATTAAAACTTCTGAAATGATGGATGCCAACTAACCTTTCTGTGCTTCATTTGTATTGGGGTATTTTCTGAGAGAGGAGGTTCTGGCCTGAAAATTGATAGCTGCAAACTTGGAGAATTTTAACTGAACCTTTATAAACATTTTTTTTAAAGTAAACTAACAAAATGAAATTTTATGAACAATGTAATTTTGGGAGTCTGCATCCTGCTCTCAGGGAAGATGAGACACTGTAAGAACTGAATTGTCTTTCTGAAAATGTAGAATTGTTTTGGGAGAGGGGTGAATAAATGTAAAATGTATTTTCAGAAATTGTCAGTCCTTGCCAGTGGCGCTAGATTTGACTCTAAAATTTAAGTGTGTATTTAAAATGTCTTGTGGAAATAGTGTACAGATCCAGTAGTAAATGTGCAGAACTTTGTGAACCTTAAGAAGGTATTTTGTCAGAAGTATGTTTTGCCTCTTAAGGTGTCCAGAGCTGAAGGAAAACTTAATCCAGGAGAATTTTTGTAGCCTTGATGAAATTAATTTGCAAATGTTGAATTATTTTATCTGTATGGACATAATCTGATATTCAGTATTTTACTATCTGGTCTGTTGTCACTTGAGAGATTCTTGGTTTCTGATTCAGTGTCCTAAAATGAACAATATGGTCTTCCAAGATCTCTTAATGTCTGCATTTCTTGTATCCCTTTTTTTCCCCGTTTAATTTAAGAATTTGATTTGTAATAGTGCCCACCTAGAAGTTTGCTCCCAGGGAGGAAGAGCTGTACTAAGTAGTGGTTTGGTAATACCTTCCTCGGGTGAACCAGAGAGTCAGGATAGTAGAAAACTGAGGCTGCTGAATGTTTTTTCTGTACAAAGAATGACCTGCAGTTTCCTTCCAAGTAACTCTGCATTGCTGTCAGGATGTTCTCTTAGGAGTGCTGCACTTCCAGGTTTTATTTGCTGTATAGCAGTGATACAGAAGTTTACATTCCTAAAGATTTGCTCATGCTAAGGTAGTTGCAGGTTGTTTTTACTCTTCCGTGCCACAGCTGATGTCCTACCTTTTTCTTTTAGAATAGGGTTTTTTTTGTTTTAAGGCATGTAAACTTTTCAGAGTGGGAGATTTTACAATTCTTTGTTTCAAATAGAAAAAAAAATATTTGGAGGAATTTTTTGAGTATTCCTTGGTGTATATTTTTATTATGTTTGTTTATTTGTTTGGATATTATGTTTGGCAGGATGGAGTTTTCAAGATGAACCTTTCTCCTGATGGAGCTCTTTTGGCAGCTATTCATTTCTCAGGAAAACTGACTATCTGGTCTATTCCATCTCTTAGACAACAAGGAGAATGGGACCAAACTGCTCAGGTAAAAAGAATGTACATATTTAGAAACGTGTATTATATATCTTACTCCTCTAGAAATGTGTTTTTGTAGGTGATGAGAGGAGTTTGGGTAACGGTGCTTCAGCTACATACTAGCTTCCCAGTCAGCTCCATGTTTTTCAAGAGCCCTATACTTACTTTTATAGTAATCTTTCTGTGTTATACCCATAAACTGTAAACTTGAAAAATTAAGAAAAAGAACCAATTATGTTGCAATTAATTTTTCATGAGGCATGTTGGTGCCCAGTAGGTAACGCTGTTAGAATTAGACTACAATGCCATAAAACTGAAATGTGGTTCTAGAGGAGAAGTAGAGGCTACCATGGGTAAATTTGTTTCAGTGGTAGAAGCCAAATTCTGCTGGATGTCTTAATGTATTCTATTCCTCCCTCCAAATTTGCCATACCTGGTTCCAGATGATGCTCTAGGATATTTTCTTAATCAGTTTGCTGTTAAGTCAAATGCTTTCTACAGGAATTGCTTGCAAAACTAAGTGGGGGAGATTACATTAGGAATTGCTCAGAAACTGGCAAACTTTTATGTGATTTGTATGAATTTAAACACTGGGAATTTAAAACTTAATTAGTTTTCAAAGAAAAAAAATAAACTGTATTTTAATGAGGAAATGCATTCTGAAAAGTGAAAAATCTGAAATGATGCACACTAGTATGTGAAGTGTTCTGATTTTCCTCCCATTAATTTCTTGACTAATAGATAAAGAAAGGCTTTTCACTTGAAGTACTGTGTGTTATGTTCTAAATCTATGAGACATAAACCAATATCAGTTCTAAACAGGGTAAACAAATGGGATCGAAATGTAATTTCAAGCTTATTTAGAAAAGCGTTTTTTAAATAGCAACCAAAACAAACAAAACAAAACCTCAGAGAAGTTCTACTCTAGTGTTGGGATAAGTGTGTGTGTCTATATACGCATATCTATTTATCTCTATTTTTAATACACACCAGACAGATTTTGCTCAGGGATGCTTACAGTGAGTTGTATTTTTTCTTTCTTTTTAGCAGTAATGAATATGTATTCTGAAGGAGCATTCAGGACTTTGTAAGTCAGTGAGGGTGATATAAAGGAATATTATGTGCTTGTCTGTTCTCAGAATTTTTTTATAGGTGAAACTAGTGTCCAAGTATAACGTGTATTTTCATAATATGTGTGAAATTAAGTTAGAGTGGCCTCATGTTTACTTTTAATTAGTAGACTCTCCTGTTTGTACTGAAAAATCAAGTCTGAAAAACACCTTCTGCTTGACCCAAATGTGCTTTAGTTATTTCAGCTTTCTGTACTTCCACTGTGTTGCACTTGGGGGCAGGATTTCTGTCACTGCTAAATCATGATTAAAATAACAGTACTGCAGCATAATTCCAAACTTTGCAGTGCATCAATTAATAATGCTGCTTCTTTTCTTGCACCAGTCTTGAAAGGGGCTTTATAATTCTGAAAATAGCTGGGGAAAATACTTACAGAACTGTACTAGACTGTCACAAAGGACTGCTACACAGACTTTTGGAGATTGTTTTATGTGCCTATATCTGCAGTCCTGTGTATAGACATGAAAAGCAAATACTTGGCTTTTGGTTGCTGGAGAACTTTTATTTCAGAAATCTTTAGGGTATGATTACTGTTTAAAGCCATGACCTGTGGTTTTGTTTTGTTTTGTTTTTATTTTTAATTGTTTGTAGAAAAGTACAGTGGTACTGCAGCAGTTATATGTTTATGCTTGAGAAGATGTTGAATTTATAGGGAGTATTTTAATTGAAGAATGAGTGGGTCAGCAACAGAGTACATAAACGGATTCTGGGTTACAAAGATTTACTTGATTATAATTTTTTTTTCAGCCTGGCTATGATGAACTTAACCCAGACTGGAGACTCTCTAGTGAAAAAAGAAAGAAAATAAAAGGTATGCAGTGTGTAGTTAAAAATAGTAATGCATATATATGAAGACTGAAATGGTTTAATTAAATCTGTCAGATTGCCAAAATTGCATGATTCGAATTTGTAGCGTGGCAGAACTAAATGGGTGTCACAATAATGTTTTTTCAGATTCTCTTTCAGGAACGCTTTTATAGCCACAAAGAAGTTGGTATTTCAGTTAGCACAGGATTTCATTTTTTCTTCCTGTGAATGTCTAATAAATCTTGAAAGCTACTGTAACTTAAAGATGTTGGTTTAAAATGCTAAAAACAGTTCTAAACCAATTTCCTCTGACTGGATTTACCTCATCACTCTCTATTGTTTTCTGAAAGTTCAGGCCAATCTGTGAAGTCATTTAGCACCTGGTTATTGCATGGCTGCTCCAAGAGTGCAGAGATCAATAACTATTCCATTAACCATTTGCTGCTGCTTGTACACATCTATACTATTAAAAGATTCCTGTTTCTTTGTCGTATTTTATTTGGGCATTCATTCATTCTCTGATGAATATTTTATCCCAAAACACCGTTACCATAATCAAGACAGTGACTGGAAATACCACAGCTTCCATCCTCAGTCCTAGAGACTGTTTTGTTAATTTGATTGTTTAGTTTAAATATTCCTTACAACCTCCTTTTGAGATATGTTGATATGTTTACTTGTCCTCAAAAGCAATGTAGCCTTTTCTAATTTTCATTAGTATTAGGTTTGTGGTCATGTCAAGGATGGCCTGATAGGTAATGAAATCTTTATCAAAGATCGAAATCTGCCACTTTTTGTGCAAGTGAATCAGTTTACTGTAAATTTTTTTCGAAATAATTGATATATATTTGTAATTAAGTGACTTTTTTGTTCCCAACAGCTTTATTTAATACAAAAATGGTTTAGTAAAAGATAATTGATATGAAATACAAACTTAGTGAACCAAGGTTACAAATAAAACAATAAATTAGACTGTATTTCTTCATAATGGAAGTCTCTTTTGTTCTTACCCGTGGTTTAACATTATCTTTCTTTATATGGTGCATTCTCATTTTAGATAAAGAATCCTATTACCCATTGATAGATGTAAATTGGTGGGCAGATAATTCTGTCATCCTTGCTCGCTGCTCTGGTGCATTGACAGTGTCATCAGTCAAGACATTAAGAAACCTGCTGGGAAAGGCCTGTGAATGGTTTGAGAGTTCTCCTCAGGTCACTTCGGCTCATGATGGAGGATTTCTGAGTCTGGAGGTGAGGAATGTGCACAAGCAGGTATCCTTTTGGAATGCAGTATATCAGTTTGGTCTTTTCTATGTGATCCTAAGGTAGGGAGGTGAAAATAGATGTTACTATTAATACAAGAAGTGATTCTGCTTCCTTATCTGTGGATAGCATTGCAGGGAGATTCTGAATTTGCTGCACCTTAACTGTTAGCAGAAAAACTTGATAAAACAATAAATAACTTGTGGAGAGGAGAGACAACCTTCCTGGAAGGTTGAATTTCAATGAGAGGAAACTTGTAACAGAAAAGAATTTGTGTTGACAGTAACCTTGCCTTGTATGTTAGTGCACGTGAAGAGCACTGCAACCATCCCTCTTCCACTTTGAAATACATGGCTCATGAAGAAAGAGTGAATACATTTCAGTTAGACATGAGGAGCACAATGAAGGCAGAGCCATGTAAAAGATACTTTTTTTTTTTATATATATATTTTTAGTAGGATTCCAGAAGGGAATAGAATATAATAAAGTTAATCAGTAATTTTCTTTAAAATGGAAAAAACTACTCTTTTCTAAAGCTTATATTGAAATAGGTCTTAAACATATTAATCAAAAGTTTAATATTAGAATCAGAAAATTTCAGTAGTCACCAAAGCTTGTGTGTATGTTTTTGGAAAGTTGTATTGTTCTGGAAATAAAATATGCAGCCAGTGACTGGCATAGTACAGCCTAAGGATGTAGTCTGAGATTGTGTTGAACAGAAAATATTTCTTTGAATAGCTGAGAGTTGAAAACACTCCTGTATGCTGCAGTAAGCTATAGAAAGGCATGGGGAAGATGTCTCCAGTGTTGTGCCCTATCTTGGCTGGTGCAGGAGGTGTGGTGTAAAAACAGGTTACTAAGAATCCTTCACCTTGGTAGGTGAGGGATAAAGCCTCAGATCCAGGAGACAGATGCAGTCAGGGTTTGTGGAACAGGTTAAGCAAACAAAGGGTTTAAAGGAGAGAGGGAAGAAGATATTGATTATGAAATTTGAAGTCCTGAAAGTAAAGATGTACTCAGTTCTTACTAAACTAGTTTAGATATGCTCGGTGGATGCTTCTTGTTCATGTTTTCTGTGCAGTGTGAGGTGAAACTTGTTCCAAAAAGACTGCGCTTGGAGAGCAGGCCTGGTGATGAGGATGAGGGAGAAGATGACTCTGACTCAGATGATGAAACTTCTGCCAAGGACAGATACTTCAGCTACCTGAAGCAAGGCCTGTACTTTGTGACAGAAATGGAACGGTTTGCTCCTCCACGGAAACGACCACGTACTATTACAAAGAATTTCCGCCTTGTCAGCTTAAGATCCACGACTCCAGAGGAACTGTACCAGAGAAAAGTAAGTCTAGAAGGAAAAGTCACATCTCTCTTAATCAGCTTTATTTAGAAAGAGCTTCTTATTTTTCTTTTAATTCCTGCTGCATTAACAAAAGGATTTAAACATATATTTCTTAGAGTCTCTAAACTGACAGTGTGCTGTGTCACCTGATCAAAGGGATCCTTTTTTAAAACTAGCATTATAATAACTGAAATGAGGTGATGTTTCCACTGGGAGACACTGTGCACATTGGCTTGGCTAGACTTGGACATGCACTCATGTGTTTGCTTGTAGTGAAAGACTTGGCAGATACATTGAATGAAATCAGTTTAACTTGTTGTTGGCTCAGGAGTGGGTTAAATTACAGTCTTCTCTGAATGTTTTGCATGTTTTTCAGCTATAAATACAGATTATTCCTCTGACTCATTCTTACCATACAGATACTGCTTTTGTTTTTAGGGCTGGTGGACAGACTGCTTTGTCTAGGTAATTCCTGTTGTTCTGATGGTAAACCAGCCCACTCTGTAACTGCTACAGTTCCTGGGGAATGCTGAAATCAGACTAAGTATGAGATATATAACTAATATGATGTTACCTAAATAACATCTTCCTTTTATTTGAGAGGAAAATCTCTGATTTTCCAGAGGCTGTCCATCAGATCTGAGTTTTACTTATCTGTATCTTGAACCAGTCTCTTTCCTAGCTGCTTATGCATACCCACAGTAATTATCCCTCTATCTCTGTCAACACACAGAATTAACAATTGATTGTTCAATATGGAAATCAGATGAGTTTCATTTTCATGTGTTTGCTTTTTAGATTGATAATGAAGAATATGGAGAAGCTTTGTCTTTAGCTCAAACCTACGGCCTTGATTCTGATCTCGTGTACCAAAGGCAGTGGAGGAAGTCGGCTGTTAATGTCGCTTCAATTCAAGACTACTTGGTGTGTTTCTGTTTTGTGGGTTTTTTTTTTTTTTGGCTTGCTTATCAGACTGACTGTATTATCTTTACAGAAATGGAATTCCTCAATTGTGTTCTAATTTATGCAACATAAACTGGAGGCAGTTTGAATCATTGTCTGCAAATTCCATTTCATGTCATGTGTAAGGGAGCAATTAAACTGGAGGCCTGATCTAGAAACCTTGACAGTTAATGCAATATTCTTTTGGAATATCTTCTAACTTCTGTCAATAGCAACACACTTTCTGTGTGTAATCTCTCCCCCCACATGCAGCAGTAGATTATTGCCTGGCAAATGAAGAATAGTATTTGAAAATATCAGCTGTTTAAACTTCCAGTTATTGTAGAAAATAAATTGATAAGATGAAGTTGTTATCCGTAGCCATGTTGCAAAGTTTGGAGAACAAAATTTGCTGTGAATTCTTGGAACTGTAACTGAGCCTTTCAGTAGAATTCAACATAGGGGTTTTTTGGCTTGGAAGAAAGACTTCTAACTCAGCAGAAAAATGGTGTTGAAGTTGTACAACCTCATGGTTGTGGTAAAGTATTAGTGATAGAAATATATATTATCAGTGCAGAATAATAATATATAGCTTATTATTAGTACAGTAGGTACAGTATTAGTAATATAGATATATTAGTGTATATATAGTAGTATAGATAGGTATGCTAATCTAAGCTAAAGTATTACAAAAGATCAAGAGAAATGTAATTTTTTCAAGTCAGATATTGACTGAATGTTAAAATTCAGCCATTCTGTATGTGATCTGTAATGCCAACAAAAGAACAGCAGATAAGGCAGATGCATTTTGTAATTCTGGTGCCTTTTCTGTCACAAAATCTTCCTGGCATGTGAAGAGGATGGTATATGGGTGTAGTGTTATTGTGGAATATATACACTTGGTTTATGAAGCATGTATTTTACCCCCAAACCATAACATTTTATTTAGTGTAAAAAGGAGTGACATTAATTAGAAAGTACAAATAATAGCTTCTGTTCCAGTTGTTGTGGAAGTTCTGCTAAATCATTTGGTATTTCTGTGCTTTTTTTTCCCCCCACATATACTCTGAGGCAGTTGTGTTTATTGTATTCTCGTCTCTTTTGTTGGTTTGCATTGTGAGTCACCAGAGAAGCTTGAGATTTTCTTAGGTGAAAAAATACATGAGGAAACTTTAACCTAATCTCTGGTTCCATTGCTTTGGATTGGAGCATGTAGCATTGTGTCTGTGCTCTTGTTCTTGGACAGAGCAAAATCAAGAAGCGTGCATGGGTTCTTCATGAGTGCTTGGAAAGAGTTCCAGAAAATGCAGATGCTGCCAAGAAGCTGCTTCAGTATGGCTTGAAAGGCACAGACTTGGAGGCTCTTGTGGCTATAGGAAAAGGAGAAGATGGTGGCAGGTTTGGGAAGAGTATTTTTTTGTTTTCTTTTCAAGGAATGGTTTATAAAGTATTTTATAGTAATTTGGTAAAATTTTTTTCTTATCAACTATTAGTGAAAATTTTGAGAAGTTTTTGCAGGACTAACCCTTTTGCAGCTAATCCTAAAAATGTGTGTTGTTATATGTCTTAATTATATTGATCAAGCTAAAGCAAGACACAGTAGAGATAATTCTCCTCAGTGTTCAGTTTCTTGGTGGTAGAAATAGAAAGAGGCTATTTTTTCTTTCTGCATTCTTCTATTACCATTGTGTGCTGTAGAGCTGCTGCCAATCCCACTGCTGGCTATGGAATTCAGAAACTTCTATCAAGTTTGGTTTTGGTTTGTTTTAGGGAGGGAGTGGAAAGGAGTTGATGACTCTTGTTGGCTTGGAAAGAATCTCTGCTTGTTGACAACACAAAAATTCAGTATTATTTTATAAATGTGCAGATTTTTAGTCAAAACAGACAAAAAGCTGTTTTATTATATCTCTTCAAAGAGTAGTTCCCCCTTCATTGCTTAGATTGTTCATTTTGTCTTCCAGATTTATCTTGCCGGGGGAAGTGGACATTGAAATTCCCTATGAAGACCTTTTGTCACCAGATGAAGAAATGGATACTAGAAAGGAAAAAGAGGCCAAGAAGCGTAAAGAACTGCTATTATCAGTAAACTTCTCAAAGTAAATGAAATGTTAGGCCATGTTTTATTCAGAATTACAGGCTTATAATAACTACACAGTTGCAAGAACATAATTATTCTTACATATATTATTCCTATTCCCTTGGTTTAAATTTTAGTTGGCATTATAATGTATCAAAGTTCTTGGTTTACTTAATTTCTTGATATATCCCAGTGCACAGTCATTAAAATGTGTAACCTTTGTCTTCATATGCACATGACATAAAATATTAATGGCAAACATGACAATTCCTGTTCTGAACACAGGCTGACCCTGGAACAGAAGGAGCTGTGCCGTAGCAGGCTGAAGCTGTTAACTTACCTTGATCGCCTTGAGACCTATGAGGTGAGTTCTGAGTTCTCACACCATAGGTGTTCCTGCAACTTCTGCATCACATCATCTTACCCTTTTTTGTTGCATATTGTGGTATGAATGTTTTCAGCCTTGTTGAAAGGCTGCGGTCTGTCGCTGGAGAAAAGTAAGATGTTTTCTGTTCAAGTGACTGTGTTGCTCCTGCTTCACTGTTTCAAAAGGATGGCCTCTAGTCTTGGGAGGTGCAGTTGGGCAAAAGCCTGCTTTGAACATCCTGTGTCTGTAGGGAATTGAATTAAGGGATGTGGAGTTCAGGCAGGGTTACTGTGATTTCCCTGTCAGTCAAATTGGCAAGTTCTGTGCTGGTTCTCTAACAAGTCTTTTTCTTCCATGAGCTTATGAAAGTGAAAGTTTTTGGAATGTCAGACTGTATTTTACTTAGTTTTTAAATTTTAAATTTGCAGTTGGCAATGCACATGCTTCTGTTATGGCTTTCACCACATCTCTGTAACTAATGATGTCTAAACCTTAATTAGAATAAGGCAGAAAATTATCTTAGCTTATCAGCCAAAAATGCATCTGTTTTTTTTTTAATACTGAAACAAAAAACCCTGAATAGTTCTCAGCATATATCTCATACGTGCTCATCTTAGGATAAAAAGATGTGTAGAGTTTTTTGATGCTTTTTTAAATGTTGTATAAAAAGCAGTCTCTTGATTTTTTTTAAAGGAAATCCTTGGAGGGCCTCATGCAGCTGAGCAGCATTATGATGGAGAATTCTTTAAGAAGTTCAGAAATCAGAATATTGTACTTTCAGCAAGAACTTATGCTCGGGTATTAATATTTATGTTGCTAGAATCCAATGTTGTTTTGATATTGCTCTTTGCACTCAAGTACTTTTTCCTCCTCCCTTTGAGCTTGGTTGAATCTCAGTGGAAATTTTAGAGGTGATGTCTTTGGTTTTAAATAAATAAGTGCTATGACCCTGACCTTGTTTTCTTTGTTGCTAAAGAAAAGAAAAGAATTAACTGTTTGTTGTATGATTTAAGCTTTCTTGCTAATTTTCAATCTAAATCAGCCTTAAGCTCTGCAACTTACTGTTCTGTCCTTCAGGAAAGCAATGTCAGAGCCCTGGAAATTTTGTTCACTTTCCATGGATCAGCTTTACTTCCACACAGACAGGCGATTCTCTCCAATTTTCCAGAGACTACTTCTCCACACGAGTATGCCGTGCTGTTACCTGAAGCTCGGTAAGGCTGCATCAACAGATACTGACTCCGATGATTTTTAGATTCCTGGATAAATTAGGTTCCACATATGACAGTCTGCTGTTGGTTATTATCTGGAGTCAAGAGAGCAGCTTTGTCTGTATGAGTCTTGCCTTGACCGGTCATCATTTTCTGCTTTACTTTGTGCCATTTTTGGGATCTTTTTGTCATTAACAGGAAAGTAGGGATTTTAGAGGTTCTTTTCTCTTCTAAGAGGGAACATGGACTTTTCTGACCTGAATCTGCCCAGATTTTCATGTGTAGTACAGGTCTTTAATTGGTTTGTGGTAACAGCTACTGTTAGGAAGTGAATAATACAAGTGTTTAGGTCCCTGGAAGCAAATACATTTTCCTGTATTTATTTTGTGAAGTAATTGAACACTTAAGCAGTCAGTAACTTCAGAACCATTAATAATCTTGATACTGATTCTTGCTCAACTTGGTAAGGTAGAATTATGAAAAGCTTTAAATACAGGCTTTCCTACTGCTTCATTTCAGCATAAAAGGTTATTTTACTGTGAATTTCTTCAAATTTTTTAAGAGAGTCTTTCTTGAACATCATAATTATGTTCTGTATATTAATTAGAAGAATTTTCTGCTTTTAGAGTATTTCTTTTAGACACTTCAATTATGAAATTCGTTTTGAAGCACACTGTTAAGTGCTCATAAAGAGATGGACAGATTTCATTATTTGGTATTTTACAATAGGACTTTGAAGCCTTACTTCAGAGGGAAAGTTTTTGCAGGAGCTAATAGAACTTTTTTTTGTAGTCTTCCATTATTATAGTTAAGCTTTTCACTTTTCAAGGTATTGCCAGTCCTATTTGGACAATTCTCCTTTTAGAATAGAGTTTTTAAATTAATCAAGTTATTCACCTGAAACTTTTCTAACTTAAAATACTTACCAGTTTTGTTGTCCCTGAAGAGAATGAACAGTCTTTATTTCATGATAGTTAATGCTTCACTTTTTATTTGTTGATAGTATTAGGAACATATTTAGTGATTTAGTTAACGTGTGAAAACACTTGTTTTATCCTTTTCTTTAAGGTAAAGGTTAGGATCATGAAGAGAAATTATTGCAGTGTTTATAAAATTGGTAAAACTATCTTTCCTATATTTCTCTTTTTTAAGATTTAGAATGTGAGACATAGGGAAGAATGGTCATCTTAAATGTGGTTATGATTTATTATTGGTCATAAATTGGGTTCTCATGTTTCTGAAGGGTTATTTGTTCTTGGTTTTGGTTTTTTTAAAAAATTTATTTTGTTGTTTGGTTTGTTTACAAAACTGACTTATGTGCCGAGAGGCAAGATGACAGCTAAAATAAAACATCTCACTAGTGATCTAATAGTAAAGATCTGAAGTTATGAGGAAAGAATCTAGTTTTGTCTGGTAATGAAAAATGAAAATATATATGTTGAATCATTATTTTCATAGCAGACAGAACTTTCCTGTGCTAGCATCAGGTATGTGCATGCTTTTTATCCCCCAGATTGCAGAGTAGACAATGCTGTGTGTCTTTTGAAGTTTTTCTCTTTGATCTCATCCTCATTTTGTAGTTGTCCAATCCCTATATACACAAATCCTGTATACTTATAAAATCAGAAATATACTCTGTATTTGATTTAACCTTTTTCTAAAATTGTTTCTCTGTTGCAAAACTGATTGCTCATGTAATATTGTTAAATATACTCCCTAAACTAATATTTTATTAATGTAATTAAATTAAATATGTACTGATGACAATATCTATTAATGAGAACAATATACTAATGAAGTAGATTTAAGTTGTGTAAGGTAAAATTTTCTTAGTATTTTAAGAAGGCTTCTGGCAATTCTTGTTTCATTTGAATCAAAGAGAATTGAATTTCTTCGTCATTTTTTGTGAGGTTATTGTCCTATTAACTCTGGCATTTGTTTTTTAAGGAGTTTATTAGTATGGTAAAATTACTGACATTCTGTAAACATGTAGTCATTGTTAAGAAAAGTCATTTAAATAAGTGTGCTATCTAGTTTTCTTTGTATTAGAACACAGTATGTAGACATAATTTTCTGTAAATTAGCAGAGCAGGATGATGATAAAATTTATTCATTCCCACAGAACATTAAAAATTTTTAAGTAGCGGCTGTAATTAATATTCTGAAACAAAACAAAATTACAAAAATATAAATACAGTGTTTTAATTGGTAGAAAAAATGTTGTAGCATTAACACACAAGTCTCTTTAGCTTATGTAGCTTGCAATTTCAGGGGTCTCAGGACAGGCATTATATCAGTCTGGTGGATGATAAACATGAGGTTGTATAGCAGGTGCTGTCCTGTTTGTGCATGGAACAGGTGAGGTGGGTAAATAGGCACCTCAGTCTACAGCCAGGGTAAGAGCACTGAAACAGTTGCTTGCTGTACACCCCCACCAACATGAATGCATGTACAAGTGCTAGATATGAAGAATCTCCTAACCTGTAAGAAATGTTTTTGTAAAGATTGGGTTATAACTGTTTATCTGCATCCTGCAGTTCTGCTGCCAGTAGTAAATTCTAAGTATCTACTGAAAGAAAGGCTCCTTTGGTTAGTGTATTCTGTAGGTGTAAAGCGTTTTTCTTGTACTTGGCCATGTCATTTACATTAGGATGGCATTTAAAGAGCAGTGTCACAAAAATTTGGGGTCTTTTCAGTCAAGGAAGAACTGGCATAATAAATGGAGAAAAAATTAGATTTTTTTTCCCCTTTTGTGACAGGTTATTAGGAAATACATATATTTTTTTCCTGTATCTGCTTGTAAAAAGTCTCAAATGGTAGATATCCTTTTGTTTCTCCATTTTGGCATATATTTTATAGCTTAGCATCTTTTTGGGTTACTCAGACTAGTTCAGGAGTTCTCTGTTAAGCAGGGAATTTATGTATTCATGAGACTTTTGCAAAAGTCTGTGATTTAAGTAAGTTCAACAGCTCCCTAGTTGAGAAGGAATCTGAAATACTAAGACACATTAGTGCCTGTAAATTATATTGGCTTCAAATTAGTATTGTGATAGATGGACATTACTAAGTAATATGTTTTTGCAGAATTGAGATTGTAATGTTTTCTGCTTCTTTTTATATTATTTCTCATCTTCTTTTATAATGATGGCTCCTGTGTCTCTGCTGTCTCTTGTTGGGATTCATGCTTATTCTCAAAGATCCATCAGATGCACAGACTATGTCTGTTAGAACAACTAGAATGAAGGTGGTAAAAGTTTAGGTATTCAAAGGAGATAACAGCTCTTTTTAATCTCTGTTTTAATAGCTATAGCTAGTGTTCTTAATCTATAGTTAAGACTGTTGCCCTGAGGTTTTTCAATGTGATCTAGGAAAATCGTGTTTTACCACCATTATAAATACATAACCAGAGTATTTTTCTGGCTTTTAAATTTTCTTATCCTTTGTACTGGGCTTAACTGCTGTATTGTAACATTACTGCTCACATTTTCAACTCACAGAAGTCTGGAACTTCAAATGTATGGTTCCCTCAGCAGCCATAAGTCTGCTATATTGCACATAATGCTATAGTAAAAATCTTCCCCCTAAGATAGCAACTTTTTATTTGTTGCTGTGTTTTTGCTTCTTAACTTTCTCAAATACTGGTTTTCAGTTGTGACATAAAGTGAATTTTACTGGAGAGTTGTGGATGAACTCCATTTGCTTGATGAACTGGGATGGGAATGTGGAAGTATCTCCTAAAAACTTAGTGAAGGTTTTAAAACCTGAAAATTTCCATGTGGTTGACTTTCATCTATGAATGAGTAAGTACTACTAAGAGTTCATAAGCAGTTAACTTTGCCTTTCTGTAATGATATCATCTCCTGAACTGGGTTTTTAGTCATTGCCTGTGGCACTGCAGTTTCAATAAAGCTCTTAGAGCTTCATCTTTTCACTTCCTTCTATGTGCATCTAAATAGGTTTGATAGCAGAATGTCTGCAGAACTGTCTAATATATAGTCCCCTCTTTTTCATATTATCTTTTTTCTTGTGAAGCTGAACTGCCTTTGTTTTTAGTGTAATTCAAAGGTGTTCACGTTAAAAGAATTAATCACGTGGTCAGTTCTTTCTTTGAATTTGCTTTGAATTCATTTGTATAGTGCTACAGTGGAAATAATAAAGGCCTGTATTTTATATGCATGTCTTTTTTCCTCGCACTAACAGGAAGAAAAAAACAGTTCAGGGGGAGAAATGTAGCTAATACTATTTAAGGATGTATTTGGTAGAAAAAAAAATAGCAGATCTTACCTACTACTATGAAGTAGAAAAAAGTAATTTTTGAGAGAAAGATTACTTTGTCATGATGACACTCACGTTCTTGTCTGGATTGACTTCTGATAGAAGTAGGAAAGGTTCTTGTCCGTGAAAAAATTAAGCAGTGGTTTGGAGGAAAAGAAACTCTTATGCAAACCGCTTGTGTGCAAATCCATGATAACAACAGGAATAGCTCATTACAGTCAGGAGGCTGCTGCAGTGAGCTGGCAAAAGTACCATAGAAGTTGGTTGTGAGTTTTTGAAGAAGAGAATGAGAACTTGGAGCCATGAGGGAGCTGTGGAGAACACAAACTGCCAGGGAGGAAGGAGAGAAGTTTCACAGAACCTGCTGTGCTGGAGCTGAGCTGTCATTCAGCTGAGAGCTGAGTGTGTTCGGCGTGGGGAAGGTTTCAGACAGGCCACAGCAGCCTTCACATAACTTCCTGTAGCATGTGGGTTGAACTGTGGTTGTGCTGGATAATCCACAGAACATGGACAGGATTTGCTTTGTATTTCTGGCTAGTTAATGCTGAACTTTTCCTGACTTCATCTACTATGTGTGGCTTTAGCCTGCACAGTCCTGAACTGGAGTTTGGCTTGCCTTGTCCAGTCTTCTAATGAAGTGTACTACTGCCATTGACTCTGTTTGTTGTTCTTTTACAGGGTTTAGAATAAAGTTTCTCCCAGGAGCATTCATTATGCTTTACAAATGTACACTTCTGAAGTAGTGTTTTCACAATTTGGTGGCAGATGGCTTTGATCTTACTTGGAGTTCAGCTTTGTCTTTAAAATAGCTTTCACAAAATCAAAATGGGCTATTGCCTCACAATTTTAATTGTATACATGAAGAAAAAACCCACAAGTGAGCTTCTGAACTGTGCTTGTGTAGTGTTAGCTGACTTTTCTGATGTTTAGATTATTCATTCTAGGTTGTTGAGGAAGGAAGAAAGATTCCCTCTCTCCAAATTTTATTAGAGGTTAACCACATCATTAAAACATAGCTTGATTTGTTTGTATGAAATCAGTTATAACTTTCTCATCTGGTGGCAGAGCTGCTTCAAAGGACTTGTCACTGCAGTGTGCACAGCAGGGATGCTGGAGGTTAGTTAGCTGTGGTGGCCAAAAGCAGTGGGATACCTTTTCCACCAGTTTATGCAGATCAGTTTTCCCAAAATGCATGATATTTAGGCAGCTGTGCTTCAGTCTTGATAAATTTGTCACGTCCTGTGGATATTTCTGGGAAACGAAGCACTTCTCTCTCTGCCCACCACTGCTGTATCCCCTAGTATATTGAACAGTTGGAAACCTAAAAATGCATGTAATCAGTTCTGTAGTTGCATTCACTGATTCACTGTTCAGATACTATAGTGAAAGAAAAGAACGTTTTCCATGCAATATAAACAATGCAATACATATCACAGCTGTTTGAGACTATATCTGGGGTGCATTTCTTATATTTCATCCTCAGCTATGGAATATTTGTGACATAACAAAACTATTTCAGAGGCATAAGAATTGTAGAGCAACAGAAAGTGGCATTGATTTCCCCGTTGCTATCTGAGAAGATACAGACTTTGGACAAAAGGGTTTCTAAATTAATTGAAAAGAGAATATTTTAATTTTTTTAATGAATGTTCCACACAGGCTTCCAAATTAGGAATTAATGAGTGTTTCTAACAATATTTTTCAGATAGGGGGACATGATTAAAAAAGACAAAGCAAAGATTAATTTACTTCCAAGATGCCCCAAACCTATTTCTAAAAACATCAGTGTCTTTCACCAAAAAGATACTGTTTCATAAATGTGTTGGGGTAAATTGCACTTCACATTCAGTGTGGATGCAAAGTTTACAGGGGAAAAGATTTTAAAAAAAAATACGCATTTTCAACATGAAGGGTCCTGGAGACAGGCCTGTTGTATGAAATGCTTAAAAGGGGAAAAAAAGCAAACCCACACAGTTGGTTTTGGTAATGGAGAGAATTGGAATCTGACCTTAAAACTGAGTTAGACCTTCCTCTTTTGAAAAGCTGTCCTTGGAGAGAAAAATAATCTGCAGGTTTCAATAAATGCAGTTGGTAGGATACAGAAACTACAATAGCAAGGACTTCTTTTGTCTAAGAAAAGAATGGGAAGAATTGCCAAGCCAGTGTAAACAATAGAGTGAAAAGAGCAATACAGGAAAAGTCAGCTCTTTTTGAAGAAGTAGGGTTGAATACCTCCGTAATCAGTCGATTTACTGGATTCCAATCATATTTATTCTTCTGTAGAAAAGAGAGAAGTGTAAAGGGTAGGGGAGAAACAGTGGCTCAGGAAAAAATGAAAAATACCTCAAAGCCATGCTAATATTTGTGTACAGTTATAGTAGGGCACAGCTGATAGTTTCTTTAGCTGGGAGAGAAAGCCACCTGCCTTAGTGACTACATGATCTGTCACCGTGTCTGCAATTCCAAGTGCATTGGAATGCAGACTTAACCTGAACGTGTCTCTGATCTCTGTGGGATTTCAGTTACAGAAACAAACCTGCAGAGTTGTGTAGCACAAGGAGAATGAACTCTGGATCCTGTAGCACAGTGTACCCTGCATATACAGCAGGCTGCCTGTGCATGCTGAATTCACCACTTCTGCCCTACTAGCTCTCTGTCTGGTGTGCAGGGCATGTGTGGAGGTTCTGATGTGCCCCCATTCAGCTGGATTTGCTGTACAGGTGTTGTAAACAAAAGCATTGGAGAAAAATGGGAGTTGTGCCTCTTTTCAGATGTGTTCATATCTGTATTTCTTTGTCTTATATGTATTTTTGCAGACTGCAGTGATATTTTGACACCTGAAGTCTTTCTCAACTGACTTGCTTCCATTTTAACAACTACTTTGCCAGAGTTTTGCTGCTCTGTGTTTCTGCATGAGTCACTGAAATTACTGACAATAGAAATCTAAGGGAAAAAAAATAGTCTGTGCTAAAGCATGAGTATCAGTTAAGAACAAACCTCATGATAAATGTTAAAATAAATACAGCGTTCTAATCTTTGCCTTTATAAAGGGCTTAGATACAGGGATGTCTCATCCTTTTCTTGTGTCAGACTGGTTTATACCAGTTCTTGTAATTTAACTTCAAATTCAAGAGTTTTTATTAACTCTTCAGAAGGAGGAGAGATAGTAAGGACAGTTGGATATAGTCATGTAGGGGGCAAGAGGGAGTTACCTATTTTATTAGTGTTGTGGAGAAGGTGAATGAAGTTAGGAGTCAGCTCTAGTGCTGTGGGTTCTGCTAGGGTTTTTTTGTATTGTTCTGAGCTCACCAAGAAATCTACCTGTTAAGAATGACTTTACATAAATGCTGATGTCTACTAGGATGAACAATCTTGCAGCTATGTCTTTTTTGTGTTTTCTTTAAGCATTTAGAGAAGATGGTTTCTGAATGCTGCTTGAGTCTTGGTGAGAATTAAAAAATCTTAAATTCCTCTCCAAACTTACTCCAGTCATGAACCTGAATACTTCTAAAGAGGCAAATGGAACCAGAGCAGAAAATACTTTAAAAAGTATTTTCCATGGCTTATCCATACACCTGACTTAAAATATTTAACTTTTTCTGCTGTGAGAAGGGGAAAAAGATAGAGGTATATATTTTACAGTCAAGATTGCACTGCATGACCATTCTTTCCCATGAAATGAAAAATCTTTTCCTCTTTAGTGTTTCACAGTGAGGTCTGTAATAAGCTTTTATGAAGGACTTCTGAAGTATGCTTTTAGCACTTCTGGAATTGAGGTGTCTGGACAACTGTAGGTTTCACTGCTGCAGAACCTTGAGCTGAAACATGAGATTGATCTTAGATTTGGCCAGAAGGCAAATGACCAACAGTAGTTTTCCAGGAGAGAAAAATAGGTACAGGCAAGCACACTGCAACATTTACTTGAAGTTTCTCAAGTGAGAAATAACCTACATTTCTAATATATGGCTCAAATGTCCTCAACTGTGTATTTTCTAGATGTAGTAAGCTTTCATGAGACTTCATTCCAGGAATTCATTCTGTTTTTGAACCCAAGTGCATGGTGGTTTATCTTCTAAGCCATGGAGCAGGTAGTTAACAGCCTCCTACCTATTGTGTCAAACAGTATCTACTCTTCATCGAGGCCCAGTATTTAGACTGTTGTAGGAAATCAGTACAGTGAAATATCATTTCTGATTTAAGGGAAATGAATAACATAGTATCAGTCTTGGCATATTGTTTCTTTTTTCTAGGGTTCTTCAATTTGCCTTTGGCATTTAGAAAAGGGACATCGTGCACTTATTGCCTCTAGTCATTCATATTTCTTGTCTCTGTACTTTTCACCTTTATTTTTATTGTACCCTTTTGAGAAAACAGGCAGAGAGAGGCAGAGTTGCACATTGCTTCATCTCTTGATGGATTTTGGAGTTGCAGGGGAAGAGGGAAGGAAAGCAACTTTCACAGAGTGGAAAGAGATTGCATGTCTGCAAAAAGATGCACTTGCTAGTAACTGTTGACTTTAGGCCTGGATGAGTAATACTTGCTTGCATAAACATCAAATTTTTAGTGTCTTAATAATTGTTTATCAGAGTCAGCAAAATAACTCAACTATGTTAAGAATAATTGGAGGTTAGAAACATGTAATTTGTATTGATACGTCAGTTAAAAATATGTAAGTTTTGCCAACTTTAATTGTAAACCTTTTGTGCTATTGAATCTGTAAAGAAATGGCTTCTTAATTGGAAATATATGTCCTGCATGTTCACCACATCTATGGCAAGTATGCTGGATGTGACAGCAAATTATGAAGAATGTGATTTACCAATACAGGCTTGGGTCAGTAGATTTCTCTTTCCTTTTTTTGTTTGTTTTTTGGGTTTTTTTCCCTTTCTTTTTCCATTCCAATCTCATATGGAAGGACTCTAGCACTAGGATTGTGTGTGTGTTTTGAGGTGTCTTGGTTCCTTGTCACACAGATCGCATTCATGCACGGGTGGTTTCAAATTTGCATTCTAAACATCTGTATTTGTTTATTTGTAGTAATTTTTTCTTTTAGTAATTTGTTAGTCTAAAGAGGAGAATGTTGAAGTTTAAGTATCTTAAATGTGTGCATCTCTTTCCTTACTATTGTGCATGATTTCTTTCTCTCATAACAATTAAAGCAACCACTGGAGGAGCAGCCAAACCAAAGAAAATTTCCCTAAAGTTTCTTTTGGGCTTCTGAGATTAGATAGGAAGATTTATTCAGGTGGGAAGGTCTTACTTAAAAGAAGTACGAGTGATTACTGCTTTCAGAGTAAATACAATGAGTGACATGTGCTGCAATTTTCTTAATGGGTCTTGCTGTAATTCCCTACTGTGTGTCTCTGTTCCTCCACAGTCAGGTAAATGCATCAGAGGCTCTTGAAAGAGCCAGATTTGGAAAGAGAGGGATAGGGGCACAGTTTGTATTGTCTTTAGTAGAATAATGGAATAGTTTATGTTGGAAAAGACCCTTAAGATCAAGTCCAGCTTCAAACCTAACACTGCCAAGTTCACCTCTGAACCATGTCCTTAAGTGACACATCTCCATGTCTTTTAAATACCTTCCAGGGATGGAGACTCAGCCAAGAGGTGAATGAGAGAAACTGACAGAGAGGGTCAGACCTTGTTTTACAGGTTCCTTGGTACTCTTTGGGCTGTTCCTAGTGGAGCTGTATGAAGAATGATTCTAAGGGGAGGGTAGGATCTAGTGGAAATTCTTTGCTTTGTGATTCTTCAGCCTCTGAAACTGCTTAGGCGCTCAGGCTGCTTTTAGAGCTTCTCTTGCCAGCTGGTCCTTGCCAACATCTTCTTGCCCCTGTAGTTTATCAAAAAGCAATTTTTATTTTATTGTTTACTAATAAAGAAATAATCTCAAATGGACCTGTAGGACTTGACTACAGAAAATAATTTTAACAAAGCGCATTACAAATTTTGGAGACAGAATAATAGTTAAGACATTAGTATGTGAGCTAATGTTGGAGGAAAAAGCTGTCTGTAATGTGAAATTGGAGTTGTTACCTGAAAATCTTCTCTTAATGTTAGTCTGTCATAGTAGTTCTGCTGCAGTTTTACAGACGTATGAAACCGCTTCTGAAATGCAACCCTTGTCTTTCCTTTGCTGTATAAAAGCTCCTCCTTTTTTCTCATTAAGAAGGTGTGCTAATGTTAAAAAAAAAACCTACCTAATTCCTTTCAAAGGAACAATATCAACAAAAAAACCCCAAACCCAACCAACCAACTGAAAAACCAAACAAACCCCCCTGTCATATTAAAACAGGTTTCCTCAAACCTTTTATGTTTGATTAGTCTGAGACCCTTGTGCCAGACCAGTCTGCCGGTGTCCCATTATGGGGACTCTTCATGGAGTGGTGCTAGGTCAGAGGGCAGTTCTGTGCCAGACAGAGACCCCTCCTGGGTCTCCACCCCTTTATTCAAGTGTTTTTCCCACTGCCAGTGGCTGCCAGCCCCCTTGAAGGACTCAAGCTTACAGTTCATGGAATAACACTCTTGTTAATAAAATTATGACAGGTTAAGGTTCAGTGATTGCTGGTGACTGCAAAAACGTATTCAAAGCAGTATGTATGACATAGTATAGTAAGCTCTACTCCCTAAGAGAAGTTAGCTCGAGATACTCATTCAGTGTGCGTGGGCATGGACATGTGCCTGGAACAGTGTCCATGCAATGGGCATCCCTGTCGGGGGAGACAGATTCAGCCCATCAGCTCATCCTGGAAGTTACAATGGAGTCTTTCCTGACTTCTCCCCGTTGTTAAATTTCTTTACATTTAAGTGTAATATTAAGTGTAATATTAAATTAATACACTTTTATACCTATTCACTGACAGTTGGCCATACCAATGTTCCCTGCCTTCAAGGTATAGTATCTAATACAGCGTTGGGATGGGAATATGCACCGGTCCAAGGAGAGTGTTTTTGCCACGGTTGATGATTCAACAGCAAGACATCTTGCTTTATCTCCTGGATTTCAGCTGCTCTCTGATTTGCCAGCTAAAATGTTCTGCTGAATTCCCTCCTCTGCAAGGATTTCAGTGGAGCCTGGCCATGGTGTCTCCACTCTGCTCCTCCCTTCATTTAGGCCCCATTTGCACGTGTTGTGTGAGGGAAGTCAGGAGGAGCAACTGCATTTTCCTCTGTAATTTCCATGCTGTTACAGCTGTGTCTATAACTTTCCACTTTTCTTTAATTTTACCCCCAGTCTTTTCCGTGCCTTCACAACCCTCTGCTTCCCCAAACAAAATAACCAAGCAACCAACATCCCCTTGGCTTGTCTTCTTGAGCCTACTGGGAAATGAAGGGGAAGATTTTGCCAAGAGGTGAATTTATCTCAGACACATTTTGTTCTGCTTTCTTTTCTGTTAAATAGAACACAGAAAAGGAGAGCATGATCAATTGAATTATCAAGTCCTGCATGTACTGTCTTGATTTTATACTTTGGAAGACAGTATTAATTACACTTTGGCTTTTCTGGTATGTGCCATTTCAGCTGATAAAGAGAATTTTTTCACTACAAACTCGGCCTTCCATAATAACATTCTCATATGGAACATTTGAAATATGACTATATTAATTTAGTTTATTATGTAGTTTTTAAACAAATTATTGGTAAATTATATTATTTAAGATTTAAACAACTATTTAAACAATCCCTTATCCCCAAAGTGTATGGGCTGATGATGAATCTTTCAAAAATAAGAAACTGGCCTCTTTTCCCACAAATGTTAGTTTGGAGTTTTCTTTATCAATTACTTTTAATGCTACATGGTGCATTATTATAAAGACAGCCATAGACTATCTTGTTCAGGTGAAGTAGAATTGAAAGCAGATGTTGGTATAGCTCTGACACAGGAATTAGCAGTTTTCCATTCTTACCCCTTCATTTGTTTGACCTCTATAATCTGCAAACCTGTCTCTACCATTTTACTGTTGGATTACTTCAGCATGTATACTTTGGAGGGTCAGAATGACTATGTTAAAACATAAGGTATTGCTTGCTAATGCACAAGGAGGGAAAGAAAAGTGTGACCAATCTTCTGGGTGAGATGTGTATGTGTGTGGGGCAGGGCAGGTTATGAGCATGCCTTGCTTTGTTCAGTGAGTTTAATGCTGTTGCTAAATGAGATGGAGTTACTGATTTTTAGCTTATTGTTTCGATTCTTACTATATTATGAAATTGATTTGTTGGTTGGAGTTGTGTTTATTTTTAAGCTACTGAGTTACTGTGCTGCCCTTCAAAGGAAGAGAAGATTGTGTCAGTTGTTAGTTTATAAATAGGGATTGTCTGTGTAGTATTGCTGTTGCTGTTTATTTTCAGGGTCAGGAGAAAATGAATTAAATTTAAAATAGCTTATTGTTCCGGTATGCTGCAACTGTAATGTCTCTACTTTGTACATAGTTTGTTTCCTATTTCTACAAGTGGCAGAACCTATAAAGTTCTTCTCTTCCCCACTGGTTTATGTTCTGCATAGCTTGACATGGTTTTCTAGTGTTTTATGCTGCATAAACAGCTAGCCTTCTACACCAAGCCATAACTTATCATTCTAGTAATAATCCATGATGTTCTTAACCTGCATCTTAAACAGTTCTTTTTTTTTCCTTCAATATCAATATTTAGAGGATTTTTTCACTGTAGAAGTTTGTGGTCAGAAACTCACATTAAACTTGAGAAGATCAGCAGAGCAGGGTATATGTAGTTGCAGTATGAGGATTTGTGCTAATTTGACCAGTTGTATTTTTTTTTTTCAAATTGTGAATATCATAGGTTTTTACTCCTTTCGGTCTTTTGTGACAGCATATGAAGTCAGAATACTTAGTGTGAAATGGTAAAAACTCTGAAATAATATAATAAGTTTTTACTTTTATCAATTTTTTTACTGACCATCTTTTAAATAATCTTTTTTATTTGCTCTTTAATGGTATAGGTAGAATATGGGTTTGTATGGATAACGTACAGGCAAAGCCACACGTGTAAAACTTCACTAAGAAGTAATGAATCTTAAATAATTGATACTGTAATTAACTAACAAGCTTATTATGAATTCACTGAAATATTTTTGTACATTTTGTATTCTATTAAGTGAGTGCCATAACAAATTAAAAAGACATAAAATTATGTAAAGCTTCTCTTTTTGTCATACCAGCTACAGGAAGGGGACATTGAAAATTCTTCCTTGGAATGAGCAGAAACATCGTGAAGAAGACTGGTGTGAGAAACCAGAATGCAGGTAAGTATATATAAAAGCAAAAATATAAAGAATTTATTTACTAATTATTAAAATGAGGGAATTGACCCAGTAAAACTCATTTATTATTTTGTACACACTACCTTGTGTTTTCAGCTTTCTTAGGGAGACTGACTGAGGAAATAGAAAGCAGAGGTTGTGCAAACCCAGATCTTCAGTAGAGAGCGTTCTTTCTTTTCTGATCTGTCACGTTTGAAATCTTACTAGTTCAGTAGAGGGGATTCTTCCTTTCATGCTGTATCTGCTGTTCAAAATCTCTTAGTAGTTCCTTTGCTGACAAAAACTAACACTCACTCTTTTAGGTTGATCATATCATTTTCTTTCAAAAGTTTCAGGAAAAAGACCGATGTTAAAAAAATACAGGTAAACAAATATATACTTAAACATATACTTATTTTTTTAAAGGACAGTTATTGAACCAACTTTGCAAGATGAAGGCCAGTTTCTGTATGAGATACAACCGGAGTTACTAAAGTACAGGACTACTGACCTTTCTGTAGATCTCGTCACTGATTGGTATCTGAGCAGAGCACAGGAAATTGAGGAATATGCAATGCAGGTGAGAATAGCAGCGAGGAAATGATGGTGGCTGAGCAGCCTTCTTCAACAGAATCCTCAACAGTCGTAATGCATATTAATAGGACACATTTCCCTCAGTAATGTACACTCTGTCTCAACTTCATTATGGCTTTTGAAGTACTTATGTTTTCTTTTGTAGTGTACTTAGGCTTGCTCTAAAGTTTACTCAGCCAAATAATGAATCCATAGAAATGAATAAGGAAGCCAGTAGATTCTGTTCCATTTGGTTTACCATGGCAGACAGTAGCTCTTTTGTAATCTATGAAAAGTGTTTGCCATTTTATGTTTGTAAGTAAGGGAGGGAAAGTTGTGCACAGCAAGTTGGGAAATGTGTTTTATTATCTGTCACATGTTGCTGTGTTGCGTATATTGGAATGTGCTCGTTATGTGTGTCACTGTTATGTCCATGAACAGTACTGTCATGATTTTGTCATGAAATTCCTGGCAGTTACATTGTGTGTCTGTGGGACTACCACTCAGCTTATTTCTGCTTGATTTTCTTCATATGTTAAAAGTGTTTGAAGCTCTATGAGCTAAAGATAAGCATTGCACATAAGAGCAGAGCTCATCACTCGTGTGCTCTGGTATTTTATTGCTTCTCAAGCCAATTTAGCTGCATGAAAAGGAGGGTGACTGGAAGTATCACTGTAGGTTAGTTCTCATGAGTGAGTTTTTCTATTCTACAAGCTTGCACTCCTCCAGGGCTCTTTCTAATGATACTTGCCTGTAATCTTAACAACAATCAGTAAGTATGGAAATAAAAGCAACTTCCAAGGATCAGGTAAATTATATAACATGTAAATTGAGTTGCATTCTGCTCTTCAAGACTTACGTCTGCCTTTCAGAATACTTAAAGCCAGTGTTGTGTTCTTTGAAATCAGAACAGAACCTTCCATACACAGGTAGTTTGTCACTAGGGAAAAAGACTGTCATTGGTTTTTGTGACATAAAATGCAACAATTAAAATTACTAAATTGTGGTCATATTGCATGCCAGTTACCTGACTGTCTTAGTTTAAAGCATTTCTTCATATTCCATGTATTGAGATGAGCTGTATGTGATTTCCAGAAGGACTAATATTTTAATTTACATGCATCAGTATGATGCATCTTGTTTAAAAGCATATAGCAAGATCATCCCCTAAGATGAAGCATTTTATGTGGTCTTTATAAATCTGAGAAGGGCAATCCATTTAGGCATATGCAGTCCACAAAATATCCACAAAAATTTTTAGGAACTTCAAATTGCCTATTAAGCAACAGGAGAATAAAATAGATGCACAGACAAGACTCAGATTGAAGTTGATGTTCGGCAAATTGCTGTACAGCAGTGTTTTTTAAATTATTTTTCAGGTTGACTGTGCTCTGTCCCTTGTTCGTCTTGGCATGGAGAGGAACATTCCTGGTCTGCAGGTGCTTTGTGACAATCTGATCACTCTTGAGACAGTGGTTTATGAGACTGATGGTGATCGAACTTTGACTTTGAAGGAACTTTTAGAGATGAAAGACATTGAGAAGCTGAGACTGTTGATGAAGAATGTAAGTATTTTGAATAAATCAATAAGTATGCCTTGAAATCCAGTAACTCGGGTTACCCTGGATCCTATGTATATAAAGACACTGTCATTTCTCTGTTGAACCTCCATCTTTAATTCTATAAGAATTCTATATTTTCACTGTTCCTTTTTTTTGTTGTTGTTGTGGTAGGGTTTCTTTCTTTCTTTCTTTCTTACAAAAGCTAAATTGCTCAGTTTTCTCAAAGACTCACTTTATCCCTGGCTGAGAGCTCAGTGTCGATAAATCTTATTTTGAAAGGTGTGAATTGCTTTTCATTGGCCTTTTTAAAAGGATCTTCAGTGTAGCTCTTGTTGATGCTGCAGATACAACAGTATTAAATCTGTTCCTTGGATGTTTTTTGGTGTCTTCAAGTATTGTCAAGCAATTTTAATATCTGCTTCTGCACCAAAAACACTAATGAGTGTTTTTGTCTCTGTACTGCGCTTGAGCATGGCACTTCAGAATAAGAAAAGACCTCTTGGAAGAATTGAAAAATAGCTAGAGATGGAACAGGGATCTTAAATTCAGTTGAAGAGCAAGTAAGCACCAAAGGAAAATAAAATGCTCATAAATTAAATTTAATTGTTTGGGTTTTTTGTTTTTGTTTTGTTTGGTTGGTTTTGGTGTTGGATTTATGTAGTCACTCATCATTTACTTTTCTGTCTTGCATTCCTGCTGAATTACTAAAAGTAGTGCTACTCTGACATGCTTGCATGGCCTCTAACTCAATCTGAAACTGCAGGAGAAAGGCTTTCCTTTCATAATGGGCTTTACTCCTGTTCTGCTCACTTTCCCCTGGAAGTAGCAGAAAGATTGTGTCAGTGCTTTATGATGTAGTAATCTGTTTGTGATAGGTGAAGACAACTGTTTCAGTTATATTGATCAAAAAAGGTTTTATTTGATTTTTTCTTCTCCTGCTTGTTTTGGACAATGAAGCTGAACCTGTTCTTGTATTTCCTCTCTGTAACTCTTTGTTCTTTCCAGTCCTCAGATGAAAAATACGTGAAGAATGTTTATCAGTGGATGATCCCTTTTCTCCACCGCTGTGAAAACCAGTCCCCTGGTCTTGCAAATGCCCTCTTTAAAGAATATTTAGTAACATTGGCAAAGGAAGACTTGACTCTACCTCTGAAGATATTTCACAATTCAAAACCTGCTGTAAGTAAAGAGCTCTGTTGATTCTACTTGTTTCTTTGGAAATTCTTTTCCTGAAGATATTAATTCACGAATAGAGTTAGTTCATCTAAGTCATATCATCCCTCTGACCTTTCCCATTTCCTTGGACCCATGATTTATTATGCTTTAGAAAACATTAATTAAAAAGTTTTTTTACCATAGATTATAATGCAGCTAAACTGTGCTTGATGAGACTGTCAAACTAATGTAATAATGATTCTAGCCTAGTAGTGTAAAAATTACTGAATGGATTCTTCTTCAAAGTAATTTCCTGGTGACCTGTTTAAAGTAAATTCCTTGCATAATTCCTTTATAAAAAGTGGATATGAAAGAATTTAATGATCTCATTGTTTTTTTTCTTGAGGAATTTTACTAGGAGTAGATTTCAAGTTTCTTCCCCCTCTCCTGCCTTTCACAGCAAATATAAAGAAAAAAGTGGGGGCCATTAGGATTGAGGTGAGAGGTCGATGAGAAAGGGTTGAGGTTGCCTGCTGTGTGTTTCATGCTACTTCTGTGGCTTAAATAATTATTCCAAATCACACAGGCACATACTTGCATGCTATTGAATGTTCTGAGTGTATGGATAGAAATCAACCAGCAAAGCACAAAAGCACAGCTCTTTTATGTATGTTGGTACTGTTGCACATATTAAATAAGTCTGACAAATATTTGCAGCAGTTGCCTTCCTCTGTCCTGCACCCTCTTCACTTCTCAAATTCAGAAAGGCATACCCCTGCTCTTTTAAGTGTCTTTACTGCAGAAAACTGGCCAAGATAAGTTTAGGGTTGTGACTTTGCCAGATTGTTAACAAGAGACATTCTAATTGCACCCGAAGACAATTAATTTATTTGGAGTAGACATCTTTTTGTATTCAAAACAAATTAACTGTTGAACTAGAAACAAGAAATAAAAACTAGTGTACTTTCTTTTCTTGTTAGTGTCAGCAAAAAATTATTCCTGATCAGGACCAGCTTATGATTACGGCGTTGGAATGTATTTATAGCTGTGAGCGAGATGACCAGCTCTCTCTCTGTTACGATATTTTGGAATGCCTTCCACAAAGAGGATATGGGTAAACATTTTCAGCTGGTTATTTGGAAATATTTTAGAAATATTAAATATGATTATGAATTAATGCTTTAAAAAGGATTGATAAGGTACTAAATGGCAGAAGGGTTACTGGAATAGTCTTTTCACCTCTGAGCCTCCATGACTGTAATGTGTGTATCTGTGTATTGCTGCTGTGTACAGACTCTACCAGTTAATGCAGCAGAACAAGAGTTAGTAGCAGCTAGACCTGCTTCTGTATTGTTTCTTAAACTTTTATAGTCTGATGAATTGAGACCAAGTGTTAGTGCTGTCTTACTGGTTTTGTTACAATAGTAGCGTCTTGCACTTAACTTAAAAGCAGCAATATGTCCCTGTGAGAGAGGGAAGATAGAAAACCTATTGAGGGACAAGTAATGCTCAAGAAAGTAAAAGCCTGAAGAGGAGATATCCTGTGATCTGTGAGGTGCAAACAATTCTTCTAGTATCTTTTACATGAAGGAAGGAGAGAGCCTGAGAAAAGTCTAAGGAAGAAGGAAAACCTCTGCTGTTGGGAAACTGAGGGACCCTCTAAATTTTTACTGTCTTTACAGAAGAAGCCCTGCAGTTTAAGTATTTCCAGCCAAGTAAACATATATTTAATTTTAATCAAGGAATGTGTCAGACTGCTTATTTTATCTATGTAATACAGATTACAAGAGGAAATTATAAGGAGCATGTATGTATATATTTAATTGTGTGATATCATTACAGGCCTGAAACCGATAAAACTAACGCTCTTCATGATGAAGTAGATGAACTGGAACAAATTCTTAGGTATTTAATTTTGCTAAAATAAATATTGTATTATTGCAGAGATCACTAGGCATAGCCAAGAACTTTTTATGATAAGAAATGAGGAAAAATATTTCTCTTTTTTTTAATGCCGTCAACAAGATTAGCTGTATGCTTTTTATATTCAGAACATAGACATTTTAAATGGTTTTATCTATTTGAATATTATAAATCTTTGGAGATATATTTCTTGGAATAAAAGTTTGGGGGTTTGTGTTTTGTTTTTTTCTGATTTTTTTTTGTTTTTTTGTGTGGGGTTTGTTGGGGTTTTTTTTACTTGTTTGGTTGGAGATTTTTTGTTTTGTTTGTTGTATTTTTGGTGGGATTTTTTTGGGGAAGAGGGTTAACCTGAGGAATTTGTTTTGATCTTGATACTCTATAATGCTTTGAGTGACTAAAGATTAAACTGTGAAGATATTTCATCAGGTATTGGTGGTATGCCTTCACCCTAGAGTATTATTAATATATGTATATTTTAAAAAATGTGGATAATGTTACTCTGGCTAATCTGTACTGTAGGAGATTTTATTAGCCTGTTTGCAATTGCATGCCTACTTTGATAGAGCTTTAGTCCTGCTGCTGCTGCAGCAGCGGCTGTGCAGTTTCAGGCTCTGAGAGGCTGGCTGTGCTTGCAGTGTGTCGGAGCTGCTGGAGAAGCACGGCCTGCAGAAGCCGGTTTGCTTTGTCAAGGACACCAAGGACAGCGCGGAGGAGGCGCGGAAGCTGCTGCTCCGGCTGACACGGCACACAGCTCGCAAGTTAGTATGCCAGGGAGGGGGTCACAGCCTGCCTGCTTTGTGCCAGCAGGGAGCTGTGCTGTTCACCCTGACGACAGTGCACATAAACACTTCTGTCTTTTGGCTGCGTTCTCCACAGTCAAAAATCTCTGCCTGCCTTCAAACCTGCTTCAGTATGTTCAGGTTCAAGTAGAGAAGCTTAAAATGCATACTGGCTGCATTGTAAAAGAGATCCTTTAAGGCCTGTTTAATTTTATTGAGAGTGTAGGATTTGTACAATAATTCCTTGGGTTTTTTTGATGTGTTTTCTTGGAATCCTTGTAATAGGGTAATTTATTGATTTTAGGTATTGATTCTACCACTTACATTCCCAGTATAATTTTCCAATTTTTCTAGTTTAACTCCTCTTTTATTTAAATCATCTTTCAACTATATATGCATTATTAAACGGCTCTTGGTATAAGCAGATAAAAATTTTGAATCCTGGGAAAACCAGCCATAGCTGTGGGTGTTTTTTTTTCTTATTTAAAGCAAATATGCACAACAGTTTATCTGTGATGGTAGAGTGGTACTTATATTTTTAGTAGTCTGAAAGCTTTTCAAGACTTTTAGAAACCTCTCTTTTCAAGGATCAAGACAATGTCTCTGTAGGAAAAGTGTTGATTTTTCCACTTGTGCTGGAGACCCTTTGTTTTGCCAAAGTAAAAGCTAATGCCACATAAGAAAATCACTATTAGCTGGAACTAGCTCATGTAATTTACAAAGGTCTCTTTTTAATCTGAAAGGCTCAAGATAATATAAAAAAAAATATATAGTTTTTTTGTTAATAAAAGTTTTGGTAGAGCACAAGGAAGCTTTGTGGATAAAGAGAGATCCGTAGATCCGGAGGGTCAAGAATCTGAATAACAGTTGTAAGAAACAAAATAAAGTTGTAACTTTATTCTCCTGTGGTTGCATGCCATTGATTAGTCCTTTGAGATTGTCTACCGTGAACAACACTTTAATGATCCTCAGTTGCTCTTACAGACTTGGTTTTGCCCTGCAGTTCCCAGATCAGCAGGAAGATAGTGCTTCCAACTTCCTCATGTATTATGGGAAATTATCAAAACTTGAGGGATCTTGAGAAAGATTGCTTAAATCCCTGTCTTATCCCACAGAAAACAGAAAAAACACTTTGGGTACTGTGTTGTTGTCAAACCATTTTATCCCACAGATACTGTTTTAATACTAATTAATATTAAAAGCCTTCTGTCTTTGAATCACTTCTGGTTAAAAGTCTAACTAAATATTGAAATAGCATTTGAGAAAACTCACATTTTTGGTGATGGTAATCTACTGCTTTTCTTTAACATTGTTGGGGAAGAGAATATTTAATTTAAAAAAAATGTTTGTAGGCAACCACCTGTTGGTGAGACACAGTGGAAGGAATTGCTCCAGGATATGTTGGACATGCAGCAGAAAGTGTACAAGTGCTTACATTCAGATACTTGCTATGAGGTGAGTTCTATGTCTTCTTGCTTATGTCCCATGTAAGCTACACAGTCTTATTTCGTATTGCTGCTCACAGGTGTAAATACATTTTTCTGTGCTGTTACTTGGTTGTCTGCTGCCCTTTTTTTTTACAGTATTTTAAGTAAAAAATGTCTGGTGTTTATTAATTTTATCTAAAGCATCTCTAATAAATACCCTTTATATCTTTTATTAAAATTCAGTGTTTTAGAAATTGAGTCAACTTTGTGAGATCTTCTTCCATAGCCTGTAATTTTGTGTACAAATGTGTTCAGCAATAAACACTCCAGACTAATAAAGATAAAATGTTATCTTCACTCAAGCATTTCTTAAACATGGAGTTCTGGTTTGATAATATTATCCAAGATCATTATAGGATTATGGACTTTCTAATGCTTTTGCAATTGAAGTAAAATTGTGTGAGATAAGAAATCTAATTTCATTGAAGGTAAAAACCTTGCATATGCATAAGGTCTAAACCCATGTCATTAGTATTTGTAAAAAGACAGCTGTTAGGAAGATGTAGAATTTGCTGTGACATATATTGTTTATTTATATTTTTACTTCAGTGTACTGCAATTTATTACAGATGCATTACTATGTCCCCTATAATTATTGTTTATATCTATATAGAAGCAGGTTGTATTGCAGTTTGCAGAATTAATTGCTTATGGCTATCCCTCTGATTACTACTTGGGAGAAGTTTTAAAAGCAAATTTTAAAAAAAAGGAAAAAGACAATGCTATTCAACTTATATATGAGAAAAATCACTCTTTGTAGCTGTTTTGTCGTGGGCTACAACTTAGGGTACTTGAATTTTTTTTCTAAGTGCATGTTAAGAAATTGTAATGCTAGAGCACTCTGCAAATAAGGAATTTGCTTTACTCAGATCTTAATGTAAGTTTTCTATTAACATTAAATTATTTTTTTTAACTCTGAGCCATACAATTTAAGAAGAAACACAACAATGGGTTTTGGAAAAAAAATTATGTAGGAGTGCTGAAAATACTTTGAAATGTAGTGCTGTCATATGCAGTTATGATGACTTCAAAATTGATAAATTGATGAGGCAGTAAGGATTTTCAGTCCCATGTGAGGTTTAGTGTGATGCTTGCTCTCTTATTCTTTCATGTGTGGTGAATTCTGTCCTCTTGACTTCATAAATTTTGAGAGAGGTAAATGTTCTGTGTGTGATCTTTGAGGAGAAAGGGCCAGCTGTGCTATTCTGCATCTATTGCTGTTCCTTGAGCATTAATATGTTGTGAAATGGAAGATGATCTAATTGTGTCATGTTCTTTAAGAAGCACTGAACTGTTTTCCTTTCCAGAGCATGAGATGGTTTGGAGAGGTTCTTTCTAGAAAAGAAATATCTTGAAATAAAGTATGATTGGATAGAATGCTAAATAATCTTATTTATGCCCTCTTTCCCATGAAAGGTTGGACCAGATGATCTTTTGAGATCCCTTCCAGCCTGAGCTCTTCTGTGATTCATTGATCTTCTGGAATTTGTTATGAACTGTTAAACCTTTATTAATAGCCATATTGTTGCAGCTGTGATATTTCTGAAATGATTAAATTTTTATGTTCCTTTTCATTAAGACAATAATGACTGTGCATAAAAAAGGGCAAATTATTTTTGTAAGGAATTGAGATTACTTTGAGTGTCTTAAATTGGGCAAAACTTTTACCTTGAAATAAATTAGGTGTTTTGTGGCAGATGCGGCATTTTATGAGTTTGCATTCTTTGAAGATAGTATTGATTGAAATTTAAAGAGTATCTTATATATTCAGTTCTAAAAATTTTTATTTACTTTAGGAATACAAAATTTCTTCTCTTACATTGTTGGTTTTAAGGTCTAAATACGGAACTGCCCTTTCAGATTCTTACATTGTATTAACACCTCAGAATGTAGGTGTATTTCGATGTCTTAAGTCATACTGCAAAAAGACAGTTAACATGCTTTTTTTTAAACTTCCAGAAAATAGAAATTAGCTACTGGTTAATTTTAGCTTTGCCTAAGTGCATTGTAGAAATACTTCCCGAGGTAGATTTTCTGCTTGGACTGAATATATTCTTTTGATTTTAAACATCGTTGTATTCAAAGGGGTTAATGCCGTACAATGCAGATACAGTTATTTGAAGCTGCTGCTCCTGCAGGTTATTAAATTACTGTTCTTTCTTTTAGATATTCACCGAAAGTCTTTTATGCTCAAGCAGTATAGACAATATCCACCTGGCTGGGCAAATGATGCATTGCAGTGTTTGGTCAGTGGATCTGCCGAGTTCCTCGAAAGGGAAGCCGCAGTACCGAGTCAGCTATGCGAGGAGTGTTGAACTGGTTTTGGCTGCTGGTAGAGAATACTTCAATTCTTCAGCAAGTTTGTCTGATAGCTGTATGGAATTGGCCAGGTACATTTGCAATATCATATACATAAATGGAACTGGTTTAATGTTGTCATAGCATTTAGGGTTTATTTATTACTATTTCTGCCCCCCCTTCCCCCTTCAGTCTTCTATTGAGAATCTTTTTTCATAAGGAGGCTCTAGAAATAGATAGTGTTGCTTTTAATGCAAGGAGTTTAAAGACCCTTTTAATGCATGAGAGTTCTGTGACCACTTTTTTCTCTTAAGGTATAATGGTGATATTTCAGAATACCTGGTTTACAGCTCAAATACTTGCTATGAATGTGTGACCATGTGTTTATTCTGTTTAGTAACATGTTTTGGTCCTCCTCTGGTTAACCTTCAATCAGTTGTTTCGTGGTAACTTGAGTTTCTGTGAGTGATTATCGTGTGTAGATCTCCTAGTAGCCTTTGTGTATGTTTTTACAGAATCTCTAGGTTGAAAGAGATCTTCAAGATCATTCAGTCCAACCCATGCACTAACACCTTAACTAAACCATGACACAGAGTGCCACACCCAGTCTGTTTTTAAACACATCCAGTGATGATGACTCCACCTCCCTGGGCAGACAATTCCAGCTTTTCTTTTGCTTCTTTATTACAGTCCTGTTTTAATCTTCACCCTGAAATATTTGTCAATGTGCCTGAAAAATCTGATGGGTTCAGATGGGACATTCAGCTAACATGCGGTTTTGTTTTTGATTTTAAAATGTGTATTCTTAAATAATATGTGGAGAAAAAAATAAGATAGACTGGACAAATCAAATTCTTTCCTGATTTAATGTGTATGGTGAGTTAGGCCATTTAAAATCATTGAGAGGAATTGCCATCTGGACAAGCTGATGACGTGAAGCTCATAAGGCTCATGAAATTCAACAAGACCAAGTGCTGGTGCTTCGCCTGGATCTGGGCACCCCCCTCAGTCACTCCAGGCTAGGGGATGAACAGATCCAGAGCAGCCCTGCCCAGAAGAATCTGGGGGTGCTGTGGGTGAGAGGCTGGACATGACCCAGCCATGTGCCCTTGCAGCCCAGAGAGCCAAAAGTGCCCTGGGCTGCATCCAAAGCAGCGTGGGCAGCAGGGCAGGGAGGGGATTCTGCCCCTCTGCTCTGCCCTGCCCTGCTGAGACCCCACCTGCAGAGCTGCACCCAGCCCTGGGTCCCAGCACAGGAAGGATATGGAGCTGTTGGAGTGAGTCCTGAGGGATGAAGCACCTCTCCTGTGAGGAAAGTCTGAGGGATTTGGGATTGTTCACCCTGGAAAAGAATTACCTAAATGTGTCCTTAAAATACCTGAAGGAAGCCTGCAAGAAGACAGAGAAGGACATTTTACAAGGGCATATAGTGGGACAAAGGGTAATGATTTCAGGCCAGAGGAGAGTAGGTTTAGATTAGATGTTTTAAAGAAAAAATCTTTACTGTGAGGATGGTGAGACACTGGAAAGGTTGTCCACAGAAGTTGTGGTTGCTCCATCCCTGGCAGTTTTCAAGGCCAGGCTGGATGGAGCTCTTGAGCAACCTGGTCTAGTAGGAGGTGGCCCTGCCTAAGCCAGGGGATTTGGAGCTAGATGATGTTTAAGATTCCTTCCAACCTGTGGCCATTCTATGATTCTGTGATTTTTGCATATTGATTTTCTTTGTTGAACATGTATTAATAAAACTACATATGAATACACTGTACCAGAATGAGGCTTATATTTAAAAAAAAAATCAAAAAGCTTCTTACAATAATATACCATTCATATGATTTTAAAAATGTTTTTAGAATAATGTGCTCTTAATAATTGCATACATTAATTCATCTTCAGAGGAATTCAGTGGTTTTTTGTTGTTTTTTTAATAAGCTTAATTTTATTTACTATACCTAGCTGAAGAAAGTGCATTTTTGACAATGACTCTTATTGTTTCACTTCCAGTCAACTTTTTACAGTGTTTTGCTTTTATCTTCTACTGTATAGCAATACCAAAACACAACAGTGGTAGGATAAATACTTCCCAAAGTAATTATATATTTAAGTACATGTACCTTCAATGTCATCTATTAAATTCATTGCAGATGTAAATTCAAGAAGGTTTAGGTGTTATGCTTATAACAACCAGTTGAAGGCAATGGAAAACCAGAAATTTGTTAAAATATTTTGCCAGCTATAAGAGACTGTTCCAAACACCTCCCATGTGCATTACAAAAATAGTGAGTACTCTGACATTTCATATGCACAGTAAATTACTGCTGGTGGTTGTTTTATTTTATTTTACTCAACAGTGGACTTTTCCCACAAATTTGATTTTGAACGTTTTCATCAGACTTCAGAAAAAATGTGTTCTGTTCTTATTTAGGTGCTGTCTACAACTTATTGAAGACAGTCCAAGTGCTGTTCAAGAGGAGTTGGACCTCATTCGTGCTCTGGGTTACCTGGAAGAGTTTGGTGTGAAAATATTACCACTGCAAGGTGCTGCATAATTTTATTCTTTATATCATTACTTGAATCACAGGCATAAATATGCATGAGAAATAGTTACTGTTACATAAGTGTGATATGATTAAACTCAAGACTCCATATACTGCCTCCAAGCAGTTTACAGGCACTTATAGAAAAAGTAATTTTTTTAACAGAATTTTTTAGCTTGTGAGGTAAGAATGGTGTTTTGCATATGGTGTCTTTATTTTTTGACTTTTAGCAGGACTTTAAAATACAGTATCAAGTATATGAAACTCCTGGTGACTTGAACAGAGATTGAGCTCATCTTTTATTTGCCAAATAATCTGCACTTGCCTGTGTGCTTTAAAATAACAGGTAGGAGAGAGTTACTTCATTCAGAGGCAGTTTTCATGTCTCCACTGGGCTGTTTCATTGTGAAGTATATAAAACCCAATGACAGTGGAAGTGAACTTTTACAAGGTATTTCTTCTGATGACGTGCTTAAAACTAAATTCTGGAGCTCCGACTCCAGTGGAACAGAGTTTTTGGACAAAAGTTGGAAAGAAATTGCATGAACACTTCTCATGGAGCTGGCTGAGATGAGCACTGAGCCATGAGATGTTCTGATGATAATGTTTTACTTCTGGCATTGGGCACAGAAATATTGGGATTTATGGAAAGCACTTCTGGTGCTTTCCACTTCATGGAAAATGAAGTAGATGTTCTCAGTGGCTGTTGCTACTTTACTTTGCTGTCTGTTTTTGTTCTCTTTTTTTCCCAAGTATTTATTCAAGTGAATTGATGCTCCAAGTCTTATATTCAGAAATTCTAAAGTTTCTGGACTGAGAGTGTCTGATTTTTAGATCTTGCAGTACTGGTCTCTTGATTTCTAGAATAAAATTATTTTTCAGTCTGTTTATTCATTCTGTAAAAAAGTGCATGTATTTTCTTCAGCTTTATTTGATGTGGACATGGAGGTATCATTTTAGAAAAGTAGTGGCATAATATTGCATTAACAGTACGTGTAGTACAACTGGTCTAGATTAATTAGAATATGTGAAATCATGCATGTAATTTCATTAATGATCCTGACTTCTTGCTTCAGTATCTTTCATGTAAATCAAATTAATCTAGTAAGATTAAAATTATGTTTTCAAGTTTTAATGAAAGCCTTTAAATAATTTTTTACTTTGATAGGATATTATGAAAGTAGCACTAAGGATTTATTTATTTATTGCTATTCCCATAGCAATAGTCTTTTAGCTATAGACTTTTATTTGCAGTCTGTTTTAGTTTCCTATAGATTTTCCTCTACTTCTATTTTTAGCAAAATTAACAGTTTAAGTTTATAAACTGCCATTATGCTATATTGTAATAAAATCTGGTTTGAAGAATCCTTTTTAAAATAAAATGTACAGACAAGTTAATCTTTAAGTGTTTGACCCATGGTATTATATCATATTACTGTTAGTTATAACATGTATTTAAAAATCCTGCTTAAATAATCAGTGACTGAAAACATTTTATTGTTGTATGCTAATATATGCCTGTGATAGAATATTAAAAATGAAACAAAAAATACGACCTTTTCCTGCTTTTCCATTCTTATTAATTTTAGCCTAATTTCCAGAATTAATAGTTTTCATTATATTAATATGTCTTTGCTCTTATTGAGAGGCCTGATATCCTGTTTTAAGCCAAATATGCTAATGTAGAGTTTATCCCCATGCAGCCATTCACTCTTACTGAGTGTTAAGTGGAATATCTGCATGGTTTTCTTCTGTGTTCTGAGAACTTGCATAGTATGAAAGCATTGCCTTTTAAAGCAGCATAAAATTGTCAGAAGTTACTCACTCACTAACTAGCTAAATAGAGCGCTGAAATCAGTTCATGATATTAAATTACGCAATTAAAATAATTGTTTAATTCTTAGTAAAATCTTTTTTGAAACACAGTACTAATTATAAGCTGCTCAGGACATGGTTGATAGACGTGGTGATTTGCAGTCTATCCTTCCACTTCCTCAGGAAATTTTAAAGTAAATTAAAATGAGCTGAAGTGTTTGCTAGTGATAGTTCTTTCAGTCTATGTGATGAATCTTGTCCATGATAAATAAATGAGATCTTAGCTGCAACATTCTAAGCAAAAGTTAATGCCTGTGTTAGCAGTCTTACGGGATGTTGCAAAAATTATAATTTAAAAAACTGTATAAAGGTATATCAGTTAATTGTACACATTTTAAAAGAGTGAATGTGAAAACATGAAACAAAAAAGGGTTTTCTCTCAGGTGAGTTTTCCTCCTTTTGCTCCCTTCACAGCCTGACTTGCTAATGATTGGAGCTGGATATCCTGTGGTGTTATTTTAACTGTCCGTTTATAGGTAAAACTGAGGATCTGCATGCAAGCAGCTTTGAGCTGGTTTTCAGATTGTGTTTGCATTCTTATATTCCCCAGCACTCCTCCCCCTGTCCTGTGTTGTTTAAGCAGGAGCTCAGCAGTCGAGTTCATTTGTGCAGTCTCTAAACCAGTTCTGCTTTCAACAGTGCGTCTGTGTTCCGATCGACTCAGTCTCATCAAGGACTGTCTGGCCCAGATGTCAACAAACTATAAACAGTCTGCTAAGCTCCTGGGACTGGCAAACCTGCTGAGGGTTGCAGGTAAGCTGTGTTAATAAGACACTGAACTGCAGTGCAGTGAGCATTTATGTTATGCTTTAGGACATTTGAGTTGGTTGTTAGAATGTGCATTCAAAGATATCGCTAAAACGTCACCTGGAAGAGCAGTCATTGGGGAGGAGTGAAGCATTTCACAGGAATGGAATATTTCATCTGTAAAACAGCTGAAATGGTCAGCTGCTACATTCCACTAATACCTGAAATAAAAATAAGCCTTGTCTAGAGTTGGAGTAAAGGCTCATTTCAGATTAGAGGAATTGTGGCTGAGAATATCTTGTTTTACAGTTAATTGTTAGTATTGAAATTACTGAATGTTATTACTTATGTCAAATAAGGTAGCCTGATTGAATAATAGTTGCATTTAATACACAGGGGGAAAAAAATGTGTAAAACATGTGTTTCATCTGTTAGGGTTCAGTCTGTGCTGCATGTTTCTCCTTTGGGCACTAAAAATAATGCATTAAGTTGAGTATTCATTTGAGGAGAGCTGAACATCTTCAAAGATTGAATCCAGAGGATATTACGGATTTTTTTTATAGCCTACCTAAACTATCTGCATTTTGATTTTTTTTATTTTTGAAAAATATTTAATCAATGCAGTTGTAAACACAATACTGCTGTATTTTTACGATGTAGGAATAGAACATAAAATATTTATATTTTATGCAGCATGACATATAAAATCAATGCGTTGCAGCTTTGTCATTGTACATGCCTGGCTAATTCTTTTTCTCCCTCCCTATTTGTCAAGTCCTGTAAGATTTTTTTTTCCTTACGTTTTCAGGAGGCCTAGTACTGGCAATTTTTTGCATAGTATTATAAATAGGGAGGGAGATACTTGAGACAGTTGTGTGAGGTTGAGAACAGAGGTGTGAAAATTAGGCTGTTGACCTCCCAGGATACTTTGGTCCTAAGGAAAGGAGTCACAGGAAACATCTTTGGTCAGCCCAGTGCTGCTACATGAAAGGTGGAAGAGGGGACAGGATGGTATCATGTTGGGTAGCTAGATCCAGTATACATATTTAATATGTAATCCATTGAAACATTTGAATGACAGTAGTAACTTTCTTTTCTTTGCTTGCGAGGCTTTTGGGGGAAAAAAAAGTCTCCCTTAGTGGTTTATAAGACAAGATTACTGTACAGCTCTTTCCTTCTCCTCTCTGCTTTGTCCCCCTCACATCAAGTTAAAATCTGTGAATTTTTCTTAATAGTCTTTAGACTAATTTTCTTTGGACTAATGCTGCTGATTTTTTTTTTCTTTTTAAATCTAAGTGATTCTCTTTGTGTGAAAGAAGGAAAACCAAGATGCAGAGAGATTCTGTAAAGCCAGTTGTCCAGTAGTGCTATCCTAGTGCCTTTGCTGTAGGATTTACAGTGCCCTGGTATGTACCTTTGAAAAGGGATCAAACTCATGGCTCCTATCTCCAGAGACTGAAAGATGGCAGTCCCTGCATAGTATGTAGAGAACTTCAGGGAATTTGTATTGAGTTCATGGATAACAGTAATGTCTGTGTACTAGTGTTATAATCACAGTGACACTTACTGAATCACCACTGAAAAGAGAGATTTGAGAGATATTTAATGCCAGATGATGAAATGGCCCCCCAATTCTTCTCTTCCATGCACTTACCACGCTAGAGAAAACCAGAAGATGAATGTGTGAGGTGGTTAATTTTTAAACAGGTGAATGATACAAAAACTGCTACTTACTCTACTGGTGACATATTTATCTTGTGAATGTTGGGCTCTGACTTTAGTGGTTAACCTTGGGGGTAATGCTGATGGTTGCTCCTATGGTAACTAGGGAATTTTAGTAGTAAAATTATATTTCAAGAGTGAGTCTTGGTAAGGAATACACTACATAGACTCCTTTCTTTTATGCTAAACATACAAGTAACTGGGGCACTTTCAAAGTAATCTTTTGATTATAGAATAACATTTATTTATCTGAAGGGAAAATACAGCAAGACAACATTTTCAGTAGTGACTTTCTGTAGTGGAGGATGTGATGGGGTGTTTTTTAATTCTTGTTTTGCATGAGTAGTTTTAAGCTTTTGTGGTTAAAAACAGTTTCACTGCCACTGAAGGATGACTAGTTGTATTCCTTATATTGGAAAGCTAGTATCTGTAGAGAACGTTCATTTATGAGTAAGATATGGATTTGGTATGAGAATGCCATTGTTGTGAATTTTATCTAAACTTAATTGTTGTAGGAGAAGGTCTGTTGAAAACAGATTCATTTAATTTTAAGAAATTCAGTATTTTTAAAATGTTCTTGTTTGCTTTTTTTTCTGGATTTGGAAGCTGTAAACAGCATACCACTGTTACTGCAAATTTTTTGTGCCTGACTCTAGACCATTAACAAGTATCCAGAAGATTACACAGCAGCATACAAAGGAAACATGATTGTCATAGTTTCAAATCATGCATGTAAATACAATATAAGAAAGGCTGTAGAGCATTACTCTTTGTTCCTCTGTGTACCTCTGATGAGTGATAGAATAGCTGACCTTACACTGAATTTAAATAGTCTTAGAATTTGAATAGCTAGGTTATTAATACCTTGGAAAGATTGTAAGTGTAATGCTAGTGTAGCCTTCATCATAGTCTGTAATGAGGAGCACTGTATAATTTGATGGTAGAGATTAAAAACATAAATTGAAACAAGACATGTAGAAATGGTATTTATGTACCTGTCAACTTGTAATTTAAGTTACCGAGTTACAATTAGTTATTAATATTAATTAATATTGTTAACACTATTTTTAATATGATGAAGAGTTACATTAAGACTTGTAAATGTGATAACAAACAGTGGTATTATTCCATGAATTAGTTTATAGATAAAAGGGCAGATCATGCATACAGATTCTAAGATTTTTGAATTTGTATATTTTATTTTAAACTTAATTTTAGAAAAGGAAAACCTTCCCTGCAGTTTTAGTACAGATAGTCTTTGTTTTCAAGTGTAAAACTACTGGGAAAGGGTATTGTGATTTCTAACAGCTCACAATGAAAGCAAATGGTTTTATTGAGATATTTTGGGATGGGTCTGTATATTGACAAAGGGGATTGAACTTCATGGACTTAATGAAGAATTAGGTAAAATGCTGCCAGGAGAAAGATGTGATTTTTGTCCTTAATTGGTTTTCACTGCTTTCACAATTACCTTGATCTATGAGCCACCTTTGCTGTGTAAAAAAAGTTCTGACTTTGTGCTGTGGAACATACTAACTGGTATTAGCTGTTTTTTGAAGTTTTGGTCCCTTCTGTTCCAAATCCACTTTGTAGGTGTTGTGTTTTGCTTTAGTGGGGAAATTGTTTCAGTATTTTCCCCTCTTTGCTTCCCCTGCCACGCCACCCTCTGTAATTTCTGATTGGGAAAGACCTGCTTGCTACATCTGACCCTGTCTATGTAAATTTATATAGATCATAAAGTATGTGCTTTGTTTTACTGTATCTTATAGATAGCTTATAAAATCCTAAGAACATAAGCAATTTAAATTTTGAAATAATGCATTTATTGTGGATGCAAGGGTAGATTGCACAGAGCCCATTATTAAGGAGCTCTTAAGGAGAACTATGTACTCTGAACACAGTTTGCTTAGAGAGCAGCACTGAAAGTGAATAATAGAATTTATATTTGTACTTATCAAAATTAAAATCTTGCTTAGGTAATGATATATCAGCTAGCTTCTTAATTGCTTTAAAGCATCTGATTAATTACAGTGAACTCTACTTAAGCCTCATGTCACTACCTCTGTAAAGTAAGCCCACAACTGTTATCTTAATTTCACAGATGGGTAAAGTGAGTGAGGAAGAATGTTCTCAGCATGACAGCCAGAAAATCTGTACATGCTTAGGGAGCTGGAGCTGCTCTGTGTCTTGCAATCCTCACTTAATTCGTGTTCTTTGTTAAGAACAGGTGTAAAGAATTCACTTAATGCCATTACTTGAGTAGATGTGTGCAAAAAAACCCTTCTGTGTCAGAAATCAGGAGCATCTTCTTTACTCTGTATCAAAAAGATCTACTGAGTGTTGGTCATAATTTCCTTTGTCAGGCTCTCTAGAAATGTTGCCATTATTCTCTTTTTTTTCACAACTTTCTATGGTAATTTATTTTATTTTGATATCCATAAGTGAATCTAGTGGCTTTAAACTTTGCTCAGATTCCTTAGTTTAAGCTTATTTTTGGAATCTATCTTTCTTGCATTTGTAATTAACAATGTAGATGGCTTCTGATCTCCTAGATTTCCTAACTCTAGGCGACATGGAATTTCTGAAGTGTATGTACAATGTTGATATCATTTGACTTCTGTTTTAATGGCATGGTTTCATTCAGGATAATGTTAGTTTATCCACTCAGGAATAGCATGTATCTTACCCAACGTATTTCAATAAACTTTTTTCCTTATATAATACAGATTGGATCCAAGTTTATAAAATTATTTGAATGTTCCTTATTTCTCAAGAAAAACATTCTAATATTTCTGAGCTTTAATATGTTTTTCTCTTGTTACTTTTATTAGAACCTCAGAATCATATAGGTTATCCTCTTCCATTTTCCATTTTCTGAATGAGTCTGTATGTCAGGTGATACCATTAAGGCTTGAAGCAGAATTACTATGTAATATAATCAAAATTATTTACCTTTTGAATAGTTTTATCATTCCTGTTTTGGTTTTAAGTCATGGATGGCTGTCAAAATAGCAAGGGAGACAATTTAGAATTCAAAACTTTTCCTTTTATAAGACTTTATTATTAAAATACCATGAAATGATATGCTGCAGAGCTGAAGCAGTGAGTTTTTCTATGTCTGAAGATGACTAAACTGCAGCAGTGAGCATTATCAGTCACTTCATGGTTAATGAAGGGGTTGTGAAAAAGGCTTCACTCAGGAATTCACAGAGTAACACTGGAGCCAGTGGTTGTTCTGTGCCATAGCTGAGTGCCAAGGTAATGGAAGTGTCAGTGAGTGGATATATGATGAGCTAGAGTAGCCATGGACTGTAAGGAAAGTTATCCTTATGTTTTATACTTGTGCTTTTGTAAAACATGCAGAGACATATCCTGCTGCACTAAAAGTCCTTGGCTGAAACGTTGGGGATATGAGACTTGATACCTTACAGCTGTTTAAGCACAATTAAAGAAACCATTCCATGGTCCAAACGTTCTTCCTTTCTTTCTGTCAATCTCGATATTTTTAAGTGGGCATAAATAGCAGTGATTATTTTGTCTGGAATCTGAAGGGTAATAGTTTGATTGTTTCTCTTGACTTTTCTTTGTGTCTGCTACTTAGTCAGATCTCTCTGTAAGAAGTTGAGCTGTCAGGGTGAAGTGGGCATCAGGAGGTGAGTGGCAAGTACGTGTCCCTCGCTTAGAGAAGTGACAGTTCACATTTAGCTTCTGAGGATAGAAGCACCTCTTTGTCATCTGTAATTGCTTTTGCCTGAATGAGAGGTTCCCAGGTTCCAGAGGCCAAAATTTTGCAGCAGGAGAGCTTGAATGTGATTAATTTGCAACATTGAGAGCTGGCAGTGTATTGAGCAGGAGGCCAGAAGATAAAATGATGGGAAGCTAACCTGTTCTCCCAGCTGAGTAGTGGTGATGTGCAGGGATTAGGGGAGGCTTGATTGAGTTCAGTAATTAGGGTAACTTCACTTGCCTGAATGTCATTGTAGTGCAACTGCTACAGCTTTCCTTTTGAGAAAGCTTTAAAAAGAAATTTGCTTTGTCTCTGGTGATGGATCTGCAAAGTGGAGCTAAAAATAACAGCTGTGCAATTTAAGAACATGTACTCTTTAAATGGTTTTTGAAGCTGGATCTGTTTAACCTTCTGAAATATTTGCATTTCACAACTTGTAGTAATACGGTTTCATAAACCAGTGCCCTTTTCAAATGACTGTAACAACACTGACTGCATAAAATTGCTTTTAATAATAGAGGAGAAGCATGGGCAAGAAGCTTGCATTTTAAAAATCCACTTATTTTTATTCTAAAAATTCTGTCCTAAATTAATAGATTATTTTTAAATAATAGATTATTTTATTAAAATAGATTATTTTTTATTAAAGTAGATTATTTTTTAATATTTTTAAAAAATAAATTAATAGATTATGTTTCATCACCTTCTCATACAGTGCATGGACATACATAGTATTTTGAGCACAAGACTGGACAAACTAGCAAATTGTTCACTCTAAATTGAAAAAAGCTTTAAAAAAATAGAGATGACTAGTAAAGGCTGACAGGTATAAATGTTATTTGTATTGACTATAACTGGCTTTGAAAAGGAGATGAGCTGTCTCATTAGATTAGATGCATCATCTGTGCATGCTGATGTATTAAAATTGAGGTCAGGATGTTTTTCTACAAAGATTCTTGATGAAACTTTAGTCAGAAGGCTTCAGTAGTACCTCAGGTGTAACTTTTGATTCATAGCTAGTGGAAGGGCATTGTCCAGGAGGTCTGGTGACGGACGGGGTGTAGGGGGTTGAAAAACTAGTTTCAGTTCTACTCACTCAATTTATGAGGTTGGGGATTTTTAAATGCTTACATTTTCAGCATCTCATGCATTATATGCAGCCATGTAGTGGCAGTTTAAAATGGGTCTTTGTATATTATAAGAAAAAAAAATTCAGTTTTTTCTTCTATTACAATAAATAGATTTTATTTTTTTTTTCAGTGTCAGAATTTTGATTTATATTTCACTTAGCTTAAATATCAGTTTTGGTCTGTGCTTTTGCCATTCCATAAGTACAATTTTCAAAACCTTTTTTTCTTTTTTAACCTTGACATAACATTCTAATTGGTTTGGGGTTTTTTGCAAGCTGTGGTGCAAATGGTTTTTTTAAATATTAACTCCTTTAGGAAAAAGATAATTTTATTTATGTTTAAATTTCAAGAGGGGCTTTTCAAGTTTTGGTATATAGTTAATTCTTAAGAAATAAAGTAGCAAGTTTAAATTGATCATTAATTCCAATTAACTAATAAAAACTTTGATGTTTTTTCTTACAGGAGATGATCAGATGGAGAGAAAAGGTCAAGTTTTAATTCTTTTAGTGGAACAGGCTCTCAGTTTCCAGGACTACAAAGCAGCTAGTATGCATTGCCAGGAGCTCATGGCCACAGGTGAAGTGAATAAAATAGGGGATGCATGAGGTGATGATGGTGGTGAAAATACGAGTTCTGACTTTTGTTTTACTGTGAGATGTGGTACTTCAGATTGTTCAATTTCATTAAACGAGCAGTTACATCTCATTAGTGGAGGTGCAGTGATATGGAATAGAGACACATACAGCAAATTCTGCATGGAATAAGTGTGTACTGAACTATTGGATATGCAACCTCGGGGAGCTTTTCTGTATGCCTCTGGATCACAATTTCTACTTCTTTCTACACTGTAGCCCTCTCAGAGAGGTAAAACCAGGTGACTGCAGCTAGCAGGAAAGTGCAGGTCTTTTAGAAATCTACCTTTTTGTCAGAACTCTTGAAGATATTTATATAGTTGTCCTCTTTTTATATAATTTGCATATGTGATAGTATAAATGGAGGTAAATGCAATACATGTATCAAGATACTAAGGAAGATGGGATTTATTTCTTTGGGTCTTTTTTCCTGCTTTGAGAATGAGAGGATGATATTCAAGATATATTGAGATTTTTAAAATATATCAAGTAATATATTTTATGCTTTGTTTTTTACAGCCACTCCAGTAAGGTATTCAGCATCATGCTCTGAAATAAGAGATTATTTTCTTACTGTAATATGTAAAAATACAGGATGTAAGCTTTATAGATGGCTATTTTATTATTATCTGTAATATGATAAAAGTTAGTCTTATGTGTTTGGTCAGTCTAAAGTTGAGCTACATCTCTGTTTTATGGAGTCTTTGTAGATCCTTTTTTCAGGGCGATGTTAAGCCTTCACTGGAATGCCCTCCTTTATCTCATCCCATAAGAACTGGGCAGCATCGTTTCCCTTGTGACAGGAAGTGTGTTTTGTGCTCCCTTGCAGGTTACTCCAAAAGCTGGGAAGTGTGCAGCCAGCTGGGGCAGTCAGAAGGCTACCAGGACCTGGGGATGCGCCAGGAGCTCATGGCCTTTGCTCTGACACACTGTCCCCCCAGCGCCATCGAGGCGCTGCTGGCAGTCAGCAGCTCCTTGCAGACACAGGTACCTGCTCCTGCAGCTTCTTTCATGCAAGTTCAGTGCCTACCAAAGTAAAGGGCACTTGGGCTCCTTTTCAAGTTTGTTCCCTTAAGTTCTACCCTCCAGTGTATTTATCTTTATTCTGCTCTACTCTTCTACTTTCGTTGCTGTATTTCAGCAAATGAGGTCTTGTTCTAAGCAGTTTTGTGTGATGAGTTTGTTTCTCAAGTAGAAGTGCAGTTCTGTGTCTCTGTCTTTAGTACTTTTAATTTTTTCATTGATTGCCTGATTTAAACATTTTATTTGCAAATGCAGTTGATGAAATTTTAAAATATTTTTCAGGTATTTATAGTTTGTAATGCAACTTCATTAAATAGCCACATAAATGTCTATTAAGGGTTTATTCTATGATTTCTGTGATCTTTACCCAATATGCAATGGAATTATTTTCTCACAGGTTTCAATGTTGTAATAGTTTTAACAACTACAAGAGACTTTGTGTCTGAGCAGTCTTTATTAACTCTGCAATGACTGACTTGATAGAATCACATCCTAGGTGTTGAGCTGATCACAGTATATATATGACAACGCATAATTCTGGCATTTAAATACAACTTATGTCAAGGTGACATAGCAAAAGTTTTATTTGAAACTGAAGGGCAGTAATTTAGGTTGTCAAAATGTTAAATTTCTGTTCACTGTAATTGTGGCTTGGCCTACATACTATGACTAATTTGAGTTCATAATTGTCTTAGTTGTCTAAGAGTTGACAATTTTCTTAGGCTGATAATTGTGTAATGGAAACGTCCTAGAGTTCTTTGGACACAGAATGTGAGAATGAGGGAGAAGGGAGTCATAACTGCAGCACATGTGCAGCCTGATGAAGGCAGCTGCAAGTGTGTACCCTTTCCTTAAAAGAATCCCTTGAACAGCAGTGTCTGAGAATACAAGCAACATGTCAAGGTGGAAGTTCTGTGCAGAACTGCTCACGAAGCTGCTGTCCTGTGGAACGCTTGTCTTTGTAGGGTTTCCCAGTGCCTCAGAGTGTCAGTTCAGATAATGGATATTTTCATGACATTTCTTTGCCCTATATTGTACAGCACAGTACATAAAATTAAAAAAAAAATCTTAGATTGTGGGAAAAATACTGCACAAAATTCATGGAGAAGGGAAGGTAATTTTGTCTAGCTACTACATCAGTGAGAGGATGTCAGAGATGCTGTGTTTCCTTTGCAACTTCTCTTGCACCCTTTTCTATCATGGAAGCATTTATGTCACAGTTTCTTGGATTCCTTGTGAAATCAGTCATAATTCTTTCATTGACTTGACTGGCAAAAGATAATATTTATTTCCTGTTTATAGATTCTTTATCAGGCTGTGAATTACCAGTTTCTTCCTTCTGAGGGAGGTGAGAATTCAAATATCTCTGGGCCTTCTTTGTCGATCAGTAAGGATATAGAGGTAAGTTTGAATGTGAATTTTAAATGTTATAATGGCATTACTCTGAAGAACCAAATTTGAGTTTTCAGCAACATCTGTCTGCTTACTAGATAAAACAAGCAACATTAGACATACAGGATTTTCGAAGTTCAGGGTTTTGCTTATGTATTTATACTTTTTTCTGATTTTTAGTTGCTTCTTCTTATACAGTCTTTGCACCATTGAAAAAAAAATATAAACCCAGAGGCAGGAAAAGTGAAAAAAGACTTACATTAAAATAGGCATTTATTTTGATTTGGTGTTATTTTTTAAAAACTCTGTCCCAGTTGCAAAACAAAATATTTTAAACCTGAAATACCTACTTAACCAAAAAATGTTTTGAATTAAACTTATTTTTCCCTTAGTTCTGTGCATCATGAAGTTTATGACTTGTTATTTTATAATGTTCATATATTGCATGTGAAATTATTTTTGTGTAAGATCAGAAGGAACATTGAGTGTTCCACAGGCAGGACAATAGGAAACAAGTTTCTATTATTCTTTCTGCTTTTATTTCTATTATTTTATGTCTGTGAACAATTGCAAGTACTTTTCTCTGTTTGAAGAAGATGTAATTGCCTATTTATGAGAACAGGATGTTTTTCACACTCTTTGAAGTGGAAAATTCTATATTTAATTTATTATTTTCTCTGTTTTTTTTTAATTAAATAGGTGAGTGATAAATAATTCTAGGGGTGAGGAGTGGGGGCCCAAACCTTAAAGAAATACAGGAAAGAAGAGATGAAAAGGGGGTGGTGAAAGAGGGAAGGAGAGAAAGAGAAGGTTCATGTTGCTTAGGGTGGCTTTTTGAGAAATGATGTGAGTTCCATCCTCCTTGAAGAATATATTTTGTGTATGGTTTTAGTGTATGTGCATGTGTATATGTGTGTATAAATGTACATGTGCATGTATGTGTATGTATATGCATGCATCTGGAGGCATGCACATTCATGTAGGTACTTGCATATATATAAAATAAATGGCAAGAAGGTAAAATAGCACTCTAAACAGTATTCAGAGGAAGAGGGCCAAACATTTTGTGTCTGCCAGAATCATCAATATGAAGAACAAGTCTGTTTCACTGGCACAAATGTTTTTTATTTTCTGAAAATCCTTAGATGCAAGTCTGAGTGGGAGGTTATTAAGTAGATGTTAATAAAATTGATATGGGTGTGGATGCATATGTTTACAATATTTTAATGTCTATAAAAATTTGTCATGCATCACCTTTCATGTGTTGTAGTACTATATTGTGGCAGAACAATTAGACATGCATATAAATGATTCAGAAATTTATTCAAAGGTTTATCAGAGTTGAGTAAACTCACTAATTAACTTCACTGTCATTTCAGTTTGCATATTGGAAGCAATTTTCATTATGCTGGAGAATTGGCATTCAAAAATTTATCCAAAATCATTTTCATTTCCCTCCCTTCCTCCCCTTAGTTATGGTTGATTGTCTCTTTAGAATTGGAAGTAGGTAGACAATTGACCTGGCAAGTTTGTGTGCTGCTGCACTGAGGTGTATTTTCTTTTTGTTTAATATGGCTCCTTGGCATGTCATGTTTCAGACTGTTACACTAGGAAATGAAGTTCTGTGTATTTGCTAATTATTTCCATTTGTTCTCTCCCAGTTGACTTAATAGGGATTTATAGCTTTTTTCATTTCTTGGAATGACACAGGAGGAAACATGGCCAAAAATTTACTCACTGTATAACTTTTCATTTGTTACAGACATCTGCAGTGTTAGAAAAGCAATATATTCAATAACTCAGTTTCTGTGACTTCACTGAATCTCATAACTGCAATCCCTGTAGTTACACTTTATGTAATTCCTTGTGCTTCACCTTCATTGTCTTGCACAGAATTTTAGTTCCTTTAAAGAAAAAAAATGAAACTGGAAGATTTTTCTCCCTTTTCTTGTACTTCTTTCATTTTCACTTGCATCCTGATTAACTTACAGAATCCTTGTTTCAGGGAATTGGCAGATGTTCTTTCTCACTTACTGATACTTTTCAAATCGGTGCTCTAAGTGTAAGTTTTCTTATCTTGACTTGGTTAAGGTCTGGCATACATGTGTTTGGGCATCCCTTTTACTATGCATTCAAAATACCTCTCTGTAAGTATATCAGTTTTACTTTTTAAACCTTTAGTGACCTTTTTCTATCCCTCTTACTTTTGTCTAGCATTGAATTATTGATCTCCACTACCATTTTTTCCTTTATGTCATCACCAGCTGGTCATATTTTCTCATCAGCTTTCTCTTGGTGAATTCTCCTCTAGAAATTTCTGATACAATTTCATTTTTTTTCAATTTTTCCTCCAATTTTTTCCCCTAAAACTTGAAGAAATCTTGATAGGAGCTGGCTATATATACATAGACTGCTTAGAAATGGCACATTTAATGTTGCTGTCATGTTGCATAACTTTTCTGAGTTTTTAGTGGTCCTACCTAAAAGAAATTAATGAATGCTGTAATAAAGATGCATGTCATTATTCTGTAGGAGCTAATGTATTTCCATAAGCTTTGTGTCAGCTTGTCACTGTTGATTAAACTCATGGAATCCCTTTGAGGAGCTATCCCTTGGAAGCTACATTGATTCTAATGTACCAGATTGCTTTTAAGCAAGATTTTAAGGTTCACCAATCCTCATCCTTTTTTCTTCTTCATCCTTTTTATTTGTGTGTTGCAAATTCCTAATTTGTAATGTGTAATTCCACAACTAATCTTGTGCTTCTCAACCAAAATATCTTGGTGAGAAGATTAAGCTCTTGATTAATGAAAGCCTTTCAGAATATTAATGGTAAAATTATTAAATTGAAATAAAATGCTTAGTCATGAGATGCTGTGTTGTGCATAAGCACAAAACAATATTAATCAGTTGCCTTGTAAATTAGCCCTGATTTTGTTAAATCTGCATAATACTTAAAGTATGTTTACATCTGTTATCATTATTTTTTACATATCTGAATATGAAAGCATAATTACTGTAAAGTGGCACATCAACCCAAGAGAAATTAAGCTTCAAGTTTTTTTGAAAATGAACTCTTTATAGAAAAGCAGATACATTTTCCAGAGGAGAATATGTTCAAATTGTAAGAATGATTTCTTAAAGGCTTCTGAAGGAAAAGAAAATATCTGATTAACAGACCATTAGTGTCTTTGCTTTTCCAGTTTTCCCAAGCACTATATTTGGGAAAAAACAGGATCTCTTAGAACATTTGTTTACATGAAAATGGTAGGTACTCACTGTTACCACAGCTAGCTAGAAAATATTAGGGAGTTTTGATCAGTTATCCTCTTGTCCTTTAGCTGCTGCCCCAAAATGCATAGTCCTCTGTCAGATCTGCAGGTGTGAAGCAGCTGTCTTAATTACTGCTGGGTGTCTCAGGCAGTCATCAAAGCTGTATCAGCAGCTGAATCAAATGCATTGTGTCTGCCTAAGGCTGCTTTATTTTGTTTTCAGTGATGTTATGGCCCTAATAAGAGCCTGGACATTCAGTGACTCCTAAATATTAGTGTTGTCGTCTTGAGCTGAATCTTTTCCTTAATCTCCCATTTAGACTCTTGTTTATCATTGCAGGATTGCAGTTTTCTCTTAGGCTGGTCCATAGCTGTAATACTGATTGAAAAAAAATAATTAAAAATCCCCAGTATAAAACCCTCCAAGGCACAAAACTATACATGTAGATTCTACATGAATGCTTATGTAAAAGAGACTATTTTAAATTCCTGTTTGGCAATGGAAGTACCAAAAAGGGAAGAGGAAGACCTAATGTGTGATGCTCTGTTTTTGAATGGTCTCTGCTCTACCTAATTTCATTTCATTCATAATCTTGACATATAATGATTCTTCACATATAAAGTGTATGCAATATATGGTTTTTGCATGTTTTAATCCTTGCACCTCGACTAATTGTCATTAAAGACCAAAACCAATTCTAAACTCCATGCTGCTATTGTTCTAATTTATTATTGTCTCTTATGTGGCTTGTCTCAAAAACAGTTGGCTTTGTTATTTGTCCTCTTATTAGACTGTTTGGAATTATATAAGTGTTATGAAGGAGCAAAGATATATGTATATAAGCATATCATGTGTATATATACATATATATATATATATCTATCTTAGCTGTTATTTTAGAGTAGCTTAGTAATTCAGAATTTGTTTTTTGTCTTTTTTTTATACCATTTAGATTTAAGCAGATTTTCCATCTGCTAATTTGGCTGCTATTTAAAAAGTCGTTGTTGCTATTATTATTTTGATTTTAATCAGAAGTGCTTACTTCATAAAGGATGTCATGAAGAATTAATGGAAGAAAATAATTTCCCCCAAACACGTCTCAGAACCCCGAAAATGTAACTTCTCCCTGAAGATACAATTAAGTGATATGATTAAAGTTGTTTTCTTGAGATGAGATCTCCAACATTATTTAAGAAATAACTTCTTTCATGAGAGATTGATTTGGGATGGCAAAAAGTTGTAACCTGGAAGTTTTGCTGCTCCAAGTGCAGAGTAAAATGGATTCTCATAAAATGAAATTTCTATTTGTGCTGAAAAAACTGTAATTATTGTAAGGGTTGGAATTATTTTTAAACAAAAGTCAGTAAAGTTTATCTGATAGCACTAGTGCCTTAAGCATTCACACCTGCATACAAGTTAGCTCATTTGTTTTCACACTGCTGAAGGAGACTTGATTTAAAGAAAAGTGTTTTGCTCAAATGCAATTGACAACTTGGGTGGGATTTTTTTTTTCTCATTCTATTTTGGTTTGCTTTAGTTTGGGTTTATTTTTCCTTCATGAAAAGTCAGCTAGAGAGTCTGGCAGCATCTACTTAAAAATGGTGGCAGAGAGAAATTAGTATTCTGTATGTAGCATTTGAAATAAATTACAAAAAGTAGTCTTGCTAAGTACTTAAAGTGGTTTATTTAAAAAATACATGAACAAGAAATTCTCCCCCCAAGCCTCCAGACCTAGGATTTTCAGTTGGTTTAGTTTTTTGGAGCAGCAACAATTCTGACATGTTGTACTTGGCATGCACTTTCTTCATTTGGTGAAGCAAGAGCTGAAATTCCCAGTTTAGCCAGTTGGTTCATTAGTGGTGCATCTGTGAAATGCACAATATGATTTCAGAAGAGATTAAAACAAATGGTGAAGGACTTAAGATGAACCTGCTACCTCAGTGGTCAGACTGAGGCAGTAATTTACTGTACATTATAGTAAAAGGTACTAAAAAGAAGACTTTTTACATTAAATTCTACCTTATTGAAGCTAAAGGTTTTCCTCTGAGTTTACAGGGGGATGTATTTCTCTTCAGCATAACTTGGCATCCTTTGGCTCTCATGTTTGAAATTCTGTCATGAGTTATTAAGTTGTAAACTAATACTTCCCATGCTTATATATATATATATATAGGTAGAATTTTTCTATTTCAATATACTTCAGTGTATGGGGAAATTAATAGTAGAGTCGTTAGTGATAAACATATGGCTGTTAAAGCTTGCTGTATGGATAAATTTTTTTTTTTTTGTTATGAAAACAGTGTGTTTACCTAAGTACACAAATCATATGTTTATGACTAATGTGCATTCACTGTAAAGCAAGCAATTAACACAAACCTTTGAGAACTGAAATAGTACAGATCAGACAACATGAATATTCTGGGTATTATTTCAATGCTTTACATGAGGAAGAGCTGGTGTAGAGGGCCCCATTTGTACAACTTGTCTCTGCTTTTAAGAATGGAGTTATGTGTGAGTTCGTGCTAAGTGAAGATATGTACGTGTATTGCAGAAACAGTTTGTGATTGAGAAAAGTTGGGATTCTTGTAGTCTTTTAGGTTAGCTGTTTTCCTTATTTTGTGTGCCAACTGCAGAATTTCAAAGCTTGATGATACTTTATCACTTGGTCTAGAGATGCATATTTACATCTCTGCTGTTTCCCCTACTGGGAATTCAACTTACTGCTGCCTCGGTAAAACTACAAGATTGTCTCTAGTATCAGCATTCTTGAATTATCAAAGATTAACTTAGTATACTCAATCCTTACATTTGTAGAGAGGTGATTATTTTAGTGGAAAGATTCATTATGAACTTTGGTGTCATTATAAACTTTGGAGTGGAAACCAGTGCTGTCTGAGGAAGCAAGGGGTAACTGCTGAGTAAGGAGCCAAATGTTCTGCTGATCACACTGCTTACTTCACATGAAACTCCTAAATCACTTTCAGGTTTTCTTTTGTTTATCTTTTACAGCTGCTGCCTGAATTAATGACCATTCAAATGTGTTACTAATGTACTGTGCTTGAACTCTAATGCATTTGCTTGGCTTTAGGCTTTAACCTAATTATAGCAGGAGTCTAACCCTTGCTTGTGTGTTGGATATGTCACAGGATGAAACCAGTGTCACCTCTGGCCAGTCTGCCGATTTGTTGCACTGGACGACGTCCAGAACCATGAAGGTGCTGTCCAACACGACTCTGACTACCAAAGCCATGCTGCACGCCGTCAGTGACGGGCAGTGGTGGAAGAGATCACTGACTTACCTGCGGCCGCTGCATGTGAGGGATTGCTGGTGTCTCTCCACATGTCTACACGTTTGTGATACATTAGTATAAAAACTGTGCTCCTTCCTAGGGCCTGATAACTGAAGGCCTCAATTCAGTTAATCAACTATAGACATCACGGGACTGTTTGCAAGGAAGTCCCAATGAAGGAAGGGTCTAAAGCTGTTTTCTAGTCTGTTTTCTTCTGATTCCTGAGCATAGTGTAAGAACACCTAATTGAGATTTGGTAGAACTTTAAAACTTTGGGGAACAAAGCACAGTAAAGCCCACTCTAAAAATTGTCATCTTGTATTCAAAGCTATTCCTTTTCAGTTTCTCTTTGCTTTCTCTGTTTCAGTGAATTTTCTGTGTTTGTTGTACCATTTTTTTCTGATACTACTTTTGAACATGATTCTCTTTCCTTTTTTAAGAATACTGGACTTCATTCAGAACTGGTTTATGTGAGATGATTCCTTTCTTGCTCCCCACTGAATTCAATGACCTTTTAATTTACAGTTGTTTCCCTTCTGCACGGTGTTTACAGAATTTTTATGAGCTTTTTTACAACTAGACTCAACTATACTTATTTTTCCCAGGGCCAAGAATTTGGAGGTGTATTAAAAAGTGGGCCTGGAGAAAATGCTACTGTGGAAAAACAAGGCTGTCATCCATTTTATGAATCTCTAATTGATGATCCGTATGTCGCAGAGGTAAGTTACAGCTACAGAACTCTGCAGTTTCTTTTTGAGATCTTATAATCAAGTGAAAATACAGGGTTTTTAGATTATGTGTGTGACTTGAAATTCTGTGATGTAGTAGGAAAAAATCCAGAATTAAATAAAGGAAAGCAAATAGAGGAACTGAGGTAGGCAGCTGCATGTGATGCAAGCGATCCAAATAAAAATGCAGATGTAGAGTGCCAGTTGTCTCTTTACTTCCAGTCTGAAGTCAGCTATGGAACATACCAGAACAATTCTTTGGAAAGCTTTGCTGAAGTGCTGCTGAGAACAGGGAAACTCGCAGAAACAAAGAGCGAGGGAAGAGACCTACTTCCAACTACAGAAGGTATGGACATACTGTATAGATTGACTCCATATATAGCAAATACAGACGTGTCTGTGGGTGGGTTTAAGTGTGGAGAATTGCACAGAAGGAGGTAAAGTATTGTCTGGGTGTGTTGCATGAATTGTGGTCTGGTTCAACAGCTCTTGTTGGTAAGAAGTTTTGTTAGAAGTAGGTGCAGAGTGTTTGAGGGAATTGGTAATTTTAAGAGGAGTTTCTCAGTAAAGACTTGAAAAATGAAAGTTGTCTTTAAATAAGCAGAAAATGTTATTTGGGGCTTGGCAATGATAGGAGGAATTTTTGAAGGTTTCCTGAATATTACAATGTACAGGTAATGGGAATTTGCAAGCCAGTGAAAGTTATTTGTCTGTATGCCTGCATATTCAATTAGTTGAACTCTGTGACACTGTGTATCCAGGTTTCAGTGTTGCAGGTTCATTGTAGATTTTATTTACCAATTAATGCTTAACTACAGCTTCTGGAATCATCAGAACTTTTTGTCTTCTTCCAAAATGTTTACACGTTATAGATTATATTTAATAATTTCTTAGCTGAAACAATTTCACTTTTAAAAAATAGACAAATGACAAAAAACCACCTGTGATTGTTTATCTTTCCTTTTGGAGATCTCCTGCTGATTTTAGAAATTAACTGTTTAATTATTTACATGCTGTTAGTGTCTTTTGAAGGAAGATACATGTATTATACTTGGCTTGTGGTAAATTCTGTAATGAAAAATGAGTATTTTAAATCACTTGCTTTATGAGAAATTTCAAGACAGGCTTTCTTTATAAGCCATACATTTACTCAAATTGTTCCATGAAAACTAGCATATTTGTCTTACAAGTATATGATTCAGGAGTTTGAGATATGTGTTATTTGTACAGATAACCTTTGTAGTTCTAGTATAATAACATAGTGAATCAGAAAAGGTTAGCAAGAGCTTGTATAAATTGGGTTTGTGCATGTTTTGTTCTTTACATGCTCTCTTAATGCAAAAAAAAAAAAAAAAATCCTTTAAAATCAGTACTTAAAATCTCGTTTTTTGCATGCTGAATGCCCATAGGCCTTTAGCTTTGATTCCTGTGTCCTGAGGGGCGGAGCGGGAGGGAAGGATTAAAATGTATTTATTGCTTTGTTAGAGAAAATTATTTAATTGGAAAATCTGTGGTAATAGTTCCTGCTCAAACTTGAGTAATTGGAACTGTTTGTTTACAATTCAGTGGCTGCTTCTGAGGTGGAAATTTCAGTGTTGGGGACTTTTGCTTGAAGAAGAAAAGAAATTTTAGATTCTAGATTTAGTTCTTGAGCATCTGTCCCCTTCCACTTAAGCATGCAGTGTAATATTTTTGCCATTTAATACTTCCACTTTTATTCTATAGTCAAGAGTTTCACTTAAGAGTCTTTCCAGTTGTGCTCTGAAACAGAGTTTTGTGTTTTCCTCTGGAAAAATGGGTTTTGTTTATTCTTGACTCATCAGTCCTGCTGTGTATTACACCTTTTGGTAGTCAGTAAGCTGTTTTTAAACATAAGTGTAACATAGCTTTCTGTAAATTACTGGACTAATCATTTGCTATTTGTGGTGTGTTTAGCCCTGGATTAATGGTATTGGATCCCACCTCTTCCCCCTTCTTAAAGCTTTGCTTTGTCAATTCTCATGAAAGTCCTTATGATGGGTTAACACGTTCAGGATTGTGCAGCTTGAAAATGTACATATTGATAGCACACTGCTAAAATTTAAGAAATCACACAGATATTAATCCCACTTATTATTCTGCACTTTTATCATTTTCAGGCTTCCTGTATGTTTTTGGGAGGATTTTGCCATACAAAACTTGAATGCTAATATGAAGTGTCAGTTACTGTGCTGGTGTAGTAACTGCAGGTGTAGCAGATTTCAGTTGATTCTGCTGACAAGTTTGAATCCCAGCTGTTTGCTTCTGGCTCTCTTCTAGGACAGCTACAGCAGCAGGTTTCAACTACATCAAAAGAACTGAAGAACCTGGAGGGAGATGCAGTTTAGCAAAGAAATCTTCATTATACTTGGCACTTTGTCTTAGGAGAAGTTGGAGTAGGCATCAAACTCTGTTTACTCTAACAGTGAGAGACTGGCTAAACACTTTCCCCACACACAGTGTGCATGACTGACAAATTATAGAATGATTTGGGTTGGAACAAACCTTAAAAATGATCTTGTTTCAACCCCTTGCCATGGGCAGGGATGCCTTCCAGGAGACCAGAGCCCCATCCAGTCCGGCCTTGAAAACCTCAGTAATAAAACTCAAGATACTTTACTGCTTTTGTGGGTTTAGTAGTGTTAAAAGCCTTGGACCTTGACTTTTCTTGTCCTTGCTGTTTGGATGTAGGTGGTAAACTGCGTATTTTCCAGTGAAATGGTAACTCTCACCTCCCTGGGTCCTGTAAAGCACTCCTTCCTCAGCTGCGGGTTGATACCTGTGTGGCTGAGGCTGTGTTGTGCATCTCTGTTTAATTGAGGTTTTCTTTCTCCATAGGCCTTAGGGATTGATCAGGAGGTTGAAGATGAGATTTGAAATGATGGCTGTATATGCTTGTTACCAGATCAGGCACTAAACTCAGAGGAAGCTCAAGACAGTCAGCCATCTCTATTAATCCTCAGGATTTTTAGGGCAAATAATACCTGTGTTCTCCATGATTTTGTAGTTGCTTGTGAATATGGGTGTTTAACTGCAGTATATACTTCTGAGTTTATTGAGATTTTATCATGGCCTAAATGAACAATTGAAGACTCAGCAAAGTGAAGACAAAGTTTTGAAGACAAAGCAGTTTTTGCATTTTTTTTCAGAGGAAAATCCATGGAAAGCGAGTTGAAACTTTCTAGATATTGGGAAATTCCAATTTTCATAAATAAACCATTTTTTTCCTACTTAGCCTCTTAAACCAGCTTGTGGCATAAAGACCTTCACAGGAAATGGAAATATTTGTAAAATCAAAATATTTCTGTGTTTTCCTGAGAAGATTGTGCTTGTGGGACGGCGGGAGGTAACAGCAGCATTGGCATTTTGCTTGTCGCTGCCTGCCCGCTCTGGTTTATCAGCCCTGTAATGTCTAATCCCTTTGGAAAATTCCAGATTTAGCAGTGGTCTGAAATAACATTTAAGTTCCTGTAAGTTTTATGAAGATGCATGGTAGAACAGAATGGCATCCTGCTAATATCTGAAGCCTGTGATTTGATCTCAGCCCTGTTAGACTGTAGAGGATTCCTGTAGGGCTTCACTGGAAGACAGAAAACTGTACAAAATTATTTGTGTCTACACATGTTCATGTGTATGTAAAGTGGACATTTAAGGATGGATGCATGAAAACCTATAATGAACACAATAGCATGCAGGAAATTTATTGAATCAGAACAGAGGATTTTTTTTTCAGAAGGTATAACAATATAGGCAGTTCTTTCTTCTTATATACATTCTGGCAGTTGGGATGCCGTTGTGTTAAGCTTTATGCAAAAGTAACAAAATAATATTGTTTTCCAGCCTTGTATTGGTACTGTGTTCTTTGTAATTATTGCTATCCTGATAGTGAAGATCAATTTTTGCAAGTGTGGCAAAAGTCACGTTGGGGATGTTAAGCTGGAAGAGAACCTGTAATTTATTGTGTGTCCAAGAGGTTTTGCTGACATTAATTCTCCAAAGAAAGCGAAAAAAAGAGCAGAGCTGAAACTCTTCCTTCCCTTCTCCCATTTTTTTTTCTGTTTAACTAGACATGTTTGTAAGAATACATAAAAACTTCTTGTGGTCAGAGGAGGAACCAGCAGTTTTCATCAAGATTTTAATATTAGATATTTCTAGAGTTCTTATTATCTTTGGGCAGCATACAGGTTATTTAGAGTGTAGCAGAAGCAATGTCAGTAGTAAGAAGCTATCTGAAGCACAATAAAAGCCATTTGAATAATAAGGGATAGGTGCTGTTGGACAGGCTTATGTAGCAGCCTCTGTGATGGCTTGTCACTTAGAAATTTAGTGTTTGTATCTGGCTGAGGGCCAGCACGTAAATCCACTTCAGGCTGATAGCAAATTAATGATAATCTGGAAATTGTAATTGGTCATTCAATCCTTTAATAAATCATTCTTTGGAACAAAGAATTCACCGAGGGACTGTGCGTAGTGATCGGGTTTTTATCACATGCCCTGTTGTGTTCAGTGAATTTGAGCTCTTCTTGCTGTCTTCAAGCCCTTACAACATTACATTACTTCCTTGATTTTACAAGGAAAATACCTACTTCATGTAATCAGTACAGGTGGCTTTGTTTAGTATCTGTTGCTGCATAGTCTCCTTCTTTGGTTAATGCATCAAACACTGTCTGGAAGTTAAGGTAAAGCTGTGCTGCAGTTTAATTACATATTGTTTCCTTCTGGATTGTGCTGATAAGTGTTTAATTAAGTATATCCAGAGTGCTTCAAGCTAGTGTCTAATAAAATATAGTTGCCCTGAAAACATTGCTTGTGCTAGCTCTCAAGGCCAAATGGGTCAGTAATCCAAACTTTGTGTCTGCTCCCTCTGTGAGAAACAGAGATTTAAGAAGTAAAGAATAGTTCATTGAAAACTAAGACAATGAAAAATACTTGACATTTACTATTCTTGCAAAAATCGAGAAGAAAGGCAGAGTAGTTTGTGATAAACGGAGCCAGAACTTGCAAACAGAGTGAGGGGTGCAAGGCTACTATTAATAAGTGATAAATCCAAAACCCTAAACCAGCAAAAACTAATCTCAAAGCCTGGAATGTGCCCAAAAGGCTAAGACACATGCTCCAGAGACAAAATTGAAAAGTTCAAGTGTGATAAAAAGTTTGAATGCCTTCTTCAAAGACCCCTGACAACCCCTGAACTGAAGAAGCGCAAGCGCAAAAGGAATTTTAGCTCATTTTAGTACGAAGCAAGGGTAGGCAGGGCTAGGACATGAATATATATTAGGCAGTGAGTAATCCTAGGCTTCTAAAAAATAAATAGAACAGTAGTTTGAAGTTTCAGTGTGCATACTTTTGAAGAATTGTCCCCATGCACCTCAGTGCTAAATAAACACATACCTACTTTATAACTCTCATTTTTCACAAATTATAAAGTCTTTTCTGCATATCACTTGTTGCAGTTCTGCTACAACTGGCGAGTGATGCTTTACCAAAGGATGCAGCCTTGTCTCTTGCCTATCTGCTTGCACTGCCACAGGTACGTTGATAGGGACTTTGTATGTTTTTGTCAGGAAGGACTATTCATAGTATTTCAGAATTCCATTAGAAAATTTCAGTTCCTTAAGATTTTAAAATCTTAAGTATTTTAATTCATTTTAATACACATTTTTATAGATTGGGCTGGTGCATATAAAGGAAACAAATGCCATTGGACAGTCCATTGAGCATGGCACTGGTGAAAAGACACATTTTCTTACTTAAAATAGAAGTTGTGCCACCAGACTGACAATTCTAATGTAACTCAGAAATGTGGATAATAACCTTGTGGTATAGAAGCAGCAATAGTGTAGTTGGAAAAACATTTTGGTTAGGTGTTTGTGCAAGGGGGGAAAAAACAACCATGATGTAGAATTATCTTTATGTGTGGGGGTTACTGATTTACTTCTGTGCCAGAAAAACATAGTCAGAACTATTTCTAAATGACAGCAAGTAGCTTTTTAGAAAGTTTGTATGCTTAATGTTGTGTGCTTGCTAATTCTTTCATGTAAATTAATGCTCTCTTTCTTCTAGGTGGTAGATGCCAACAAGTGCTTTGAAAAGCAATTACATTCTGCGTTATCTCTCCAGCTGGCAAGTTATTACTATAGCCTGCAGATCTATGCTCGTTTGGCACCATGTTTCAAGGACAAATGCCACCCTCTCTACAGGGTTAGTACTCTTTTCTTTTTAAAGCCACATTCATTAATGTTCAGCATAAAAGCTATTCTAAAAAGCCAGTACATGAGTTAAGCCTGCTAAGGAGCTGATCTGACTTAGACTGTGAGCAGCCTGTTGGGTTATGCATAATTATTCTTCTGCAGTGCTGTAAACAAACAAGTACTTCACAATTTGTGGAAGAGTTTTTGAAGCACAATATCAAGTGTCATTTTTAGGTGACAGCACTATCAGTCTTCAAAGTAGCTTACAAGCAGTGAGCAGTAATGAGTATAGCCTATGCTGTTACCTTGCAGTACTCTGTACAAGGCAATATCTAGGACTTCCCAATAAAAGTGAAGAGTCTATTTCAACAAGAACAGTGCTTTTCAGAAAGTTTCCACAGCCTCCCCTAGGGTGTGTTGGATTGTATTTCAGTTTACATATGGTGTTTTGAAAATTCATTCTCTTTCATTGAGGAATATTTTTTATTTCCTTTGACAAGTTTCTGTTTTTAGAATAGCACTACTTTTCCTATTCTCCATTGCCAGTGGTTCAAGCAGCTTCATGGTGAAGTCCATGCTACAGGGAAGAGCGTAACATACAAAAGTTTAATAAGGCACCAACTGCCATTCTTACTGAGGTACCTGTGTAAAAAACTCTGGTTTAGTCCAAGAGAGCCTTTCTGAATTTACACCAGTTCTTTCCTTCTGTGCAGAAGCTCTATGGACTGTTTGGGTTTCTGCCTGTCTTTCAACTGTAGCTAAAAGAACACTTCTGGTCCCAAGTTTTTTGAAAAGGAGTAATCACTACTGTGGCATGAGAGAATTGGGTTTTTCCATGCTAAGAATGACTCCTGATTTACAGCAGAAAGCCTGTTTTGATATTCACCCTATTCTGCAGTTAGGAAGCCTTTCATGTTCCTGCTGAGATACTCATTTTACTGTCTTCTGCTTGGATGCTAAATGCCCCCACACAACTGTGGGGCTTGCAAAATATATTGGTTGCAAGGAATTAATTCATGTTTGTTTAAAAGCTTTGTTTGAGCCTCTAAGTCTTCTTGCTGTAAGATAACTTAGATGAAAAAAGTTTTGTGTTCTTTTTTTTTCTTATTTTAGTTTTTTTAAGCAGTCCTATTTTCCAGGAAGAGCTAAGAAGCCTTTGGAAAGGCAGAAGTGTGAGGACACAGATGTTAGATTGAACTATTTGTACTCCCATTGCCATGTAATAAGCAAAGTCTTATCACTGGCACCATGCAGCTTATCTCTTAACTGTGATGTGATCTTTGGCTAATCTTTCATTCCATCTTGGCAGAATAGTGTATGTGGCTGTGATAAATACTGGATTCTAAATTGTTTGCTAGAAAGAGTAGGTTCTATATTTAAGCTACTCTTAAACAATAGCTTTTAAAAACATCTGTATAAGAAGGTTGAGTGAAGAGCACACCAAAAAGCAGGAAAAAGACCCACAAAAACTGGCCTGGATGCCAGTCAGAAAACAACATAGGCAAATATTAATTTATAATTCATTGTTGCTAATTCCTATAGTATTGAGTGAAGGAATGTCACTGAAGCAGGAAACAAGAGATAGAAACAGATACTTTTCACCAAAATAAACACACTTTTTTTTTCCCCCAAAAACCCAAACCAGAAACCCTAAACATTAGACTTAAATGCTCAGTTTATAGGCTGGTAGTAAAGAATGGGTCCACCTGCAAGTTGGTTTCATCAATGTCATTCTAATTTCTGCCTCAAAGCTGTGCATTATTCTTAGAAGGTGTCTGAGTGCACTTTTGTGGGTGAAGGTGTATAGCCAATCCTTGTTTTCCCCTCCTCTCACTCTTTACATGGTCAGTAATGATGTAAATCTGCCACTTCAGCTCCGTGCTCAGAAGATGAATCCTCAAGATCATAGAGCATTTATTTTTGTCTACTAGCTTCTGAGTCACAGTAGCTGTGATTTTTCTAGTCCAGTGAATCAAGTATATTGTTGGAAAACTATCTGAATTTAAAGGAAACTGTATAGAAGCATGGAAAAGTCTCCATTTCCTGTGTTTCTCATTTTAAAATGGCACTGTTTGAAAAGAGTTTGACTACCTCTGGCAGAACAGGAGAAATGTTGGTAGAATGGAAATGACAGAACATAATATTACAAGGATAATGGGGAATGGGAGAAGAGCTCCTCTTCCATTGGCTAGGACAGACTTTCAAGACTTGCTAGTTAGTCAAGAAAGATATTTTGAAGGAATGATTGGGTCTGTTGCATGAAGGCTTGTTTCATTTTTTGTTTGTTTTAATTGTGATGTGAAATACTGACAGCTAATATCTGTGCATCAAACAGAATCGTAAATTGTCAGAAATTCTCACTGTCATTTTTTGTCCTGTTGATGACCAAAAGGAAAATAATCTTGATAATTTCAGTTTCTGGTGAAGTTATTCCTTTGCTTTAAGGACAAAAAGAAGGGATTTGGCTGCAAAGTATTGCTTTAATTTTATGCCCAAGACAGTTTCAAATTTTCATTGTTATGATAACATAAATATAACAGTCACAGTTGACTTTCTTGTCCTGAGGAATATATTAAAGGAGCTCTCCAACCTAACAAAACTGCAGATAAAGATCAGAAGAATAGAACAAAATTTCCAGAAATGGACTGTGTGTGAATGTACTGGTATGAAAAGACTAATTACCCTTTGAGGACCTGTATTTATTTTTGGTTTAGGTCTGTAACAGGATGGGATTGATTTTTCATTGCAGCCTGTGTGGTGCTGTGGTTTTGCATTTGTGGCTAGAAGGGTTGGTAACATGCCTGTTTTGGCTGTTGCTGAACCTTGCTTGCACAGCATCAAGGCTGCTGTCCTCCTGCCACTCTGATTCACCTCTCACTAATTCCCAGTCTTGATGAACAAGAAAAAGCTGTACTGCTGACCAGGACACTTGCTGTGTTGTTAGCAGCTTATCTCCTCATTTGTCCTATCCTGGTGATCTGATAATTGACCAGAATAAATTGTTTACTCTAGAAGGGAGGGAAAATATTTAATTATCCTGGGGTTAATTAATATGTTATGTTCCTGTCCTCATTCTAATACTCTGTTGTGGAGGTGTTTCTGTTGTTTTGAAGAAGATTATTTTACTGACCTCAGCTGAGGGGGCAAGCTTTTTCTTGGAGCATCAAACAACAGCTACAAGAAGTACTGCTCAATTGCAGAGGAGGACAGGAGTTTTGCACTTAATAGCAGATGACAAAAGTTGCTGTTAGCAGGAAGTTCTTAGTTTTGTATTTTCTTCCCTTATATGTTACTTTCCTTTCAAGAGGGTGAGTATGATTCCTGTCCTTTTGTGGATTGCAGCTGACAATACGTTGTGCTGGTAAGCTCAGAGATTTTTCTTACTAATGCTTCTCTTGTTATGGCTGCAATTGGTGAAGAGGCTGGGAGTTCAGTCCCACAGAGTTCAATAGCCTGATATTTAACCTGATATGTATTTAGCCACCATATGACAGAGTACATTTATACAGTGAACTTGTGCTCTGTGCATTTAATCTGCTTCCCTTTTCTGTTGCTTGCTGCTTTGGAAAGCCTCTGTCAATATCTCAAGAGGCAGAATTACGTCAGAAGAGGAGTGCTTTGAACTTGGGATGGAATGTGTAGGAATTTCTGTTGGTCTGACAGAATTTCATTCTGCCGGCTTGACCTGACTCCCAAGATGATTTTGTTGCTTGTTTGTCTAATATGTATAATATGTTTGTATAAGGTTGATATAAAATTACAAATATGGTTATATTAATCCAGAGAAGTAAAACTCCTAGCCATGGTCCATATGCTACGGCTTTATGTAATATTACAAATATAGGGTGTTGAAAATAAAGACTTAATTAGAAATGGAAATAGGTATTATATAAGAAGGCTGCATACAGGAAAAAGGGAGGGAGGCAGATCTGATGCATCTGATAACAGATGTATTATCCATACTACATGATGTCTTAATGGCTTTAACCTGGCACTCTAGTGCAGCTAAAAGGTTAAGTCTCTACACGAGGTAATCTCTAAATCTCTTATTGGAATGCTCATTAAATGGTTGCATATTGGTTTGCATATCCTGTCGCACTCCTAAATTATGACTTCAGCTTACTAAAGATAACATAGACATTTTTAATCTCAACTTGGATTTATGTACATGATGTTTTACGTCATGCACATAACTGACATGCAGAACTGACAGGCTGTGTCAGTCAATCTTGTTTCATTTTGCCTGGACATTCAGCTTTCCAGTCATGAATGCAGTGGCTAGCACTAAGGCTGCTGTAGATGGTAAAATGTTAGTGCTCTTTATTTTTGGCCTATGATGGACTTAAAACTTGAGTTTTTTTAAGTTCTATTCAAACCCTCATCTCTGGCTCCTCGTTTTGTTTGTGATGCTGAAAACTAGCAAGTTTCATTTAGCAGTATAATTTTTCCGTGTTCTTTCACTGTTGGCAACTTCTGTTGTATGTTTGCATCAAGTTCAAGTTTCTTTGCTGGTCTTTGGGTTGCTCCACTTCTCTTTTATGCTGCTGTTTATGCCTAATACTTTTTATTGTTTTATATCCTACACTGCTTGCTTATACATGTTCAGGTACTGATACTCATGAACACTTGGTGGGTGAATCTATTTAATTTGATGTATACTTCTGTTACCAAGTCCAGTGGATACCTAATAGTTAGAAAATCAAAATTGGGAGAGATGAGTGTATAATTCCTTGAATTTATGTTGTGCTATTTTCCCTCCCACTGGTCTTCCTTCATGTGTGTAGAGGAGAACCATGTGATGGAGAGGAGAACCAGGGAGAAGAAGGGCAGTGGCAGAAGGCACCATGGATGGGATTACCAGGCAGACTAACAACTGACTCAGGGAGACTTGAAAGACCTTAGTATCATCAGAATCCTTCTCTAGATCATCAGTAATGGATTCTGAATAAAAGTGGTCTCAAAACCTGCCTCTGCAGGACTTGCTGCTGACTCTTTCCTCTCTGAAAAGTGATCTCCAAACTTCTGCCTCTTGTTTCAGCAGATTTCAGTTAGTGAAAGGACAGTTCTTCCAGTCCATTAATAACTTAAGTTTTCTGTCTGGACTTTGGTGTGAAAACTTGTGAAATTATTTTGCAAGATTTCTATGTATTAAATTCCCTTTATCAGCGTACTCTTTGATGCCCTCAGACAGCAAACAGAGGCAATGCTGATCTTTTCCCACCAGTCTCTTAATGCTCAGTGGCCATACTATTTGTTATATAGCCTGCCCTCTCACTGGGAATGGACATTTGACTTGCTGGGCTACAATCCCTATAAAGATCTCTTTTACATCCTATTTTTTTTATATGGAACTTGCATTCTGGCACATTATTTTTAAAATTATTTGTTGATGCACCTTGGCCTGCCATTTAACATAATTCCACATTTGTGTTCCTTCAGAACTGAGGGATGAATTCCAGCTGGTCATGGTGTGCAAGCACATAACTGACACCTTCCATATTGATCCAATTCAAGTGGCTCCTCTGAGCTCTCTCCCCATGCCTTCAGCACAAAGATACAAAGATCTCATGATTTCTGCTGCTATGGACTTACCATGAGTGCTCCTTCCACACCTTTTCTCTATGGGATCCTGCCACTTCCCTAGCTGGCTTCCTGATTTTGAGTACTTCTCAGAACTTTTTCTATCAGCTTTTCCATTCTTTATAAAGCATGTTCTGGGTGCTTTTTTAGCACTTAAAATTTCCTTTCTAGCTTATCATATTTTGTGAGTTTTCCTCATTGATTTGTATATTGTTCAGTGATGTCTCTACACGTAATCACACATTTTCTAAATGAGTAAATATCTAAGCTAATAAAAATGACAACTCACAAAACTGTGGTGTGTCCAAAGGCTTAAAGCTCAAGTAAGCTCTCCTGAACTATCAGCCATTGTGGTTAGTTTTGAACATCTTCTGGTATGATCTCTGAAAAACTAACCCAGCAATTAAGGACATTGCAGCCAACGTGTGACAAGTAAATTCTTCTGATATATGGTGTGTTTCATAGGTCCTCTTAGTTCTTTGTTTAGAAGAGAACACGACAAAATATTGCCATTCTTAGTTGGGACCAAATAATATTTAGGTGACCCAGAAAAGACCTATTGTTAAATAGTTGTTCAGTGCTGCCCCCATCCCTCTGTTTCATTTCTTCAAGATAAAGTGTACTTATGAAATTAGATGCTTACAGTCCTGCTTATTTCTGCTTCTCAAGGGTTATATGAGCTATTCTGCCAAATCCTACTTCTGAAGGCAGAGCAAGTGTTGTTCTTTAGACAGCTGTTCAGAAATTTTCTTTTAGAAAAGATCTTCAAACTAGCCTTTCATTTCAGCAGAGGGTTGAGGTTTAGCTTGCCCATGTTTCTCTGGAGACATAGTTGTGGTTTTTCATGCAAGGGAAATAGCTAGGATAAGTGCTAATGCTTTTCCTTCTTGTGAAGGGTTTTGTTCCTCTCTGGGAAATAGTACAAAGGTGACCAACAGCTTTTTGAAGCAGTCTTACCCTAGTCAAATGGCTTTATCTTCTCTTTTAACATTCCTTTTCCAAGCTTCTATAACTCTTTTCTCCAGTCATAGAGCATCATGGATTTTGCAGACAGCCTGCTTGAAATTTGCTAATCATCTAATGAGAAAGAACGTTTTAGCAAAGTTGTATTCATCTGAGTTGGCAATATAGGTTACTTTTCAGCTGCTGAATTTCCATCAAGTGAGAGTAGGCTTCTCCATCCCTTTGTTTTTTAGCTGTTTAACTCCTTGCTGGTGGGGTTTGTTGGCTGGTTGAGTTAGGTGGGTTTTGTTGGTTTTGGTTGGTGTTCTTTTTTTTTTACACCTTGGAGAATTGAGACTGAATCCTAGATTGGCCTCTGTATTTAGCTGAGGAAACTACTCATGAAAGTGTACATCCCAACAACATAAGGTGGTCACTGAGAAACCTGTACTTCTCAAAAGTGCTAGCAGTGCTCTTGGATTAAGATGAAAAATACCTGACTTCTGTCATTTTAATAGCTGTCAGGGAAGAGGAAGTTAAATGTTTTTGTAGCTCATGGGTTATCTAGTTTTCAGCCTTTAAATTAGTAAGATATAGAAATATTTACATGTATCCAGTCAAGTAACTGTACAAAATTTAAAAGAAAAAGTACTGTACTTAAACTGAAATTGTATAATACTGCAGTAAAGTTTTACAGTAAGAGTGTATGCTTGTCCCAAAAGTCTGTAAATGACCACATTTGCTACTATATAGGTCAAGATTAAAGACATGTTCTGAAAGAATAGCCAGTAACATCCTTTATTCAAAAAGAGGGCACAATGATTTTTTTAGACAAAAGAGAGATAGACAGAAGGTTAGGATAATTATCAAAAATATGGCACTTATTTACTGAGAGTAATGCTGGCTGCAAATGGGAAATTAATTATATGCTATGAATTTAGTAGGTACTTCACTCAAAACCATGTAGTAATTTTCTATTTTCAGAAATGTTCTTTCATTTGACGCTTTAACCTTTTATATATCATATGTTGTTTTCTCTAAAAGAGCTGTCAGATGAAATGATGAGATTTTTCTACCTAAACCTGACTTATCAATCAAAAAATCTGTAAGAGAACACAAGAAACCTATGAAAATATTTACTCTAGGGACAAATTATTCCTCAGTCTTGTTGGAACAGCTGATAGAATCAAAGTAAAAAAGTGTTTCTTTGAGGAGAAACTCAACATGAGCTGGTGACGTGCACTCCCAGCCAAGAAAGCCATCGTGTCCTGGGCTTCCTCAAAAGCAGCATGGGCAGCAGGGCGAGGAGGTGGTTCTGCCCCTTCTCCTGTGGAGCCCTGCCTGCAGTGCTGCATCCAGCCCTGGGACTCACAGCCTCAAAATGGACATGGACCTGTGAAAACAGGTCCAGAGGATGCTCAGAGATGCTCAGGGGGCTGAAGCACCTTTCTTACAAGGAAAGTCTGAGAGGATTGAGGTTGTTCAGCCTGGAGAAGGCTCTGGAGAGACCTCATAGCACCTTCCAGTACTTGAAGAGGCTACAATAGATCTGGAGAGGGACTTTTTACAAGGGCATGTAGTGACTAGACAAGGGAGAATGGCTTTAAACTGAGAGGGCAGGATTAGATCAGGTTTAAACTGAAAGAGGGTAGATATACCTTAGGTATGAGGAGGAAATTCTTCAATGTGAGAGTGGTGAGGCATTGGAACAGGTTGCCTAGAAAAGCTGTGGATGCCCCATCACTGGAAATCTTCAAAGCCAGTTTGGATGGGGCTCTAAGCAACCTGGTGTAGTTTAAGCAGTCCCTGCCCATGGCAGGGGATTGGAGCAAGGTGATCTCTAAGGTCTCTTTCAACCCAAACCATTCTGTCATTCTATGAAATAAGCAGTTTGTTCAACTCTTCAAACTTGAGTCACTTAATAACAGGCAGAAACAGCTGCCTGGACGACATTTCCAATTACTTCTGTTTTACTACTGAACAGCAGCTGCTTGTATTTTTTATTTTTTTTTTAATTCCTGCAGCAGTGCCGTGATCCAGGAGTGTTTTTTGGGGGGTTTTTTGGTGTTTTGTTTTTGTTTTGGTTTTTTGGTTTTTTTGTGGTTTTTTTTTGTTTTTGGGTTTTTTTTTTTTTTTAATTCAGTCATGCATCTGGAATAAAACTTTAAATCATTCAGTTATTGGAAAAAAAACATCTGCATGAAATCTGTGGTAAAGGTAGGAAGGGAGGCTAGGGAATTTAAGTCCACAGCTGCGTTCCTGGATCTACATGATCCAGACATAAATTTTTTAGTACAGTAGGAGATACCTTTGCAGTACCATGTGCCATACTGTTGTCAGAGGCATTTTTTTAAGAGTATGGACAGGCTTTAAAATCATTATACTAAAATATAGCTGAGACATTAGAGTATGGTACAAAAACTTCTGATAGATGATTTAGGATTTTAAATCTGAAAGAGAATATTGTTTTAATGTCTGAATGTGTAAGACCTACAGGTTTAATAACAGAGATGAGATGAGCAATAGATTCTCTACTTCATTTTTAAAAGCAGTTTGCACGACTTGATCCTAATGCATCTTGTAGCTTACAGAAAGTATTCTGGCAGTTATTCTTTTATATTGATCTGGTGTGGTTCCATTGGTAAGTGATGAGATATGCTGCTTCCTGTACCCATTTAAAAAATGGTTTTGAAAGCTGAGATCCTGAACAAAACTGTTGTCACACAATGCATGTAGCAGCAGCAGTAGAAGGACAATAATGTTGAGGTGTCATCACAGTTGAATGATGTTACAGTAAAGGTTTATTTTTGACATGTTCTGGTCTTACATTTTAGCCATACATTTTATTTTTTGCTTTGGGTAGATCAGATGTGAGACAGCTGTGATATGGAAGGTTGGCCACCCCAAATTCATGTGGTGCTGTATCTAAGTTAAAGTACTCTTATTCACAGCATGACAAAAGCCTAACTTGAAGACAAGTGTCATTTATTTAATTAATGAAGAGCTGTCCTGTGGAGAGATGGAGTATATTTCTTGAGTGAACAGACACATTGAGGATTTTACTTCTTGAGTGAACTATTTTGTTCCTGTAAATCTTTTTTCCTGCTTCAGTATGTGAGAAAAATTATTGTCGTATGTGCTTCATTTCGTTCTTCTTTTCTTGCCTCCCTCTCCATCAAATTTGTAGCACACTGAATCTCTTGCAGCAGGGGCTGTGGCAGTTGTTACAAGGATTAAGGAGAGGTCTCCTTTCTGAAATACAAATGTGTGCTAGAGGTGTGGTTCCCAGCTGCACTGGTGGTGGGCAGCAGAGGCAGGGCAGTGGGCAGAGTGCGACTCTGTCTGCAGCAGGAATGTTGCACCCTGCTCCCTGGTCACCCTTGCTCATGTGTTGTCATCTCCTTGTTTTGCTAACCATGATTATTTTGCTTGGTGTATGTGACTCCCTCTGGAGCATGATTTCTTTCTTAGGATTGCTTAAAATGGTGTAAAACAAACCTGATGTTAGATGGGTCTGGGCACAAGGGAATGTGGCCTCTGCCTTCCCCTTTGGATTTCTGTGTCTGACCACAGTGGCAGCTTTTGACCATTGCCAAAAGATTACAGTTCAAAAGATGATGGAAATGCTTTGGAACCTCAATCCAGAAAGGTCCACAGTGTCAGTTTTGTCTTTGAGGTGATTATGAGCAGATTGGCCTCTGCTGATCTGAGCAGTTTTTCTAATGGTGCAGTCTGTAGATTATTTACATTAAAAGCAGAATCAAAATAATAATATATTCTTTATGAATTGGATGGATTGTTGGTCTTAAAAGAAGTAAGCCAGCCAAATAACCATACAGTGATCTAATACTATATCAGTGATAAAGTGTTCACAGTTGAGCGTTTTACTTTTTATTTTGTTATTTTATTATTCTTTTTTTATTAGTATTACTGTAGTTGTAAAATTATTGCCACTTCCAGAGCAGGAAAGGAACAGCATAATAGCTCATAGATTTTTTTGTTTTGTTTATTTGTTTCTGATGTGTATGACTGAATTAAGCCTTAAATAGATTGGAAGAGGAAAGAGGACATACCAACATGCCAGGAAGAAAAGCCCAAAAATCGAAAATTAATTCAGGCATAAGAATGAAGACATCCCAAGATCAAAATCACCTATTTCCTTTTAAAGCCAGTGTTGCTTTTATATACAGTTTTTTATCACACATTGCCACACATATTGATGGGCTTCACTGATGTAATTTCCAGAGGGTGGTCAGAAAAGAAGAACTTCTTTAAAACATTTACTCAGGTGGACCCTGAATCCCTGCTGAGGTTTATTGGTAATGACCAGTGGGGCAGTAATGATAGATACCTAACCTGTGCTGAGTAAATCACATCTAAGAGCATGAAATTAAATTAGCTTATTCTAAAGTCATGTGTGATTTTTTCTCTCCATTTTGGTTTTTTTTTCCTTAATTCCTAAGTAACGCCTCTGTCAGCACAAATATAAGCATACTCATTCCAAGAGATGAGTAGAATGCATTGGCAGGGGGTTCCTGAGGGATTTCCCCTGGCAATGCTAGGAAGGCTTCTGAGTTAAGGGTGTAATACATTTGGGTCAGCTCTTATGGCTTCTTTGGAAACTTACCCTGTGTTTACAATGTATGCATGTAAAATGCCTTCCCTGCATGATCACAGGAAAGAAACATCCATCTAGAAGTACTGGACGAGGTTATCTGCCAAACTGGGGAGTTGGACACCTAAGTACAATTTCTAACTGGCCAAAGAACTCTGAAAAACCACCAGAGAGAATTGTGTAGTAGCTGTTTGGGGGTTGTTGGTGTGGTTTTGACAGGTGATGTTAGAAAGGGAACAAGTTGAATATGGCATCTTATTGGTCTTACTTGTCAAAATTAATTTGTATTTACACAAATTGCTGTCTGTTACAATTTGAAGAAAGTCCAAGAATTTATAAACTCTGTGAATGCTGCAGTAAGATTCAGACTTGACTGATTTCGCTGGTTTTCTTCATGGCCTGGTGCTGTTACTAGCTAGTTTTTATGGTTTTTTTTTCAATTAAAATTTGTTAAAACATTTTATGAAAACTGATGATACAGCTGTAGTGATTTTTTTCTCTTACTGTTCATTAGAACGAGCATTATGTCTAATTGAATTAGGTATCTAATGGATGTAGAAATAGTTTTGCTTTTCTTCTAAAAGATGTGTATTATTAAAAATGTGAAACTGTTAAAAAAATGAATACTTAAAATGATTAAATATAAGTGCTGCGCATCTTGATACCAAACAGAAGACTGTGGGATTTCTCTAAACTAATTTTGGATTCATATGCTGCCATAGTTTGGGCTGTAGGTTTTTTAAGAGATAAGAGGATAACACTTGATTGGAAAGGTTTCTGCTGGTGAAGAAAATAAGGCACTCTTTGGCAACTGCTGTTGTAACTAAACTGCTTGTTTACTTGCAGTAAAAAAACTTCCGTTGTGTATTCTTAATCTAAATGTATAATTTTTATCTTCTAGATTGAAGAGTTTGCACTTTATTTTGCCATCTATATGTGTGGTTATATATACATGGGTATTCATATAGCATATGATTATTTTATTCTAAATTTGACATTATTAAGACCAATAGACCCCAAGACATTATTTCCAAATAAAGTCCTTGGGACCGTAAACAGGCAGCATGGAACATTACACACAGGTGCTTTTAGAGAAATATAAAAAATGGGGCCTTAATGGAGGGAGGGGAAACCTAACAAAAGAGAGCAGATTTACACTCCAACAGGTTTTCAGAGGGACCTTCCTTTCTCAGTGAACTAGAGGTGTAGCCACTTATGTTAAACATTTTTCCTTTTCTTGCTCTGACTTTCCCTGTCTCCATGCTCCATTTTCTAGTGTATCACATAGAATGAAATACCAGGGTACCTAATAAGCAGTGGATGGGTTTCCAGCTGATATAATTGTGTTGTAGAGGCACTGCTCTGCTTGCCTGTCTCTTTTTGTGAGGTTTTATTATTCTAGTACCAATCTTCAAAGCTGCTTTGAAAAGAAGTACTTCGGTTGTTTATAAAACCAATGAGTTTGTAATGTTTAGAGGGCTTTGGAAGTGTATAGTGGAGAGGAAAAAGAATGCCCTGTAGCATTTAATGTGACTTGGTGAGCAGCCTGTGAATTAAGACTTGAAAAAAATCAATTTAGAATGACCACCAAGTCAAGGAAAAAATAAAGCACGCCTCAAGGTTTAAACTCTAGGTGCATGTTTTACCCAGCTGTGCTCTCTAGTCAACATTCACAAGTTTATCTTCTAATGTAGCAGAAAAATTCTGTAGTGAAAAATCCGGAGTATATTGCTTTGGTGCGCTCAACATTTTTGAGCTGACAGCAGTTACATTAGCTGTTTCTCTTAGGAAATATTTCAACTACACTGGCAACCCAAGGTGGTTTTTGGTGGCTCTTTTGGAGGTACTCCTCCCTCAGTGAATGCCACACAGAAGTCACAGTGCTTCTTTCTGACATTGAGCTGCGGGTGCCCTCATTTTTCATGGAAGAGAGAAATCAAAGTATCAAGTAAGCCAAGTGTTTACATATTACACAGAACTCTGTTCAAGCAGAGGTGCCTAGACATAGCCACTGTCCAGATCTGGAGATAATTTGAAACTCCACAGTGCATGCATTCATTTTTCATACTTTGTGTTGTAAATTGCTGTTTTTCTATGAGGGTATTGGTTAATGCTTTATAAGAGATGTACTTTGTGTATAATTTCTAACACAGAAAAGTAAGTTTCATTTGTGATTAAAGAATTTTGAAAACTAAGCTTGCTGTAGTCCATAGATGATCCATATTTAATTCTTTGAAGATTCGGGGTGTAGGCAATGAATGCCTTGTGTAATTTGTGGATCCTGCAACACTTCTTTGAAAGTATTAGTGCTCAACACTTAAAAACTCTTCCTCCCTCCAATTCTGTATAATGGAAGTGTATCAGAAATTCAGTAACTTATCTTTGACTTCAGTGTTTGACCAATCAGTTGCTTAGTTTAGTGTAAATAAAAATGAGGAATTTAAAATCAAACAAATTCAGTAAAACTGAAACACTTGTTGCTACTAATGAGGTAAGTTTGGTTGGTTTTCTTAATGGTTATATCATATGGAGCACTCTAAAACATTCCAAAAAGGGTAAATCATAATATGAGAGCAAATAGGCCTTACAGAAAATCAAAAATTCTGTTTACTCAAATTTTCTTAGAAATGAAAACAAATCTCCTAGATCTGAATGCAGGGATCTATTATATAGTGATATTTTTTGTTTCAGAATTTACAGGGATTTTGTTTAAGTTTTTGTCAATTATTTTCACAGGCTGATCCAAAAGAGTTGATTCAGATGGTCACAAAGCATGTTACTCAGTATGCCCATGCAGACTGGCCTGAAGAAATTGCCACTTTGGTAAATCAGCTGCATTATTACAATGAACGACTGCTGGACTTCACTCAGGCTCGGACTCTGCAAGGACTTGGCAAAGGAGTGGACGTGCAGAGGTTTACAGCAGATGCACAGTACAAGAGAGAAACAATACTAGGACTGGCAGAGTAAGTAATGTCTATTAGGTTTGTTTTCTCCATTTTAGAATGGAATAGCTTTAAGCTTTAAATTAGAAGAGTAAATTGAAAGTAGTGCTGACCTTTAGAGAGATAATTTACTTGCTTTAGAGATTTACACTGTAATGCTGCTACAATTGGAGCTTTTTCTATGTAACTGTTCTACTTAAGTGAAATGTTGCTCAAATAAATGGATCTATAATTGAATCTATAACTCTTCATTTGCTAACTGCTAATATTGAATCTATAACTCTTCATTTACTAACTTCTAATATTAGAAGTTAATCAGGGATTAATGAAAGCAGAGCATAGGTGAAGGTTTGGTCTCTTCCTTTCATCTCCTGTAAACCTGCCCTAGCAATCTATTAAGAGTATGCATCAAAATTTGGAATGAACTGTAGCTAAAAAAAAAAAGTTGTTAAATTGTATTTTATTCTTAATAATTTAGTGAAACTGCTGTATATCACTATATTTTTCTGTATAGTCATTTGGAAGTACTTCGCCACATATGTTATGATACTTAGCATGCTTTTATCTCACCTTTCAGAAATCCAGAATAGAAAAAGTTAGAAAGATAAAGGATAGTACTTTCAATTTTAAATATACCTGTAATTAATATCTGCATGCAGATATTTCAAGCTGTGAAGAAGGCATAAATATGTTTTAGGGACAGTCACAGCTGAATAGTTGACAGACTGTCAGAGCAAGAGTTCTCTGCAATAAGAAGCTTTAAATATAATCTCAGATTTTCAACTGATGTCTGCATAAAGCATTTTGAAGAACATATGTAAATATTTTCAGTTTTCCTGTGTGTACCTACTCATAGCTACAATTCCAATGGAAATTTGCTACTAAACTGAATTGATATACTGAATAAGAATAGTTTTATAAGGTCAGGTTTTGAACATAAAACTAATGCTTTATGTCTGTGATCTCTTCACTGCATTCATAAAAATAGCTTTCAATAATCTTTTAATGTTTCCATTACAATTACCTGCTTTGTATAGATTGTTATTAAGCACATGTCTAGTGTGTCACTAGGCTACACTTTGATGACTACTTGCAGCAATTTCAATACAAGTAGTCTTCTGTATCTTACTCTGATTACAGCAGGGTTACTTACATTGTCACCCAAGAGTTCATAGGTACTGTCTCTTGTAAAATAAAGTAAATACAAAGAGAAAGTTCCTTACACTTATTAGAGGGTAAAAACACAATATGAAAGGGTTAGAAGGAGTAAGGCTTCTTAGTATGTGAATGAGAGTGGGACTTCCATATTGGGCAGTTGCAAAGATACAGTTAATTACTTGTTCAGCTTGCAGCTTCCCTGCTTTAATCTTCTTAGTGGAGTCTTAATCTGCATTTTCTAATGAAAAAGATGTACAAATTCAGTGTAATTGTGTAGCATATTTGTTCTTATTTTTTAATTAAGTGCCTCATGTTTTTTAATCTTTTATGAAGTGCTGTTTAAAGGAGCAATCTCCTTTAAAGGAGAAAATAAAAATAAAAAAATAAAGATTGCGTCATATTTACAAAACAGCTTTGTACTAGAAGGAGCAATTTGCTAAAACTACCTAAGCAGTAGTTGTGTGCTTTATCTTATGTATTTGGTGAATATCTTTGGAGACTGTTGTTTGTTTGGCTAGTACCAGTCTTGGTGAAACAACACCAAAATACATCCAGAGTGTGCCTGTGCTGGAGCCTTCAGTGAGGATTCCTGTGGCAGTCCTCAGGCTCACACTGACAGGCAGTCAAGGCTGGGCATGAAAAAGGGGTGTGTAAAAGAAAGTTAAAAGATTCTTTGCAAGGTAATGGACCTTTTTTTTTCAGCTTTTCATAGTGTAACAGCTGCTTGTTTTTGTCATTATCTTGACAATGAATATGTTGCTTGTACTGTTCTTCATTTATATGATACAATTTCCTTAAACCACCATTGCCTTAGGCTGCTGCTGTGTGCCACTCTTAGGAAGGGAGGATTGTGGTATAGCTTATATAGTTCCAGGATGAATGGATCCCTCTAGGTCTTGGAGCCACTCCTGATTTGTATGATTGATTGGATTATTTTACATTCTTCCTCTTTCACTGAATCACAGAATGGCTGAGCTTGGAAGGGGTCTCTGGAGTCATCCTGCCCAACCTCCCTGCTCAAGCAGAGCCACCTCAAGTATTCATTCACATTAAATGCATTATAAAGAAGTTGTTCATGACAGGCCTATTAGGAAGTTATTACACACAGATTGGGTCTTTTCAGGACAATTCCAAGAAAAACACTATCTGCTGAAACCAAACCAAACAGAAACCAAAACCCAAAAATCCCAGCATTAGCCTTAATTCTATTCCAGCCTAGAAACAAGAACCATTCATCTCTATTTTAACCTTACTGTACGGCATTAGTATGAAGTTAACTTTAGGTTTTATATTTTACCATATTCTTTATCTATTGTTTTGTTAAAGGGATTTTGCACTAACAGAAAAGCAGTTTTTAGTATTTTGGGACGGAATGAGCCAGACATCTCCACACCTTTTACTCTACAAATACAAGGAGTGTTTCTGTCTGTGAACTACTAGGAGGAGCTTAGGGGATTTATATACCAGTTGTGCTTAAACACCATAGATGTTACAACTAAATCAAATCAATGCTAACTGTGACTAGTTACATCCTTTATCACTTTGTAAATGAAATTAAATGAAAACTGAGATTTTTGCTTTAGTGCAGGGTTGAGTAGAAATTGCTATTGAGAACCAGTGTTTGTGGAGTAGATTCCTCTTTAAAATATCTATGTAGTTTTTTTTTCCTTCTGTTTTTTTTCCCAAATGGAGCACCAAGTGCAAGTAAATGCAGGAAGACACACTTAATGTATTTTTATTTAAATTTTTTTTCTATGTTCTTGTTTTATGAAAAAAAAAATAAAGAGAAATCATGAGTTTTCTAACATAAGTATTTATTTTCATGTTATATCTCATAGGGCTTAACATAACTTTTCCTTCTTTTCTCTCATATCTCTCCTCTACCAGGACACTTGAAGAAAATGTCTATAAAATTGCTATTTCTTTGGCTCAGCGATACAGTGTTCCACTTTGGGAAGTTTACATGACCCATCTGGAATTTTTATTCACTGACAGTGGGTGAGTTGTCTCCTCTGCAAAAGCACATACAATTCTATTACACAGAAATAAATGCTAATGTATGGCAGAATTTAATTATTTTGGGAGTGGAGTTTGGACTGTGTGTTCATTTGTATTGTGGTGGGATAATATGGGAATTTTTGTCTTTTCCACATAATGCTTCTGCAGTCATGTGTGAAAACTGGTGTTGCATGCAAGGCTAAAAGTTCATATGTGTCTTACTGTTCTTCACAGTATTCCAGGACTTTTGCTTCAGTGTTCAAGTTTCCACAACTTTGAATGTTTAATTTTCTCTTCCAGTAGCAACTTATCCTGCAGCTACTCTTTCAGTCCCTGTAATATATCCTGAAACCTGGTAATTTCTCTATCTTTTTGTGTTTTGCTCTTTACTTACCTCTATTCTACATAATAGAGGAAATAAATACATTGGAGCTCCCTGTTCACATTATCTATGTTCATCTCAGTTTCATTTTTTGATGGAAGCATTCTATTTCTTTTAACAGCGTTTTACTGAAACTGTTCTAGCCCACAAGATTATGGCAGACCAAACCTGGCACTGGTGTAGCATAAGGGGAGGGGTGCTTATAGTCTCTACTCCAAAGTAGCTTCAGGATCTTTATTTTTTAATTAATTTATTTTTTAACCTCTTAATCATGTCAGGCAGTTTTTGCTTACTGACTGAAAGAGGAATAAACCCATTTATGGAGGACCAAGCTACTTGTCTGAATAGCACGATGCAATGACAGTGATGTTGAACTCCCTGTGTAATGCAGCAGCTTGTACCTACTGTTCTGACAGACATGGTCAAATTAATTTGGTTTGTTTCAAGTGTTAAATTCTTAAGGCACCTCTAGCTTGCAGTAGTGTTTTTACCTCTCTTAACATTAGCTATTAATTAAAAAGCATTAAAACATTTTGTAAAACATCAGGGATAAAAAACAAAGCCTGGTGAATTGTCTGGAGAAGGTGAAACAATGTTCTGAGGTTTTCCTCCTCCAGGAAACAGAGAAGTCATACCCTCTAAATTTTTATGCTGCTGAACTGTTTACTGCTTTAAACAAAACAGACAGTCAGGATATAAATATGGCAACTCTGGGGTGAAAGAGCCAGCTGCCTTTTCTGGGACTAGAATATTTCCCAAGGTGTTTTGAAACAGTTTTCAATTGTTTTCTTTGTTCTTGTCCTCTTTGAATTAGTATTCAGAGAATTCTGAAGTCACAGAAGTACAGAGTAACCATATTTTCCCTAGTGAAATTCAAAAAGTCCTTAAAAGTTGATGTATAACAGCGTAATATGCTGCTGAGCATGTTTTTGTTCTATCATTATCTCGTTTTAAAATTGACTGACAGCAAATGACCATTACAGTATATTTGAGGCTTGGGATTATGGCATTAATAATGCATGTTTCATTATGCATTCATTCTGAACTGAAATGAAGTTTATTCTAAGACTTAATCTCTTTAACCAAATATGCACTATTTCTATAAGCCACTTTACATGGGGAGAGGCTCAGAGGAGCTTCATTGTTTGTGTTAACATAGCTTGTATTAACTATTTCTTTGGTTACTTGTTGACAAAGAATTATGACTTTTTTGTGGAATAGGAGTCTGAAAATTGCTCAGAATTATATTTTATAAAAATTGAAGTGGAAATTTAGTTATGTTTTGAGGAATCTGATCACATTCAATTATCAAAACTCTATAAATGCAGTTTATAGTTTCAGCAACACAAAATTTTGTTTGTCTATCATAGAATCTCTTGTTCCAGAATCTTTCTGAGCAACATCATAAACTCTTCCTACCCACAATCAGTCCTGCCCTAAAACACCCTGCAAACATCTGCCAATCCTGTTCATCTAATTTAATGCTCAGCTTGCTTTTAGTTTGAACTTTGGGTATGAACACAAAAAAATAGTCCTATCACAGTCTAGATGTGAAGTCTTGATACCAGGTCCAAGTGTCTGCTTTCACTGATATGAAGAGTGAATAGTACTTTATTTCTATTAATATTGTACTTGTTTTCATTAATACTGTAGAAAATTTAACAAATAAAAAGAATCTGTAGAATTAAAAGAATGCTTGCAATGTTAATAATCTTGGAGTAGCTTATAGATGTAAAAATAACTCAAAAATATCTTATTCTCCCTAAGTATTCAGTTAAATTTTAAACTGAGAAGGTTGTGTTTGTGATATTTGCTGTAACAAAATCATTTTTAAGAATGAAATAGAGACATTTTACTTGGATATTAAAGAGAAATGCTAACTTACAGTATATATATTTGGGAAGGGAAATGATGAAATTCTAATTTAATCAGTTTTAAAGGTAGAGGAAATCAAATGGTATTAGAAGACATCAGATTTCCAAATGAAATGTGCTATCTAATGTGCCATATGATTGGACTATGGGGTGACTCGAGGTAGGAATCATCTGTATGTTACTTCTTTCCTCAGATTTAGGTAAAACTTTCAGCTGAGAAAGATATAAACTTAAGATGATATGTGCCCATTTTTCTCCAAGCTGAGGCAAAAAGGAGTGATTATCTTTTATGTAGTCAGCTGGAGGTCTGAATTCATGCTGTGAAAGAGCTAATGTATTCTTCTCAAAAGATTCAGGAAGGAATTTCCTGAAGCACTGAGACTCACTGAGGTCAACCCAAGGCTTACTGATATTTTCATAAGCTTCTGTGGATGACAGTTTGAGAAGCAACTTGATAAACTGTCAAAGTCTTGGTAAACTGTCCTAACATGAATAATAGTGCCAAATAGATTAATTGCTGTTCAAGAGGCAATTGTCAGTGATAAGTGTGCACAGGTACTCATCAACTACTGAAAATAGAATGTAATGGATTGGGAAAGCTTCTAACTGGGCAATAGGATCTTTAAGCATCATTCAGCCACAAGTGGTTGCTTGGTTTTTTTAATAAAGTCTTCCCTTATACAATCCTGGTTGTATTTTTCCTTTTACTTATAGCTGTACTCACAGATGTGAAATCCTGCTTTGAATTCTCTTTCATATTCATAGCCCTTAATCTGCATGTCCAAGATAACAGGTAGCAGGGTCAGGAAATATAGCAGTTGCTTAGCTTTTGTTTGTAGTGTGAACAATTATCTAAATGTTTGTGAGTGGGAGCCTAAAAGGAGGATTGTCCTGTCTCCCAAGTGAACAGCTGTAAGAGCACGTCCAGGCCTTAAGCAAAAGTTGTTTCTAAACACAGGTTATCAACACTGGAAATAGAAGAAAGAGCACAAAGTCTTGGTCTGTTTGAGACTTTGAAAACCAGTCCTGAAACTTTCCATGAACACATGGCTAAATATGTGTATCCAAGTATTGAAGGCCAGGATCACCAGCGGCTGCTTTACTATTTCACACTCCTGGAGAGCTGCGGCTGCTCCGAGGTGGTGAGCCATACCCTGAAACCTGAAACTCACATCCGACTCCTGAAAAAATTCAAAGCAGTTGCACCAGGTAGGAGAGTACCTGTCTGTTTTCTTCATCTCTGTATTTATTATTTTGTTGTGAAAGTATTGGCATGATCATGCTTAGCTGGTTTATGTTTTCCAGGTAATTGGTTTTTTCTCTGAGCAAAGGAGATAAATAAAATTAATATAGCCATAAGTTCCTTCTGTTTGTGTTACTGGAAATTTACTTGATCACAGCAAGAAAAAAATATTAAGAACAGGTTTAAGTTAGTGATGCAAGTTAAAATTATTGGTGTTATTTCATAGTGAAATTTTAAATGAAGAATACCAAGTTCCTAGAGTATAATTTTTAACACCACAAGTTTAACATGAATATTCTCAAAGGACTTAAGAAAGTTTACTTTTCAAGAGTCTAAATTACAGAATATATTAGGGACTTAATGCATTTTGTGTTCTTTTGTCTGAAAGAGGATAATTTTTTGTTTTGTTTTACCCTTGATGTTACCTTTTGCTTTCCCAGAATTACAGCATTGTTTGTAGCCCTGCATTTTCAGACAATTACTGTAAAATGCACTGCTGCAATGGACTGAATTTTAGTTGTACAACTCCAAATCCAGTTTCAGAATGAAAAATACACACGCTGTGTGGCATTATCTCCTGTGAGGATGAATTAATTGATCAATATTGGAACCTAATGTGTCTTGGGACACTAACTCTGCTGCAGAGTTTGAAGAGATAGTGCATATGAATTCATGCATTACAGGAAGAAAAAAGTCAATTTTTTTTTGAGAGAAGGGATAACCTTCAGTTCTTATTGATATTATTCAACACTCAAGTTCTGATGCTTGTCAAAGAAAATTCTGCCAAGAAATTCTTGTTTACCTTCAAAGCTGTTAAAAAAAAAGAAAAGAAAAGAAAAAAGAAAAGAAAAGAAAAGAACCCAAAACAACAACAAAAAACCCCCAAAACATCCTGGGACCTTATGTCAGACATAAATTAGTCTGTTTGTATGTTAAAAAATTAAATCTTTGTATTAAATCCCTAATAAAAATTCTCAGTGTTCAGCATAGTTTAGAGATAGGAGTCAAGGAACAACAACTAAGGGTTTACAGAGGTTGCAGGCCCAAAGTATATGAATAAGAACAAGGCAATAGAAGTCAGTTATTTTAGAAATTATATGCAAAGAAAATAAAATAGTATAATTGCTAGAAAGCAGAGTGGTAACATGACTCTTGATCCTGTAAATACTGATGTAAATGGATCTACATGTCCTGTCTCTAGCTGGCCTTATTTAGTTTACTTGTAGTTAATGCCTCATAATTTTTGCTAAGTGGTAAGTACCAATTGTTACATGATTAGAATACGTATTTAAAATCAATGAAGACTTATGCCTTGACTTGCATGAGATTTAGTAGGATTTACATTTAAGTTCTAGCATGATTCTGTATACTGCATATATATGTTATTGCTTCTTTGGGAATCTGCTTTTTTTTCAGGTTGTGTCATAGAATGACAGAATGATTGGGGCTGGGAGGGACCTTAGGGATCATGGGCAGGGACACCTTCCACTAGATCAGGTTGCTCAGAGCCATCTGGCCTTGAACAATTCTGGGAATGGGGCATCCACAACTCCTCTGGGCAGCCTGTCCCAGTGACTCACCACCCTCACAGTGAAGGATTTCTTCCATAAATCTGATCTAACCCTAGTTACCCTCTATCAGTTTGAGCCCATTTCCCCTTGTTGGATTGATATATAATGTTAAAATATGTTCCATAGATTGTGAAATTTCCCATGCACCAGGACATGATAAAATCCAAGTCTTTCAGTTTGTGAAAGGGGATGGGCTAGAGTCTTCTTAGTTCTGCAGATGCTAGTGTATTCATTGTTTTACATGTAATTGTGGAGTGTGAGTAGATGTAATTATGAATAACTTCTGCCTCTTTCTCCTTCTGTCACTAGGTCTTAATTATAAAAAACTAACAGATGAAAATGAAAACCCTCTGGAAACGCTGGAATCCGTCCTTACAAGTCAAAATATCTTGTCTATTTCCAAACTGGCTCCCAAAATTCCTAAACAAGATGGCAGCATGCTGTCACCGAGTTCTGTTTATGCTGTGTGGTTACAGAAACTTTTTTGGAATGGAGATCATCATCTCATTAAAAAAATACCAGAAACCATGGATGAGTGGCTCCATGCATATGATATGTGTTCAAAATACTTTGATAGACTTGATCCAGATGATATTGTTGCTTTCATTGATGAAATTACTTTTTCTTCCAAAGCTGTCACAAAGGTAAGCAGATATTTTCACAGAATTTTAGTCCTCAGGTGAAGCATATAGGATATGAGTTCAATATAGAATGAAGAATAGAATCTCAGCAAATGTTATAGTTTTCATTTTGCAGTACTTAAAGATAAATTTGTAAACCTATCTTGCTCTGCCTACTTTTTATGACCAAAAAGAAGGGATTTTTAGTCAATTAGGGGAGTTAGAGCTGTGGATGTGAGAGTTTTGATGGAACCTCAGAATGCCTGTGTACTCATTCAACAGAGGATAAGGTACTGTGTATTTCATAGAGTCATAGAGTGGTTTGGATTGGAAGAGACCTTAAAGACCATCTAGTTCCAGCCTCTCTGCCATGGATGGTTTCTGCATTTCTTCCATATTTCTAATCTAATTCAAGCCTGCCCTCTTTCATTAAAGCCATCCCCTGTAACTTGCCCTTAATTAACTCCCTCCTAGCTGAATTACTCTGAGAGAGTTAATCAGGAGTTACATGTAGATAAACTAAGGATACAAAAGAGGCTCTTTATCTTCTTAGGGTAGCTTTATTTCATCCTGGTCTCAGGAAACAAAGAGGACAAAGGATCTCAGCTAACGGTTTTTCTAGGAAAAGGTCAGGGAGGGGTTTTTGGCTCTCTGCCAATAAGATGTGGACACGAAGTTTGGGTAAACACGAGAGATGAGGGAGGAAGAGGCCCCTGTGGCCTTCTGCCAATGAAATGAAATTTGGGAAGGGTTAAAACATTCCTTTCACCCCTGGTATTGAGTTACAACAATCCCCCTTGTCTTATTACTACACACCCTTTGGAAAGCTCTCATCCAGGCCTCCTGTAGGTGCTTGAGAGTTGCTCTAAGGTCTGAACAGCCCAACTCTCTCAGCCTGTCTTCATAGGAGAGGTGTTCCATCCCTCTGAGCGTCTTTGTGGCCTCCTCTGGGCTCAGTCAGTCCCACTGTCCCTGTCTTTGATGTAGATGTTAAGCAGTGCCAGAGCCAATACTGACCCCTGAGGAGTGCCACTTGTCAGTGCTCTCCATCTGGACATTGATGATCCCTTCATGCAACTCCTTGGATGCAGCCAACCCAGCCAATTCTTTATTCACCAAGTGGTTCACCTGTCATCTCTCCAGTTTGTATGTCATGTGGAACAGTGTCAAATGCTTTGCACCAGTCCAGGTAGATGATAGCAGTTGCACTTCCTCTTTCTTCATCCACCAATTCTGTAACCCTGTCAGAGAGGGCCACCAGATTTGTCAGGCACAATATGCCCTGAGTGAAGCTGTGTTGGCTGTCACCAGCCACCTCCTGATTTTCAGTGCCTTACCATAGTTTCCAGGAGGATCTGCACTGTGATCTTGCCAGGCACAAAGGTGAAACTAATCTAGTTCCCTAGGTAATCCTTTTTTTTGCCTTTTTTAGAAATGGGGGTTATGTTTCCCCTTCTCCAGTCAGTGGAAATTTCACCAAACTGCCACAGTTTCACAAATGGATGGACAGTGGCCTAGCAAATTCATGCACCAGCTCCCTCAGAACCCACAGAAGCATCTCATAATGACCCAGGACTTGTGCACCTTCAGGTTCCTTAGATTGTCTTGAGCATGATCTGCAGGGGGTTGTTCTTCACTCTGCCAGTCATTGCATTTGTCTTCTGCAATTTGGGTAACACGGCTGGAGCACTTGGTGAAGACTGAAGACTGATGCAAACCTGTTGTTGAGTGACTATTTTCCCCATATCTCAGGTGTACCATGTTTCTTATTTCCCTTCAGAGAGGACCCACATTTTCCCTAGTTCTTCTATCACCAGTATACCTCCAGAAGCTTTTCTTGTAGCCCTTGGTGTTCCTGACAAGATCTAGTTCTAACAATGCTTTAGCTTTCCTAACCTGATCTCTAGCTGCTGGGGCAATTCCTTTGTACACCTCACAGGATACCTGTCCTTGTTTCCACCCTCTGCAGGCTTTCTTTTTGTTTTAAGTTTTTCCAGGAGCTGTCTGTGCATCCCTGCAGGCCTCCTAGTGTTTTTGCCTGACTACTTCTTCATTGTGATACATTGCTCCTGCACTTGGAGGGAAGATATCCTTCAATATCAACCAGCCTTTTTGGGTCCCTCTTTGCTTTATTCTATGGTTGTCTACCAGGCAAATCCCTGAAGAGACCAAAGTCTGCTCTCCTGAAGTCCAGAGTAATGAACTTTCTGTTCACCCTCCTCATTGCACTAAGGATCTTCGTGGCTACTTGCAGCCCAGGCTGCTCCTGAGTGTCACATTGTTCCCCAGTCCTTCCTTGTTGGTCAAAACAAGTTCCAGCATAGCACCTCTCCTAGATGGAGAAGATGTTGTCATCAATGCATTCCAGGAACCTCCTGATTTCCTGTGCCCTATTGTATTGTCAGTCCACCACATACTGGGGTGGTTGTATTTATTTACTTGTGCTCATCTAAAATTCATTGTGCCACAGGCTTGTGCTTAGTGCCAGGCTTTTGCATTCAGAATGAGATGTTCCACAGAGAAAGTATTCTGGCCCAATGCATGTGGTTTCTAAGCATTGTAATAATGTAAATTCTAAACTGTTCTAATCTCCATCTGGTTGAAAGCCTGATTTTGAAAGAATGCACTTTTATGTGTATAACATGTATTAACAGATGTGGAGTTTCTTTTTGCCCAGTGAAACCTACTTGCAAGGATATTTCTAGCATGAGGTTTTACCCATGTTTTCTTACATGTGACACACAAAAGAGAAATGAGGTTTTTTGGATTTTATCTTATTAAAACATCTAGAAATGTCTTCACTAGCTTTATCTGAAATGAAAAGGTGATAAAGTGTCCAGGGCTTTTTTTGTGTGTATTTTATTTTGGTTTGTGACATTTTTTCTGAGCTATTTATACATCATGTTTAATGACGTGAATTTGAATTTTTTCCCTCTTTGAATATTGTTTTAATGTTCCCACAATATTAGTATAGGTTTATTAGAGCCCATCTAACCTCCATCTATATCAGAATTTTGTGAAAAAATTGCTAGCTTGAATAATAAGAAACTTCAGCACAGAACTTATGTCTGTCATGGTAGACCAGCACGTTTTATCACTAGTTCCATCAGCTGTCTCTGAAGCCTTTTTAGTAGAACTATTGTCTTGGCTTAGGTGTTTTGGTCCCTTTTATCTCATAAAGGTACTTTTTCATGCTTATGAGCAATGACTCAGACTCATCCTGAGATCTTAATTGCCGGACTTTACCCTGAACTGAGGTAGCAAGGGCATGGCTTGTCTAATGAGGAGATACTGTCTGTACATATGGTCACTGCAACTGACTACTTGAAACTCTTGCTGTTAATGTTTCTTCAGCATTTCAAGGTTATTTCTCATTTATTCCGGATGAATGGCCAGGGAGAGAGTGGATGTCCTCCACTGTGTGTCTGTTTTAATGCACACTGATTATTTCATTTGTTTCTGTTCAGGATTCTAATACATTTTCTCTACATTCTTGAGAGTAGAGAGTAGGAACAGCATACAAGAAACACTAAAGGCAAGATGATTGTTGTTTGTGGTCAGGCAGAATTTTGTAGTAGAGACCCATTAGCTTTTTGGCCATGAAAGATGCCCAAGAAGTGCTTGAAACAGTTGATCAAATCATCTAATATGCCGTGCACTAGGTTTTGGGATTGAAACAGCTGTTTAAGCAGCTTGCAACTAGTTTTGTCTCAGGACCCTGTTCAGTTCTCAAGTAGAATTGTACAATGAGGAATTCTCATTGTAGGCTCTGAAAACTTATCTCTGAGGTCTCTTTCCTCTACCTTTTATCTGAAAAAGGCTTCATACATAAAAATGGCCTTTTGGCTTGCATCTGTTAATTAAATTTTATGTTTTGAGGCTGCCCTGGTCATTTGCTCACTCTTTTAATCTCTAATCAGCACTTTCTTCCTAGTCTAGTTCTGTGGCCAAATACTTTACTGTATCAGTTTCTCATTCCCACAACAGATGCACATTTAGGTATTTCATGGAAGTGCTGATACTTAGTCAAAATGCAAAAAAACATGGTCATTATCATGAAACAATATTTACTATTGCTGAGACAACTGAGCCTTCTCTCAGGGCTAGCACTACTGAATGAGCAGTGCTTGACTGGGCAAAGGGGTTGAGAGAATGTCTTAACTGGAGAAATGGATGAGGAGTTTGCATTTATGAAAAGACAGCTAACATTGTTATACTGACTGTAGTTCAGGATGTGGCACGATTTTAGGTACTTCTAGCTCTGAGAGGCCAGAGATTCTTTTCTCCCGTGTTTCTTGCAATCAGTATAACTGAGTTACCACCTGGAAGATTCCAGGCCTTAAGGGTTCATGGAGTGGTGACATGGAGTGGTAGGAACTGTGTGTGCAGAGATGCATCATAGTGGGACTTCAGTAAACCATGGACCTAAAGTAACATGGTTAATGCACTGAAGAAATTAAAGATGGATGCAATATTTTTTTGTGTTTGTGGTAAATGAAACAGGCAAGGACCTTAACACTTTGTCAGTACCTTCCTCACACATTGAAAGACTGGAGAAGTACTGATCCCTTGACCACAGAAGCTCACTGCTGCAAGCAGTTGAGAAGGTTCCTGCCTGTGGCACATCTACTTAGATATGCTTTTAACTCTGTATAACTGTTAAAGTCTTTCTGGCTAAATAATTAATATTTTGATCTCTGTAATGTTAAGAATAGGCTATTTGCATGTATGGAGCAGATTTCTTCCTAAATAGGAGGTATTCCAAATATTCATTGGAATGACTGTTTATATTTTCACATGCATTTTGAATCTGTCATCTTTTTTCCAACAGCTCTGCTTTTAAATAATACTGATGTCATAGTTTCTTAATTATAGCAATGACCATATCAAATCGTGGTGACTTCCCATTTGTTCCTGTTTCTGTGATCTTTGTGAAGCATTTTAGATAGTTTAAGGATTTTTTTTTTCTAATTCCTTCATTGCCAGCATTTTGTTCATGGTGCTAGAGAGTTGGTAATGTCTTTAAAGAACCATCTGCTTCAGAGCTCGTAGGTCATTGCCCTGATGGTTTTTTGATTAACAGTACTCTGGAAAAAAAGCCTAGCACGACAAAAACATAAGTGAAAACAATCTTTTTTAATCACTGTGTTTTCATTATTGAGCACACACTACAAATGAAGATTGCCACAATATGTTGAATAGGAAGAAAAAGCTACAACTTGAGATAGGAAAAACAGAATAAAAAGCAGTGATATCATCAATCAGGTCTTCTGTAGAGAAAGAGAAGCTGAAATTTTCCTTACATGGGTACTCTCAGCCTTCCACAGATTCAGCCACATTCTTTCAGACTACAGCTGATGATGTTTTTTGTTTAACATTCCATCTTTTATAACTTCTTTCCTAAATTCTGATTTAAAAGATTTAAAAGAACTTTTCTTGCAACTTAGTGATTTTAATTGAAAGGTTGAGTTACTTTCTCTGAGTCAGTAATACTCTTTTGACCATTTTCTTTTCCTTTCTGCTTCCTCAAGCAGGAATACCATGTCCACATTTTGTCTGCATACCAAATAGGTATGGAATGGGAACCTGTTACAACTGGATATGAACCTGCATAATTTTCTTGACTTTAAAGACACTAAATGCTGTTTAAAATAACTGTTTTAAAAACCTGTAGTTTAACAAAAAAAAAAAAAGAAGCCCAGAATATTGTTCACTATCTTTTGTCTGGCTGATTGACTTAATGCTGTTTAAAACATAAGGAAAAAGACAGGGCATGACATTGCCTGAAGGTGTACGAGTATTCTTACATAGTGTGACTGCATTCAGATGTTACTTTTGAATTACTTGGCTTCATTTTATCACTTTTTATCACTGTGCTCAGTTCAGTTGGTTTGCCTTGCCTGACCTTGGTTTTTTCCTGGATATTAACAGTACTTCTTTTTCTAGTATCAGTGCAAGGTATTTTCTTGTGCCTTTCATTTATATAGTTATTTTAATTAAATCTGCTTTGAGAGTGTGTAGTAGGAAACTTCAATAATATCTTTTCTTTAACTGGTTCCTTACATACATTCAAACTTTTTCCAGATGAATTTTACAGGGTCAGGTGGGAATGAAGTTAACTTTCATCATAGCAGCCTCAATGGGGCTGTGCTTTGGATTTGTGACTGAAACAGTGTTGATACCACACTAGGATTTTGACTTGCTGAGCACTGCTTGTACGGTGTTCAATTTTTATCTCAACACCTTAGCCATGAGTAGGCTGCAGGTAGACAAAAATGGTTAAGGGACAGGGGCAGGACAGGTGACCTGGGCTGGCCAAAGGTGTGGTCTGTGCCATCTAATGTCATGCTCAGTGGTAGGAGACAAAGAGGTGGGCAAGATTAGAGGGATGGAGCCCCTCTCGTGTGAGGAAAGACTGAGAGAATTGGGATTGTTCAGCCTGGAAAAGAGAAGGCTTTGGGGTGACCTGATTGTGGCCTTCCAGTACCTGAAGGGAACCCAGAGGAAAGATGGGGACAGACAAGAGCATGTATGGAGAGGACAGGGGGAATGGCTTCACACTGGAGAGTAGGGTTAGATTAGACATTAGGAAAAGTGATTGCCCAGAGAAGCTGTGGATGCCCCATCCCTGAAGTGTTCCAAGACCAGATTGGGTGGGGCTTGGAGCAATCTGGTCTAGTGGAAGGGGTCCCTGTCCAAAGCTGGACCCAGGTGATCTCTGAGGTCCCTTCCAACGCAGGCCATTCTGTGTTTCTGTGATTTGGCAGCAGATGCAGGAATTGGACCCAGCTGTTCCATCTGAACATCAAAACCCATTTTTCATTATGAGTGTGAATGAACAGTGGCACAAGTTGCACAGAGGGGTTTGAGTCCTCCCACATTGGAGATATTCAAGAGCCACTTCAGTGGTCCTTGACCAATGGCTCTAGGTGGCTCTGTTGTAGCAGATGTCTTTGGAGGCCCCATGGTCCAGCCATTCTTTGTTTCAGTACTGCTGGGATCCCAGGTTCATGTGCCATTAAAAGGAGTGTAGCTGTTTCCATAATCTCACACTTGTGTGTTAATCACTGTCAATAAGAATAGCAGGGTCAACGTCTTCACATCCAATGAAATGTTATTCCTTCTATGCTTTATTAAGAAGTACTTATATACCCTGAGGAGAATAGGCTTATGAGATGAGTTTTTACCCTGAGGAGCAAAATCTGTTGAGGTGAAATAGTATGTGATGTTCTTTGGTTTGAAAAGAGATTTTTAGGATTTTTTATTACACATTATAGCCTATAGATTTAAAAATCTTCTTAAACTGTAAAAGCTTTTTAAACATAAAACTTCACTTCACATGCAAACAAAGCTCGAACTAGCCCTTAAGCTACATTTTTATCACTGGCTCTGATATCAAATCTCATTACTGAAGCTGACTAGAAGTGTGGAGGAGAGCTATTCATGGTTTGGGATAAAATAACTGGAGAAATGATATGTTCATAGTGCTGCATTTTGGCACTATGCAAATGTGAAGGCAAAATTAAAACAGGCTTGGGGAAAACTTTTCTTTCTTTGTTCTTTTTTTTAATCTGAATGCTTTATTCTGCATGTGCTTATGGCAACATGACTTCTAAACTGGCAGTATACTGACACTGTTCTCTAGGATATAAGTTAGATGGAATACTTAAATTGTTTGCCTTTTGCATCTCTCTTAATTGCATTTTGAACATCAGAATGTACACTAGAAGAGGGAAAAATGAAATATGTAGCTGTTTTCTTCTTTTATCATGTTTACAAAATGAATATATAAATCCAGCTGTGGTTGTTAGATTTTAATGTGATGGAGAGACTATGAATTTTTCCTTGTGTAGGAGTAAAACCTGATATTGAGATCTTGTTCCCAGTAACAAACTCAGTTACTTTGTGTGGAAATGGAACTCCATTGTGTTTGAACCTGTATGGTAAAATTCCCTTTGTATTGAGTTAAAACTGGCAAAAGCTCTATCAGTAGTGTCCACTCATTTTGTTTTCATCCTTAAAAACATCCAGTAGACCATTAGTGTGGTTTACAGTAACAGCAGAAAAAGCCAGGACCAAATTCTAGATCTTTCACTTGTGACTTTTTATGCAGGGGAGGGGGAGGAAGTATGTAAACTGTAAAGGTTTCCACTAAATAATTCTTATCAAACTTTTTATGGCTTTGCAAGTAGCTAGCTGAATTCATGATGTAAACAATTCTTGGACTTTGTATGAATAATGCTGTAACAATTTATTTGCCCTCTTTTATGATAATTAATCTTATTTCATATTCACTGTGTCATACAGAAGCATTTTTTTCTGTTTCTTGTGTATTTCAGTTTGAAAGTTAAAATTGCTCATGTCTTTGTTCAATATTCCAGTAACTAAAACACTTGATGGTAAAAGTACCTCATGCTTTGTGCTTAGAGTTCAGGCAGAGGACACTCCCACCCATTAGAAAGTATATTGCAAGTGTTGTTAAAACTGTACTTGAAGTTACAAATTAAAAAATCATATGTTAATGTCTAAAGTCATACTTTAGACATTGTTTTGGACTTTCAGCTGAAGCTGTGTCTTTCCCAAAACAGGAAAGTCAGACTTTGTTTCAGTTTAATGCCTAGATACAGCTGGCTGTACAGGTCTTTAAAAGTACTGTATTGTTACTGTTTAGTATAACTTGGGCTTTAAATAGATTGATTTAAAAATTCTTATTCCTTCTGGGGTGTTTGCTTATGGTTATGGTCTTAGAGGTATATTTTAAACAGTGGTCTTAACCTGACAACACTAACCATAAGTGATCTATCAGTCAGTGTTGTAAAGTGATTCTCAGACATCTCTCAATGAAGAATTAAAAATCAAATATTATAAGGTGGCAGTGTACAAAAATAATAAATATTATTAGGAGAAGAACTTCATATGGTTTAAAATGAACATGAGTCAGTGAAAAGGACAGCAGAAGAAAGTAATGGAATACTTATTATTTAATAAGTTACAAGTTAGAAACAAAGTTGTTTTCCATTAAATACTTTATTTAGTTTCTATGTTGTGTTATGGAGCCACCTGACCTCTTGGCACTGCTGTAATACAAATACTAGTGTACAGGTAATGAATGAATAAATAATTGAGCAATCTTTTTCAGCTGCCAGTTGAAGCCAGGATAGAAGTGACTAAGAAAGCTATTAAGGCAGTCAAACATCTTTCTGAGAAATCAAGAAAAAAAACTTCAGATAATGACATGAAAGATGCTGAAAACCCATCTGCTACTTATGAAGAAACTCTGAATCATTTGCAACAATCTCTTGCTCATCTGGAAACACTCACTCACAGTTTTATCACTTCTTTGAAAAGCAGTGAACAGGTAATGATTACTGATCAAGTGCTTGCTTTGAGTGTTACCATGACTAGCAGTGATAGACATCAATCTTCTGTCATATTTTATTAATGTTTTCTACCTTTACTTTTGTTGACCTGGGTTTTGAAAATTCAGTTCCATCAATCTTTCCTTTTTCTCATTATATGTTAATTCCTAGCAGAAAGGAAGACTGATACAGCCCTGTAAATAAGGAGTACACTGATTAGTGTTCCAAAAACTATCTGTTCACAGGATACACTACAGAAGTATGGCTATTTATATGATCTGTCAAGGTCAGAGAAAGAAAAAATCCATGAGCAAGCAGTAGCCATGTGTATCGATGGTCAGCCCCTGGACATGGTGCAGCAGTTGTTACAAGTGGCTGTTGGAGATCTAGGCCTTTCTCCCCAGGATATTGTCCAATGTGCTATTAAAAAAATTGTAGGTATATTAAGGTAAGCACACTTCCTTAATTAAGCAGAAAAATCTTTCTTTTTGGAATTTTGGAAGAGTTTTTTTGGAGGGTTGAGTTGGTGTGTGTTGGTTTGCTGTGGTTTTTAGTTGGTTGGTTTGTTTTGTTTATTTGCAGTGAATATTTGTTTGCTTTTAATGTCTGGATTTTGAAGTAACAGGGGAGTTCTTTGATTGTGTTTCTGTTTACCTATAATTTCATATTTAGTTATATTTTTATGAGTTGGGGAAGCCAGAGCAATTTGAACAAAGTAAGATGGAGCTCACTGTGTTCACTGGTGCTTTTTAGTTAAAAGCATTGGCTTTACAGCATTGTTCCATTATCTGTATGTGCTCTTGTGAATTTTTGTAACATTTACAACAGCACATAATTCTTCCTTCTTAAACAGAGTTAAAAGGCATGTTTATTGGAAATGGTAACTCATGCAGGCATTTGGGCAGCAGAGGCCTAGTAATAGCTTCTACCACACCAATGTGTCCTTCCAGAAATTGTACAATTTCCATCTTTGGAAAAACTTGCTGAGCCATTTCTGGGAGCTGGGGGTTTTTTTGTCTGGTTGGTTTGGTTCATTAGAAATATTTTTTTCCCTCTCATTTTTTTAAGGGAGCACAAGGAAGCAGGGGAGGATAATTTTTTATCGTTTAACTATTCATACAGAACTCTCTTCTGAAATATTTCTGTTTCAGAGTTACATGCAACAAGTATGAAAGAGTATTCTGCTGTTAGATTTCTTGTAAACACTGTTGAGGACTTCTAAGACCAGTTAAGAGAGACAAAACTTTGAGAATTTATCCTGTTGTTCTGCCTGCAGAAAAAAAATTATATGGTCAGGATGATCTGAATGCACACACTAGGAATTGGAAAGCAAGTCTAGCATGGAAAATTTTCTATGGCTGTACTTTTTCTTCAGCATGTATGTATATATTACAGCAGATTGAAGTACCACAGATGAAAAGAAGGCAGCCTGTCAAATTGTTTGCAATCCTCTTTGGCAGAAAATTGATTTCTCCTGTCACTTAGTTTAAGAGCGTTTGCAGCATCCTCAATGATGATAGAGCTTTGTGCACAGCAACATAAGTAATACAGCATTTCTTGTCTGGGTTTGTCCATTTGAAGAAGAATAATTTAGCTTTTGATAATAACTGTCCTGCTGTTCCTGACTAGCAGTGTGATGTATCTGGATACAAAATTCACAAAGTCCAGTTATTTTGACTGTAATGAGTCTCATTAACTTGTAGAGTATGAGAAACCGATCAAAATTCTCCTTTCTGCTCTGCTTTTTATCAGCACTTTCCTGTGAACTGAATTACTTGTTCTTTATATACATTGCAAGGCTGCAATGGCTGCAAGTTGATTTGAAGTTCTGGGACGGTCACCATGTCCAGTAACTCCTGTGCAGCTCTTCACTGGAAAGAGGGGAATGACTGTCTCCTAGAGAAAACTGTAGTGGCAAAGATGGGCAAATGAGTTGGAAGTTTCAATTGACATGGTTTGGTGTGTGATGTGACCTAATGTGGTCAGTAGAAATATTCCACTCCCACTCTGCTGCTTTTTTGGGAAAAGAAGAGAAAGATAATTTCACATAGCTCTGAATCTATGGGAAGATGATGGTAATAATAATATCTAAATATAGGGAGGAATTGTAAGAGAGGAATTAAAAAAAAGGTTGTTGCTTGGCATCTCTTAAGCCTGCTGGTATTCATGTTATTGGTGTGAATAAAATTGGATTAATCTCTATCCTGTGCTCAGATGTTCACTTTCAAGATGCAACACAAATTACAACATTTTGTTCAGTACTTGCATTTCTACAATTAAAGAAGTAGTGTTGCCAGTGTAGCTGGAAAAGCAGACTTTTACTCAATAAATGTAACATTTTAAGGGAAAACCTTTTTTCAGGTTTATTTACTGGAGCTTTGATACATTGCACATTGTGGTTATTTTATACAGTAGTTTTGAAAGAGATTGTGTTGGAAAATTCCTGCTTTGACAACTAACCTTCAGAGTAGCACTTGTAAGGCTGTAACACTGAATTGGACTTTCAGTAGCTATGGTGATAAGGAATGTAATTAAGGTATTGCAAACACAGGTGAAAGAGGCCTGTATGGATGTGAAAAATTGTGTTAGTGATTTGCCTGAAAATTAAGCAACAGTCCACTACTGCTGTGACTGAAAATACACATCTTTTCTTTCAATTGCATTAACTACAACCACTCTTCAAACACAGTAAAATATCTTTTGTTATTAGCATATATAGTCATTCTTGCAGAAGAACCTTCTAGAAAGTAATGTCTTCATGAAAGCTTAAGTTACATTTTGGCTTCATTTTACAGGAGGTGTATGATATGACAGGCTTAACAACTTTGATACCTTCTCAGAAACAGATTTTTTGTTAAATATAGCATAGTTATTTGCCTAATTCAGGAATTTGTAGATTTGTAAATCATTCAATTGCAATTTTAATAGCAGTATTATCCTCCAGTTATTTTAGGTACTTTTGTCTCCTGTTAACTCTCTAGTTCTGGCCCACAAAATTCAAAATAGAAACTCTTGCATCGGTATGTGTAAAAGCTCTCTAGCAGAGAATATTTTTGTACTTTACATGACATATATTGTGCACTTTGTTTGTCTGTAGAAACAGCTACTATAAATAAAAATAGTTACCTCTTCAATAGAAACCATGAACTTGTGGAAAACAAAACAAAATATTTTAGCAACTATGGTTGTCTGATTAGTCTTACTTAAGACTCAGTTTAATTCCTGGCCTAAGATCACTCAATGATGGATAGGAAACATTCTATCATCCATGACTGCAGTCATGTCCGTGGTTGGTCAGTCAGGAAAGACAGTTTGTCTGTGGAAGACTTCATGGTCTCCTTCACCTGCAGCTCCTGGAGTTCTTCCCTTAGATGTCCACAGGGATACTGTGTTTCATGAAATTCTGAAAGCATTCACCAGGCAGTGAGCAGGAAAGACTTGGTGAAATTTTGAGTTCCTTGTTTAATGCCCAGTGTTTTCTGAAAAAGGTAAATCCAGCTTTGTTAGAAAGTGTAGCTACATTAATAGGGGGTAAAAAAATCAGATTTTTTATTACCTCATCTCATTTGAACAGGCGTCATACAGAGTCATTTTGTAACTTACATATAATGATTTGGTGGTATTTTAGATGGAAATGATGGTTTCCCATTAAGATTTTTTTCCCCCAGCTTTGAAACATCATACCATCAGTATATTATTTCCTTATTTTCCTCATATTTTCATATGACAAGGCACAATCAGAAAGAGGAAAATAAAGCTGGAGTATTTTCAATGAATACAGTAATTAGGTTAAAAAATTTAGATTAAGCTAATTTATTCTTCCAAGCGTTCTTTGTACTTTATCCTTTTGAGGAATGTGATTAAATATGCATCACATTTTCTGACACTGAACTGAAATCAAAATAAGCCTTTATCAGTGTAATTACACCAAGCTCATACCTAGGAGTTTTGAGGTGAACACTGAATCATGTTCTGTTGTTTAAAACATGCATAAAATAGCGTATAATCTGTGTGGAAGACTAATCCTTCATTAATTATATTTGTTTCTGTTAGTAGCTGCTTATTTTCAATAATTAATTATTAAGAAAAGAACAAGGCAGCGATCTGTGGGAACTTGACAGGATTATTTGTCTCATGAACTGTCATCTGTTTTTAGTTCCTCTAACCAACCATTAGGCAGTAAAGGCAGTATTAAGCTTAAAAAATTGCTAACTTTCCGTTTTTCTAGATTTTTGAAGTATTTCCTTATTCTAGATAACTGTAGAACACTGCTTAGATTAACCTTTTTTCTCCTTTCCTTGTGCTTAGTAAAAGACCTCTGTCTGTTTTTGACAAACTTGAAGCTTTCTGTAAATGCTGTACATCTGTTCTTGAAGATTGGCTTCACAGATGTATTCTCAGAAACAGTGAATTTTGTTTTCAGAAATGCCCATTAGCTTTTGTAGATACATTTCTTTTGACCCATTTTTGTTTGGGTTTGTTTGTTTGGGTCATTCTGTTTGTTTGGGTGCTTGGATTTTGTTTTGTTTTAGGGTTTTTTTGAGGAGCTCAGAACCTGCTCGTGACAGGAGCTAACAATTTTCATTTCTGAAATGAAAGGGAGATGAAGGTTGTTTGAAGAGCAAGGGCTAGGACTGTCCAGTACTCTAAATAGAGAGTATCTAAAGAATAAGGTTTGCTGGTTGGTCTCCTTTGACATGGTAGTTGTTCATGTACACTAAACATAAGTGCAAGTGGAGCAGTAAGAACTCAATTTCTGTACACTGTACAATCATATAATAGTTTAGGTTGGGAGGAACCCTCTAAAGGTTGTCTTGTGCAACACCCCCTACAATGAGCAGGGACATCTTCACCTAGATCAGGTCACTCAGAGCCCATCCAGTCCTTGAATGTTTGCAGCAAAGGGGCATCCACCACCTCTCTGGACAGCCTGTGCCAGTGTCTCACCAGCCTCACTGTAAAAAATTCCTTCCTTATAGTCTGAATTGACTCTCTCGTGTCACCGTTTTTCTTACAAACCCCCTTTAAGTATTGAAGGGTTGCAAATGTCCTGTTTGTTTCTGCTTAAAAACTCATTCTCTTCTTAGTGTGCAAGTTTTAAAAGTATTCCAGTTTTCTTTTGATATGCCATGTTAATGCCCTTTGTAGATGTGTTTTTATTACAAACTTAATTGAAAAAATGGCACATGGAAAAAAAAATGGAAAATTTAAATCTGGCCTGCAAATCACTAACGAAGTGGCTTATAAAAAGAGCAATAATGAAGTGCCTTATATCTGTCTTCACTCTAAGGAATGTAATAAATTTGTTTAGTTTTTTATGTTTTTTAAGGAAATTAAAACCATCTCTTAATTCATGCAGCCAGTTGCATAAAATTATTATTTGAATACTGGTCTGCATTTTACCGTTTCTATACTTCTGCCCTAAGAGTGTATTTTTTGAAATTTTTCCTAAACAGAGCATTCAATTCTGTCATGTCTCCTTTCTGTGAAAATACAGTTTGGTTTGGTTTGTTTGGGTTTTTTTGCCTTCTGAGAGTGATTTTTTTGGTGTTTTGGTAAAAATGTATTTTATCTTTTGGAGACATACATTTATCTGAGAGTTAAAAACCCTGAATATTTCAAGATACTCTGTACTATAAATTATAATTTCATTGTTTCCGAATATTCTGAAGATGTTTAGAAGAATATCTAGATTTAAGCTTCACTCTTAAATAAGTTATTTAGCTACTATATGGTAATACTGGTACTAAGAACAGCATTTCTATCAGTCATATGTACAGTATCTTTTGAGAAAGAGATCAGTGCAACAGCCTTCTATTTCAAACTTTAGGGGTGCACTATAATAATTTGAAATGAGTATGCTAAATTTTCATCATGCAACAAATCATCTTGCATCTGGGCTGAATAAAGTCATATTGATTTTTAATCCAGTGTTGTTCACTGGAGGGCTGGCCACTTACTAAAATAAAAATAGGAAAGATGAGAATTCTGAATGCAGGAAGACATTAAAGATTATAAAGATTTAGGTCTCTATGCGATATGATATAATCATTGTCTAGGAAATACAAATATAAATAAGAATTTATTTATCTTACTGATGTAATAAATGACAAAATTGTAAATAGTCTCTAACTCTTGACAAAAAATGTTTTGAAATGTCATGGTTATTTTTGCATATTCCTTTCAGCTGTGTCGTATTTTGTTTTAGAACAGTCAAAGTAACTTGGGCATGTGTTAGTTACTGGTGAGAGCAGATCTGGGAAGAAGCTGATGTTCTTAGTGGCAGAAGAGCTTTGAAATAGTGATGAACTATAGGGAAAATACACTTTTTCTCTGGGTTTTTTGCATAATCTGCAGTCAGATAACTTGGTAACTATTTGCCTTTTATTTTCTCTTTCTTTAATGCAGCTTTGACAAACTAAGACTGGCAAATCTGTTGTTCTTCCAGTTCATGCAGGTGCCATTGCTGCCACAGTGGTTTCTGTGGGGAGACACTGTGTGTTTTGTTGGAGTACCAGAGCAAAATCTCTCCCTCTCCCAGCACCATGTGTCTTTAATGGAAAACCTCAGCTGAAAATGTCACTTTCATTGAGTTAGGAGCAAAGCTTGCTTTTCTACCAGAGTGACTTTGAGTTGTTCGTTAGTTTCTTTTTTCACCCAGTTTTTATAGTGTTTTATTAAACTCCAGAAGAAAACTGTATTTTAACTGAAACATCTGATGGGAGTGATGGATATTTTTCTATTCCACACGTGCACAGAGACTGCTGTCCCATGGGGGCTTGACCCCAGAGAAATCAGCAGATTCAGGATACTACTGACTCAGTTAGCAGTTGAGGTAATTTAAGCCAACAGAGATATGCAAGAGGATTTGGACAGAAAAGATGGTGACATTTTTGCATAACTTTAGGTCTGTTTAGTTTGTATTAATCTTTAAGGTAGTGAGATTACAATTGAATATTCTGCTGACCTAATTAATCTGTGTTAGAAGCACTAAACTTTGCTTTTCCTTTCAAGTTTCATTTAAAAGTTTTAGTATTTTTTCCTATTCTTTCTTGTTGCTTTTTTTCATTACTCTGACATAAAAATAAAGGTACTAGTTAAGAAGGAAAAATGGAAATTCTTATAATTATTGCACAATTCATATAAATCCTACAAGTGCATAAAATGAGATACAATATTAAGGACCATTTTAATGGTAACTTTGTCTTCCCTTAGCAGTGGAACAAGTGACTCATCTACAACAGAGAAAGATCCACTTGGAATTCTTGAAGGTATAATTTCTGCAGTGCATGCAAGCGTTGAAAAAGGGTAAGAGCTTCCTGTATTCTTTGGGTAAGACTTTGCAAGATGTTCCTCATGAAAGCTTTGAAGGTACAATACTGAATATGGATGATTTTTCTTCATGGATATATATAATGGGTTTGCACTTAATTTTCTAAGACTTTATTCTGGAAGGGAATATAGTTTTTCGTGTTCAGAATCTGAACCCTGACAGAAGCCTTTACTTTATCATTTGGAAGAAAGCACTGAACCTAAAATTTAGATACCTGTATTATAATGAAATGAGAAAATGGATTTTCAGCTGTGACTACTGCAGATTGTGTATCTACCAGAGGCATGTCACAGCTTTTGTTTCAATTTATTTGATACATTTTAAATAATAATGATTCATTTTCAGCTTCCTGAATTTAGATATCCAAGTTTGTCCATATTTGTAGGGTATAGTGCAGAAAGAATTTCCCAAATGCTAAATGGTGCTTCACCACATTTTTTCTCCTCTTTTGGGGATGTCCTTACTTCTGATCTCATAATGGCCTTTATGTCTCACTAGCATTTTCCATTTCACTCCCTGTAAAGACAAGGAAGAAGTGGGGGAAAAAAAAAAAAGGCTTTTTTTCCCCAGATGTACAACAAAGACTTAATGTATAATAATGGTAATAAAACCATACTTTCTGGTAGCCACAAAAAAACAGTTACACTGTTTTTTGAGGCTTCTCCAATGAAATTAAATTAGTTGAATGTTGGATACTGAAGTAGACTGAATTGATGTAAAAATTTACAGGAAATATAATTTGCACTATTCTAAGTATTCTATAATAGACGAGTCAGTATTATTTTATTCTGAGATGTACTTTCTGGGGTACTTTATTTATATGCTTCATCAATGTTTAACTTCTGAAACAATAAGCTGGAGTGAAAGTAATTATATAGCAAGAGGTTGTTTATATTCCTTTAAATACTTATTTATTACCTTAAAACTCAGTCACTCCATTTACAAAACAAAAGTATTTTCCTCAGAAAAATACATATAAGCATCAAGTGCAAGATCTACAAACCCTTGAAATATTCCAGCAAGTCCCTTTAATTCCCAAACTTCTAAATTACAGCTTGAATTACACCTGTTCTGCAAAGATGTGTCTAATTCAGCTGGAGTTCTGAGCTAACAGCATCATTCAGACAATATAAAGCCTAAGTAGAATTGAAATCCTTGTAATATGAAAACCTCAGATGTCAGTGTTTATTATTTCATAGCTGCAAGACAGGTTAACTTGGTAATTTCTGTTTCATATTATTTTCCTGTCTGTCTTGTTAAGACAAATAAGGGAACATTAGTTACAAATCACACTCCACCAGGAGCCACTTGTTTGACTTCTTTGTTTTAAGAAAAAAGTTTGCTGGAATTTAAAATATGACTGAAAGTCAAAACAGCGTTTACTGGTTTGGTACCTGTTAGTTTTACAGCCTCTGAGGGACATCACCGATTATTCTGTCTCCAGCTGTGAACTGGCTGGTCAGTTCATGGTGATCTGTGAACTGTGAGTGCTTCCACACAGTTAGAATGTATTTGATATAACTTGCCTTCTGAATCGAATTATATACTCAACAGATTTTATAATTAACAAAGTCCGACCCCAGAGTTTAGGGGTTTAACATCTCTCTTTTTTTTCTTTCTAAGGATTTTGGGTGTTTTGCAATCACTGTCATGCTAAGAACTTAGAATGATCAAACTGGTTAGAGATGGTGCAGGAAAAAAAGTAGGGCTAGAGCTGCAACTGGGAGAAAGTAATTTGTGTGGAATGGAAAGAATGGGCTTGTAAAGAAAGAAAAAGAGTGCAGGATGATAGCATGCATAAGCATTCAGAGATAAAAATGTTATACTAAAAATGCAAACATTCAAGCTGGTTTTCCATAAAGTCAGATGGTACAGGCATCAGTCAGGCCCAGACACCATGAAAAACTTGGATTTCCAGATGCTGAGACCCAGCACCATTGTATGGCAGCAGGGTAGTTTATAGGAGAATATGTAAGTGTACAAATGGATTCCTGTGGTATTCCATGGTTATTTAAAGTCTGGAAAAGGTTCTTACACCACAGCTTTGGGATCCTGATTTACAGGGGCCAGTTTCCCTGCAGTCTCACAGGGTCAGATCTTCTTCCATTTCCTGGTGTTACATATTTTTTGCATATTGAATGTGCTTGCTAAGATTTAAAAACGTGTCTAGTATTTTCATTAGGATTATTACCTGAGACTGTAAAATGCAGTATCATTTAATTACAGGGAGAAAATAGTTTCTTCAGATGACCTTCTGGAGTGGTTGAGGCCTTTCTGTGGTGATGACTCCCTGGCAGTGAAGCCTCGCATCAGGGTATTGCAAATTCTGGAGCAAGCCTTCCATCTCAGTGATGAAGACAGCAAGCTACTTGTGTACTTCAGGACACAAGCTGTTCTCAGAGCTTGCTGGCCTCAAACAAAGGTATTAATGCTGATTGCTGCAAATTACAGCATTAGACTGTTTTTATTCAAGGATTACATAATGAAATGCTGCTCTACAGTATATGATTGATGCACCCTGTTGTCTGGAAACTAATCCTACTTTCCTTTTTAAAACAAGTTTCTGATACGTTCTGATTTTTTAAAAAACGAAGTTATATAAAGGTAAGGGACTTCTCTGATTTTTGTTTAGGATCAGGAGGACATAGTACTGGACTTGATTGAATGCTAGTGATTTTCCTGTCAAACATTGACTTTGATGTTTTTGTACCTTCTTTCTTTTCTGACCATTTTTTTCTGTAAATTTTATCTTCTTTCTTTATGTTCTATTTGGTGTCACATTTTACTCAGAATTCAAATAATTACTGGCCACTGACTCTTTTTTCCTTGAGCCTTTAAATGTTCTTGCATGAATGTCTAACAGTTTTGAAATCATATGAATAGCTCTTGCTGCATTTAGAATTGTTAAGAAGCAGAGTTACTTTTTGTTCATTTTCTAAGTGTCTCCCCCCATGCCAAGACCTTACAGAACAAAAATAGAATATTTCTAATACTATCCCAAAAAAATCTATGAACAAATGCACTTTATATTCATATAAAACAGAAGCAATATCTCAGTTTTGACTTGCAGTGCTAAATTCATCCAAGGGAACAATCCTAATAAAAATCTTAAAAGGAAAAGAAAGTACTTATCTCTTGGCTTCTTCGGAAATTACTTTTTCTCTTGTATTTACAGCAGTACAAGCATTTAACTCCTCAACTACTATGTGGGTGTCTGTGATTGCATTCTTCATCTTCATTTCAGTCCTTTTTCAGTATTTGTGTTGCCTTTGACTTGCTTTCCAAATCAAAACCATTTTTAATTATAAAACATTCAGCTAGAGTATGTCTTCAGAAAAAAAGCTACAGGTAGATAACAGCTTTCAGCCATGTTTGTAGAAGACAGAAAAAGAACCTGTATTTGACAGGAGCCTTATGAGACTCATCACATTGTGATTTTACCTTAAATATTTATGAAACTTCTATTTTCTCCCATAATCTTGTAAGTCAGAATGTATATGACTTTACAAAAGGAAACACCCATCCATTCGGTAGCAAAACCAAATTTTAGGACTTAATTGAATGCATTTCATACGCTGCTGGCTCATGTGTAGCTCACTGCCCACTAGAACCCCCAGGGCTCCCCCAGCAGAGGCACAGCTTTGCTGTCCCCACCTGTGCTGTTCCAGGTGCAGTACAGCTGCTAAACCTTGTGCAAATTTTGCTGGCCCAGTCTTCCAGCCTGTTTAAGCCTCTCCATATAATCAGTTACTTTCTGTTTCCTGAAGGGATTTTTAGAATACTTCTAGTTTCAAGCAGGAAAACCTGGTTGCCTTTTTGTGAGGGAAGAAGTTGGTACTGACTGGGCAGCAGTTCATCTTGTAACACAGAGTTGCTGATCACTTCAGTGCTTTGCACTTCAGCTGATGAGTAAGCAAGTACAAGAAGGCATGTAATAAGGCTTGAATAATGCACTAGATAAGCTCAAACCTTCCAGAGATAACTGTATGAAAATATGTACACAACACTGTACTAGTAATTTCTCTGTATATACTATTTATTATTTACCTAAATGTGGAAACAGCTTTCATGCTTTGCAATAGTGAAAGTGGTGCTTAAATGTACATACATAAAAATCGTTGTTTATACACCCCGATTTTTGCTCCAGAGGGAAATTATCAGAGTCTCATTGGAATATATTAAAAATTACTCTCATTTTTATATCAGCTCATTTTCAGTGTGGTTGATAAGAACCCTTTCTTTTCTTCAAATATTTTGTGCTAGGTAACTAATGTGTTATTTAGAAAGAAGTGTTATGGTGGTTTGTTCATTAAATACCTGACACTGAAATTCAGAGTTCTTCACAAATGTCCAAGAAAACAAATAAGTGGTCTCAGATGCAGACTGTTTATTTTGGATTTTTTTCCTCTTTTGGTCAGCTGATGTCAAATGCTAGTCTACAAACTGATACTAGAAAAGCAAGTGATGGCCTTGTTTGAGTATTAAGTTTGCATATTTTGTGAATTAACAAACAAGGAAAATATCTTCATAAAATATCAGATTGAAAACTATACATTTCCCAGTCCTTCAGTTATGTTAGTGGAACAAGAACACTGCAGAAGTCAGTGCTTACATGGCTGCTGAAAAGCAAAGAGAGATTTCTGTATGAGCTTTGGCAGAGCATTATGGTTAAGACACAATTTTGTCATGAAAGTTCATGCTTCAGGTGCAAAGACCTTTAAAAGCAGCCCTCTTTTACAGAAGGGAGTATTGAAGGACAAGTTAAAAGTTTAATCAGGTTGCTGAGTAATCCTGGATGAAGCAGTAGACAGGAGGAATCTCATCTTTCAAACTCTGTCAGTCTGCCTGCCTTGTCTGTAGATTTCACTTTATCTAGCATCAGTACACCTTTATTAATTGGGTTATCCTTTCTAATCCGGCAAAATAATAATAATATAAAAATCACATTTAAAATAAGTGGGATGGGAAGGGGCTGTGGATTGGATGCTGGTTTTATATTTTACAGGAATGTGTTTAAAGTTTGTTGGTTTTCAGGGTTTTTTAATGAACTTTAAATTGCAAATAGATAAAAAATGTGTTCATTATCTTGCTTCCAGATTGTTGTATTATTATTTGCTTGGCTTTTCTTACATGCTTTTAGGGGATCCCTCTTTTCCTATACCATTCCTTGGCACAAAAAGGGACAGCAGATATTAATAAGTATGAATGTGGATTTCTATTTAATAAAGATAATTTTAATGATATTGCAGTGTTCAATTACCAGAAAACGTGTGAAAGCCACCCTTAGTGTGTCTACTAATCCTCTTAAACAGACTTTGCATACATCAAGGGGGGGACTTAATATTTAATTATGCTCTAGGTGCTGTAAGTAGTGGTCCCACAAATCAATGTGCTGGGAAACAGGCCAGCTCTTACAAAATTAAAAATGTACTTTATGGAAGCAGCTACCTATCAAACACACTGAAACACAGTGATTTCCAGTTCTCTAATGATTAGTTAACAAAATTAAAAATCCAGTGGCCCTCATTTTTCAAAGACTTGAGAGTCTTTAATTCACATTCCAGTAGCATCCCACGCTGTGGAGGAGGAGGAGGCATGCCTTGTTTTAATCCCCTTGATGAATTTTATCTGAGCTCTTCAGGTTCTGTAATTTTCTAGTTAACTGGTGCATGAAAAATACGGGTCAAAATACTGACTTTTTATATATTAAAAAATGTTGGTGGAGGAAAAAAGACATTGTTTAGAATGTTGGTATCAAAATTTATCTTTATTCATCTGAGATGGGAAATCGATTTCTTTTCAAATAATATATAAGATGTAGTCTGGAATGGCTTAGTAGTGTCTAACAAGCCTAAAGTGTTAGCTAACAGGTTATATATATGTGTGTGCATGTACTCAGCTGTTCAGCTCAGTGGCAAGGCATAGGTTACAGAAATGAGTTAGGGTTTGCCCCAGGAAGTTACAGCGGCACTAGCGAAAGCTTCTGTAAGTAAACCAAGGCTTACTTTAAGGTACAGTTATTCATTGTGAAGCTTCTGCAAGACACACCTGTTCTTAAAAGGATTGTTTCATTGTTATGCAAATACAAAATGTAATTAGTACTTGCATGCCACTTAAATGCAAATAGCTTTGTCATTTAGAGAAGGTAATCTCATTTAGCCTTCCCCCTCGTATTGTTATATTGTGGTTGTTTCATGATCTTGGGGTATAGAGAGCTGCTGAGGGCTAAATGTTTTTGAAAATTGGAAGGGATGTCTATTAAGAGTTTCAAATTGTAACTTTGGGCACTTCTCTTATTTATTTTTTTTCTAAAGTTTAGCTTTGAAAAATTGACAGATTAATTGGTTCTGTTTGTGGGATGTGCACAACACATTTTCCTACCTGCCTGCCTATATGGCAGTCGATCTGTGGCATATACAAATTTGTGTCTCAGCAACCTTAGTAGTGTCTGCATTGACATTCTGAGAACTTGGGGTGACTGTCAAGACTCCATTGCTGTTTTGTTCCTATTTTTCCTGTTAATGAAAAATATGTATCTTTTTCTGTGGTGCTTCTTCATGCTAGTTCGTTAAGAATGGTCTCAATGGGAAGCCAATGTCCATTTCCTCTTCTCATGTCAGAGATTTAAACATGAGAAGTCATTTTGCTGAAGCCATTTATCACATAACAATGACCTGTATTTAGCTTGATCTGGCAAAGTACAAGTGAAGGAGCTGTATCTGTTTCATCCTCAGCCAGCTTTTATTTGTGAAAAATGCTTAATTAGAAGAAAGATTTATGTTCCTATCAACTCTGAGTAAATTTGTTATGATGTTGTTTATAATTCTAGAGACATTGTTTCTCTGCTGGTAATGCATAAAAATTAAGCTTAAGAAATTTAATTTAAGTTTTAATTAATATTTTAAAACACTAATTTCCATTCCTTGAAGATGCAATTTATCCATATGAAAACATGTGAATTTGTGTGGGGGACAAACATAAATTGTAGCATGTATGATTAATTAAATACTTTCAGATGCAAATGAAATATTTTCCATTAACTACACAAGTATAGCAGATAAGACAAAGTGTAGAGAAAAGCAGTGTAGCTTGAGTGCACACAAGTTTTGAGTTGAGCCTGGGGCACTGCAGTGCTCTGTGACCAGTATCAGTTGCTTCAGAGGAAGGTAAAAATGCTCTGGAGTGGATTCATAGGGGATCATTCACTTTCTCTAACAGGTCTTTTGTAATGAAGTGTAGCATGGTTGAAATGGTGTATACTCAGTTTTGGTCCCAGTTTCAGAAAAATTAAGAGCTTATTAGTGATATAATCAGACTTCTGTTACTATGTTTCAAAGAAATTGGTGGGTAAACTGATTCAACCTCAGGTATCTCTTGCTGAATTTTCAGCATTAGTATACACCATGCATCACTGAGCACAAAACATGCTGAAACTTTGTGAAGGAGGGATGCCATCCAGAGGGACCTGGGAGCTCAAAAAGTGGGCCCATGGGGATCTCATGAAATTCAACAAGACCAAGTGCTGGTGCTACACCTGGACTGGGGCACCCCCCTCAATCACTCCAGGCTGGGGGATGAACAGATGCAGAGCAGCCTGGCTGAGAAGGATTTGGGGGTGCTGTGGGTGAGAGGCTGGACATGACCCAGCCATGTGTCCTTGCAGCCCAGAGAGCCAAAAGTGCCCTGGGCTGCATCCAAAGCAGCGTGGGCAGCAGGGCAGGGAGGGGATTCTGCCCCTCTGCTCTGCTCTGCCCTGCTGAGACCCCACCTGCAGAGCTGCACCCTGCCCTGGGTCCCAGCACAGGAGGGACATGGAGCTGCTGGAGTCCAGAGGAGGCCACCAAGATAATTTGAGGGATGGAGCACATCTCTTGTGAGAAAAGGCTGAGAGAGTTGAGATTGCTCATCCTGGAAAAGAGAAGGCTTTGGAGTGACCTAAATGTGGTTTTCTACTACCTGAAAGGAGCCACCAAAATACATGGAGAGGACTTTTTATAAAAGGACAGGACAAGGGAGGATGACTTCAAACTGGAAAAGAGTAGGTTTAAACTAAGTGGTAGAAAAAATAACTTTACTGTGAGGGTGGTGAGGCACTGGCACAGGTTGCCCATAGAAGTTGTGGATGCTCCATCCTTGGGAGTGTTTCAAGGCCAGGTTGGAAGGGGCTTTGAACAACCTGGTGTAGTGGAAGGTGTCCCTGCCCATGGCAGGGGGATTGGAACTGGATGATCTCTAAGGTCCCTTCCAACCCAGACCATTCTGTGTTTCTATGACTTAATCTTTTTATGTGATTTTTTACATTCTGTGGTTTTTTCGGATATGAAAATCCAGGAAATCAAGTTCTCTATTCTGTACTTCATCCATTATTCTGTTGATTACTCTTAAGTAACCAATTCCAGTCACACCACGTCCTCCACAGTTTTTTCTCTCTGTAAGTATCCTCTCCTCTAGCTCAGACCCCACTGTGATAAATAGTACACCTTCTGAGAAAGGTAATTGGAGAAGTGAATATGCTGTCCTTGTGAAAATTAACAGTCCATGGTTATGCATCCCAATACCTCGATTGCTCTCTTGACTTCATCTGTACATCAGCCAGAGGTCTCTGGATTTCATTCAGTGAGGGTCAGGTTACTGCTTTGACTTGATTAGGCTAATTTAGCATATTTTAAAATGCAGTACTTTTACCATTGTTGCATTTTATTTGCCATCATATAGTCATTTACTTACTCTAGACTTTTTTTTTGAGTCTGTTGGAAATACCTTTAGACATTAACTAGCCTTGACAATCATTTGTCTTCATTTTTGTCTGTTCAATGCTTGCAGTCTCCCCAATATATAGTCTCCCCAAAACATAAACAAAGAAGCAGCCATAAACCCATTTTTTACCTTCACTATTTAATCATAAAGTGGTTTTTTGTTTGCATTTTTTGGTTTTTTTCTCTTAGTAGATCAAGTTCTTCAGTGGTTTCTAGTCAGGAATGTTGTTCTAAGCCCTTTGAAAATATAAGTAAATTGTAAAACTTGTTTTCTTTAGGTGTTATTGTCTTAGTATCTTTAATGAGTATTTTTTATTAATAACTGTGACACTGGATGCTGTCCTTTTTCCCAGCCAGTTTTCTTATCCCATTAGCCATCATGCTAGTTGACAATTCTTATTTAGAAGTCTGCAAACTGTATCATCCGAGGGCCCTCACTCAGGTATTCTTAAAATAGTTCTTACTTTATAGTAATTTGTGGTATTTTGTGTTGATTGAGAAATTGAGGAGTTCTTTTTCCACATTGCTGCTGTTGTTACCCAGGAACACAAAGCTCTCAAGACTGTGACTGCTAGGACATCAACTGCACCAAATCAAAAAAGACCACTAGCTGCAATGCTTTTAACACATTTGGTGTGACAGGTGCATGATGCTGCCTGCCATATTTGGATTATTTTTATGGCTGCAACAGAGCTACTCACTCATTTCAGTGTCTACAGCTTAAATAATTTTGTGATAACCATCCACCCGGTATTTTAATTGGTCCTGGCCTAGCTCATAAATACAGATAAACAATAATGGAATTCTTCATAAAAATATGCATTTCCTTTATTTAACTGAAAAGAGTATTACTGAAATATTATTTAAAATTGAAGTTGACATCAACAATCTCTTGTTCTCTTGTATCTTAGTTTAGTGTGAATCTTTTTAGAAGTATATCTTTGACTTTGCTAGTCTTGCCTATCTGCAGGAAGATATTTTGGAAGTACTAATTTTGACTTTTCATTTACATGTAAACAGCTTTTAAAAGAATTTTGCTTTATTAGCAAGAATTGCAGACTTTGGTTATCAGGACAGCATTTATACATAGGGGTGAATACTGTGGGCTTGTGGATACACTGCTGGTTGATGGTAGTGAGGACTAGAAGGGTAAATTAAAAACTACTTGTGTATGGTATAGAGGGAAATGGCTGATGCTGAGTTAACAGCTTAAAAGAAATATTTAAAGATTAAAGTAATTTCTAGGCTGTATCTTCCAATGCTGTTGTCTGCTCTGTGTTAGAGTATTTGTATAATATATAAATTCTGAACTACAAAACAGTGATTAGTAGTTGGTGTGTACACAGAAGATTATTTAACATGTTTGTGAGTCCCTCATGTTGTACAGGTGTTAGTTTTAGCCATACATGCATCAAAATTTTTGTTATTAATAGACATCTAGTCAATATACAATTTAAATAATGCATGTTAGTCCTGTCTCTTTCAGTTCTGGCTAGCTAGCTATAGGAGTCTTTCAAATGCATCTCTTTTTTTTTATTTTCATTCTTATTCTCCCTACCAATATCTGTGTACAGTCCTCAGAGGTTTTCTCTGTGCTGAAATGTATTTGCAGATTAGGACATAGTCTCCTGCAGAATACAAATGAATGGATTTTATTTTCTGCACGAGTTATTCAGTTTTATGCATTAGGCAACACATTTGTGTTTATTGAATCTATATGCATTTCTTAGTGAGCTGCATGTGAAGCAGAAAAGGAATTAAACAATATATAAATCACTTCAGAAGAAAAAAATCTTGGGTATTTCTATGAGAACTCAGTATGTGGCTGAGCCTTAGTTTGAGTCATCACTAGTGGGCTTCTTGTTGATTTGTTTTTTAACTTGAATCCCATAACTTGCTTATCTTGTACACTGGCTTTAATTTGAGCAGGATTTTACCTGTGCTATTATGTGCATCTCTTTAGTTTCTGCATGCAGCAGGCTTGCATATGTGCTCAGAATTCAATAATAATTTTAATATGTGAAGCCCAGTTCTTGGGAAAATGCAAGAAAGCTTGACTTCAGAGTTCTGCATCCTCTGGGATATAAGGCACGGGTTGTAAACACTGAGTTTGTTAATGCAAAACCCTTGACTTCAGTTTTAATTTTGAATTGATTGCTCTAAGATTGTAGTTTTGATAGCAGACATTTCCTTCTGTCTGTCAGACAGTGTTTGTGTCTTCCAGTCTAGGTCAGAGTAGCCCCTGATCAATGAGCCCAGCTCCTGGCCCTGCACAGGACACCCCAGGAGTCACACCCTGTGCCTGGGAGCACTGGCCAAACACTTCTAGAGCTCTGTCAGGTGCTGTGGCCACTTCCCTGGGGAGCTGTTCCATTGCCTAACAACCATCTGGGTGAAGAACCATTTCCTAATATTCAACCTAAACCTCCCTGACACAGTCCTTGGAATGTGGTTGGGGATTTTTTATGTTTTGTTGTGTTGTTTTTAAGTGACTGTTCCTTAATAAAACCATTGCTTTGTATTAACTGGGATAACTCCATGAGCATGGCTTCAAAAGAAGCTGCTTTCAGGCAAGGGAATTTAATCTGCAGCAAGCTGGATCATGTTTTAGCTGTTGTGTTTTTTCATTAAACAAGAGATGAATCCTGTTTTTATACAGGAACATTTTGTGAGGCCAGTGGAACTGTTTTTTAAAAGATGCCATCTCTCAATTATGACTTACTACCACATAAGTTTCCATTTACCAAAATGGGTTGAAAGTGGAATTATCAAGCTGTGAACTAGAGTAGATGGAGAAAGTAAGATCAAAAGAGCCTATTTAAAGCTGACAGGTTCCTTTGCCCTTGACTTTATCCATCCTGTGTGCCCTTGCCCATGTGCTGGTGAACCAGTGGCTGAATGCTTTGTTCTTCCAAACCTGTTACTACTCTCTCCAGCCTGACCCTGTTGTGTCCTGGAGGATTTTCCCCTCAATCACAACTTACAAGGTTGCTTAATTTGGACTTTTTTGAAAGAAACCCCAGTTTAGAAATAAGGGGATGCTGGTGGTGTGTTGCAGAGTATAGCACTTGTGGCTTTGCCTTTAAAAAGAGTTTACTGTTTCTCTGGCATGTGGAGATCTTGAATAAGATGTTTAATATGTGCTTGTGGTTTTGCATTGTTTCACAAATGTATAATGTGTTTAACATCAAGGCTGATAGGATTTCCAGCATCTTGAAACAGTTTGAAAAGAATGAAATAAATAATAGCCTTTAAAAGCTCCCAATCTTACGTGTGCAGAGTCAGTAGCTATGCAATTTCAGGAACAGTTGTACAGTGTCATAGATTGTGTTTGGGGGTTTTTTTGACTGATTTTTGATGTTCATGTTCATATTGGGAATAATTGACTTTAAAATTTCCATTTAACTTGTGATTTTATATGTATTTTATATCTTTGTAACAGCATTTAACTTTGCAGCCTTGTACAGGAGGTAGGTTTCAGTAACTCATACTTGTGCAGACTTTCAGTATCTCAGATACCAGCAGAACAGGGAATGACAGATTACAGCCTGACTGCAAAGTGGAAAGACTACTTTTTTTAGTGAACAAGCCTTACTGGCCTGTTGTATAAGAAGGACAGTATTTTCTTTGCTGACTTACTTAATTTGGGGGGCAAGGCCGTTGTATTTTTAAGCCATGAAGAGCACACCAAGATGGCAGTTACAAGAATGCAATCAAATTGCTACTGATCATTTTAGTCATTGTTTGTAAACAATGTTAAGCCCTGTCTGATGACTGGAAGGAAGTTTTAGCATCAGTGTTCTCTGTCTCAAATCTGAATAAAATCTTTGATGTCACATCTGCCTATTATTTTGAGTGCAGCACAGGTGAATTCTCTACCACTACAGCTTGGGCAGTGGTGTGGGGAGATATACAAAACCAGTGCATTTTACAAGGAAGTTCTGACAAATTGCAAGTCTGTTGTAACAATAAGGGACCAGTCAAATGCCTGCTTAGTTTTTTTATTTTCAATGCCATATTAATTCAAATTTATGCTGCCGTGTCGAACATGAACACATTTTGAAATACCTTTACCATCTGGTAGATGTAATAAAATTAATTTTATAATCATGTAAAACAGTATGTTTTTGGTTGAGTTCCTTGGTAACAGCAAATTTTTCTGCCTTTAGTACAGGGAGCTGCTTTAAAGCATGGATATATCTTTTCTCAATAAACAAGCAATTATAGTGCAGGAAAATATTTTTTCTGGTTTCATTTTTAAACATCCTTATCATTTATTTCCTTTGTAGTCTACAGATACTGTTGATGAAAGCTGTGGCTCTGTCACACCAACATAGAGTAAAACAATTTGCAGAATAGATACCAGTGGGCAGAGGGAGGTCGAGGTCTGTCTGCATTAGTCTTCCTCCTCACCATTCTCATACAAAAATAGCATTTTTCTTTTATCTCAGAGGTAGGAGAGGGTTGAATTGGGTGGATCTTTTTATTGGCATTTCCATTTTTTTTCAAACAAAAGGCACTCTCATCAGCCAAGTCAGTTACATTGTCAAATTAAATGGCTTTAGCAATAAAGCATTTACACATCTATCAGATGTGTCTGTCATGTTGGATCAGCAGACCATTATGCTAGTGGATATCTATAACTTAATGATGGAGTTCAGGTACAGCCACATTCCAAACTTGCTGTAAATACTGGTTTTAAACTAACTGTGATTTCAGGAGTGAGATAATGCACCAAACTAAACGACTGATTCTGCAGTCTGCCACACCAAAGGCTTTTTTTATCAGTCATGTATAATTTCCACAGTTTTATTTAACTTTATCATTCCTCAAGCGCATCATCTTAGAGTTTCTGTAAAACTGTAGGTTTCTAGAAGCTACAGAACTAACTGGGGAGGCAACTTTTTGTATTTGAATTCCTTCATCCATACCACAGGTGAAGAGTATGAAGCAATAGCAAATCTGTAGAGCAACATTGATGAGTCAAAACTTTGTTCATTGAAAGTCAATCAAGTGAGTATTTTCAACATTTTGGGCATCTAATAAGATCTAATCTGTGAGGAAATAGTCTTATAAGATTTAAAGTAAGTCCAAAAGATTTAATCATAAAGCAGAAAAATTGGATTTGAGGAGAATTTTTAAGTGCAGAGATTTTTTATATTCAACACTGAGTCTCTTGTAGGCTATGACAAGCTCCTGCTGCTTGTGTAGCCAGTATTTTGCTTTGTGAATTTCCTGTATTATTTTTGGAAGGAGCATTAATATATGCAGATGTTTATATATTCTCGATTCTGAACATATGTAGTCCCTCAATAATGAAATTGTGTGTTTTAACAGTTTAACATAAGGTTTGGCTTTACTTAATTTGTATTTTGTTTTATAATCTATCATGAGTATAATTTCTACAATTAATTCCCCTAATTGACTTCCCCATTGTGGTAAATATTTGTGCAGCCTTTTAATGAGAAACATGATGCCAGCTGTGTTCTACTGCCAAAGAGACTGCCTGAAACTGAGGAGAATCAAGTCAGAATTGAGCAAATCTATTGTTAAAACTGAAAGCCCTTGCTTTTGTTTGTTTGATTTTTTTTTTCCATTTGTTTTTCATATTTCTTTGGGGTCATCTGAAGTTCATGTCTGGCTATGGGCCTCATTATTCTGTTTATTGACAGGTTCTTTACAGGCAGGTTCTTTGGGTTAAGAGGGCTCTGAGCAGTTCATGGTAGCTTATCTTTGTATGATTAACCTCAGAGTGGTTTAGAAAGATGTTTTGGGGTTTTGTTTAAAAAAAAAAAAAAAAAAAACAGAAAGGAAGGGGAAGCAGAGTGATACTGTCCCATGACCCTGTGTTACAACATTCAGAATCATCTGAATAGCTCATCCAAAATTGCTACAAAGAGAATGTTCAGTTAAAAATGGATTTTTAAAAAACCTGTTATTACAACAAAACAAGAGGCTTGACTAACTGCAGCAACTCATCTCAGCTAGCTTTCACTTTGTAAAGGTGAAATTTCTGCCTTTTTACACAGAACGTGCTCTTTTCTGCTGTGGGAGGTGTCTGATTCCACACTGTTTTCTCCTTCAGGCTCAGCAAAGACAGTAATACAGAGCAAAACTTAAGTTCTCTGTGTGTGTTTTATATACATCAATCTATTTAGATACATGTATGTATATACATGCATAGACATAGTAAATATAAGTTAAAACCTCATTCATTGGTGCTGTTCCAATTTATTGCTTCTTTCTAGCAAGGAACTATCACTGAAATCTCGTTTCATGTTAAATGGAAGTGACATGCATCTAAAATGCTATAAAAAGAGTGAATATTCACTAGTCTTCTTAAAAAGCACAAATCATTAACACTGTAGAATGTTCATTTTATTTTTATTACTCTTACTGAGAAACATAGCTGACTTAAAGCCGTTGTAGAGAGAAATGCTGCAGAAGTGCTCTGTGTTTGAGAATAGAAAGGTAATTCTTCTGATTGACTTCAATTAATTAGTATGTGTTACATCATGAGCAATCATGTTGCAAGGATCCAGCTGTCCCAAACACAAAATTATGGTGATAGATTAATTAAGCTCATAAAAAAATATAAGCCCAAGTCTGTAAAAATGCATTATTAGGCAGAATTATTGGAATTCAGTTCACGTTGAGTAAGATGTCTGATCTACACTGTGTTACTAATAGGGGATCTTCTCTGACAGCTTTCCTCATATATTGATATTGTCTTTGCCATTCATTGCCATTTTATGGTTATCATTAGAAAGATCTTAACATTCAGTCTGCGTTTTCAAGTAATGTGGTGATTGTGAGGCTATACTAAAATGTCCTCAGTGGACCATCCAGAATGGTATGGACTTAGTTGCAATATGTAAAGAGCTAGTTTTCTGAAAAAGGGATTTGAGGATGGGTAAGCAGTGTGAGAGCTTCTGTTGTCTAGCTAGTACTTAATTTGCTAAGATGGTAAATATTTTGAAACTTTAGAGAGTAACATCTTCTTTCTCTTTTTTCCTTTCTTGTTTATCTCTGTTCTCTTTTCAACCTTGTCATTTCAATATCTAGGATTATAATATATTATCAAGTATATATATTTCAAGTGGGTAACTGATGTCTGCTATGTGACATTTGCAGTAAAGAAAAATATTTCAAGTGGACAGATCTAGGAAACATTTTTTTCGCTATCTGAAATGTTTTAGTATATGGTGCTTTCAGATATACTCTGGAGACAGAAGCAAACAGTTTTTCAACACTAAATATTTTAAAGTCACAGATTATGTAGGCAGCTCAATAAATGCATCAGTAATGTTTGTTTTCCACCCTCTTTTGAAAGTTTGCCCTTGATGTCTCAGAGGCACTTTGAAGAGATTGGGATGCGATCTTTAATCTTTCAGAGTAACTGTAGAACTAAGGAAAACTTTGTCCATGTTTGATGTCTTAGAACTACTTGGACTGAAACAGAAAAAGTTAACATTTAATGCTGTGGATCTTCAGCAGAATTATAAGATGGAGCTGAAGTGTTTGATATTCTGGAAGTTTCTGGACTCTGGACGAAAAATTCAGTGTTAGAATGTGTTACTAGTACAGACGGAGCTACTTTGTTGTTGTAACAAATGGTTGTTAAACTCCAAAAACTTGTGTATGTCAGGTAGGCAGCGAATTGCTATTCCATTTGTGAAAGCCCTCCTGGTGTGATACCCAAACTTTTAAACAGAAGTTACTTCTCGTTTAGTAGCAAGTTGGTTCTCATTTACAGCAACCTTCCTTCGACAGGCAGACCTTTTGCCTTGCACATTTTTACAATGAAACTGCAGACAGTAATTATTTTTAAAAGAACCTGTCATCAACTGGAGTGAATTCAAGTCCAGGCAAAAGCTGCAGGTTTTCAACAGAGGTAGGTTCTTGTCCCAAGACAGAATTGTCTGGGAACTGACAGGACAGTAGGGTTTTGTTTTTCTCAGATTCAAACACCTGTGCAGAGAAATACTCTTACTACTTGATAGCAAATGTTCTTTGCTGGGTAGATTAATTGAGAACCATCTTTCAAGGCTCTTCTTCTAGGTGAGAAAAGATGAGGTGCTGTAAATTCAGATCAAACTATTGAATTTTCATGGGTGAGTAAGGGTAGTATATATCAGGGAAGCACTGGATATAGTCATTCTTTGAAAATGTGTGTGTGTATATATGTCTATACATCGAGAAAAAGAAATTTAAGGAGTTTTTGGTTGTTTGAAAAAGAAAGAGATCTGATCCTCTAAATTTATCAAAGAATATAATTGTGGGGGATTACATTGTTCTAGGAATGTCCACCAAAGTCATTCCACATCATCTGTGTTCTCCCATTTTATTTGCATGTAATTGAAAAAGAAAGATAAGAAAATGGGTTTCCAGGAAAATTTTGTTTATTGTGTTTCCTACATTGTTTTGGAACAGTGATGTTCTTCACAGATAATTTGTCAATTGCTTTTAAAGTCATTCATTTCTGGGGGGAAAAAATCTGGTTTAGTGAGTTAGTTTGGTTGGTTTTTTGTCTCCTTCAGGTAGAGATAACAGATATTGAAAATGAAGAAAAGAGATACCATCTCTTCCTGGGACTTCTGGAGTCCAGTCAGAGTCTGTCTGAGTTTCAGCACCTGGTCTTACTGCTTCAGGCTTGGCCTCCAATGGACAGGAACAATGGGTGAGTGTTTCTTCAAACAGCTGTGTAAGAAAAGAGTTCAAAGTCTTCTTGCTTGATACCATGTTATTTTCAGTCAGATAATTCAGATATGGCTCGTAGGAGCGTGTCCTTTGGTCATACTGGGAGGAATAGATGGTTTATTGAAAGCAGAATTGAAACAATCAGTTTCTTGTAAAACCTGTATATACACATGTGTAGTGTGTGTCATGGAGGAAGGCAGAAAAACGTTTTATTGCCTCTTGCACAGAGGAGTGTTCTGTCTACTTAAATTTCAAGCTACGTATTTTGCTCTTGTTTTTAGCAGTATAGACAGTCCATAAAAAAGGACAGAAAGTTCTGACTGTTCTTTGAATTCAAGGTTACACTTTGCAGAAAGCCCTTTTGAAAGGTGATGTTCAGATGGATGTGGCAGACAGTCTGCAGGAGGTCTGTGAGGGTAATGGTACCACAGTTTGGCACTTCTCTTGTCTAGATCCACTACCTGTTATTTCTGTCTCTGAATAAAGCATCCAAACCAATTTAAGATTAAAATAATTATAAGACTTCAGAATTGCACCCATCAAAGTGGATATTAACTGGAATTAGTAATTTGGAACATCCAGACTACATTATATTTTATTGGTTCTTTGAGTTTTGTATGTGGCTTTCTGAATATATTTGAAAGTAAAAAAAATTATCTGTTGTATTCTGTAACTCCTAATCACTTCTAAGATATAAGGATTCTAATAAAACTCATGTGGAGAGGCAAGGGTCACATATCCTTCAGAGAGCAGTAATATTAATTTTTGGCTAGCCATGTCTGACAGTAGTTAGTGTCATTAAATGGTGTTTCTTTTGGATTACTTAGGGGTATTGATTACAACCTGTTTTAACTTGAGGACTGCTTTCACACACAGTGTTTATGTGCATTGATTTTTCAGAAAAGTTAAGGCTTAACTTTTTCTAAAAGGTAGCTATTTTATGCACGTGTAGAGAACTGATGGGTTACAAGGTAATCTGTAAAGGTTTTCCACATTCAACCTTGTAAAGGTTTTGCAGTTTGTTTGGAATTTCTGGACAAGTATTAACCTAAATTCTTTAGTGACAATTTTACAAGCCAGAAATTGTCTTCAGTACATTAGGAATTACAAGGACTGCTGAAGGAACTGTCACAAATTCACGTTTCAACTTTTAAGTTTTGGGTTTGATTGTAGTTGAAAATTGGATGCTTCACAGTGTGTGGGAGCTGTCAAACTTTTTTTAATCTACACACTGCCTTTAACAAAAAATAAAACTTAAAGAACAAAAGGTCAAGTGAAATACTATTGCAGTTAGCAAAATCCTTTTTCTTTGTGTTGAACAGGAAGACTAAACAGTTCACGAAAGGAGAACCCTTCTTGTATATGGGCAGTTCTTATCTACTGTTCTGTTACAGAGGACATAAAAATTACTGTAATTGTATCTCCCTCTTGGTGTTATATTCCTTCAGTCTGACTTCCTAAAGTGAAGAATAAAAAAAAAAAAGTAGTCACAACCAGCTGTGGATCAAATTTCAGAGGTGGGATACCTCTTCAGCTTCAGCAATCTTGGAAGTCAAAACTTCTCAGATACTTAGGTCACCTGTATCATATCTCTTTTAGAGTTTAAAATAGTTATTATGGCTCCTTGGCAATTACAAAGTCATAATTCTTCTCTCTTCTCCCCCATTCCATGATTCCACGTTGACAGCATTCAGCTGTGCTAAGCAGCCTAGGGGTTTATGTGAGTGTGTTATATGTGTTTCTGAAAAGCCTTTCTTTAGGATGATTGGGAGTAAAGAACAGGAACTGTTTTGCTAGTGGTATTTTCAACAATTCTATTTTAAAGCAAGTTGTATTAACAAATTTTTGAGCAAAGAGGAAAACATGAAGTTAAAACTATATGTATTAACATGTTTGCTTACTCTTTAATCTTTTTTTTTCCTCCTCTCCTTCAGAAGAGGGTCATTATCACTTACTGTTTACAGCCAATGTAATGATCCTTACAGGAACTGGGGAATTTAAGTGTGAGTCGTGAATACTTAGAACTTAGGTTTTCAGTCAGCAGTAAATATCTAATACTTGCAATGTAATATAAAGCTAGAAAACACAATTTACATTCTGTAAAGGTTCGAAGGGAAGGACAAGTAAAAGAACTAAGATTTGAGGGAGTTTTTGGTAGGCTTTTAGTTTTTGTAACCTCTATGTTAGTAAGTCCATACTAAATGTTTTTTTGAGTTCTTGTTTTCTAAAACAACAGTTAAAATAATACTTACTATCACAAATATGATTCTCCTTTTGTCATAATATGCTGTTTACTGAAAGAAAACAGAGAGGTAGCTTGGTTGTTTCAGTCAGTACTCAAAGCTGTATACTTACTAAAATTTTATTTTCATACCCTTGTTATGCATGCATGCTTTTCCACCCAGATGGCTCATAGTCAGATGTCATTTTAAACATTTCATAAAGGTGTTTCTTAAAAAATTATTGACAGCACCTGAAGCTCTGCAGTCCTTTGGAACTTGCTGCCTATATTCAAAAGGCATTTTTTATATTTATTATAAATATTGATAAGGTATTTTGGAACTGAAATAACCCCAGTGTTAGAGACCCGGTACTTGAGTTCACTTTTTTAATCTTAATCCCAGATTTTCCTCTTTTGGCTTTGGGGGAAAAAAATGAAGGTATTTCTGCTGTGAGTTTGAAGTAATTGCTTTTTTCATGATGAGAAATAGTTTTTTATTACCACGGTTGAACAAAAATAAAATTCAGGAGAGAAGAAAACTGAATTCTGCCTGCAGGTGTCAGATTTTAGTAACTTAATTTTGGTTTTAATTAGAGATAGCAGATAGTTGTTAATAATGCACAGGAGTATTTGAAATAGTTTTAAGGAATTGTGATGAGAAAACCTTTGTATATGTAAACTATATAATCTGATACTTTACTTAAATAAATTTACATATGTCAAGCCTAGATGGCCTTGCATCATTCTGGTTGTTTTTGTGTTTTGTAGTGTGATTTTTTTTTCCTTTTTCTAATGGAATATACTTAGAGATTTTCTTAATGTGCTCTGGGGGCAGCAGCTATAGAAATGATAATTCGTTTTCACTCTATGCCTCTAAGCAAGAAATGGATCACAGAGCAGGAGCTGTCCTTTTAACCAGTGGCAAAGATGGAGTTGCAGGGATTTTTTCCTTCTCCTGCCCTTGCTGGGGATTCACAGATTCAGTGCCTCATGTTCTTTTTGTTGAATAATCTGGCATCTTGGGGTTCCAACCCATCACATTGAAAGGAGTGGAGAGGAGGAGCTCTGCTGTTCCCAGCCAGACTTCTGACAGCTCTGTGCTCAGTGACTGTGACTGATGGAAAGGCTCAATTAAGTTGTCAGAAGGAAGAAAGACAATGACTTCTATTTAATTTGCATTCAAAGTTGCCCACTCCTAGCTCCTCTGTCTGGTTTTCATGTTGGAATGTAATGACAGCTGCATGTGAAGGTGCTTTTACTTGTTTACAGTGTGTACTTCTGAAAGTGGACAGGAGCAGGAGAGAGCTTTTATGTATGAAATAGTAGATATTGGTGGTTGTCCTCTCTAGAGCTGTCAGACACTTGGTATGTCAATCCAACAGACTCTTAACAGACTCCATTTACAATTATATTAATGTGTTTCTTTAACAATTGCTGCAAAATAATAACTTTGAAAAGCAGCACTCTGACAGCACTTTACTGCTTCTTGTCACATGTACTAAATGAGGATCTTAATTTTCACTAAATTGTAATACCAAACTGCCACTGTTGGTCCTGCTGTGAGTTGGTTTTTTGTTCTTGTTTTTGTTCTTTTTAAGCTAAAGTGGAAAGTTTACCATGTCTTTGGGATGCTGATTACTGACCAGAGAAATTGATGGGGTGATTTTTAAAATGCCTCTTGTGCCTTCTTAAGTTGGTGCACAGATGAACAAAGGCCTAATACAGTCATTATATAAGCTGTAATTGTGCATAATTTTAGCCCACTGTAGGTGGGAATTGAAATGCATCAACTTAATTTACATTAGAAAAATGGCAGCGTGGGTGTGTTCCAGTGTTGTGCTTCATGCCATCAGTTAAAAGTGGTCTGTTACCCATTTGTGTCACTACATCCACTCCTAGCCAGTATACCCTAATGAAAGTACCCAAAGTATCTCCATCATCTCCCAGATAATGACTATAGGTGAAAAAATGTTGGAACAAAAAAAAATCTTCACAGTAAACACTGCCATCCTGCATGATGCAATTTACTTATATCTACTGTCTGCCATCTGTTTATGCCTGACTCTGTAATGGTGACATAGCATGAGGTTCTGTGTGGAATTGAAAGAACATTTTAGATATGTAAAAGAAATGTAACTGTGTCCATATCTACTAGAAGAATTCAGATGCATGTAATTTCACTTTCTAACCCTTTTTATGGACAGGCTGTGGAGAAAAGTTTATTTTTGTTTGTAGTCATTGGATCTGAAAATTGCAATGTGAATCTGGCTGTATATTTTCCTCCCAGATGCAAAAACCAGATACTTGAGAAACAGAAGCTGCTAGAATGTGATCAAAGCAAACAAAATTAGGAATGCTGGATTCCGGTCACCCCTCCCTCGATACCACTGTGCTTGGGAAATCAGCTGGTGTAAAGCCAGAAGTTCCTGTGCTATTCCAATTTGATCAGTCCTTATCTAGTGTATAATACCTCAGGGTTTGTAATAAGTCATAATTCCAAGTAAAATAAACTTCTTTGTTGCATTGAAAGAGTGATGGCATGATTGTCAGTAATTTGTCTCAAAACTTTCATCTTTCTTTCATGAGGTTCTGCTTTTAAATCACACACGAGAAACAACCTACAGAAAATGGTATGTGTATATTTATATTCTATATACCTCTCTTTTTTTACTGGGCAGGTCGTGCACAGATGATAATCCCTGGGTGAAACTGGGAACTTTTATGCTGCAGAGGTGCTCACCTGAGGAAAAGGAAAGCACAGGAAATGAAATTTTGAAAATCTGTCGTTCTTTGTATGAGACAAAGCACATGCTCCCTGTCAAGGTGAGTTTTGACTTTGGGTATCATGTTTATGAGTCCTGTTTCAGGGTCTCAGTTACAAGTAGAATTGCCATACTGGATCAAGTCCAATGGAGAGCTAACAGAGGCTGAGAATTTGGTTCAGTCTGTCCTGAGAAGAGATGACTGCAGGAGATCATGTCTTTAAGTAGTCAAATGAGGAAACAAGGAGAGGAATTAGTCAGTCTCTTCAGACATGCTCAGTTAGAGGACAAGAGGCAATAGAGAAATGTTACATAATCTAAAACTCGTCGCACCCAAGGAAAACATTTTTCATCTTTGAAGTAGTGAAACATTAAAACAGGTGGATGCCTAGAAGAAATAAGGAGAATCTATCTTTGTAGGTGTTTAGGACTTGGCTGGGTCATGTCACAGGCAGTTTGATATTGTTGGACTTGCTTTGAGTTGGAGGCTGGTTGGATTACCTGATCTTTATACATCTGTTCCAGTATGAATTTTTCTTTAATGTATTTGTAGAAAGGCTTTAATAATCTTTTATTATTTAAATCAGTGATGCAAAAACTGTTACTTAAATTATCAGTAATTCTCTTACTAATAAATCTATAAAGATTTAGTGATGAACCTCTGAAAAACATGGTAATTGAAAAAACCTTAATATGTAAGTAATTGCTAAGTAGTAACTATGATATTCTAACTTGTCTTCCATACATACTTCAATGCAAACATCTCTTAAGTATAAAATTATTGAAGTGTTTTGTGTGTAAACACTGTATATTAATGAAGACAGGCTGGAGAATAAACTTCTTAATAAACTTCACACAATTTCAGAGTAGTTGTGTGTATTTTTAGTAGACTGATTAATCTCATATAATTATCTTTATGCAGTCACTGTCTGTTATAGGAAACAGCTGATGTTAGGAAGAGAAGCAGAATAAAAACAACACATTCTGTTTAAGATACAGACAGGTGGGTGTGTGGGTTTTTGTTTGTCGTTTGTTTTTTTTCCTAGTTCAACACACTGATCTGAGTCAAGTTCATAAATGTGTGTAAAACATGATTCCAGAAGGTGGCAGTAAGCTGAAATGATAAGTACATTTATTAATTAACTCATCCCACCAAAACTTTGGTGGAAGGCAGGTCTCTATACCCCTGGGACTGGTATAATTATATATAGCTTTTCTTTGTAAAGTGCTGAAATGATGTGTTATAGCTTGTAAACTCACAATCCTAGTGTGCATAGGAGTACTGAGCTTTGTCAAAGTAGAATGTTCTACCTCACCTCGGTGATCCTGGGAGACAAATCCCTTTGAATGTCACTGTCATGTAGCAGTCACTTCACTAGAGTTCTGCTCAAGGAGGGTCATGGTTGCATTTCTCTTAGTTGAGTAAACTTTTGCATGATCTCCATGACAAGTCACTGTTTACACTGTTTTGGTGTTGGTAGACAGCTTTAGTTGGAGATGTCTTCCTTTGTTTTTTTTAATGGTACAGGATGTTGAAAGAGCCCACCATGGAAGTGTGACTACACAGGTGCAGATAGGAAGTTACTCTGATCTTTTAAACAACCTTACTGATGTAAAATGCATTTTTTATGGCTAGCACACTGTGTGGTAACAAGGAGTTGCACTAAAATGTGTCATTGTACAGTTACCTACAAACACAGACTGTTTTCCTGTAAGTCACTACTTGGGAAGAGGGGGAATGACATGTATGAATTTAAGTAATTTATTTGTATGTATGGCTACAGTATTTAAGTGCTCAATTGACAGATTTGCAGTCATGTGGCTGAATAAGATGAAAATGTGATCACTGACAACCTGTTTAGATGATTTCACATTTCAGCAAATACACTGATTAAGATGACAGATCTGGAATGATGGAATTCTAAAAACTGAAACCAGTTAATTATCATGAAAAACATCTTTACCATTTAAATTTTCTCCCATTACAGCCTTGCCAAGTTCAAAGGTTGTAATGGAAAACATATGTAGCTTCAAGTCATGTGGCCTAGAAGTTAGAAAAACCATCTTTGGATATATTCATGAAGGATTTAACTCTATTTTTCATTCCATATCCTACTGGTCTGTCTAGTTTCTTAAGCCAAGTACTTTTTAAATGTCTTTTGGATAGTTACATAGCTTTAATCTTTTTATCTATATATGTGTTTGCTTTGGGGGGCTATTTTTGTGGGGTTGTTTGTTTGTTTGGGGTTTTAATTTGCATTATTCAGTGGATAGATACCTCCATTCCTTTTAGTGGAAGAAAGCATTGTTTTATTTGCCTGGAAGACACATGCTTGGATTGTCCAACATCTGCACTGCCTGATAAATCTCCTTAGGAATGTATAAATCCTTCTCCCCTGGTAATTGCCAAAAATGTGACTCTTCTGAATATCTCGTGTTGTTCTCTCAGCCTGTTGGTCATGTGTCAGTTAACATGGGGGAATGCATCTAGTCCCTTATCTGTAATCACCCTGGGGTCCTAGTGGCTGAGATACTTATCTTCTAGAATAATACAGCAGACAGTTGGTCTTCTTTTTTTTTTCAGTTTTTGTAGCTAGTTTTTCCTGGGGTTTATATATGATTTTAGATTGTGTGATTTTGCTCATACACAATTGTGTCTGCTCATTTTCTTCAGATAATGTTGAATTTAAATGCTGCTTTTCAGTCTGTTTTTAGCCTCTCCAGATATAATGCTGTTTGTATTCATTATCCAGTCCTTCAAGCCATCCATGAAAATACTGAATATACTGGACCCAAAACAGGCTCCTATGGCATATGGTTTATTTGCCTTCCTGATGTCATGTCACAGTGAACCACTGATAGCTGCATAAATAGATAGAAGATGAAAATTGTCTTACAAAAGTTTCAACTAAATCATGGTAATTCAGATTTTGAATTGGGCCTTCCCTTGACCCTCTCACAGGTACCATCCAACCCCCTCTAAGCAGAGCCTCTCATGGCAGGCAGCAGACACTCAAATGCTTTCAAGTGCTCACTGCAGAACAGAAACCCACTTATGATGCTCTAAGAAGTGCTGTGGATGGTGACTTCTTTTCTGGGCTTGGGTTTTAAAGTTCCTGTCCCGAGCAGCCCTGCAGTCATTAGTGGCAGTGATACAAGTTGATACTTGTACTATTTGGACAGTCTTCAGTGTCTGGCAAGCTGTGCAGTCCCTTCCTGTGGAAAAAGAAATGAAATTGTTGGAATGTGTATTTCTTCAAAAGAGATTATGGCTTTTTCTGGACTTGGGCATGGCAGTTAAGACTATATCTGCTAGACATGCTACCATCAGGCAGAAGATTATTCAACTTGTCCAGCTGGTTTTGAGAGGGAAATGTTACCAAGCATGGTAAAATTGCTATTTTGCTCAAATTATTTTTTGCTCAGAATTTATTCTTCTAAATATAAGTTGCATCTATTGCTTTTAATACACATTTTCAAGAAATGATGGGTAGAGGGAATCCATGACTTTTCATTCTCTAAGTTTGCTGGAATGGCAGGTATGCACCTCAGTATGAATCCAGTGGAACATGAAGTTACCAGAAGTTTAATAAGCATATGAATGGTTAGACAAAGCTTTATGTATTTATTTAGTCTTCTTATTCCTTGATCCATGCCATATCATTCACAACAAGCATGCCCATACCACTAAATTTGGGAGGAGCTGTTGACTCTATAAGGGATAGAGAGGCTCTGCAGAGACCTGGAGAAATCACAGGGATGGGCAATCACCAGAGCTATGGAGTTTAACGAGGGAATGTGCCAGTTTTGCACCTGGATGGGGCAACCCCTGGGTTTACAGACAGACTGGGAATGAGGGGCTGCAGAGCAGTGCCATGGAAAGAGACCTGGGGGCCCTGGTCAGTGGCAAGTGGAACCTGAGCCAGCAGTGCCCTGGAGCCAGGAGGGCCAGCCCTGTCCTGGGGACATCAGGCACAGCATCACAGCCAGGCAAGGGAGGGATTGTCCTGCTCTGCTCTGCTCTGGGGCAGCCTCACCTCCAGTGCTGGGGCAGTTTTGGGTGCCACAATGTGAGAAAGGCTTTAAACTATTGCAGAGTGTCCAAGGGAGGGCAACAAAGGTGGTGCAGGGCCCTGAGGGGAAGCCGTGTGAGCAGTGCCTGAGGGCACTGGGTCTGTTCAGCTGGAGGAGACTGAGGGGAGAGCTCACTGCAGTGACAGCTCCACTGGGAGGGGAGAGGAGGGGCAGGCACTGATCTCTGCTCTCTGGGGGCAGGGACAGGACTGAGGGAATGGCCTGAAGCTGCGTCAGGGGAGATTTAGGCTGGATATTAGGAAAAGGTTCTTCCCCCAGAGCGCTGGAACAGGCTGCCCAGGACTGTGGTGACAGCACCAAGACTGACTGAGCTGGAGAAATTCTTGGACAATGCTCTCAGGCACATGGTGTGACTCTTGGGGATGGAGCTGTGCAGGGCCAGGAGCTGGACTGGATGATCTCTGTGGGTTTCTTCCAGCTCAGCATATTGTGTGATTCTAAGCATCGACAGTCCAGCAGTGCTGGATAAAAGTTTAAAGTAACGAGTGTGAGTAAGAGAACAAAGCTTACCCTAGTGACTCAGAGCTAGTGTGATGGAATATATTCTTGTAGGCTGTTTTTCTTTAAGGTGTAAATTTAGACAAGACTGAGCAAGTACAGCCAGAGAGCTCCCTGTCCCAAGCAGTAACAGGTGTCTGTGCAATACTTTACATTTGCAGTATTTAATGCCTCCTCATCTTTAAATAATATTTAGGCTTTTAGCTCACAGCTACTGAAACTATGCTACTAAATGTGTGCATCATCTTGATCATTAAATTGTTACAGTTATCATTAAAGTTCAAAAGACATTCACAAGTACATGACTTGCATTCTCTCAGCTTAATATTTAGCTGATGAGCTCCTTTGACAATTGCTCTCAAATTGTTGGAGTAAAACAGAGAGCATCTCCTAAAAGATGGATACCATTTTCAATGTAACTACCATACAATATCCAGAGTCCCTAGTGGAAAGTGCCTTGGAAAATGGGACATCTCTGAACTGGTTGTGACAAGCAACCTAAATTCTCAGAAGTGACAGGAAGAGGAAAGGGAAGTTACAATTGGTTTGTAATATAATTTGTTGTTTGAAATACTTTTTGATGTATAAATGAACAAATCACTCCAATATTGAGGAAAATAAAACAGCTCACATGTAGGACATGCTGTTTGGTTGTTTAAATAAGGGACAAGGTAAAGTTTTGGAAGTGCACAGTAGATTTGTTGAGGAATGTTTTTGTTTATGTTTTTATTTTAGAAGGTATTTTCTGGCCAATTTTGTCTTGAAGTTGTGTGATGCTAAATTTATGCTGTATCATCAAATATTAAGAAGCTAGATGAATGACAGAAAGTTAATTTGCTAAACTTTAATTGTGTATAAAGTATTGTGTAATATTTTAAAGCTTTTTGCAACAGAAGCATTATTGAACTCTGGTATGTACTGTTATTTCCTCTTTATTTTGTTCTACTTTTCTAAATGCATAATTGAGTTACAGAATTGTCACAGGTGTCTGTCAATGTTTCTTCCTGAGTTTTGCAGTATTTCAGTAAGCACAAATATGTTAGTCCCACAGAGAGCTGTTATTGCTGTGTAATTTTTTCAGTAAAACTCCTGGTTGCAATGGTGATTCAGTACCTGCCTTGTCTTAATCTAACAAATGTTGCACTTTAGCCAGTATTCCACATTTTAAAAATTTGTTCTTTCCAGTTTCCAAGGAGGTATTTCCAACAGGGAATTCATTTGTTGTGGAAGTGTGGTTTTCATTTTGCATCTGACATAAAATTTTCATAAATTTTGTTGTGAATGATGATGTTAGTATCTTCAGAGATCACACTGAGAGAATTTACTTTTTATTTCAGTGTATAAAAGAACTGTGCTTGCTGCTGCTTAACCAGTCCCTCCTGCTGCCATCTCTGAAACTGCTGGTAGAAAGCAAAGACCAAGACCTTCATGCTGTGGCACTGGAGCAGATAACAGCTGTTGCTAAGGTAGGAACAGTTGAATGAACCACCTTTGAGAGGCTGAAGTAATAAGTTAGGTCTTTTATCTTTATGTTGTAAGCAGAGACTACTGAGACAGTTACCATTATGAAGGTTTTCCACAGCTATTGTGTCCACAGTGAGCAGTAACACAGGGCTGGTAAGAGCTTTTATACTCACTTGAGATGATTAAACCTCATAGCATTTCCTTTAAATTACTTAGTATGCTGTTTTAAGTCAGTGTGGTGGAACAGAAACTATTCTGATATGTGAAGTAGATTGTTACCTCTGTGTTCATATTCCCTCACCTTGGGGTTTTAAAGTGATCATAGTATGGCTTAGCTTGTTCCTGACAAATGTGGCATCAATTTATATATACTTGGAGAGCTGTTATGTCACTGCTTTTGTTGTGATGGTATGTTCAGGGACTTTGATGCCATTTTAAACAGACTTGATTCCATACTGTAGCAAACTTTGTGTAGAAGAAACATAAATACTGTCTTTTTCTTTGGACAGAACTGAATGACATTAATGCATATTTGTCAATTGGCATATAATATTACATTACTGTCTTTTCCCTGTGTATTTGCTTTTCAGCAAATAAGAAGGAACACCTAAAAATATAAGAGTTATTCTCCTAGGCAAAAGCATGATATCATCTTGTATCTTTTATCTGAAAACTGCACTGAGTTTAAAAATTCTTGAAGCTCTTAACTAAACTTGTGCATGTACAGCCTAACTTTCTTGGGTTTTATGTTAGCTAAGCTCTGCAACCTAACATTCTACTGCAAAAGAGAAGGAACTAATTGTCTCTGGTCTGTTCATGAAAGAGAATGGCTTTCTTCTCTGACTGAATTAACTACATTGATCATTTTACAGAACTATAATATTTAGGTAGGAAAGCCTCATCTGTAATAATTCTGAATTCTGCACTGTGTCTTAGGAAGCTTTTGGTTGTGTATTCCAATAAAAAATAATAATTTATGTTATATTTTCCACATGGTACTTGTCAATGAAACTGCCACATGTAAACAAATGAAACCATGTGTCTTTTTAAATAAATATCCCTCAAACACAAAAGCATTAAAAATGTGATTTGTAGGAATTCAGATTCAGAAATTATAACTTCCTTCTATGGGATGCCCTCTCTTCTACTTATGCTGATTGCCACAAAATTTTCAGGGTCTTTGGTTGTATCAGAATATGCAAACCATATCCCCTACTTTTACACCATTCTCTATTACCTAGGAAAGATATTTTCCATCCTGCTCTTCCCTGAATTCTCCCTTAAGTCTCTCTTCCTCATAAACTGTGTTTTTCTTTCTTATGCATATTGTATTCCAGAAGCTTTCTCTTTTTGCATCCTTTGAAAAGTTTGAGAAATGATCCATCTCCTTTCCAGAACTGATGAAGACTAGCCAGAGAAGCAATGGATCTGGAAGCATAGGCTCCATTTCCTACATTGCTGATTTTCCTTCAAAAGGACTTTGTTACCAAAATGGAAGAAGCACCAGCTTTTTTAACATGTTCTCTATGAAAATTTGAAACAGTAGAATGGAAGGTAGCAGAACATACTATGTGTAACATATATCTGCTTCTACTCAGAATTCTAATGCCATTGTTAGCATCCAGTTTGAATTTGGAGTGTTTGCTAATTGAGTTTGGTATCTAAGCTAAGAACACATAGGTGTTCCTGTTCCCCTTATTTTATACCAATAAATCACAAGTTTTCTAAGTTTTTTACAAAGCACTTGTATAAATATTAACCACCAAAACAATAGTACATTGATTGTTTTCTTTTACCACCTGCAATTTTAGATTTTATTTCTACAAAACAAGACTTCTTGGTAACTTTTAAACAAGATGATCTCATTGGAAAGCAAGCACAAATCTGATGATCTGATATATGCATGCACTTTTTCATCTCTGTATTCTTGTTAGCTTTTTAAAATTGACTTTTTTATTAACAGATGAAATCTGCTGTATAAATTACTAATTCTGAAGCTTTTCAGCAGGAATAAGTGTCCAAGTACATTTTCTTTAACTATTTTTAAAGCATAATACTGTGCAGTAGCACTTTCTGAATGGCTACTAATTGTATTGCTTTTTAAACTGGCCATTTCTTTCTAGTGTGCTCCAGCTTTCAGTTTCCTACACTCTAGGCTGATTACATTATATTGGAGTTTTAGGGCCAAGAACCTTATTAGCTTCTTGCTAGTATAAAGCACTTTGTATACCTGTGCAGGCCCAAAATAATACTTTCTTTGGCTTTTTTATACAAGAGGCAGCTTGATAAGCTGTTTCTATTTTTCCTCCTAAATTCAGTATTAATTTGACCACATAGTTCTGTAAGAGTGCTGAATAACCTAGAATTTTCAAAGCAGTTAGCTTTGGTCTAATGTTTTACTTTAAGTCTGTGAAGATTTAACTGTTGACTTTATTACATCAGGCATAGAACTTAGCCAGTACTTTGAATGTAACAGTGTTAGAAAAGCAGCTAGTACAGAAGAGTGCTGTGCTAAATGTAAAAGCTGTTCTTATATTGTATAAAAAGTACCTCTTACTCCTTGTTTTGTGTGCATCTCTCATGATTACATTATTTGCTGTTGTACTGAAAGTGCATATATTACTTAGCTATGGCAATGTTGTTTATTCAGTATGATTTTCTATGCCTACTTTTTGCTTTTTAAAAAAAAATTATTCACACTGTTAATGCTTTTTGTTAAATTCTGAATTAATTTTTCATAGGAAGGCCATTTCTGCATAAACAGGGAACAGACAAATAACATCTGGCAGAGGGGAATCATAGCTATTGATTCCCTGATCCAGTGCTAACACAGCTCACAACATGGCTGCAAGAAAAATACAGCACTTGCTTGCTGATAGGATGTATTAGTTAGCCATTTGTTATATGTTGCTGACAGCTTTATGGATGTTTACAGTTTAGGATGATGCTGAAGTGCTGATACTAGAAATTGTACAGCTTTTGCCTGTAATAAACCAACCAAGTTTTTGTGTAAGCTTTTTTGAAATTGCAGACCCCTCTTTTTATTGTGTATCTTTTAATGAACTGCCACTTGTCTTTTCTGAGTAACAGATATAACTGTTCTTCCCCTATGTTATGTACTGTGTGAGTAATTTTAAAAAATCAGTTTACCTAAATAACTGCTGGTAGAGCCCTTAAAAGTCAGATTGTTTTGAGAGAGATTTCAGTGTTGTCTGTGCACTGGGTTATCTTTCAGAGATAAAAAATGATTTTTATACATCTGAGAGAGCAAGTAAATGTTCTGTTGCCTGTTGGTACCTATAATGTTAAAACAGCTAAGAAGTGGTTTAATATAAGCAGTGCAAATACTTGTTCAATCAATACTTTAATAGAAACTGGAACAGGAAAAATGTTACAGTCTGAAAAAATACCTTGGCTCCATTTGCATGTTACAATTTCAGTGATGAAGTACTGAATCTACCTTCATAACATGTTTTACTGAAAAATGTAATATGAAAAATCACAAATTTTTTGTGGAATAATGGAATTTCTAGTGTTCTCCAGTTATGCCATGTATAGCTACTCAATGGGGCTTAAATCTTTAAAAGAAATAGTTAAGTTGTAAGCTAATGGTGATTATGATAAAATATCTTTCTCCAGTTTATTTCCCCAGGACTTTTTATGTCACTGGTTACTTTTCCCCTTATTTATTTGTTCTATAGATACATACTCCAGGAAGGAATAAAGCAAAAAGCATTTTTATCTTGAATAGTATAGGAGAAGGGAATACTCTGGGTATAACTCCCTGTAACTCAGCAGTTTCAGTTCTTTACTGCTGTTAAGTCACCAGCAGCTCTTACCTTTCATAACTTGTGGATTTTCTAATGCAGAAGTTATGGGTGAAATGTTGCCTGTTGGTAATACCAGAACATCTGGATGCCTACACAAGCAGTGCTGGTGGGGAATTGGATCATCTAGTTCCAAACTCTGAGTGGGCAGGGACACCTTCCACTTCCACTAAACCAGGCTGCTGAAGGCCTATCCTGGTCTTGAATACTTCCAGAGGTAGGGCATCCACAACTTTTCTGGGCAACCTGTTCCACCCTCACAGTGAATAATTTATTCCTAATATATAATCTAAACCATTTACTAAGAGGGTTTGTTTAGAGTGGATATTTCCTCTTGTCCTGTCACTCCACGCTCTTGTAAAACATCCCTTTCCAGCTCTCTTGTACTGAAGGCTGTTGTATGGTCTCCCCAGAGCCTTTTCTTCTCCAGGATGGAAACCCCAACTCTATCAGCTGGTCTTCATAGGGGAGAGGTGCTCCAGCCCTCCTGAGATTGTCCTAATGACCTTCTCTGGACCCATTCCAGCAAGTCCATGTCTTTCTTGTGCTGGAGAGCTCACACATGGATGCAGTGCTCACAAGTGCTCTCATAAGAGCAAAGGTACCACTTGAATGCCTGCACTTCAATGCCTGAAAGCAGATATTAGCCAATACCTAAATAGGAGAGCCAAGGGAAGAAATTCAGTTCTCCTTTATGTAATTATCCCCATTAGATCTTTTATCTGTAGCCATGGACATTGTGTGTGGGCATCATGCTAAATCTACACTGTCAAATTCTGCTGAAGGAGAGATGGATATGAAAAATAAAAGCTGCTCCCATTTAAACCTTCCAGATTTTACTCTAGTGAAAAATGTATCACCCTTAGCATGGAGTTCTAGATAGACATCATGATTTTTCTCTAACATATAGACTCTGTCATTGTTCTGGGTCATAGTTTATTCCCACAATATGGGAAGTGGTTGGGTGTTAATTTCTGCAGAAGATACCTGCACCTCTGAGACCGGCTTAAACTGCAGCCAGCTGCATTCCATATCACTGCAACAGTGATTCTGGGATTAGCAGTAGTCTTAGCTTTATGGCCTAGTTAGCATCTTGGGGATAGCAAGGGCTCTGCATCTGCAGGCAGGTCAGAAGTGATTCATTAGCAAGATCTTGACTGAGCTGTCTGCCCAGAAAAAACAGCTTTTTAAAACTGGGATAGTAACCTAGCTGTTTTTTACTTGCTGGGTTTTACTGTCTTTTGCATTCAAAAGTGTGATTTTGAAAGTGAAATAGTTCATTTAGGAGTTTGTATCTACTGTAGGCTAATATTTGGTATGTATGGCAAGCAAAAATAACTCTGGAGGTTAATTTCCATTAATAGTTTTTAAAATGTCAAATGTTGATGATCAGAATTCTATCTGGAGCAGCATCCTGGCTCGAACAGATGGAAGAATTACAAGTCTAGTGAGGAGTAAGAATAGGGCAGATGTACAGGGTCTTTCTCTGAAATACTGCTTTCCATACTTTTGGTTATTTTCAGCTGTATGTATCTGCTAAGTAATTGCCAGTGGTTTTGTGCATTTTCTCCTTAAATTTGTATGAGCTTTTACATCTCACAGTATCATTTGACAGAGAATTCAACAATAAAAAATAACCTATATTTTTTTTATTTTTTTCTTAATCTGATCCCACTAGATAATTTGAGGCTTCATATTTTTTTTGGTTTCTTAATGAGATAACGTTTTTAATTAATCCCTTTATAATTTTACTGATGTTGCTATCTGCCCTATGCCCTCTAAGCTGTCTCTCTTTTAGATTGCAGAGCAAAACCCATAGTTTTGCTGAACAATTTCCTGCATAAAAAACTCACTATGCTCTTTATGGTGTATTTTTTTAAAAATACATACTTTGTGTGTTTGCCTTTTTTATTGTTTTAGTAGGTTTTTTTTTTGCTTTAATGGTTGTTGTTCTGATTTAAAATTAATTTTAGATAAATGTAGTCTTAAGCTACATTTATATTGATTAAATTTTATAAAATCTTACAGTTCTGTTTAAGCAGAGCTGTTCAGTATATAAGCTGTCTTAATTAAAGTTTGTAAACATGTATCAATTCATTGACAATCTCTGTAGGTTGTTATTTTTATTTAAACTGATGAATAGAAATGTCTCTTGATGTGCAATTGATACCCAAAAAATTAACATGATCTGGAGCTGTAAAACTGGTACATAGTTGATCTTTCTTTGCTGCTTATTTTTAAATGCAGTTCTCATTAGGCCTTGGTGTGTCTGTGTTCTTCCCACAGCTGCTAGACTCTACATAGGCTGGCCAAGGAATGGTGGAACAGACAATGGCCTTGACTGCATGAAATGCATTCACAGAGTCTGGTTGTCCAGGTGCTGGACACAACTAAATTACAAAGGTTTCCTCTTCCTTACCAGGTCTTCAGACAGCTTGCAAGTCAGAAAATGGGAAATGTTAATCAATTTGAACCTACTGATCTGTTTGGGCCTAAGGATGAGCTGTGGGGCACAACCCAAGAGCCTTTTTGTGAGCTGTTCTGTTATGTGTGAAACCACACTGATCTCATTTCTTTGTGAGTGTAGGCAGGTTTCTCTGTTTGTGTGCTGCATGGGCATCTTCATCCCCATAGTATAGCTCAGATGTTCAATGGTTTATTCTAGGAAAGGTATTCTTTCAGATTTGTCTCTCTCAATTTTGTAGGTTTTTGGTCTGTGAAATCACATTAATCTGCAGCATTTTTCCTTAACTGAATAGTAGCCTAGAAACTCTTAAATTAAATTCCATCTTGCATCTGCTGTCAGTCTCACTACTGTAATTACTATTTGAATTTTATGTTCATAAAATGAAACAGTGAAGCCCTGTGTAAAGTTTCATCCTACATACAAGTTAAGAATAGAGCACACAGAGCTTTGAGGTGGGAGAGAATATCCCTTTAGTCTCATTTCAGAAGAGATGGCAGCTGTTTGGATAATGGCTTAGTATGCTGCATGGTGTGCTGCAAGATGGCAAGACAAGAAATCTTGGAACCAGAATTGTTTAGGTTAGAAAATACCTGTGGAGTCTCACCAGGGCCAGCTGTTAATCCAGCGCTGCAGAGTCTTCTCTAAACCAAGTCTCAGCCCCTTCCCTGGGCTGTTCCAATGCTTGACAGCTCTTTCCATAAAGAAATCTTTTCGTACTATCCAATCTAAACCTCCCTGGACACTGGACACAGGATTTGAGGTGTGGCCTCACCAGTGCCAAGTGCAGGGGACAGTCTCTGCCCTGGTCCTGCTGGCCACACTGTGCTGATACAAGCCAGGATGCCACTGGTCTTCATGGCCACCTGGGCACACAGTGGCTCGTGTTCAGCTGTTGACCCATTGTATTTAATGATCAGCCTTCAATAGCAAAGTATTTCAGTAGTTAACTTTTGGCAGTTATTAAATAATTAAAGACTAAGGTTGGATAGCCTAAAGGCTGGACATCCCTGTGGTTCTTAGAACTGTTTTGTAAACTGGACCTTCTGCTGTGCTAATTAGATAAAACCTGCTTGATTACAACTGTGAAGTGTCACTGCCAGTCTAGTCCTGTGGTCCTATGTAGCAGCTGAATTGCTTTTCAAGGGTGCTAAATAACTGTTACCGTAGGGTGTTTATTACTTGATGGTACCCTGGTACCAATCATGTATGTTATTACATAATTTTTATAGAAAACTAAGCAAAAAGTAACCAGACATTTATTTTTCCTTTTAAGCTGGGAGTTGTTTTGTAAATGTATCATACTTTGATTAGTTTATTTGTAACTTGGTAAAGTGCCATAATTGAAAACTGATTATTGTCTAGCCCTCCTTTGGTTCTTTTTCTGTCATAGAAACACAGAATGGTTTGAGTTTGAAGGGACCTTAGAGATCATCTTGTTCTAATCCCCCTGCCATGGATGGACAGGGACACCTCCCACTAGACCAGGTAGCTCAAAGCCCCTTCCAACCTGGCCTTGAAACACTCCCAGGCATGGGACACCTCTAGCTTGTCTGGACAATGTGTGCCAGTGCCTCTCCACCCTCACAGCAAAGAATTTATTGCTAGTACCTAATCTAAAGCTGCCCTTTTACAGTTTCATCATTTCTCCTTGTCCTGTCACCCCATGCCCCAGTAGAAAGTCCCTCTCCAGCTCTCTTATAGCCCTTTTAGGTACTGGAAGGTGCTGTGAGATGTCTCTGGGGCCTTAATGTGTCCTGACTCAGCATCTCCCTCTGTCTTCATAGGAGAGGTGCTCCAGCCCTCTGATCATCCTGGTGGCCTCTGCACCCTTTTCAAAATGTCCATGTCCTTATGTTGGGGATCTCAGAGCTGAATGCAGCACTCCAGGTTGGGAGAGCAAAGGGACAGAATCCCCTCCCATGCCCTGCTGCCCACACTGCTTGGGATGCAGCACAGGATGTGATTTGCTCTCTGGGATGTGAGAGCACATGGATGTGTCATGTTGAAATTCTTGTCCACCAGCATCCCAAGTGCTTCTCCTCACGGCTGCACTCAATCCAATCTCTGCTCAGCCTGTACTTGTGCTTGGGATTGCACCATCCCAGATGCAGGTCCTTGCCCTGGAACCTTTTGAACTTCATGAAGATTGCTCAGGGTTACCTCTCCAGCTTGTCAAGGTCCCTCTGGGTGGGGTCCCTTCCCTTCTTTGGTTATATGTAGTTGTTCAGTTGTGCTTCATTAAGTGGTAAGTTAGCACTGTATTTCAAAGAACCCAGGAAGGACATACCAAAATTAACTGAAATAGAATTTAAAGTATTCTATAGTGTTATTTGTAAAGCTACAGACAAGATTCTCAAGAGAGTGTTAGGCTCCCATACATCAAGTAGCCACATTTTTTGAGGCATCCAGGGTGTCTCAGAGGTAGCAGCTCTGTATTTCGCATCTTTTAATATGATGTATTCTTTTGAAATCTCATCCTTGCTGTGGGTGCTGGTTGAGTCTGTGAATGTTGCCTGTCATATTAACATGTGAAATGTAATGTAATATATTAATATAAAGTGACCAAAATTTAATATACTCTGCTCTGACCTTCCTCAGAGTGTCATTCTTGATATGGAGCTAAGTGGTGTGATCTGTGCTGCACTGGGGCTGAAAAGCTGTGGAAAGTCTATAAAGCTGGTGCTGTAATCCCAGGCTGTTAAGCATTCTTATTCCTTAGCTTTGTGCAGGTCAGATATTTATATTAATGTGGTAGACTGTTAAAGACATACCTTTGCATATTCTGACATATGCAAAGTGTGTATCCCTGCAGTTGGTCCATGGGGAATACTCCTCTCACTTTGAAGGTCGCACTGTGCAGTCAGAACCATTGTGACATGTTCTGGCTGATGGCTGGATCTGGTAATTAATTTTTAATTACTTTAAACTTCTCTTTCTTTGTAGGTTGATGATTCCACTTGTGATGCTGAAATACTCTCCTTGCTCCTCAACGCCAGGTTGGTGGTGCAGTGCATGTCCACTGCCTTCTGCCCACGCCTGATTGCCCACCTGCTGGCTCACCAGGCACAGGGAGGCTGGGATGTGCAGGAAATTGCACAGCAGCTTAAGGAAGCAGGGTTCAGTGCAGAGGCTGGCTCCCTCCTGATGGCTCATCGAAGGACCCACCCTGCACTCAGGACTTTTACTGCTGCCCTGCAGGCTGTTCAGCACTGGATCTGAAAATGTTGGATTTATGCACTTGTCTATGTTTTTGCTGGAGATCTTACACAAAAGGGAGAAGTTGTTGCTCTAGCAAAGCAACAAAGTGAGTTATTACCTACATTTTGTAGAAAACACACAGCACACAGTAAATTCCATATACTTCTAATTGTTAAAAAAAACTATTGGTGCACACTGTATCATTCTGTTGTATGATTAGCAGAGCATTGAATCTGATCAACCTTTCAGATCGAAGTTAAATGGTTACACTCAATTACATATAAATGAAACATTAGTAAGGTGGCAGGCTATATACAATTTGTTTCAATTTCTGTAAGTAATTACTCTTGTCATAATGTAAAACTAATGTAAAAATATAAAGATATATATGGAGCAAAAAAGTCACAAGAGTGATTTTTGAGAATCTCAAAACCTTAAAATTCAGTATTGTGCAATGTTATCACAGCTTTTGTTTGCAATAAATAAAATATTTTGCATTTTATATACTATCTCTTCTTTCAGCCTTTTAGACAGATAAATATTTTCTTTCTTCAGGCCCTTTCCCGTTTCTCCTCAGTGATGTTTATTCATGAGAACAAGCTAAAGTCTAAGAGATATTTTTCTCCCCATTTGGGAAGCCCCATCTCAAAATCCTGAACATTTGTTGATGCCTTTTGTGAATATACTTTCAAAGTATTTACTTATATTTTTCCTGAGTTCTGAAAAATTGCATAAATGTGTATATTTGCAGAACCACTGAATCTGCTGAGTTAGAATGGACGCATGAGCATCATTGAGTCCAGCTGACCCTGCACAGCTCCATCCCCAAGAGTCACACCCTGTGCTTGAGAGCACTGTCCAAACACTTCCTGAGCTCTGTCACTCTTGGTGCTGTGAACCCTGGGGAGCTGTTCCAGTGCCCAGCCACCCTCTGGGGGAAAAACCCTTTCCTAGTATCCAGCCTAAATCTCCCCTGACACAACTTCAGGCCATTCCCTCAGTCCTGTCCCTGTCCCCACAGAGCAGAGATCAGTGCCTGCCCCTCCTCTCCCCTCCCAGTGGAGCTGTCACTGCAGTGAGCTCTCCCCTCAGTCTCCTCCAGCTGAACAGACCCAGTGCCCTCAGCCACTCCTCACACCTGAGGCTTCCCCTCAGGGCCCTTCCCCATTTATGTTGTCTTCCCTTGGACACTCTGCAATAGTTAAAGCCTTTCTTACATTGTGACACCCAAAACTGCCCCAGCACTGGAGGTGAGGCTGCCCCAGAGCAGAGCAGAGCAGGACAATCCCTCCCTTGCCTGGCTGTGATGCTGTGCCTGATGTCCCCAGGACAGGGCTGGCCCTCCTGGCTCCAGGGCACTGCTGGCTCAGGTTCAACTTGGCATCAGCCAACACCCCCAGGTCCTTTTCATGGCAGCCCCTCATTCCCCAGTCTGTCTGTAAACCCAGGGTTGCCTCGAGCCAGGTGCAGAATCCATCTGTTTTGCTTGTTGAACTTCACATGGTTGGTGATTGCCCATCCCTCTTGATTTGTCAAGATCTCTCTGCCTTCAAGGGAGTCGACAGCTTCTCTCAGTTTTATATAATCTGTGAACTTGCTCAGAATCCCTTCCAGTCCTTCATCCAGGACATTTATGAAGATGTTGAATAGCACAGGCTGAGGATGGAGCCCTGTGGAGCTGCAATAGTGGCAGGTGACCAGTCTGATGTCACCCCATTACTGAAACCCTTTGTGCCCAACCCATGAGCCAGTTCCTCACCCATCCCATGAAGAGTTTATCCAGCTGAATGTTGGGCATTTTGTCCAGGAGAATCCTGTAGTGATCTCTCCTGTAGTAGAGACAGTAACACAAACTTCAGTGAAATCCAAAAATACTGCAATGGTCATCCTTTCATCAGCTAGTGGGTTACCTTGTCATAAAAGGAAAGTGGATTGGATAAGCAGGACTTTGTTCTCATGAAGCCATGTGAGCAGTGACTGCATTGTATTTTAGATGTTCTCAAGTATCTCCCAGAATAAGCTCCATAAATTTACCAGGCACTGATTCCAAATGCCTTTCTGTCTTACTAAGACAAAACAATTTTTTTATTGTTTTCAGAAGTTTTTTAGCAAGGGCACTGTTTATTACACTGCATTACCTGAAGGGTTTGATGTTTCATGTTTATAGACACTTCTTAAAATTAGTCTGTAAATCTTTTCCCTAATCTTGTGTTCTAATTTTTGACGTAATAATGTACAGAAACATTATACATTACACAATCCATGGGACATAATACACATTGGAAGCAGTCTCTGGGGTAATGCAATGCAACCTCCTGCTTAAGGCAGCATGCCTGTATGGCTGGAGTAGGTTGCTCCAGCCTACACTCAGTTGTGTCTGGAAAACCTCCAGAAATGACTGTATTGGCTGTTGCCATGCTGAAAAGCTTTTTGTTTGTTCTCTTGGGATCTGCTTTGTTTTACCAGCTTTTACTGACTGTGAAAATGGCTCAGATGTCACTCTTACTTCCCCCATTGCACAGGACTTGTAATGAGACTTTTAACAATGCTTTAATCCTTCAGATTGTTAATTTACCTTTTGTGTTTGCTAGTCCCAGCTGTCCTTCAGTGTTTATGGAAGGTTACATCATCCATGTATTAGCATGCATTCCAATTTCTATCATTCAGCTATATTGCCTTAATTCTGTTCTCTTATGCTAGCAGTCCCGAGCACCCCAGACTAGTAGAGCAAGTATTTTGGAACTGCAAAGGAAAGAAAGGAAAAAATTTAAAAAGGTAATATATGTGCCAATCAGTAGACGTGAACAAACAACATGTACCCCTCCAGCAAGAAAATCTTGAGTTGTTCTGTAGAAGATATTTCAGTGCTTTACAGTGAAGCATTTTGGTCTGCAGGTTTTGTTCTCAGGTTGGTGAATCCAGTGCTAGATTTTCTGACCATTCTCATCCAGGACCATGAGGAGTTTGTGTTTAGTGTCACTCTAAAACTGAGCTTTAGATAAACCTCTAATGAGTGTTACTGATCTCATCTCCATTGCCTGGTTTGCTGGCATTTCAAATCCATGATAAATGCTTTCCTTGCAGCCTGGATTATTCCTGATTTATACTGTGTTCAAAACTTCCACCTGTAAGAAAAAGTATTGCTTTAGTATATATATCCAAAATGATCAGCCTATATTAGTGTATGTTTCAAAGAAAATTTAAGGAAAAAAAGAAGAGGCTTACAACAAGGACCTACCTGTACCAGTGGCAGCCTTTTAGTATCTTCTATATTGTAGAATGACATCTAATACTCTGGGATTGAGCAGGATACACTAGCAGGTGCTATTGAGTTGGCTTTGGATTTCAGTTTTCTTTTGTTCTTTTAAAGGTTAAGAAACTCACCTTGGTATTCCTTTTAGCCAGTTATTGTTATACTGAACACTGAACAGTTCAGTTCTCTCAGTTTACTTTACTTGCAGTTGGGATTTGTTCATTATACAGTATAAGCGGATTTTTTTTTTTTTAAACCTCAAACAATTCCATGTTCTGGAGATACTTCTGCTCCCAAAAGCAGGCGAATAAAGAGTTGTGTCTCCAAGAGCAGTGCAATTAATCCTCTTTTGTCTGAAAGACACTGATAGCGTTTGGATCTTTAAGGAGCTTTTAGCTGCTTGGGAAACAGAGCAAAGCAGCTAAATATATCACCTTTCTTTTGAATAATTAGAAACAGAGATTAGGGAAGAAAAATCATGACTCAGAATTTCTTTCTCTGCTGGAAATACGAAGCATGACATTGCAATTCATGAAGAGTAGACACTTCTGTTTATAAACAAAACAATGCAATTCAATGAGTAGGGTGGCTACATAGGATTAGGATATTTTCCTTGTATAATGATAGTTTTTGTAATTTACTCTGTGTGACAATCTGCATGGTGAGGAGGTGCTTTGAGAGTGGCCATCTGGTGCAGAGTATGGCCATCCCCAGCACAGGAAAGACATGGATCTGTTGGAGAGAGTCCAGAGGAGGCCACAAAAATCAGGAAGCTGGAGCTGGAGCATCTCTCCCATGAAGACAGGCTGAGAGAGCTGGGGTTGTTGAGCCTGGGGAAGAAAAAAGGCTCCAGGGACACTCATAGCACCTTCCAGTACTCAAAGGGGCTTGTAAGAAATGCGTGGATAAAGTTTTTAGTAGGGTCTGTTGTGACAGGATAGAGGATGATAGTTTAGAAGAGGATTGATTTAGATTAGAAACAGAAATGAGGATGAAGAAACACTGACACAGATTGCCTGGAGAGGTGGTGGCTGTCCCATCTCTGGAAACATTTAGGGGGGCTCTGACGTCCAATTGAAAATGTCCCTGCTCATTGAGAACCTTCAAAAGTTCCACCTCCAACCCAAACTATTCCATCAATATGGATACCTGCATCATAGGGGTAATAATTCCTGCAAAAACACAATCATTTTTTGTATTTTTAGTGTATTTTTTGAGACGTGGAAGGCAGGAACAGAGCTGTGCCTTGTATCAAATGTTGCAGACTCACCAAAAGTTCCAGTGGCCTACAAATGTTTTTTAATTTGATTATTTAATTATTACTGAGCACTTGAGGTAGTGTTTGCATAGGATTATTTTGTTTGGTTCTGAGCTCCCTTTCCACAGTGGCAGAAGTAATCTGAAATTGCTGTGTTTGTTACAGTTCATCTATGATTGTATTTCTCTTGTATATCTGTGGTGGTAAAACTGCCCTCTCCTCCTTGGGCCACGCTGTGATCTCAGAAATGCTCATTAGGCCTCAGCCTTGATGAACAGAAGCTGGGCTCAGCTCCTCTTGAGTTTATCAGAAACACTCTGCTCCCAGGAACTTACACTGTCTGATGAGCTCCTGGTTTTAATGAACAGCCTTAGAAACTTGTTATCCTGCCTGAATAACAACCCAAATGGAACATTTTTGTTGTTGACTTTCTATGAAAGTTACTGACCTGAATTGTGGTCAGGATGAAAAATCACTGTGACTAAAGCCCACTCACTTGTAACCTATAAACAATGGTCCCAAGTGAGACCCACTGAGCTCTCCTGGACCACAGTGGGCTGTGACAGCATCTCCCTCTGAGTGAGACACCATGTGAGCCAGAGAACTCTCAAGTTTACTTGGAGGACTGCTGCCAAAAGCTGAGAGCCTGGGCTGATTCCCCCACTCCTCAGGGATGAACCTCCACTCACTGAGAAGATCCAAAGGCATTTGACATGAGTACTTCCCTGAAATTATGGGGAATTTTTCACAGGGATATATATACCTTGTACATACTCCTGTAAGTCTGTGTGTGTGAGTATGAACACATTAAAGTCTTATGAATGTTTCTTAAATTCTTAAGTACATTAGGTTCATAAGTAACTTAGGTCTATAAGTGAGTTACCATTGTGCTATGGTAAATTCTACAAGAACCTTTAATTAAATTGTTTAAATTAACCTATTGATTAAGTGGTGTTAAGTGCTGTTAAAAACTTTAGACCTAGACCATTGGTGACATGTGGGGCTAAGTTTGGCAGGGGTGTCCACTCTGAGCCTTGTGACTCCAGTGAGAGTTGATCACCCAGACAATATGTTTCATGAAGATTTCAGCAGTTTTTCATCAAGCCATAGTTCTCGAAAACTTGTCTTCATTACCACCCCTCTGATCTCTGAGGACCTGCTGGAATGTTCTGATAAATTCCTATATCCTTAATGCAACAGCACTTTGATTACTTTACTGTTAGTCCCCTTTAGTAGACACAGAAAATCATAAACCTGAATCTCTTTGGCAACTGCCTGCACTTGAAAACAGCCACCTCAAGCTTCTGAAGATGAGGCAGGTGATAAAAGCAGAAGTATAAATGTCCTCTGGATGGTCAGAAATAGGCTCTTTCTTTTAACTTGGCTAAAACATGACATGGTTCTATTCTCCACAGGAGCTCAGTGCCTTAAACTTTCATGGTTTTCCCCAGCAATGCTCTATTGCACTGGGTGGAGATGAGCACTGAGTTTGCAGAGTGAATGAGTGTCCCCTTCAGTGCAGGAAGATTTTAACAGTATAAAAGGACAGAGCATCATCTTTCCATAGAGCTCAGAAAAGTTGGGTTTTAACTACAACTCTCAGTAGGTAATTATGACAACTAAAACTTTATAAAAAATAAATTCCAAGCCTTTCTGTGTAACATGACGTTCAGAAACATGAAAATCTTATTTACTTTGATTTCTAATAGAGATAAATTTCATCTGACATTTTTCTTCAGTTGCTTTGAGATTGGCTAACAAAGGGGATGGCTTGGTGCTCATGCTAATAACTCTGCTGTTGAACAAAGCAGGGTATTTTATCATGTTGATTGAACCTCCATGGGATACACTAAGCTGTGCAAACAGAAGATAAAGTCTGACATTATGTCCAGCTCAATCATAGCTGGATCTGACAAGCTGGTCAGCATTTCTACCTAAAAATAGAGACTCTGCTTTCTGAAGCTGCCTGGGAGCAGATGGAAGAGAGCCTGACAGCTTCCCTGTTGCACAGCCATGTCATTTCCATATCCCAGCTTCCTGCACCACTTCTCAGTGCCAGATACATGACAGAGGAAATCTTTGGTTGACCCTGGTTGGGTGGCAGGTGCCCACCAAAGCTGCTTTATCACTGCCCTCCTCAGCTGTGCAGGGGAGGGAAAATATGAAAAGGCTCTTGGGTCAAGGTAAGGGCAGGGAGAGATCACCCTGCCCTGACCATCACAAGCAAAACAGATTCCACTTGGGGAAATCAGATTAATTTATTGCCAATAAGACCAGAATAGGGTAATGGGGAACAGAATCCAAATATTAGAACATCTTCCACCCAACTTTCCTGTCTTCCCAGACTGAGTTTCACTCTTGCTTTTCTCCCTCCTCATCCCTGGTGATGCAGGAGTATGAAGAAAGAGAAAATTCATCATAAATAAAATTTAACATAAAGAATGTGATTACCAATGAAATTGAATTGTCTGCTTAACATTTTTCTCTCACTCTGACATCAGCATCTTCTGCCACATTGTGCTGGCACACTGAATGTCTCTGAATGTCCATAGGACTACCCTCCTAAGCTTCCCATCCTTTCAGGGCACAGTAACAGGAAAAATCAGCTCCAGACAGAGCTCTGATTTATAGTCAAATGGTCTTTAAAATCCAGGTACAAAAACATTCACAGCAACCTTTTTCCTTGATAATTTTTATCTGCCTAATGTGCATGTAAAATAATTATTCCAATGAGCAAAACAGATATATGCTGTTTAAAATAGAAAGGAATGTTTGAAAACAAATAAGCAGAAGGAGTTTAGTCTAAATGGGAGAACAATAAGAACACAAGCTGTGAATGAAGCAGGAGGGTGATTTTAATTATTCTGATAGTACCATCTGCATTGGCTCTGGCTAGAGAGGAACAAGGACACAAATGTAAATTTCAAGAGTATGTGTGTATCTGAATGCAAATTTCAGTAATATGTATGTGAATACATGCAGTATCCTAAATAATCTTGAAAAGGAAATGGAAGTGCAGCTTGAGATCCAGTCCTGGGATCTTTCTTTTGTGACCTTTTCCATTCAATTAGACACTTGATGGCTATTTTGTCGAAGTGATGGTTTAAGTGTTGCACTGGTGAGGTTACACTGCAAGTCCTGTGTCCAGTTCTGAGCCCCTCCAGAAGGATGTTGAGGTGCTGGAGAGTGTCCACAGAAGAACAATGAAGGGTGGCAGGTCTAGGGTTTGAGTCCTCAGCAGTGGCTGAGGGATCTGGGGGTGTTTAGCCTGGAGAAAAGGAGGCTCAGGGGAGAAAACTACTTGAACTCCCTACAGCTAGCTGGAAGGAGGTTGTATCCAGGTGGGAGTTGATCTTTTCTCCTGATCAACAGCCAGCAGGGCAAGAGGGCATGGACTCATGTAGCAGGGGAGGTTGAGGTTTGGCACCAGGAAAAGTCACTGAAATGGTGGTTAAGCTCCCTGGGCTGCCCAGGGAGGTGATGGAGTTACCATCCCTGGGAGGGTTCAAGAAATGACTGGATGTGGCACCTAGGGCTGTGGTCTAGTTGCCCTGGTGATGATCGGTCAAAAGTTGGACTTGATGATTTTGGAGGTCTTTTCCAATCTAAATGATTCTGTGATTCTGTTATTTCTGATAGAGACAATGCAGAGAAAAGTAGAGTGAAAACAATCCTCGGTGATTTTGGACTTTGGAGCTATAAAATGACACATCTGTTCTGTAACAAAAATGCTCCTAAGGTGTGATTTTTTTTTTCCAGTTTTCGGAATTTTCTTAGACGGTTCAAAAGTTTTGGACTTAACTGGATGAAAAATAGGAGTGATTTTGAGATATAGCTTTCCATATGAAGTAAGTACAGTTTAAGATGGTTCACGATATTAAAAGTTACAAGTTTTGGGTTATTGTTAGCTTCATATCCTGGTTTATTCTGTATCTCTTCAATGATTTGATAGATTTTCATAGGAACAAAACACCTAGGTAAATGTTTAAGTGCTGTGGTTGCTTTTTTTATTGAGCATAATGACGGGGAGAAACCTGGAATGGCCACACCAAGCAGCTCAGTTTAATTGTGGGATTTTCTAAAGCATCTACAACATTCAGGAGTCTCAGGGTCTTGGTCTGGAGAGGAATGACAGTATTATATCTTACTCACAGAAATGAGCAATGAGCAAAGGTAAATGAATGAAGGGGACTTCAAGCTACTGTTTGTAATTAGAGCTCTAGATTTTTTAATTGCTTGTTGATTCTTTCAAGATTATTTTGCTTTTAGGTGGCAGAGTTTATTATAGTAGTATTCCCAGGATGCCCCAGTAAAGACTCATACTGTGAAAGCTCTGCAGCTACATGCAACAGGATATTTACATTATGTGTTAGAAACGATGTGCTCAGAGAAAACAGTGAAGGCATTGTGACAAAATGATCTTTGCACATATTCTGCTCACATCTGCTTGGCTTTGCCAACATGAACCTTACCAGGTTGAAGATGTCCTTTTGGTTTTGTTCTCCAAATTGGATTTGTTTCTTTCACCACCTTTATCCCAGGATTCTTAGTTTAAAATTAAGTTTGGTCTTATGTGCCAATAATCAGTGAAAAATGTACTGACTAGGAAGGATATGCTCTGGTTAAATGTCAGTGCTCTGTTATTGCCCTGCATCTGGGCAGTCTGGGTCTCTTTCTTTCAGAGGAAATGAAGGAATATCAGTAACAGCTTTAAGAGATCTCTATTTTTGGAACTTTTCTCAGTGGTTTTCAGGAGGACATGTGAAAAACAGGATATTTCTTCAGATTTCACTATGTATCAAACAATATTTTAGGAGCAAAAACAGAGGAAGAGACTTGGTTTTGACTCATAAGGTCAGTTTGCTGAAGTCTTAGTAGAGCCATCAGTCTTCTGAAGCCAGAGGACTGTTTTTCTTAACATTCCATAATCATATTTATGTATAAAATTGTCAGCATTGAAAAAAGATAGAGTAAAGCAAATAACATTTTGCACTTAGCATTTTACTAGCTACAGCAGCATTTGAACATATTTATAACTAATTCCATGAAATACCACTAAAATACTTTTCAGTTGCCTACATGAGACGTCTCTAAAAATAGTTGTTATTTTGATAGCTTCTCTGTATTCTGCTTTAAATGTGGTGAATTATTATTGACTTTAAAAGGTGGGTTTTCTATTCTGTAAGCTGAAAAATTAGAGAAGTAAGGGAAGAGATCACAGGTGGTGCCTATGCCAGTGTCTTAGTTTTAGCTTTACTGAAGAGGAATGCCTTACACACAACACAAAGTGTGAGCAGCTGCAGCTCCAACTCTTAAATTTCAGGCCTGAAACATGGGCAGCACCTGTGAAAGTGTTTCCTTGCTCACTCAGGTTCTCACTGATCTCGGTGTATCTAACAGCTATTGGAAAAACCTCAAGGTTTTCAGGACTATCAACAGTGGAATAAAACAGGGAGCAGAACCATCTCTCTGTGTAAAATTCCCTGCTATTGCTGTGACTGAATGCACTGGCAGTGTTCTGCATATTTCATTTGTTTTTCACAGCATTTTGTGACATTTGAGATTTTCAGCAAGGATTTCATGCTCTTCTTTGCTGTTGAGAATTTCCACTGACAACAATGAGTAAATGTTCTTTCTGATCTGATCTATTGTCCCGTGGATATGTTCCAAGAGAAAACCAATTGGTACCAACAACTAAAATTAGTTGGGAAAATCTTATTTCATTACCATATTACTTATTGCAGCTGCTAGTTTAGCTTCTGGTTTTGATCACAGCTCAAAAATTGAGGATTGCATCTGTGGGTGGACAGAAATCAGCAAGCTGGATTTTGTAATCCTAAAACAGCTCTTTGCTCCATCAGATCAAATTTCAAACCTACAAAGGCTTAACCAGAGAAATATTGTAACTGTGGGGAAAAGACTGGAATAATTGCTGGCATCCCTAGGACCAGCCTGAACAGCACAAGCTCCAGAGTTTACGGAGCTGCCCCTGGAGATCACGGGGAGGTGAGGCACAGCCACGCTTGGGAAGTGGGGGCTGGCAGCAACACCTCTGAGCCCTGCCTTACTGATGAGTTTGGCTTAACCCCTTGCCTGAGAGCTCTCCCCTAGTATTCAGCTGTGGAACAGAGCTTTTTGGGGGTGTTAGCTTTCAGTGCTTGGAGCTTTTCCAGCTCTGAAGAGCTGCAGTTCAGTTCCATTGCTGTGTGCATCTGTAACTTTGGGACATTGACCTTACAGGATGAAATTGCCCTTCCCCACTCCTTGCAGCTCCTGGTTTGCATGTGAGTTTAAAAAGTGAACTGAGGGGCAGATGAAGGAGGGCTTTGTGTTTGCAGTATGCCAAGATTTTTCCTTATTGGCCTGGAGAATTTAAGCAGTTGTTACGAATGATGTACCCTCACGGCTTCTGGCATTACCAAAAATTTGCAACCTGAAGTAGGACAAGGTCTGTGTGTCAAAACTGTAACAGTAATTTTTTAAACATTTTTTGGTAGTCACTTTTTAAAACATCCTCTGAGGGGTAACTTAATTGTAGAGACCAACAAAGAGGATATATAATTTCAAGACTGACTGAACCATCCAAAATTTTAATTGTCTTGTCTGTTTCCAGTGACTCTCCAGGATACTTTACCAATGAAATTTTTCACTTACCAATGAAATATAAAGACTACTAAAATTACATTACCAATGTAATTTTATAAATTATGCTACTTATGTATTCAGCTTTCTATTTGTAGATCTCATGAGTGAGAAGAAGGTGATTTTCCAGAAGTGTTCAGAACTTTGCTGTTTGGCCAGCCTGTTCCTGTCTTTTGGAGCAGCCACTAGGAAATATACACTGAGTCAGATCATGGATGCTTCTTCCAGAGATTCACCAGAAGAAAAAACAGGTCCTTTTGCTCATCTTCCTACTGAACAAACAGAAGAAATTTGCTCTTTTTGGAGCTATTCCAGACTTTTTGGATGGAAAATCAAATGAATGAATGTAGCCTTACTTTCCTGTTTGAGTTTCTTGCAGACAAGTTTAGGTTTTTCCTTTATTTTAGATTTTTCAAATATTTAAGCAGCTATTTTTATACAAGTTTTATTCTCCAGATTGCTTACCACAACTTGTTACTTTAATGAGCTTCTAGAATTTTTAATTAATGCTCATTTAGCTAAGAGGATTTTAAATACATGCCATTGTTTCACTCCTGGAATACTTATCCAAAGCTCTTTTAATTTTTGGTGCTTGAAGTGCATTAGAATCTGTGTTATGTAAATTGCATAGATATCTCAGTGTCTAAGAGCAAAAATCTCTTTTACAGATGTTTAGGATAAAATGAGAGGCTCTTCAGACCCTAGGGCTCTGAATTCATGGCTGGTATCCTAAAGTGTGCAGTGAGTAGTTTATGGCTCAGCCTGGGAGGGTGCTGTGAAATAATCTATCTGCCAATAGCCAGGTGATGTTACACAGATGTGTTAGGTCTCTACTTTGATTTAGCAATGATTTGTCTGGCCTGGAACTAACTCCATATATCCTTATTAACCTGTTGGAAGGAGAGGGGCTTGTCCAACCTTCTGTCTGCAGCCTGCCAGCAAAAAGATGGGTGAAAGCTCTTGCTCATAAAAGGGGGATGTAGTGTCAGCTGTTCCTGTGGCTAGGCTGAGTTTAACAAAACCCTGGTGTGACATCTCCTTTCCCACCCAGACCTGGTGATTCCTGTCAGTCTGAAGCTGCAGGTCCTAGGCAGGAATAGATTGACTGACAAAAGATTTCTCCTCTGAAATATTTCAACTGGACCAGTCTTGAATTTATTGGACAGAGGGTCACCCCATGCCTTAGGTTTAGTTTTTTCTTTAGGGCTACTAATGTGGCTTCTTAGCTAATGTCCTTCCAAGTTTTGCCCCACAATATTTTGATCAGGCAGCTTCTAACCTGGTTGGTTTCCCAATATGCAAACAGAAAGGACACCCTGTGTCATCTTACACCCTGTTGTAAAATATTATAAAGTCCCTTAAAATACTATTAAGCCAAGATAGCCTTTTTTTTCCCATTACCAATTCTTGCCTTATACACACTCAATACAATACATACCCAATACAAAATCCCTTACAGGGAATAAATTTATGTAGGAGAGACTTCTTAAAAAACCTTAATATTGAACATAAAAGTCCACATTTTCATCCTGTCACATTTCTCCACTACAGAATGTGAAGTCCCTTGTCCTGTGGGCAGGGAGTTCCCTGGGATTTGCCCTGTTTCAGGCATGTGCATTTCCATTCCTGTTAAGCTGTCCTGCCTTCCCACCCCATACTCATCATCTCTCTAGAAACCTCAGCCAAATTCATAGTATCAAGCCTTGGGTAGTTTTTTTTGTTTGTTTTTCGCTTAATGTAATACCTTTAAAAAATTCTAGCTCAGCCTAAGTTTTGTCAAGTATCACTTTATCCTTGAGTATGATCTCTATCCTGAACTGTAAGATGCATCTGTCTTTTCTAATTGAGTCTTTTCCTCATCCTCGACTTTGAGATATTATTTTCTCTGACTTCAAATTCATGTTTTCACAGATACTCTGGTATTTTATTTGACATAACAGTGCAAAATGTGTAGTTAAGGTAATGAAGTCTGCTATCTAGAATGAAAAACCTTGAAAAAAACAGTGTCCTTGGTAAGTCAGAAGGAAGTGGCACACTATATCTACTACCATTCTGCTGCTGTGCTATTTTCAATGTTAACATCAGAGCTCAAAGCCTGATGCATTTAGCAAATAGCTAATTTGCCCTTAAAGTTTGTCATTTTAAAAATAGCACTCCCATCCTCTTGTAAGCAAGCAATTGCAAATACATAGTAAAAATAAATTCCCTGAAGATCCTTTTTCATTCCAGGCACTCAAAGTGAAACCAGGTCAAACATCTTCAACTCTAAGAAAGTCAACCCAGGGACAGCAGACAGGAGCTGGGCTCTGCACTGGTGGGTATTTATCCTGCCACTCTGCTTTGAGCACTTGTGTGACAATAATAGAGGCCAAATTAGAATCTGTGCTAGGTACTTTCCATGTTTAATTACTCCTAGCACTTAACTGACATCATGTTGAAAAGCTTTGTACTGTTTAATTTTCCTAAAACTGTAATAGAAAAACATCCCTTTCTCAAATTAACTGTTTGCATATTGAGGAATACCTCATTGTTACCTCCCTCATTATTATGAATGTCATATTTTGAAAGGCTTTTAAAAACATTGTCTTTAGTTTCAACAAATAGAATTTTTTTATTTTTCTTTCTTCATTTTTTTCGCATTACTTTTAGAACACCTTCTTTGGTTTCTCCTTGAGTTGCCAAATTTTATTTGAATTACTGTACCATAGTTATGGTCTTGTCAATACTTTGCAGGATGGAGCAGCTACTTTTCATGGCCTTCATGAAATACTTCTCTACCTTCATTAGAGAATTACTTCTGCTCTGTACTCATGCTCTCAACTCTTTTTATTTGGTTTATTGTAGCCTCAGCTATGTTTCTGCAGTGGTTCTGCAGTGTAAACAGTCTCATTTTTATATTTACTACTTTAATTCTTCTTTCTCAGGTGTACAATTTTTTTGGTTAAATTTCATGGCATTTCTTTGATAAGGGGCTGTAACCATGTCCTTGAGAATCTTTAAGGGGTTTTCAGCATCCACAAATTGTTTTTGCTTTCAACCGTATCACTACAGAAAATTCAGAATATAATTCAAAACCTATGACACATCTCCAGATTCATCTCCCACTATTCCAGGCTAAAAGTAACTATTAATAACTATTCTGTGAACATGTTGTTTTCTTATTATTGTCAGTTGGTTGGCAGGTAGTTAATATTAACTTTGCCTAAACCATACATCCCTAATTTACCTAGGTAAATATCTAATTCCCAGAAGTTTTACTAAAGACAAAATGCATAAATTAAACTTCTTCCCCTTAGCCTGATATCCCTGTGTATTGGTTTGTGTGGGAATTGGTGGCTGGGAGGGGCCACAGGGGTGGCTTCTGTGAGAAGCATCCCTGGTGCAGCCCAGGCAGAGGCAGCTGCGCCCCTGCAGCCCAGGGGGGAGCAGAGATCCACCTGCAGCTCGTGGTGGGCCCACAGGAGAACAGGTAGATGTCTGAAACAGGCTGTGACCTCATGGGAAGTCTGTGCTGGAGAAGGCTCCTGGCTGGAGCAGCTTTAGTGGGCTCCTGGTCAAGGCAAACTCACCTCACCCTGTCAGAGAAGTAAATTTCATTATTGTGTCATCATGAGCTTCAGAAAATCCATTTTCATATTTGTTCTCATGATAATAAAGTGTCCTAGCTATAAAAGAATTGTTTCACTTTTTTCCATTTTCAGGTGGGTTTGATCTTCAATTCCCTAGTGACTGATGTATTTTTATTTCTTTTTGTGTAAAGGCAAGTATTTTTTTACTCTGGAATGTATCTTACCTTCCTTGAACTCTTGCAGGAAACCATTAATGGTTTGGAGTTGTTTGGCATGTTTCTGACATTTATTCAGATGCTTGATACTTAACTGTCTATCTGTTCACTGCATTATTTTTAGCAGTTTCAGTTATGCAGTCTGGGCAATACAAACACTGACCTTACTGGTCTATTTCTCCTTAAAACTTCAGTCTGTGTTGTTTCCTTGGCATGAAGCTGTGTCAGGGGAGGTTCTAGGTTAGACATCAGGGAAAGGCTCTTCCCCCAGGGGTGTTTGGGCCTGGAGCAGCTGCCCAGGGAAGGGTCAGAGCACAGCCTGGCAGAGCTCAAGGAGCACTGGACAATGCTTCACACAGGGTGTGACTGGTGCAGAGCCAGGAGCTGGACTTCAGTGATCCTTGTTGGTCCCTCCAAACTCAGGATGTTCTATCATACTGTGATTCCTTCCTGATAAGCACTGTCATAACAACCTTGTGTAGATTTTCTGCTGGGGCAATTATCTGTTCTGGACACTTCTTTTACACCTTGATCATCCGGTAGCCCTAGAGACACTCCTGTCAGTCTTTCTGCTTCTATGAAGGAGAAGCTTCTATTTGTTTTTATGCCTTTAGCAACATTTTCCTCAGGTATTTTTACTTACTTTAATTTTTCTTCGAGTTATTTTTTCTTTCTTTATTTGGACATGGCTCAAAAGACCATCTTATTTCTAGCAGCTTCTCTAACTTCATGCTTCTTCCCTGTGGACAATCTAGTCTTAGTTTGTATTTCAGGCATGGCTGGTTATATTTTCAGCTGTTAGGATGATATATTTAAACCATTTCTGTCATAGCTCCAAATTTTGCGTCTTTTGGATTTCATATGTTATCTGAAAATAAGTTTTTTTTTTTTCTGATTTTGTTTTTGTGTGATGTCCCTTTTGAGATAAACCACTTCATTAAGGCTTTGGGGGAGAGGACATTGCATTTTTTTTACTTGCTGAGTAAGTGAATGCAGGTATGCTGCCTAATATACCTGTGGTTTGGTTTTGGTGGGTTTTTGTTTGGGTTTTACTTGTTTTTGTTTTGTTTAGATTCTGGGGGTTTACTGTTGTTTTTTTGTTTGGTTTGTTGGTTGGTTTGGGTTATTTGTGTTGTTGTTTTGTTTTCTTTTGTTTCCTGCTCTCTTTGTTCAAGTCTGGCCAAATTATTTTCCTGTTTGAGTTTTGACATCCTCTATTCTATTCTGTATTTGAAGTTACACAGGTGTTATGACTTAATTTGTAATTTTTACACTGTGATTTCACCTTCTGTCTGCTTTTCCACTAAATGGTAAATGCAGGGGGTGCTGTCAGGGAGTTCTTTAGGGTTCTGTGCAGTAAATTGCATATTGCCTCCAGAACCTCTCTCTTGCTGTCCTCTGGATTATGGCATGTCACTGCACCATAGCTGTTGTCCCTGGATTTGCTGTTAAGGTGTTGTTCAAAAAGCAGATTGTTTCCTCTTAGTCAGAAATGTCACCAGAGGGCTTTCTAGCATGAAAACTCCTGTCATTGGTGACTGAATCCTGCACCTGTATAACCCACCTTTCCTGGTCCCTGAAGGGTAAGCATTGCAGGGCAGTATGTGCCCAGTGTGTGGAGGAGCCACCACCACAAGTGGGGCTGGGGACATTGTGGCCTCCTGAGACTTCTCTTCTGCATCATGAATATTGTGAGCCTGCAATGAAATCACTCCGTGGCATCTCCAGACAGCATTCCTCCTTTTGCTCATAAACTCTACAAATAGGCAGCTGCACAGACAAATGTAATCTTAATAAAAATGGTATTGATAACGTGTCCTGTAGAGTCACTTGAGAGAGAGAAACAAATTAAAATTTTGGTTGGTTCAGTAAATCTTAGAGCTGCACATCCCCCTCACTGTAGAGGAACTTCAGTGTGCCAGTAGTCCTCAGACAGGCAAGGTGAACATGAGGAACATCAGCTCCACTGATGTGAATGTGAATTAAGTGCTCAGCCTGCTCAGGAGCTGAGCAAATCCCACCAGCTACAGTACTGGGACTCTAAATACCTTTGAAAATCAGATCCAGCAGATTTGCAATGTGCTGTACATAGATGAATGAGCTGTTATTTTGGGAAAGGCTGGTGCATGAGTTATACGAGTGGGAGACTTGATGCACAAATGATTTTTGGCATGAGAGAACTAGAACTGTGTTAGGCAATCCAAGAGGTCCTGATTCCCACATCAATTTCTGAACACTTCTTTTCTTCAGTTATTTTTACTAAATACAGTGACCTGTCATAGATTTTATTCCAGTTTCAGTGGCCTCTGGTGTTTGTATTTTCTTTTGTTTAGTTCTGATTTCTTCTTCCTTTTTCTGGCATGCTTATGCACTGAGATATCTTTCAGCTCAGTCCCTTTGTCCCCTGCACTGTTCTCTCTGACAGGTCCCATTTAACAATACGAGTCTGCCCTTCTCTCAAAAGTCTTTTCAATGTCCTTGGTTTGTGTTATTTATTTCTCTCTGTCTTCTTTTCATTTCTTCCTTATTTTTTTTTATAAACTCCAAAAATCTGGGGTTTATTATTCCTTGGACCACGCACCTGCAGTGGTTTCTATGGCAACATGATTCTGCAGCCCCCAGCTGTTTCATTCCTCATTCTTATTAGCAGTTTGCTGGATGCTGGTAAAAATGCTGTGGGTTTGGAGAGGCAACCTTGCAGCAGAGAGCACGAGCATTTAATTACTTTGAAACTGGTTGTAAGTCCAGTCACTTTACCTGGGCTGAGAACACAAGTCAGCTCTGACTATTTAGCAATCTCATCTCATTAGCTGTGCTTCCTGGTAATCTTTGCATATCTACCTTATGCTAAGTTGATGGCTCATACTCCATCCAATTATTTCTCATGATCTAACCACGTTCAGATTGCTCTCATTTTTCCTATGTCTTTCAGGAAACCTGAAAAATAACTGCATTCCTTTAAATGAAATGTTTAAAAAGCTGACTGTAGACAAGCAGAAGCTGGGCTGTCAAACCTCCTAAGTACTGCCACAAAAATACCTCCATCATGTCCCTGAAAGTAAAGTCCTTATTACTTTGTGATGGGGTCTTGAGCAGAGATTATATTGAAAGAATATAATGATCTTTCCATCTGCAAATCTATCTTAGTTTTATGCCCCTCATCACAGTGGAATTTGAATGTCTAATGAAGAGAAATGATTGGTGAGGATTCAAGGAGAAAATCAATCTTATTTTACTCAGGTCTTACCCAGCTTCTACTAATAAAAGTGTAGTGAATCAGCACCTGTTGTATTTTTGCCAATAAAAATGGTGCTATCTTAAGGAGACTGGCTTCATATTTGTTTTATTATTCCAACGAAACAAAATGCAAAATAAATGCTATGAAAAAATATAAATAACTGATTCTGGGGTTTTTTTGTAACTGAACCTAATAAAATTATATATATATAAAATAATGGGTAAACAAAGACAAAAATACACAATTTGAAGTACCAGTAACATGAAAAATATGGTTTAGCTAAAAGAGGAATATTTTTGACAGTCCAAAAAAAAGGAAAAAACCTCTCACACATTAAACCCCTGGTGTCAGAATTTGAAGAATCAAGTTATAAAAGAAAGCAACAGAGAGGAACTGTCTGTGAAAATGGGAATTTTAAGATGGCCAAGCAGATTTTTGAAATCCAGACAGATGCTGGATAAAGCCAACTAGCTGAGCCACATTTGTATCTGGTTCATGAAATAGAAATTTATTGAAATAAAAGCATCATTGAAAGGTGTAATTTTGATAACTCTTTCAAACAAACTTTCATCATAGTTTAGCGATGAATGTAATCTTTATTTCTAAACCACTTCACTGAAAGGATTATTTTGGCTGATTTTATACTAACATTACATTTTAAGAATTGTTCAAGTGTGATATCATCATTTTGTTAAGGTTTTTTTTTTCCCTTTAGAATTTCTCTTATGCTTAGCTCCACGTAATGATTTGAAATAGACCAGAAATTCAGTGTCCTGATTTTAGATATATTTATGAATTTGTAGATTTTGCAATTTTTTTTTCTTCTAAATTGTTAAATAAACCAATTTTATTTTATATTTTACATCAAGAAATTATATTCTATGTACTCTAAAAAACAAAAACCAGAGGGAAAGCTGAAGGATCAATTACTTGCATTCCTAATGTGAGGGGAAGAATTAGTAAAATTATTGGTAGTTTTCCAGTTTTCTTTTCTCTTCACGTTGGTATAGTGACAAGATTGTGAATGAAGGATTATTCCCATGCTCTTATTCAGTTTTCACTAAGCAAATAGGGAAAAAAGGCACTGCTCTCTTCTAACTCCAGTCTGGGATGTGCAGGTGGAGCTGGATTCTCCTCCCATGTGGCCTGGTGACCTGTAAAAAGATGCAGCACCTCAAGCACAGAGTAACTGTGGGATCTTATGAGTTTGGGGGTGTATTTCCCACCCCTGAGACTGTGCTGTAGTCATGCCTCTTCAAGTGAATTATTGTGTATGTCTGTGTTCTGAACAAGTGTTAAGGAAGATATCCTATGAACATTTTAGTGGAGAGGAGGTAAAAAAACCCTGAAACTGTCTACAGAATATGGGAAATATAGGAGTTTTACAGTTCTTGGGTATGCAGCAGATATTTAACTGGCTGGAATGTTTACTGTGTGTTTTGTATGTGTACATATGTACTCTCACTGCAGCACTGGTGATCAATGAGCACAAGTGACAGTTTCTGTGGAGTGCTGGGAGCTGCACTGCCCTCCAGGAGGAGAGAGAGGTTCCTCTGCACAGCTGAGTGTCCCAGCAGGTTTGGTGTTTGTCCTGAGCAAATGGGCCAGGCTGCCAGAATCATTGGATAGTTTGGGTATGAAGGGGCTTTAGAGGGTCACCTAGTCCTTCTGCAGTAAGCAAGGGCATCTTCAGCTGGGTCAGGTCACTCAGAGCCCTGCCCAACCTGACCTTGAGCACTTCCAGGGATGGGGCATCCACCACCTCTCTGTCTCACCTTCACTGTAAAAACCCTTTTATCTCATCTATACCTACCCTCCTTCAGTTTTAAACCATCACCCCTTATCTAGTCAATACAGATTCTATAAAATAAAGTCTGTCCCTATCTTTTTTGTCAGCCCCCTCTAGGTGCTGAAGGGCTGCTGCAGCCAGGGCTGAGGACAGAGCTCAATGAGACCAGAGCTCTGCAGCCAACAATGGATGTCCAGGACCCCAGGAAGAGTGATCCCAGGCTAGAGCAGGAAAAGACTGAATTTTAAGACTGCACTTTGTGTTGCAGGTCTGTGTTGCTCTTGTGTGAACTTCAGTTTGAGTGAAAAGTCAGAGCTGTGTGCTGCTCTAAATAAATGGAGTTATCTGCTTTTTGAGCCATTCAATAGTTGAAATTAATTTTGTTTTCAGAAAGGTACAGTGTGTGATTTGGGATAAAAAATATCTGCTTTCATTCACTAAAACTTCCTCTGCTTCAACATCTTTTTTTTTTTTTTTTTTTTTAAGGATTGTCCAGTAGAGTGGACACAAGATCTGGACAAGTAATTAATTAATTATTCTAAAATTAATTCTAATTCTTGCTTTATCAAGGAGAAGTTCTGCAGGTTTTAATGTATTTGCTCTGTTTCAGCCCCAGTACACTCAGAACAGTATAGCTGGAATGTATTGAAAACCATTTAGTTAATGATTCAGAACATTTTTCAGGCCAAAATGAGCTTGCTAATTGTGGAAAGTGGTGATTTATGTAGATATTCCTACGTGGAATACAATGGTTTATCTATCTGTGCAAGTCCACACACTATGATAAATACAGGATTCAAAAATTAAGTACTTGCAAGAAAAAGAAATGGTTGGTACCTGTATTGAATATCTCTTTTTGCAGCCACAAAATCCATGAAGATTAGATTAGATTAGATTAGATTATGGAGGTAAGGGGAGGTAGTAATGCCATTTAATTTTTTTTCTTCTTTTTTTTTCCTTTCTGCCAGGTTGGAAAGAGTCACAGCAGACAGAGAAAATGAGTGTGGATTAACCATCCACAAACACTACCTTGACCCAGCTGCCCCCTGCAATTTCAGTGTGCTGGTTGTGACTGAACTGCTTCTTCCAGGCAGCAAATAGAATTTTTGTGGCAAAGAAGTCACAGTTCAGCATTTGCCTTCTTACTACTGCATTTTTCTTGATGAATAGAAAAGGATCCTATCTATGGCACCTGCAGAATTCAGACCATCTGATGAGATTGAGAGAAGTAATAGTTTTAAGCTGACAAAGTAGGCTCAGAAATAGTCATGCTGGTGCTTTATGTGAATGTACTTCTACTGATTATTTTTTTTTCTTAAATGTGTATAGTATAAAAGGATATTGCAAGAAGGATTTGAATTCTGACATGAGATGAAAAAACAGCTGTTGTTGGAGATGAGAGCAGCTAAGAAAGGCCACTGGCATCTTCTGTGATGTTTGTGACTGTCTAATGTAACTGCCTTGTGCCTGCACTCTGAATTTGCCTGGGCTACAAAAGTTTTCTTTTATTTAATTTTGTTTTTGTTTGTTTCTTTGTTTATGATGGTGCTGTGGGTGGCCCCTGCTGTGTGTACAGAGGATCACACTCACTTGCCCAGGGGAGGATGATGCTGTGTCTGATGTGCACTCTTCACACAGTAAGGAGACATCCCGTGGCCAGCGTGCTGATGGGTCTTGTCACAGGCAGAGCAAGACAGAACCACACTGACACTAGGAAAAAATCCCCAAGGACTCTCTGAGCACTATGGAATAGTTGCCTGATGTGTGAGGAACAAAAGCAATTACAAGTTAACTGGTTTAATTGGACTGGTGAAACAGAAAGGAGATGCTGGGTAGCATGCTGGGAGGCTGCCAGCAATGCCTGCACAGATGGGAGTGAGGAGGAAGAGAGTCAGCTGGCCACAGCTGTCTGTCACCTTGAAATGACACTCCATCCTTGTCTGCCTTCTGCCTGACACCTCAGGAGAATGGATAGCCTGGCTTTGTGCTTCTTTGATTCTAAAGCACTCTCAAAAACTGCCAATATTAACAAGAGGATTGCTGTGTAGTGAGCACCCATACTCATGGATGCTGTCCTGGCAGAAACAGGAGATTTCCATGGCTTAGCACTCTTTTAAACCTCTCCCCAGTCTTGGTTGAAACAAAAGAAATCTTTTCAGACTTACTGGGAAAACTCTCCTGTCCCAGTAGATAAGAGTGCTGCATTGAGCAGGTGACACACAATTCCAGACTTGGATGAGGATTAGATTTATAAAATTATGTACTGCCTTGACAGGATTGTGTTTAAAACCTGAGCTTTTAATATCTGAGACTAGAACCTGCCTGTCCCCAAGCACAGGGCTATGCCCCATACAGGGAATAACCTGGCTCAGCTCTCTGAATACAGAGCTAGCAGCTATGTTTCTCATCAGATTGCTGTGACTGTGATTCACACGAATTTGGACAGGTTGTTAGGGAAGTCAAGAATGGTCACGAGAAACGTGTTTGGTTTAACAAACTAGTTAGAAGTGCTGATGCTTCTGGAAAGAAAGTTCCTTTCTATTGTCCATTGAACACCTAGTGATATCCAGGGTAACAGCCACCCTTGTGAAAGAGAAGATGAAATAAAAGATGATTTTATTACCCAAGAAACAGCTTGGCTTCAGTCTTACCTTTCCATAGTGGCATATAAACCTTCTGTGTGTCTTGGAACCAGAAACATATTAACAATGAATAGTTTGTTGTGGTGGTTTTTTTGAGAGACCATCTGTGCAATGAAATGCAGATCTGCTGGAATGCTTACGTTGTGAAAAACAGAGCTGGAAATGGAGCTGAACTTTACAAACAGTTGGGGTTAATCTACATATAGCAATTACTTTTGTTGTCAACACTTTAGAATTGCCAGTTCAGAAAGGTTTAAGAGAATTGGACTTCTTTTAAAATGGAGTGTAAGCTACATGTAAATGAGCCTGTGCTGCCTCAAACTCCCTTTCAGGCTTGCAGGGACTTATCAACTACCTTGGTGTGGCTGTGGCAGGAGGTCCCAGCAGACCTGAAGGTCCATTCCACTGGTTTATGCACGAGTCCTTGGTGTGCTGGGGTCTGTACCACGATGACAGAGAAGGGATGTCAGTCCCCAGGATTCTCTTGCAGGAGGAAAAAAGTCTCAATTGGAGTCGTGCACCAATGACCATTTATTTCTTATTAGTGTATCCTAGTGACAGCAGCAAGTGTGCTTGGCTGATAAACAAAGTCAGAAGGAGCAGAGTGGGACAACCTCTCAGTACAATCAGGGTGGGAAAGGGCCCATTAAAATGATAAGACACAGTGACTTTATCTGTGACTCAAGACTTAAAATGGGTTTAATAGCCACTAAGCACACTGCTTTTTACTAAAAGGTCAGCATGACTTTACCATGAATGAGATAGCAAATTTTGCACTGTTTATGTTTTGAATGCCCAATACATTTATAATAATAAAATCTCCCTAAGTGTCTGACACCACTCCAATCTACTTTTGAGTCTGACTCAAAACTATCCCTGATATTTTTGTAAAAAGGGCCAGGCACAGACACATCTAAGTAATGATTCTCGTGAAAGAGCAAGAAGTGAGTCTGTTCCTATAAAGTGAACCCAGAAGTATGCAGCAAGAACCTGATTTACTCTTGTATTCAACATTTGTCTTTAAGTGCAGTGCAAATGAAATGAGGCAAGGGACCTTTGTAAGCTCAAGTTACCATCTGTAGTAAGAAAAAGAATCTTATGCTGGAACTAATTACATGATTTTGGGGATCTTACAAAAGGGAATATCCAGAGGATCCTCTTGGTGATCCATTCTTTCTCACAAATCAAAGTAGATAAAGAAAAGAAAATCCTGGAGCTCAGCCAGCAGTTATGTGAATGATTTAAAACTAAAGGTCTTGTTTCTGAAAAATGGCAGCCCCTTGGTCTGGTGCTTCAGCCAAAAATGGTTGTAAAATTGAAATTGTTCATCTTCCCTTGAGGGCACTAATTCTGTCAGCCAGCAACTATCTGGGACAGCCACAAGTGTCTTAGAACAGCAGCTTGAAAGGAGACAAAGTGAGTGTTAGACAAACTCAGTCTTCCATGAATAAGTTGGACAAAGAATCATTTGGGTGGAAGTTCTTGTTTCCAGGGCTAAGGTGTCTCATGCAATGAAGTCAAGCAAGGCACCAGTGCTTTCTTCTACCTAGATAGAATATATATTTGCTATGGTTATAATAAATATGAAATATATTTAGAACTCTTTAGTTTTTCAAGTTTTTAATAACATGCTTTTTTTCACATAAAATGTCCAGTTTTTCACTAGATGAAGTGCTCCTAGTTTTTCTTCCCTGGTGGAAAAGGTAAGCTTGATCCTTGGGTGCTGGATAAGGATAGTGAGAGTAGGATAAGAAGGTAATTTTCATCTAACATTGCTGAGTCAGTGGATTAGTCATTTAAGTCTTCACAAATACAATAAAATTACTGAGAACTTAGAACTGATTCATAGGTGTCTTACAGTGAGAAGCTTAGGCAGATGGAGGTTCTGCAAAAGAGGACTATGAGGTGTTTTGATATTTGGGGATAAGACTCTCCTAAATGGAGCAAATGGGAGACTGAAAAGGTTTTGATTTTTTACATGTAAGTGTAGAATTATCAATACATCCAAGACTTTGGATTAGTCAGAATTATTTTTTAAACAGTAGATATAATTAACCACTTGAACAAATATTTTTAAAAAGTGATTTCTTTAACTTTTTACTATTTTTATTGGTATTTTCTCTCAGATGACCAACTTTTAGTAAAATTAATATAAAAATTTCTGCAGTAAATGCATAGAGTAACATCTTGTCAGGTGAGCTGATCTCCAAAATTCTTTCCTTTAGAATTTAACTAATTTTTTCTCACTTTAGACTAAGTGCCCTTCTGCATATAGATGTAGATAAAAGCACATTTTACCTTACAAGGTACTGTTACTCACACATAAAGTCAGTTAGGAGATGTTCATTCTTCTTTAATATCTCTTCTATATTAATTTATATGGACAGTTTTCAAGGCTACTTTTTGAAATATTTTGTCCACTTCCTGTGAGTTTTATCAGCTGAAAAAAATCCTCATTGTTCTTTCAGATTATATTACCTGTATTTGTGTGATTTATTTACATAACTGTTTCCATTTCAAGATTTCACTGCTCACTAAAATTGGGATGTGTTATTGCAGTTTTATAACTGAGAGAGGTCAAAGAATATAAGGTTTACTTTAAGACATGATTTAAGATATTGAATAAAGATTATTACCACCATAACTTCAAGAAATGCATTGATTAATACTTAGTAGAAGTAACCCTTTACTTTGATACTGCAGCAATCCTGTAGCATCAAATTAAAGCCATTTTGGCTGGCCATGGAGCCCCCATATAGGAGAGCTATTAAGAAAAGGTTTTACTGTCCCTTAAGGCTGAATAATATTCTGTTCTTCATAGCTGTGATAATAAGAGTGTCCTGGAAAAAAAATCCTACCTGTAGCAGGAAAGTGGTTGTAAGCATCATAGGCCAGCCCTGAGAAAGTGAAAAGGGAGGAATATTGAAAGTCCCAATGGCTCCTTCCATCTCCTATACTTGAGGTGCAGACACTGTGTGCAATGTGTATCTTGTAAGTCACAAAAGCAATCGTTGTTCCAGAGGTTAAGTAGACAAAAGAAAGGAGAAGAGAGATGTAATTGCAAGGAGAGATGAAGTGGTTCAGCTGCTCTGACACCTGGCAGAGGGGGAATGCTGCCTCTGCCCTGCTCCCGAGGCACGGGCTGGCAGCTGGGCTGGCATCTGTCTGGGAGTGAGCAGGTATGGCACTCTGTTTGCATAACACTGGTGCCTGTTTCTGTTAAAAAAAGCCGTGTTGTAAACAGGGGAGAGCTGTAATAATCACAAGCATGTTGGGTAAAACTTTAAAATCTCATCTAGTTTGTGTAAGCATGCCTGCCCAGCAAGGCTGGAGCCTTGGACGGAAGAGTACACAGGCAAGACACCATAAAGATTGTTTCAAAGGAAAGAGAAGGAATTTATTTAGAAAATTGTTTTTTGCCAACTGTTTTTTTGTGACATTCAGTGTGTGAATCTTGCCTTCTAAAGGAACTAAAAGTGCTGCTGGGTTTCTGTGAGAGGAGGCCCAGCAGGCTGAACCCAGGCTGGCTGGCAGCACAGCACAGCATAGACCTGTCTGCCTCAGCAGCAGAGCCTCCCACACATCCCCTGGTCCAGCCCTTGTGCCAGGCATCAGTGTTACAATGATTTAGGCTTGAATAAATATCATAGGGACACCCTCTTTAGGGTAAAACTGAGTTGGGGTAATCCTCATTGTTATATCAGTAAACATTACCAGGAATAAGAGGTGGGTTTTATCTGAAGTGGTCAATTTTTTGTCATTAACAATCATTGCCTCTTAAATTATTTTGGATTTACTGTTTGCTGCAGAGTTGTGTTTCTATTTTCTCTCCTTTGCCTTTCCTAAGAATTTAAATGCCTGTTTGCAAAATTCAAAAGACGCCGTGTACAGATAATCCCCCACTTTTCTCTTTGTTTAAGTAGAAAATCCTAGAAATGAGAACTGGGAATTGTTGGCATGTCCCGTGTGCTGGCAGGAATAGTGACCATCTGGAAAGCAACTTTGCAGCAAAGGGCTTTGGGGTCTTCATGGATCCCAGACTGAGCGTGAGCCAACACCAAAGGCAGCAAAGGATGCCCCTGGCTGCACTCAGGAGTGATGCTGGTGGAGAGGGAGGGACCTTCCCTGGACTCTGCACTGGAGGGCAGCACCCAGAGCACTGTGCCCAGTTACTGTGTCCAGTTACTGTGTCCAGGTACAGGCTCTGCAGTGCCAGGGAGAGGAGGACAGAGTGGAGAGGGTGCCTGAAGGGTGTGCACATACCAAGAGACACAAACTGGGACACAGGGTGGCTCCTCTGAACATCAGAAACATTTCTCTCAGTGACGGTGACTGAGCACTGGCACTGACACACCTGGCAGAACAGATAATGGATCTTGGTCTGTGTTTTAACTCTAATTTTGTGATCAAAACACTGGTTGTTTGTTTATTTGTTTGTTTGTTTGTTTATTTTTTAACCTTAGAAGTATTAAAGAAGAATAAGAAATAAAAACATGAGGATTCTGCTTTTGGAAGTTTATTCTGCAACCAGAAGGAAATTGTATTATCCATTTAATATGTGCTGAACCAAATCTGAAAATAAAGTAAAATCTTCTTTTTCTGATGAAAAATGCTTCAGTAAAACCAGTTAGTGTGACTATCATGATTTTATTTGAATTCAAGCAAAGTCTTTTCACATTAAGAAAAGTTTATTTGACAATATTTAAACACTTACAGAGGAGCTGGTGTTTAAAGTCCAGTACCAGAGGAGATGAGAATTTGGAGGAAAAGCTGTTTGCCTCCCCTTGCCTTGTCTAATGCTGTTTTGTTTGGTATAATTAATAACAATAATTTGGGCTCCCTGGTAAAATGACTATATTCAATTTTGTAGGTCAATAATAAACACTACATATGTATGTATATTTCAAATATATGATAGCATATCTGTGTAGGCATTATTTAGATTCAAGTGAATTAAATTCAGGGTCTTGGTTCTAGTAACTTGCTTGATAAATTGAAGCTGTTAAAAAGCATCTTTTCAAATACTTTTAGAACTGTGGCTGAGAAATACCTTAAGTTCTCAGTATTTTTATTGCAATAATTTACATTTCACCTTTAAACTTTTGATTAGGATAGACTTGAAAAAATACTTTTTTGATACTGTAGCAAATTAATTCAAATTTTCATTTCATTTCAATTTATTTGCAAATGAGTATTCAATAATTTTTGATAATAAGTAACCTGTAAATTTGTGAAAACAGTTTTTAAAGGACTCTACAGGCAGTAGTGAGCTTTTTTATTTTTAAGATGACATAATATTTACTAAATATTTGATTTTTCTCTCCATTTTTTAAAACTAAAACAACATTCTCAAATTCTATATTCCTACAAACTTGCCCATGCTACAGATATTAGGAAAATTAGCATATCATATCAATACCAATAGTCCAGGGATATACAAAATTCAAAAGGGTTATAATTGTGCTCTCTCCTTACCTTCTTGCCTGAATTGAATTTTCTTAAGCACAAAATCTTAATACTGTTGTTTGTTATTATTTTTGGAGAATTTGCTACTGTAAACTCCTGGGGAAGTTTTGTACTGTTCTAGCATGAAATGGGTTCCACCTTACCTGGGAACTGCAGCAAAGGTTGATCCTCAGAGCTGAATCAGCTGGAGAAGAAAAGGAAAAAATTCTTAAACTTCTAAAATAGTAATAATTTACTAAAATAAAGGAATATTTACAGAAAAATGAGAAAACATGAGGTGTTTTCTCCAAATGTTAACTTACCAGGAATCTTAAATATTTTATTATGAATATTCTGTGAGTAAAAATTTTACATTGCAAATAATGACATTGTTCTATGACAGTTTGTGCAAACTGAAAAAGTATTGTACTTGATAATCTGGCATTAAAATAGTTCCTTATTGTAGCTTATACATCCATATCGTTCAAGATATGGTTCTGTGATGGCTGAATAGTGGCTTTCCTCTTGTCTCATGTGCCCATTGCAATGCTTTTTTCCTGTCTTTTTTCTTTGAAAAATATCAAGCTCAATTGGAAAGCTCACTGATAATGTGGGGATATATTAATAACTAATGGGTCCTGGAAGCTCTTCCATAGGTTTAACTGTTTCAGAAGTTGAAATTTGATATATTTCTGACTTTAATTTTAAAAGGAAGGATGGAAAACAAATAAAATGGGAAAGATGATGACTAAACAACAAGTCTGCAACTACTGTAAAAGCATGCTCCAGAACAACTGGATGTTGCTGAATGTCCCCAGGTGGTTGAATCTGTTCTGCTTCTTTATACATTATTTCTCTGACTGAGGAGAAGGGTGGCTGTGATCTTGGGGCTGGCAACAATCTGTGGCTGCCAGTCCATGCACCTTCCCCAGTATGTGGTTGGTTTGGTTTTTTTAGGGGTGGTGGAATTATTTTTTGGTTTGGTTTGGTTTTTTTTTATCTAATGTCAGTGTAGGGCAAAACTAATGACTTTTGGCTGCCAAAAGAGTTTGGTAATGAAAGCTCCTTATTTTTGGGGGTCTCAGAGTCCACTTTTGTCTTCCTACACAAAAATGTGAAATGTGTGTGTTGTTTGACCTGAACCTACTTGAAAATGACAATATAATGGCAAGTTAATTGTGTTCAGCAGACATGGTGACAAATATGTACACTCCTGCAACTGCCACAGACTGCATTGTGCATGAAAAAATATGAATTCTGAAAACTATGATCACCAAACAGTGCAAGCAAGCCCCATAGTTGCAGAGATGCTGCAGACCCCCATCAAGCTGCTCTTCCTCCTCTTTCCCAGGCCAAGAGTCAACTTTCTGCAATTTGTCTCAGCTCTGGACGTTTGTTTCTCATGTCACATTCTAGCTTCATTCAGGTCTTGCTGCTGCCTGGCTTTGGTCCTGCTTTTATTGTGGTTTAAAGTGGACCCAGGTGCATTTTTGAAATGTATATTTAGAAGAGTGTATATTGGCATTGCAAAGTCCCAGAATGTGCAAAATTAGCTTTTTTCTGCTCTATTCACTCTGGCACCTCTTCAGCTTCCCTTGCAGAGTCCCTGGGGAAAGAAGTGCAACCTTACCTCCTGCCCTGGAAGTCATGGTAGGTGCTTTCATTCAGGTAGAGGGAGGTGGTGGAAATTCCAGAGGGTTTTTTATAATTTAGCAACCTTCTAATAACCTCTGCCTGTGGGGAAATGCTGTAAAACTTGCATTTCTTGATGATAAAGGCAGACAAATAACATGATTTTTTGATCTGTAATACTTCTGAGATTCTCCTATGAAATGCTATGATAATAGGAATGCTTTCTTCTCATGGTTATCATCTTCCTGTAGTAATTTTTTAGCAGCTATTGTCATTGCTTGTCTTTTTATTTAAGGAAAAAACACTGCTATCTTAGTTTCTATGTGATTGGGAAAGGTATGAGCTTCAGCACAACTATTTCCTTTGTGAGAGAGCACACAAATGGATGACATTCATCCTTGCTGTTGCCTTGAACAAAAAAAAATATTTTTAACGAAAAAATCTGCTGATGACAAAGTCAGAATGCTGAAGAAGTGTTATGGCTTATCCTGTCCTTGGCTATAAACTTCCAGTTTGCCTCCAGCCCCAAACTCCCAAGAGCTGCAAGCACAGCTTCAAAGGAGGTCACAAAGCCATTGGGAGCACCAGCACAAAGTGTGGTTTTCAGTATGAACTCTTGTAGACATGGCTGAATATTTTTATATAGTGCAGGCTTTTGTATTTATTCAATTTTCCTCGTGAAACTCAGGTTGACTGCTCTTCAATTCCAGCAGTGTCAGGGCAAAGTGAACCAAGCCAATAAATGTGTCTCAGCTCAGTGGAGGAAGGGCAAGTCTCCAAGTTTCCATGTAGCAGATTTTGAAATCATGGTGATTCACTAGGTTTACTGCCTTATCTTAATCCTTTTCAAAGACCTAATTTTGCACTGTAGTTATTTTATTTACATTATTATATATTTTGGGGAATCTCTTTTACTATTTAATACTATCTACCAGGCTGATGGAAGGGAATAGCTCTCTTTTTTCTGGGGTGGAGGCACACTCAACATATCCATGTTTATTTCACTTTTTGTATTTGTGATGCTGTTTGAGATGAAATTTTAAAAAAAAAAAAAATCTGTTACTAAAGAAACCTCTTCAACAGTCAAAGAATCTGGCTTAAGCAGAGTGCCATTCCAATCCCCATGACTTTTGGGAATTAAGCCCAGTTTAGTATTATTGCTTAAGTTATAGTGAAATAGGAAAGCAGTTGAAGGTATGATGTCATAGAATGGCTTAGTTTGGAAGGGACCTTAAATATGATCTAGTTCCAACTCATCTACCAGGGACAGAGACAGCTTCCACTAGACCAGCTTTCTCAGAGCCCTATCCAGCCTGACCTTGAACACTTCCAGGGACAGGGCATCTACAACTTATTTGGTTGTGCCTCACCACTCTCACAGTAAAGACTTTTTTCCTAATAGCCTATCTAAACCTACTGTATTCCAGTTTGAAGTTATTCCTCCTTGTCTTGTAACTACAGGCTCTTGTAAAGAGCCTCTCTCATCTTTCCTGTAGGCTCCCTTCAGGTGCTGCAAGGTGAGACTAGGTCACTCTGAAGCCTTCTCTTCTCCAGGCTGTACAATCCCAGTTCTCTCTGTTTCCTCATAGCAGAGGTGTTCCATCCCTCTGATCATCCTGGTGGCCTCCTCTGGACTTTCTCTGACAGGTCTATGTCCTTCCCATGCTCAGAACCCCAGAGGTGGACTCAGAACTCCAGTCTGGGTGTTGAGAACAATACCCTCTAATTTAATGTCGTTTCTAGGACACAAACTGCTGTTTCTAGCATCTGCATTTATTTCTATTAGTGTATGTAGATCTCCTTCTGGTCACAGGTATGTTGATGGGGGTTGAATCTATTACCGTAGTTATCCCAAGGACTGGGTATCATTTGCAAGTTAGTATCTATGAAATATGTTCTTCTTCTTCCCATCACAGAGAATATAAATCTTCTGCATATTCTGCATGCACAGTCTGATTTGTTAACTCTGAGTGCTCATGTTCTCTCCTTTCAAAGACTCTTCTGTCAGTGAAGCAGGGGATCATCCCATAAACAATGTCTAGTATTAATAATTTACTAGTATTTAAGAGGATTTAATGCTTCTTTTCTGTGCAAGATTTTTGCTACTTTCTGAGAAATAATCTGTCAGACTGGATCTTGCCATGAGGATTAATATTTCCCTAAATATCAATATTAAAATGTAAAAAAATAATTCATGCCCAGGTCATATGCATTGACCTTAGTTTAGCTTTTTTTTTCTGCTGCTTAAGCAGTTGAAAATGAACTGAGCTTTCTAATCTAATTCCAGAGAATTTGCATGATAAAAACAGAAGCATATGTGCTGAATAATGAACAATAGTCTCAAACTGTCTATTTCTTGTTTTAAAGACTGACCTTAAAAACTACTTGTTTTTACCTTTTTACTGTAAATTAGAAGCTGTTTCTCCATATTCTCCTAATTAAGGTAAAATAAAATTCATTTTGGACCTGAAAAAAGCTATTTCTTTCCTGCAGTCTGCATTTATAAATTGAATTAGCTCATTTCAGTCAACTGCACCCTCCAATTTAAAACTGTCAGCATAAATCATAATCACAAAAGATATCTCAATAAGCAGGCTCTGGTAATCTAATTCCTAAGGGGACATTTCAGAGTCAGCAGACTTCATTTCACAATCTTTTTTTCTCAAGGAATGATTGAATATAGGCTTCTACAAATGAAACTTTACAAGTGGTAGTCCAAAACTCATTAGAGGAGAAGATTCTTTTCCCATGTATATTTGACCATCCTACATGTGCTTTGAAGTGAGCAGATCAAACTGTGCTCTTGCTGTGCTCCAAATATTGGTTTCAATAGCTAAATGCTCAAACTAGTACAGTTACAGCTCAGAGAGCTTCAGTTGTTGACACCATTGTTGATTTGATCTTTATCTGGTACAGAACGAGGCCTTCATGAAATTAACTTCATATTTTGATGAGAGGATTTGTGTGAGGAGCAGCAGAGGGAGCTGGGGGTGTTTATCCTGGAGAAAAAGAGACTCAGAGGGAGATCTTATCACTCTGCAACTCCCTGAAAGGAGGCTGTAGCATGGTGGAGGTGGGCTCTTCTCCCAGGCAGCAAGAGGCAGGAGAAGAGGAAGTGGCCTTAAGTTGCAACCAGGGAGGTCTAGATTAGGTATTAGCAAAAATTTCATCACTGAATGGGTTCCAAAGCATTGGAATTTTCTGCCCAGAGAAGTAGTAGAGTCACCATCCCTGGAAGTGTTGGAAAAATGTATGGATGTAGCACTGGAAGATATGGTTTTCAGCATCCCAGAATGAACTAGATTAGAAAAGGCCTTTGAGATGACCAAGTCCAACCTATGACCAAACACCTCATCAACTAAACCATGGCACTGAGTGCCACATCCAGTCTTTAAACATGTCCAGAGATGGTGACTCCACCACCTCCCCGGGCAGATGATTCCGGTGCCCAATCTCTCTTTCAGTGAAGAATTTTTTCCTGATGTCTAACATGGTGGTGGTGGTTGGACTTGATGGTCTTAGAGGTCTTTTCCAGCTTTGACATTTATATCATACTATCATTTAACTTGTGTGGGCTCTTCAGATTTTGTGTGTTCCACCTCTGACAGAAAGGCTACAAATCCCTGCAGTCCTCAGGGGCTAAAGCCATCTGTGACAAAAGCAGCTGTTTGAGTGTTCTGCTGTTCCAGGAGACACTTCCATGCTCCAGTGTCTCACTTATGTATTGTCCTGCTTCTTGCCAGAGGAAGTAAATGTAGTCTTCCATCCATTTCAGAAGATGGATGTTTAGAATCCACAACCTGGCAATGTTCAGTCCCCCTTGCCCTGTCTCCAAGCAGAAGCAGGTAAGAATAAAGACATGCTTATGGTCACTTCTTAACCATCCCCCAGTTATAAAAGCATTAAGATTTAGGTTGGAGGATGCCTTCAGGGGTCATCTTGTTCAACCCACTGCTCAAAGTAGAGCCATTCCCAAAACTGGATCAGTTTATTTGGAGCCTTTTCCAGTTGAGATATGAATATTTCCAGAAACATTGATTCCATAACTCTTAGGGGAATCATATACCAGCACTCAGCCACTCATTGTGAAAAACATTGCCTTAAGTTTAGGCTCTGTGATAGAGGTGGCTTAAAATGTGTTTAAATCTCTGATTTAGAGTTATTCAGAAATTTCAGACTCCAGACTAGCAGGAGCTGTAGCCTAGGATTAGGAGTTGTAAATGTTGTGGGACTGTAAATTTACCTAAAAAACTGGACTATGGCCTATCCTAATAAACATTTTGACTGCATTTGTCAAGGGCTATTTCTTCCATTCCAGTCCACTAATTTCTCCCAGCTCCTTTTTTTTTCTTTGTTCTCTGCTGAATTAAATATTTTTGCTGAGCTTGATACCTTCTCCCCCCAAAAAAAGGCTGCAATAGAGGGGTGAGAAACAGAAACTCCCTGCTAAAGAAAGTGCTCAGGCTGCCTGTTGTTTTGGGCTGTGGGAGATCAGTTCCCAGATTTATAAACAAATGATGAGGTAAAAGGCAAAGAAGTGGATGGCTGAGTAGCCATATAATACATGGGCTTGAAAACTGAATTTATAAAAGCTGAAGGTGTGAGAATGCAAGGAGAAAGAAGAAATGAGCCAGGAGACAATGCTGGAAAGAAGATTAAATAGAGAAAAATAAGAGTGTTTGTTCTTGTCATATGGAATATAAGATAGCTGTATACTTGTTTTCATAAGCAGATGGTTTCACTTCTTGTGGCATGTTTTACTGCAAATTGGAAGCACTTCCAAACAGAGTCAGGTAATTTTAAACATAAATACACAGAGTGTAGCATTGAGACTCTTTAAATATGTGACTTTGACATTGGGATTCTGCCACATCTGAGAAATATAAATCTTTATGCAGCATGGCATATTATAATCCAAATAATTTGATGAAAATGGGTTTTGTGGTTTACTCCTTCTGCTTCAGTGTTAAGAAAATTTGATACCAAAGGCATAAGATGATGTTCCTTGTCTTTCTTCCTGGCCAGTTTGTTTACAGCTTTTCACTGCGTCTGTAGCACCACACTTTGTGGTTCCTGTATGGCAAGTCCTTGAAGTTTGCATAGCCAAGCACCTCTGTGCAGCTCGGAGTAGAAATAAAAGACAGACTTTGTTCATGCTAATTTGGATTTAGCAGTCAGCCAGTAATGCCAAGACAGAGAAAAATATTGAAAATTGAGTTGAAAAATAAGGTGTATGATAACCCTGTAAAAATATATAGATGTTTAAACTTTCCATATTCTGACTTAAAAAGCCCCTTTTTTCATAAACTCAGTTCCTTGTTGTATCTCTCAGTCATAGCAAGGGAGAATGGAAAGTAAAGTATGTGAGAAAACTGGGAAGTAAAGAGAAATAGACATAGATTGGGCTTTAAAATTGAAAAAATCCAATTTTAAAGGAAAGAGTAGGAAACAAGAAAACAATAGTGGTAGCATTTTCTAGATGAGATATCATAACATTGATTTTCCATCTAAATAATTTTTAAAAATGTCTTACTGATCATTAATTTTCATGTTTTTCACATGACAGTTAAAAAGTGACAATATTAAAATAACTGTCTGACCTGTTGAGAAATTTCATATTTTTCAATATGGATTTGTTTTTAAATTCTTATATTTGTTAATTCTAGCAGACATTTGGTGAATTTATCATTGGGCACTAAATGATTTCTTAGCCAAATGTTTACTGACTATAAACAAGATTTAAAGAAATTGAATTTTTATTGTTGTTTTTATCAGTGCTTGAGACATTAGAACACCTGTTCATTTATCTTTTTGTATAGTGGAAGAGCATGAATATATAAAATAGAATGAATATATAACATGAGTATATAAAACAGAAGAACAGGTCTTCTGAAGAGGCCTTTTACATTTTTATTATCTTTTTATCATTTTAGAACTTTAATTTTTATCTTCTGTTACAAAAGTCTTATGCATAAATGGAGAAATGCAAGACACTAGGCTTTCCTTTCTGTTTAGGATATGGGGTTTTTTCAGTCCAGAGCAGAGATCAGAGAGGAGAGATGATGGAGAGATCGACCTGAAATAAGAATGTAGCACATAGAACCACATTATGTTCATTGATTTGTGCAGAATCCCGGAGTTATTTATAGTAAAATGTGTAAAGTGGTGGCTGGATGCTTAGTTAAAAATTGGTATCACTTTGAGGAAGATGATAGAGAAGCAGCTTCACTTCTGGCTGGTATTTTTAAGTCTTTGTTTTGTTTTTGGTGCCAGATGATTCAGCAGTGAACAGATAATCAGGTATTATTTCACTTACAAATAACAAAAATTATATTAACTAGAACTAACAAAGACTTGAACTGTTGTGGCTCTGGGGTTTGTGTCTATTGTCAGTTGTGTTGGTTCCATTGGCCATCTTTTCTAAAATTCCAGCATAATAATGACATGTATATTCTTAAAAGATTCTAATTTAAATTATAAATATATTCTATAGTTATAATTATAAATTACTCCCTTTTCCTATTCCAAAATTTTTTACCGATCATTTCTATTTAAAATTGTTAGCCATATTTTAATTTGCTGTCCAAAAATATTGCTGTATTACTGAAGCAGAGAGATATACCTTCTATTACTATGTGTATATAATTAAACAAGATAGACAAAAAACATCACCATCATTTTGGGTCAGTTTTCTTCTGTGACTTACTGCACCCTTCTGGATTACTGTACATTGATTTATTTGCAATTGCCTACACACTTTACCCACCCATAAGATTTGACAGAGCCTTGCATATATACAGCAGCTAAAACATTTGGAGGAACTCTGCAGACATTATTAAACATTTCAATATGCAGGTTAATAAAAAGGCCTTCCTTTCTGCAGTCTAGGACGAGTTTCACGTGCAGCTTAAGGCAGTGTAGTTCTCATCTTCTGCAACAGTGCACACACTGCCGTGTTTGCATATCCATTTCCTTGTGGACTTCCATCACAGAGCTCTGCTATCTCAGTTTAAACAGCTTCCAAGTTACTGATGCCTGGCATGGGCTTTACATAAGCTTGCACATATTCTGTTTCTAAGACAAATGGAATATATTTGAGATCTGCCATGTCAGCTGTGTAAAATAGTCTCCATTTGTACACAAATGTGTGCATCACAATGTCATCCTTGAAGCTCAGGGGGTCTGCAAGAGGATGGCAAAGTGTGTTTTGCTTTGAGAACATCAGTGTTAGGCAGTAACTGGGGAAGCCTCACCTCCCATGAGTGCCTACAAGAGCTGCTGTAGATGGATGGCCCACTATTAGCTGATTTGAGCTGATGACCTTGACATAAAATCCTTTATATGTGAAAATGAATATCCAGGTTTAACTGGCTCCTGACACATCTGCTCTTTATTGCCTGTGCTTTTGCACTGCTGAGAAGATGCTGAGGTCATTCACAAGTCATTAAGTCCTGGGCTGGTGACACAGCTCCTGTGCACTTTTGCAGAGCTCTTACCTCTTTCAGTAGTTGCAGACTTTGTCACACACTCTGCACATCCGCGGGTGCCAGCAGGACAGCTCAGTGTGCCTGGTGACTGCCTGACCAGAGACCAACCCTGCAGGATCAGGTGTGCTGTGGCACCTTCCCCTCCACATGCCAGTTCCTACCTCACTTTGAAATTAAGAGTATTGCCTTCATACCTCACTCATGGGTAGATGAGCTGTTCTACATTTATATGTGGTGTTTGCGGTTTTACAGGATTTCTGCTATGGTAATGTCTTGCCATCTTTATCAAATGCAGCTAATTGCCTTTGTACCTCTGTTAGTTCAGTGGCTCAGAAGAAAGACTTCATCCCCTCCATACCTTCACCAGTGGTATCAACAATTAAATTTCTTTGGGTTTGTCAGACTATCTGGGTAAAGAAACTTTCAAGGTAATGCTCAACTGATTCAAGATTAAGTGCAATTTGATAGCTGTTTCCTGAGTATGAAGTAGGCAGAAAAGCAAAGTGCTCTTGAGACAAAGCAAGTGGGATGTGACAATCTGAAGGGAAGAATTCAGTTGTATGCTGTGGTTCAACATATAAAGTGCATGGCTTGATGGTCCTGATTTCCCAAAGAGCCTTCTGTTAGGTCTAATTCTGGGTTTGTTTGCTTTTGTTAAGGACATCAAGCCTTTTCTGTGTCCAAGGAAGAAACATGGAGGAATCCCACTATTTATCACATTTTCTCATGTGCTTTCCTCTATGGACTAACAGCTACACTCAGGCTGATAAATGAAATGATAGAGGGGCTGCTTGCTGGCCTGAGGCCAACTGGCATGGCCCAGATTTATCCCTCCATCTGGATTCTCTGACACCCCCAGAACAGCATGACTGCACAAAAACTGTCTATTGGGGCTCAGCCAACGCCTGAACTATATGCAGGTACTGGGGGAAAGCCTGTGCTGAGATTATGACACAGAGCTCACTAAACATCAAAAAGTAAAAACAATTGTATGCCATTGCTTCAGCCTGTGCTCTCAGCCTTTCATTTCCTCAGATAGATATGGCTAATTTGGATGATTATTCCCATTTCATCCCAAATACTTCCTTTTCATTTTAAGATGTTACATAAAAATTATAATGACTCAGTCTTAGTTTAAGGATTAAATACTTTAAAAGATTATTTTTTTACCAGAATTTGTCTTCCTCCCTTGTATTTTATGAAAAAATGTGCAATTCTTCCACCAAAAAAAGCTTGAACCTGCTACCATTATTTCTGCAGAAATAATGAATAATGAAATAAAACACTGTATGACAGTTATCTTTGCCAATTAGTCCACCTGAGTGAATTCAGCTAACAAGTGCATTTAAGCTCAGTGAGACTGCCTTCATCACTCTCTCAGGGAAGAGGAAAGCTACGTTGGTTTCTGAATTAGACATTGGAAAAAAGCCAAAATATCTAACTCTGTTGCCTAGCTGTCTGTGATTGAAAGCCAGTCCTGCAGAGGCTGGTGCAACAAGAGTGCCTGTGACTGGGAGTTGTGTGTCTGTCTGAACAAAGAAATGGAAAGCAATGAAAGAATCACTAATTAGCTTTTATGCATGTTTCTGATTTTTAAATTACCTCTTGAGGAAGAAAAGAAAATCTTTCCCTAGATTACAACTAAGCTGAAGAATAAGTAAGTCTCATTTCAAATGTAAAGGAATTTGTAGAATTTCTGTTGATTTTGCATAGGGAGAAAGTTAATATGTGTGTGGTGAGGAAATATCAATCCTATGTCTCTGCCTGCACATGGGTTTAAGCAGAAACATTTTAAGTGTGACTAGCTAAGCAGTGGCTTGTATGATACAGCATGTAGAATATGTCTCAGGTTTTCTCCAGTATGCCAGGCAGAATATGAATGCAGAATGTAATACATCTCCATTGATATTTACAGCTGCAAGACATGACTAAAGGGGAAATAAAGAAAAAAATACTCTGTGCTTTTAATGTTATTTTCTACATGCCTACCCATCTTTGAGCTTAAATATTAATAAAGCCATTTTACATGAGTAAATTATTAAAGCTTTCAGACCTAGTCAGAACAAAGACATGTCAGGGGGAGATTTTGATTTGAAGCTTTTGAATGTAACACTCAGGTTTCATTCTGTGTCATTAGTCAATTTTATCATAGCTTCTCTGTCAGAAAATTCAGCAGTGTTACTTATCTCCCATAAAACAGATTTTGGTACCATTCCTTGGCTGAGGCTTCTTTGAAAGAGAAATTATTTTCCAGAAAGGGAAGCTATGCAGTGCTAGTATCCAGTATGTGCAGTAGCTCCCCATCAGACTCTGCCTGGCTCCATGGCAGCAAACCAAGCACAACAGGGACAGTGTGAGCACCCTGTCTGATCATATTGATGAACTTTCTTCACGATCCCTAGTATGTTCTTGGCTTTGTTTTGAAGCAGAACTATTCCAAATAATGGGTGGCCATGATTTAGCAGTTTCCAGAGGTGAGGGGTGATTCCCAGTGCCAGTCTGTGTGTGCCCCTCATTGGGTGGGAACAAGTTCACGTCTGCCCTTGCATCCTCAGGGCTTAAGAATGGAGGCTTATTTTTTTTTATTTTCTTGTGTACATACATCTTGTTACATCATGTCTACTACCTTTCTTCAATTTTAAAGAAAAAAATTCATAAAAGCACTTAAAGGCATCAGGTGCATTTGCAGGAGACAGTAGAGCAGTAAAGCTGACATTCCAAATTTCTGAAAAAGCATTGTTAGGTGAAGACAAGCCCTTATGAGGTAAAAGTCAGGAACAATTTTCTTAGTGTAAAAAGGTTATTTATTTAGAGAGTTAAAAAGAACAATTCTTATTTGAGATGTTTTGATAAGAAGGTCCAATGAGCAGTGATAACCCATAAGCACTTCCTTTTCCAGGCAGCACATTTCACTACTTAATTTGGATTTTTTTTTTTTTGTTTAAATTTTCTTGTTTTTTTTTTTTTTTTTAACTTGGTAACTTGGTCAGTCACTGTTTTGATTGTGCAGATACATTTCTGTTGAGTTTCCATTTCTGGAATAATTAAGTAGAAACGCTATTTCCTGTGAACACAAATCTGATGTGCACACTTCTGCTCATGATATCCTGAAAACGTTTGTGAGCTGTGGGTTGATTTTCTAACCCTCTGTCTTGCATTGCTGAATCTTGTACTCACAAAAAGGATCTGCTGAATGTCTTGTCTTGCTGTGCTAACTCACTGCTGTGTCATCCCAGGGTTACCTCTTGTCTGCAGAACCCTGCTCCTGGTATTTCCCACAGCTCATGTTAACTCACAGAAGGAGCAGATTGAATTTAGTTTGAAGATTTTGAGCTGACAAGTCCTCAGGTGTCCAAGCCATTTTTTTCCCTCTCTCTGTGTTTCCTGATACTGAAGGTGAAATCTAGGGCAAGGGAAATTCACTGCCAGGTTGTAATATTTTTACTTTTTCACTGTCTTCAAGTTTTGTGCCAGGAAGACTTTTCCTATTAAATGACACTTAGTGATTTAGGTAGAAAAGCTAAGGATGGTTCAGAAAAATATTAAACTATCCATGTCCATTATAAGAATATTCTAAAGGTGGCATCGTCTTAAGATATTTTATTACAGGATTCACTCTCTCCAAGTTGTCTTTTTAGTTATTGAGGGCAAGATGTTCTGATTTAGACTTTCAGCAGGAAAAGAATTCATAAAATCATAAAAATAATGTGAAGGCTGTGGACAGGAGAAAAAATAACTGCCAAAGAATCTTGTCTGCTGCAGAAGTGCAGCATGGATTGATTACAGAATCTTGATTATAGAATCACAGATTAAACTAAGGGACCCACAAGGATCATCAAAGTCTAAGTTCTGACCATCACTTGAACCCTTCTTAAACTCTTGTCAGGCCTGGTGCTGTGAGCACTTCCCTGGGCAGCCTGTTCCAGTGCCCAACCCCCCTTTGGGTGAAGAATCTCTTCCTGATATTTAATCTAAACCTCCCCTGACACAGCTTCAGGCCATTCCCTCAGTCCTGTCCCTGCCCCCAGAGAGCAGAGATCAGTGCCTGCCCCTCCTCTCCCCTCCCAGTGGAGCTGTCACTGCAGTGAGCTCTCCCCTCAGTCTCCTCCAGCTGAACAGACCCAGTGCCCTCAGCCACTGCTCACACCTGAGGCTTCCCCTCAGGGCCCTTCACCATCTTTGTTGCCCTCCCTTGGACACTCTGCAATAGTTTAAAGCCTTTCTTACATTGTGACACCCAAAACTGCCCCAGCACTGGAGGTGAGGCTGCCCCAGAGCAGAGCAGAGCAGGACAATCCCTGCCTTGCCTGGCTGTGATGCTGTGCCTGATGTCCCCAGGACAGGGCTGTCCCTCCTGGCTCAGGTCTCCTGCTGGCTCAGGTTCAGTTCTGCATCCACCAGGACCCCCAGGTCCCTTTCTGTGAGGCTGCTCTCCAGCACAGGCAGTAGAGAATTCACATATGAGGCAACCCTTTAAAGTACTCCCAGTTTTTAGAAAAGATACAATCAGTCAACAAGAGGCATGAATCCAGATAAACTAAGTTTAATTGGCACCTGTGTGATCATGGAACTATTTGTTTTATTAAGAAAAGTCTGTGATTGAGATGAACTGAAAAGGAAGTGCTGAAAATTAAACATCATGATTTAAAATGTGTTTATTCAGTCCTAACAGCATGTTTGGATTAGAAAAACATATGATTTTATGAATGTGACATTTAGTTTAACAGGTTTTTTCCCCTGAGTTTTTCCTGTATTCCACTGCATTTCCTGTGTAACCCAGAATTGCAAGTGGAGGGCTATGAGCCACCATGGTCCTGACATGTTCCTATGCTCCTGACTATCATAAACTGGACACTAAGCCCATCATTTCTGAAATGTAAAGATACAGAATGGGAGCTTAAGGTGTAATTTATCATATTGACCCTAAAAAAATAATTAATCCCCTGGAAAATTCTTTCATTTGAGTATTTTTAAAGCATTATCTGTGGTAATTTCAGAAGTGTTCTCATAGACAATGTCTCAAAGTTTTATGAAATGCCAGAAGACTGAAACCAGACAAATAATAGTGTGCAAATTTGAAGAAGTAGGAAAGGGAAAAGGAAAAGGGGATTATAAAACTGACACTTACCTTCAATTTCCACAATAATTCTGGAAGGTAAGAGGCCTTTCTACAGAAATAAATAGTAGATATGATACATCTTTGCTTCAGAAAAGCTTTTGGCACCGTTTCACCCATCTTACTTAAAAGAAAAGCTGTTGAGATGCTCTCAAGGAAAGTACTATAGCATGGGTGAAAAGATGGTTGTACAAATATATGGTGAGAGAAATTTCATGGTAGGTTTTTTTGTTTGCTTTTTTTTTAAATGGAAATATAAGACCTCTAGATCTTGCATTATTAAGTACTTCTATTAACCACTTCAATTATTGCTATTTCAGACTACCTGAAACTGAGAGATAATGAAATTATTTTGAAGTACAGATTAGAATTTAAACAGCTCATAAGAAGTTGAAGATATGATATGAAAATAAGACAAAGCTCTTCAAGACAACACAAGGTTCTGTAAATTAATGGGAACAATTATAAGTACAGATATGGATCTGTAAAGAGATATAACTGCACTGTCTGTTACTCAAAAGTCTTTCCCAGGAATGGTTCTCATTCTGGACTTCAGGAAAGACACAGACCAACAGGAGTGGTTAAAGGCAATCTGACTTGTACAGGAATGACTGAGGCTGTGCATGGGGATGCAGTTACTGCTCACAGATATGCAGTTTTGTTGTAAAGAAGGGAGGTGACCTTTTCTACAGGTTCAGTGTAGATAAGACAAGAAATAATCTATTTGAGTTGCAGCAAGAAAAAATCAGTTTACATATTTGGGAAAATATTTGAACTGTAACCATAATGTAATGCTGGAATAAATCTCCTGGGAACTTTGGAGATTTCCTGCCACTGAATAACTTTAACAAAAGAACACATTTGAGAGTTGTCAGCTTAGATAAGTTTTTCAGGTCCATTTTTGCACCATTTTAACTAAAGTCTGTGAATTTGGTGGATTGTGTTTTCTGTGGGAAGCATAACTTGAGATGTGCTGAGTATGTGTGAATCGCTTGGCTTCATTACTGACTGAACATAACTTTCAGCACTGGCCAATTTTCACTCCTTATTTCCACAGAAAAGACTAGGTAGCAATAGCTGTGGATATGTGCTTTCTTGAGAAATGCTTGATCCTTTTTTAAATCTATTGCTTTTATGAGTAATATTGAAAAAAATTTACAGAGTGGTTATGAAATCCTGTGTGACAGTTCCTAGTTGGAATATGTTTCCTGGTCCAAGCCAATAATTTACATTAGTTGAATAACAAGCTGGGTTTTAGAAATGCTCATTTGTTGCTTACAAGGTAGCAGGTGACTTGCTACCAGACATTTTTAGCACTTTAAATTTTAGGATCACTGCTTATATCCTACTCTTTCCTAATACAGTATTTTTTATAAGCTTCTTGTAGTCTGGAAATAACCTATGGTTCAATTTTATTTTCAAGGAGAGTTTTTCTCAGTATTTTTTTGACCTAAGAATTTTTTTGCTGCTTCACTAGCAGGGAGTAAATAAAATGAAATATGAAGAATACAAGATGAAAAAAAATACAGAAATCCAGCTAATTTTTTTTTATTTTAATTATGTATGGCACATATTTTGGGGAGTAAGCAGGATCTATTAAAAATATCAAAACACATTTCTTTAAGATATTTCACAAGTGCTCATTTGCTCACTGATAAATCCTTATTAGCCCTTCATACTGATCCTCAGCAGGCCTACAGACCTTGGGTCCAGCATAGGATCCTGCTCTTACCCATTGCATCTGAGATGGTGAATAACAACTATTATCCCTATTTGAATTAAATATAGGTTACAAAAGGATATTGGTGAAGGGGTGTTTGCTTTTTTGTGTGTGTGTAAAAAACAAAAAAAAAGAACAACAAAACAAAACAACAACAACCAAAAAACCAAAGCAAAACTGGAAAAAAAACCTGGTATGCTTTTAGTATGTTTTTATTTTTCCTATGTGTTTTGTAATGAAGAAAGATGTTGATCCACCTTGGATGAAGGCTTGCATTCCTGATTGTCTTGTATGCCTTTATGTATTCTTAACATGTTGATAAATCTTTTCTAGATGGTGATCAGATGTTTTCTTGTCTATCTGTGAATGATACAGCTGCTCAGCACCTCATCACATGTAATGCAATCCATCATTTTGTAAGGCAGACAACCTGAGTTTTAGAGTAAAATTAAAGTCTGTTTTGAAGCTTTAGAGCATAAACAAGGAAAATTTCTACTTTCATCTACCTATTTTTAATTTAATAATTTACATTTGATTTCTGTGCATTTTTATTAATATTTCTTGTATATATTTTGGTACCTTTCTAGAAGCTGATGTCTGCTAAGAGATTTTTGAACTTCTGACATTTGGAAGGGAGAAAACTCTCAAGCTTTATTCTGTAGTTTCTTTCATATATATTTTCATTGCCTTGCAGTCATTCAACCTTTAGAAATTGGCTTTTCCATCCTCATTTGCATTTTCTAGAAAAGGTTTAGCAGTTTAATGGAACAATAGTGAAGAAAGACAACATTTACAGGCTTGAAACAGACCGTTTCAAAAGCAGTAGTAAAAAATTTATTGCACTGGAACTTTGTCAGAACAGTTGTCATGGGACTGAGGTTTGAGTGGACAAAGTGAAAAAAGTTGAATCTGTTTCTGAAGTTCATATACAGCTCCAGCTTCTCTTGCAGGAGTTCTCTGAGAATGATGTTCAGCACCACAGCAGAAACTCCTTGAAAATGGGTTGGGTTTTATTACTTGTACCTGGAACCAGAACCACAGCCTGTCTTTAAGAACTTCCTTGCCACAGACAGAAGACATACAAATTATAAAAACAAGTAGTCAAAAATTAGAAAATGGACATATCTATTTGTCCCTTTCCCAGTTTCAATTCAGAAGCTGTGTGGGTATACAGTGTGTAAACTCTGCATATACACTCACCAGTCTTTTTTCCCTAACAAAATATCTGCCTCAGTGAACAGAATAGAAATGTAAAGGGAAAGAACTGAGATTGTGCAGGTTAACACAAATCTGACATTTCTTTTTAGTCACCTGAGAACATGAACAACTATTTTTCATTCACATTAGTTTTAGCTATGTATAGGGAAAAGAATGACTGTATACAGGAAGAAATCTGTGCAGAGAGCACAATAATTTACCAGGAATTTATGGGCTACTTTGATAGCTGCTGTAGACTTCTCTGGGACTTCCTGTGTTCCCCAAAGTGAAACATACTTTTCTTTCCTTTTTCTTTGCCCTATTACTAAAGAAGAGAACTGCATAGTGCACTTGGGATGTAGGAGGTCTCCACCCTACTTATGTTTTATGGCTCTTTGCCTTTAGCTTGGACAGCTTTGGGGCTTGATTTTTTTTTTTTTTCTGTTTTATGTACAATGTAAAAGAACAGCATAAAGAAGAAATTGGGGAATATGTGTGAATCATGACATAAATATTTATATATGTAATAAACACTCTGGTTTTGGGTTTGATGCATCTCAAATGAATAAAATCAAACACAGTAAGCTACTGATGGGAGAGGAACTGTTTAAAGTTTAGAATAGCATGAGATATGCTCTTGGATGATACAGAATTACACGTGATTTTTCACATATTTTCTACGTATTGTGAGTAACAAGTCCATTAGGGAATGAACGGAGGCTCCAACTCTATTCACATAAGTAATCTGATGTTTTAAATAAAGGTTTTTAGTTGCTTTTTAGATTGTCCAGTGTCATGACAACCAGCTCTGAAACAGATTTCATAGAGAAAGAGTTTATGTCTCATTAATCTCTTGATAGTATAGCTGTCCTGGCACAATGGGAGTTTTGTTCAGTTTTTATAATCATTAATTTTTATGAAAGTAGTTGGTTAGCTTTATCCCCGCCTTTTATTTTCTTGTTCTTTTTTTTTGGTTGGTTTCTGTTTGTTTGCTTTTGTTTTTTGATGTTGTTTTTTTTCTTTGTATTGTTCTGTTTGTATTTCCCCTATGCATAGTTGGGGATATATAACTGGGTACAGAAGGGACAGTTATTAATTTATTTACAAAGAAATTAATTTGACATGAAGTGCCTTTGTTTAGAAAGGCATGATTGTATTGCCTTGCATGCTGTGGGGTTTGTGCTTTGAAAATTTATTCCTTTGACAAGATTTAATTAAAGTTAATTCTATCTATAGTCGAATGTTTTACATTTTACAGAGTATGATTACTAGTGGCTGCAAGTTTTCTCATGTAATTGCCTTGATGGTCTTATAAACAAGAGGCCATTACTTCCCATTAAAAGGAGGAGGAGGAGGAGAAGATAAAGATCTGATTATATGACAGAGAGGAAGCTTTATGTCTTGAAAACATTATCTTAGTACCTAACAAACTTTGGAAAGTAAGTGCAAGAAATCCTATTTGTTGCTGGAGCAGAGAAAGCCAGTAGGATGCACCAAGAGGGACATGACCAGCAGAGATGAAGGCATTATCCCACTCTGCTCAGTGCTTGTCAGGCCACACCTGGAGCACTGTGCCCAGTTTTGGTCCCTCCTATATAAAAATGATGTGAACAGAATACAGAGGGTCCAGAGATGATCCAGGGACTGGGAAGCCTGATGTGTGAGGAAAGGCTTAGAGATCTGAGTGTGCTCACCCCTGAAGGGTGAAAACTTAGAGGAGGCTTGGCACTATGTTCCAGGATTTAAAAGGTGGCTCCGAAGAAGACGAAGATTTCCTTTTTAGAAGGAGTCACATGGAATAGATATGGGGTAATGGGTTGGCCTGGTTTGGAGGACAGGTGTCTGCTAAGAAAGGCAGAAGACTCTCTTTGAAACGGAGAATGTAAACCTCCTCCTTCCGAATTATGATAATTTTGAAATTAAGGGACTCTCAGGCAAAGATATGAGAATTGGGAATAACAGTTCTTTACTAGGAAAATTAAAATAGAAATAGAGTATTAGAAAGAACAATCCCAAAACACTGACGGAGTCAGAATACAACCTGACACCCTGTCAGTCAGGGTGTTGGCAGCAGTCCCATTAAATGGTGGCTGCACCCTCCTGCAGTGGCAGATGTGGTTCAGTTGGAGCAGTGCTCCTGTAGAAGGATGCAGCGTTCCTCCAAAGGTCCAGTGATGATGTGGAAAGATCCAATTTTCCTCTGTAATCCAGTGGAAAAACAGTATCTTGCTGTCCAAAATCTCATTTTTTCTATAGGTAGGAAAGGCTTGGCTCCTCCCCCTGGCTGGAGCATCTCCCAGTGGGATGATGTAATTTTATCAGTCATGCACTGGAACTCATTGGCCCACCAGCAGATGATATCTTCCTGGAGGGAGGATGGGTTGTGGAAAAGATAAAGAACACTGCCTCACCTGGTTTTAAAGATGGCCCATTAACAGATAGTATGTGCCACGGAGATAAGGAATCACTACCCCACCTGGTTTTAACAGACCGTGACAGAATACACATTTCTGCTCACATCCTATATTGCAACCCAAGACATGGGTACAAGGTAATTTTGCAGAGATTCTGATTGGACACACGGGGAAAAATTTTCACGATGAGAACAATCAGCCCTTGTAATAATCTCTCCAGGGAAGTGGTGGATTCCCTCATACTGGATGCCTTCAAGATTTAGCTGGACAGAGTGCTGAGCCACCTTGTCTACACCAATATTTTACTATGTTGTTACCAAGAAAGCTTGGACCAGACGGTTCTTGAGGATCCATTCCAACCTAGTATTCTGTGATTCTATTAATAAATCATTTGAATGAATATTAAATCAACACTTTGTTTGATACTTTTATATTTTTTGAAATGAAAATATATAGATATATATTTTAATGAGTGTCAGCTGTTAAAAGTGTAGTATCTTTGAAATATCTGTGAATATTTACCCAGTGATATTTCTAAATATCCACTCTACTTTGCTTAGGATGACACCAGATTATGACTTCATAACAGAATTTAAACATTATTTTTCCTATATTATGGTGCAGTAAAAGGTTGCTGATTATATTCAGGGCTAAGTGAATAATTTGTGATGAAAGTTAATGAATCTTTCCAACAGGGCATCTTCAGCCGTAACTTAACATCTCTCAGAGCCACTGTTCTCAAATGTCATTTTTGGGCTTTCTTGTTTTTACCTGGGTCATCCTCACCACCTCTGCTGCTTCTCCCTGGACCTCCAGCATTGCTGGGGGCTGACATCCAGCCTCCTCTGGAGTGATGGCAATGCTCCCTGCTCCCTCACAGAACTGACCTCTGGCACAGCTGGCTGTGCCCTCAGTGTAGTACAGTCCCCTGAGAATTCTCACAGTCCACCTCCCAGTGTTTCCTCTTGGTTATTTTCCATTCTCCCACTCAAACTTCATCCATAGCACATTCAGTCTAGGTTTGGGGAGGATGAACACTTTTCTTCAAGGATTCTATATGTACAACTCCTCTGCAGCCCTGTTTCCAGCAATTTCCCTGACTCCTGCAGCTTCTTGCAGCCTTGCACCAGAACTGTTCTCTCCTAGTCAGGAAACTTGAAACTGGTTACACCAGAAAAAGAGAAATAACATTTTTGATGTCTTCTCATCTTACTGTGGCAGGTGAGATGGAGGAATTGGTGATTAATTGGAGCTGCTTTAGTTCCTATTCACATCCTGTTCCCAAGGGTCTATTGTCTTTAGTTAAATAATGGGCTCTTCCTATGGAAGTCACAGTAGAAAGTCACAAGTAAAAACTTCCAACAAACAGAGTGATCCAGTGAGAGAGAGTTGAAATAGAAAAGAGCATTGATGAATGTTGGATGGAGCATTCTTGGGATTTCTTACAATTTGGAGAGGAATCGTCCCAATCCAAGAACTTAGAGCATCTTTTCATGAGAGATGAAAAGCCAGATGTCATAGCTTAAGACAATCAGAAGGACTGTTTGAACTATCATTTTTGGGCATACTACATTCGCTTTCCTATGTTTTGAAAAATAAGAAATCTAGAGTTTGACATGAACATTTGAAATAATTATCTGTGTAATGAGCATGTAAGGCTGAACAAGGCAACATGATGTTTATCAGTCTCCAGTATTAAGAGAAAGTCTATGACAAAATGAAAGCATCTCAGCAAAGTAAAATCTAGAAAGATTTTTTTAAAATTCCATTAATGACTAAGCAAATTCAAACTTTCTTGTTAGTGGAAAAAATCCCAAATTAAAGATAACTCCAATTTTAAAAAATGCCATCAATATTTATCAGCATTAAAAATCCTTGCTTTGATAAGTTATATGCATATAATAAAGGGTGTTTCTGATCTGTTGATATTTGTTCATATCAAAATACATCTTATTAAATGTATCTACAGAGATTACAGAAATATCAAGAATATTTTTTGTGGATGTCACAGTCTAACATTCCATTTCACATTTCTAAATCGCAAAAACACTCGAGAAAATAATAGGGGTTATTTTTCTTCCCTTTATACCTTCTGAAAATAAACTTCAGTGAATCCTACACAGATTTCACAAACTATCAAGGCAAAGCTAAGGTGAGAATCCAGCTTTCCCCTTCAGTGATCTATTCTTCAGCCATGGCTCCGTGTTTTCAAAGGCATGGGCACTGGACAAATAGCATGAAATCTTATATTCCTTGCAAAGCCAATGTCTGTACTGAAACAAGTAAGGCAGAGGAAGAAGGGAGAAATGGAGGCTTGTAGTGGAACAGAAATTGTAGGATAGAAGCTATTCATTTTAATTTGAAGTTATTTCCTTGTTTAAAGGTCAAAGGCTGTAAAGTGTTAACAGGTAATTGTTAAAAAGAAGAATTTCTGAGTATCCTGTATAATTTGAAGGACAAATTAATGCCCACGCAGACACCAAACCATAACTCCTCTCCTCAACATCAACTTATATGAATTAATCAGGATGTAATGAAAGAAATAACAATGAAATTGTACTTAATCTATAGCTGAAGTGAAGGTGACCTTTCCTGTTAGCATGATTATTTTGAAGGACAGTTTGCTGCATCTGAGAAAAGGTTCACATCCATTAGTTCTCAGAAAAATAGGCTCATCAAAGAATGATATGTAAGTTTTTCTATGACACTGTCTGAACTGAAAGTGTAGTAAAAATATTTTTTAATTATCTTAAGCTTTGTATCTTGCATTGTCCATATTCAAAACCGAGAACTGTATATATTCAATTATACTTGAAGAAGTTGTAATTATTCATGTATTTGAATATTTGAAGAAAATTTACTGTCGTTTGACACTGAGAAACAAGAGACTTGATTTGTCAAAACTATGGCTAAGTTTTAGTAAGAACATGGATCTTTAGATTTGATACCAGTGCAGCCAGAAGGAAAGCAAAGAAGTGTAATACATTTTCATACTAAAAAATAAGGTTGGAGAGGCGACTGTCCTTTGACAAATGTCTCTGCCTTAAAATATACAAAGCCATCTAAATCTGTTTTTCACCCAGCATTTCTATTATTGCTCATACCTAATTATAACATGTATTTCCCTTTAATCAGTTTTATTTTCTCATGTTTATAGATGTGCTTTTCAGGCATGCTTATTGAAATACACACAAAGCATCTTCCTATAAAAATATTTAATGATACAAATGTGTCGAGATTTCAGGCAAAAATAGTTGTAGCTTTCTAAATGGTACTTTCATTTTTAATAGTAGATGTCAGAAACAGAAAGCAGTCTCTTATTCCTTAAATTTAAGTTATAAAAAAAGTACATTAAAGTAAAATAAATTTCTAGAGAGATTTGCCCTATGTCCATTTATAGATTAAAATCTGATGACAATAGTGACAAACAATAAATTTTTAAAATTTTTGCTTGTATTTCTTGGGGTCATCTCAGAGCAAAAGCAGAGTAGGAAGACCATAATCTTATTAACAAAGGAAGTAATCATTAGATATCAAACCAAGAGCATCATTATAAGATTTAGCACTGGATAAGATGTTGCTGAGGTAATTGATGCTAAATATTAATACAGTGAAATTAGAGCTCTATTTTATGTCCTTTATTTTGTTATTAAAGCCATATCTATACCATTAAGCTGAACAAGCCCAGGACATTGCCCCAGCATTAGCATGGGATTATTCATAGTCTTTAATCATTAGTGCATTCCTTGGCACATTTTTTGGTTTTGCTGCTTAGCACTAGCCCAAATAATGCTAGGTTTTGACTTAATAAAAGTCATAGACCTATAAAATAGAATAGATGAAATCACCTTATTTTAGGAAGAACAGAGTTGATCTGCACAGAATGAAGTAAACTGCACTGCTTGGTCTCAGGATGAGCAGACCACTACACAGAACCTCCTGCATTTCATTTTGTGCCTGTTGCCTCTGTTCTTGTCTCTGGGCACCACGGGAAGAGCCTGGCTCTGCCTTTGCATCCCCCTCCAAGTATGTACACACATTGATAGATCTCCCCTGAGCCTTCTTCAGGCTGCACAAACAGCCCAAGCTCTCAGCCTTTCTTCATAGGGGAGATGCTGCAGAACAATCACTTTAGCAGCCCTTCACTGGGCTCTCCCAGTGTGTCCATTTCTCTCTTGTGCTGGGAGCCCACAGCTGAACACAGTATTCCAGGTCTGACATCATCACTGCTGAGTGGACTGTTCTTTCTCACTCTGAGCTCCAATCTCTACATAAATGCTCTCACAAAATCCCAGTTTTATAGTCTTGAAATGTATTTCTTTGCCCCTCTGTTGTGAAGGAGTGTATGGTACATTTTGACATTTATCCAATTCAGGATTCATCCAAAAGACAGAAAGTTTGTATTTTCTGTGGGACAGTTCTGGTCCTGGGCTCTGCCACTGTCACAACTGTTTCATTGGTGCAACACTGACATCTCAGACACTGCTGGGGATAACTTTTAGGCTGTTTTCTCTCAGCACTGTAATCCACACCTGGATTGAACAGTTTGGTTTCCTGAACAACAGATACGAGGAAAATTTACTTTTCAACGGGATTCCATGAAAAGCGGCAGAGTGAGCAGGCAGCCTGCTGAGGATGAAAATGACTCCCAAGTCTCACTCCTTTTTGCATTGAAATGCTTCCCTAATTTCTTATTTCCAGCTTCTTTTTAGTCATGAGGTGCTGCCTGCTGTCCTCTTATTGAAAATATTTCAGAGAATCAACCTGTGCCAAAAAAGCAATTAAGAATATGCATTTTTTGGAGGGCAATGGTATTGTACTGCCTGGTTTTCGTGTATGCAAGCAGATGGAAGACATTCCTGGTCTTGCTGAAGGAGCAGGAGCAGTGTGAGTGGCACAACAAGCAGGGACCTTGTCCATGTTGGTATTGGCAGCTTGTTTAAATCAGTCCTGGCTCTGCATGGTCTTCATGGGAGCCACCTCAAAATTACATGTCTGTCTAAACTTGTCCAGATGGAACAGCTCTGTGCTGAGGAGAAAAATCACCTCTGGAGAGCAATCATGTCTCCAGTGAAAAGGAAATGTAGATGACTAGTTTAATTTAGACCTTAATTAACAATCTTGCCAGGTTCTGTTTCCCACCAGGAAAAGCACCAGATACATTTACAGTCCAGTTTAGTCAAACACAGCACATATTTAAAGTGATTTTTATTCAGACTCTTAAGCACATGCGTGAGTCACACAATATAATGAATTCTATAAAAGTATTTGAAGCTAAGCAAATGTTTAAAGATGGTTTTGAAGAGAAGCTTAGGCAGGAACCATATGAGATTCAGCTCACTGCTTTTCTAGCCTTGTATAAAAAAAAATGGGTTGAATACACATAACATTTTTTCAGGGGACTTGATATAATTCATCTATCATTACACAGTGTGCTGGGTTTCAGGTTTTCAAGGACAAATTTTATTTTTTATGCTTGTTTATTTTTGCCTACAATTTAATCAATAACAGCTGTTAACTACCTATTCAAATTCCTCTCCATACATGTATTCAGACTTCAACAGTGTACTGCTTCATGTTCTCATTTTAAGTCACTTCAAAAAGTTTCAAATCAGGAACTCTTGGTTTTTAACTTTTTTTCCATTGACCAATAGTTTATCTGAAAATGCAGTCATCTTGAAATTAGATGCTGAATAAGGTAACCTTGTTCCTCCTGATTCTGCCTTTTCCTCACATTAGATGTTGCCAGGAATTATTTGACATGTAGTTATATATAATTACATGTAGTTATATACTATTATCCTCACAACCCATCTTCCTCCTTGCTACTCAAGTGAATCAACTTACCAATATATTTCTATAAATGAAGATTCAGAATTACTTAGCTCAAGACTCTTTTCAGGTGCCAAACTTACCTAATGAATCAATAATTTAGTTTTCTTTATATTATAATAGTTTGGTCTATTTTTGAGTAGGAGATTAAAGGAAAATTTTTTTTTTGGCTGCCAGGGATATTTTTGCTATCAGTATAGAAGCCTAATCAAAACTAACAAAGTTCTACACTTACTTGGCTTAGATCTGAACCAAGGAAATTATTTCCTGACTCCTGAGCTCAGTCTGCCCTATTTAGAAAATGTCAAAATTTCCAGAAGATATGCTATGAATCTTTGATAATTTTGAACAAAAATGTTTGCTTGCACTTAGCAATGTTTCCAATTTTATCAGTCTGAAACAGACCTCTTAAATTACAGCAACAGATAGAAAACTGTGGAAAATGTAATTTTGTTTTGTTTTTTAAAGAAAATGCATTCATCAATCTAAGTGTGTAAAACTTCAACGTTTGTAAACCCTTAGTTTTCACAATTTACGAAAACCTAAATGCAAAGATGATGTTATCACAGTAAATCACTGTGTTTTCCAGTTTTCTTACAGGCAACAGTGGTGTGACACCCTGAAATAAAATGGGATGGTAGTGGTAAGGATTGTAAATCTGTGCCTGTGGTGAATGCAGCAAGTTTAGCCCAGGAAGGAGACATGACTCCATCCTATGGCAGACATTCCCTTAAAGCAAGTTACTGCAGGCAGTGTGATGTGAAACAGAGTTTGCTTCTAATTTACCTTTCTGTGGCATCAGACTTGGCCCATATGTGGATGCTTACAGAAAAAGCATCCCTATAAGGATAGAACACTCATTAATCTCAAAGCAGCTCTCAAAATGAACTTTTACCTTTGCATCTATAGTAGGCTATAGTTAAGTCAGGTTTGGAAATGGTAAATGAAAAAAAATAGTTTCTTAAAGATGAGAAGACTTCCTGGGTTGTGCCCTGTTTTGCTACATTGCATTATCATGCACAAACTTAGGGAATGAGAAAAGAGGTTTTCTCGAGGGGAAAGTAAGAAAAGGGTAGATGTTATTTACAAGCATATAAAGAGTGTGGTCTCCTTTCCACTGGATAAAGGGTAAAGGACAACATAGTTATCAATTTAATCAATCTGCCATGATTAAGAAAAGTTTATTTTGAACTGAGAAAGAGTATGCAGGGAGGAGAAGAAAAAGATAAGTAAGATATGGAGATGGAAACTAGAGTTTTTACAGTTTTATATATTTTTTACTTTGTCAAATCACAACAGCTCACTTCCAGAACAGTCAGGTCTGCACCAAAGAGTTGGAGAGGTTTTACAGAAGGCATCAGGGGAAGGTATGTCCTATAATGATAAAAACCAATGCAGTCACCCCTCTGAACTAGCTGCTGGAGGTTAGGCCCTGTAAAATCTGTGTCTTAAAATGAAAACAGATGACCCTTCTGAGGCAACTCAGTTTTACTCAGGGGCTGACATGCACAGAATATTTAAGTTCCTCTTAGAGCTGATGAACTGGTAACCCTCCCTCACTGTGTTACTGGTCTTTGGGTGCCTTTTGCCATGCCTCAAATTACTTTTGAAGCAGAACACAGACAGGAATAGAGTTATTTATGTGTGTCACGTGAAAAAGGGAGGTTTCCTCTCCCCTAATGTGGGGAGACGGACTTGACTATTAGTGTTTGATTTGTCTGTCAGCTCAGAAAACTGACATCCTTGTGCCTGACCAGTCTGTCACTGTCCCATTATGGGAACCCTTCACTGAGCAGTCCTGCTGGACTGAGGGATGGTTTGACTGACTTGTTCAGGGAAATATGGCAACAGCATAAAGGAGACCCTTCAGCAGGTCTTGCTTTTCATTTGGGTGTGTTCCCTGCTGCCAGTGACTGCCAGCACCTGTGAAAGACTCACACCAACAGTTTATGGAGTAACACCCTTTATTGATATAAAATTGTGACAGGTTACAGTTCAAGGACAGTTGTTCACAGTATCTGTCTGCAGGAACATATTTAAAGCAACTCACAGACAATCTATAATCCCCAATAAAAGCATTCAGCACTCAGGGAGTGTGGGTTTTACCCAATAGGCATCCCTACAAGGGAGAAAACAGGTTCAGCCCCTTGACTGATCCTGGCAGCTATGATGGAGTCTTGCCTAAATTTTCTCCATTCTCATCTTTTTTTTTTTTGTTTAGGTGGAGCTTGTGTGACTCTCATCATATATATCTTTGTTACTGATTGGTGTAGAATTCTCTTGCTTGTCTGTGAAAGATACAGCCAATAAAATCTAGGGCAGAGCCCGGTGAGGAGTGGCTGTGCCTTGGAGGTGGCACCTTTAGGGTGGAGGTGTGTGTTAATATCACAATCAGGGTATAATGAACCAAGCCCATTTGAGGAGAGTGATTTCACCACAGCTGTTGGCTCAGCAGCAGGACATCTCCTCCTCTCTCCCCTGGCTCACAGGTGCTGTGTGGTTTTTCAGCTCAAAGCACCATTGAATTCCCCCCTGGGAGGATTCCAGCAGAGCCTGGTCGTGGTGTCTCTGCTCTGCTCCACCCTCTGTTCCATCCCCTTTAGCAGGTGCTGTGGCTGCAGGTTTTGGATGTGGGGAATCACCATGGAATAGATTAGGAGCATGATAACTGCATCCCATCCAGGCAGCAGCAACTGTAATTTACCCCATAATTTCTGTGCTGCTGTAACTTCTGTTAGGATGTGAATATAACTTCTCAGTTTCCTCTAATTTTACCCCCATCCATCTTTCCACTATGTGCTAACCACGGGCAATGCATCTGGGGCTTGTGGTGTGCCAGGCTGAGCAGACTGTGCTGGTCACCCACAGCACCAGCAGGTTGTTTCTGGTCAGCCAGTCACCAGTCTTGTGGGGGCAGCTGGGTCTGCTCTGCTCCCTGGAGCAGAGTGCTTGGTAATACTTGGCTGTCTTACTTTTCTCTGCCTCTTCTATTCCCCCCGGAACTTTTCCTTCTTCACATCAATATTTTTTCCACTTGGATTCTGAAGCAGCTTTTATTACCTCAGCAGTTACCTTCCATGTTTCCATTTAGCCTGTCCTGCAGAGTTGCAGTTCACACACTTTCTCACACCTCTGCAAGAAATTTTTCTTGGTAAGGCTGAGCCGGTGCCATGCAGCTGTGCTAGAGCAGTGCCACTTCATGGCACCTCTCCTGCTGGGACGAGGCCCCCAGCTCTTCTCCAGGGCATTTCCAGCTGCTCAGCAGCTCTTTAGGCACCACAGACTGTACTGAGAAGATATTAATGAACTATGATGGTGCTCAGATACTTTGGCCATGTATAAATCCCCCAGGCAGACACCCTGATCTTGGACTGAATCTTTGTCTATTTGATCTCTTTCTATCCTGTTTTTTTATCTGCAGCCCTCTCCCAGAAGTCTGATTATATCTGATTATATCCCTGATGTATGCTGTTACTTTCTGGTACTCTTTAGTACAGGTATAAGGTTATTTATGTAGAATTAGTTGTCACCAGAATGACAGCATTCCAAAGAGGGTCATTATGCATTAGGCTTGTCTTCAGTAATTATGGACTTTTAGTGTTGGTGAATTTTCTTTTACGGGCTTTCTAGAGAAATGCTAAGTAGCTTTCTCTATTGAAAAAGATTTTTTTTGTAATAGGATAAGGCAATTTTCCATATTAATTTGGATAATTTCTTGTATCTCTTAAGTTTCCCTCCAGATTTTCCATCTCTTTCTACTAAGGTTTCTGCATATAATATTTATATGTTCTCAAATATTAACTTGCACTTTCTCTGTCTTTCTAAAGGAACCAGTTGGTACATTTTACCATTTTAGTATGTTTAATTTCTTTTTTAAACTTAATTGTATCATGATCAGAGGAGTTCTCTGATGGTCCAAGAGGATGTCTGGGAATGCCCAGCAATTCTTCACCCTGGGCAAATTTGCCTGGGTAATGTAATTGATTTCTGATGAAATGCTTTTGATGAAATCTTCTATGGCATCTTTACATCCAAAATTATGAGATATAGTTTGGGTGTAAGGTGGGCAGGAGACTGGCTGGTGAGTACAAGAAAGGACCCAGACAGTGAAACTTCAGGTGCTAAGTACTCCTCCACTTTGGGAACTTTGGTTGTGGTGAGCTCTCATCTGACCCAGGGACTGTATCCCTTAATGACAGATAAGAGTCAGAGTAGGCATTCCTGAAATGCACCTTCCAGTTTTGTTTCATCTGTGAAGGCTGAAATTTGCCTGAACAATCTGTTAGAGAATTGGGAGATTAGCTTGGCAAAATTCACTTCTGGTCTGAGCTAAAACAATATGTGGAGTTGTGTCACAGAAACTGGAGAATTTTTCTCCCAGGAATGATTTTTTTCTGAAGACAATTTTTTCAGTAGTAATGTACCATCAATCTGTTTCAAAAAGCCACCCAGAAAATCTAGTCTTCTTTCTCATCCACTGGTTCTTTCTCATCCACTGGTTCTTTCACTCCAGGGTTTTGGTATCTTTAACTCAGGAGTTTTTGTGACTGTAAAGTTTTTTTTGGGGGGGTTGTTCTTGGTTTGTTTTCCAAAGATAGCACAAAACTGTGAAGTTACTAGAAGTCACATCACTGGAAACAGCTTTCACTGATTGAATGCAACTTCTCTGGGAAGGTATCGGGGGACTGATACAACAAAACCCAGTAAGAATTCTTTAACGTTGCAGCTCAGGACACAGGCATCTGTAGACATCTTTGGTTTCTCCTGAGACTTCTGTGAAAAAAAAACAACCTTGAGAGCCACTGACAAGAAGGCAGACAGAACTTTAACATGATAGCACAGGTTGCATCTGGTCAGTCAGAAAAGTGCTGCATGCAGCACTTGACTTTAAAGCAGTTTGAAACAGAGTGACATGCTGATAGCATTCCAGTTCCTCTGTGGAAAGATACTTAATAGTGAAAAAAGACCTAGGAACATTATCCTTGTGATTCTTATTTTGTGAAACACTTGTGTCCTTCTTTACATCAAATAGAATATTTCTCGCAGAAATATTTCAGTGGTTTTTTTTTTTTTATACTTTGCTGATCTGCTGTTTCTACATGAGTAGGTTCTCCAGTCCTTTAAATCTCTTCTCTTGGGGGGTGTGGGTGAGAAGGGGAAAATAAGGAAGGGGACATAGTCTTTCCTGAAAAAAATAAAAAATGTTAAAGAAAATTATCTCTATTTCAAGTATTACTGGTGAAGAAAGTTTAGATATTGTCCATAAATCTTTTCTCTGTGTTTGAAGAAAAATAGCATCTGCTTGTATACGTTTTGTAAGAAATGACATATTCTGTATAGAAATCTAAGAAATCATTATCTGTGCAGAGATTCCATAGTTGTGGCTTTTCTTAAAATTAGTCGGTTAATTTATGTGCAAAAGAGCTTCCTCAAATAAAGGGCAACCAACCAGACATACCATTGTTCTGCAGGTGAATATTATCAGTGTTAAAAATTGAGAGAAATGCAGAGGAGGAGTTACAGTTTTCAGGTAAGTATTAAATCTGGGATTGATGTTAAACAGATCCTTGTTATCCCCTCCTTATCACTCAGTATTTGGTGAGGTTTTCCTGGTTTTGCTTTCAGCCCTGGAAACTACTTGTTGCACACAAAAATTCTTAACCTATTCATTTTCTTTAACATTGAGGAATATTGCCAATAATTATCTGAAAGTTCAAAGAAGTAATAAATGAAAGTTCAAACAATTCCCCTGTAGCTTTTTTGATAGTTATAAAAATGATGATTTACCAAAGAAGCAGGATTTTTCATTTAGGAAGACCGACTGGTTCTTCCTATTACACAGCATTCATTTAGAAATATTTCTACTTTAAATGATTTTTTTAATCCATGCTTTTGAAATTCACTAACTTAATTCACAGATCAACTACATTCCCTCACTTTTAAACCTAGTTTTCTTTCAGTTAAAATACTGGCTCTAGTTTTGATAACTATAAGCTATCATGGAATTCACAAGGACATTTGGGGTTATATCTCTCCTCTTGCTAAAATTTGAAAATTAGAGGGTTTTTAGCTCTTTACTACATTTTGGTTTACACAAAAGCTACATTGGTGGATTCCTGCTTGGATCTAAAACTCCCATTTGAGGGATAAGATTTCTATTTCATAAAAATTAGGTACTTTGAGAAAATGTTATTAGGTTTACTGTTGTAATCAGCACTAATCATAGTGATTAAATGAATTATACTAATTAGTATTTATTTTATTTATTTGCCCTGGTGAGATCTAAAGATTAAAGCATGGAATGATCTAGATATTTCTTCTTATTATTGGCCAGGTTACTGCTCAGATAACAGAGAAGTTTCACCAAAAAAGTGAAGGGAAGAGTTATTTTTATCACACAGACCAGATAGCACTGTATAGGAAAAATGTAATATGAAAATAAAAGCAATTTATGAATTTCTTTCTTCCAAAGGAAGTGCAAAAGCACAAATCCTTGCTCAGTATCACAGAAAATGTTTTCTGGATATCTGAGAACAGACTGAGAATTTTTCAGTCTGGTTCCCTGCCTAGAAAACAATCAATGACTGCATTCCTGAGCCTGTATGTTTCTTTGATAATCATAGGACTATAATAATGTCTTCTTGGGAAATAAGTGTTGTCTTTTCTCACAAATAAATGAAGCAATGTATTGAAATTATAGGAGATGAAATCTTTAGGTTTATATCTTTCTTATAGTGTGCAGTACTATACCTTGAAATTTATAGAATTAAGAGAATTTCTCATAATGGAAGAAATATTTTTTAATTTTATGTGGATTTTATTCCCAATTGAAAACATGTAAGGCAGAATTATTTTTCATAAAAATGTAGTATGAAAGCACCCCAGCACTGAGGAAGAATAAGCAGCTTAATTGTCTGAGAATTCCATCAACAGTGATATATAGGTATTTTTTTGAGCAGCTAATTGTAAATGATGAGCAGTTAATTCAGTTACAACCTACAGTTGTGGGAAGCAGGAGTTTGACAATGCCATAACAAGAAGAAAAGAAACATCAGGACATGCCAATTAAATAATCTCCCTCAAATGTCCTTTTGAGAATGCAGATGAATTGTTTCCTGTATGATAAAACAATAGGTTTAGGAAAAAATAGGACAAAAAATAATGGATATGTGAAATACAAGCCAATCAAAACCAGCTGTCTTTTGGCCCTGTTATGTAAAATATCTCCATACTCACTGGAGAGTGTAGGGAACTAGGGATGCTGCCTTAGCAAATGTTTGGAGCACCACCCAGAGCTTACTGAAAATGGTGATTCATTGCTGTCCAATAGCATCCAATACAGGCATTCTCTAAGTTATTGGAATGCTGGTGGTCTTGGCTGGGAATTCTGTGTAGGAGTTCTGGCTTTGAGTCTCTATAAGCAACACAAGCTCCTAAGCAGAAATGAAACCCTCATTGCTGAAGGGTTGTCTTTCTAGTCCACTGGGCTGTTATTGGTACTGGAGAAAAAAAAATGCCTCAGCCACTTTATTTCCTGTTTAATTTAATTTAATTCGTTTTTTTTTGCCCCCCTGATTGTCCCACTATTCATGCTCCTCAGCTGCTGTTTTTGTGCTTTCTCAGCACAGTGGAGGTGAGACTTATTCAGGTGACTGATCCCATCTATTCTGTATCACAGGGATATTTTCACATTATGCAGGTAGGCCATTACTGTTTCATTATAATGTGTCATTTTTTCCTTCATATATTCTGTGTCATTAACTGAACCACTGCTCTGTAAAAGTCTTTGGAACAGGTCTTCTGTGAGGTTTAGATATACATTCTCTCAACAGCCTCCACTATGCTCAATTCATTAAAAAAGATGAATTCTCTTTTCGCTCATCCTAACATGTTTAATATGGCTGGAAGTTGGAGATGGAAGTTTAAGATGGTCTTTTGTCTTTGCTTATCAGCACATAACAAATCTCTGTAACTGCAGCAATACTTCTGGTGAATCATTTGCCACCTCATCACCTTCCTGCACTGTGCCACCCTCCACCTCCTGGGCTCCAAGTGGTGCTGCACACCCAGGTGTCCCACAGAGGCAGCTAAGCCCACTCCACTGCACCTATTTGGTGCTACATTACCCAGACTAATAGAAATAACATCAAACTATGACTTGCTTTTCTCTATTAAAACCCAGAAATCTGATTCCAAAATAAATAAAGTGTATGTAGTGTTATTTACATTTTACTACATACTGGGTTTGACATCCACAATCTTCAGGGGTACTACTCTGCTCAAAACTAAATCTGTTCAGAAACATTCTTGAACTTGGGTTCAAATCTCTGACCTTGCCAATGTAGTCCTGTGGAGATAAATGGATTTTGATTGAGGTAGAGAAATAGAAAGTATATAAAGTCTCTATAAACAAAACCAAACTAAAATGGACACAATTCATTACTGCAGACCTTAACCACTATTTCTGTGTTTTATCCAAGCAATGTTTCATTTTAAAAGCATAACAAGATGTCACAGATGGAACTCTCACCCAGATATATTCCCCTGGTCTGTTGTTTAATAACCTGATCACTAAATTTAAAAGATTATGCTGTTTGTGTGTTACTGTTGCCTTTGTACCACTTATATGGGATGAGGACAAGGCTCTGTTCAGAGTCTTTAGGTCAATAGTACAAACCCTCTTTTCCCTGAGAACAGGAGACACAGATTTAAATTTCCCTACGCTGATTAATGGATTACCCAGAGAAATAGGTGCCTCTCTATATTGGTGCTGAATGGTAGCAAGCTGCTGTGCTAACTGATGGATGGAGTGCTGTTTGTGTGATTTTCTATGCTCCCAGTTTGCTTTCAGAGGCTCAGGTTCTCTGCACTCTCTCTGGATTACAATGAAGTTTAGAAGGGAGGGGTATGTATAAAATGTTGGCTTGAGAATTGTTAGAATTGGAGAGAATAGCAATCTAAAAATATCTCTCCTGTATTTTAATAGGCACAGGAAATAGGATTTCTTTCCTATCTTGTTCTTATGTTTCTGTTTCTTATCTATTTCTTTTTCATCTTGACTGAAACCACAGTCGAGGTTGTAGCTCTAGCAGTGAACCATAACTTCCGAGCTCAGTGATCTGAAAAATTACCAAAAAAAATTTAAAAAGAACTTATTAAAATGAACTGAAAGATATTCTCACATTGAAAAGATGAGGGATAGAGAGGTGAAGGAAGAGGAAGGAAAAGTGTTATATATGGGGCTGAAGAGAACCTGCAACAAATACAGGACACTGGGCAATTTTGGATTGAGTGTTACTGCCATGCATTGTGACTGTAAATCTATTTCAAGGATTTCTGCATTTTCTACAGTAAACAGTATGACAAATAAATGTTTAAAGGAATTATTTCTGAGTGTTCCAACATTCTATCAATGATGGTAAATAAAGAGACACTCTGCATAAGACAGACAATCTTATACATTTACGGAGGACTGATTTAATGGTCTATAATTAAGTGTAAAATTGAAAAGGAAAAAAATGTAATGATGAGCAAAATTTCATAGCTAGGTTTTTCAGTTGCCAAATGTTTCAGAAGGCTGCAATTTCACAACAGGGCTGGTTCCAGGAGTGGAAATTGGACATAAATAATTCCAGACAGTGTAAATGTAAATTTAAAAAAATTAATTAAGACACACATTTTGTCCTAATACACTTTTTATTAATAATTATAAACTAATCACAGAGCTATGATTTAGAAATCAACTTATTAAAAGAATTTTTAACTAATTGACTTCAATTGTAAATCTGTAACTAAGAATATTTCAAACAGTTGGTCAGGTCTGGTGTATTATTTCATGATAATTGCACATAAAATGGTTGGGGCTGTGTTGGCTGCAAAACAAGGAACATTAAGGCTATTACAAATCAGTTATTTTCAGGTCTGGTATAAATAATCCTGCACCCTAACACATCAGTTGTCACTGACTAATAGTGCATTTACGTATTCTTTTTTTAAATTGTTTTTGTTATTGTTTTTGATCAGCAATTTGTGTTTTTCAACAGGGATGTTGTTATCATTACATGCTATTTATTAGAGAAAGTTATAGAAGAAAATGACTCTTTCTTGGTTCCCAAACTAGCTTTACTTAGGGGATATATTGCATACTAAGGCAGTAAAAGGAAATTGCTACTCTACACTCATGCAAGAGACTTGGAGATATATTTAAGTCTTTGGACTGGCTTTGGGGTAGGTTTATTACAATGCCAAATCAGCAAGATGAGTGTTTCATTTGATGTATTTTTATCACGAGATGTGAACACTTTGGGGCCTTTAGGACAGGTAGCAAAATGGATAGAGACTGTGAAAATACACAAGTAAGGCAATCCACTAGAGCCAGGAATGAACTCAACATGAAAACAAGTGCTCTTAAAACAATTTGTGCCATTACCATGTTTATGATGTATTCAAATCTCCTGTCAAACGAAAGGGCTCTGGCACAGAAAAGTGCTGATTAAAAGGCAGAGCAATTGACACAGCTCTGTACTATTTCTGTTATTGATGGGACAGAGTCATGGCCTGGCTTCACTGCTGGGCTGAATACCAGAGAGTTTAGGAGCCAGCCTTTTTAACTGGAAGTTAAGTGCCATCAGTGTGCCTGAGATTGGAAACATGCAAGAATGAAAACATTTGAGCATACCAATATATCATAAAAAAGGAGTCCAGAAAGATAAAGAGTAGCTAAAGGTGAGCAAATTTATTAGTTTAACTGCTCCACTTAATAAGCTTCTAGAATGTTTTTGGTTTTTTAAAATTATATTTTAATTAGAGTATTCCATACTTTCTTGTGAAGTGCCTTAGAATTTTTAAAAATAACTAAATGGATCAAAATTAAGTTTTAAATGGAATGAAGAGCTAAAAAGAAGAGAGAGTGAACCAGAAACAATGTTTTTATGGATATCTTTATGTTAAATCTAGATAAATACTGGAAAAATTTTTCAGTAGATGAGCAATTTTAGTAAATCCAAATAGCAACAAAAATGGCTTTACAAAATAAATGAACCTTCAAAGTACTTTATTGCAACTGCCTTGGCACAGGACTTGGTACTTCAGTGATAGAATATATTTTCTGTATATTTATCCTTCTGCTTATTTATCCTTGATTTTGAGGATGAATTATTTTTATTTAATTATAGAGCTTCCATTATTTTAGTATACAAATGACATAACTAAGTTGAATGCTGTTTCCAACATTATGTAAATATGAGTGGGAGGGACAGTTGTGAAACATGATGGAGGTAAGATTACTGATAGGAAGAGAAGTGATAGAAGAAAAGTTTTGGGGAATATTAGTGTATCAAGGGGCCTGCAGAGAGGCTTTCCTAGAGAACCATTATGATATGAGGCAAATTCCATGGGTTAGCTTCTTCTTTCCCACCACAGTATCCTCCACAGGCTCAGACAACCATAAAGGCATCACTTTTCACTGGCTGGGACTGTGCAATAAAAGTGGGCAACATCCTGAAGTTAACCACAAATGCTCATTTTGCCAGAGTCAGCTCTTTTAAATCTACCCTTAAAAGTACTTACATTTACAAATTTATAAAGAAAACTTCTAAACATAAGTAAGTTTTATAGTACATTTAAGAGGAGGGCAAAGTTTACCTAATGGACTGCCTATGGTTAACAAAATGGCTGATGTCAAAATTCACTGCAAATGCTGTCTTATATTTTTTGTTTTGATTCTTGGACTTAAATCAAAGGTGTGGATAAATCCATCATTTGAGTGTTTGTCCCTGTGTATCCCAATGGGCACTCGTGTGATTTCCCAGGGCAGTTCACTCTACAGCACTGGTTGTGGCTGTAATCTTATTTTAGTTCATATCTTAGTGAGACATAGGAAAGAGCCTGATTCCTAGGAGGTGTTTCCACAATCTATTACATCTATGAAATTCTTTATTTATTCATAATTGAACATGTGTGTATGTATATCTATATATAGAGATAGATTCCATTTAAGTAGAATCTTCTCAGTTCAGAGATCTTAATTTAGTTTACCAACCCTCTAGAGTTTGTTTAAAAATCTAGACATTATATGATGGAAAAATTACTGTGTGCACAATAATGACTGAGTATTTAGTCATAAGAGCTTCTGTCTAACATTAACTAATGTGTATTTCTATATTCAAAGTAGCAGCAGTTATTATAATCATTATAATGGGTGTTTTGCTTTATAATACAATTGGGCATACGTTCACTTATAACAACACTGTGTTTAACAAATATAAATGGAATTTTGCTTTAATATCTTATCTGAGAGGAGTCAACATCTCCTGACTTTTAACAAAGAAAAGAAAGCAGTTTTGTGGCTGGTACATGGAGAAGAAGAATTCAATGCCAGACATAAAATTAAATTATGCAATCAAACTAGTAGAAGAAACTTAAGATAAAACCTGGTTGCAGCTATTTACAAAGTCTACAGGCAAACATCTGGCTGTGTTTTTGTCCTTCAGGTATGATAAATTTTGCTAAGAACAGCACCATCAAAAATCCCACAAGAACGAACTGGCCTGGGAGAAAACTAGAAGGTAAGAGAAAAACATCTTTATTTATTCATCTTACCTTGACTTCTTTTCTGACACTAGGTTTGCTTGAAGTGAAATAGTTCAGAATTGAATTCTGCTTAGCTCTTGCCTTAGAAATTATTTTGTTCTGTGTATGTTTTTTGAAAATATTTTCTGCTGAAAGGAAAATGTACTAGTACTTTCCAATAATTGATGTCAGTTAGTATTCAATGTACTGGGGCTGTGGTTAGTGATCCCACTTAAAACCTCAAAATTTATCTCAGATAACAGACATATTTCTCACTCTCTAAAAGGAATGTGTGAAGGCTAGAGACTGTGAGTTATTGCAAACACATTAAGGAAGATCATAGTAGCACCCATAATCCATTTTACTTTTCCATGGAGTGCACTATGTATTTGTGCTGTATTTACCTTCTGTATAAAATGGAAGTGAATGTAGTGAAACCCTGGTTCAGGGCACAAGATTCTGAACTGGAAAATGCACAAAACAGACGAAAATATTTGAAAACAAAGTGCTGAAGCTCTGGGAAGTATGGACAGCACACACAAGTAGACCTCAATGTCAAATTCAGACAGTCCATTCTAGATCTCAGTACGACAGCTGTTGAGGGTTTTGCCCTGAGGCATTTCTTGCTGACTAGAGTGGACTGCCCCTTTGCATCTGAAGATGGAAGCACTATTTGAGCTCTCCAATTTTCCATGCTGTCTGTTCATACTTGGCTGATTTTGTATGAAATGGATCAGACTGTATTTACACTGTATTTTCTACCAGGATAGTAGCTCACTAAAGTGGTAGTGCATACCTGGAGGAGGATTCTGTTATTAGCAAAGTGGATGCTGTCAAGTTTCCAAGGGACTTTTTTCAATCTATGCACAATTTTTCAGTTCTTCTATTCGCATCAGAGGTACTGATACATTTTTAAAAGCTAGTAATTCTCCTTCATTCCCTAGTGAAATCTTCCTAACTGAAGTCTAAAATGAATTAGTAAATACCTGCTTGAGGCAGACATCCAGAGTGCAGGCTTTCAGCATCACTGGTAGCAAGCAGTGATAGCAATGGTGATTGGTAAGAGGAAACATCAACTGACAGTTTGAGGTGAGGGGTAACCAATTATAGTCTCAATAGTTTTGATAAGTAGGTGGACCTAGAACAGGTATTGGATATGTTTGTCCTCTGGAAAGGTTTAAATTCATTTTTTTTTCCATTGCCTAGATTTAAACACAGAGGATGAAATAAGTAATTCCATCTTATTTGTGTTGTAAAAGCTAATGAGAGCTAATCAAGCTAAACCTGGAATATTTAAGTTGATTATCAGGAAAATGTTTTCTGACAGTGGCATATATTATGCTTTGGGATTGTCCCAGACTGAAAATAGCTCAATCCAAGCTTCTCGAATCATGCTGCTGAGAAGATGGAGGTTAAGAAAGAACATTCTGTGAAACAGCCGCATAAAGCAGGGAAAGGAAGTGACGATCTGAGAATCCTCTTCATCTTTTAGTACTGTGAATCTATTATCCACCTTTTCTAACTTAGAGACAGTTCAGTTCTTCGTGTATTTTGGTGCACTGTCTTCATTACCAGGCCAAGATGAGAGTCACTAACACAAAAGAAAGGGAAAGAGTAGCAGCAAGAAAAGACCTCTCAAGTTACTAATTAATCACAGTGTGAGTTCTCTCCAATGCACCTTCTTTCCAACTGCTGACATATGGTGCTCACATAACCAGCTGATTTGCAGTATCACATCCATACATCTGCCTGTCAGACAGGTCTTTTGCTTTTGTAAGCTAGCTGGTGGCCTGGATTCTGTGAGGCTGTGCTTAAGATAAAGGTCGTCCAGAGGGACCACAGGGGTTTAGGAAAGGGGAGGCAGAGAAGAGGAAGTATTCACTTAATCCTCCCTTCTCATATTCAGTCCATTATTTTCATGTTTTAGGGGCAGATGTGCAAGCTGGGAAGTTTTCCAAATTCATTTTTCAGAACATTAGGTGCTCTCAACATTAGGCACACTAAGCAAATCCCTCTTTGTAACAATTTTGCCACCAGCGCTGAAGATGAGCTGCTTTCAGGATGAAAATAGATGGCTGAGAACTTGGGCCAAACCAAGCAATTTGGAGATAAAATAACCTAGAAAACTTTTTATCTGGTTTTCGCACCCTCTCTGGTCTACTTAGAGTTCTTCAAGCCTTTGAGCTCTTACATAAAAGCTCTTCTTACATGGACTGTTTCTAAAAAAATAAGAAAAAACCAAAACATAGTAAATGACAAGAGTTTGACAAATGTCTCTAGAAAAATTCTATGTATTAGACAGTGACTCACATACCCCAAGCTATTGATCTGATCACAGAGTTTCAAAATATCCAGACACTGCTACTTAACCATGTTATTCTTCTATTTCACTGGAGTTCTTTCTGCAGTTTTGAATAGTCTAGAAGAGTGATTTGTTTTCTTAATAAAGAGGACAGAATTTTGGAGGATTAAAAAGAAGTATTGATTCTGCCTTTCATTCAGCATTCTCAATTTTTGTTTTTCCTTCGAGACTCCTGGTGGAGTTATTTTCTTACTGCAGAGTCCTTGAGTCAGACTCCCCTCTATCTGCAGTAGCTCAGATATGCTGGTATTCAAGAGAATTCAATTGTTTTCCTGTGCTTTTAACTAATACATTGGAGAGACTGGATTGTAAATCAACTGGTTCTATTTATTTTCAAGTCTGCCTTATTTATTATTATCTACATCTACAGGGAAACAATGCAGAAGAGTGGTTAATTAGATGAATAACTTTTGTTAGGTTTTTTTTTGACAAGGATTTTAAAATGTAGGGTTTGCAATGAAGGTTAGGGAACGAAAGACAGATGTATAAGCTTGGATTTAAGGTTTAATCCTTCTACTGAGTGCTTCAGACTGTGAGCATGCCCAGGTGGGGGACAGACTGTAGATGCCTTTGTCTTTCATAAGCTAACATAATGTTGACTTGCTTGATTTCTCCAGTATTGGTTTTACAAATCTTTTATTCTCAATACAATTTATCTTCTTCATCCTTTCAACAAAAGGAGGAAAATTAACTTTTAAAACCTCAGTGATTTTATAATGGTGATGAATATATCTGAAGAGACATATGGGCATTCTAAATCATCATAATCATAAATCACACTTCCAATGAGGGGTCATTCACAACTTCTGTGGGTAACCGGTTGGAGTGTCTCAATACCTTAATTAAAAAAAAAAACAAAAACAACATGAAAGCCTTCCTTCAGTCTAATATAAATCTATTTCAGTTTAAAACCGTTGCCCTTTGTCCTGCCAGTACAATCCTGATAAATATATAAATATATACATCCACACACCTTTTTAATAAGCCCTGTTTCTACATTGAAAGGCCACTATAAGGTCACCTGGAGCCTCTCTCCTCCAGGCTGAACAATCCCCATGAAATGGCCTATAAACACACCCACAGAGGCTAGGTATTTCCATCAAACATAAACCTTCCATCAGTTGAGAACCCTACAAGTGTAGTAGAGAATCTCTACTTTACATCAGTAACCTCAGTAGTGCCCAGAAGTTGTTGATTTATTCCTATACTTTCAAGTTAAGGACATTGTTTAAATGTGAACTATGCTCAGCAGAAGGAACAATGGTATTATATTCAAATATTTCTGCACAAAAAATTTAACCCATCTATCTGCTTCTTAACACTGACCACTGCATAAAATAATTAAGAGAGGATTCAACAGAGGTCTTAACAGTAGTGAAAAAGATTCTGCGTTTTATAACTAGATAACATTAAAGATTTGTACTCACAGCATCTCTAATAATTCCCAGAGCTGAAACAGGTGCATTCCAGTAAGTCTAAAGGGGATGGATTCTGTGTTTATATGACTGCATATGCAAAAAAAAAAAAAAAAAAAAAAAAAAAAAAGCTATGTAGTCCTCTAAGGCTCTTTAGCTGTAACTAATTAAGCAGGGATTTTGCTGCTTGTCAGAAAATCAGTGGTGTCTCATGGACACAAAGAGCTATGGAAAACTCTTTTATACATGTAGCTGACTTTGGGCACCATGCCACTGAGCAAGAGAAAAGGGAAAGGGAGATGGGGAATTGAGCTTGGGGGGACTCCAGTCACAAACCACAGAATTAATTCCCCTCGGGTTAGCATAGCCTCAAACATAATTGCTTACTGCCTCCAGCTTGTGGCATATTTTACTTACTGTATAATTTCTATTACAAGAATATACATATAGATGTTATTAAAAAACAAAAAAAAACCCTAAAAAACAACAACAACAACAAAAAAACTCAAGGAGAAAAACAAATGAAAATGAAAACAGTATGCATCCATGTTTTTCCATAGGAAGGTGGTATGAGGAGAAGTGAGCCATGCATAGAAGATGTTAGAAACTGTGCTTTCATGCTGGAGTAAAAGGCACAGCTGAAGCTGTTCCACTGTGCATAAAAAATGGAAGTGATGCATGTGGATTTACAAAGGAAGTGTAAATTAGCTGTTGTTCACAGCTGAGTCAAACCTTTAGTGCATTTAGTACTGCAGCACTGCATGCAGTTCAATCATATATACAGAATTAAGGTCCAAAATGCTGTACTTATGTACATATCCATGAAGTTATCACTGTTAGTTGCCCATTTCCCCCCTAATACTCAGGGAGCAGGGGGAAAATGGAGTCATGACAGATGCATATTTTCTGTAGTCAGTTCTGAGCAGAGCTTCCATAACTATCCAGAAGGGAACAATGTGGGAAGAGTTTGCTGTAAATAGTGTGATGAGTAGTGAGTGGGCTAACTCAGAACAGGTACTATTTTATCTTCCTTTTCCTAGGCATCCAATACATGAGTCTGCTTGGAATGTGAGTCAGCTAATGAAAAGAAGCCAACCAAATAAAAAAGGACAGAAAACTACTGCTTCACTACTTCAAATAGTCTAATAGTCTAATGGCTAAATGATCAAAATGTGGGAATGCAAGTTCAAAATCCTTAATGAGAGTAAGGACTTGAATTATATTTTTATACCCTCAGGAGTTTATTTCTCTGAATACCAACCTATTTGACTGCAGCTGGTAATTCTGGGTGTTTCACTTCATTTAGCTTTAGACATTCAACATCTAGGCAAAAATTAAAACACATATTTTGGTGTTCTTCTACTTAAAAGACCTAAAGAGAGATTCAAGTGACTCATTTCAAAATCGGGTAAAACATGAAGAAAAATAAGCTTTTTTTTTTTGTTAAAGTGGACAAACCCTGGTAGAGGTTGTCCAGAAGAGCTGTGGAGTCTCCATCCTTGAATAAATTCAAACCCCAATTGGAATGCTACTTTGCATTTTTAAATTTTTTTTAATAACTATTTTTGTTTGTTTTGTTTTGTTTTGTTTTGTTTTGTTTTTTTCTGTAGCATGTACTCACTTTAGTTTCAGTTTCCTAACACAGATGATATGAATCTCAGCTAATATCAGCTTTACCTGAAAGCCAGACTGGCATGCTGAGAGATAGATAGAGGTGGAGGAAAATTGTTAGGTATATGAAGAACTGAAAAACACAAACTGAGGCTGTGCTAGACAGAAAATTAAACTAAAGTCTTCTGAGATTCAAGCTACAGCACTCTCATGAGCTACACTTCCACATGTATCATGTTAGCACATGGATTTCAATTAGAAGCCTTAATATGAATGTTGTATACTGAAATCAATCATATGCACTTGGGAAGGGCACGTGCACAGCAAAATGGCTTGCAGTTGTTTCAGTACTGAAACATGATAATTGCACACTCACGATCATGGCAGGTACATCACAGTGAAACATTTTCTCTTCTTCCTTCCTTGGTATTCTGACTAGATGAGATTTCATAATTAAGAGACCTTCTCCATATCTGACAGTCCATATCTGACAGTTATTACATTCTTCCACAAGGTAATTAATTCAGACTGAAATCAGAGCAAAAATTGAAATTTGATATTAAAAATAGGGAGAAAGATAATGCTGCTGATTCTATATTATGTATCATGTCTATTTTGACTGTAGCAAGGTATAATTTCTTCATGAACAATGAGAAAAAATGATTATCAAAATTACTGTTTACACTTCTAAGGATGTCTAAGAATAAATTTAATAGAAATTCTTGTATGATTGTCTTTTTAAGGCATTTCTTTCTTTAATGACATACAAATGATATTGTTATTTTACTTTCTTGAATTATATCAAATGTAAATAAATTTGGGAAGTGGATTTTGACCACATCTCCAGCCTAATACACATGTATGAACTATTTGAAAGAATCAGAGGAACATACATGAGAATCGTGTGTTGCTCCTTTTGAACATGAAATTTAATACATGCCTTGGATGAGGACAGAGATATTGAGCAGGCAAAACTAGATATACATCAGTATTGAAGCAGTCTGAAATGACCAGATATTTTGTTTAGGTATTTGAAATCTGTGTTTAAAATTTAAGATAATAGTGTGAAAGAATTTCTGGAGTTTTTTTTTGGTTTGTTGTTGTTGTTGTTGTTGTTGTAGTGGGAGCTTTCATTTATACCCACTAAATCCACAGTTTTCAGATTGTTTTGTGGATCTAAAACCTGCTGTCAAATGAAGTTGGCTAATTGCCCTAAAAGCTTCTCATTTTTGCTTTTAACATAAGAAAATCAAACATACTTGTTTTGTCTGATGCAGGACTCACCTCCCATGAAGCTGATAAATAGTGCAGCTGTTTTGTATCTCAGAAAAGCAGGACAGATTTTCTGTAACTGACTTTCTGAGGAAAAAGTGCACTCAAAGTCTCACTCATCTCTTGATTCTGCCATTCTCTGCATGGCTTAGGGCATCTCACTTGGCCCTTGCTAAATAATAAAATAATTTGCCAGTCCCTTCAGAGCTTTGCATGGCTTCCCTAATTTAGATGAAAGGAAACAACGCTATGATATTGCAGAGGTCTATTACCATCTTAATAAAATAGACAAATACTGCTTCAGGGATTCTGTACTCCCTGCTCTTTTCCCAGGAAAGCATGCTCAAGCCACACCAAACTCTGATGATCTCTTGCTGCATATCCTGGCCATGCACATCCAAAAATATCATTGCAGTGTCTGCGTTTAGTGGATGATTGTTGACCTTTACTGAATCACTCCCTCATGTTTGGTATTTATTCCTTTAATTTTAATAGATAGTACAGTGTTCCTACCTTTTATAGCAATAAACCATACCCTTTCAGGCATGGTAACAAGTACTAGGGAATTAAAGTGATTTTGTCACTAGCAGTCCTACAGTCCTTGGTACCCTGAGAGCCGAAGAGGGTGAAGAGGAACTGAAAGTATTGGTGCTGCTTCTTTTAGAGCATCTTTCCAAATATTATAAATGAATTTTTTGGATTTATTCTAAGAATCCTTGAAGTGGGAGAGACATTCCTATTGGCATAAAAAAATTCTGGTAACTGTATTTAGGTAGAAAGAGATATGAATTTTATTTATCTCAGGTAAATGCTAGTAGACTCTGAGAGTCTTCTGTAGGAGAGAAGTGTGTTATTTTTAACCTGAGAGAAAGCTCATGAATTTATTTATTTATTTATTTTATTAGAGATGGTTATCTTGATAGCAGGTTTATGGATAGATGCTACAGGAAAAACATGGAACTAAAAATCTCTCGTTTTCATTCAGAGTTAGATACTAGTTCCTAATTAGCCACAAGGGCTCAGCCTGCAAACATCCAGAAGATACCCCGTGTAATGTAAAATCTGAAAGTAATTAGTGCTGCATGCTTAGAGAAGCATGGTACCAGTCCAGTCCTCACTGTTGAATTTCAAGAAGCAGATGAGATGAGTCACTGCTGTGAATAGAAATCATTGGTATCACCACATGCACTCCCACATATATAGGAATTAATCTGTCACTTAATTTGCTCATCATTAAGGCTCACGTACTTGCTCAGCAACAGTAAAAACTTCTGAGGGCTGGGACATGGAAACAAATTACACCTTGTACCATTTTGCCTGCTTTTTGTCAACCTGTTTGCTCTTTCAATCCCATTTTTTAATTTTAGGAAGTGTTAAAACATTGATGCACCTTAGAAAAGCAGATCCTACTTAGCACACATCAATTCACTGTAATTTAGGCTGTTAATCCAGATTTAGAATATTTATCTCTCTCTCTTTCTTTCTACACCTAGTGAACAGGAATAAATTACAGGGAATCTGCACACATATATGACACATCCACATGCATGCATGTAGAACTATTATACTAGTTTAAAAAATATACATTCTTATGATATTTGCCTCAGAAATGCTTTTAATAAAAGACCATATACTATTATCCAAAAGGGTGTCAACTTGGAATATCTCTTTTAAAAATAGAGCTCTTGATTTAGCACAGCTGCCTTTTTGTGGCAAAGTGAAAGCTAGTTTTGGATATCCAATATCTCCTAGCATTTCATATTCCATCTGGCAATAAAGAAGAAAAAAGAAAAAATATTATTAGCTCAGACTTTGGTTATGCATTTTTTGAGAATAAAATGGTACATGGTGGCCTTGCATTAATCAATTTTATAAGGAATTGTATAAGGAATTAAAACACAAATGTTCTAGACAAGTTACTGAATCTTTAACCAGTTATGATATTTTCCTCCATGGCTAACTGGGCAAGTCCTATTTCCTGCTTATAGCAGATAGTAAAGATGCAAGTGTCACATGAAGCCCAGCCTGTGGTCATGTAAATGGAATGTGCTAATAGGGAAATACAGGTGGTCTTTCTGCTTGTGCCCTTCCCCAGGAAGCATCATTTGGAAGATCCTGATGAGGGGTGGTAATGAGGTAATGACACTCAAGGTGTCCTTAGCAATTCCCATTTTGGGGCTCTTGTTATGTTTTTGGTGACTGAATGGCAGCTGAGCTGGCTGATGTAGAGATCAGTCAGACAAAGTGGTGGTGCTGGGTGGTGAGGGACTTTTCAGTCACAAATTGATAGAAGGCATCTCTGAAGGTCCTGTTCCCCAATGCTGCTGCTCAGCTAGATCTGATTGCCCAAATCCAGCCTCTTGAATATACCCAAGGAGGGAGACCCCCACCTCTTCACTTCCCTGGGCAATCAGTGCCAGCACTCAGTCACCCTCACAGAGAAAAACTGATTCTTGATGTTCAGAGGAAACCTCCCATGTTTCACAGTGTGCTGAGCCCTCTCTATGGGCTTTCATCTAGCATTCATGCCAGATTTTTTAAGCAAAGAGGAAAGGACATTGGCTACATGAGTTACATTTTTGAAAGGAGAAGAAGGACTCATGACAGTTTTGTGCATTGGTGTAACCTTCACTTAAAATAGCCTGATTGCTAGACTAAAGTAGGGTTAAACACAGTCCAAGACCTTAAAATAATGTCAGACCTCATATTATGGAAAAACTGCAGTTTTCAAAATATGTATTGGTGAAACTGATTAATTTGAATTGATCCATTTCCATTAGTCCTCTGCAGAGCATTTCAGGTATTTCAGTATCCAGAGATATATCTGCAGTAGGCATCCCACATGTCGATAACAGTCCTGCTATTGATTCAAAAAGGGCTGTAAATTCTAACCTCTGAATTGCTGCTGTTGCACTGTGATCAGTACCTGAGCTACATAAATTAAACACAGCAGATGTGGCTAACTTCACTGCAGACCTTTGGATTCTGTGGCAGACCCACCCTTAAAATACAAAGCTTTTACTTAGACACAGGAACTGAAAAATAAAACCACAATTGATACAAAGCAGTACCAGCCATCACTGCTCATTCTAAAACTGATATAAGGGTAGGAAAAATTATGGTTCATTATAGTGGTCTGATGCTACTTGGTTAGGAAAGAGTTAAAAACATTCAGTGCACTGTGATGCTGAGTGCTGCTCCAAAAACCACTGTGCCCATTCTGGCAGCATCATGTTCATGCTTTGGTCAGACTCAGCATTTATAAACCTCCATTTTTAACCTGCTGTGTGGCTGCATTTTGTAAATGATTCTGAAGTCTGGCTGCCTTCAGTGGGTGTTTCTGTCCTGGGTGCAATATCTGTGCACTTCTGTGCTCCATGATGTGTCTGACTGAGGACAATGGATATGATCTACACAGTCCAAATGCACAGACAGAGATATTTTGTGGTGGGGAGGATAACTACCTACAAGTTTTAAGCCCAGCTACTCATGAATAAGGCCAAAAGACTTTGTAAAAAAGTTTTTCCTTATTTTTCTCTCCCAATTTTTTTACTGGAAGATTTTCCTTTTGGGATAAACCCTCCAGGGAAAGGCATAAGTAACGAACATGTCTCAAAGACACAGGAAGGCTTTTAAATTAATTAAGAAGAAAGACTGTGTTACAGAAATTTCCTTCTGGACATCTAAAAAAGAAGCTGCAAGCCAAGGCATTACTCATGCTTTAAAAAAGTCTTTCAAAAGATGTAGATTCATGTATATTTTTCAAAGTGCCTAGCCTTTTTAAGAATTTTTAATTCCCAAAGGAGAAAAATAAAAAATCCATCAGTGACAATTAGATATGGAGTGTGTGCCACCAATCAAGAGGTGATACTTCCCCAAATCCCTGGGGTCTGTGAGCTTATGTTGAGAAACACTGCTGTTTTCCTGCTGGCTACATCCAGATTTGGATCTTACCAGAGGGGACAATGGAGTTGGTGTCACCAGGTACAGCTATTCATTCATTATTTGGTTGGCTCACTTCCAATAAATAAGAAATATAATTGACTTGTGGCAGGTGCACTGAAAACTCACAGTGCATGTTAGAAATGTGATAGAATCTTGATTTGGTAGCACCCTGCACATGGTTCAGAAATTTCAACAGAAATGTTGCCCCAATCAGTTCTTTGGAGAGTTCTTTTCATGCTGTAATTCCAGCAAAACCCACTTTTTGCTATCTTGTGGTCACATTTAAAAAATATCTTATAGGTTTTGTGTAGTCAAAAAGAGGAAAATAAAAGCTTTGACAGTCTATGTCAAATCTCCCCACCTGTACTTCATCCCTCAGAAAATCCTAATCTGCACAGTGAAATGGTAGCAATATTATAATATACTTTATTACTCCCTTGAGTAGTGTAACTTTGCTGAAATATTCTGCTGCCAGGCATCTTCCACACTAATGCACCTGAATAAAAGTCAGTGCATTTAGTTTCTCTTCTTCTTTTACATTATAATAATAATATCTGTAGTAAAATAGAAAATTGCCTAAAAGAAATAATACAAATATAACAGAAAACAGTGAAACAAACCAGTCTTGCCTTACTTCAGACAAGTTTCTGATAAGCAATCCACTCAAAAAATACTAGACTGTTCAAGCAAATAATATTTATATCAACTTCTGAAAGAAAGATCTTAACAGATTTAAGTTTTCTTGGTTGTGTTTTAATTGTTAGCTTCATTTTCTGTTTTGGGAAAGAAAACTATAATTCCTTCATTTTGTACTTCCAGAAGGTTTCCCATTGAAATATTTTGAGGTAATTCTGCATTAATTTTATAAATGATAACCAGTTCTCATCTAAAGTCCTTGTTGGTCACCTTATATCAAAATGTCCTGTAACCAACAGTTAAAAGAATACCTACAGCACCATAGAAAGAGGTTTAGTTTATGTGGTATGAACAAAATACAAAATTTCAGCTTACTTTTAAGTGCATGCTATTTTATTACTTCTGAAGATCTGTTGACACTACTAAAAAAAAAAAAAGAAGACAAATCCAGATATATTTTACTGCCATCAAAAATTTGCCTTCAATATGATGGAAAGAAGACCATGATAATGACTTTCCCTCTAGTCTTAAAAAATCCTGCCACGTAAAACTGTAAATTTGAGGTTGAAGTGTTTTATATGATGATAGGATATGCCTAATGAGTTTATAGATAGTGGTAAGTATTCTGCAGACTGGCAGTTGCACAACCCAAACTCTTCATAAATACTTCTACAAATTAAGCATTAATGCCTTATTTTTTGTATAACTATTGCTAAATCATATAGGAAAAAATAAATCAATATACCTTTATTTACATACAGTTAATTTTCTTAAAACAGTAAATTATATTTCATTATTAAACAGTAGCATCTTTTTAAGACTTTGCTATAATTTTACACTGAGGACTTCAGTCATTATTAATCACTATTATCTTATTATATCTTTCAATATAACTGAAAATTTGTATAAATTACTTAAAAATGCATTATGTTTCTGGATGCTGATTGATTGCAGCTGGATGCAGCTGATTGGGATGCTACAAGTATATCCTTTAATATTTGTCATCATGACTGAACTCAGCCAACCACACAAGCCTTACACCATGCACATCTCTACACTTTTTGATCCTAGTCTCTAAAATTCTAGGAATGAAGAAAAGAGTGTAACTGTTTAAGAAGCAAAAAAGGTCATTATTCAGAAAAAACCCCAATCCATGTGTAAATATCTAAATAAACTCAGAATAAAATAATCTGGAGAGCAGCCCAGCTATTCTACTTTCCTCTGGAACAAAGGAGTATTTACTTTGTCACACCCATTACAATAATTTACATCCATTAGTACAAGACACTTTAAAAGACACTTAAAAAGTTCAGATAGTGCTGTCCAAAGGCTAATGCCATTTGGAATGCTGTTTATGAGATAATATCCCCAAACTTATTGTTTGCATGTCACACTGTAGGTGAATGGTTCTCTATAGAACTAAAAATAATGTTTTATCACAGATTAATCAGAGCTAAATTAATCAGGCTCTGGGAATAAAAGCTCCAAATTCTGAGTGTTATTATTTAATGTCTCATGTGGATAAAATTAAAACTGCTGGAAATCTATGTATATCCATTTTGAAGGCTACAAACCACTTGCATAGAAACCAGAGAGTCATATGAATATTCAGAGCTTTAGGAGATGTGACCTAGTACAGCTGTATTACCTAGAGAAGACAGGCAGGAATGAGTAATGCTAATGGACTTCAAGTGCAGGAAAGTTGGCTGCAGACAGAAAGAGGATAAAGTGGTCTTCATAATTACCAAGCATACTACAAGAAGTAATGAGATCATACTTCAACAGAGGAGAATCAGTTTAAAGACTAAAACTCTTTCTTGTTGCAGCAATAGGGGAGCAGTGGAACAGAGTGCTGGGGGAGATTGCAGCATCCCCATCACTGGAGGGTGTTAAGAACAGCCTAAGAAAACATCTATTTTTAGGTCCCTATGGGAGAAGGAACTGGTGTCAAAATTTGTTCTGTGACATAGTTCAGACATATATATCAAAAGGCTGTGAGCTGTTCAGTGCAAGTTTTACCATGGAGAGGAAGATGCTAAAGAAGACCCTTGGATTTTTTGTATTCTCAATGACCACCTCAACTCGTATCTATGTTGTGGACCTACTTAAATTAAGGGATTCTGGCAACAGTTGAGGGCTGAAAAGGTAACATGAGAAAAGGAATATAACAGAAGACCATTCCTGTTTTTACTGCTACAATTTTTTGCATTACCAGGTGTCATTTTCTCACAAAAATATAAAAAATCACTAGCCAGACTGAAAACAACTTTAATCTTTTCATAAAACTTACCCTTATGGATTTTTAGCAGAGGGCAGGGTTGTAGGCTGCATGGGGGAAATAATCTTGAGAATATTTGCAGTGAATTGATCAAGTTCAGCTTTGATTTTTTAAATTTTTTTTAATAAATAGTAATCTATTTAATTTGGATAACTTTATTCAGAAAATAAATATAACTTAAGTAGAGTTAACTGACCTTGCAAAATCCATTCATTCAAAATAAAAGCACCTACAAGAAAGGAACTGGTTTCTAAATATGGAAATCTTTTCTCCAGTAGAATAGGATCAGAGAATCAAGGATTATCTAGTTTCAACATCCCTGCCATAGGCAGGAGTGGCTTTTCACTAGACCAGATTGCTCCAAGCTCCAACCAACCTGGCCTTGAGCACTTCCAGGGATGGGATGTCCACAACTTCTCTGGGCAACTTGTTCCAGTGCCTCACCATCTTGTGAGTCAATAATTTCTCCCTAACATCTAATCTGCACCTGTTCTCTTTCAGTTTAGAATCATTCCATTTTGTCCTGTCACGATCTGCCCGTACCAAAATCCTTTTCCCTCCTTTCATAAACTCTCTTTAGGCACTGCAAGGTGCAATAAGGTGTCCCCAGAGTCTTCTCTTCCCCGGGGTAAATGGCCCTAGATAATGCCCTCCCATCTGCTCCTTCATGAAAGACTACTGAATATTTCAATATGAATTGAAAATCACAATCATTCAGTCATACATACACCTCTCAGCAGATCTGTGTATGAGCTTTTATGACTACTGGGTGTCTCCAGTGACTGGAAATGCACATTGCCTTGTCTCTGGCAATCTAAAAAATGGCTGGCTTTTTTTACCTCCAGTTTAATAGTGGCAGCTGCTTTTGACTGAAAGTTAAGAAAAATATTGAGTCCTTTTCATGTAACTTGACACAGATATTTTCAGTTCTACAGTTATTGGTAGCTGTATGCCATCTTTTTTGGAGATAAACTAATACAAAGGTCCTCTTTTATAATACATTTCTGAAAAGCAGCAGGTTACATTATATTAAGAATTAATATTATTATAAACCTCCACCATAAGAGATAAGAGGATCTTGGGAAAGAATATTGCTGTAGTGGTTACCTGTGTGCAAGAGAGCAGGGTACTGATCAATACCATTCAGCACACTCTAAAGTCAATATACAGAAGTAAAAAATAATTAGGAAGAGAAAAAGAGTCCAAAAGGTTAGGTTACAACTAAGCTTTATTATATTGACTCCAGAGCAGAGAAATTAAGCAGCTGTTAAAAAACCCCAAAACCCAACAAAACCAAAATAACAACAAAAAACCAAAGCCCAGCAGTTTATCTCTTTCCTTGTCCTTTTCAGGTAAAATATGACTTCATAATTAATGTTTATAAATCACATACTGTGTAATGAAAAGTGCCCAAAAGTTTCTGAAGCCTTACTACTCATGCATGCACAGGAGTGCTAAAATCTTTTAAGATGTGAGAAAAGCTCTATAGATCTGACACCTTCCTCATGGTGAAAAGATTTTTGTGATTTGTCAAAAAAAGTAAAGCTTTCCATAGTAATACTATAATTTCCTTGAAACTTTCTCAGTGGATCTGTACTTGTCAGTGGCAATGTGGAGCCAGAGAAGAAGGAACATGGCAGGGGAACAAGCAATCTTGGCCTAAAGGATCTGGTACAAGATTAATATTTCCAGCCTGGATCACAGAGATAAGGAAATTGGATACATGCCTTCCAGCTTCCTGAAACACTAATTTACTTACCAACCTGAAAAGGAGACTTCTTTTTCTGCACTGTCTTGTTTTGCTTATAAAAAGGTATGCTTCTCTTAGTTTTTTGCCCCAGTTAGACAGTGATACAGGATGAAAATTTCCAAGTATCTATTTGGATGTGTATTCAATATCAACCTTATATCCAGGCCTTTTTATCTTAGAATCATGTTTCTGGGTGTGCTGGCTTTGTCTGGGATGGAGTTAATTTTCCTCATAGCAGCCACAACAGGCTGTGACTTAGATTTGTGTTTGAAAATGTGTTAATAACACAGGGATGTTTTCAGAACTGCTGGGCAGTGCTCACACAGCATCATGATCTCTTCTGCTCCTCCCCACCCCAGTGAGGAGGGTGGGGGTGCACAAGGAATTGGGAGGGGACACCGACCCTGAGTGAGGCACAGAATATATTCCACACCATATGATGCTCATCATACAGAGCTGGGGGAAGAAGGAGGGAGGGGGGCATTGGGAGCAATGGTGTTTTTCTTTCCCAGTCACCAGTACTTGTGATGGAGCTCTCCTGAGAATGGCTGAACACCTGCCTGCCCATGGGAAGTGGGGAATGAATTCATTGATTTCTTTGCTTGTGTGTGTGGCCTTTGTTCTACCTATTAAACTGTTTTATATCAACCCAGGAATTTTCTTGCTTTTACCCTTTCAATTCTCTCCTACACCCCACTGGGGGGCAGTGAGTCAGTGGCTGTGTGCAGCTGAGATGCTGGGAGAGGTTAAACCAAGACACTGGGCAAAAATTAAAACAGAACTGGGACATAAAGCTGTTGCTAATAGCACACACATTCAAATGTTCATGAACGCAGGCACACACTTCTGAGAAAATTGGATTGTTCTCTGCAGTTTGAAACAGATGAATATATTCTTCTCTTTTTAAAATTCTTTCCAGGATTTGCAGAGAAAGTTATAAAATAAGGCCTTTGAGATAAGGATAATTACAGAGTTCAAAGCTAAATAAATTGATATTAGCAACATCTTTTTATTCTCAGGTTCAGTCTCTTCCTAGAGGCTGTATTTATGGGGCACAAAGTATCTCTGTTTTCTTTAGTATCGATTGATTTGCGTTTACTGCCTGAAGCAATCAGTAGTTTTTGCACACTACTCACCATTTCTTATTAATTCACAAAATTGGGAAAAGAGAAGAAACTCATAGTTTGACTTTGGTAATACTGCACCACCTAGTCTGAAGAAATGCAATGTTGCAATACATGATCTGATCAGACATCCTGACTTCAGAAAGTATTAAATTTGGACATTTATGGGAAAGCCCTGGTCATGAAAAGTGAGTGCACAGGTAAATAAATAAATTTCAGTGATTCAGATGCCGTGTTCTCAAGTGGCAGCACTTCAGAAGGCACCAGAGAAGAGACAAAGAGCTAATATATCATTGTGGATCCCTTGTTCCATCTGTGACTGAGCAGAGCCCAGGAGCATTCATGGCCATGACTCTACCAGCAGCAAATGACACCTGAGCACAGGTAAATGCTGCTTTTCAAAGGTGAGTGAATAGCAAAGCCCATGTGAGCACCTGGTGTTCTGAACCTCAGGTGAAAGGAAATGATAATTGTGAAGCACTCAGTCAGACATGGCCCAGTGCTCACATAGCAGGTGAATTAAAGATGCTCCTCAGTCAGGAGATATCAATAACTGGCTGATTTTCAGAAAAAGTTAAATGTTGCATCACTTTTCTATTTCTCCCCACCATACTAATGTTATCTGTCTATGGTGCTTTTAACTTTTGAGTCACTTATGGATATAAACTCTCTCTGAACTTCAAGTCTCCAACTTTCTGAAGTCTTGGCATGACTTAGTATAAGACATTTTTACTTCAAGCCACTAAGTACAGTTTAAGCAGAGCTTAAATGCCAGTGATGAGACTGACACAATGGTCTGACTGTGCCAAACAGCAATTTTTGATAGAGATTTGTGAGTCCTTCACTATGACTTTAGTAAAAAGGTAAGAGGAGGAAATTATCATCACCTGAACAGAGGGTAAAGAAGGCACCAGAGTCAGAAAAGCTTTTCATACCTAAACCAGGATACAGGAGTCTCAGTCCAACATGCTGTTTCACCTGCAGCCTCACTATTTAAACTATTTTAGAAATTTTCCTTTTTTATCCTACCCATTTCAAAATACCTAGAGCTGTGCAAAATTTTGTGTGCTCCAGCAGTTACAGATTAGTTTCCTGTAGCTCTCTCCTGTTTGATTTCTCCTGTGTATAATTAGATAACTACTTTCACATTTCAGCCTTAGCCAAAGGGTGGATGGAGAATGATAATTTGGATTTTTTTCTCTTTTTTTCTTTAATCATTTGCCCATTTTCAGGCAGTGATTATCACTGAGGCCTCCAGACATTTCTCAGGTTTAACTAAAATTAGCTAGTAGGTTCAAAAATTACTATGGTTGGCTGAGAAAAAACCTGACAGAGGAACAGACAGGCAGGCAGTCAGACCACCACACCAGATGGATGAGGAAGCCACACAGCTCTAGTCAGTAGCCAAGTACAGGAAGGAGTTATAACCAAGGAGGTTAAATCTGATTTAATTGGTTGAAACAGCTTAATGAGAGATTCAAACTCTCTGTTCAGACAAATGAAAGTCCTGCACATGGTTATGGTAATTTTTCTCCTCTACTCTGTTTTGTTGGTGGTGGCTTGGTTTCGGTTTTGCCTTTGGAAATGAGCACTAAGAATTTGTAATCATCCAGCTAAACATTCATTGCCATGAAATAAGCTAGTAATGGGCCCAGAGGGGAAAAAAAAGTCTGTGAATTATTTTCATATAGATACTGCCAGAGGAATTCTAATGAAAAAAATGTCCAACTTCTTTCAAAACCATGTAAGTTGGTCCTGAAAGTTGAATTATGGTAGAAGGGCAGACCACCTTCTTTGTGTATGCACATAATGAAAAAGCCCTTCAACAAATAACAGCATCCTATTTATAAATTTACCAATATTGATAAACATTTGAACAGATTACATGCTTCTGCTTGCTTTGAACTAGAAAAAATTCCAAACCAATGCTAGCATTAATTAAAGCTTTAGTTATCAGTCTCAAGATCTCAAAATGATGTCAAGATTATTGTTCACTTGTTAATCATTCTCAGTAGCTACTGAGCATTCTCATTATACAGGTAGTGAAATATTACAGCACAGCAAGGAGATTGTGCAATCTCTTCAAAGAAAATTCTTACTACCAGGTGAATACTGGTCTGTCTAGCTGAAGAAAGGATCTAACCCTGTTCAAGCCCACTCCAATGCAGATAACTGGAGTAAATTATCTCCTGTAGTCCCTTCCAGGTCTTCTTCTTCGTAGTCTTGTGTATAATTCTTTCTTGCCTACAGCTTTTGCACTATATTCTTTTTGAACTTCAAAATAATATTTTACTCTTATTTCAAAAACAGTGTGTGAGGGGAGAGATTTTTTACCCAAGAAAATTACTCCTCTTTACTTGATTCTTCATTGTTTAACTTGACAGTTGAATTGCAATTTTAGCAGAACAAAATTGGTGATCAGAAAAGTAGCTTGACAGTTTTCAAACTGTTCTTCCATATTACAAATTGAACAACAAGAGATTCCCGCCCCCCCCAGCTCACTGGAGAGGAGAGAAAAATAGAGCATTACAGTGAGAAGAAAAAAAGAATATTTACAAGTGTTCCCAAAAGTTCCCTTCTCTACTCCTCAAAAAGGCCAGCTGAGTTAGAATAGTCTTATGGTAAACTCAAAAGTGAGATTTGGGGAATATGCAACAATATTGCAGATTATTACTTGCTGTGAAGGATTTCCTAGTGAGTGACTTGCTATGACTTCTAGCCTCTGATTCCTAACAAGATAAATATTTTCAGATATTGAAGTCAATGGGCTTCTGATCTAAGCTCTGGAAAAAATAATTTCTTTTACTGTGTCACCTCCTTTTTATAGATCTTAAAATCTAGAAACATGTTGGTAAAACTTTTGGGAGGGTCCTAATGCAGTACAAATATATAGCTAAAACTGATATGGTATTGACATTTACTATATGTTGTTTGGACTAATAAATGATACACATAGGTTAGTTTGCACATTGCATTTATTGAATAAAGTGTGTGATAGAAAACTTTCATCTGGCCTCCTACATGAAGAGAGTAAAAAAATAGTGAGTGGGTTTGAATCCTTATTCGTGGTCTGTTAGCTAGACAAAATCCTTTAGCTTTTCAGGCCTTGTATCTCATTTGAAAGGCTTGTGATTGACAAATAGCACATTTGTTTGTTAACTGTTATGTTCTTGATATGTGAACTTTTGTGATCTTTGGTATTAAATGATGTTCTCTTTTAGAAGCAATTTGCAATATATAACAGCAGTGCAAAAGGAACCAGAACAAAATATATTTGCCCTTGAGTGTAACTTTCTAGCTGAATGCATTCATTATTCTGTATTCAAGTGCCACCCATTCTTAATAGCTAATGTAATTATTGATGTTTTTCTTGATCATCAAGGATTTGAAGAATCATCTCACCAATCTTGACATCTGAAACTAGAATTTATGTAACACACCTGACATAACTGACACCCATTCTACCACGTGTAAGGAGATAAACATGTCTCTGTTTAGCATTGGAGAGGGATAGACAGAAATCAAGGTTATAATTCTACGGAAGGTACTTAATGTATGTTGGATGAAATTATTTTTGGAAGTCCCTGTCTACCCTAGGTGGTGACTAGAAAGAGAAGTGATAACTCCCAGTTTAGATAAATCTGACTTTTGTTGCTAAATATTTTTCTTGTGTTCTTGAGAAGACTTTTTTCTTCTTCACATATTCCTTAAATAGCCTTTCTATCTAAACTCTTGGCAAAGCATTGACTCTTTTACATTTCAAGTCGATTACTCTCAATCTTAAAAGTTCATTTGCTTTCTCGTTTTGTCCCTGACTTGGATTTAGAAAGGTTTATAAAAGGCCTTCCAAAAGCAAACAACTTCCAATGCCATTTTTAGAATGAAAGTTATCTATTAGATAGACAAAACCACAACTATTAACCTGTCTTTCCTCTTTCTTCCAAACTCTCAGACAACTGGGAGTCAAATGTTCTTCAGCAAATAATTTGGAAGTATATTATGCCATGTCACGAAAGTCAGGCAGGGATAAGTAAAATGACATTCCAAATAAATTGAAAATGCCTTCATGTATAATAATAATAAAAAAAGATTTTAAGTGGTAAGATAAAGAAAGTGGAAGGTTGGTATGCAATTGAGGGAATTCTTGGAGATTAGATATACTGCACATCAAATCTCCAATATTCTAGCACCAGCCTTTCTAGGTCTGTGCTGAATATGACATCTCCATGGATTCCTGTGATTATTTTCAATCCCAGCTGATTTCACATACCAATTGTATTTTAGTACAATATGATCTGATTGTATCTCACAGTCATATTGGTCTCATTTTGCCAATATGTCTGTAAATGCATAAGTGCAAAGCAAATTAGATGCTTAGGATAGAATGTTTCATTTTATATAGTCGAAATTTAATCAATTTAAAATACTTTATATTACACCTAGCAGGAGAACTCCCTACCAAGTTCTATTCCTACTGCCTGAATTCGGGTAATATTAATTGCATATTATTCAAAGAAAATTGTCTAAACTTGTCATGTCAGCAAAGATGTCTTCAAAAGGACTTGCACAAGCTCTTGTAACAGGAAATTCTACTCCAAGAATTACATTTACTTCATGGACTTTGCTGCTTCCTTCAGAAATGTTCATCATTTCTTTTCAGCTCTATTTTTGCCAGGTAAGGGAATTTCAGCCTCCAAGCTTATCAATAGACGGCTCAGTCACTGAATGAAGCACTGTGTATATCAGAAATTGCTAGAAAGTATCCCAAGAGAAAAAAATGTAGATTGCCGGGCGTGTACAGAATCATAGAATAATAGAGTCATTAAGGTTGGAAAAGACCTCTAAGATCATCAAGTCCAACCACTAACCCAGAACTACCACCATGTTCACCACTAAGCCATGTCCTCAAATGCCATATCTGCACGTTTTTTGAACACTTTCAGGGATGGTGACTCTACCACTTCCCTGGGCAGTCTGGTGCAATATTTTACAACCCTTCCCATGATGAAATTCTTCATAATATTCCAACTAAATAGATACAGCTTGAGGACATTTCAGATGTCCTAGACGCTTCAGACATGCCCTAGATGCAACTTGAGGGCAGTTCATCTTGTCCTGTTTCTTGTTGCCTGGAAGAAGAGACCAACCCCCACCGGAGACACCCTTCTTTCAAGTAGTTGTTGAGTAGTTGTAAAGTTTCCCTACAACTGAGCTTCCTTTTCTTGAGGCTAAACACCCCCAGCTCCCTCAGCTGCTCTTCATCAGACTTGTGCTCCAGACCCTTCCCCAGCTCTGTGGCCTTTCCCTGGCCATGCTCCAGCACCTCAATGTCTTTCTTTCAGTGAGAGACCCAAACCTGCACACAGGATTTGAGGTGCAGCCTCACCAGTCCTGGTCCTGCTGGCCACACTGTGCTGGTACAAGCCAGGAGCCACTGACCTTCTTGGCCACCTGGGCACATTCTGGCTCGTGTTCAGCTGCTGTTCACCAGCACCCCCAGGTCCTTTTTGATGAGCAGCTTTCCAGCCACTCTTTCCCAGCCTGCAGAAGTGCAGGAAGTTGTGACCCAAATGCAGGACTGGGAATTTTACCATGTTGAAACTCACACTATTGGCCTCAGCCCATTGATTCAGCCTGTCCAAATCCCTCTGCAGAGCCTCCTGACTGTTGACTACTGTTTTTATATTTACTTACAACATCCAGTTCCAAAAGACAGTTGCTATTTCAGTCTTTGGGTTCTGAATATTTTATTCTACTTTCATTTCTGACAAGTGAAGTGGAATCCCAAAGAATGACTGTTCTGTGATCAAGAAAATTTCTTCTCTTTTTCTTAGGTGGTGCTGAAAGTATAAAGTTTTTTTACCATCCAGAGAGTAAGAGGATTCATATGCCCTGGATTTGGTTTCTACCTTTAATTTGGTACACCTTTGAAAGTGTGTATTCTGACCTGAATACCATGGGTCACAGAATTTAACAAGAGAGTGAGGTATTAAATACATTGCTACTTCTTCTTGGCCTGCTACTTTTATGATTCTTTACTTTTATCTTGTAAAGAATTCCCAGCTTCAACATTATGATTGTGCACACCTTTTAAAGATACATTTACTCTTTCTTGAAGTATTTCAAAGTTACATTTTCAGGATGACACACGCTGCATTTTTATAACATTTTCAGCAATAACCCTAAGTCTTATCGAACAAAAAAAAAGTAGTGAAACAAAGGATCCCCTTTAAGTTTCTTTTTGCTGCTGATAACAATAAAAAACAGACTTAAAACCAAATTGTCATCTGAGCAGAATTGAATTTTCCATTGCTTTCATTTATATCTCCTTGGCCTTTCAACCTAAATTTAGCTTGTTTATTCCCAGGATAAATTACATGCACATTTTTTAAATGAGAACATTCAGATGAACGACACTAAATTTTTAATATCACAATAGATTAAAAAATAAATGCTTGTGAAAGGAAAGCATTCAATCTGACAGTGCTACTCTCTGTAGTATAGCTCTTCTCATCAATCATTAGAAAACAAATGTTTATATGCTTTGTTAAGATTCTATCATGTCTGTGCCCCTAATTATTTAAAAAACTTAGATCAGGGTCTCCTTCAGATAGCTGAGATGTGGAAAGCCTAACTCTGAGTTGGGATTTACACATTGGTACCTCCTCTGACAGTCAGTAGGGATCCTTAAATATGATAAATTTTAAAACAGCTGTTTTACTCTTGGCTAAAGAAGAAAAGGCAGAAGCTATGAGATTTGAATGTGATCTCAGCTAATTAAATGTGGGATTGAATTTTCAAAATCACACAGAGCTTATGCTTTTACAGATATCTTGGCTATCTAGTTTTGGCACTGTATTACCTGTTTGGTGGGGAGGACTACCAATTTAATATACACTTTGTTTTGCAAAGATAATGAACCCTGTTTCCTGTGATTCCAGGATCTGTGAAAACTATTTACCACTGAATGATACCATGATACCATCCACACAAAAAATGTGTTACTACAAGAGCCACACTTATGTGTGGCTGGCCTTGTTTGAAGCACAGGATTTTGATGGATATATGCTATTTTCCTGTGGTAGAGAATTGTTATTCACATATACTAAGTTTCTAAACATCCCAGCAGAGTAAAACTCGAACTCTAATTATTGTATTTGTTCCTCTAAGTTGATTTCCACTTGTGACTTTTACAAATGGGTAGCAGTTCATTCATATAGTGCATATCTATGAGAGAACTGCCACTAAAATATACATTTAAATATAATAAAGACTTTGTTTGAAAGGTTCTAAATATTTCTGCTCTCTTACATGTGTAGATGCATTCATGGGGACACTTTCTCTGTCCAATAAACACATAAAGTTATTGCAGGCTAGCTAATGCTCTTGTGCTTGAACACTCTCTTGACTTTGTTGGGTCTTTTTGCAGTACCTCTTTTAATGCATTAAGATTTGTGTGCAAGATTTGCTTTCCTGTGATATATTCTAACTTTAGGATCATGAAGTTCAGAGAAGAGATGTGAACCATGTTCAAAATGGTGTTTGGAGCCTCATTTATTTTTGTCTCACTAAAATTCAAAACAGACCAGTTCTCCATTGTACCATACCATCACTTATAGAGTCATTAAAGTCAGTCTGAACACTAACTTTTCGTATGGTAGCTGTTGCTGATGCTTTAATTCTGTAACATATCAAAAAGATCTTCTTTAGCAAACTCATTATCCTCAGGATGTTTTAATGTGCATGCAGTCTGCATCTTCCATTACAAAGGCATTGAAGCCTGAAAAGCGATTCCAGATTCTCTGATATACAGCAAAAAACCCCAATGCTTCTTTGATTGTCTGTGTTTAAAGCTCTGGACAATGTTATTATGCAGAATACTTTAGTCTTTTGCCTAATACATGAATTAGGGCTTCATTAATAAATCATTCTTATGAATCACATTTTTCTGTAATGTCACACTTGCTCTCTGAAAGTCTATGAAAATTAGTGGATATGGCATGTAAAAGCAACAAACAATAGTACTCATTTTATTAAACCATACTTAATCATAGCTCATAATGCATAGACCTTTAGGGTTCTATCACTTGTGAGCTGTTCCTTTTCTGAGCATTCAGAAATGTCAGCTTTTCAAAAATTACCTTTTAAGCCTACTTATATAATTTATGTAATTTCACATTTAAAAATAATTCTGTTGTATCCATTGCTCATGCCTATATGGTATTATTAACAGACTGTTTTGATGATGATCCCTGAGAAATAAATTGAGTTTTGGCCATGTCATAAGTGTGGGTGTTCATAGCATCACTGCTATTACAATTAACAACCCCTCTGGCATTATGTTTGAGAAGGGTTCTTAAGCAGTTCAAAATGAGTAGTGAATAATAAGACAGAGCTGCATGGGCATACTGACCAAACTACATTTTAGACCCTAAAATAAATTTCCTCATTATTGGAATGAGTCATCTTGGTGAATCAAAGTGGAGAGCTATATTGTTACAACTCTAGTGTTTTATTTTGTCCTGTAATAATTGAAAAGTTCTTTCTCTATTCTTGTTCATTTCTAGCACTTTACGTAAATCTGAAGCTCATTTTCAAAAAACCAAAGCCTCCCTGACTTTTGATAACACCACTTTATTCTAGAGTTAATAGAAGACAGACTTCTCCTCTGACTCTATTCAAAAATGGCCTGAAGTACTCCTATAATACCACACATTTTTCTCCTCAGATGGCACATATAATATTAAACATCTGTGAAAAGCTCTATTCTGGAGAGAAAGGTTCTGGTTTGGGGTTTATCCTGGAGGCTATTTGTATTATTTCAGCTTTACAAAGCAGCCCTTTCTGAAACAGGCTTTTCTCAATAATGCCAAGTGAAGCAGCAGAAGCAGTAGGCACAACTTGAAATATGGGAGGTTTCCTGACCATCAGAAAACACTTTTTTGCTGTGAGAGTGGTGAAAAACTGGCACAGGTGCTGTGGTAGGTGGTGTAGTCCATCCTTGGAGGTATTCAAAAGCCATCTGGACAAGGTCCTGGGCAACAGACTAAGTGGCATACAACAAATCATATTGCCCCTCTGAGATTTCAGGGTACAAAGATGAGCACTAAATAATTTAGTTATCATAAATACATATTTTTTAATAAATAAATAATAAAATACCTCTCCAAAATTGTTTGTACTGTAGGATATCTGAGATTATTAAGATTACACTAATGATTAATTAAAAAAAAGGAAGTATTGCTTCTCCTATTATTTTGATTTTTCTGGCATTTTCATTCCTGATTTTGTTTTGAAAACCATGCAAACAGCAGTGAGTGTTCTGTGCTCTCTCTGCTGCTGCTGCTCTAAGCATGTTTATCCATAGTGCTGCAGATGCTCAGGTGTGTCATGAAAGTAGAAGCTGGGGAAGACATTTAAATAATTTTCTGCTTTCACCTTTCTAGCATGTGACCTGACTGCAGCAAGTTCCAAGCTGTTTAGGTTTCTAGCTACAAAAGCATCAGTGTTTCTGCCTAGTTTCCCACTGCATGTACTGATTGTCCATCATGACTGGGCATTACACCAGAGCCAGGAATGGGTGTGAATGTTGGTACAAATGCCCAGGGATGTTTAGATCAATGATCAGTATTGCCCAAAGACTGGAAAAGCCCCAGGGCCTGGCCTTTGGCTTAGAAAGTCACATTTTTGAACAACTGGCTGGGATGGTCTCCATGGGTACCTTTAAAAACTCATGCTGCAAAGCTGGCTTGCATGACCTCAGGCAGAAATGAACCCACATTCTTTATGAAGTAGTTTTAGCATACTCTGGTAGTATCTAGGTAATCATTGTGAGGTAATGAAAATGTTTGTCCTAGGGGAACTTAAAAAAAAAATCTCATTACAATAAAATACAGCAACAGTGTGGATCAATCTATTTAGTTAAACTGTAAGTAGCCTGAGATCTACTCAATGTTTTTAAGCACTGAGAGAAAATACTGAGAAGCTGATTACAATGTGACTTCTGTGGGTAAGAAACTGAATTTTTATTCTATGGAGATGGTAAAGTTAGATCCAAATAAACAGTTCATTAGGTCTTATACTGAGATTATTATCAGGGGTAATTTTGCAGTCATAGCCCGTGTTTGGTTTTTTATGATAGGATTCTTTTGGAGTGATTATATTGTTGGGGCTTTTTGTTGGCTTGTTTATTTGTCTGCTTTTTTTCTATATTTTTTAAAAGAATGTGGCTTAGCATGTAATTTGCTGATTGTAAATGTCTTTGATCCACAGAATAAAATCTGAGGGTAGCTCAAACCCTTCTACGTGTCAGGCAGCTCAGATCTGAAAGATTAAGAGAGTGACAGCATAGCTGGAAAATTAATTTTTATTTCATTAAGTGAATGCATTGCATTGTACATTGGAGTTTACATCCCTCCAGAGGGGTAAAGGATTCACTGTGTGAGAATAATTTTCAGCAAGATCCTACCTGATGGTAGGAAATATGTTTTACTGCTGGACTGCCGTGGATTTAATGGGCCTTTCCATATGTTAGCAGGAGACATTAATACCATAATAATAATGGGATCTCCTAACCTATATATTTTTCTTGGAGGGATTAAACAATATTTTGGTGGTAGTTTGTTTCAATCCAAGACATTTAAATACCTGAGACTGAGAAATTCTACCTACAGTACTTCCAGACTATTTCTTTTGAAAAAAAATTGAGGTTTCCTAGAAATTTCAAGTCTTGCATCTGCCCCTAATTAGAAAGGGCTATGGTTATTAGAGGTAAATTCTGAAAAGGTTTATGAGGCTTTTATGTTTATTGTCCATTATTTATTTTATTTAAAAAGGCAGTTCATACAAAAGTATCTAACAAAAGAGTTTGGTCACAAAACAGTCAATTTGAAATTAACATATCCAGTTATTACATATGTAATATCTCCCATATTTTTCTGTTTTCTTTCCTTTCTAATGTTTCTCATTAAGGCTCATTGTATCTCCCTTGTGTTACAGAACAGCCAATACCACTTGGCAAGAATATCTGATTATTACTTTCCTACCTCTTCTACAAAGACTACAGTTGACAAAAGTTGAGATGTGGAAATGCAGTTCAGATGAAGCATATCTTTTTACCTTTCACATCACACTAATTCTTCATAAATGTATTTTTTGTCTAAGTGATTTTCCAGAGGAAATGTCCTTTCTGCTGAATAGTCTGACTGAAAAAATATGGATTGCACAAAAACAGAGCCTCAAAATTTAAGGGTAACCATCATCTTTGATCTCCTTACTAAAACAAGAACCCTTCTTTTCTGATAAGGAAGCAGAAGAAGGTGCCAGAGGGCCTTAAAGTGAATAGAAACAAGAAAACAAGTGACAAGACAGATTCTTATTTTTTAATTTTATTTTTTTTTATTTTACCCACCAACAAGATGAGCAGAAAAAAGCTAGGACTAAGTACAGAGCACTGAGCTCAAGAGAATTAAACAAGTATTGCCAAGGAAAATGAAGGCTGACCTCAGTTCTCAGCTCATCTCTGGCAGGATCTAATACCTGCAGGTGCAGATACCTTTGGAGGATCCCAGGAAAATGGTGAGTTACTGATCAGATATCAGGATGAAGAGACTTCTTTTCCAGCTCCCCAGAAGTGTATGCAGAACTCCCTATTCCTGGCTACAGCCCTGTAGATCTCAATATCTTCCTACTGCAGTTTGTGGCAGGGCTCTACAAACACCAAGGCACTGAAGGCTCAGGCCAGCATTACATTGTCCAGAGGAAGTTGTGACTTATCTGAATGTCCATCCCTCAGTGCAATTCCCAATCTCTTACAAGTGTGGAGGCTGTTATTGCTCATGCTTGTGTTTGTAGACTCCCAGGAGTCCAGTTGGTTCAGGTGGGTTACACTGAGTGTCTCTGTTTAGTTTCCCATGGAAATAAATTTTTATTGTAGGTATAGATTTTCTTCCCTCATATGAAACCACTGTCTAATATATATTTTTTTATTTTTAACAAATTGAATGGGTAAAAAGTTTGCCAGCTCATTTTCCATAGATGTAAATTTGGTAAACAGCTTCCATATTTTAACTCTATGAGCAAAAAAATCCAAGGAATTTCTGAAAAAGTTAAGATTGGTTTATGGTTGCTATGATTCTCATTCTTGTCCACGCAAGACTGTAGTTTTGGAAATCTCAGTCTCAGTTTCTGGTTGTTTTTTTTTTTTTTTGGGTTTGTTTTTTTTAAATTCCTTATGAGAATTATGCCATTTAAGCCTATCAGTGTTTAAGAGATGTCTGGACAATTCCTTTAACAAGAAGCTTTGTTGTTTGACTCCTCACTGGCCTGGAATTGTTCATGTAGCAGGACTAGATGAGTGCTCTACATCCCTTCCAACTGCAATTGAAATATCCATTCCATTCCATTCCATTCCATTCCATTCCATTCCATTCCATTCCATTCCATTCCATTCCATATGAAATAGATATCTCTAAACTGGGATTTGAAATGATGAAATGGTTCAGGATGAACAATCCTTTAGATGTTTGCCTCCACCAACCACAAAAATGAGAGAAAACCAAAAACTATATCCTGGACTGACTAACTAACTAACTAACTAACTTTTTATGGAACCCTTCCCTAGTGACCTAGCCCTAAATTAATACTTAATATATCTATAGAGTCAATAAAAAAAAAAAAGGCCACACCTCCAAAGAAAGATTCTCTCTCTCTCTTCAACCACTGAAAATAAAGTGATGGTGTGCTTATTTTATTGCATGCCTAAAATGCAGTCTTAAGTCACATATATGTATGGGTAGACTAGATCCTTGCTTGAGAATCTCTTGTTAAGTGTTAGCCTAATTGTGTTTTATGTAGTATGAAGAAACAAAATCAAAACATTTCTTCAAATCTTTGAAATTTATCAGAGCCAGGAAGGAAGGAACCTAGAACACACAGAGTGTTGTAAGTGAAACAGAATTCCTGATGCAGTCCTTAGGGGGATCTCACCTAAACTCACATATCTTCTTTGCAGATATCTCAATCAAAGATATAGATTCAATGGAAAAAGATATAGAGTCAATAGAGGAAAAAACCAAACCTTAGAATGCTAACTTTTACACAGATAATGATAAAAAAGGTGAATTTCATCCCTATGTTTCAGTTTAATTGTCAGTGGACAAAGCAAGACATACCCTATTCTGAAATTATTTGTGTAAAATTATTATCTCTGACTATCTTCTGTAGGTGTGCTACTCTCTCTCACCTTTGACTATATGTGTAATCCAGTGATGTTTTTAATGAAGTAAGCTTTCAGATTCCCAGAGTTAAGAATGATGTCCCACTGTCTTAATCAGTGAACATTTATTGCACTGCACTGACACTAATAATGTACAGAGGACAGAACTCGTTCATGAAGTGCTCATTGCCACCAAGACCACTGTTTCTACAACAATGCCTTCATGCTCCCCTTAATCAGTGACTTATCAGTGTTTATCAGACTGATGGCATCCAGTACATCCAGGGCTTGGACTTTTTTAAAAAATTAAACAAAGCCAATGCTTCCTCAGAAAAATCAACAAAACTATTTTGAATATCTGGCTACACTTTAAAAGAATATAATTGTCAAGACAATACATTGGTAATAAAAGGCAAACTAACTCCTTTAGTTCTTCTGTTCAGCTCTGCCTCCATGGCAGTAGTCTGTCAGTGGGTGAAAGAATAATTCATGATAGATCCTATTCAGATGTTGTTGTTTTGTTGATTTCAACATCTGTGTTCCCGAACATCAAAAATCTCTGTAAAGTTAAAATATAAAACAATCATTAGGTAATACTTTTCTAGGAATATTCCATGTTAAAAAGCATAATTTTATAATGATCTATACTTGGAGATGCCATACCATATTAAAATACAGTAAGTATTATCCATTTATCCAATCCCAAAATGATGTGTGTGAGAGGCTTTAATATGATACAAGTTGTAAATCTAACAAAGCAGTGAACTTTCTAAGGCCTGTAAATTGTTAGAAACAGCATTTTAAAGAACTCTGCCCAGGAGAGGTATCATTTTTTACTTCCTGGAGTTAATGATCTCATGTCACAAATAAACTAGGTTATAATCTGTTCTTATGACTCAAGAGAAACATCTAAGAAAATACAAATAAATCATGACTGCTGTCAGGTCATTTGCCAGAGCATTCCTTGAGAGCTTTGTTTAAAACAGCCTCGAGGCATTTTGTGGTACATTGTAAAGGGCTATCCCTTTTTGGGCACAAAATTCTATTTCTTCTCTTTACGGCACTGTTTTGATCCCTAATTATAGCTGGGTGACAATAATGCCCTGACTCTTCCTTAAGGAATTGCTTATTCCTTTACAGGAATGCTTAAAGTAACTGGCAGATTTCAATCATCTAAATAACTTGATTTAGCTACGTAATTGTGCATTAAAACAAAAACTTCCCATGTACATTTTTTGTAGCTAATCTTCATCCATGAGTTTCTTAATACACTTAGGTGCCTGTGACAGAGAAATAATAGCTTTGAACAGCTTTGGGGATATGGGCCTCAGTCTGGCCACCTTCTGCAGCCATAAGAAATCCCTCCCAAAAAGGAGAAAAGCCAAACCACACTATGTTAATAGGATAAAAGTACAGATTATTAACTATATATAAAGCATAGGTGATTACACATCTAGGGTTAATATATTAAAAATGTTTGTAAAGCCAAGACAGTGGATTATTTAATTACTGACTTTCATGGGAATAAGAAAGCACTAGACAACAATTCCTCACACCTCTGGAGAATACCAAATTGAGAGTAATCAACACTATGTACCAAAAGGTTTGCAGAATTTTGTGTTAATAATATAGCTGAGAGCAGCATCATCATTCAAGATAGCACTTAAACACATGTATAACTCAGCCATTGATGTTAATGGGGCTTAAGCTTCTGCTTAATTCTTTGTTAAATACAGATGTGTAACTATAAATGGTTGAAGGCAAGTTCCATGGGTCATAGTGATTGGTTGGAGAGCTCAGATGCCAAGCTGATTTCCAAACACCTTACTGCTTTGTGGAAGTCAGGTGTAAAACTCTTCATAAATAAATCAACTCAATTTTTGTTTGTTTGTTTGTTTGGTTTTATTTGGTGGAGGTATCATCAGACCAACAATATAGAGAAAGCAGTTCTATTTAAAATATGTTTGCTGTTGCTGGCCAGAAAGAGAGGTTGGGAAGGTGCCATGGTTTTGGAATGTTATTCTCCATTTAAGTGTTCCAAACGAAACATGTGCCACTCGCTCACCCCCACTTCCCTCTACTGCTCTGCTGGAGAGAAGTGGAGGAACAAAAGGTAAAGATCATGGGTTTAGATCAGCAATGAGATAAGAAAATGATCAGCAACAGCAACAAAAGTGCACAAGAGAGGGAAGTGAGCCACCACTATACCATGTGGAGACCAGCAATACCCCACCACTTCCCACCCCAACCTGGAAAAACCATGTCCCCCTTTCCTGGAAAATCATGTGGTGTGCTAGAAAATAGCCTCCATGTCCCAGCCTTGCCCACTCCTGACTGCTGCCAGAATTGACTCTGGCCTGTCTGGAACCAGGACAGAAGGATTAAGATGAGTCAGAGTGAAGGAAAAAAAGGAGCTGAAACATGGGAGTGGGGAGTGGGTATGCAGTCAGGGCACATAGTCAAAATTTGGATTCCAGATTTTGTGTGACTACAGTTGTGACTGTCACTTACAGGTATATCCCTATATTATTCCCTTTTTTCCTGCTTGTAGACTGGAGGATATAGATGATCATAATTTCAGGTAAAGTTTAATCTCTATGCTAACATTGTAAAAACATTTAAACTTAACAAAATAATTAATTATTTTTTCCTCCAAAGTTACTTTTATCCAGACAAATATTGATTAATCCAGACTGCTTTAAGCCCAAAATTTCCTTTGTTGGCTGCAGTTTGCAATTATTTCTTTTTGGTTTTATTTCTGTATTTTTTCTAAGCAGCAGAAAAATGTGCATGTATAGCTTCAGACATGATTGCTCTTCCACAGTTTTTTATTATTCTTTCATTATAAAATTTCATATTCCCTTAGTTTAGGTTACTATTTTTCACTGTCTGTAGCTGTTCTTTTTTTCCATCACTGATATTATCAGCCAAATTGAAAATGGATATGCATCAGTCACCTGTTCCATAGGTCATACCTAACTATTTTAAATAATGACTCCATTCTTGCTTCTTAATTTCTGCTTCTATTTGCTTTGTTCTCTTTTGCACTTTTTAGTGAATAATCTCTCCATTTGTTTTGATTTGTTTTATAAGAACTGAATTAAGTTTACTTTTGACATCTCTTTCATTTTATTCTAATTTTTTTTTTCTTTTCCATTCATCCTGTATATCACTTCTGGAATACTTCACAGACAGTTTGAAGTCCTTTTATGCAATTTTTTCGCTTGTAATTTAAGATGTTCAGGATCACGTAAAGAAAATTTCAAACTGTCACTGTGTTCTTGTCCTTTATTTTTCATTTACACTGATTTTAGTAAATAGCTCAAAGTCATCCATCTTGAAATGAGTGCCTTAATTACAGACTATTTAAGTTAAATTTGTGATTACTGCTTCCAAGGTTATTTTTCCAAGTACCCCTCCTGAAGTTTCTTCCTTGTAAACAAAGCCGAGTTTAAGGTAGCATTAATTTCTAGAGCTTTAGGATACAATTTATTTTAATTGTAGCAGATGTCCAAAACATCTACTTTAGAGTGGAATGGATTGTGCTCTAGAAATGACAGTTATTTAACACTGGCTGTCCAAGGAATGTAGAATAATTTGCCAAGGTTTTGGCAATTAATTGTGTCAATTTCCCAAATGAGCTCTTTTTTTCCTGCTTATCCCCAAATCCAGTGAACATTGCTAACGTTAAAAAGAATTCACCAACCAGTTCTCCTTTATATTTTACGTGTAAAACATCACTTAATGCGTTATCTCTCAACACCCTTTCTCACAAAGCACATAAAAAGGAATTCAGTATTTAGCAAGATGCTTCCAAGTGTGATATACCCACATGCCTTTTTCCTAGGAGCCTTTCCATACAGTGCATCCTACTGAATGTCTCTAAGAGCCAGCAAAGCCCATGCTTAACTGCAGAGAGCAGTAGGTGTCCAAAAAGTCTTTTAAGGCAAAAGGATTAGGACCTTGTCAGATGGTGTGCACAACAGAGATTGTTGATGTCTCTAGGATGTGATAATTGAATTGTCACAGAGAATGCTTGATTTGTATCATAAATGTGAATGATTTTGTTCACAGCACTGCAGGTCCTTCTGCCTATGAAGGGTACTTCAGCAGTCATTTTCTGTCCTAAGACACCCCTGCCTCCCTGTTCCCCTGAGAACTGTTTCAAGCCCCACTATGTCTGCCTTCTCAGGATTTGCAAAGACAAGATGGAAGATATAAGATGCTGCTACAGAAAAACAGCAAATAGTTTATGCTTTGGGTCGTGTAGGGCTAAATAAGCTTTGGATTCATCTCCAACTTTTCAGACTCCAGGAAAGACAGTGGCTCTGATCAAAAGGTAGAGCATTGGGTAAAAAAGTCTGTTTTCTACATACAGCAGAAATTCCAGAGTAACTGCATGATGACAGATAGTGCCCAGTCTGCATCTGCAGCTGTAGAAGTTCTGGAGGAAATAATCTATCATAGCCCTGCTGAGGTAAGGGATGTTTTGAGGGGATGAATGCATAGAAATTTCAAAGAATTTTTGTCATATTGTGAGAGAAAGTTCTGCCTATGCTATTTTTTTGTGCTTTGCTTGTAGGCATCTATGTGTGACTGCACAACAGAATAGAGTTCCCAGGTTGCTGCTAAATGAGCCTGAAATAGGAAGGCATTACCTTGGGTACAGAAATATGATTTTTAATTCAGGCTGTTTTTCAGACCCAAGCCATTGTCAGTGCTCATCACCTTGTCTTAAACACATCTTCTCTCATGCTTCCCTGCACAGCTACACTCTTATGGATCTCACTCATACAATCTACAGAAAGACTGGAATCCAAGGTGTACCAGAGTTCTTATGACTAAATGACTTTCTTTTTTTAGTTCCTTTTAGTTCCTTGGTGTCTGAATTCAATCCAATGATAAATTCAAAGGAGAAGGTAGGAGGAATTGGAAAAGGAGGACTGGGAGGAAACACTTGTGGAAACTCAGGGATGGAAATAGGTGATCTTGATGTGGGCATGTGAGTACTCAGCAGATGCAAAATTGAGATGAAGACTTCATATCCTAAGTAGGTTTGGAAGGATGAGAATGACTAAGAAAAGATGGGATGGAGAGGGAGAAAAGGCAAAAGAGAATCCATCCAGATTTCTGCAGAAAGATCTTACTGACACTTTCCAGCCCTATTGCATTCCAAATGTACTCATTCAGTCTGCAGACTGCCTTATCCCTTTTCCTACTCATTTAATGTCACTGTATATTAAATAAATAAAGCCTTTCTCAAAAGCCCTTTCAACCACCTTCATATGTCCCCCACATCCTGGGCAGCCCAGTTCCCCTTTGTAGCTCTGTGACATTGACCTTCCTGCCTTTTCAATCCCTTGACCCTAGATCTCCATCTCAAACTCCCCCTGCTTTTCTAAGGAATAACTAACTTAGGCAGTATGGCAAAGCAGGTGTGAAGTTTTTGCTGTCTGAGTCACATCTAAAATATTCTGCAAATAAATAAGATCTCATCATCTCCCAAACAATGCAATCCTCCTCTGCTTTTTTTCCCAGATAAGATTGAGATGAAAATATTTTTTTTTCAAAATTCCCTATTTATAGAAATTGTAGACCTCAAGAACTTTAAAAAAAGTTATTTTTAACATCCAGGAAGTAGGTTAGAAGGATTCTTTCATCTGTTTCTAAATTAGAGATTTATATTGCTCCCCAGTTTTCTTAGCTCTGTTACAATGGATGAAGACTCCAAGCTAAATTTTAGTATTATACATTTAGAAAAATCAACTTAACTTACAATTCAAAGTAGGTTTTAAATAAAGTTTTGAAATACATATTAAAACCAAGTGTTTTTAAATGAAGGCAAAATCAATCAAAATATTCTGAAAATTTGAATTTTACATTTTCACAACCTTGAATCTGAGAGTAAAAATTGAAAGACTTCTTCCTACACAGTGCACCATATTCTACACTGAAAATTATGAAAAAAAACCCAATCACTTTAGTCTAATTGTAGATCACTTCAGTTTTTCATCTTTATTTTTCATTCATGTTGACTGTACAGTTCTGCAGCGTTGTTAACTGAGCAGATACTGAGGTGAAAAATAATGCATACATTATCCTGTCATAAAATGGACAAGTAATTTTTGGAAAAATGTGATATATAATTTACAGGGAAACATTTAGATTCAAATTAATTTCAGGAAGCCTTTCTGAAGTGCTTATTTTTCAAGGTATTAGAAACATAGAATATAATTTTCATTATTTATAAGCCTCATGCATATTTATTTTTAAAAATAAGTTAATATAGAAAGTGAAAAGGAAAGATTGCATACAACCTTAAATTAATTTTTCATTACATAAGCATTATGTTAATTATGAACATGCCTTATCAATTAGTCTGTAAGCAGGAAACCTAACTATTCAGCATGTTGGGCAGTGAAGCATGCTGTTCACATATTAAACATTTCAGATTCTCAGGGTATTCTGCTATTTTGCTTTGATTTTGTTAAATAGATATGTAAAATTTCCATGTTTTCAGAAATCTTTTTCTGGTGTAAAAGCAGTTTAAGTTTCTGCTGTCCCCCTTCTGTCCCCTCCTTGTCCTGTTTCTTGGTGACTCCATGTATCATCACATCTCTTCTTCCAATATGGGCTGTGGGGTTATGAGTAAAAAAAAGTTCAGAGGAAGATTATGACTTCCCAAAGGTTGATTTATCAGGGAAACCCACAGAGAGTCCTGGCAGCAGAACTAAGAGGTGACGTGGTGTGGAAGGCTACCCCCAGTGGCTGCAGTGTTGGAGAAAACGTCTGTGCACATGAGACACACCTACCCATAGATCAGGGTTCAGGCCTTTGGAGCACTCGTGTGCAATGCTATGCAAATGTTCTGCTATCCAAATATCCTGCCTGGGGCTTTGTCAGGCCACAGGATGGACCTCATATCTTATTAGTCCCACAAGGGCACAGAACCTAAGACCTACTGTGACAACATAACAATTGTAGGGTTAGGATTCAGTTTAAGATTACAGCCCTGGCAGCTGTCTACTTTTCCATTTAGCCAACAGAGGGCTTCTCAACACAGCTAGCAGAGCTGTATGCCAATATAATCCACCCTCAGGTAGGATCCTACAGCTGACTTCAGTCACCTAAACACAGGTGCCCACTGGATACAGGTGTCTCAGACTGTCTCCTGTCTGAAATCAGCTGAATCACTCTGTCCATTAATTGGATTTCTCTACATTAAGCCCCCTAGAGTTTATACACCTGGTACCCATGTAAATATATTCATGAAGATGCCACAATTCAGAGGTTTTGATCTCAGCTCGTTGTAGTCATAGCTAAGTGTGATGAAATCTGCCCCTGAACTGTACATAACAGTGATTTATGGAGTGAAGAAAATCTCCAACTCCACTCTACCTCCCCCGTTGTGCTGAGACAACTGTTCATGAGTCTGTAGCAGAGGCAGACGGCAGCAACAGCCTGGATTTAAAACACTGGTTTGTTTCAGAGTGCTACTTTTAATCTAGATTGTTTCAGTGTTCCTGTTCACCAGTGCGGCCAGACAAACTGCTGTGCAAGCACAGCTGGAGAGGTGGTGTACAAATCAGTGCTGCTGGAATGACAGGGAAGGGAGGTGAAGGGGGTTGGAATTTCTTAAAGTTGTTTTGCTGAAGTCAGAACAACTATTCCTTCAGAAAGATAAGTCTTTGTGTCAAAAACTATTTCCACTTGAGCAAGCACGTCTAAGGATACTTAAAAAGAGAAAATCTTGAAGAAAAAAGTAAATGTTTGTGAAATGTTAACAATAGTTTTCATTCAGATTTCACTTGTGTGGAACTGTTTTTAGTACAATTGCATGGTGCAGATGTTGTGTTGATATGACAGTTGGTATTCAGGCACCTGCACATGCTCAAAGGCTGCTAGTGGTCTCCTGGGGAGGGTGGTAAGAAAGCATGGTATTAGATGGGATGTCAAATGGATAAGTTAGTCTGAAGCTGCTCTTGAAATACAGAATTACTACTTAAATCTTCCTATGCTTCATTCTCACTTCCCTTCTACTTATTCTGAGGCTCATTTGAGCTCACAGTGGATACTTTGTCATTGGCTTGTTTTCTTTTATTCATCTTAGGTTTAATAAGTGAGTTTATATCAGAGCAGGTGCTGAGAGGCACCAGAGGATTTTGAGGAATTACCATGCAGATCACAGAGAGAGGGGATAATCTATCTTTTGGTGGTAGAGGAATGTCAGTTTTACTTACCACACCTCCAATACTCCTGCAAGGGACAGACTGAGAACATGTAGCCAAGGCAGGCAGGAAGGTAGGAATTTTGTGCATGAACTGAAGGTCTCTGATAATTTCAGGCCAATATAATTGAAGGTCACTGCTGATGAGATGGTACTTTTCTGGCTCTTAAATGCAGCTGCAGTTTTATATTGGAGTACAATTGAACTGAAGCTGAGAAAGGGATTTACCTGGAGAGTTATAATGTATTTTCTTAAATGATACTTTCACATTAAGAATTTCACTGAACTGACTTGTCACATGGCTACATAAGCATAATGCTGGCACTTGGGCAGTGGCAAGGATACATACTTGGAGGCAGAACATCAGACATGGATTTCTGTTTCTTATTCAGAGACACCAAGGTCTCAAGAGGGAAGAACTATTTATGCTGCAAATCCACTCTTTTCATCTTGGCTTTTTTCCTGTGTGACAACATTCTGCACCTGCTTGTCTAACTCACTTTACTTAGTTCATAACTAAACTTAGTTCACTTGCTACCTGCCACAATTTCCTTGTTTGGCCACTCAAAGCTCAAGACCTATGACCATACTTTACAAGAAGGTAGCACACCATGAAGATGCTCAGAGAGCTGGGGCAGCCCTCCACTGGAGACAGGCTGAGAGAGCTGTGACTGCTCCTCCTGGAGAAGAGAAGGCTCTGGGGACACCTTATAGCACCTTCCAGTACCTACAGGGGCTACAAGAGAGAAGGACTTTTTACAAGGAAAGGGAATGATAGGAAAAGGGCAGGTTTAGGTCAGATAATAGGAAGAAATCCTTTAGTCTGATGTGGTGAGACACTGGCACAGGTTGCCCAAAGAAGTTGTGGATGCCCCAGCTCTGGAAATGTTCAAGGCCAGGTTGGATGGAGCTTTGAGCAACCTGGTCTGAGAGGTGTCCCTGACCAGGTATTGAAGGAGATCTGTAACAGAAGATGGAGCTGGGAAAGCCTTTAGTTCGGGAAGGCAGGAGAAGGAATTGTGTTCCCCTGGAGCAACTGGTGGGACGCAAAGACAGCAGCTACTCATAGTCCTCCTGTGCTTCACCAAGGCAGATGATGGCTACACAAATGTCAGCCTCAGTAAATACTATTGGTGAAACTACAACTGACTTCCAGTGGAATACACAGAATTATAGACACAGTTAGTTTGGTACAATTAAATACTTTGCCAAGAGTGAATGTATACCTTGATAAAAGAGGAGTTAATTCTACTAAGATTAAATGAAAGTAGCAGCTAAATCCATTAAGACTACACCTTAATGTTTGACTTCAACCTCAAGAAGAGAAAGAGAAAACAGAATACTCTCTCCAAATCTTAGTCAAAATATTCTGTTGACTTCAGCAAAAACTAGATGGGGTTCTTGAAGTTGGAAAGACAGGCACTGATGAAGATTTTCTCAAAATATATCTTATTATTTATATCATATGATTTTAATACAATATATGACCTGAATGTCTGCATTAAAAGTAATTTTCTTTTGTTTTGAAATTGTTACTCAGGAAAGAGTTTGAAGAAACCCTCAGATAAACTAATACTCTAATCTGATTCAAGCTGTGTAGAAAGAACCCATAGATTTGAAACAACATTAATAGTTTTGAGGTCAAAACTGCCCTCTGGATAAAAGATTTAAAAACATCTTTTAAAAAGATAAATTGGGAAGGTCACTAAAAGATGAATAATCTATATGACTCTGCTGTTCCTTGAAATTCTACACTCACTGCTACAACAAAAAGAGTTCTTCTGCCACATTAATCTCTTAACTACAATATTCTTTATTTAAATTATGAACTAATGGCCTGCATAATTTTTTTCATTAAAAAAGCATGTTTCCTATCACAGTTCCAACAATTCCAACACTGCAGAATTGGTTTGAAATCCAGAGTTCTGAAGAATAATGAAATTGAGGGTGATATCTTAGGCTTGTGTAACTAATGGTCTTCACCAGAGTGCCCTGACTACTCAGAAAACTAAGGGGTAGCAAGCCAAAAATTTAAACATCTTTTAGTCTGTGTCTACTTTATTTACGAAAACCGTTTTAAGGAAGAAGACATTATATCCCATAACAGAAACTTAAGTAGGAAAAATATAATTGAACATATTATTTAAATCCTTGGTATTCAAAATGCACAGTCTGATTTTAGTTAAGATCAATGTGCATCAATTTAATGTTAAACTCAACAAGGTACCTATGTTAAAAGCTGATGAAGAATGCTTGCATGCAGGCTACTGCATGATGTTGCTGTCTTTATCTTATCATGAAGATTAAAAATATTACTTTTTAAAAATTATTTTTATTACTCTGAAGATATACCACCAAAAGAGTTCCAGAACTTAGGTTACTCAGAAAAATGCATTTCCTAGGTAAGCAGGCAGCATAGATTCAGATATTTTATTTGGTTACAGTAATCTCTGTACTTGGTCTTGAGCTATGCAGGCTCTCTGGTGTCCAGTGCACCCACTCACAGTTCATTTTGCTGACAAACAGGAGGTAAAACTTAGACCAGAACATTCTCCATAATCAAAGGCCTTGTCTCCTTGGTCTTATATGGTGGAATGTGAAATCCTTGCAGTGCCCCAGTCATGCACAGTTTTCTGTCATCTCCCTGACACCTTTCCTATCATCACCTGACACACATGGGTTTTGGAGTGAGAGATAGATTGTCCTAAGATGTCAGATGTCATCACTCAGCTGGGAAGATGGGGAAGCACTGAATCTTGTGTTCAAAGAGTGGCCTCTGAGATATCTAGACCACTTAAAGCACGATGTAACTGTTCCAAAAATAATATAATTGTGTTAAAACTAGTGGCTATAGACTTAATTAAAGCTGATAAAATTAAAAATGTATCACTGGAGGTACTCCATACTGTATACGGCATTCCATAGGGAAGAAGGCTGCTGGTTTGTCTGTCTGGGCCTCTGTCTGTCAGGACCAGGGAAATCCATATTGAGGGAGCAGAAAATTGTGCCTTCCTAGGTTATTGGGCAAGCTAAGCTGGGAAATATGGGTGAGAAATAGGAGAAGAACAGGAAAGAGTGAATCATCACATTGCAAGAAACTGACAGGCACCTTGCTGGGGAAAAGATGTGACATCCAGAACACAGCTACAGAATACTTTAGAGGTGACAGAAATACAGGGAATCTTTAAAAAATGACTGAGAGTTCATAGAAATCCAGAAAGCACTAAAGTCTGCTGGAAAGGCAGACTTGTGGAGGACACCTCCCTTGAAAAGGTGCTGTCAAAAGGAGCAAGATGTTTGTTGATCCTTTGTTTAGGATTATGCCACAAGTGAGTCTCACAGTTCTGCATTACATACTTCTGTATGAAGGGTTCTGCTTCTCCAGTGTGAACGTTGTATTGTGATGAAATACTGTGCCTAATAATACACACACATTGTAGGTTGCTGAAGTACAGATCCTGGTGATATGCTCACTTTAAAGAAATATGGATGGTTTCCCAAATCTCTGTGATTTGAAGTCTTGTATTCATCACTGTCCCCAAATTTCTGGTGTGATTTGCAGAGTATGCATAGTGACATTTGATTTTTTTTCAAGAAGGAATTCTTATTTATGAATTTGGGTAGAAAAGCTTTCTTCTGACTAAAGCGGCAACCTAAACCAGAAGAATGCACACAGCTAACTTCTTTTTATTTGGGCAATCCCTGGTCATCACACTTCTATTTCTCTGTTCCTGATCTTTAATCTTCCATTACCTTTTATTTTATAAAGAGGGAGCTTGTTCATGTTACTAGTACTCCTGCTTACTCCCCCTCTCTCCCCAGCAAATCAATTTTAGTAAGTCTATAAGTATCCACACTGATTCCAGCTGGACTAGGATTGTGGCTCAGATCCTTTCACTGTTGCTGTTAGTGGCAATGTGGAAATCTCAGTTTCTCCTTCACTTTCTGGATCCTTGTGAGCTGTTTTGTTACTGGAAGACATATTTCTTTCTAGAGATTTCATTGTCATGCAGCAAGATCTAATGCTATACCATCTTTTTTTAAAAAATTGCTCAAATTTTTTCATTTCTGAGTCAAAAAATTATGGTTAAAAATTATGTTAGTTGCATGTCTACACCTAAGTGTTACTAATAGTCTCAAATTCTGTCTTTTATATTTTTATCAGATACTTTATAGTTTTATATGCAACAGATAATTCCAAATTTCTGTTAGTCATTTGCTTAATCCAAGAGACCTGTTTCTCAGCTTTCACTTGGGCAAATTTTTAAGAAGTGATAGTAGATATTTTATGATATTGCTCACCACCATGGCCAGAATCTGTTTCCTATGATTTCCTATGATTTCTTAACAATCTCTTGATTATCTTAAAAGCATTTTACACCAGTCTATTCAGCTTGAGGTTTTCTGGTTTGCGCAGATTTGGCTGAAATGTGAACTTTTCTCACACACCACGTTGGGTTCCTTATGTATGACTCATGCAACTAGATTCACTAAAACATGCTGGTTCCTTAATACCAAGTTACCGTGCATGATAATTATGTACTGAAAAAAAAATTTGCTGGTATATGCAAATGTTTTCTAATTGTTGATCATGATTTAGATATTTAATAGACATTAAATTATTTAATTTTTCGTTTTCTCAGTTTTATGATCTTGTTTGACCAATTGCATATTTTTCCATATCAGTGTGTCTATTAAGTCTTTTCCACTATCCTCTAACTCCTAAAAAATAAACTGTCAGTTAGAGACAGTTCTTCTTTAGCTCTGTGGATAAAACAGACATGGCTACTTGCCAATTTATCCTCAAGCTGCCTCCAAGCAACAACTCTAGATTATTCTCAATGTTTCACCTGTGTGGAACTCTACATCTCAGAAACAAAGAGGACTATATTTTCAGGTTCACTCTTATGTGATGTTTAAAGAGACAGTCTACAATCCACACTGTTTCTTCCAGCACAGCATTTTAAATATTCCTTGACCTCTTTTTCTCCACTGTAACTTGAATAGACTCTGCACAATTTTCTTGTACCCTGCAGATTCACTACCACAGGTGACTGGGATAAGGTGGTGAATAATTTCTGCTCTGGTGTTGGAACAACAAGTTATGGAACTTATAACTTCACTTTTATAAAGTGAGAGAACTGTAATCAAAAGAGTGAAACAGCCAAGATGCTCAGCTCTTGAAAGCTCTTTTTTCTGCATGGCATATATGATCTGGGAGGTGAAGACTGCCTCTGCTCTGCCCTTGTGAGACCCCACACAGAATTCTGCAACCCCCTCTGGGGCCCTCAGCACAAGAAAGATGTGGTCCTGCTCAGGGGCTCCAAAGCAGGGCCACAAAGATGATCCAAGGGCTGGAACACCTCCCTCCTGAAAAGCAGACTGAGATTGTTTGGGGTTGTTCAGTATACAGAAGGTGACATCTCACTGTAGCCTTCAAGTACTTAAAGGGAACTAATAAGAAGGTGGGACAGCAACTTTTTATGTGGACAGATAGTGAAAGGAAAAGGGAAAGTGGTTTTAAGCTAAAAGAAGAGAGATTCAGACTAGATGTCAGGAAGAAGGTCTTTGCTCAGAGGACAGTGGGGCACTGTAACAGGCTGCTCAGATGTCCCACAGTGTTCAAGGCCAACTTGGACGGGGCCTTGGGCAGCCTGATCTAGTGGAAGATGTCCCTGTCCTCAGCTGAGGGGCTGGGTTTGGGTGATCTTTAAGGTCCCTCCCAACCCAATCCTTTCTATTATTACTCTATTATTTTGTGGTTTTTTTTCTCTTAAGATTTCTGGCTTACAGAAAATCCTGCTACTTCAAACAGACCACTGTCTTCCAAAGTCTGTTATTGGTTTCCTTTTCATTCTCCTACCTTTGTTCCATAGTTCCTAGGCACACTGGCAAACCTGCCAGGTTTCTCACTCACAGGGAGGGAAATGCTGTGCTCTGATCTGGCAGGATCAGAGCCAGAAAAGAGGTCACAGCTCAGCACTGTGAGTGAATGAACCGCAGGCCTGAGTGAGAGGGAAACAATGTGGTGTAGTGCTTGTCCCAAGTTCCCTCTGTGCAACACTTGACAAATCTCTGTGGTGGTGCTCTGTGGCATTTTGAAGTTCCAGCAAGGGAATCAACAGCAGCTGTCATTTTTGAGAGAGGTAAGGGCAGATACTTATTGGATATTGTAATTTGGAATTAGTTGCAAGTTACTAAGGCTCTGACAGAGCTGATTGGAAGAGTCCAGCTTAACACAGCTTGCTACTTACATGTTTTTGTGTCCAGAAGACATTAAAGTGTTTTATTTCTTAGTGATTCTCTAAATTATTTTGTACTGTTCCCTTTTACTGTTTTGCTTGTGGTAATAATGAATTTGCTAATGCAGATTTACTAAGAGTCTTATGCTAAGTACTAACTTAAACACAAATTTACCATCATCATATGGTGTAATTATTTTCCTTGTTTATTTATAGGCTAATATGTAAATTAAATGGGAAAACATTAATTCCTGCTTTGATAGAAAACATTTTAATTATTAAAAAAGGTTTGAAATTAGGAGATGCATGTCTTATTTTTAATCACTGCAACCTTGCCATTCACTCTAGAAACAACATCTTAGCAGGATATGGTGTACCAATACATTCTATAGGGACTTCATAAAATGCAGGTTGAATCTGGCTGTTTTCTTCAAGTTATTAACAGCTGAAAGCAGCATGAGCAAATAGAATTTTTTTGTCTTTCCTATTACTATTTATCAGTTTTCTATTTTTCAATTGCTATTACTGTAATAGCTATTTAACAGCTAAGTCTATTTAACAGGCTTTTTTCCTCCTTTTCCTTTCTTTGCTTCTGACAATTTATCCTTCTTCTGTTGCCATTCAAGTGCTATAAAAGTAACTTAAAAAAGGAGGTAGTGGAGCACTCTAAAAGCTGTCAGATTTTAGATTGTCGAATCTCTTCAGGCAGCTCATTCCACAGCTGAGCAAACTCAAATATGAATACTTTATCTTTTCTATTTTGTTCATGATTAAAAAGGTGCTCAATTTTATGCATAACTTTCAACCATTCCAGTAGTCCAGCTGACTTTTAGAGACGGCAGACAAGCCCTGAGGTTATATCTGTTTAAATTTCCTCTCTGAATCAGAGCTTCAATTCAATGTTTGGGCATCTCTTCTATCCCAAAAAAAGAAGTTCTTACTGTGTCACAGGGAGATGAGAGTGTTATTGCTGAGATACCTGTATTTTCCAAACACAAATGGTTGAAAACCAGGCTGAAGTCTTCAGGTAGTAATAGAAGTGAGATTAAAGGGAACAATTTTGTTATGGTTCATTGTGCTGAGAAGGGTGGTAATGTGCTCCACACTTGCTAAGGACTTTTCCTGAGCTCTGTCATTAGCCACAGGCACAATGCATTGCAGAATCGTTGCTGAGTGTCAGCAGTTTTAAACGGTATGACCTGACTTCTGCTTTTACTGACAGAGAAAGGAGTTATGGCACACGAACTGTCCATGTGCCACAGCTACTCTGTAAGGGAAGATGAGCAGGGGGACAAGAGCCCTCGTGAGGCAGAAAGGGCAGGAGCCCCAAGGCCACACCTGGTACAGTTCCACTGTACCTGAGCAAGAAAAGCAAGTGGATCTGGTTACAGTGTCCAGGCTCATCCTGAGATCTTCGGACTCATCCACAGTGGCAAGGCCAGGAGACCAAGCCAGGAAACCAAGGGCTAATCTAAGGTCCAGTTCAGGTCAGAGAGGTGCACAGCCAGGTGTGGCCATGGCAGCAGGAGCAAATCAAGGGCTGGAGTTTAAGTGCAGCTCCTGCTGAGGGGCACAGGACCTTGCTTGTCAGAGCATTTTCTCACACAGCTCTGCACATCTCTCTGATTCAAGGCTGCCTGGCTGCACCACTGAGCCTGACCCTGAGCCTAGGCAGTCAAACCCTTGAGTGCCCAGGGCCTGGCCTAGAGAGCTGCAATGGAAGTCACTTAGTGAGTTAGATCTCTGTTTCTTCTTCCTGGTATTTGGATAGTGTAATTTTAGTCTAGTTCAAATTTATATGGACAGTCTGTAAGCTTTTATTTCTAAGGGTGAGATTCAGGTTAAGACAGCCAACAGCCACTTTGACAGGGCCATCTATACTGACTGAAACTGGTAAGCTTTTTATGTCCTGTTCATGGTGAGAAAAATGCTTTCCAAAGGTGATTTAGAAAGCTAGAACACTGTACAGAAATATTGCTATTACCTTGGGATGCCTTTACCTTCAATTTCCCTCCCCTCTGAATAACACTGTAAGTGAAATGCTTCCATCCACTTGGGAGCCAAAGAATAAAGAGTTCTTCTAGAAATAATAATTAAGTTAGTTTTATGAATTTTTCTATGACAGCAGATATTCATGGTGCTGTCTACCTTTTTTGACCTAGTCTGGCTATTTGAGAGCTCACCCAGAACAAATTTGCAGACTGTCCTCACCTGGGAAATTTATCCAGGGAGAGACTGATCCCTGATCTTTTATTTTGGTCATTCATGTTAGAACTATAGAGTCTTTCACTACACTCTTCCTTTGAGTCTGCACTACTTTGCAGAAAAGCATGCAAGTCATGAAGGTGAAGGAGAACGAATAAAAAGAACAAGATTCTAACCCAGAGCTCAGGGAACTTGTCTGAGAGCCTAAATCCTAACTTTGCAGTTCCTGCTCCTTTGCTGTGGGTTTGCACTGCACAGCTACGGAGTAAAACAAAAAATACGTCAACAAACAGATTTACAGAGATGACTCAAAATCACAGGAGCCCTCTGCCAGTAATTAGTGGCATCAGCAAGGATGATTCAACAAAAGAACCTCCTGAAGGGTTTTTATTGGAAGGGAATTAAGCTGCAGCTTCAGTTCCCCCTTCTGCTCCTTCCTCAAACTCATATCAGTATTCCTTCTTTTACCTCAGTATCCCAGCATAAGGAGTTTGTAGCTGAAAGTGGTTCTTAATGCTAAATGGAAAAAAATATTTCAGCTGTTTTTTTTTTTCTTTGAATTCAGCTTTGTTTCTGTTATCTCTGTTAGTTGGCTTGCATGGATTTTCTTGAGTAGGCAAAATGAGAGCATTCCAGTGAGGGGAAATTATGTTTTAGTCTGGAAAAGCTGAAAGCAGATGGTTCTATAAAGCCAATAAATATTCAAGTGGCATTTAGTGCATTAGAAGCTATGCATTTGCCAGTGTTGAAGTAGTATCACTGACAAATCTTGTTTTAAGTGTGGCAATAATCAGCAGTTACTGGTATGTTAGTGGCAGCACAAAAAATTATTAAAAAGTGTGCTTCTCTAAATTTCTGTGCATTACTCTAAATTGTCTTCTACAAGTCACTGAAGATTCAAAGGCATATAAACTGATGAAAGACTGTTGTACGTATTTTTTTGTTAAAGATTTGAATTTCTTCTTGTCAGTTACTTGAAAACAAAGATCTGTAGAAAAGGGATATCTCTGGGCAGATGAAGCTATGAAGAACTAATGCTTTTAAATTATGCCAAAGAATTTTTGCTTGTTAATGCAGTTCTTGTCATGGCCAGGTGCTACGAGCAGCTTGTGATCACTTTAGTGTCGCTAAAGTCACACTCTGGAACTCTTTATCCAGCTCCTGCATGGCCGTCCCTCCACACCACACGTGGAAACAATCAGGTTTTTTATATGTAAAGCAGAGGATTAATCTTAGCAAGTATGGACAAAAAACCCATTCAATTTAAACGTTCATCTCATTCTCAAACAGAAATTTAAAGTAAATGAATTGTGAATAAATATGCTGGTTTCCACTGACTGTAAGAGAATGCCGACTTTCAGCTCAAATTTAAATCTCTAGATAGTGAACAGTAAATTTTAGTTGAAGTTACTCTAATCAGAAGTTGTACTACATGATTTTAAAACTTGTCTTTTTTTCAGGTTGGATAGTCAGCGTAGAAGACAAAAAATAGCAGCACTATGAGGAACAGTTTAAATATAATCCACACTATATTCTACCTTGAATTTTGACTCAGGAATAGCAAGAGTGCTTATAGATACTTAGTTACCATAGCACATCAGAAAACTACACACTGTGCTTTGTGCTCCAGAGTTATATTCACAACGAAAGGATGATGATTATGAGCCTTTGGGAAAAAGGCATCAATGGGACAGTGAAAATGTGGATAGCTGGACTCAATTTCAATTCTTCTGTTACAAGTGTAACCTATAAAATGATCAGCTTTCACATAATTTATACACTAGAACAGGTAACACAGTCAAAAGACTTTTTTTATTATTAGCTGATGTTGTATTGTAGGAGTTGTACTGTTCATGTCATGCTCAGCACATCAACAAGAGGACTTATCTCTCAAAATTAAAAGGCAGCAACTGACAGAACCAGAGGACACAGTCTCAAGCTACGTCAGGGAAGGTATAGATTGGATATTAGGAAGAAATTTTTCACCGAAAGAGTAATAAAATACTGGAATGCTCTTCCCAGAGAGGTAGTGGAATCGTCATCTTTGACAGTGTTCAAGAAAAGGCTGGACATGGCACTTAGTGCCATGCTATAGTCTATACTCTGAGTTGAGGTGTTTAGGACATAGGTTGGACTCGATGATCTTGGAGGTCTCTTCCAACCTCAATATTCTGTGATTCTGTGATTCTGTGATTCTGTGAATTAGTAGCAGCTGAGCTGGGTGGCTGTCTCTCATTTAATTGAGCCAAGTGTTACTGGTTCCTAATAAGAAGGTTGTTTCTTGTTGCCCTTAACAAAATTGATCAGTGGTTGATGAATTGAAGGAGTTTTAAATACAAAAGGTATTCTGAAGAACCTTACCCATGCAGTTCTGGATCTGAAGTGACAACATGATATTATTCATCCAGAGAAGCATTGCTATTTTTTCGTGTTTTTTGTCACACAAAGTGCACTTTCCATTGTTTTATCTGTAACCACCATATTCACATCCTTTACGTCATTCTTAAATGGCCAAGATACTGATATTCTTATCCAGTCATTGGAAAAGCTGAGAATTTCTTCATATCTGAGTGAGCTGTGCTTTGAAAACTTAAAGTTACGTGGATATGATTGAATCTTCTCTAACAATTTTAAAATACCAGTCTCCATGTTAAGCCACTGGACATGGAGTATCAAGGAACTAGAGTTAAGAGCTGCATGAATTCTACATATTTCAAGATAAAAGTTCAAGTTAACAATTATTTTCTTATGAGGAAAACTGTGGTAATAAAAATATCATGAATTTTGACAACTTTTATGCAGTCGACCAAATATTTAAGAGTTCTCTAAGTAAAACAAAACAGTGATTTTAGAAAACTACTTTAAAGATGGTTTCTAATGATGTTCCCTTCTTCACATCAGGGCACAATTTATCTCAGTGACTTGGACCTGCATGAAAAAATAAAATGAAAAAGCTTTAGTTATTTAAGACTTGACTTAAGGGTGGACAGAGCTGGTTAAATACTTTGCTCTGTTTGGTAGCTGGTTTGTGTGTACCTGAGCATCTCATTTAAACTCAGATCATCAAAGAAAGATGTCTAGCTGGGTAAAATTTACTTTCTGAATATTATATAAAGTTTCATTTTTAATCTCTTTTACCTGATTTAGTTGTCTGTAAATCACAATGGAAGCATTTTCTCACCTCAAGAAAGTTTCACTGGAACATACCATGAAGCTCTTTGTTGTTGAAGAGGGTGAGCAGGTACTTTGGATTTGTAAAGGGATGCAGGAGTTGTAACCAGACAATTGATGTTTTCTGGCCTGAGAAAGAACTTCTGTGTTCCTAAGGCAGAAATTGCCAATTTATCTAAGTCCAGTAGGCTGTGATCCATTTAAAAAACAAAATCCCTTTACAACTAGACACATCCTGGGAAGACTTAGAGAAGAGATTTTGGGCTAAACACCTCATCAGTGGCCTTTCCAAGGAAACTGGGATACCTTGATAAAATCTTTCAGTGCTTCAGCTTTCTCAAATCCAGTAGACATACAAATGGGACTTCTGCTTCCAAACCTGTCAATCAGCTGTATTTCTGAACACTAAAATACCATAAAAAGAAGCAGGTGTTGCTGAGCAGGAGAAATAAAAGAAATTGAATTGTGAGGTTTGTTACATCAGTTAAAACCCCACAAACTGCATTCACAAAAGGTAAAAGGGAATGAAAAAAATAAGCCAGATACCAGAATAAAGCAATAATTGTAAAGTGAAATGGGAACACTAAATGCAGAAGATGATAATAGTTTTCAGCTTTAAAAAATAGAAAATGAATAGGAATAAATGTGTAATCATCACAGAGGAAAAAGAGAATCAGAGTCTGCAGAACTATGATCATCAAGTTTTAGGAACCTAATAAGATATAATAACATTTGGCATTATACCATAGAAAATGATATAGAAAATTCCTTGGTTTTAAATGCTCTGAGATGTGCTCTGAATCTTCCAGAAAGTTATCTCCTGTGCTGTTGGAGAGTTTTTAAATTTTTTTGGTAGTAGTTACAAACTTACATGGACCTAATTAGAAATTGATTTCTTCTCATTCTGGGGTATTAATTTCCTTAAAAATGTCATAGTTCCTGTTGTACCTGGAAATGAACACTGAAGAGCAAAAATGTTGTTCTGGGTTTGATGAAGCAAACTAATCTGTTATTTAGGTATGTAGCTGCTGTTTTAAATATTAGTTCACAGTCTGCTAAATCCTGTACTGCTTCTACTTTGCAAAAGAACTGTAAAGAAGGTCTTCAAGAGTTTCTGATATTTGATTAATTCCATTCTGAATACAATTAATCAGGATATACTTTTCACTTTTATTTCCAAAGCAGAGAGAGAAGAAGCAATAGAATATGGCATGTCCATGTAAAATGCAGAGAAATAGTTTAACTGCCAAATGAGTGATTGTGAGTAATGGGAGCCAAATTTAGTCCAGCATGTGTTGTGTGTACAAACATCAAAGAGAAATTTTTAAAAGGAGGGCTGGCCAAATGAGAAAATTTGTCTATTGGAGTAAGTATTAACAGAATATAGCTGAAAGAAAAGAATCAATCATACGTTGTGATCTAGCCCTAAACTATTCTTCAGGGAAAGGATATGGGTAATAAAAATGGACATGTGGAACTAAACCTTCAGGAGAGGATAGAGAATGTAATAGATTTGTACTGCTGACCTCATCATCAGAGCAAATGGAGAATAGAGTGCTGAGAGACATTTAAAAGAGTGAAAACTAACAGAGCAGTAGTAATGAATTATTTCAATGGCACTCACAAAAATTTATCAAATAACACGATAAATGTCAGGAGAAGTAGTTTCCTAGTGAGTTTAAACAATAAAGCCTTAGAAAAAATATTTTTAAGTGTCTAGAAGTTTAGAAATTCCCCCCAGCCTGTTCTCTTGCAACTCACAGAAAATAATGAAAAAGGAAACAGCCAAAGTGAAGGCTTTGGCAGATGCTGACCATAACATATTTAGAAAGAAAATCTTTGTTCTGTCTGGGGAAAAAAAACCCCAAACCCCAGAATGTAATCAAATATTAGCCATCTTCATAAGTTATGCTTAAAATGCTGCCCTTAGCAAGCACACTCTATAAAAAACAAACCACAAAACTCTTTAACCCTGTAAATGAACAGACAATGGAACAACTCTTCGTATCCCACAAAGGGAGAACTGATTCTGAGCAGTGCATATGCTTTGGTTACAAGTGTGTCTGTTAACAAAATACTATAAATCAGTGGCCACAGGGTATGTGCATTCCAGAAAGGTGATCAGAGACCAATTCCCACTCCGATAATGCCTAGTTTTAAGAAGGGCCCCTGCCTAAATTTGAAAATAATGTTAAAAAAGAAGGAACAGCTAGGAGGGTATATATTTGCACATTACATGTAAATGGTTGTGCCCTAATGATTTATTATTAAATCATTTTAGTATTCTAATAATTAAATATTTTTTCATTATTTTAAAAAAGATTGAGAATCAATACAAATAATGAGGAAAAGAATATGAAGAACAATGAAAATGAAGGAACAAAAAATCCCCAATTTCCCCCACAGTTAAGTGGCAGGGTATCCAAATCTAAATCCCAAGGAAAAAAGAAGGGTAAAATAAAAATCATAGCAGATTACGCTAAATCAGTAGCAAGGCTGTCAAAAAAAGTTTGTAGAAAATTATGTAGCATACTTAAAACCAATTAAAAAATACCCATATTGGTATAAGGGGAAGGCAGAGAGTATTTAGGGCAAATAAGATCAATATATATAAAGTGCAGTTTGAAAAGATAAGTCCCTGTCAGAAAAACTAATTTTTACACTTACATTCAGTGGGTTGGAGGGGGAAAACAGCCTATGATGGACTTTGTTTTAATGTAAAGTGAATTTGGAAATCTGTCTAACATGCAAATGTCAGTAAAATCATTGTACAACAATTGAAAAAAGTAAACACAACTAAAAAAATATGAAGATATCTAATGGAACTGAAGTATGAACTAGATTAGTTATAGATCATGGTATGTAAACTCTTTCATAAATTTAACTCAGCACCAGTGATTCAGAAGCTGACATTTATGATGTGAATTTCCCAAACTGTTACCTGGGAGAATTCAATTAACGAGAACAGTGTTATGGGGCATGTAGATGAAGGAAAAGAGTTAAAACCAGTTTTGTAGTGGGAGGTCATCTGTTATGTATCTGTGGACTTCTTTGAATGAATGTAAGAATGAATGAATGAGAATAATTAAGGGACATGCAGATTATATCCCCAGTTTTCTCCAAGGCAACACCATTACTGAAATCTCTTAATAAAGTCGTTGTGAGAAACAAAATATGGTGTTTCCATACATAATATTTAAGTGATAGGAAACAAACTGTGGGAATATGCAGCCCTTACTCTGAAGGATAGACACTTCTGCATTTTATGGGGATCTTTGATGTGTTCACAATATTAGGTGATGATAAAAAGTTATTATGGTTGTCAGTTTGTTTAGAAAACCAGAAGATGACAGTGAAGAACTGGAGAAGGACATCCCAATGCTGACTGAGCGGTATAGTATCAAATAAATGTGTTAGAAAGTGAGGCATTGGGAAACAACTTATTAGCATAGGAATGAGCTTTGAACAGAATATTTATTTCCACGTGCTACAATACAGGATTGGGATTCTAGTTTTGTAATATTAAATTAGCGCAATTTCCAGTAATTAAAAACATCTAATAATTATTAAAGTAAAAAAAAACAAAAGAAAAAAATGAAAATATAATGCACAGAATACGTGCACTAGTGGTGCACATCCTGAATGGTATGTTGTTTGTGTCCTTCATTAAAAAAATGCACAGACAAGATTATCAATGTAGTCAAAAGTATGGTATGAACTTTCTTTAAGATTCAAGGAAACCTTCTTTAAGGTGCAAGAAAAGGAATAATGTATTTCTTGTGGTGCAGAATCCTACAGAATTGTGAGAGGCATGGGGAAGGTAAATAGGGAACAAGAGTTCTTATCTCAGCTGGAACAAACAAAAGAAGTAATTGGTTTGCACAATATGATATGTAGACAAGATGATATGCTTGCCAGAGGATAACTTGGATGGTAAAAACTAGCTGAGATTCAAAGAACAGAAGCACATAAAATGATGTGTTGTAAAGCTGAATTCAGATTTGAGAAGAGCTGTTAAGTGCTATTAAGACTGGATCCCCTTCATGGGCTTTGTCTGTTGGCCAGAGAACACTAAGTAAAAGGGGGCTTTGCTTTTTCCCCTATGAACATTCTTATGGTCTTTTGAGTCCTATGGGTGATTGATACATTTTCCTGGGTTCTCTGACTCAGGTGCACAAAACTCTTTCCTGATGTGTAAGATTGAAACTGTTGTGACTCAATGGTTGCACTTCACTAGGTAAAGGAGAGTAGAAGACATTATCTCTGTAAAATGACATTATGTGATGCAAACATTTTTGTTCTAACTGTTCTGATATCAGACATTAAGTATGGTGGATACAGATTTACCTTGCAAGTCATTATTTTCATTTCAGTAACATGATGAAATGGCTGTTTGGATTACTTTCTAGCCACACAGGCAGAACACAGTCCTTTGGGAGATTTCAGCTGTGCCAAGTGCTGTACATAGCAGGTGTACTGACATGCATGTGATTTGTTCATTCTTCTCAACTGATATTTCTCAGCTTGACCTAGAGATTAAGACTGAAATCAAGAGAGTCTGAAACGAGGGACACTTCCAAAAATAGATTTGAAGCATAGTTGGAGATCACCCATATAGCCAAGAAAGAAATTTAATTATCCAGGTCACAAGTCTGTAGAGAAATTTCTTTCTGTATATAGTTTTATTTAATCTTAAAATATAGTTAATTAAAGTCTATTCAACAAAAAGTTGTCTGATATAAGCTATTTCCTAGAGTTTTGGAATTCAGGCATGATAATTGTCTTGAAGTTGCTTAAAAAGAAGGAAGAAAATTAATCTTTCATCAGTTGATTTGAAAATTTACTGTGAAGAAAAGGACAAATACTGTGTGCAAGGATCTGGAATATTGGTTAAATGTGTTGTAATACATCAATTTAGCAGAAAGGTACTGTGGAAAATGGCTTCTCTGAACATCAAGAGAGCTCAACATCACAGAAATATGCTATTCTTATAGTTTTATGTTGACATTTTTAGACAGGGAAAAATAGTTGCAATTGTTCCTTCCTGTTAATGGAGCTAAACTGTTAAAATTAGTTATCTTTTAAAAAAGACATTGCTTTTTTGTCTAGAACAATTACATATCTAGATGATTTTCCTAGAGATCTTCCTTTATATATTTAGTGTTTTGCAAAAATAGCATTGGAATTATATTTTTAAACCAAATTTATTCAAAAAAGTGCAGCATTTCAGACGACAACACATACTCAGAGCTATATTTTGTTCCAGGTCCAAAGCATACATTTCAATGGACTGTAGAGAAATTCTGTGGTAATATGTGGATTTCCATGCTTAACATTTAAAAACAAATTATGTCAAACACCAAACCAATATCTCATCAACATGAAAAAAGAGTGATTCTAATAATAAATTACAATCTTGCAGAGCAACATAGAAAAGGTTACTCTTAAAAAAGAAAATAATTAGGAATTAATGTTTAAGTGTTAGTTTCTTGTCCAATTAAGATTCATCTGGTCATAGTCTTTTTTGTGCATATCAAAACCATATTCAAACAACAACAACAAAAAAAACACGCCAAGGTATTAATGTGGAGAGGAAATAACACCCTCATTAATGAGAATTCTACATAATTTCTATTATTCAGGCACAAAAAATATAGTAATCTAATGAGCTATCTGTGCTTGTTGTAACCTGTCTTGAAGATTAATCTTTGTTAACTACTTGTTTAATGTTATAGTTAATAATTAGCTACCCTTTAGTCCTATATCATCCATCACTTTACCCAACTGAATCAATTCTTTTTTTTAACTTATAAGAGGTTGTTTATCTTTGCCTAAGGCTACTTTGGATGAAAGATACCTGAAAGGTTATAGAGTTCTGATTCTGTGAGAGTTTATTCTGCATGCAGACCACAAATTCAATCGTTCATTATCAGTTTCTATGTTTATTGCTTTCCACAAGAAAAAAGAAAATTTTATTGCCATTTTCTTCATCATAAATGGCAACCATGTGACTTTATATCCTGTTGACTCATAAACATCTCCACACATTCTTCAGTGGAAACAGTTGTTTGGTGCACAACAAATATTTTCTGAGAACTGTAATGGTTGGCTTCTAATTGCTTTAAGTTTGGCAGAGAATTTACCCTATTTAGGCTGTCTAGGGTCTAACAAAGATTTAGAAACCAAATATTTAGTACTGGTATTTAAGAATAAAATTCTTCTGCTCATAAGACCTTGGTTGGAAGAGGTCCATATAGCATTGGCTTTTCTGCCTAGAACTGTGTTTCAGTATTTGACATCTTGCTGATTTGTGAATTATCATCTATGTTCATATTGTATAATTTTTTACCTAGTAATGGGTTGTGTGGGAATAACTGTAGTAAAACTAAAAAGGTAAAATGATAAATAAATAGAGAAAAATAATGCCAGAAGTTAGTCTTTTATTTTCACTAAAATCATCAAATTAATAGTTACAGTTCCCACCGTGGTGATATCTCAATCCCTTGGCACATATGTTGCATTCTGGTTTTCAGCACATGATATTAGCTTTAATGCTTTAATACACTTCTACAAAGCAGCTAAGTTAAAATTGCTTGGGGGAATATAATTTTAAATATGCTGTCTTTTGTGTGCATAACATCACAGACATAATGCCCCATTAATGTATTTTTCCCCATTTAATTCCATAAAGAATTTATTATACTCCTCCTGATGTGCTGCAGAGCACACTATAAAACAATTAGCTGGATTTTTAGCTAGTGAGAATGTTATAGCCCAGGTGAAATCTTGAAGCTACAATTGTTTGAGCAGCTGAGACTGTCCTGGTAGGATTAGCATGGATGGGTTACAACACATTATCATCAAGACACTGCAAGGTCTTTACTTGCCTTGCAATAGACCTTCCCTGAAGTTTGAATGTTAATTCTAGTCCCTTGGGAGAGAACAGCTGTCTGATCTTGTGCTCCATTTCATGGGTGTAAATCAGAAAGGACTACCTGAATTCAGTGAAGTTATTCAAGTGTGAAAAGCAGTGTAATACCCTCATCAGATCTGAAAGATATGTTCTAAGGTGACCTAAATAAGCTTGTAATAAAATAAAAGTTCCTAAAATGTACCTTTATTTGGTGTATAAATAAAGAACAATTTTAAATAAGCACCCTTTACATTGTCTTCAGAGACATTCTTGGTGCAGTGAGAGCTGATAAGGTATATTTTTTTTATTCTTGACTTATAAATCAGAGGCTGCTTAAAGGAGCTTTAGAAATTATGTGGAACAAAGACTACTGTTAATGATAAATATTTATTGAGTTATTTATTCTTTCACTTAGTACCTTTTTTAACATCCATCACCTACTCAATTTTAAAACTAATCATTGCCAACTGAAGTAAAATTATTTCAGAAATTGATATAAAACGCTGCTGTCTGGTTTTCAAGATATTGCAGTACAAGGCAATTTAGCAAAGTGTGAAGCAATGGTCCAGAAAGGCACTCTGATTTCTGCTTCTTCATGACACACAGTGCATCTTCCCTGGCCTGGACTGTAACCATAGGTGGGGAGAGGGTTTGGCCAATTTGTGGGAAATCTGGCTGGCCAAATTTATCATCATTGCTGCTGCTCTAGGAAAGGAAGCCATTAATTCATTTCAGGGAAAGGAGCAGGTTGTGGAAACAGCTGTCAAGAGAATGGAAGGTGCATTTGGAACCCAGATTTCCAGCTATAGCTGTGAACCTGAGCTATTTGACAATTTTATTTGCTGCCTAGTTTCCTGTGGCTGATGACAGAGCTCAAGCCACATATCATCCATTTCTCTATTTCCAAGAATATAAAATAAAATCCAGCTGTGGTGAAAGCAAGCTTAATTCTGGAAATCTTTAAAGTGACTGTGCACGTGGAGAGGTCCTGGGATATGTGACCTGCACGAAAGAGTAGATGACACTCACAGCTTTTCCTTCAGTTTCTGTGGCGACTTGCACTAGATGAGGCCAAAGACCAGCAGAAATTAACTGAATCACATGGCTGTAATTTATTCCCACAAGAAAGAAATTCAGTTTGAATTACACTTATGTTGCTTTGTGGTCTGACATACAACTTCCATCAGATTGACACAATAAAACTAAAAAAGAAGTTTCCTTAATACCTTATTTGCACATTGTACCTTCAGTGTGCAATATTTTATCCAAGCCAGATTTTCCCTTTCATCACTTAAAGAACCCCATTTTTTTGCTTACAAAATTACTTAATTCTTTCTAGAATGTAAAGCCATAGTATCAGACAAGTTCTAATTCAATATAAATCAGAAAAGATCCTTTTCAGTGAGGATACTTCCACACTGCCATTAATGAGTTAGAATACATCAGATCTTAATTTTTTTCTAGAGTAAAAGCTGTTATAATTTTTAATAAAGGACACATTTATTCTTCCCCTCTTACAAAATAATTCCTCATTGTAACTGGGAAGTTTGACAAACATTTTTATTGTAAAAGATTAAGGACAGATAAAATATTCAGTGATATCAAAAGAAGTGTTGCTGCATTTTACTCATATTGGTATCATTTCCAACCAAAATTGCTTTTTTAGGTTGTGAGCAGTCTACATTTGAGTATACCAGTGTGTGTATTAATTGAAGGATAATTGATTTACCAAGGCATTGTATAAAAATAGAGATTTGTATTTGTTTTTTGCCATTATTTTAACTGTAGTGTAAATTGGATGGAATCATGACCAGATCTAAAAATTTCCACGAAAATGTTGATACTGACAACATGCCATTGAGTCCCACTTTGATGAATCTCTACTGATGAGCTGCATAGGTATTCAGCCACCATGTTTCCTACCTTTAAAAATCAGGGAAAGTATAGTAAATATTGTCACCTACTTTTCTAAGAATGAGAGCAGAAGTGGTGTACCCTCATTGTGTAGCAAGTGCAGCTGACTCAGGAACTGAGACCAGCAGTGACCAAGTCTCTATTTCTTGATGATCCCAGTATCTGTCATGGCAAGTGAGCACTCTCACCACCAGATAAACCTTATTTTAGGGAATTAGTGTGTCTTTCATTAATTCATGTGCATGTTTCTGTTTCTCACACAGACAGGCTTCATCCATCAGAACTGTTTTCTCTTTAGAGACATATTAAAACCTACTATCTTAAGTATCCCAGAGGAAATGTACATGTTGATATGCAAGGAAACCATGGCACTCTTCATGCCTTTTCCTGATATACAGTCTGTTTCTGAACTTTGGAAATGGTAGCCTGGCAAAGGCAAAACCCACAGCACAACCTTCAGAGAAAGCACCTGGTTCTCTTTGGTCACACAAGGCTCTGAAAGTTATGCTTACTATAAATTTTTCATCTAGGAAAATTAAATTAATTCTAAGATGCTGTCAATAACTTTTCACCTGCTCACAACTTTTCAAGACTATATCTGGGCATTTTGTAACCTGACATGTTTATTTCTAAATGAATCGACTTTGCTATAGTGACTTGAGATAGGTACATTCATTTAAATTATCAATTTATCAATTAACAATTTATCAGTTATCATGTAGAGAGCTAAAAGCCAGTTTCTCATTCAAAAGGGTAATAAAACATGGTACCAAATAGTATAGGAGAATATTCCCCTTATCTGAAACACTTGATTATCATTGGCCCCTTACAATTGAGATAAACTGACAGATACAAAAGGGTTTACCTCCAGTTTAATAACAGGGAGTCAGCAAACAGTTAGATGTTTTGAGATTGAGTATCTTGCCCATAAATTAGAATTTGCTAATGTTTCACGTCTCTAGCTCGTTTCATAAGTGGGACAAAAGGGTTTCATTTCAGCAAACAGTTAAAAGATTGCCATTCACCTAGATCTTGTCAATCTCTATTCTCTGTAACTAAGTTATAAGATGCAGGATTTCTTCTGACCTAACTTCACTCACTTAAAAATAACTTTGAACCATTTAGCTCAGCCATTTGTAACACCATGGAGATACTTCCAAAGGCAGTGTGTTCCTCACTTATGCCTTTGCTTGAAGTTCAAACTACTTTTTTCTTTTTTTCTTTTTTCTTCTTAAACTCTAGTTGTTAACTATTGCTTTGTATTAAGGGCTCTGTTGGTAAGTTTTATTCATAGGAATCAAAATTGTTAAACAGGATTTCAAAGGGAGAGTAAGTTTATTCTTATTTATTTTGAGAGATTGTGAAGGTAGGAGCTACCTGATTCAAAAAATACAATTTTATAAAAGAGAATTTTTTTGTACTCCTATGAATATAGTACTAGTAAACAACAACTCTGAATAAAACAGTACCATTTAATCAAAATCCAAGCTGTTACCTCCAGAGAGCCTTGAGAGGACAGATGTGAGAAAAAGAAAGATCATAAGTAACAGGGCAGAACTGGACATATTTTTTCATATGTGGGACTTCTGGCTGCTTTATTGTGTGAAGTTCAGGTTAGCTACTCTATAGGGCTTGATACACAACTGAAATTCCTGTCTGTTGTTTTTGGGTAACACCAAATTCCTTATGCCTCCTTTGTCCTCTTGTTGAAAAGCCAGTCAGGGTTGTGGGTTGCCTGTGATACAATACTTATAAGAAGATTATTACTTTTCTTATTTCTTGTTCTCTCTATATATTGTTTATTATTTCTTGTTTTCACTGTATACTGAGTAGGAACAAAAGATGCTTTCTCAGATTGTCACTCTTGTTTAAATTTTCCAGTCTTCCCCTCAGCACACCCTCCGTGATTATGAATACATTGCATCAACTGAACTGAGATGCAATGATGCAGCAGAGGTGTACGAATATATTTTGAGTGATAAATGATGGTACAAATGCCATTACAAACCAGCACTGCTGTTATGCTTACTTTACTACATCTTGAATTTGTTGTTTTTCCTCTTCTTTTTTTTTTAATCTAATCACTCTACTCCCCTACTTTGGCAGAGGGAAACATGTTGCATATTAAAAGATGTTGTCTTTCATTTATCTTCTCACCTTTCATGCTCAGCATCTTGTAAATTTGCAAACTGGAAAGAAGAGAGGCTTTGTGTTGTATTTGCTGTCCTTGAGCAGTCAGTCGTGATTTCTGTCATCAAAATGTGCACTGATGTTTACACCAACAAATTGACTGTGCAGTATCATTAGATTAATTGGATGACACTTCAAACTTGTTTAAGACATTATAAATCCCAGAATGCTTTTCTATTTTATTTAGCTTCATTTTTTTTCCAAATGAAATGATCTAATTTTACATATATCTGCTTTAATTTTCTTCATTTCCCCTCTTCCATTACTATCTCATCTCTTTATATTCATTACTAATTTCATATCCATGCTTTTGTAATATCCATCTTTTCATGGCAAGACTTAAACAGATTTAACTCACATTTTAAACTTCCTTGTAGTGTGCTCATTTTCAGCTTAATTCCATAAAATTTATATGTTGCACTTTTCAGATAGTTGTTCACCCAGAAGTGCAGTTGTGGTATGTGACTCTTTATTGCCCAGGATACCATATTTATCAAACAAAGTAATAACCAAACATCAAACAATGGTCCATGCAAACATCATGAGGCCCATACAAACCAATTCTGAACAATATTATGTTCATTTTATGAATAGAAAAACAGTGATAGTATCCTCAGTTTCTGATCGACGGCCTGCTGGATGTTACTGTTACCATGTGAAATTTTTGATTTTTTTCAGACTTCTGATTACTATTAATTGTTCCGTTCTAGACTGCAAAAAATAATTTTGCGTTCATGGCACATGTTATAATTGTGGAATTCTCTTGGTCAAAGTCTAAATATTTAGTCCATTGATCTGAATTTTGGGTTCTCCATCAAGGTTGCTATATCCCCTAAAACCATCTTCAGCTAACAGTAGGTAACAAAGTTCAACCTCCAAAAATATTTGCAAGTTAGTTTTTCACAAAAATGTTATACCATTCTGGATTCAGAACTTCAGAGATCACAAGTTACCCGTCAGGTGAAAAGATGGCTTGAAGAGTAATTGTCCTTATTTTCCAAAATTACCTAATTATTTTTTCCTAGCTGAAGGCTCTCTCTACTTCTCTAAAAAGGAAGTATGTTTCAGTTTCTATGGATTACTCTGTTCCAGAAATTATTAACATGTCTTGCATATTATTTGTATATAATTTCAAGAATATGGAAAATCTTTGGGAAAAACTGAGTATTGTTATAGCTACCTAGATAAAAATCATGAAGTCTTCATGTATCTCTTCTTTCAGCTCCTCTTCTGAAAAATGAGAGGCTTGAAAGTGCATTTCACGTCCCCTAGAGAGACATCCATTTCTTTAAGATTTTGGTAAAAATTTAGTTCATAGTGTTACAGAGATGAAAGAATAATATTTTTTTTCTGGTAGCAGTTTTTGCCAGAGGCTAAACAAATCCTGTGTGAATTTCAAACTCTTCCTCAGATGTGTAAGTTGAATTATTTTTAAAATCTTGTTTTTCTTTCTTTTTCTCTTTTCACTCTTTTACAGTATTTTGCATCATAGGCAGAGTTATAAACTCAATCTATTATTAAGGATGACTGACATTTTCTATTATAACACCTTGTTTTCAAAGGCCTGTAATTTTGACAAAGCATAACCACAGGGGATAAAAATTTACTCACCAAACAACTGCAAAAGTTGATTTCCTGCTTGCTCGCTTGGACAAAATCAATTCTTCCATTTCCTAACAATAGGACATGCAGAAATATTGTTTTCATATATTATAAAAACTATTTTAAACATTTCTGAGGAAGGTCTAGCACCATAATTTGAAATAAAAGAACTAAAAAATTATAGGAGATGGTTTTCTGGCGGAAAAGAAGTGATAACCATCCTTATAAATGTCTTCTAAGTTGGATGACATCTGCAAAACTAGATGAAAAATTGAGAAATTGCTTCTTAATTGTGCTCAGTAAATTTTTTTTTTCTTTATTTTTAAATTTTGGCTAAATTTGCAACTCACCTAAATTGAAAATCCACCTGAACTGAGCCACGCAGAGCAAAGACAGTGCTGAAGCAATGCACTGTGAGTTTGGATGAGCCTGCAAAAAACATAAATATCTTATGAAGAATCAGCTTTCATAGAGAAAAAGACACATTTACAGCTCTCCTCACACCCCATGCCCTCAGCCCTTTCCTCTTCCACTTTCTCCCTTCCTTTAAATGAAAGAGGAATTTTGCTGTTTTGAGATTCCAAGCTTCTCAGAGAAATGCAACGAAAATATCACCCACTTTCTGCTTCAGATAATTTTTTAGGCAAAAGGTCCATGCACCCAGTGAATACCATCCACCTTCTGCAGTTGGTTCCCATATTTTCTCCCATCTACCTTGCCAGGAGTCCTAGAGCTCCTTTTCTTCCACTAACCACAAATCAGAAAAGGAATCATCTCCAGGTTCTTGAAACCATTTGTTTTTCTGCTTTCTCTGCAGGGGCCAGTTATGGAGAGAAAAGGAAGGCAGAGAAATGGAAGTTTGTGGTGAGCTTTATCTCTGTCCCAGGAACCTGTGCTCATCTAGAACTGAATGGAGAGTGAGCAATAATAAGAATTGCAATTCACTGGCAGTAAGGGAACTTCACCCTGAGATGGGAGATCTAACCAGGCAGCCACATCTACACTTTTGAAGGATACACTGAAAGCATAGGCTCAAGCATTCTTTATAAAGGTCCTAGCTGATAAACTGTTTGCTCAGTCCCTGGTATGGGCTTTGCCTAAGTCAGCATTCACTCCCTTGAGAATTCCCAGGGAATTACCATTGGCACAGTGCCTCCCTTTGTGCTCTGTTAGTGACCAAGCGAGGTTATTTATGAGGCTGCATGAAGCATTGCTATTTTGCTGAAAGACTGGTGTTAGGGAGGGGCATTAAACACTGACAAAGATGAGCACAGCCTGGCCATCATAGTAGAAAATACCATACTCACTGACAAAGCCAATTAGAAAGTTCCTAGAATCCTTTCCTGTGCCACTTGTTTGCTGTTATTCTCCATTTTCTTCACTTATAGAGTTGTCTGTGAATTCATGCTGCAAACTGTTCCATTGAGACAGTCTGTGTCAAATGTGAGAGGATTCAGTCTAAGGGATTATTTTCCTTCTTTGCCACTCGGCTTTGGACAGACATTGCTCAGCCCTGTTTTTCATTTGTATTCAACTGTCCTATGTTTTGGTTTAAATGAGATATTCCTTCTTGTGCAGCAGGACTACAGGTTACTGAGGAGCACCTCAGCAGAGTGACTGCATCTCCATGGGGGACAGGATTTGTGATGTCCTTAGGTGTCTGAATGGTGAATATTAACTGTTATTAGGTGTTATTGAGAAAAACAATGTTTCAAATGTTATCTTTTCTAAAGAAATAGTGAATCAAATTAAGACATTAAATCAAAGATAAAACCACTTGAATATCAGCAGAGATTCAGTTTTGTAATTAGCAGATGGAAATATTTTCCATGATTATGATTTATTTTCTTTTCTCTTTAAAGTTAGGCTGAACTGATTGGGAATTCAAGAAGTCCAAAGATACAGACAGGGCACTTACAGTTATTGAAGAAATTCTGCCTCTTTGAAAAATAGCTAAATATATTATACACTTGCATTGCACATTCTTTCTTCCTAAAAGATATGGGGCACTTTACAGCTCTTTCATGTGCAAATTACACAAAATAGATTATAGAGAAAGAACATGGACTTGGGCCTTATCACAAACTGACAGAACAAGAAAGTGGAAATCATAAATTTTGAAGTCAAGTGTTACTCTTCTAGCTACCTGAAAAGTAGCTAAAAAATATTCTGTATTAATCAGCCACCAGCAGAATATCCCAGGTTGTTTGCAGGTGAGGGAAAATCAACCACCCCCCTTTAAACATTTCCTAAACACACTTTCTGTACTACTTTCTTCTGTACAAGGAAATTCTCCACATTCTGCTGGGCAACAAATGTTTTTGAGCATCAGGACGGGATCATCTTGCTCCTATGGAGACATCAGTATGCCCTGGTCTGAACAGCAGGGAGCTGGAGACTCTTATTTATTCAATTCTGTCCATTTAGTGCTTTTGAATAACAGGTGATTTTTTGTAAAACTTGTGTCACAGCCCCATCAAGCTCTCTACTGTGTTGACCCTTTGGCAGAGCCAGAACAGAGGAATGCAAATGTAATAATAATAGTAATAATTAATACAAAACCTCTTTGACATAAAACATGAAAGGGCTGTGCTATGCAGATAGAAATTACTGAAGAGGTAGTTCTCTACTTTCCTCTGCTGCATTTAATATTCCACGTATCCTATTTCTGACACAGGAAACTATTGTAGAAACTACTGTTTCCTAACAAATGCCACAGTCTGACATACACAAAATATTTTGGCATTAGAATAATTTGGTTTGGAGATCCAGTATTGCCCCTTGACAGTTTTGCCAGCAATACAGCATTACATTGTTTTTCTCTGTATGTGGTTGCATGATACACAATGATGTTATTTCAGCTTTTAAATCCTTAAAAAATGTATTATTAAAAGACATTTTTATAGAAAAGGCTTGAGCATAAGGCTATATAACATGTCACTTTTTTTAGCCATAATGCAGTCTTAGTGCAATTAACCTCCTCACACACTGTTCTGCTATATCACTGTAGTTGTTTAGTAATCAAGAATTTTTAAAAATATTAATAATAAAAAAAATCCAACCAGACCTCAAAATATAGTTTTGGATAAACCACGTTATTCATTTGCTGTATTCTGTTACTTCATAAGAGGAAGTTTAGGTAAATAGCTGCCTAAAAAATGTTATGTTTGGAATAGTATTTTGGAAGAGACTTTTACATAACAGTAAGTAAATGTGAAATTATCTCCTGGCATTCACCAGATATGTACTCTGGCAGTCAATCAGCTCTTCTGACATAATGTTTGTGATGACACAGAACTCAGATATGTGGCAGTATCAGACAACACTACACTGAACTTCAACATTTATTCAACTGAAGAAAGAGAGCATAAGTTATGAATAAAATACTGCACTTTTAATGTGGTTTTTTTTTCATTCTGTAGTCTTGTATCTTTCAAGGAATGTAATTTTTTTCTTTCTCTTGTATTAATATTGTTTCACTTACACCTCCTCCTTGAACCAGTGGACTTCATAAGGTTATCCCTGAATGGCAGCTTTGAGCACATCTGGTCAAGAGTGCTGTGCCACAGCAGCTTCAGCTCTGCAGGGGTATCAGCCTTAGCCTGGCTGGCTTGCTCAGCTCAGGTATGAGATGCCCTGTGGGGCAAAGGCTCCTATTTTCAGGGGCATTCACTAATGCTACTCTGCAAGAAAGAATTCTTTGCAACTGCCCTGGCAGTGGGTGTCTGAAGATCCAGAAGGGATTGTGTGGTTTTTACTCTCCATTCCAAATGCCTGGCCTAATGTTGTCTTATAGGAAATGTGAATCCCCAGTAGTATCAGAGTCCACATAAGAGAACTGTAAACCCCATTGGCAGGAAAGTGGAACTGCTCATCAGACTGCTGGCTTCACTCCTGTCTCTGAGAGCTTATTTAAGAGAAAGTAATCAGGACTAGAAAACTGATGAGGTCTACAAATGTATTATTAATATGAGTTTTTCCATATCAAAATTAAGCTGGTCTTCTTGCCATAGCATTTTAATTGATGTTTTAAAAAACTGGTATTTTAAGTTTTGTAGGAATAACATGGAAGATACTAAAGACATGTTAATTTTCTTTCACATTTCCCTCAATATCTTTTATAGTATTGGTAAATTCAGTGTAAAACATTGTAAGGGAAAAGGTATTTATCTTTCAAGAACCAGAGGGAAATTATCCTCAGAATTTCAGGCAGTTAACTTTTTGTCTCCACCCTGATGTGTGAACCTTGTTTGTTGTTTTAGATCCCATTTCATGTAGTATCACTTGATCACAACCAGCCTGTTGGGTTGTATGGTTCTACTGTGATATGTGTTTTCAGCTTCAAGACTGAAGAGGTATTGTCCTAGACAACTAACACGCAATAGCATTGGAATGATACTCAAGGAAAAGAAGTAATTGAGAAACACTATAGAAAAAACCCCAATTTCTATTTGTTAAGAAATCTCTGTATAAAACAAAATAATTCACTAAAACAAATGCACAATATCATTCCAAGTATCTTCTTAACCAAATGCTTTCCTAGTTCAAAGCCTGGCCTCTGGAATTTAGACTTAATTTCACAGAATTGCAGAGTGGTTGAGGATGGCAGGGACCTTTGGAGACTTGTCTACTCCAAATCCCTGCTCAAAGCAGGGTCAGCCAGAACACCTTGCTAAGGGCTATATCAATTTATTAATATTTCTGAAAGCAAAGACTCCATGGCTCATTTTGGGCAACCTGTCCCAGTGTTTGACATCTTCAAAGTAAAAACTGGTTTTGGGTTTTATTTTTCTTATATTGAAATAGAATTTCCTGTGGGTTTTTTCTTGAGCCCATTACCTCTTGTCCTTTCTCTGAGTACCACTGGGAAGATTCTGGCTCTGTCCTCTCTTCACTCACACTTCAGGCATTTATATAAATTAATTAAGTGCACCCACAGTCTTCACCAGGCTATAAAGTCCCAAGCCTCTCAGCTTTTTCTCAGAAGAGAGAAGCTTCAGACCCTTAATTACCTTAGTGGCCCTTCTCTGGACTCTCTCCAGCATCTCTGTGTTACTCCTGTACTGGGAAGCCTGGAACTGATCCCAGCACTCCATATGCAGCTCACCAGGGCAGAGCAGAAAGGAAGCACCTCTCCTCTGGACCTGTTGGCAATACTTTTCCTCACACAGCCCAGGATGCTCCTGGCCTCCTTTGCTTCCAAGGTGCACTGCTGGCTCACAGTCAGCTCTTGCCAGCTCTCAAACCCAAGGCCAGTTAATTGTACAGAAGTTTTTGGAATTAAATATCATCTGAATGGGTCACTTGAACTTGTCTTTCCTTCATCTTTTTTTAGGCAGACATCCCAGATATGTACCAAATTAGCAATTTTTATAGAAGTTGTAGTGTCTTCACAAGGAGAACCTGCAATTTGTTTCAGAGAACTATGTGGCTTCTTAGTCTGTGGTCTGGCATTAGAGCATACTGAATCATGTAAATTGGACATTAGAAAGCCAGGTTCTTAACTTTGAAATAAATTTCTTGACTTGCAGGGCCATAAAAAAAATTAGTGTCTAATTTCTTTTCCTAATTGGAAAAGTCTGCATTTCAACTACCTTTTGAATGAAGATGTATTCTGAACGTGTGCTTTGATAAATTGTGTTTCTTTGAGAACTGAGGAGTTCAGTGAAATTAAAAATTTTACAGCTGCACACAAATGCAAAAGAAGAAATAGGTGGCACGTATTTTGTGAGAACTAAATGTCTAGATCTTCTAGAAACAGGAGTCAAAATCTACAGTGGGAAATTCAGTATACTTTGATTACCTAAAAGTGAGTCACTCACTCAAATATTCTAAAACTGAACTAATAAAAAACTATGTGAAAAACAAAATTGTGTAAAACATTTCCACATTTATTTGATGATTTTTAAAATAATTTAATGCTGCTGGTTGTTATTCCTTCCCTTTTGTTTGAACTAAACTCTGTGTTGATTCTGAGAGAAAAGTGCTGTTCAAGCACAGGCAGGTGTGTTTTGGTGATTTATTTCATATTGTCTCTCCTCTTTGGATTTGAAACAAGTAATAATGAACTCCTTCCAATTCCATTGTAATCTTAGGCCAGGTTTTTGTGTTCTACAGCCTACTCATCACACATAATGGTATGGGGCAATTATATGGTATAGCTTGCTGCCCATAAGGAACAAAAGGGACAATACTGACATTTTGGTTCGATTCTCAGGCTGCATTTAAATTGTATACAAAGGAATTTCCTCCTGGTCTGATTCTTAATGAGCATAATAGCTTCTGGAATTCATGCCAGAGTGCTTAAAGGTGGTAAATTTGATTGCATTATAAGTATCTCCCTGGAATGCTTTTGCCCCTGCTACTTAAGTATGCTTCTAATTTCACAGAAAATAAAGCTTGTGGTTAGTGCTTTGGGGTATTCCTGAGCTGTGCTCCATTATTATCTTCCAGTGATATACTTGCATAGCATGTAAAATCCAGAGAATTTAGGAGATGTGGTGTTATAAATTCAAATTAATAAGCCAAGGTTCATGATCTATTAAGATTTCCTCTCACCATGAGGGCAGGACAGCATTTTCAATCTTCACATTGCTCATGCAGACACCCTTGGAAGGTGCCTCTCATAAGGAAGACTCATGGTGAGACTGCACTGTGAATTCCTCTTCTGCCCTTCTCTGAATTTGCCTGTAGGGAAGCCTTGTTCTGAACAAAATGTACAGAGGTTAGGGGCAGGCTGGGGATTCCAGGAATCCCACACTTCATGCTTACAGGCACTTCTGTCGCTGTTAGCCATGTTGACCTTGCAGTCCCCAGAGATGTGCATGTAACAAGGTTCTCAGCTGCCTCATCTCATCTTTTGACAGCTGAATATGCAAGGAGGACTTCTGATGCCTTCAGAGAATTCCAACTTTTGTCATGCCCGTGAGGCCAGCATCTGTTGCTATGACACTGCACCACAGTCAGCCTTGCAGCCAGCTCAGTAGTTTCAAGTCTTGCTACATAAATAGAATGAAACCATTCTTGCTGAAAAATGTTTTCCTGTCCAGATTAAATTGGACAGGAGACTGTGGAGAGTCCTTTGTTTTACTTCCTCATCTTGAAGGAAACCAACCTCTTAAGAGATTCTAAGCACACAAAATAGACCTTCTTAAGTCCACTTTTCTTGAATGCCATTTTCTATCCATGTCTGTCTATGATACCACTTAGTATTTTAAAAGGAACAACAGTCTAGGGTTAAATCCTCTGTGCTCTCCATTGTGTCCTCTGGGATTCTCTAGGTATGTATTTAATTGCATACCAAACCTGCTGCACCAGCTCTGTACAGTCTAAATCCTTCTCCAGATCTTTTGATCACTTGGTCTGTCTAATGATTCCATAGCTAATTCAAATAATTTTACTAATTTTAATTTTATTAATCTTAATGTTATCTTTAACCCTAGATATTTGGTCGCTTAGAAGGACATATTGAGTTTTCCAAGCAGCAGCAGATATTCTTCACCACTCAAGAGTTATAAAGGATTTCAGTGATTTGGACTTGCAAGCCAGCCACTGGCAAAGAGAGGACTGAAGAAGGAAAGAATATGACTGCAAACAATCATGCCCCAGAAATCTAGTGAATAACAAGCCAATTTGTCAAACGCTTTTTTTAAACTGGGTTTTTTTTACCTTATGGTTCTTAAAGATCATATTTTTTCTATGCAAGCCTTATAGAATCCTTGTGTGTGTAATCTGAATGTAACCTAGTTCAGGCACAAAATGGAGGGGCAAGGCTTGAAAGGGAATTGTCAGGGGATTGATAAAGACAGCCAGATCAAGAAAACATCCTTAATAAAGAAATATCTTTTTATGCATACATATTTTTTCAAACATTCTAAACATACTTATCATTTGTCACAACATTTCAAGCCTGCTAAAGGAGTCGGTAAAATTCACAGCAGTTCCAACACTCCTGTCTGTTTGACTGATTTCTACTCCAGTTCCTGAATGGCAATTTCTTGAGCTGTCAGACATAGGTTGTGTGTCAGCTGCAAGGAATGTGGTCCTCCATATTCCTGTGCAATGACTGGATGCATGTTACAGCCTGATGGAACATGAGAAGGAATTTGATCAAAACATTTTATATAGAAAGGGACACTACAAAGGACCAACTAAGTCACAAAAGCACTTGAAGAAGGTTTCACAGGGACTTGACAGATTAAAAGCTGACAGCACAGCTGTCACAGTCTTAGTAGAAATCCAGCATGATCTCATTACTAACAAAGTGTGAGAGACACCCAGGAACAGCAATGAAAACACATGAACAGTCATGAAAAGAAATTCAGAATACAATGGAAGTATCATTTGTGTGCTCCTGTGTGCATAGGCCACAGACAAACCCAGTACAGGAGAGAAAGGTAGTATAATATAAAAAATGAATGAGTTAATGAAACTCAGAATTCAGTCTTTTAAAAAGCTTTTTGAAACAGATTTTTGCACTAAATCTATATCTACAAGGAAGTTTGTGTTGTAATAAATTGTATCAAAATCATAGGAAATTTCAATAAGAAAATCCCAAATGACAAGATAGCTGAATTTGAAATGTTCTCATTTTTAAAAAGTTTTTCACTCCTGCCTGTCCAGCTCAGGCTCAAAGTGAATGAATTTTTAACTTCTCGGCCTGGTATAGGTGGTATTCTTAAACCCCTACAAATATTTGTCAAAAAGAGTGTTGTCATGTTCGTGGATGATGTAAGACTGTAAATCCTGACTACTTAATATGAAAACAACTCTCTAATTGTGTAAGGATACTTTGTATTTTAGCTTGAAAAATACCATTTGATATTTTGGAAATAAAATATTGTAGAATAATTCAGATTTTCATGTTTGTGGTTTTGCATGTGTAATATACCTTTGCTTCACTCACACCCATGAAACACGTTCATGATTATTAAATTTTATTTCATCAATCCTTAAATTAAATTTTAAAGAACAAAATAGAAATCAATATCTGCTAGTATTATTTGAGATAGGCATCTCTAGAAATGGTGCCTAGCTGTCTCATTTTTTCACCAGTAAAACACTATAAAATTATGATCCCAGGTAAAATAATTTAATGCAAAAATTGGGATTCAAAGATGGGTTAAAGATTAAGGTCTTAGTATTTTTATTACTGTAAATAAATACTTTTCTTCTTTTGTGATGCTTTAAAACGTCATTTGGATTTACACCATTATCTTATAAAGCTATGACATAGGTTTTAAATAATAGAATAATAGTTTTTATTCTTCTCATAAAAAGGAGTTTCTGATGTTCCTAGAGTGACTCATTAAGCTTAACTGATCTTTTCCTTTCCCATGAATTTTTAAAAATGTACTTCAGAGCTACACAGCTCCTGATGCAATAAGAGAGCTGCCTCTGATCCTGCTTAGTCCTGTCCTACTCTTGCTTTAATGCTCCCCAGGCATCATGTGTGTTTCATTGAGTAAAGTTCCTGAATAGGAACTTTTGAGTTCTTGTGTTTTTATTCTAGTTACAGGGTACTTTTACTGTGCAAAGAAAAAATATGTCAAAACTATCCAGACAGCTCTTCCTTGTGCAGTTGATGGAGAGCCATGCATTTCTATTCCGCTGCCTCTTGGCATCCATGGCTCAATTTTTTTGCCTAAAAAAGTGTGCAGAGCCATCTGGGGCCCTTGAGATCTTTTTGACACAGCCCAATGGATCAAATAACAGTGGCAAAAGGCCTGAGAATGACCCATTGAATGGACAGGAAGAATATAGTCAGGCATCTGGAAATGTGGTAGATTCCAGCTTCTAGAAAACAAGACTTTAGTGCCTGAATTCCTTGCATCTTACATGGAACATTATATTTTTCAGCAGTGTTCACAAGATTATTATATTTATTCCTCTGGAATGAATAGATAGATTTTCTTTTTTCCCCATCAATGGACATCAGCTTCTGTGCTCAAAGTGCCAGTCTATATTCAAGATTCAAGAGTTACTATTTCACAGCTCGTGCTTTCTTTGATGGATGTATACATACAATGAAGGATTGCATGGATGTTTTAATCAAGCCCAGAATCCACAAGAGGGCATCTGGGAAGTGTGCACTCAAGGAATGACCAGGATGTCTGAGGAAAAGGCTAAATGTTCTGAGAATAACAGTGGCCTTTGTATAATGTCAAGCCTGTACCATTACTCTCTTGCAGAAACATCCTGACTGCTTGCAAAATTTTGGGTTAAAAATTTCAATACTTAATTCTGTGACCACAGTCTCAAAAGAAAGTGCCACTTTATTGTAACATAGCACTACTACTGAATGCAGATTCTGTATTCACTTCCTTTTGGAGCCAGGTCAGAGATATTATTTGTCGTCAGAGATTTGAATTGTTTTATTCCATAATTGATATGTTTTTGTGGCCTTTAAGGAAGTGATCTCTCTGCTTCCAAGAAATGTTTAAATAGATTTTCACTTTTCAAGGAAAAGTGAGAGGGCTGCTCTATAGTCTGCCACAAAATTGTGTTAGTCATCATAACAGGGGTGCATGATGTTCCATAGACCATGCTGTGGAGCACAAGTGTCACGTATGCATATAATAAATATCTAATTGATCAGTGCTGAAGAATGGGTTAAAAGAAGGTAAATTTAATATTACCTTTTCTACACTCTCCATAGATGTTTGCATCTAACCTCATTTGAGACTTAGAGCTACACCCATACTGTAAATGGATGGTGAACACAGAGTGAAATAGTTAACAGATCTGCTTCCTGGGCTGTGCAAAAGAGCAACACCAGCTCAGCTCCCCGTTCAGCTGTTGTGACATTTATAGCTAGAGCTACTAAAACCCAAGAAAAGAAGATAACTGCAATAAGAACAATGATGCAAAGTAGCAGAAGAAAAGCAAGTATCTGTAAAACTTTACTGAATGTCAAAGCTATTCAGTAGGGCAAAAATCGAAAAAGGCATGCTCTTTATCTCCATAGCTGTAATTTCCATAATGCTCAGAAGACTTTAGGTCAACTCTAAAAATAAAATGTGCCTGCAGTAGTTAGCCAGGATTTGTGTTTAATTCAATTCACAGCAGTTGCAGAGCTGGAAGACATTGGATGGCTCTGACCTCCCATGGTTAAGAATCAGGACCACTGAAAGTGTTTGGTTGAGCTGGTGACAACAGTGAGACAAGGGTCAGATCAATAAAACCCTTTAGATCAAATAGCAAAGAAAAGTTTCAAAGCACCTCTTAGCAAGAATTGGCAAATGGTTTTATGTGCTGACACCAACAATGTAGACCAACATGTAAAACTATGATCCATTAATCAATCTCCAGTGGTATATTGTCAAGAATTAACAGTGTGTGATAACTACTGTACCAAAAATGACCTTGTTACTAATGCTACTGATTAGTTGATGCAATTGCCAGGCCTGTAGTTTATATTCTGAGCTGCTTCTGCTGTGCTGCAGAAATGTCATTGTGGGTAGATCTGAAAAGGGAACTGAATTTACAGCATGTATGAAGCATTAGCACTCAGCTGTACAAGTGCCCCTTATTCTGCACTAGCAGTATACCTAAGACTGTGCTGCTGTTATAATTTAAAAGGTTATTTAAAAGTACACTGGTTTTTTTTTCTTTAATTTTCAGTTACTCGCTGAATGAAAACGATAAGGATCATCAACCTGCTAGCTTGCCACTTACTGCAACACTATGGAATTTGCAATGGAAACGTAACAGACAATTGTAAAATCGGAAAATAATTTCTGCTAAAGCAGAACATTGGAGTCCTTCTTATAGACCTATGTTTTTGTAAAGCTTAGAGTAAGCAGAAAGATAGATTGTGAAATATTCATAAATCCTCACAGCCCCTGTTATTAAAAATACACCAGATACTGTTATATAGTGTTTTAGCTTCATTTTGCCTTTTGAAATACAAGTTATATTTTTAATTAATGTATTGTATTTTTCTATTTGTTGATCATGATAGAATATTAAAATGATTTTTTTATATGAATAGACAAGTTTCCTCCCCAGTTTTGGCACACTTTTCCTTGTTTTGTAGATTTCAGGTGAGATTTGCCCTCTTGGCATGTGGAAATGAACCATCTTACTTTGAGGGGCATTACTAGGAAAGATTCAACATGATATATGCATCATGGATAGGATGCCCCTTTTAGGACACCTTAAGCTAAAGGTTGAAGTTAAGTCAGGGCACCAACAGCTTGAGCTGGTTTCCTAGTCAACAACACAAACTTTTGGATGCAGATTTATCAGACCAAATTTTGTTTCCAGCTGTCATGAGCCTAGCACTCTCAGTTTTGCCATTGCAGTTTTGCAGACAAAACTTACAGTATGTGTGGGTACAATTTTATTTCCTTCAGGTTTTTGAACGTCTGCCTGCTTTTACACACTTACCTGTTAGTCTCACCTATAGTGAAAATTTCACAGGTTTAACCTGAGATGTTAACTCTCACAGATTTTCATAATCCAGAATACATCACTTCTTTATAGATCATAACTTTGACTAATACAGAAAAGGCATGGGATAAGCTAAAGCAAGAAAGAAAAAAGACAAGTTAAATCAAACAGGATGACTGAAATAAATTACAAGAATATTTTTTAGGTCAGTCTAACAATAAAGAACCTATAAGCACTTAACACTATATTGAATTATTAACATATGACTTCCATATAATTGCTTATAAACTTGAAGTTTAGCATTCCCTCAAGTGTTTGTAGAATCAAGAATTAAGTGTTCTGAATTCAGCTCATAAATTCAAGACAGGGCTAGAGTTCAGGGCTTGAAAAATTAGCTCATCTAGCAGTAATGGAAATATATATCTGCTCCATGCTTGTTTGTTTTTCTATCTTATGTATGTGTGTATGAAATTCTCCCTTGCTACTAGTTATTTCACAGTATGAAGTGTTTTCAATTTGTCAAAATAATAAAAAAATATAAATCAGAAGAATTGCAGGTGGTGAAGAGGGTTTGGGGAGTGGGAAAAGTCACGAATATGACAATCAATATTTCATCATCATATCTCTAGAGGCTTCTAAAGCACAGTTTACAAAGTATGAGACATTTTAAGACGGAAAAATGTTGCATATAAATGACATTAAAAAGTGAGCATTTGCCAATTTCTATTAAGGGAAAAGCATAGCATATATTTTCTGCTGAATAGCTTTATGTTTTAATAATTTAATATACCCTCAGCACACAAAAATAGTGGCTACTTTTTTCTATTTTTGTTCCTTTACACACAGATGTAGAGAAGAAACATGAAAAATACCCCATAGTCCCTGAAAGACTCAGTGGAATATTTGATATCAAAATGGGACTTGCATTTTTCTGAAGCCAGGCAGTAAAACCAACACACCTACTCATCCCAAGAAGCCTGGTCTCATGAAAGGTGTCCCTGCCCATGGCAGGAGGTTGGAATGAAATGGTCTTTAAGGTCCCTTCCAACCCAAACCATTCTATGGTTCTGTGATTTTTGCCTGTAGGAAAGCTACAGAGAGTGGGTGCCCTGGAGTGAGGTGAAGCAGAGAGGACAAAGGGCAGAGTAAGATATTCTATGGTCCTCTGGTGCTGCTGTGACAGGTTTATTTTATACACAGCACATATAAAAGGGTACATGTGCATTTAGGACAACCTAAGCATGACTTTTTTATACTCATAGATAAACTATGCCAGTGCTGTCTTCCCTGTGGTATTAGGAGTGTGTGGAAAATGCAGAAGAACACAATTTTCTTGCATTTAGCTACCTAGCTGCAAATTGCTTCTTCACTAAGGAGATTTTGTAGCTGACTAATTGTGGCATCTTCTGTCTATGTCTTTTAAAGTAAATATGGGGCAAGGGTTTTCTGCCTTTAATTTCAGCTAGCAGAGTCTGGCCACATACATACTAATGAAATATATTAGATCTCAGGCCAGGGCAATCACATCCAAACTGCTTACTGGGAATGGTATCTATCCTATGCTGTTAAAACATAGCCAGAAATACTTTGGGAGATGTGGCCTTGACTGGAATCCTAAAAACCTAAAACTGAAGGTAGTTATATTCCTTTTACTTCAAATGCATCTGTGCATTGCTTTGTTTTTTAATGCACATGCAATTTTAGAAGGAATTCCTCTCATTGATTTTGGGAATGATATTTGGCTCTAGACTAGAAAACCTAAATTAATTTGTTGGAGTATAAACATCCACATGATAATCTACACTCCAAATATGGACAGAAAAAAATCAATTTGTAGAGTTATTGGGGCCTATCCATCTTTTGGTCAAGAGTGATTTGGCACCAGTCATTGCTCACAGACTCTGGGCAGTTGTGCATTTTTTTGAATCATAGTATATATAGGAAATTCCCACAAATATACTAAATATGAAAGGAGCCCATGGAGTGCTCAGGCCTCTCTGGAACAGCAGCTGGAGGCCAAAAGGGATGCTCTGGGGAGGGTGGGATAAACCAGCATTTGGAAGCTTGTAATTGTTTCAGCAATTATAAAGGGAACCTGGAATAATCTTACCATTACTACCTGCTGGGCAACTTCAGTTGGAATGATCTACAAGTAAATAAGACCACAAATCTGTCCATATATTTGGACTATACTACTATATTGAAAACACGATGTGCTCTAATAATTTTGCTGGTAAGAAGCAAAATTTGTAATGATTCTGCTTCCATTCTAATATATATGAAGATAAGTTGGTGATATGCAGGAAATGATGAGAAAAGTGGTCCTGGACATGTACAATGGTAAGAATTAATTTCTAACTTTTTAACAATAGGATCAGCTTTTACTGTGTTACTGGCAAAGAAATCCTCTGTTATCATCTCAGGAAGATCTGAGCTTCTCTCATCACCATTTACAAAACCATGAAAGGCAGACTTCTGAGTGGTGTGGGTATGACTGCTGAGCTGATTAAATTCTGTTCTCATTATGCCTTTTGGACAGATTCACTGCTGAATTCAAATTATAGAAGGACTATTTGGATGTAAATAATAATTTTTTTCCTGTTTTGTTTGGCTTCTGAACTGCATACAGGTGTTAAGACTTTGGCAGTGCACTAGCTGCAGAGGTGTTGTCCATGGGAAGAGTCCAGGGGTGCTGGGCACAGCTGGTTCCCTGTGGTTCCAGCTGACTCTGCAATGGACCCACCACACGACACAGCTGAGCCCATCAGAAAAGCTGGTGGCACTTCTGTGAAACAGTGTCTAAGAGGGCAAAAAGGAATTGTAAGGCAGAAGAGGATTAACACAAAATTAGTGGGGAGCAGCAGAAGGGAGAGCAAGGTTAGAGGAGATGCTGCATGGAGTGAATACCCAATTCAACCTGTGGAGGAAGCAAACCAGAGCAGACTGACATTTCCTGAAGGGGTAGTAACCTTTGGAGGACTCATGCAAAAGCTGAGGGGGGTTTTTGGGCAGGGCTGCAATCCATGGGAAAGCTAGTGCTGGTGCAGGAAATGTGAAAGCAGTGGCAGAGGGGAACAAATATGCACTGACCTTAATCCCCCTTCCCACTCTCCCTCTGCACTGCTCAGGGCAGCAGAGAAGTCAGGAGTGAAGGAGTGAAGCTTGTTGCCAAAACCTGCTAAAAAGAAATCTTCTTAGCACCACTGTAGCATTAAGAAGCTGGCATTATTCATTGGGCTGGATGTGCAGGGGATAACACCACCCAGCATGCATGCTGATTACAGAAAAAGTTCCTGTGTTTATACACTGTATTTTACATACATATTCTTTGAGTTTTCTGGAATAAACACACATAGGAAAATCGTTCCCTCAAAATCATTCACATATGTCCCCTCCCCTCTGTGCATGAGTTCTTCTGTCCTGGTGGTCAACACCCCAGAGTCATACCTGACCTCCTGGTGAACTTGTAAAAGTTGGCTCCATTGGGCTGGTAGCTTTCCAGTTCTTCTTGCCACAGAAAAAAAACATTATGAGGTTCCATAAGCCAGTGGTTTTTGAAGAATGAGCATTGTTTTAAGCCACCAGGTGTAAACAATTCTTTGGGCACCAGGCTGAACCTGGAAGAGGTGGAAGGAAAGGTGCTGTTTAATGTTTGTATTTGTTTCTCACAATTCGAATCTTTTTTTAATTGACTATACATAATTTTTCTCCAATCTGAGTCTGCTTTGCCTGCAACAGTACTTAGTATGCAATGTCTCTGTCTTTATCACATTTCATGATCTTTCTCATTCTATCTTCTTCCCTTTCCCCTTTGAGGAGGAGGAGTGAGTGAGAAGCTGGGTGAGCTTTTGTCTGTTTGCCAAAGTTAAGCTAGCACTATTTCAAACACAGCTGAGATTAGTATGGAATAGAATGCAATATGTAATGATTTCTAAAAAGCATCCCTGAAAACTTCATATAAATACTGAATTTCTTTATGGCATCATAATTAACACTTTTAGTGTACACTGATTATGTTGCCTAAACCAGGGCTAAAGCACAGGAGCAGCCACAATGAGTTTGACTTGTCAATTTGTAGCCATCTCACACCATACAAACTATTCTGGGAGGCACCTGGCTTTTCAGAAGGGCAAGTTTCCTGTATGCTCTATTTCTTATCCCAGATGTTGCATGCACATATATTTCATATCTTATGAATCTGAAACCACACCACATGCTAGCAGTTGGTAAAATAGATATCTCTTTAGATTCTGCTAACCAGACAGACATTTCTTTGCACTAACCTAGCAAAACTTTATACATCTCAGTATGATCACTTGTGTTTGGGTAACTATCAAATTGACTGTTGCCCTTCTTACCCAGCCCTTTGTGCTCAGGGTTTTTTCCTGCCTGTTTTTCTGACAAGCTTGCTTGTTGTAGATGTGAAAGACAGGAGGGCAGTACTTTCTTCAGCTTCATAGTCAAATTTCTCTTGTCCAAATAAACAAATGCTGCTTCCAAACTGAGAGTTCCATTTATTGAAATAACAGAAAAATGTGTTTACAATTGGGATGAATCTGTGTTGGTTGTACACCTCAGAAAACTTATTTCCTACATTAAAATACATTCTGGCAAATTCACAGTCTTAGGCAGAATATTATGTACACAGATGCCCTTTGTAGTTTAAAAGTTTGGGAAATATGCTTTAAGTAAGTTAGAAATAATCATCTTTAATTTAGTCTGTAGATCTTTTCAGCATGACTCACCCTCATCATTATCTTACCCTTACAGCATTACTAAAATACTAGTATAATTAAGATGAGTATCTTACAAGATTTCTCCCAAGGAAATTTATTACAGAAAAAAGAATACTTTCTCCTTTTCGACAATATGAGACATAACTTTCCTTTATTTTCATAAAATTGACAATATATGAATCTGCTATATGATAAGGAAGGTATTCTCTATGATTATTATATTTAAATACAATGCTAATAATTGCAGAATACCAAATGGGTAAAACTACTGTGTTATGAATAATATGACTTCACAGTCAGAATTAAAATGCTTAATAGAGTGGCTCCAATGTCAAGTTCTATTTTCAGTTATTTCAAGCATACATTATTATCAAGGAATCTAAATTGAGCCAATATTTTAAAAGACATAAAAAGCAGATAGCAAGATAGAGAAGTAAGCATGCATACACATGCACTCACTGAACAGCTTTTCCCAGTTTTACAGAAGTATTTAATATTGGTGTAAAACATGAACCAGTTCAGGTATGCATGACATCACACAACCCCTGAGATCTTTCTTTAATTGAAACTGCACTAATAATAATAAAAAATATCTTGATGTCCACAATAAACTTCAGGGGAAACATAAACATTTTCATCCATGAAAAGTAGTTAGCTTTGTTGTGCTAAAAATGTTTCAAATTGACAATGGCAAAAATCTGCATAATAACCAGTGTGACTAGTTCATTTAATGACCTCAGGAAAAGCAGAATTTTTACATTAAGGTCTTTGCTGTGGTTACAGTCATAGAAGAATACATGGGATTAGTGTACCTGAGAACAAAACTCACCACTGGATTTTTAGTGGCCATTTTATACTTTTTTTTTCCCCTTAGTAAACATCATTTTATGTACCATCATAAAGACTGAGATTCCTGCATTTTTCTTTACAATTGTTATCTCAACAAATACATGCAACTGTCTTCATTACACAAATAAACACAAAATATAAGGTTATCTTATGATCCATGTTATTTTGTCAGTTTGTTTTGCAAACAGGCATTGATGAGATTATGATTAAGTAATAAAAAACGAAGAGTGACTAATGATATTCTAATGTAACAGTTAACCCCTTAAATTTATATTGATATTTATGTTTTGAAATCTATTCTGCAATGCTATGCCCAAGGTGACAGATCAAGAGGTGCCAGAAAATTTAGAGAGGAAAACATTAATAAAATGAAAGCTAACACTGAGATAGAAGTTTTTTGTTTCGGAAAAGTTCACGATTTTTAGAGTTAGCATTAAGGATATTCCTGACACTGACTTTTGACAAAGTTGCATTAGAAATACAACACCCAACATCAATACCTGGGTGTTATACAGCAGCTAGTTTAGCTTCTCAAAATGTTAGTTTTATATTGCAAGAATTAAAAAATCATTTTATATTATGTGTGGGATTTATAAGTAAACCCACAGATTTTTTTATTTCAGCAAGCACTTTTTGACCTATCCCAGCAGAAATGCCAAAGTAAGACAAAAAATTAACAGAAGTTTGTGCCCTGTAAAATCACATACAGCATTTTAGTGGACTTTTAATTGCTTTTAAATCAGCTAGCTTCAGTTCTTGAAATAACCTGGCAGCAGGGAAAGGGATTCTCGTGGGTTTCTTCACTTCAGATTTACTCTCCTGATTTCAAAGACATCCCAAGGAATAAATAGATGAGAAGCTTGTACGAATAAATCAATTCAGCAATTCAAGGCTGGATTTTTTTTTCTTTCCCATATAGAACAGTAAAAACAGTAATAGTTCCCTTGTAGAAAACTGGAGGACAAGGAATGCTTCTAACTCTAAAGATACATCTGAAAAAAATTCTTCAGTTTCCCCTTCCAAAATGAGATTCAAACACTGCACGAACATGTCTGGGTTGAACACAACAAAAAGGAGTGGAATGTAGCAAATTTACTGACTTCACAATTTGGGGAGAGGACCTTGCTCTGTTCATCATTTCTTTGGGCAGTCTCTACCTTATGAAAGTTTTAAATCATTCAGCTCAGCTGGTCAGTGGGATGGTAGATTACAGAGGCAGCAGTTCAAAGCTGCAGGAGCAGGATCCTTTTTCACTCTCTTTTGAAGAGACACACTAGAAGTATTCCAGCCAGTTCACACAGCAGAGGAACTCGGGAAATCAAAGTGTAATAGCAAGTACAAACAAAGTGCAATATCTGTTGGGTCCCATTCCTGCTCTCCAGCCCTTCCAAGTGCAGAAGGCTGACCCTTTTGTCCTTTACACTTAAAGGCCAGTTCCTCCCTGGCCGCCTGCAGATGTGAGTCACAGGTGTCAGCAGCATATGAGGGTCTGTGCTTTCCTCTTCTCTGAGTTTCTCCTATCTTCCTCTCAAATAGTTGAGACTTTTGTGTTCTGTATTATATTTTTTCTCAAAAAACTACATTTATGATCTGAGGCCCTTTTCCAAAATAGACCCTAACCCCTCTGGCTGCTATTTCTTTTTCAAGTGGGCTGCAGTATTCTATATCAGCTGCTGCTAATTGGTCCCTTAGTTGCAGCTAGGGAAATTGGTTTATATTGGTCTCTTTGAGTTGTGATAGGGTTTTTTCATCTTATCTTGCCCACAATACTCCTGCATACCCATCATAGAGAAAGAGTCAGAAGATAGGAGCTTAAAATATCGTAATACATTTGGTATTAAAAATTAGTCATCAGAGTCTAAATCCTTTGGATTTAAGTAAAGTTGAAACTCTTAACTTCCATATTCTGAGGTAATTTTAGATGAAGAATATGGACAGAATTGTTTGAGTGGATTAAGCAATCAAAAGGTCTGCTGCTGTCTGACCTAGCAGAAGGCAGGTACCTCCTTTCCCCATAGAAATACACATACACCCTTCATGGAAATCCTGACAAATGAGGTAAAATTCATCTTTACAGTGGGCTGGGACCAAACAAATACTTAGAGGTCACAGTCAAATCTCTGAAAAAGTACATTGTTAGATTATCAGTCAGAGAGATGACAGGATATATTGTTTGTGAAAAAAAAAGACTTGTGGCAACTTGCCTGCTTCCCCAGGTCCTGGAGCATAGCCAGGTGCATCATTATTATGACACAAATGAGTTTGTAAAGTGCATTTAATGGTGTATCAACCTATTTCATTTACCTGATAGCAGCTTTTGATCATTCTTAAGAGTTTGCAGTTTATTCTGTTTGCTTTTCATTTTTCTTTGTAATGCATCAGCCATCAAATTTTTTTTGGCATGAATTTCAATGATGCTTACATTACTAGATCAGCAAATGTATGAGGATATTGCATTTTATGGGATCATTTTGATATATTGTTTGTTCATCTTCTCTTTTTTACCAGTGTCCAGCAATAGTGCTCTCTAATTGTCTCATTTATTTTGTTGAAATAGTAATCAACCATATATCTGAAGTAATCAGCTTTAGGAAAATGAATATTTTTGTTGCCTTTCACCTACACAGTTTCATTGCAGCTTGCAAGGTGTGACTTGAATGAATTTTAGTGTGACTTTTTGGCATACTTCCATTGAATTTCATGAGGCCATTTCAAATAAAAAAATATTTTAGCAAAAAAAATAGTGGGAATTCAAAATAAAGTGAAAGCAAAATTCAAAGTAAATTTTCTGACCTCTGTTCCAGCTCTCTCTGGGCACATATACTTGCACAGGAATCAATTGAGATAAAGGTTCTGATATTGCAGCAGCCTGTCCATGTTCAGCTCTATGTATTGCACATGAACCATTAAGACCTGCAAGTGAATGAGACTTCTGAGTTCATGTTGCTTCTTCTAGATTCAACCTGAGTACAGGCTATGGCTTTCTAATACTTTAGATTCTGCGTTTAGAGGGGGGCAAATTCCCTTTGGACTATGTGTTAATACTTCTCATGCAACCTTAAACCCTATTGCTAACTTTTGAAAAGTGGAGCAGAGGGAATGCTGTGCCTGAGGTCCCGTGTAAAGGCTGGTGTGTCTCCTCATTCTGTGAGGAGCTGCCACTGAGTGATGGAGCTTCCAACATGAGCCTTCCTCTCTCTCCCTCAAGAAGAATTGTTTGGTGAAGAAGGCCATGGCCAATATTACCTGTCTCCTGTGATAAATCCACTCCTGAGATAGTCTTTGTCTCCATCTCTTAGTCAGGCAGTGACTGTACAGATGCAAAACATTTTGGTTGCACCCTTCTGACAAACCCAAGAGACTCTAAGAAGATAGAGTAAAATAAAACATTACCTCATTTGAGCAAATTAATAAACTGACCACTTTCAAAGGGTATTAAAAAAGCAAAATATACATTTTCTATGTTGTTTATTCTCAGTATCTATCTATCTATCTATCTATCTATCTATCTATCTATCTATCTATCTATCTATCTATCTATCTATCACTGTTATTTAAATAGACAGGCCCCCAAAAATTAAGAATTATTTCTCAACTCTGTGGTAAAGCATCCAAACTGTACAATAGTTGTATTACTGAAGGGAGAACTGTATGATGAGATTTCTCAGAGGAGCTTTTCTCGTGAAAAGCCATATTAGCTACTGAGGGGTACAACAAATCTTAATGAGATTTAAAGACTGGTCTATCTATTCTTTCAGATCTACAGAAATATCATGTCCTTGGAGAATTTACTACAAACACAGGAATGCTACAACCAATTTAAGAGTACAAGTGGATATTTGTACAAAGGGGAAATTTGTACCTGCTGTTAAGATTAAGCTCCCTCCTATTCCTGAAATACAATGATTTAAGGATTCACTGTCATGCTATATATGAATATTTTATCCTTGCAGTGAGGATATTGATCTTGAATGAAAACTGCAGCATTTGCACTATTCAGATCCTAAGTTATCAACAAGTCAGATTGATCTGCAGTTATTATAAAGGTTATTGTGAAGCTTAGATCAAATGATTCATTTTATTCAGTAAATGAGTTGGAAAAGGACAGAATTTTAGATGTTGTGACCTGAAACTATGAGTGCTGAATACTGAACTCTCTCTGGTTGGTTGAATAACATTTTAAAGTGGATTTTGTTTGGATTTTCTCTATCTGTTGGGCACAGCTTCAGTCTGTTAAATTACAAAACAGTAATTACTGAGACCCTAAAGGAGAAGTTGGAAACATTAGTACAAGAACATTCTTTCAAGCTGTCTTTAATTCAGTGTAGCAGAACAATTCAGTCAATAGCAAAGCAACTAGCCTAAGCTGAACTGAAAGTTGAGAACTCCCATGCAACAAATTACATTAACCATTTCACACATAATGCCACAAACTTGAATAAATTTGCCTTTAAGACATAATAGCTATTGCAAACACTAAGATTGTATTTGTACCATTGGTCTATTATAACTGAAATTAAAAAATACTCTTTATTGAAAAACCCTGCCACTAAAGAGACTGAAGTATTTTAAATGTTGATTCTTTGCAACCTAAAATGAAGAAAATGAAAGTTTAACAAGCAAAGAATGTATCCAGCAAGAAAATGTTTCATCATTCATGCACACATACTTTCATGCTCTTTGAACTGAATTTCAGAAGAGAAATAGGCTGTCCTATATCTTTAAAGCCACCTGGATAATTTAATGCACTGTCTTCAGTGACGAGATATTTTTCAATCAGTTTGTCTCCCTAGGGAAGGGTGGCAGGTTCTTCCTCTGCCCTCAACAGTAATATGATCTAGGTTATCCTAGCATGTGTCATCTGTAAGCTTCAGCACAGCAGTGTGGAAGAACAGGTTTTAGCATTGCTATAGAAATTGTTGTGCTTGTGGAGGATCAAGTACCGTGTAGACAAGGGAATTCGGCTAAGAATTTCTTAACTGTAGATATAACTCAGATATAATTAGCACTGGAATAAAATGTAATTTGGTTTTTAGCACATATGAAATTATATGGTGACAATTTTTGGGGGTTGCTAACACTAGGTTAATTATTCTCCTGTGTGATGGTAATGATATTTAATCTCTAACAGAATCTCTAACAAAATCTCTAACAGAAATGGAGGATATAATCAATTATTTATTTCAATATTCTTACCTTAAGGTTATGAGTAGATTTTATTTTTACTTCTTATTGTAGCAAGATCTCTATGTCCCCTGAAGTGATTAATAGCACATTACAAGCTTTGACACTGTATTTCTTAAACATACTTATTTTTAGAAAGTAAGAAGGAATTGCAGATTTCTGTGGTTCAAAACAAAAGCTGATTAGTTTAAAATTACATCGACAAAGAACAATCTCTCTCTCAAAGCAGTCTTTTCTGTAGGTGGTTTTATGGAAATCATGCCATATATTAGAAGATTAATTTGAAACATTATTGCTTTCTGAAGTAAACTCAGAACATCATGTACTGATGATGTGTTTTGATAAAACAGTATTTTTAAGTTTAGTTCCTGAGAAATTTCTCACTTCAGTGAGAAAGAATTGTTCTAACTCTTTCAGTGTTGAAAGAGTTAGAAAGAGTTTTGAGAGTGCTTTCCACAAGATTTATTTTCTTAATACCCCAGTCTGAATAATTCCAAACAGGTTGGTTTATTTTAAAATATGTGAAAAGACAGAAATCTCAGCAGACTAATTAATCTTTTTTTTCTTCTTTCCCCTCTGGGGTTGAAAATAAGACCTGTTCCTATCACCTTTCCAATATTTTCGACCAAATCAGAGAAGATTAGCTGCTCACACAAGATTTTAGGTATTTTGGGGCATAATCTATGTCCATTTTGTATGAGTATTTGGCTCATAATTATAATTTTGGGTGATGCTGTTAGTGAATCTTACCTGTCTGTTTTGTCAGACTTTTGAAGGATTCAGCAGTTAAACTACAATGATTTGCACAAATTGAAAATCTGGCATTGAGGATGTTGACCCATATGCTGTGTGCAGACAGGCAATAAACCTCATGAAATCTTGAAGAGAAAAATTAATTCCTTCAAAATGATGGTAGGAATGTAAACAAACAACTTGAACAAATCTTGAGGTAATGAAACACCTGATATAGAAAGTCATTCCAGACTCTTGAAACTAATGTGACTCCCCCTGTGGGTGTGAGAACAAGAAACACAAGGAGGTAATAATGAAACAGAAGGAGAGAGGATGGGAATACATTTTCTCTATTATGTCACCTGAGCTGGCTGGTTGATTTCTAGTTTAGATATTTGTGCTTGGTACAGCAATCTGCCATGTAAATCTGCCTTTAAGTAACTTTGTGCTTGATATTTGGTGCTGTTCTCTATGATTGCATAGTTTTCATAAATGCTTACTGGATATTTTTTTATCATCCTTGAAAATAAATTTTATCTTGAGATGGAAATGCACAACCCAACTGATATTTTGATTGCTGTAGATAAAGAAGAACTTGAAAGAGAGAGATCAAATTTTATCAAAAGTTTGAACTTAATTTTTGCAACTGTTTTCATTACTGGAATCTTTTTCCAACAGAAAATTTACAGTATTTCAGTAACACTTCCTAGTAACATTTCCAAAACATTTCTTGCAATTTTTAATTCATTTGGTGGTGAGCAGACCCAAAAATTAGTTTCTTCATACAAATCTTCAAGTATTTTATGCACTGTTGATTTCATTAGAACTTCCACCACCTAGAGTCTGTAAATGACAAATTGATGCCATGCAGTAGGAACCAACTAGCATGTCACCAAAGTCAATCTGATGCTGATAAGCCTGCAGCAGTTAGTGTCCCATAAAACAGTGAGAGTAGTTAAAACCCACAGACCATGGCAGAGGAGCATAAATGCAGGATTTGCAAGGTCATAGACCTTGAAGAGAAAAATGTATATTTAGATCAAGACAAATGAGATGAAAGCAATGATAAACCCGGGGACAGGCAATATGAATATCTAGGCAGTAAGGGGGAAGCTCAGGTGCTGTAGTATTTCTGGGACAGAGCTGAGATCCTGCAACCTAGGGAACATCACCTACTTCAATTGAAGTGATGAAAACACTGGGGAGAAAAAGCATTATCTTCTGCCTTCTTTTTAAAGAGTTGTTCAATAAAAGTGTCTTTTGAGAAAAGGACACTCCATCTGGGGCAGTTCCAGGATGACTAGGACTGATGAAGTATTCAAAATATAGAGATCATTTTCGGCCTTTAATACTATCAGAAATTACAAATTAAATATTGGAAAGACAACACAAATATTCATTTAAATGATATAGGACAAAATTTCATCTGTCCTCCCTTATTTCTTCCCATTGACCTAACTGAGTTTTTACTCAGATTGTAATGTGTTTCTAAAAGATAACTGCAAATGCAAGCATGAATTGTACATGTACAAATGTCCTTTTTCTGCAAAATTGCCAAAAAAAAAAAACAAACCACAAACATTTTTTTTGCCAAAAAGAAGGGGATTTTGCAGGAAGACCCTAGGAGAAGCAGATCAAAATGTTGGCACGTGGCTGTTGGTTTGAGATTTTTTTTTATACTTGAAATGAAATCACTTTTTACCCTGGTATTTTTCCCCTGAAGAAAATTAAAAGGAAAAAAACAGAAAACAAGATTAAATGAGGAAGAAAAAAACATTTAGAGGATCATGCAAAAAAGAAAACACCCACCTTTCCCCAATGCTGTTCATTAACTTCAATGCTTTTTTTGGTGAAAAGTTAGTTTTGGAAAAAAAGTACTACATTTTAAATAACTTTTTCTACTTAGTTATTTCTAGTTCACTACCTCTAGTGAACTATGTCTACCTGTTATTTTACTCCATTACTGGTTGTTAAAAAGAAAAACACTGACGTTTTTGTTTTCTGTCCTACTTTCAACTTTTAGTTTTGTTTTTTGCATACAAAGGTCATTTGCTATAGTTTTTGTCTAGATTAGAGATTATTTAGGATAGAAACATTGGCATATCATACTGGTTTTGAATAGGGTAGAGTTAATTTTCTTCACAGTAACTGATATGGTGCTGTGTTTTGGATTTGTGGTCAAAACAGTGTTGATAACACACCAAAGTTAAACTATTGATGAAAAGTGTTTGCATATCAATGTTTTGTGGCTGGTTAATTTGATAAGGAGAAATTACATTTTGAGAATCTCTCTGAATAAACTCCAATTAAGGGGTGGAATTTAGAGGTGGATAAGCAGAATAGTTTTTCAAATGACATATCTTGAATAGTCCTGTTTAAATTTACATAAGGGAGCTTCAAAAGTGTAGTGAGAAAGAGGAGGGGCTCATAGCTTGTTCTTATTTGCCAACTATTTCATTCTACTTACACTGTTTTTCAACATCAGCACAGAAAATTCTTCATCTCATTCTTTTTGAAGACAGAATAGAGAAATCCAAAGTTTATTAAAAATTCTTTCTATTGTCAGCAGAATTTCTGGCATAACATGTCATTAACCATAAATGATCTTCAATCTTCATGTGTATTTTATAATAATTATCTTGAAAGTGTGGATTTCAAAGTATCAAGTCAAATATAAGAAATAGAGTTATAGCTCCATTCTCAGCTGTAACCAGTTTATTAATGTGTGTCACCTTTAAAAGAATGAAATGACAATCCTAAACTAATCTCATTTATCAGAGGTCCCAGAGAACATGTTAGTTAAAGGCTTGTGAAAAATAATATAGGTACAGGTGATCCTGCCTTGAAGAGGGCAAATCAGATAACATCTTGAAATTCCTTCCAAAACTATCCTCTTCCAACTTCTTGTCTAAAGCTGCACGACTACAAAATTTTTTTATTTTCATCCTCAACTTCCCTCTATCTAAGAAATAGTTAAGGAAAAATTGGAAGTTGCTCCAAGCTGAAGAATTTTTTCTGCCATCCACATCAAGAAGATGATATTTAATCTTTTGTCTCAGTATCTTATAAATGAAAAAAAGAAAAAAAAAGTGGAGGAGGGTGAAGATAATAAAAAATATCTCCAAAACAGCTGCTTGGTGGGAAGAGAACCCTGGTAGATCTGGGGAAAACAATTGCTTCACTTTTTACTTAAAGTGACACCTTGTTGTTTAGAAATAGGCATGACTGTACATTGTGAATCTAATGTACCTCAATTCACGTACACCGTATGAGAAAAAAACATTCAATTTATGTACATTTATCTAACAAGACTTTTAATTATGTCATTTGTTCATATTTCAATCTGAAACTGACTTTTAAGAACTTGCCACCTTTTGCACAGATGATACCCTCTCACAAATGCAAATATCTTAATTTCAAGTGGAAGATTCTAATTAATTGTAGTTTCTTAAAATATTCTGAGTCGCTTGCAACCATGTAAATTGAATAGTGCAATATTTTCCGTACAGTAAATATTAATTTTTGTAACAAAAATAATTGCTATTAGAAATCAGAGGATATATCCCTTTTGATATTTTCCCAATAAAAGGAATCCTGCTGTTAAAGCATGATTAAAATGCAAAGACTTAGTTCATTTATCTGAACCCAAGAGGCTTAAATGAAGAAGGTGAATCAGTTCTGTTTTCTGATTATAATAACACACTTGCGTAGTCCTTTCTAACATTAATCATTGACTCACCTCTTTCTTATTTCTTATGAATGCTAAAAATGAAGATTTTTATCAAGGTTTTCGAATCTGCATTTAATTATGGACAAAAAGCTGATCAAATAGAAAGAAAAAGCTCCACATTATTTCTGTATATATGTTTTTTGCAAAAAATAGTACTGTTCTAAGTTATGTACTCTATTTTAAACATTTCTGAATATCCTCCAGTTATTTATGTAAAGTTCATAGATGCCAAATGAGGAATTGAAAATGAATAGTTATTTGTCCAAAATATATATTAAAGTTGTTTAATAATCAATATTTTTTTTCTCTAGGAAAAATAAATAATAAAAATTTACAAAAGAACTTATATACTTAGATCATATAGAAGAATGGGAAAGCAACATATGCAACAGAAATTATAATGGATATATTTTCTAAACTCTCCACTAAGTGCAGCTGCAGGAGAAAGGATTATAGAAAATTCCTTAGCACCGGATGGCAAGCTTGTACAGGCAGTCCCACAGAGACTGAGCCAAAACCTGCTAAACAGCAGGGACATGATTTAGGTTTTGATTCAAGCATCAAGTGCCATTTGATGTACTGTAGGTTGTGCTTCCTGACATCCTGCTGCTGTTGGAAAGGTCAGGCATCTCCCACTGCTTTTGTGCCATATCCGCCAGCCCCATACGGATTATTTTGGGATCTCATGATATTGCAAAGGATGATTTGAATCTGAGCAGCAGGTGGTTATGTGCAACTGCTTGCAAAAATGTTGGATGACTGAGGGTCCATGGCAGACAATAGAGACCTGGAAGTTTGAATTAAAGATGAGCTAATATGCAGCTAATTGTCCCTACAGACACTGAGCACCATTTAAGATAAAATCTTCTGTACAGCCTTTATCTGAAGATCCAAAATGATTCATGTCTTCCACAATTGTTATATCACATGTTTGTGCCAACCTCTTGTACACCCAAGAGCAGTGTCTCTCTGACTTAAATGGCAAATAAACATTTATTCACTGACAACTGAAAAAGCCCCTAAATGTCAATATTTAATTCCTAAATTGAATTCCAACTCTACCACATAGATAGTCCAATTTCAACTGAGAGATGGTGATCCAATTCCTGTTTCCTAAATCAATCAATTTTCTTTGTCTTTTCTACTATTGTAGATCTGGTACATTTTTCACATCTTCAACCCTCAGCCTTCCATCTTTTTCCCCAAATTTGAAATCCCATCTTATTCAGAACACATTATTTCAGTAAAACATGCAGAAATATATTCTCTATGTTCACCAAAGTACTTTCCTTGCTTTCTAATCCATATACATAATTCCTCAGCTTTCTTAAAAAAGTATTTTCTGGTCTCCAACTTCTTTTTATCTTAAACTAATTGGATATTAAGTTAACATTATTTGTTTTATTACTGACTGCAGCTTCCAATAACTTTAATTTGGAATATTATGTAAGATATAGGTCAACAGAGAATTTGAAATGAGGTAATTTCTTTAAAATTATAAATAATAAAAAAAGAATACCAAACTAATTCTGTTCAATTTGAAATGCACAGTCTCCTTCTTTTTCTTCCAAAAGCAGAAAAGATAATTCAGAAGTCTATAATCTTCCAGCTGATGCTCTTTGAATGATAGTGAACCAGATTTTGCCATCTTTACTTATGCATGAATGGAATTGTCCATTATGAGTCATCTCAAAGATTTATCAAGATGGTAACCACTGGAAGTTAATAAGTTGACAAAACTGGTGTATCTCAAATATTTTCATATGGGAAGAGACAAGCTGCTGTAAAATTAACATGTTACGAGTGGGGTGAATGCAAAAAGGTTGTAAAAAGATAACTTTCTTTTGAATAAGAAATTATAAATTCCTGTATTATTAGCCAAGTATTTTACCAAGTTGAAGTTGTTTTAGCTGATTATCTTGTGATCAGGTCTTGCCATGGTGACCAATGCTCTGTGTTCGATTTTGAGCAGGGATGAAATATCCGTGTTTGAACTATGACAGGCAAAGGGTTCAGGTTCAAAGACCAGGATATAGGACTTTCTTCTCCCAAGCTAAAATTGTGTATTGATTACAGCATAAACTGTGTCACATATGATGAAATCCAGAAAAGTAACAGACTCTCAAATACTAACTACAATTATTCTATTAATTAATTATTGATAATAGATCACTGAAGTGCATGAAAAGTATTTTGGGCATCCTGTCATTTCTAAATCCTGATAAGGCTTCTTTAATGTAAACACCTGTGAAATCAATTGTACATTTCACTGTATACAGAATGAGGATGAGAGAAAGCTATCTTGGAAAACAGAGTATTTTAAAAAGAGAATATTGACTATAAATCAATTTTGATCTCATTTTGCTATTTCACCTTTTAGTGCCAAGTGAAACTACTATGGGACTTATAGGAAAGATATTATACTTACTGTTTTCCATGTTTTTTAGAATTTAATTATTTGTTCTTCAAGTCTGTATCATGCTGGATTTTTCAAGAAACTTAAAAGAGCTAAAGAGACAGAAAATTATTTTATAAATGCCCTGTTGATTGAGATTGGCAATCATTGTTATCCAACAAATTACAGCAGTACACCAAGAAGCCATTAAATTTTAACATTGGAAATAAATAAAAATAAGACAATAAAAGAGACTTTTCATTTTGCTAACACTATTTCCTAAATTTGAGTTAATATTTTGAATGACATATTCTGCAGTTAAGACCTCTGATGCTTTTAGGCACCAACTTTGTTGGGTTATTTTCTTAAATAGCAAAGCAGCTAAGAGTTGCTAAAAGGTTGTTTATTGCAGAAGCACATCAGTCTCAAAAGGCAAAGTCTAAGACATTAAAGTTCATGCTAGTATTTTTCAATAAATACTTGAAAAAAATATACTTAATTTCTTGTTTAAAATGTTTATGTATATGTATATGTATATGTATACGTATATGTATATGTATATGTATATATTTAAATCACATATATGCCATATATGTGATCTAATGCATAGTTTTGATGATTTAAAGCCATGGAGATCTGCCAATAGACTTCCACTAGTTTGATAAAGTTCTGTGACTGACATGTTTATCAGGACTTCTCTTGATAGTAGATAGTGTATTCAGTAAGGACTATATTGCAAGAAAAAATACTGTGAAAATGGAGACTTATTTCTATATTTCTAATTTTCTGTCTTGCTGTCACTTTGGAGATGAATGTGGTAGGAATGGGTTAGTATCTGTGGCACCCAGGGTAGCACCTATTTGTGCTGGAGAATGTTTTGAGGAGGGAGAAGTTTTGGAGCAACATCAGTGCTCCATGGATTTTCTCCTGTCTCCCTGTGTCCCAATGCAGGAACATAGTAATAGAGTTGGAATTGTTCATCTTCTGTTTCAACTAATGGTGAAAATTGTACACCTCTTTGCCTTAAAGCACAACCACATTGATTCACAATATGTTCTTTGAGATACACTCTCTGTACTCTTCTTGGGTAGTTTTCAAAGAAAAAGATGATTAAAAGACCTAATTTCATCTTGATCATATTTTTTCCCTATTGATACTTTTAAAGCAAATAGACATATGTCAAAACTTTTATTGGGGCATGACACTATGTGTGACTACTAAATTAAGTCAAGCACATTCCTGTGGAGGAGATTCAATATAAAACTGTTATTAAAAAAGCACCTGAAAGAGTCTGGGAAACAATGCCTCTGTAGTTGGAGATTAACCAATTGAAGATTACCAGCTACAGCTCATCCAGATATGGCTTGTTTTATTTATTCTAAGAAAAATAAAATTAACTGAAGAAGATAAACTCTGCAGCATAAAACCGGTTTTTATTTTAGGCAAACAGGTTTTTAAGTTTTTGGAGGAAGTAAAAATAGGCAAATTCTCTCACTGAAAGATTATCAAAATGAGATCTTTACACAATCCATGACACCAACAACTTCTCCCTGCTCCCTTTTTTTTCTACAATTATGCTTTATTTCTATGGTTAAAATAGAGTTCTAGCTGAATTATGAGTGCTAGATCATATTGGACATGCTTGAGTAGAGGTTGGTTGAATCTTGATGTGTTTATATAAGATTACTGGAAGTAATAAGACTTGTTGCCTGTGACAACCCTTTGAGGAAGACCTAAATGATTATGCAACTAAAATGAGGCTAATGCAGGATTTAGATCATCAAAAACACTTCTAAAACTCTCTCCTCCATAACGAAACCCGGTTAAATGCATATTATAATCTGGATCCTGCCCAGAATTAGCATTCTCCTGGACAAATTGACCCTATAAACATGTATCTCTTTCAGTCGTTTGGATTATAATATCCAAGTGTTCTTCTGACTAAGCCTATGAATATTCCTCTATCACAGATTTCAAATTTAAATATTTTAAGCAGTTTATGAAAAAGAAACTATATTTGTGGGACTCCTTCACAAGCAACTTTAAGCAATACGATACAGCATCGAATTCCTCCATATTTGCCCTTATTCTGGTGTCAAACTAATATTCCCGAGTATATGACAACAGATTCTTTCCCTTGGATATTTTGTTTCCCCTTAGGACATTCTCTCCAAAATTGGGAGCAACGGGTTCAGACTGAAGAGTGACGAGAATTGCTCACAGTTTATCCCAATCTCAGTTTTCTTCAGGTTTGAATTAAATCTCTGGAGTGCAGGTGTGTTTACCTCACCAGCAGGAATAACTTCAGAGATATCCAAAGTATTTCTTGAGGGAAAATAACATTGCTATGCTGAAAAAGGTGAAATATTCTTAAATAGGGTCTTTTTTGCTCATAGATACTGCACAATCACTCTTATTTTGATTGTGCTACAATTTCCATAACACTGTTTGGTACTTCCTGGCTATATAGATATTATTAAGTATAAAAAAACATATTAAAAGCTTTAGAGAATTTGACTGTACAATATAATGCTGCAAAATACAATAGTGAAGATTGCTTGCACTTTTGGACCTTTGTGTGTGTATATTAAAGCATACCCTTCCTCCAGGGCTTGGTCTCATTTATTGTGCAGCTAATGAACAAATAGTGGTGTGGTCCCATGTTATCTTTATTACACTGGAGACAAAAGTGATCATATTCCCTACAGGTTTTTTGTAGCTGTCCTTAATATAATATGCAAGTGCTTCACATGCAGTGATTTATTTATTATTTTTTCTCAGCAGCTTCATAATATGAAGAAATGTTCTTCTAATTTGACTCAAGGGGAATCTGGAAACAGAGGCATGACAGACAGAAACATCCACTGTTTTTGGAGGCCAGTTTTGAATATCTGGATCTGATTTATGTCAGCATATGTTGCATCATGTAGCACTCTGTATTTAAATATAGCACAGCTCCTATAATTGCAGATGAAAATATTCAAAACAAAAATCACAGCGCTTAATTAAAAACACAGGAAATGAAGAACATGCAATTAATGATCACCTGTTAAATGTCTGAGTAGAACGATTTTTCCATTACATATCCAGAACTCAATTCCCCAAAGCAACATTTATCTTCCTCTTTGATAAAAGCACTGCTTTCCTTTCCCCAAGTACTGTACATTTCCAGCTTCTGTAGTAAATAGCACAGGACTGTATAAGTTTCCCTTTCACATAGCTCTGCATAGCTCAGCTTCATCTGCAGTCTAATTCTGTTCTTGTGCATTAGTGGGAAGAGCTGTTATATAATAATATAAAAATGTTATTATGCATACAAAAATTGGTGAAATTAATCAAAACATTAGCACTTGGCAAAAGTAGTATGAAAAATTGCCAACTAAATAGTTAACACAGCTAAAATTGTTGCCGGGTTATGATGGTCTTTTAATTCTCTCCTAGCTTCTCTTATATTGAAATTTGATGTCCAAAAATTTCTGAAAGTATTTAAACCGAGGTGTAGCCAGTGCTGAGGAGAGTAGGGGGATTGCTTCATGTATTCTCAGGGCTTTAGTCTCGTGCTCAAAGGTGTGCTGTGGTTTTTGCAGCTATATGACCCTGTTGGTCATTCTCACTTTAGGACTTTGATAACTCCCACACCTTGTAACACTTCTCCCTAACCACCAGGTTCGTATCCTCTGTTTGTGCCTATAAACCATGTCTTGTACTTGTGCCCCTGAATAGCACCCAATTTTTATCTCTGTATCTTCAATTTGCTAAGATTGATCAGTACTCTAACCTTGTCTTCAAACATATCTCTAAGATTGCACAAAGATTTAATTTTCTCTGTTTTTTCATACATTTTATTAATTAAAATATTGAATTGTTCCTATTCTAGGAACTAGGAATATCTGTCTAGGACAGATCTTCCAAGAGCTATATTGAGCAAGGCTCATTTTGATAGATTGCTGCTAATAACTACACTCTAAAATGGGGTTTGAATCATCCTTCTTTAAAAATATGTGGTTTTTATCTTCAACTATATTTATTTGGTGAAGTTGCTTATGAGAAGGACATCTGAGACACTGCCAAGAATTCATATAGCAGTCAAGATAAATGATACATGCTCATTCTTTCCCATGCTCACAAGACCAGCTTCCATGCTGTAGAAGTAGTTTAGATGATTTGCAAGTTTTTCCTATAAGACTGTGTAGGGTTTTACTCATCTCCATACTACCTTGTAGGTAATTAGAAATAGTTTGGCTACTTTTTTACACTATTTTTCTGTAAGTAGAAGCCAACTGGTCTATATTGATGGGGTTTTTTTTGAGGCACACCATGTTTGCTTTTTCCAGTCTCCCACTGCATCCTGTATCCTACAGGAGTGTTCAAAGTGTGTCAAGAGGTCCAAAATTTTCCTAATCAGTTTTGTAACTAAACATATGAAAAGCTAAAAAGAGCTTTCTAAACTAAAAGGGATTTTAACTATGCCTTGCTTTTACTCACCTATATTCATAGCCTTTTCTTACTATTTTACTACCAAAATTAATGTTTTCATGGCTGTATGGTTATAAGCATTATTTGAGGTGAAGATATATGAAAAGATTAAAGAAAAAAAGAAGTGTTAAACACTTCAGTCTTTTACAGTCCAGATCCTTCACTCTTATTGTCATTTAGAAATGTACTTGCAGAAAGATTTTTTTTCTAATGTTAACAATCCTTTCAATTTCTATATCATTCTTCTGTTGATATTTCTGATTTTCTTGGTTACTAAAACAATTCTGCACTTGGGGTCAATAAAGAAGCCATATTTTAAATATTCTATGTAATGTTTTCTTCTTTTCAAATGTTAACCACTTCTTGTACTTTCTGTCTTTCCTCTGCAACCAAACATTTAGTCTCTGGGTCCCTTAAATCAAACTCCTGCCGTTTCTTTTTATTTTTTATTTTCCTTTCTCCACCCTTTTGCTGACTTTCAAAAATTGTTTTTTGCAGGTATCTTTCTAAAACCTGTTTTTTGTTCCTTTATTTTCCTCATATTCTTTGTGTCACGAGTTCCATTCATTTGATGATCTTTTTGTCATACAAATTTTGTCTTCAATGACATTGTTGACCAGTTCTTCCCTCTTGAAATATCAGTTGACTCACTTTTTGTTTTCTCTATATTTTGTATCAAATACTTACCTGGAAAAAAGTACTTCTTAGGAAGAGTGCAAATGAAAAGAAGGAATTCCTCATAACTTCATTCTATTCTTGTACTTAACCCCTTGGTCATTTGGGTTTTTTTTACTGTTTTAAATATTAAGTATGCTAACTTTTTTACAGTAATAAAACTTGGGTAGATAGTGCACTTTAAATGACTTTGGATTTCTTTTAATAGCGAACCTAAGGAGAAAATCGAGGCAAATCCAAACTAACTTAGCTCTGGTTAAGTTTGGTCTCATCACAACTTTTCTGTTTCTCCACAATATGATCTGAAAGAAATTATAAAAGCACTTTGATATATAAGGCAGCATTTCTTTTTCTTCTTCCCTACAGGCAGAGGATATATTCAGTGTATTTTCTACAGAGATGAAAGAATATCTAGGTTAATAGAAAAGTCTATGGAAATAAGGCTAATAGAAAAAATATATGGAGAGAGGATACATAAGTATCTTTATAAGTTAGCATTGCAACAAGTAGACAGATGACTAAAAGGGAACTAGTTTATGTTTAATAGGTGACTCTTTCCTGGGATACTTCTGATTTTCAGAACAAGCAGAGATCTGGCTACATTAAAAAGACAGAACTCATTCCTGCCACTTTCTTTAGATATGGCTCCTAAAAGTCAGTAAAAAGGGAGTGATCTCTATTCTGATTCAAGAGGCATTAGGAACTTTGCAGAAAAAGGGCAATAATGAATAAACCACAATTAGGTTTTATCTAATCAGTCATCCTTTGTGCTCTTATGCAAATATTTGGCTTTTGTCAGACTAGAAATTCTTTGGAGGGAAGAATGCAATTTCCACTTGTGCCACTATTGGTTAATTAGACTGCAGAGTATAGAAAATCCACATGAATTACCCTCAGGAACAGAAGTGCTCTGGGGAGGAAGGCAGACACAGTGGGGATGGGCCAGAAGTGGTGGCTCTGTCCTCCCCATTCCCTGACCCAGAACTCACACACTGCAGGTGGCAGAATTAGAAAAGCAGGGGAGTAAAGGCCTGGCTCCTCTCTACAAATTTATTTCTGAAAATGTTGATGGAGGTGACTTTAAAAGGGAGGCATTTGCTGAAGAAGCAATGGCTTTTGCAAGCCTGTGTAGTTTGCAGTGCAGGATTTGGAAAGCCATAAAAGAAATAGAACTACTCTAATGGAAAATGATAAAGAAATGGATTTCAGTCAGGCTTGCACTTCAGAAAGAAAAAATTCTGGCTACATCCCAGAAGTCATGTTAGATGGATTTCAAGGCAAAGAAATGTGAGGGGAAAAGGTAAATTTATAGAAGGTAATGTGTGCTCTGACCTCTAAAAAGAACTTGCATTTTATAGTGCAACAATTCACCAGTTCATCTCTGTGTATTCACATTTTCTCTTATGCTCCTCCCAGCTCTCTATCTCTATAAAGTAATTAGTTATTCATATCTTGCACTCTTTAAGTATATTAAAATCAGGGATTTATTTCTAAATTGTACTGTTTGTATCATTACTAATGAAGCTACAGCTTTAAGTAAGGAATGTTTACTCAGGCACATCAAGTATTCACTATGAAAGCAATTAAAGGGTTTGATGTTCACAGTCAAGTATTAATATTAATGTGTGAGAAACTGCATCCAAATCATTTAGAGGTGGTTAGGAAGACCTCTGGGAGTGAGACAGCCATAGAAAGCAGTGAAATGATTACAGCTGTATGGGAAAATAATGGAAACAGCTACTCTCTAAGCATCCTCAATAGGGAAGGAGGATCCTCAAAACCTAAATGAATGTGACTATAAGTGGCAGCATTTAAGTTTGATTTGCCTGCTATAAAACATTTTACATTAGTAAGTGTCTAGAGCCTTTGCACTCAAATGTATTTTTATCACTTGTCTCCAAATCCCTTTATGGATAGTACAATTAACGGCACACACGAAACAAAATTGCATGACAATAATTTGCAGACCATTATGATCTCAGAACTGGAACAGTAACTCTCATCTTCTGTTCCTGACACCACCTACTGCCAGACCTAGGGTGAGCCATTTAACTATTGGCTTGATTTTTGCAGCAATAAAATTGATGGGAAAGTTCTAATGTGTCTCAGGGTATATTTGGAAGGTTAATCAATAACACTTGTAAAGTCCTCAGAATGCGGCATCAATAAGATATAAACTTAATTTGCTGAAAGTGTGTTTGGATTGAACACCAATCTACAGGTACTTTATTTACTGTGCAGTCTAAAAGGATAAAAAATGAACAAAAAATTAATAAATAACATTTGAATAAAAAAATATGATCTCTGAAAGATGATAAGAAACCAGCTTTGTTACAAGTCTCTGTGACAGTCCTTCCTTTCCCACTGCTTCAGGAGATTTGCTTTCAGATTACAGTTTCTTCATTTCTAGATAACTCCACAGGAGTTGCTTTAGGCTTGAGAATAGGATAAATCTTTTCAGTGTCTCTTTTTTTTTGTTTTAGTTGTCTTACTGGAACCGATTTGGCATTTTGACATTCAGCATGAATTTTATGCTCCTCTCTCTCTCCTGTATGCATGTTGTCATGGCTGTGTATGCAAAAAAGCACAAAAGCTTTGCTGAGGGATGTCTGTAAGTCAGTGGTTGAGGGGGAGCAGTGTAATGAAGAGAAACATGACATTCCCATAGCAACAGTGGCAAAGCTCTTTATGCTGATGTTGAGTAGAAAATTGCCAGTGATCTAAAGGACAGCAGAAATAAACTGTATGTGATGCTAAAAGAATTTCTTACTTTGCCAGAAACAAGTCAATTTAAGGTCAGTGTCAGATCCCAGTGGCTGAATTAATATGGAGCTAAAGGAAGATATTTACGAGTCACGTCACCTAAGGAGACTATATTGTCCTACGAATTATACTCCACAATTTATTCAACTATTTCAGAGTATTACTTGTCTCTTGTCACTCCATTTTTTTTTTTTAAACAAAATGCATGTTTTTCTGAACAGTCAATATCAAGCCTGAGATGTTCCTTTTTTTCTGTCCCAAATATACATTAATGTAATTTGGTAGTGCTTACCCAAATCGGGATGTATTCTCCACTGGGTTTTACATCTTGCATAGCATCCATCTATTAAATTTTACAGCTAGACATGTTCTTACTTTTATGAGACCAATATTTTTTCAGGTGTAGAACAAATTCTAGATGGTTAAAGCAAACAGATTTTCCAGCTTGGCTTTTGAGAAGATTTCTGTAAATCTCAAAATGTTTCATTGGCATCTATATTTCTATTTCTGATTAAAATTGCAAATAGAGCAATAATATAACTGAAGAATCTGCAAGAAGCAGAAGACCTGCAAAAATCTGGTTTTAGTTTTTCCATCAAAATCCTAGCTGGTTTTAATTTTTTAAACCAGTCATTTAATGCAGTGCACCAGTGTTAATTACATCATGTTATATCACAACAGCTATTTAGAATTTTCTGCATGAAATTACCTCCCAACAAGCAAACTAATTTTATCTCCAGGTAAAAGTATCCCCACAAACAATTTTGAAAAAATCCTATCTGAAAGAGGATCTAGCATTTTGTAGCTCATAAAAATCTCAGCCATTTGACAATATATGCAGACATTTATTTTCACAACCCATTGCTAGCTTTTCCCTTTGGCTAGGCTTTATTTTAAAAATGAGATTCAAGGTACAGCATTTTGTTACTTAAAAAGTTAAAGCTACTACTTGGAATGCTTCAGGGAGAATCACTTCATCATGAAATACTAAATTAGAGGGATATACCTATCAGTCCAGGTTGTTAAGCATCACCCACAAGTTGCTGCTTTAGTGGTAATGCATTTGATGTTGATTCCAACTATATCATTGCTGGTGTAAAAACTCTTCTTTAGAGTTGGTAATTTCTGACAGGAAAAATACCAAAACAGACATAAATTGGGAAGCTGATATGAAGCCCTTTAGACCTAATGCCTGTATTTTTTCTTTAATTATAGTGAATTCCAGCTCTTTAATAATTCACATCACAATCCAAACATGGCATGTCAGGTCCTCTACCACAGTCATAAGGAATTCTTCATATGAATGCAATATTTAGGGAGATATATGTAAGAGGCTTCTGCAGAACTTGCACATCCATTCAAATAATTTCATATGGTTGTAGATATAGAATCATAAAATAGGCTGATGGAAGGGACAGATCATCTCATGAAGACCAACTTCTGTCTCTGTGGAGGACATCCAAGAATCCCACCGTGTGCCTGGGAGCATTGTCCAAACACTTATTGAACTCTGGCAGGTCTGCTTCCCTGGAGAGCTGTTCCAGTTCCCAGTCACCCTCTGGGGAAGAACCTTTTCCTAATATTCAACCTAGCACCACCCTTCCCCTCCAGCTCAGCTTCAGGCCATTCCCTCAGTCCTGTCCCTGTCCCCACAGAGCAGAGATCAGTGCCTGCCCCTCCTCTCCCCTCCCAGTGGAGCTGTCACTGCAGTGAGCTCTCCCCTCAGTCTCCTCCAGCTGAACAGACCCAGTGCCCTCAGGCACTGCTCACACGGCTTCCCCTCAGGGCCCTTCCCCATCTTTGTTGCCCTCCCTTGGACACTCTGCAATAGTTTAAAGCCTTTCTCACATTGTGGCACCCAAAACTGCCCCAGCACTGGAGGTGAGGCTGCCCCAGAGCAGAGCAGAGCAGGACAATCCCTCCCTTGCCTGGCTGTGATGCTGTGCCTGATGTCCCCAGGACAGGGCTGTCCCTCCTGGCTCCAGGGCACTGCTGGCTCATGGTCAACTCTGTATCCACCAGGACCCCCAGGTCTCTTTCCATGGCACTGCTCTCCAGCACCTCATTCCCAGTCTGTCTGTAAACACAGGGTTGCCCTATCCCAGGTAGAGAATCCATCATGTTCCCTTGTTGAACTTCATATTTTTGGGGATTGCCCATCTCTCATATATATATTGTTTTATGACCCTCAGTTTATTCTTCCAAATTTTGAGTTTCCTCTTTTTTATCCTTAACATTTCATTCATAAATTAATTCCCTGACTTTTTAAAATGTGATCCTAGCCCCCTTCAAAGATCCTTATATTTCTTCAGTCTTTCCTTCCCCTGTGTTTTAAGAAGTTGTTTGAATAAGACCAAAACACATTTTATATAATTGAATAATGGAGCAGTTTATCAGAAAAAAATATTCATATATGTAATGTGCTGACGAACATTTTATTGTTCTCCACACTACTAACAGAAAACTGCCATCTCTCCTGCTCTCCATTAACTCAGGAAATGCAAACCTGCTGTTGGCTGTCACTTCAACACATGCTATAACAGTGTCAGTGTTATATTTATTAGTTTCTCTAAATGATTGAAGTGAAAAGTGACAAGGCATAAGAGTGTATATTTACTATTATGATAACTTTGTGAAATGTGAGATTAATTGAAGGATTAGTTCCAAAGTACTTTAGTGCCTGAGTTTGCAGATGGCATGTGAAGTGGGCAAAAAATCTTCCTCCATTTATAATGCAATGCTCTTATGGTCAAATGGGTAGCTTTACAGGTAGAAGACAGAAATTTGGTATTTTTATCTCAACACGGTCTGAATCACTGAACCTCCAGTTAAAACTGTGTAAGTGAATTACCTATAGATTAACTCTACAGTCCTCATTACTTCATTAGTGTAAAAAACACATGAGAACTGTTGGTTTTCTCCATTAACTCATGAAAATGCTAAAAATCTGTGCTGTGAGGCACTGGAACAAAACATTTGAAACAGTTGATAAGAACAACAAAGAAACTTTCACACTTCTTTCTGGATTTTGGCTGGTCAAATGACTTGTTAGTAAATATAAAATGCCCTAAAATGGAAATATCTGACATTTGAAGAAAAAAAAAAACAACAAGAAATCTGGAGCAACACTAGTCACAGTACATTACTTCTGTTCAAAAGGCCCTGTCATTTGTTCCATTATCTGCTCAGCGTTCATTTTGCAGTAAAATACATTTTCCATACAGCTATAGGTAAAATTATGAACAATCTTTTCAATGCTACAAGAGCTATTTTTGTCTGAAAAGGAGATTACTTATTAGAATATTTTCCCCCAGACTTTGCAGTTTTTTGTGGCTTGTAGTTTGAGTTTTCTACAGCATAAATGTTTTCCTCTCCTTACTCTTTTGGACCTGTTGCTTTATGCTGAAGAATTAATAACTCTATTTTGGAGCTCTATGTAGTCAGGAAAAGAAAAGGAAAATAGGGAACTTTGATATTTTCTTTTCTCAATGCAATAATGTGCAATTTCCTGTCTTTCCTTCAGTACTATTTTCATTTACATTATATTTTTTATTTTGCAGCAGGGCAAGCACAAATAAAATACATTACTAGTTTCCTATTACCTTCCTGTGCATGCTAGTGGAGGAGCACAATGCTGCCTTTATGTGAAAATGAAATCCTAAGCTTATCTCTTTGCACCATTAATAGCAAACTTGCTGACCAATATATTAACATTATGTACAAGAAAAACTGCTTTCTTGGCTGTTCATATTGAGTCAGTTTCATTCATTATCATTCTATATCTGAAAGTACAGACTGCAAAATGTGAGGTTTCAAACTGAAGTAACATATTAATATTTACAGAAAATATATATTTTTAGATATTGGGATTTCTGGGCTTTCTGGGATTCATTGTTCACTGAATTCAACAGTAATCTTGCCCATGACTAATGGGAACAGAGTGTCATGGTCATGTCAGTCTCTGACCCATCTCCTGATTTGTCCTGATACCTTAAAGGAGATTCTTCCCCAATAACTAGTTTCTGTTTCTATAAAATGAGCTTGTGAAAGGTTGCTTAGCTGCTTTTGCTGCAACGTGGTGAGACGTAGAACTATCTGAATTGTCTGTACTTCACTCTAATTTCTTCAGTGATGGACACTGTTTTAGAGCTCCTTCATCAAGGATTGTGCCCTATTCATGCAGTTGTGGCTATACATTTGGCCAGGCAGAGGATTCAGGTTTCAGATTTCTCTAAATTTGTAGGTTCCATAAGTTCCTAGGACTAGTTTCCCTATAAGCCTTAAGCATGATGATATTTAGCTCTATAGGGCTGCAATATTGGCCCTCAGTGCTGGGTGTGGATGCCTTTGACACCCACCTCCTGTAGAAGGTTTATTTATGTGTTGGCATTTTAAATAAATAGGATGCTAAATGTTTGCATGCCTCAGTTAGGAAAAAACATGTTTTTCAAATTCGATGCAAACATATTCAGCCGAATTTGTGTTTGCTTACACAGATACAGGACCAGTCCCTACCCAGTCAGAAAAAAATCTCTCTGGAGAAAATGTTCCCAGTGTTTTCTTACCAAAATTAATTGTCTCTATGATGTAACAGAGGAGATCTTTGATACCTGCAGATTCAGAGCTGGTGCCTAACCTCTGGAGTTAGACCTCCTGGACTTTGTATTTTGGCATAGTTCTTACCTACATTTTGTCTAAGACATCATCATCAAGTAGAAAGATAATGATAGCAGTGCTTTGTAGAGTTCATCCATCATAATTGTTAGATTAAGGCTGCATACCTAAAATTTACACAACACTTGTGTTGTAATTTGCTTTTGTTCCACCTACATCTTCTGATGCTGCTAGCTGCTTAAAAACCCAGCATCAGCATACAAGGTATGGGTCACCCTCTTCCTTTAAATCCATGAAGTCAGAGGTGTGAATCTTTCAGCTAAAGGACTCAAAAAATTATTCAAATGGAAGAAGATTATTGAGCTGTTTCTGGAATCAGAACTTTAAGATTTGGAGAAAGACAACATTGAAATATTATCTTAAAACCAGAAAATGGGACCATCATTGGAAGTGTCTCTGACTGACATTTTTATGTTAAACTTAGTAATGACAAAGCCAGATATCTCAGTTACATACTTCATAAACATGAGATGAATTATCCTCTAGGGAAGTAAGTCCTCCATCACTAAGAGGAGCTTAGTATGATTGGCTTCAAACCTGGAAACTATATTCTTAGCGTCTGAACTTTGATGGTTTTTGTTTTTTGCTTTCTACTTTAAGATATAATGCATCACATGACTGAACCTGGCCAGACTTAGCTACACTTAACAGGAACTCTGTGCCAGCTTGTGGTTTGTACTGACAACCCTCAGCTCTGAAAGGGCTGTCAAACAAGCTGCCTGCAAAGCTGGCAGTCCTCCAATCTGTCCCTCTGTTTGTGATAAAGATTAAGGTATGCCTGGAGACCTCTGATAACTGTATGCAAGTAAAAAGCATATTATCAGGTCTGACAGAAGAGAAAAAATAGGTAGAGCTACAAAGAGAAAATGGAACCCCTCAAGCAAGAACTGAAAAGTTGAGGCTGATAGGTAAAAACCTCACAGATTTGTGAATGATAGCAAAGAAGTGTCTGAAATCATACAGTCCCTATAAGCTTAGTGCTTCTCAGTCTGTAATCAGAACAAGCCTCAGGCTTATAGGTTTGGACAGACATTTGTTGCAGGACTGTCTTTAATTGCCTGCACCTGATTCAACAGTTTCTTCAGTTATCATTGTGCATCATTCATCACTGCCCCACTGCCTCAAAAAAATCACCACCAGCAACAGGGAGATTAGTTTGAAAGTGAAAAGTTTCTCTGTACATTTAAACAATTGAAGTTTTTCAGCTTTTTATTTGCACTCCATCTGTACCAATTACCCTCATTTTGAGCAAGTGCTATTGCAGACAATTATACTTTGAACAAAGCTAAAAGGGAAGAAATTGAATACAACTGTTCAAGAACAAAGTATGCCACTTCTTGTCCTTGTTTTACTAAAGATAACTGGATCAACACTTCCACAAGCTGCATTCTCAGGTGCCCTCTAGAGAGATTATCTTATTTTGCATACATATACATGTATATCAACAGTATAAGATGTTTTTCCCTGGTATCCTTTCAGGCTTGTCTTTAACAATAGGTAAATAGGTATGATCTGTACAATAAGTACAGATCTGTACTTATCTGTACTATTAGATCTGAACAATCTAATACTAATGATTTTTAAATCAGGTAAATATCTAAAACCATATCAGAAATTTGCATCTTATTTTGCTAAGTGGTGTGTAAAAACTATAAGAAGGCAGTTTCAGTGCAGAAGTTTATACATTAAACCACTTCATGCATATCTGTTATTCAGAGCTTAAGGGAATCAGAAATTATGTGTAGGATCAAATAGGCCAGGTTCTGTTGGTAAACAGAACTTCAATTCTGGAAAACGCATAAGCAATCCCAAATGAACTCTTTTTATCTTTTTAAAAATTTAGTTTATATTTGTCCACTGTGGACTCTGCAGCCAGGTAGATTTTTCTCCCTTTTATTTGCTGAGCTGACCACAGCTGTCAGGAATGAAACCTCCTCAACTACAGATAAATCCCAGTTAGACTCTGGAAAAAAAAAATCACTGTAGAACATGTAGCATGCAAGATAGTCCAGCAACCTGTCATAATTTTAAAACTTCATGAACTCCTAACTGAGTAACTTTTATTGACAATGTTTGCAACAACACATTTCAAGTAAAACTTCATTGGTGAAGCCAAGACTGGGTTTCACAGGTGATGGAAATGTAGTTAACAAGTTGAATCAAGGAACAATGAAATTCTGTGTGTTGGAAAAGGCATCTGGTGCAACCATTAATATGACTCTTCCAAGCTTAGCCATGTCTCTAAGGCCGACATCTACCACACATCTAAATATCTTCAGGGATGGTGACTGGACCACTTCCCCAACCAGCCTGCCCTGACAACCCTTGCTGTGAAGAAATTCTTCATTATCAAACTAAACCTCCTCTGGTGCAACTTGAAGCCTTTTGCTCTTGTACTACTACTTGTAAAGTGTAAGAGTCCAAACCCTACTGGGATACAATCATTTTTCAGATAGCTGTAGAGAGCAATAAGGTCCTCCCTGAGATTCTTTTTCTCCAGGCTAAACAACCCTCAGCTGCTCCTCATCAGACTTGTGCCCAGGTTGGGCCTGAAGAGCATCCTGCAGAGGGGAACCTCCTTGAAATATGCTGAAATAAATACTGGCTTGGCAGTGATTTCATACTGAAATTGCATTTCTTTACCCTCACCATAATCACTGCTGAATACAGAGAGCATCTATCTCAGCTCCCTTTGCTGGCTCCCCACCCCACTTGGAAGAACAGTCTTGCTGAAGTTATGTCCTCTGCCTAATAGTTTACTTATGTGCAGGCCTGTAATCTTCCCTGTACCAGCCACTTTTGTTTGGCCAAATTTCACCATAGACAAAAATTTTCTACAAAAAAAATTCATGTAACTTGCTAATGTACTGCAAGTTTTTCCTGTTAATAACAGATGGCAAGGATTGTAATCTAACTGACATTAATATGTTCCCCACTCCCACTGAGCCACCCAATGAGTCCCTGTTAGCTGGTAGGAATCAGCCAGTTGGAGTAGAAGCCATTATTCCTTGGGGCAATTCCTCCTTGACATTGTCTTTTTTTTCTGACTCACTACTATTTTTGGTCTTTGGGGTTTGTATCTTTTTTACATTCTTATTTTGAATCCTCCAGTTGATAACCATGGGTCTTTCTGCATTCTTTCTGTGTTTTTATTTTACTTATCTTGCATAGCTTTACCTTACATTCAGTCTTACATCTTAGGTAACAGATTTCTTTGTAAAATCGAGCCAATATGGCACAGCTGTGACTCACAAAACTGAGTTTTCAGTCACAGAGAGGTGAAACTGAAGGCTGTGGGTTAGCTGCCTATTCAGAGTCCCTGTGTACTAGTTCCTCTGGTATAGTCTTGACATTTGAAGAGGGTGTAATGCAGAGGAATGTTTTGAAAATATACAGGTTACTACCAGAATTGCACTTGGTGCGTGGAGAATCATTTTGAGAGAAAGCAGCACTGCAAAATACCCTTGCATCCCTGATATTAGGAACATATTACTGTACATCTAGGTGGCTGATCATAAATGGCATGGGGCCCAAAATATAAAGAAGCATGTGAAACTCTTGAGGGACTACTCACAGGTTGCTAATTTGCCTTGAGATTTCCTTGATTTACCCAAACCCCTTTCCCCTCTGCTCGTTTGTTTTAAGCAGGCAGCTGGCTCATATTCCTAGGTCTGCTGAAGCTGCCATTTCAGCTCTCTGGTCTGGTTTGCCCTAGAACTAACAATTCCTCAACTGCTGAAACAGACAAAGATTGTTGGAGCCTTCAATTCATCTTGTACTTTTCATTGCCATTCATAGTCATGACTACAGGATGGAAAGGGACACCCTGCTGAGAAACACTCTGCTGTCAGAGCAATTTACATTTTGCATCCCTTTGTCTTGGCACTGGCTGTTCACAAGATCTGGTAATAGCACATGTTCTCTTCAGGAGTTTTGTATGAACACCTGAGCAGATGTCCCTGAAGCAGATGATGTAGAAGGCACTGTGAGCTTTTGCACTTCTTTACTCAAGTTATCAGGATAGAAACCCCATGGGGGTTCTCTGGGGTATAATCACAGCCAAACAGAGGCAAAAAGACCATCTTTGTAGTTTTCTTTCTTTTTGGCATTCATGGAGTCCCAGAGCCAAGTTTACACTGGTGTATACTGGAAACTGATGGCTTTGGAGCAGTTCTAAACTCCTAAACTTCTAATACTCCCGAGTGAGTATTCTGCTCTCTCCAAGTCCTACAGTGGAGTTATTCCATTCCATGTGAAGTGGAAACAAAGGTCTAGAAACTGTACCTGCACATCCACAGGTGTCTCCTCCTCTTCAGCCTTCCTCATACATTTTACCTTCTGTATGAAGAAGTTCTGAAATTGTGGATTATAATGTAGTTGCAGAATGACCAGAGTTGTCTAGACTTTTGCAGGAGATAGAGTTTAATTTTTCTTCTACTATTTACCTTTTGTGTGGCTGCTAGATGACTAAACAGTGTCAGGTTAATGGAGATAATATTCACCAGAGTAAGAAGTTGGGCAGGGTATTCTTTGCACACACCTGGTGTGAAAGGAGAAAATTAGTCCCATAAGAGATATAACAGTAGAATTTATTTCTGACTACTATATGTATATGTGCATGATTTCTGTCCCAACTTCTCTAAAAATGAATCTGGTCTCATATTATCTCTCTTCTCGCAAACAGAATGATTTGAAAAGTTCTATAAGTTCTATAAAGTTTTATTAAAGTTCTAATTGAAAATAATTTCTATATGTCACAAAATTTCTAGATCTCTGGAGGTTTCATGCTGTTAGATTTAGAAGATGCTGACTTGGGTCTGTTTATAAAATATTTTGCTTAAATTAATATTTTTTGTGCTGATTGCAAAAATGTGGGTTTTATTTTTAATATTTTAAATATCTGACCAGAACAGATTCATTAATATTATGAGCAGAAAAAACTTTTCCATTCTAAGATTGTCCAAAAAATCAGTCTAAATGTATCATTGCCACTAAATGAGTATTAATCTTGATATGACTGAGTTGTATTTTTATATTTGTTTAGAATTCAGTAACTAACAGCCTTTATATGGAATTAGAGTTGTAAAGAATGACAAACAAGCTCTGCCTTTCTGTTTAGAACAGGCTGTCTATTGATTGGAATTTTTTTTTTATTGGTTTGATTTTTTCTTTGAGAGTCAATATATTCCTCAACCCTGTTGAGTATCAACTGTCCAGGAATACAACAAAGCAAAGAGGAATATCTGGATGCATATATTTGAACATTTGCAAAGCTGCCATCAATTCACTCTAGTGAAGCTACATTGAGCACTAGTAGGTCAGTAATTTCCTGAAGTGAGGAATAAAATATTTCATAATCTATGGCTTTCACAGTATGTGATACATACATATAATGTGCTGAATGTCACAGATGTGCTCTGACCCTTCCTGGGAGTTTGTTGTACACTTTTTGAGCCCTTTTTTGTGTGTAATGGAACAATTCCACATTACTGTTCTGTCCTCTTTAGGATGGTGGCATCCATTTCACAGAATGAAGTTACTTCTCATTTCCTGGTCTAAAAGTTTCTCTCCTTAGGGGAGAGCTTTACTTCTCCCTCTCTCTTACATTAAGACTGGGAACATTGTAGTTTTATTGGTTTGTCCATTTTCCAGTGCTCATTTTTTATGTAGGCTATTTCATGTGAAGTACAAAGATAAGTCTAGAAACTGTATGACTTTCTCAGTTCCACCAAATTTCAACAGCTCATAGCCATTTTGCTTATTTATAACTGTCTGGTAGACTGTTTTATGTAACTTTTACTTCAGACTTTCACAGTTCCCAAGACAAATATTGCTGTTTATTGAAATGACCAGCAGAAGCACAGAGCAGCTTTAAAGATTTTTTTTTTTTTTTAATGAACTGGGTGCTCTTTCCAAATTATTATTCATGTAAAAACCTTGATACAGTTCTTGAGAGAACTTCTTGAAGGTCAGCTAAGGAAATATGAAGAATTAATAGGAAAGTTTCTCTTTTTGGTCATTTTAAGCAAATCATCTTCTAGAAAAGGTGAAGTTGTTATCATATGCTCTACAATACAAGTAACACTTTGAAGGAGCTTTACTTTCCCTTATGAAAAGAAATTCTTCAGGAATCACCTAAGGCACCTGGTTTGTCCATGACAATTCTTTCCTGTATTTCACTGCATGATAATCCATGAAAGATGACTGTGAGGAAACATGGTTATTTATCCTGGTTGAGATAGGGGAAAGTCATTGACTTATGAATCAGTTTGAAGTTTAAGGTATGGGTAGGGGACTAGAAAAAACATTTTGGCTCATAGAATGAAATCTCACTGAAAAAAACCACAGAAATGGCTCCATGATTATCAGAGATACAAGGGGATACAGCAATATAACTTGTTGAAATCTTTGTTATCTGTGCAATGTTATATGAAAAAGAGAGATCTTAATGTTGGTATACACAAACTGAAAATATAAAAAGCCCTCTGACACCACTTAGGTTTAGAGAGATAATGTCTGGACTGGAATGTTAGTATAGAGTCTGATCAGCAAAGATGTCAAGGAGAATATATTGTATATAGAGCACTTCACAAATGTGAGATGGGAAGCACAGTGAGATTTGCTTGGAAGGAAACAGGGACATTGCAGAAGTCTGTCCTAGAACCTTTCACTAGCAGGTAGATTATGTTTTTCTTTGACTGTAGGATAAATATATTGGTAACAGCAACATTCATTCCTTCATTATTGTTTGGAGAAGCATTAACTGGATCAGAGACACCTCCAACATTTCTATAAAGTGCAGAAGTAATAAAAGAAATACAAAGAGTTGGTAATACAGATCAGTTATTTTACATTTGATTCTAATTTGATTTTGACTAAGTCCCAAAGTCTGATTGAAAAATTGAGATGGAGGGAAGATAATTTATGTAAAAGTGATCACAAAATTATAGCATTCATGTTACTGAAGAGAAGGAACAACAGAATAATGGCAATGGACTTTGAAAAGCCCAACAAAACAAAACAGACCTCAGACTCAGGTTCTGTAGGTCAGCCCTGACATGAGAGTGTTTTCCTGAGACAAGGACAGATGTCAGCTTCTAAAAGACAGAATGTTAAAAAAAGTCTTCTGCAGTCTCCCTTAAACAGAAAGGTGCAAGTACCTTGAACCACCACCTCAAGAAGACTTTGTGCTGAATATTACTGAAACAGCAGATTAGATATTCTTTTGCAGTGCCTCTACCACTGCCTGTTCTGAGAAGGATTTTTCCTCTGAACCAGTGCAACAAATCTTCTATTGTTCTCTTGATAGTGATTGGACCTACCTCAAAGAAAGGGAAGAATTATGTAGACCATAATTCCAAGTACATAATCTAGATATTGTAACATTTAAAAAGGGCACATGACCAGCACAGAATGATTCAAATCAGCTTATTTTTCCCCACTTGTCACTGGTCCTTGAGTTCTATGATAATGCAAATGCCATTTGTTTTAGCTTTGCCCTGAATTTACCATGCAATGCATTAGGTCAGAGTGAAATGACAGTGATGGCCATCAAGACCCTTTCTCTAATGGCAGGACTGGTTTTACTCTTTCCATGATAAGAAAACACCTAGAATAGTTTTATTTATCATCCTAATATTATTTTTAGTGTTAATTTTAGAGCTTCATTTTTTACAAAATAATTTCCTTTATTTTACTTACATCCAAATATTTCCATACTTTGTCTTTAATTCTTGTGCAGTCAATATGAATAATTGAACCCTGCCCTCTTCATATTAGTACAATTACTTGCAGAAAGCTATTTTGTCTTCTCTTGACATGTTTCTCTCATATAAACTTCTCTGGTTCTCTCTATATTTTTTAACCTCTCATCCCACTTTATATTTTCCATGACATTTATTACCATGCAACTATGCTCTGAATTCTGTCTTTGTACCACTTTGTGTGAACTGCTGCAGAGGAGAAAAGGATTGTTTGAATCCATCCTAACACCTCAAGATCATGAACATAGCTTTGATTGTTGTAGCAATTCTCTCAACACTAGTTTTGTGGTTTTCTTAGAAACTATTTCAAAAATTAATGCTGCTTGCTTTCTCCCACCAGGGTGGCTCAGTTGGCCTACTGCTTCATGGTTCAGTCTTGTAAATTCCTTTTTCAAGATGTGCAGTTCAGAAGGTCAGTACATCTTGATTGGCTGGTCAAAGTTTAAAAGCCTTATTTCTGAGAATAAAAAATTGCAGAGGATCCAGAGGTATAAAATTATCCACTGAGGGCAAAATCCACCCATGCCCTGTTATACCTAAAACATTCGATTTCATAGGTGCTGTATGTGATAGAAAATTACAGTAGCCTTTACTATGGGAATGTTCAGCATTCAGTGCCAAACCACAGGATAGTTTTTAAAATGAACTATTGGAACACTTTGTCATTTTTACAGCAAAGTTTTTCTGACTGCAGTTCTCACATAATATCTGGTTTGAGGAAACATCAATATTTCTTGAGTAAAGTAACAAAAACACTCTACCAATTCTTTAACACTTTTCCTGAACCATTTTCATGAACCTTGAAAACTATCAACTTTTAATATGGACATGGAAGAAAATAGAACATTAATTTATAAACATTCCTACTCAGAAGAAAACAAAATTCACAGAGTACTGGAAAATGTGTGAGGAGCTAACACTTGTGGGCTCAGCATGTAATCATCAGACTCCCTTTATTAACCATGAGGGCTGCTAGGAAACATACTGTTGCTGGATTTTGTGCATCAGCACTTCAAAGCATAACATTAATTGTCTGATGTTTTATGATGTCTTGATGCACACCTCAAGCAGTTCTGGTATCATATTTGTATCAAAGGTTTATTTACCTCTCTATATTGCTCAGGCTTTAAGCAGAAATCAAGGCAGCTGATGATTTGAGGTCTCCTCAGCCCATATGGTGCCAGCCCTTCCACCAGTAGTAATGCAGAAATTTCTGTGGCAGGCACAAGGAAGTAAGCTTCTCCATGAGGCATAAATAAGGTTGGGCTCCTCAGCAGTGTGTAGGCAAAGGGCAAATGATGTTTATTTGAAGATGTCAGTAAAATCATGCCAGTAGGGAGAAGAACAAAGCAGATGGTGCTCAAGTGCAGGAGAGTCACGACCAGCTCTGCAAGCAGCTGGAGTGGGAAGCCCTGAGCGAGCAGCCCTTGCTGCCTGTTACCCAAATGTGAGCACAGCAGGCAAGTCATTTGTTCTCTACCTGGCTCTTACACTGGAAAACCTATCCAATAATCCTATTACAGCTTTTCTGTTAAATTGTGCAGCCTAAATGCCAGTCAGTGGGTTGTGCAAACACTCTTTTGTACTTTCTTTTTTTTAATTTTAATATTCAGGTGCAGAGTTGCGTGAATTCCCATTGTAAATATGAATACACTAAATATGAACAGGTTTTTTTTATTATTATTATTTTACTGGAAATTTTTCCTGCCTCTGAAAACTTAGTCTAAATGCATCAAAGACTGAAAAACAGCAACAAGAAAACCAACCAAGCAACTAAAAAAAAAGTAACCAAATTTTGATAATCAAGCAGTAATTATATTATTTTTATTGCTTTTATAGCTAAATGGTAATTTTAAGAAATATTATTATTCGCAGGTAAATTTAACTGAAATTTTGATATATGGACAGAGGAGAAGATGAGCTGTTAGAAAAATGAAAAAATTAATTTTAATATAAAATAAATAGTCTTTAATTTTTTTCCTGATTTTTTCACCTTCTGGATCAGGGTGGGGAAAGGAATTTCAGACTAAAATTTAACATTTGAGACTGCCAGTAAAGATGTAAAATTACAAATTATCAATATTAGAAGTCCATATCGTTGACAAGTTTCTTTGCCCTGACATGTAATTGCAATGGAGGAAGTCCACTCTACCCTTGATAATTTGAAGCAGTGCAAGCAGTAGTCTGTGTTGCTTTTCACACTGGAGCTAGCTCGCTAATCATAGAAGAATCTCTTTCTCCTGAAGATTCATCAGGCTAATAGTATGCAACATCAATCCTACTGCATTGTGTACTTGTACCTCCTACCAGTAGGGTGAATTAAAAAGAAAAAGCTCTATAAGATTACTATAGTTAATTATAGCTGCTATGTACTACTTGATTGAATTAATAACTTAGCCAAGATCAGCTCTCTGGAAGACTGTTAGAACAATTAAGACCCCGTTTCTTTCTTTAATTTCTTCATTTTCAAAGACATCCTTTAACAAATTAAGTCTCAATCCATCACTGACTCTACACATGGGATGATTTTGATCCATATGCTCACACTACACAGTTTTACACCTATGTTGGAGGCTGCTCTTGAGGTGTGAGAAAGAGAACTTCTCCTATTTCACTGGTAGATGGGTTTCTCTTTCCTGAGCTTAATCTTTACTTTTGTATCTTGAAAAAGTGTGGAGCTAAGAGCTAAAGCCCATTGCAAAGCAATTATCCTTGATGTTCCCATTTCCTGCAGTTCCTTTCAAGGGAATGGCATTGTACAGAGCTATGAATCAAGTATCACTTACCTTGAAGCCAGACATTCATCTATTTAGATGAGCTAAAAATCAACATTTGAGAAAACTGGGCTGCAAATGCAATAAAAACTGAACTCTGTTTTCAAAACTTCCAAAACTAACTGCAGTCAAGCAAGCTGATGAACTGATGACCCATCACTGAAATGTCAGGGATCAGCAACTGGGAAAAGCCACACTCTTTGATGGAGTTCAGTCTTGAGGTGCATGAAGGGTAGAATGGTCTGATTTTAGTTGATATGTGTGCACAGCAAGTGTTCCTGCACCTCAGGGGTTCTAAGCAATTGTTTTTTATACCCTGATAAGCTACAAGAAATTGAGTGCTGAAATTTATTGAAACAAAATTGTCCTGTTTGTTCTGGCTGCTTTGCTGTTCTTCCAGGGAGCTGAGGTACCTGCCCAAAACATCAGGTTACTCACCAGGATGGCTCTCCTCTTGAATAGATGTATTTAAGCAAAACTAACTCAAGACCTTAAATATTAATGGCATTCTCATTTCAGGATCATATGATAAACATTAACAGAAAGAAATTTAAATTACCTAAATATCCTCCAAAAAGACTCTGTAACTGAAAGAGGCATCAAACTTTGGCTACTTAAAATTTACCACTAGCATTGTAACTACTGACAATACTTAGAATACATTCAAAGCAAAATATCAACACAAAGTTTTGATAAGAGATAGGGAATTGTCAGAGATTCATACAGGGATCCTGAAGAGAGAAAGCAGGAGGAGAAAATAATGTTTTTTTTTTTTTTGAATATAGTATGATTCTGTAAATAAAAACAAAGATAATAAAAACAGAAAAAAACACCTGGTTTACTAATATTTTTAAAAATGTACTTAAAGGAGGCAGAACAGTATATTCTGGAAAAAAACAGTAAAAATGAGGAAATTGAAGAAAATTAATTAACATTATCTGAAAAGCATAACGTAGAGTAACTGAAATGCATAGAGTAATGCACACTGTAATGCCATTGGTTTTTCTTTCCTATGCTCTGCTGGTACTCCTGTTATATTATTATAATTTGCATTCAAGTAAAATTACTCAAGATTTTAAGTGCTAAATAAGGGCAAGTTCCACATCTTGCTTAAAAGCCTGCCCCTTTTAAATATTTATATGACATCTGGAAGTTATGAAGATGAGCTTATCATTAGGCATTAACCAGATCCTGTGGTAATAATAACAATACCTTGACCTTCTATAACATCCTTTGTCCATGGATCACAGAAGCAATCCTCAAACATCTGGATCTTGCCACTGTGTGCACTTGAGGTTCATGTGAAATATCTGTATGTACAGTTGAACTTGCAGTTTGAATAAGTGCAAGTCACAGAATGACCCAGTGTAAATAAGACATCCAAAATGCTCTCAAAGGTAGCTAAATTTTGCACAGTTTCAAGAGAAACAAAAGTAGTGATTTACTTGCTTGAATATGCTTATACTTTAAGAGAAGAAACACGCTGGAATAGATTTTTAAATAGATTTCAGATTTAGATGATACCTCTTTTCCAAGTATTGATGAAAACATGCAACAAGAGGTTATAAATTATGGGGGTTTTTAAACTCTGGTAAATGAACCATCGTTTTTATGTGTTTGTGTAAGGATGAAACAAGGTAGCCAGGAAGGCACACACTTGCACCGGTTCTGCAATGGTGAAAGAAGGACTCACTTGTAAGGACAAGGACAGGAGGAATGCAGTGAAAATATCTACTTAACCAGATAATAACCTTGCATGTTCTGTGGTGGGGGGAATTTTTTTCTTTCTTTTTTTTTTTTTTTTTTTTTTCCTTTTCCTTTTATTTTTTCCTTGTGGATTAGCTCCTGCAGGAAAACAATACCTGGCTAAGGACAGAAGGTCACCTTGCTTAATCCCCATTTTGTTATTATACCAGTCAAAAGAAGAGTGATTTGACTAATACTCTCTTGTTCTTAGATTAAGTTAGAGACATTCTCAATTGTAAGAGTTTTGAAAAGCTACCAGGAACCTTTCTTTTTAGCCAAGAAAATCCTTAAGTGATAGTTTCTACAATTTTATTTTATTTTATTTTATTTTACAATTTCTTCTGAAACTTATTCTCTATGGTTTCACATAAAACTTGTTCTTTACTGTGGAATTAGAATACTTTATCACTTTGCTGACTTTGCTACGCCTGCAAGATACTTAAAATACTAATTAAAAGTATTAAGGGAAAAGTAGGTCTCAAGTAACATGAAAGAGCACTACAGTAGAAGCAGCAAGGAGGAAGATTTAACATTGTCCAGCTGTAAATACAGAAGAGTGAATAGTGCTACAGTTTAGAAAGTGTATTCTTTACAGTCTTGCATGATAATTTTCTGTAGATAATAGATTCTAATCTCTAGAAGTTACTATGACTATACATGCATTTCCCAATAGATTTATATATCTGTATAATGACACTCAATTCCTTTAGAGCAAAGGTTGCTAATGTTTGCACTGTGCTCAGCATTGCTCCCGAAACATACACACAAAATGCACATTCCAGACATACACACAAATCATCAGAACTGGGGATGCAGAATTAATTGCTCTGGCATCCTCTCTGTGTCTGCATAAGCATGTGCACCTTATTTTAGTACCATGAAAAGGGAAACTCACAATTACTGGTGTTTGGTCTTGTAGCCTGTTCCTTATTACTTAGTCTTAGTGGTCATGATCTGTTCAGCACTCCACCCTTGAGATTTTATTATAATTTGAATGCCAATTCACTCTTTTTGAGCTCAGGGGAACACACAAAGGTAACATAATACCATTACTGCTTTGTTGTCTGCATAAATAATGAATTTCTTTTCAAGAGCTAGCAAAAATTTGGAGAAAAGCTCTTCCTCCTTTTAATGCATCAAAGCCAACGATGCTACAACTCTTTTATACTACTTAAGTGAGTACAACTGTATTTTCCAAGGGACATTTACATATCTAGACTACAGAAATAAGTGGACTGCTGTGGGAAACTTTGATAGTTGCAAGTTTTAAAAACAGATTACCAATGCTAAGAATGGTGTTCCAACTTACAAATGCTTTGTCATAAAATATATTTCTGAAAACAGCTTTATAGCACAAAGAACTGATGTAAGAAGGAAAACAGATAACTGTCTCTATAATGGAGCTTCTTTTCATATACAAAAAAGCATATATTCTTAAATGAAAATTAATGTTCTGTTGACCTAGAACACATCAATTGTCTGCAATGGTGTGGGAAAAACTTGTTCCAAGAATATAGGAAAAATTTGCTAAGTAAAAACCCCTACATGTTTAGAACAACTTTCAAAAATGCCACCATGTAAAAATTATCTTTACACTCTGCTATGTAGCCTTCTCAACCAAGAAATTCAGGTGTGATTTGCATCTGACAATTTATTATCAGCACTGAAGGAAGTTTTGCTGTTGTGTTTGACAACTGGGAATAAGGTGATAATACTTTTTTAGGAGACCAGAAAAAAGTTAATTGTCAGCAAAAAGCCATATATGCTGCTTGAATTTTTCTAGTTGTGTCTTTTTGTACTAAAATCTCATTTTCACAATGACTCCTGGAACAAAGTCTCTCCAGTGTAAATAGCATGCAGTAATGCTACTGCTTCCTTCTAGAAAAAGTATTCATGCCTTCATAATGCAGTGCATGCATTTTAACCACCACAGGGCCACTGAGAACATGGAGAGTTTCTAGAAATTATTCAAGTTTCCTAATTAATGTATATTCTTGCCTTAGACCATATGTTTCTGTATAAATATACAGATATGTCATTTAATATAGATTATAGTATCACATATAACTCAAAGCAGTAGCGTGTTTAAGCACAGAAGTCCAATTCTATTGATTAATACTTAAAAATATAATTTTATATGTATCTATAAATAAGGAATAACTTTAGAAACACAATCTTTTCTAAAGCTATAGTTGCTGAAAAAGCTGGAGAGAATTCATTTTGTTAGCCTTGTGTATTTGAAGGATATTTTTACATCTGACTGAAGTGGTTTTAGGCCCATCTGCAGATAAAACACTATTCAGCCCCTTGCTCAACTCTCCCCTGCTCTTCCCTCCAACATGGGCAGAATGTGGAGGAGAACTGAAGTAACAGTTGTCTGCTGAGATAAGAAGAGTTTAATTGCAAATTAATTAAAATACAATACCAGTAGTAAATAATAATAATAATAATAATAATAATAATAATAATAATAATAATAATAATAATAATAATAATAATAATATAATAGTAATGGTGATGGTGATGCATAATGCAATTGCTCACCACATGCTGCCAGATCCAGCCCCTCATTCCTGAACCCAGACTGGCTCCCTTCTGGGTAACTCCCCCCAGGTTATACACTGGGCATGTGAAATATCCCTTTGGTCAGCTCAGGTCACCTGTCCCTAAAGCTAAGCTTCCTCCCAGTTAGTTTTTTTTTGTGTATGTCCTCAGTGGCAGAGCACAACAATGAAAAAAACTCCTTAGGAAAAACATGACTAAGCAAGAAACCAAAATACCAGTGTGTTATCAACACCATTCTCATTCTGAATCCAAGCCACAGCAATGTAACAGCTACTGAGAAGAAATTAGCTCTACTGTAGCCCTGATTCAGGCATTTTGTGTGGCTCAATTTATACAATTTCTACACATTGAACTGTCAGGATATTTGGTATTCTTAAAGACCTAGCTTCTGCAATCCTTTCCTCATATTCAAGTCTTCTTAAAGGTGTATTTTAATCTCTCTGTCTTTTGCAGAAATATTGAAAATATGAAAATGAAAAAATTAAGTGGCAATTAGAAAACAGACTTTTTTGCTAAAAAGGATTTTTAATTTACAGGAGCCTAGTCACAGTATTCATAGGCAATGCATTCCTTGGTAGTGCTGTGCAGGTGAGATAAAAGCCCTTGATATCAGTGGAAGCAAATGGGAATTTTTTTCTTATGTGATAGATAATACTTTAGGGACGTGCTCCATGTTTCTTCTTCAGGTACTTCAGTGGGAGCATTTTAAACTTAAAATAGCATTGTAAAAAAAGTTCTCAATTTTAAAATCAAATGTGCAAGGAGAAGTGGACATTAAAATAAAGTTTGTGTGTCATTTTCATAACACTCAGTGTTATTTCATAAATGGTTTCTTTTATGAACAAAAGTAACTAAAATACTTACAAAATGCAGTTCAGGTTTTTTATTTTATATATATAAGCATGGTGACTTACATAATAAAAATAGAACTACAAATAACTTGATATTTGTGTACTGAAGAAATGGCCCCTCTACACATGTACTATGCCTTTTGAACATAAAAACACGAATGATAATTAGATACAAACTAGAGCAACTTGACATTTAAAACAATTCCCGATTGCCATTGTCACTTCCAATGCACGGGGTTTAAAAATAAACAAATTACTAGCTAGTTAGATAAATTAATGGAAGTGTTTAACATGTCTAAAAGTCCTTCTAATTGCTTTTGAGAATTTCTCTGTGTAGTTGAATACAACTTGAGAAAACCATCATAATATTCCACAATTGCTTTCAATTCCCATCCTGTACAATGTTGATGAAAAAAACCCTGCAAATAATGTCTGTCAGTTCAATAAAGTGAGTTAAGATTTTCAAAACTGTGCTTTTCCTTTATGTCTATATTAAAAAGTCATATAAATAAGGGACAATTTTTAAAGAACTCAATTGGCTCCATTGACTACACAGGGATGATGGTCTTGCAGCTGTCTCAGGAGTGCTGTTTCATCAGACAGTTAAAATTACCTGAGGTAGATTGAAATCAAGCATCAATCTTTTTCATAGGGAAAGTAAGTGATAAGAACAAGATAATCTTTTAATAGTTTTCCCAGTACTAAGATGCAGATTTCAGAGCAATTGACATGAGCAATTGCTGTCAAGTTTTTTGAAGATCTTGGGTCCATTTAAGAAAAATAGACCTAAATTAAATTCTTAACTCCAAGAGAAGTTAGACAGATTTTCAAACTCCCCAAAATGGGAACAGCAGTGGGAGCTGTGGTTAGCTGTGTCACACAGATGCTGAAACAAGAAGACCGGCATGCAAAATAGGTTCTGAAATAAAAAATTTTATTTTCCACCAACTTAAGTTCAGAAAGAATGCATTGCTGCTTGTCTGGGGCAGGGATGTGGAGTGACATTTTGTCTAAGAGGTAATCATGCAGCAGTGTTGTTGCATTTTGGCTGTAGGAGCGGTGAAAAGGATAATGCAACATATTAATGGAGAATTAATGTAATGTAATGTAATGTAATGTAATGTAATGTTATGTGTAATGGAGAAGCAAAAGAGAGCTTTATTGAAAGAAACACTACACTTATATAGGGTAGTACATGCAAAATAGAATAGAAAAGACTCATTTGTCCAAGAAGGCAACACCTCTTTGAAAACATTCTTTCTGCAAAACATCACATCTCCAGCAGGTGCTTAACCATTGTTATAATCTCTTGTCCTTGAGCAGCCTGAGAAAGGGATGCTTTCTTGGCTCCCAGCAGCATCCTAACCACACAGTGTGGGCTGGGGGATGACCTGCTGTGCAGAGAAGGAAGGACCTGGGGGTCCTGGTGGACAGCAAGCTGTCCATGGGTCAGCAGTGCCCTGGGAGCCAGGAAGGCCAGTGGTACCCCAGGGTGCATCAGGAAAGCACTGCCAGCAGGCTGAGGGAGGTGATCCTGCCCCTCTACTCAGCCCTGGTCAGGCCACATCTGGAGTGCTGTGCCCAGTTTGGGGCTGCTCAGTACAAGAGAGACAAAGAGCTATAGGAGCAGATCCCATGGAGGGCTATGAAGATGACTAAGGCACTGAAGCATCTCTCTTAGGAGAAAAGGCTGACAGAGCTGTGCCTATTCAGGCTCAAGAAGAGATGACTGAGAGACCTCACTAATGTCTACCAGTATTTGAAGGGAGGGTCTCAAGGATCAGGCTCTGCAGGTGCCCAGCTGCCCAGAAGTAGGATGAGAGACAACAGGCAGAAATTGATGCACAGGAAGTTCATGAACATGTGGAAGAAATTCCGTAGTGTGCAGGTGTCCACACACTGGAACAGATTGTCCAGAGAAGCTATGGAGCCTCCCTCTCTGGAGACAGTCCAGAAAAATCTGGGCACAACCCTGTGCCCTGTGCTGTGAGATGACCTTTCTCGAGCAGGGTGGCTGGACCATACGACCCACTGCTCCCTTCCAACCTGTTCCCTTCCATTCTCTGTTTCTGTGAATTGAACCTGCATGTGAGTTTTTGGCACTGAGAGAACAGAATAGACCACATATATATGTGACCACACCAGGTAAGGCTCCACACAAATATATAAAGACCAATGAGAATAGGTGGATATTTGTGGAGACCTCCAAAGATCCTGTCTGCAAATTTCACTAGCAGAAATGAAGCAGACAGCACCTCTTCCCTGAGACCTCTCTGACATTTCACCTAATTCCATCAATAGTGTACAAAATTCTTTAAAGCAGCTCTGATTAGACATTTAAAATTTAGGCATAGCTATTTCCTTGATTCAAGTTTCAACCCTTTCTCACAGAGAAAGCAAAGTTGTCATACATTTACCCCTCTCTTTGAGACACTGTAAAGACAAACCTAAACAGAAAATATTTCAATAAGTCATCTGCTCAAAAATTAATTATAATTATTGTTCTAATGTTTATGTACATATACAGCTACAAAGGCCAAGTCATAATTATTTGAGTCACCCTTCTGTGGACATTTATGTACATATTTATGTCTGTCACAATGGATGTCTTCTGTTAATTTTATAAATTCTGTGTGGGTATATGTTCATAGACTTATGTGCTCTGCTTTAAAAAGACAGACAGGAATTTCTCTTTTCCAATGCAAACCTAAGAGATTTGCCAGTGATTGACTCTGGAACATGGAAGCATACAAGACTATGATAAAAGAATGTGTAACATAAAAAGTGGCATTATATGAACTAAAACCAAAATTTGACTTGTAAGATTCCTTGCTCAGACATGAAGATAGAAGTAAAATCTTTATTTTTGCATAGCAGATTGTGTTTCATCTTCTGGTTAAGTTGGTGTCAAAGAAGTCCAATCAATTGTATGATGTTCTAATTAGCACTCTCACAAGCTGTTAACATTTGTACTTGCAGTCAAGTGGCATTCAGAGAAGTGTGAAATTTTTCTGCCTTTGAAAATATTTATGAAATCAGTTCTCCTGAAGTGGACAGATCCACTTTAAAAGCCTGCAAATACATCAACGGATACTGGAACTGATTTTCAGCAAGGCACTTCGGATGTCTACTGTTGAATGAATTAATGAATAATACTCCCTAAAAGTGTAACTCTTCCTGTACACCTTCATATTATGTAAATGCTTATCAGTTGCAATGACAATTATAAATAAATGTAACTTCATTTTCTATGGGTTCATGCCTCTTAGTAGCTTGATCTTTAAGTCCAATGATGATAATACCTTTGAATACCTGTGCCTCTATTTAAAAGTCTTCTCACAGAGAATTTTAGAAGACAAGATAAAGACCATATCTGATTTTCAATACTATATTCCAGAAACAGGATTGAGAGTTATTGGGAAGAAACAAAAATTTTCAAACATTTACGCAGTTCATGTTTTTTATGGGATGCTCAAGGGGTGCTCTGGTCTCGATTGAAATTGGACAGTAGGTTCAAAAGTTGCCAGAGGGATATACAGACAAACACAAAGACTGTGTGATTACATGCTGTATTATCAGCAGAAACAAATGAAAAAAGAATCACAAACTATTCCTTTCAGTATTGTTCAATGTGATGGGAGATTAACTGGAAATGAGACAGTCTATTCTCAAGAGGGGAACTTAGATTGCTAAAAGAGAACACACACACACTCAAACATCCTTTAGATTTATTCAGAGGAGGAAAATTTTGGGGGTCAACCAATGAAATAACATAGATAAGAGCAAGACCTGAACTATGTAAACCTTTTATTTCCCCTCCAATATAAGAAGGCTGCTAAAACCCACTTCTGTGGTAGCTTTCCTGCCTTATCTGAGCCCTTGACAATAGGAGTCTTATAAAATCATTTTTGACCACAGTTGCATTCTACAAGAAGAGATGAGTAATAAGGCAGCCTCTTTATCAGCTTCTGATCTTCTCTCTTTACTACATACTGTAGCCATTCACTGGGGATCCCTTATTTGGGCTGCTAACCAGTAAGATCAAAAACACCCAAACTGTCCAACCATCACCTTCAATACTTTCAGTTGAATCACTGCCTAGGCTCCATTGGGTATATCTAAGGTTAAGAGAATAGAATTGGGATTGTTTAGCCTGGAGAGGACTTTGGGGTGACCTCCTTGCAGCCTTCCAGTATATGAAATGAGCCTACAAGAAAAATACAATGAGACTTTTCTACAAGGGCATGTAGGGGCAGGGACAAGGGGGAATGGCTTTAAACTGAAAGAGTGAAGTTTCTTACAAGATGTTAAAAATAAATTCTTTACTGAGAGGCTGGGGAGGTACTGGGATGGGTTGAACAGAGGAGCTGTGGATGCCCTGTCCTGGGATTGTTTCAAGGCCAGGCTGGATGTGGCTATGAGCAAACTGGTCTAGGGGAAGGTGTTCCTGCCTTTGGTAGGGGGATTGGAACAAGATGATTCTTGGGCTCCCATCCAAAAGCAGTCTATGATTCTTCATTGAACATAATGGAGATTTAAACACTTTCTACATATGTTGACAGGTACAATGTAGAATATTATATTCATTTAGCATAATAAATGCAACTGTTATGGTTTGATTCAGCTCCCTAAACCCAGGTAAGAGCATAGAACACAGGAAAAAGAATTCTAATGATATTTGAGTTGTACAAAGCTACCTAGGATATCTCTATCATGCTGCATGATGAATGGGTTTTTTACCCTGGGAAAAGGCAGTTGAAGCAGTTGAAGCCTTTGACATTTCATACTGCAATTCTGTTTCTGTAAAAAAATTCCCACTTCAGGCTTATGTGAACACCAGCCACTGTGCAAATATAGACCTGAGTCTGCACACCCTGCACAGATCTGAAGTCCAGCTCTTGATTCTGCTGTCTCAGAGCTCTCACTGTAACACTTCTGAATGTTACCTTACCCAGATTGAGGCTGTGACTTTTGAAGGTGACAAAATTGCTGTGGGCATACATTAGTCTGGAATGAAGGGACTGGAGACTTGTCTATGAAACATCTTTCCCTTCTCCCAGTAATGTGTGATTAGAACCATGAACTTCAGATTACTTCTCTGTCCTGAACAAGCCTCCACAAGAGTCACAATTAATTACTAGTAGATAGGTAATATTTTGTGCAATGACACCTTTTTGAGACTTTTTCATAGGTATTTCATCTTGAAGCAGAAAATAAAATTACGTACAGACAAGGCTGGATTAAACTATTTTGGTACATAGCTGATCAGTCTTCCTTCTAGACAATCTCATCATTTTAAATAATTTTCTATATAAAAGCAAAGTAAGAAAAAGCCTATCTCATTTTAGATATATAAATCCAATTGAGACTGGATCAAATCCATCTTTCCAAATAGATATATCTACAGTTCAGGCATTTGCATATAAACTAATTTTTAAAGGCTATCCTTACAGTCAATAATAAATAAATGGCTGTATGAGAGCATAAATAATTTTATTCCAAAACAAAGATTTCATATCAGTCTGATGAATTGTCTTTCTCTCTTATTTACTTGAAAATCTCAGTTGCAGACATCAAAAATCGGTGAGATATATCTCACTGGAAATCCTAGAAGGAAAGTGGGTATTTTCAAGTTCATGAGGCCTAGGACTAAATTCTCTTCTCTATATTTTCAGCAGTTTCATGAGCCAAAAGGGTTGATATAAGCAATTTAAAGTATCTAAAAATGTGTGGAACCCATAATTTCTTTTGTAATGAAACCTGAACATTCGATTACTTTTTCCTTCCTCTACTGGCTTGTTTTAGAATATCATTTATCAAATACTCTATACTGAATTTTCCTTATATTTAGCTTTTAAGGAAATTTTGTAGTGTCATGGCAACTGTGCAAATGAAACAATTTGTCACGTGTGGCTCTGGGATTGTACTTAGTGGTGACACAGCTGCCCAGCTCTTCAAGGTTGATTGAAAGTACATTGACATCAAAAATGCCACAGTTCAGCTTCAAAGAACCAGTCATTCATTGCATTTTAACTGAAACCTCCAGGGCTGAAATAGTGAGAGAAAATTCTGCAGAAATACAGTGTGCTTCAAGAAAACAATGTGATTATTTTCGAATTTAGGGTGACGGGCAATCAAGAGGCAGTTGGTATCCTAAGCACATTCTTAAAGTATACAATGTTTTAGCACCCTGTTTGTACTGTTCTGTGCTTTTCATGCAGTTTTCAGCAGAGAACTTAAAATTTCCTCTTTCCTTGATGCAAGGTCCCTCTGACTCAGAGATAACCACATTTTCAGGCAGTAGGGGAAGCCAGCACAACTGCTGCTCCTCTTTGTCATTCTGGGCAGAAAGAAGAGGTTTGGGATTTGTTTCTTGTTTCCAAAGTCTCAATGTGTGTAGGAATATATGCCTTACAATTGCTATTTTAATGTAACAGTGGTTTGCTTCTAATGCAATAATTTGATAGGATGAACCTCAGATACTAAATAATGCTAATATCAGTTAATTAGGGATCTAACTATGTTTGTAAATTAAATCACTCTGACATTGATTTTAGCCAGCCATGAGGGTTATTTGGAGGGGAGAGTTTTTTCACACTTTTACCAAATAAAAAAGAGACAAAAAGAGAAGTCAGTATGACTTTAAATACAGTTTTCATCTGTTAAATATGTGGAAAGATTTTTTAATTAAAAGTTAGAGTAGGAATGTAGATTCTGTGACAGCAATTAAATAAAAATAGGAAAAGATCTGTCACCTTGAAAGAGGGGGGGGGAAAAAAAGTGAAGGAACAGTAGCAAAATCAAAGCAAGCTGACATCTTTGAGTAACTCCTCCACGTGGACTAGAGACAGGGCAATGAATCAACACATCATTGTCATCTTGGTGGCAGAAGACCTCCCAAAATGAGTGATTGAAAAAAGCAAACAATAGTGACAGAGGTGATGACAATGGAATTCATAGCTTTTGGGCTGAAAGTAGCTTAGCTTAAAGGTTTTCAGAGGCCCAAGGGGCACATGGGCACAGAAATAAACTATAAAGCTCTACTGCATCCCACATATATTTTTAATACAGATGTGTTAATTATATCTTGATAACAGAGAAGTTGTTTTTTCTCTTTCCTTCTTTCTTTTCTTTCTTTCTTTCTTTCTTTCTTTTTCTTTCTTTCTTTCTTTCTTTCTTTCTTTCTTTCTTTCTTTCTTTCTTTCTTTCTTTCTTTCTTTCTTTCTTTTCTTTCTTTCTTTCTTTCTTTCTTTCTTTCTTTCTTTCTTTCTTTCTTTCTTTCTTTCTTTCTTTCTTTCTTTCTTTCTTTCTTTCTTTCTTTCTTTTCTCTTTTCCACAGTTTCAACCAAAGACTGGAAGTCAGTGCACCCTCCAGTTCACACCTCAGGCCTCTACTTATCAGTGGCAGGAAGGAAAAACTTATTTAATTTGCTTACTGTAATAGAAGCAACAGACAGCAACACTTACTGATATAGAATGAAGACAAGAAAACAGGATTAGCTCTCAGATCTGATATCTTTCAGCTCCCCAGGCCTAGCATGAATTCTAAGAGCCATGGCAAGTAATGAGATACCAGAACTTAAAACTACATTATCCTGATTTATCAGATATTTTCCTCTCAGCACTTTGCTCTGCTTAAGGACCCCTGAAGCAGAGATTATTCCTGTACACACCAACAAAAAGCTTGGGGTCATAGTTTTGAAGCTCTGCATATCAGTTCCTAACTCCAGTATCAGACTTAAAACTTTTATTAGTTCCTCACACTTATAGTATATTGGTGTGTTTTTTCCTGCTACTATAGTTGTAAGCAAAAAAAAAAAAAAGCTGCTGAACCAAGCCATAAGCAGTAGCTTTTGAGTGCAAGGATATATCATGAACCCTGCCAAAATCCTATGGAGCCTGTTCCTGCTGTGTGCAACCTGCAAGTGCCCAGATGTCCAGTTAAAGCACTCCCCAAATGCCAGGAGATTGTGCCTTTTATAAATTTACATTAGCAGTGACTTCATCATGGAAGAACCTGGAAGGGGACTTTTAACTACCAGTGAAATGACAGCTGCAGACTTATAAATAGTTATAAACCTAGAGGAAAAGAAAAATGCAAATTTACCATTGCTTTTGATTGGTGCAAGTTTACTGAATTAAAAGGAACACTTTCTTCATGTGTGAAATAAATTTGTTTCCAAGTATTTAATATCCTGATCAATTCAATGACTTTATTGAACTCTAGCAAAAAGGAAACAAAGTCTGCTGAAGAAGACATTAGGAATTTACACTTCACCAATTCAAAAAGCAATCTTAATGAAAATTTGGGTATGTTGCAAAGAACTGTTGCCTGATTAAAAAACATGCTAGACAGATAATGTTCTCAAGGACAATTTAGAGCCTGATAAAAATTGATAGGATATTCACAGCAAATTGAATCATCTGTAAAGAAATACTGATAAGATTATTGTTTTCATTTTCCTTTTCATTGTAGGTGTTAAATTCTATGAGTGAATGACGTCTGGCCCTCATTTATATGAAGCATTTCTATGAGTTTAAATGAAATACCAAATTAACTACTTTTGGAAGTATTTAATGCTTTACAACATAAATAAACAACTTGAAAAGAACAGAAATAAAACTACTTGAATGACTGAAAAAGTCACATGTTTTATTATTAATAATTTCTGAGGAAGAGCCTAAAAATTATCCATGAACAAATTTTTTCATGTCTATTTACATATCTCTTCTGTTCTATGTTTTGTTGCCATCACTGGATTGCATCTGTGTGTGCAATTACATTTGTTCATACAGCTGGCAGATGGTATGCAACAAGAAACTCATCTCATAATACCAAATGGATGGGAAGAAAACCGATTCTGTGAATTATTATGTATTTATTATGTATTGCATCTTCCTGCCTTTCATTTCCAACTAGATTATGAGGCTGCTTCTATGCATAACATTACTGGCAAAGATGAAGAATCAGTGTTTCCTCTTTGAGGACTTCCTGACCACATTTTTGAAGAAACCTTTTCTTCTTTGTGGTGAATTTACAGTTTCCTAGGCCAAATTGCAGCTAGTTTAAATTACAGATTCATTACTGTCAGGTAGTTTTGCAGACTGAGGTTGCTCTGACTGGTACAGCAGAGATGATCTGGGGTCTTTTGTTCTATACATCACTTTTAAATAAAAGGCCTTTTTACCAACCACTACACTTCATCTTTTAACTATAAAGAAAATTACATTAGGTATAGACTAAGTAGAATAAGAATAAGGGAGATATTATTTCCTAAAAAACTACTCCAGTTACTCCCCTAGAAGTGGTGGCACATATAAAATATATACCTTATTGTTTGTCCTTTGCTGTGAGGTGTAATCTATCCCTCCCATGAGGCACCAAGAGGAAAAAGGAACTGAATCAACCAGAATATACATATTTGTCAACAAATGGAGAACTGCCTCGGGAAACAGCATGAAGGAATAAGCAGCACAAGCCAAAATGGGAACTAGAAGTATTCAGTAGATTTAGAATCTGAACTATTAAGCAAAAAATGGGCTCAATAACAGATGGATCTTTCTGGGAATGGAACCCTGTGAGATAAAACCAGAGTGAGCATGTGAAAAGAGACACACCAGCTTCTAATTCTGTTGCAAGGCATACACAGGGCTTTGCAGCATCAACTTCATAAACTTGTCCACTGTGACACTTGCTTATGGGAGTTCTAATTTTATCCATACTCTCATCTTATTTTCAGACAGATATCTTCTGTGCACTTCTTTTCGTCCTTGACCATTCTTTTCTTAGTACTTGCAAGATTCAAGCCAACATATATTTATTTTTCTATATTCACTGTTGACCACAAGGCAGATTTTTATCCTCATTTAGCCAGATGGATCCAAATCTTGCTATCATATGATGGCAAAGTATAAAAGCACCTAACAAGGAAAACTTGAGTTCTTTGCTGCATGGGCTGGGCATTTTGATGACAGCCAATTAAGCTTTCTTAACCTTAGCCTTCACTGCTACAGTCTCCAGGCTCTGTGCTTGAAAACATGGTTCAAGGAGTTCTCATGGTTCCAGAAGTGTCATTAAGCCCCACTGATTTGTATAGTTTTAGAATTAAGCTGCCATTAAAGCTGCCTAAAACTCTTCCCCCGTGCAGTTCCAGCAAAGGAGATTAAACTGTGTTGGTTCTGCAGTGAGAACCATGGCAATGCAAATTCACTTAAGCTGCTCTCCACAAACCATGTACTCCATAGGAACCATGAAATATCAATGTGACATATATTAGGGAAAAAAAAGAAATGTTTTTAAAACTTCTGAATTGGCAAAGATGTGTAAATCTCCATCTTGTGTTGTAAGATATTCACATTTCATACTTTATTATTACCCAGGCTCATAGATTACAAGTGGAATTTTACACAGCCATACTGATATTAGTCACAAACATGACTTTCATTAATATTTTTTCTCCAGTTAATTATGTATTGAAATAGTATGAAATTGTAAAAGCTTGAGACAAGGTCAATCTAATTTCTTAGTGATGTAGAAAATAATAATTTCTCATAAGATTTGCTGGGTTTGAGGCCTCAGAGTTTGATAATTTAGCTAATTATGCCATGCAAAGCTTCCTTGTCAAGGCCTGTCTGATGTTAGATTTTTTAATTGATATTTCCTGTATAAAATTTAACCCTAGAGAAAGCACTATCAAACTTCATTATCATATGGAAGAGAAAAAAAATACATTTCTGTATGAACTAAATTGCATACATGAGCTCACATTTTTTTTTCCAGTTCACAGATACTATAACAAGTTATTTACAGTATCAAGTACCACTGAAAGCAGTTAGCTGTGATCTTTCTTTGCATGCTTACCAAGAGGAATTGAAGATCTATTTTATTCTTGTTCTGTTCATAAAAGAGATTTTTGAGATAAGAGATTATTAATGTATTTATTACTCATGCAGCATAAAAATGTGAAATTTAGTTTGGGATATCATATTAAGACACTGGTGGAAACTTTCTCTGTAACAGCTGCCAGTGTACACTCTTAATTCTTTCATTAACTATGGGGGGATGAGAGGGGAGAAGAAAAGAATTTAGTAAATATTTGTAATTTTAGGAAAAAAAAAATTTTTTAGAGGGTGGGGAATTAATTACTCACTTTCTTTTTAGCAGGAAAAAAGTGATTCTTTTGTCTGGTAGTTTTGATTTCATGTTGACTCTTTTTTTATTGGGATGAAGACAGATCCAATCTTGTTCTACTCTTGAACCTCCCTTTAAAAGAAAGCAGGATGATCTTCAATAACATGCTAGCAAGGATAGTATAAGAGATAGAAAATGGAAATGTTTATTTTTTATTTGAACCTTACTGATGGATATTACTGACACAGCACAGGGTCTTAGCAGTCAGTCTAAAGCCAAAAAAGCTTATTCCAGTGTCAATCTATTTAAATTATTGCTCTGTGTTTGCTCTTCTAATCATACATTCCCATCAGTAATAGAAAAAATGGAATTGACTTTGCAGTCTTAGCTAGGCTATTAGGCAAGAATAGAAAGAAAAAGACTGGGAAAGAAGAGGAGAGTGATGCACTGGTTACGGGAAAACAGCAGAGTACTGAGCATCATATCCTAAATAAAATTTGAGATTTAGCTAAACATATTTTTCACCCTCTAAAATAAGGCCTAGAAGAGTGAGTAGAGAGCTAGTTCTTTTTTAATTACTCTTTTAAAGATTAAACATTTAGTCTCTTTGCTATTGAGAAAACGAACTTCAAATCCCAAAAATCACTAGAACAAAAAGGGAGTTTAAGCCTGGCTATGGGGCAGTTCACACATCTGATGCCTCAGTCCCATGGGCAGTGGTGGTTTCCCTCCTGGAGCAGCCTGAATGCCAGGAGTGGAGACAGAGAGGTCTCTGGCATCAGACTTCAGATGAGCTGTGGGGGAGCCTGAAGCTCCTGGTTCCTTCCTAGTGAAGCAGGAAGGCAGCAAAAAGGGAGATAAACTCAGCAGCACTGCTCTCCCTTCAGTGTCTTGGACATGCTGCTGCAGAAAAATGAATGAGATGAAGAAAGACCTTGATATGTTTGATATGAGCACAACTGGAGGATGATCAAAATTAAACTATTTCTGGTTTTGATTTTGAAGGTAACAACAACAACAACAACAACAACAACAACAACAACAAAGGCTATTTCATTGTTAATTTTAACAGTGTTGATGTAACTGTCTAATATAAGAATAAATACTGAACTTGGAGCCTGAGATACTGCAGCACAAAAGCAGCAACATTGCATACCTCAGTTCCTAACATTGCCTTGTTTTTCAGGAGATTAACAAAAATGGGCATATCTAGGCTTTTATAACCAAACCTATTTTCTGTTTATTGTTATTAAGTATTGTTATTGATTATTGTTATTTTTAAAGCTTTCAGTAGGTGTATAAACACATAATATTCAAGAATTTTAATTGTTCCTTCTATCATAGAGGAATAATTACTGAAATAATTGATGCTGAAATGACAGTAGAAAGTCAGACATTCCTAAAAATATTCTCCAAGTAACTAGCTGTTTAGCAATTATGATAAGCATTATCATGTGATGATACACATGGGCATTGGATAACTGGGACAAAATATTTCTGAAGGAATGAAACACTCTTTCTGGGAGAAAGGTTCAGCACAACTTGGGCATGGAAGATAATTGACAGAATTGCTCCTAGAAAGGCTGGAGAGGAAGGATGATGCTGATTATTCAGTCCTCTGAAATTTTAATCCTGCATACCTCATGCAGTGGATGCTCCAGCTGATGAGATTCACTCCTCTATCTTTAAACAAATTATCTTTAAAGTTCATCTTTACACTTAGTGCATATAAATGAGAATCCTATATATACTTGATTCCTGCTATAGTCAAGAGAGAAATATATTGTATCCAATTGCAGTTCCTATTTTTGGTAAGATAACAGCCCCTGCAGACCCCTTTTATCTGCATTGGCTGCAGAAGACACCTGGAGCAATGGTGCTCCTGAAAGAGGTGGCCTGATTAAATGACCAACTTCTGCTGGTATGAGCATGTTTCTGCAAATATGGGTGTGTATTCCTGAGGTGGCTGAAATAAAAATAAGCACAGCCACTTCCTATCCCACCTTCCATGCATATTTCCAACCATACTCCTGTGGGGAGGTTACTCCATACATATGGTAAGATGTTGCTTCACATGTAGGTAATCTACTTTTGGGACAGGGAGCTAACATTCCCTAATATCTTTCAATCATAAAGAGTTTGGTTAGTCAAAGCAGCCTTCAATAACTGTTCATCACCTCTTTTTGTTCCACATGTGAATGACTGAGGAGGATATATCTGAAGAGGAATGAGTGTCTGGAGCAGCAGGTGGCCCCTCATATCTTAGAAGTTCAATCCCTGCAGTACAGGACCAGTGCAGCAAGTTCAGCTGGCTGCCAGCTTAGTTCAGCTTTAAAGATCTATAGAGATCCTTCCTTTCGTATTTGCAGGTGAGTGAGTGGGATTTTTTCCACACTGAACACCTATATTTATGAAAATGTTTAATGTAAAGTTTGGATTCATTCCCTAGGTTTGATAGTTTTGAATAAAGGGAACATAAGAAGAACTGAATCTGCGCTGAATTGCTGTCTGGAATTTTTTTTAACTTAAGTGTGTGGCATAAACAGTGAAAAAGCAGTAAAGATATAGATCAGTTCCATGCTTGATCAGGCAGAAATCTGCATTTTTAAAGCAGGTTTATGTTTGCACCAGGGAAAGAGATGGGGTGAGAGAGATGGTGCAGGATAGTTTTCTGAATTTCAATAAGATAGGGCATAACAAAAATAGCTTAATGAAAGAATTTTTTTAAATAAGATAGACTAAAAGAGGAATAAAGATGACAAGTAAATTTTCTGTCCCTTAAGATTCTGGGCACCCTGCACTTGTGCAATGTCAGAAGGCCTCTGGCTGAATTCTCCCACAGCACATTGTGCAGTTGACTTCCATGGCAGAAGCTTCCTATTTCCAATCCTTTGAGCTATTATATAATTTTCATACAGGAAAACAACTCTGTTCATTAGAGACAGTTGCATGAGAACTTGCTTCACTTTTAGAAAAAGGCAAGCAAAGATACAGAAGTGCAGGTGCCAAATGGAAGCTGCTGTAGCTTCCTTCTGTTGCAATGAGTGGGCACCTGTGTCCAAGGGCTTTGTACAGCTCAGCAAGTCCTGAGGGTCATGCTGGACATGCAGCACAGTGCAGCCCAGCACAGACCCATCCCTGCTAAAGTTAACTGTCATGTGGGTCACTCACTCTTTGATATTCACTCCTGTCCTCATCAGGATCACTGCATTTCACTCCTTGGTCCATCTACAGTTCACCCCTCGCCACAGGATGTTTTAAATTGCAGGTTATTTTAGTAAAAAAAAGTCTGTTTGTCTAAGAGAAAGGTTATTGACAGGTTGGACTGTCATCTCTGTTATAAAACCCCTGCATGTGTAGCACAGCCTGGCATGGGGGTTCTCATGCAGTGGCTACTCATGATAATTATGGATCTTCTCAAGCCCTAAGAAGACTCAATATAAACAGACCTAATCTGCTCAAAACCATTAACTCTCCCTGAAGTACACTATCTTCTCCAAAGTTCCCAATATAGATTCTATCTTTATGTAGACAGAGTCACTGAGTCTTAATTTTCTGCAAAAGAATTTTGTGGCAAAGTAACTCTGATCAGAACAATCCCATCCCACGTGGCCATGAAAAGCCTGGAGTGCAGCAGAACCAGCATGAGCCACAGCAAGGTAGGGTGAACAACATGGTGTCAATGATCCATAACCACCATGTATCACCAAAATGGAACATTTATTCCATGTGTTAGAGACAGGGGAAAAGCTATGGAACACGGATCTTCAGCTATATGTATCAGCTGGCTGTTCTCCTCAGACTTTCAGGAGTGCATAAAATCCTGGGTAGCTATGGCAACCTCAAAACTGCCTAGGTCAGGATTGAGAAGTGGGAGTCTAAATTCTTGAGTGCTTCCAGCAGAAGGAAGTGTCAGCAGAATGAAGCATAAAATTCACATTATCATTAATTGATGTAGTAGAAAAGATATTTAAAAAATTGCTTTGGAAACTAAAATATGGAATTTGATGTTGCGAATAACTCAGTCTAAAAGTTTTATGAGAATGGATGATCTGAAAGGCCACCACTTTTTTCAGTCTATACACTTAATTTATTTTCTGTTTTGCAATCTCCTCCCTTTTCTTGGAAGTGCTGTGCCATAAGGAGAACAACCAGTTTGTTGGAGCTCCTAGAATGAATATTTTACTATTCATCAGGAGTTTTCTCTGAATCTACACAATCTTTGAGAGATAAGAGAAGGTAGTTCCTTAGTGACATTGATCACTGTCCTGCATCATGCATCCTTAGATGCATCCTTACTGGTCCTATGGACTTGTTCTTATTTTCTGTTTAAGTAACTAGTTCCTAACTTGATCCTCCTCCTGTCATGAATACTATCTTTGACCCCTGAACTTTGCTAATAGTCATAAATGTCTGGGAGCTAAGGGAAGAGGCAAAATGTCTCTCACTGCTGCCTCTCCTGTGTTACTTGACTCTCTCAAGACCAACTACCATCAGCATTTTCCTTGATCATTTTGCTGCTGATATAAGTTTAGGTAATGCTCATGTTGCACTTGATACTTGACTCAACCTTTGACTACATCCAACAAGTCTTTCCTAATTTCATTCTTGCATGTCCAGTGCCTCCTGGATACCCCCTCCTCACTTTAATTTTGCAAATATTTAATTGAATTTGTACCTAATCTACTTTCTACTGTATTTTCTGCAACCCAAAGAAACTGTTCTTCTTCAAGCTGCACCTGAATAACACCTGGCTCACCTGGGCTCCCTCAGAGCCTTGAAATCCTGTCCCTCATACCCTGAACAAAAAAAGAAAATCTCTTTTCCTGCAGATCAAGTCCTTTAACTTGCCATCTTTAAGAATCTGGAACCTCCATCTACCAGTCACTGGAATCAAACTTGCTGTTGTCTATGACACACCAATCAGTCCTTAATCAGAGTTATAGCTCCAGCTGAACACATCTCCTAGGCTCTGAAGTGATTGCCCACTTATGGTGTGTCCCTTCCCAACTTCCTCCTCAAAATCTTGAGCACTTCTTTTGCCATTCCATATCAGACCTCCATGTATTTAAGCTATTCCTTTTTGTAATGAACACCCCCATCTTCTCAACTCTCCTGCCTGTCTTTCCCTAAGATTCTGCATCCATGGAAACACTCTAGTCATAAAAACTATCCCACCCAATTTGTATAATCTCAATGGTGTCAGGTCTGTGACTGCACATTCAGATACAGTTCCTTCCATGTGTTTTCCTGGCTATGTTCATTTGTACATAGGCTGCTTAAGTGGATCTTCTATTTCCTCACTTTCTCTAGGAAACTGTGAAATCCTTCTCCTTTGCTATGCACTGTCTCTGTTTCTCCTTTACTTCATCTTTCTCTCTTTTTCTTTGAGCTTTGGTCCTGTAAAACCTAATCTAAAGCTTTCCTGAAGCCTGGGAAGGCTTGTTTGTGAAGAGGCTCCCAGTCCACTTTCTCATCCAAGTCATGTCTCTCCCCAGCAGTTGGTCTCTGGATCACAGTAGCTAAAGGCTGCTGGGGAAAGCAGCCCTGTGACAGGTGTTTATCTGCAGCATGCCTTTACTCCTGCCCTAGTCCATCTGCTTGACTAGGAGTAGGATGGGGGAAACCTTAGCTGGACCCCTGCTCCTTTCAGCCTAGCTGCCAGAGTCCTTCTGGATGCACTCAGTGCTCCCCTAAATGTGCAGAGCCACTGGTGCATCCACAGAGTAACAACCAGAGATGCTGGTAGGAGCAGCCACTGCACTCTCTCCATGATCCCCTTGGCTGCAGACAGCTAGGAGAGTAGTGCAAACTGCATTACAGTAATTAAAAAACATGCAGAAATAGGTGTTCACACTATAGTGTGAATTTCTATTTTCTATTGTTTAAAAATTGTCAAATTGATGATTACCAAATGTTATGAAAACAATAAGAATAAAAATGCAAGCAAGCAGAAAACCCCTAAGAACTATAAATCCATTACTAGAACAAAAGACATTCATCCATGCAGAAAAAATTTGTAGAACCAGGACCACTGCTGTGCAAATAATATTCTGCTTTATTGACAAAATTAATAAATTGTGCACATTTAAAATTCAAGCTGGTATAAGTATATTTTGTTTCTTGTCCAAACAGCCTTTCCCTCTAGGAATCCCTCCTCTGCAAAACAAATCAAATCAAAACAAAACAAAGCAACGAACAAAACCCAGCAACATTTTGGAAAAAAGAAATTTTTTCTTGTTATTTTTGTTCAACTCTATAAAAGAATTTTATATATTTAAAAGAACTTCATCCAAATCAACATGTTTCATATGGAAGTTGAAGAACAAAGTACTTTGGCTTTTTCCAGTCCTTTTTTCCTATTTTTTCTTTCTCAAAACTATCCTTTAGTTTTGTATGAATTTATGAAGCATTTTATTAAATCCTAAAATTGTTACTGGAAAAAGAATTGCTGAAAACTGGCTTAACTTTCCTCATGACAATGATGACATACATCAGTTACATCAGTGGCAGTCATTAAAAGACCCAGTTTCAAGAAATCAGGCATTAAATCTGGATATATGGATTTTAAGTGGACTGTGTTGATGGCAACATGAGAGAGTGGCAGTGTTGACTGTCAGAGTGGTTTTGGACTCTCAAGAAATGATGGAGAGCCAAACCAGCCAAAGGAATGGCTTTGTAGAGCCTGACATAGAAATGAAACATTAGGAACAAAGAGCCAAGTCAGAAATAGATCTGGGCTGGTCATTCCTCACACCATGGTCATCATCATCATCATCATCATCATCATCATCATCATCATCATCATCATCATCATCATCAGTGAGGGTGGTAAAACACTGGCACTCCCAGACAAGTTATGGATGCCCCATCCCTGGAAACATTCAAGGTCTAGTTGGCAATCTTTTGAAGATATCCTTGCTCATTGCCAGGGCTTGGACAAGAGGACATTTAAATGTCCCTTCTAACCCTAATGGTTCTATGACTCTGTTTATGGGTTTTAGTGTAGAAGAGAGAAGAGGGCGTGGATCCATCTGTGCTTATACCTCTTTAGTCTGGATCTTGTCAAATAGGTTTTATGCAGAGTGAGTAATCCAAGATGGGCTACTGCCACTAGCAATGCAAATAAAATCTGTGATCCAATATTCCAGAGAAAAGCAGCTACAAAATTACTATCACCTGAAAAGCTATTTTTATTTCTGATCATGGTTCTTTACAAACACAAAGACACAGATGTTTTCAGAGATGTGAATATAAAAAAAACCACAAAAAACATATATATATATACATAAATTACATCTATATATATATACACATATATATATATATATATACACATATATATAAGCTCTGTTCTTAAAAAACCTTTTCTGTCTAGTCTTAAATATCATATAAATGAGCTTTCTGGTTTTTGGGGAGTTTTTTGGGGTTGTTTGTTTGTTTATTTGTTTGTTTTTTAGTGCTTTGTCTTCCCTGTAACTTGAAAATAAATTCTTAAAAAAAAAATCCAAGGGAGATATTCAGCTGATTTTAATGGCCTGGTGATTTAAACATCTATTTTTCAAAACTTGTAAAGGCCTGGTAGCAGCATTAAAAATACCAGCCTACCTTGTATTTCAACATCTCCTTCTGTGCCTGGGGGGCGTGGTGGTCTGTGCATCTGGATAGCACAAGGAGTTGTGTTTAGGCTGCCTGCTATAAATTTGGTGCTGTAGCTGTGGTGAGAAGTTCTGGCTGCCTTTTAGGCAGATCTCCCAATGTGCTCTTAACACACAGTGGGAAACACTGTGCTTAAATTGGACAGACTGTTGATGATGAGGCATATCTATGGTAGCAAATTAAAGCAGTGTGTGTCCTGCTTCTGGCCCTGAGACCAAGTGGCATGATCTGGCCCCGTGGGTATTTTCTATGCTTTTAAACATTAAACCAAGATTGCCACAACCATATTGTGACTCCATATTGGGAGCTTTGGGAACTTTGTCTGCCCCATAATATACCCTGGGAGTAGTGTGGAAAGAGAGTGCTAGTGGATATAGGCTGAAACCATGCCAAGTACCCTTCTGCCTGTTTGTAAGTGTAAATAATAGTGTGCTGGAGCTCAGGAACATTCCTAGGCATGGTTCAATTTATGTAACATATCCACATTTGATAAGTTAGATGGCATAACTCCTCCTCAGCAACTTTAAATGTCAGGCAGTATTAAATAGTAGGCAATCTGAATTGCCCATAACTCTTTGGCTTCAAGAACCATCATTGTTAAAATGTCTATGGGTGCTATAATAGATAGCATGAGTATATCCTCACGTGGCTTCCTACTGAGTGCCTGGGAGTGTGCATTCCCACTGCACTCTGAGCACTCAGAGAATCGCTGGAGATGGGTGGGCCAGACTCCCACCTGCCTGAGAAAACTTACCAGGGCAAGATTCACTCTTCTTGTTAAGCCAGGAGCAGGTAGAGTTGATCCACCCCTGTGGATCTCAGATCCTCTACTCTCCAGGTTCTCTGAGTAGCTGTTTTCTCATATCATGCCTTGGGAGAGTGGTAATCTCATACTCTTCAAACGTTATGAAGAGGGGAATTACTCCTGGGCAGCTCAGGGTGACTCACATTTTCACATGGAAACAAATCTTACCAAAAATTCCACTATGAAGTGTGGCTTCTCCAGTTAAAAGAGAACTGCTACAGCTAAGAATGTAAACAAGAAATCTTTATTCCAAATATTGATGTCACTGTTCCATGCAGATGTAGGGGTCTTGCAGTCTTCCTTTGCTTCCCTGTTTGAGCCCAGTCTTCCAAATTGTTTAATCCTTCATGCTGGGTAGAGGAGGATACCTTAAACAGTCTCCTAACACTCAGCTGATTACATGAGTGATGATTTAGCAAACAGAAACACAATTTTTCCTGCCCTTTCAGAGATAAAAGGCAGACCCCCAAACACCACCATGCTGATTTTTTTTCAAAACAAAACAGCAGCTAAAAACAATGTCGGTAATTTAATTATCTTTTAGGCTGACTGCTTTAGTTGTATTTAAAAATTACCAAATAAGGGCTTTACATTATGCCTGCCAAAAGGGAACAACAACTAGCAGATGTGCTTTACTTTTCTAGGACTCATCACCAGTGAGGTGCAGCTGTTGATTTGACTTTCTCTTTTGTGGTTTGCTTTGAAATGTTGTCCTTTTTTTATCACTATACACCAGTTTTATTACCTTGTTTTTTTTCAAATATAACATTTTTTTGACAACATGATGCTGATGAGTTGCAAAAAAGATGCTCTGTAGATCTTGTGGTACATTAAAATTGTGTTAGTGGTGCAGAGAACAGGTTTAGGCAATATAGATATGTCTACAGGATGCAGCAGGGTGATGTTAATTTTTAATTAGTGGGACACTTCTCAATGAGAAGATGGCAATTGTTTTATAACCAAGGCAGGAATATCAGCTGGAACACACTGAGTGTGTTTGTTCACCTTGGAAAAGAAATTGGAATACTGCATTTGTTTTATTTAAACTGTGTTTAGGAGTGTAAAGCGATGGCAGCACTGGGGAAAGAGATTTGGCTGGCAAGATTATTAAAGGGAACATTCCTCAGCTTGACATTATTCATATTTGAATAGAGTAGATTAGACACAGAATTTTCTCTGCTCTACCTCTTAACACATCAGGTAATTACAACAGTATAAAATAGAGAAGTGATTTTTTTTTCCCCCAGGAACACAGAGGAGTGTGAAAACATGCTGGAGGACAACTACTCAGGGAATAAATAAACTACTGGAGAACTTTTGCAAAGGACTCAAAAATTTGGGGTTCTTTTGTTCTGTGGTTTGTTTTTTTTTAATGTTATCAAAAGATTTAAACTGCACACAGAAGAGCTTCAGACTAAACTAGGTATTTTTTTCTGGAAAGAACATTTTGTGAGTAATGAAAGCAGTGATTACAATTAGCTGAGATGCTGCCATCCAAAGGGGTTAGAATTGTTATTTCATTTTACATCCTTAGCAAAAATGTACTAACTTGATTGTCAGCCAGAAAATGCTATTCTCATTCTGAGAACTGAGTGTGAAATTGAACAGTGGTCACAGCTTTGGTTTAGAGAGTGGGTGGCAGGAATGAACAAGGGGAGTCCAAGGGAGCTAGGAGCAGCGAGGAAGGACAAAAATGTCAGCACAAATACTGAGAACTATGAGCATATTCCTCCTCTCTTTTCCCATACACACTGTCTGAACCCTATCAGTGGTGCAGGAGCAGTGCCACAATTTTTCTGGGCAACCTGAACCAGTGTCTTGCCAGCCTCACAGTAGAGATTTTCTTCCTAAAATCTAATCCAAACCTCCCCTCTTTCAAATTAAAGCCATTGTCCCTTGTTCTATCACTCCACACCACTGTAAAAGGTTCCTCTCCAGTTCTCTTCCAGGCCCCCTTTTGGGTACTGGAAGGGCTCTACAGCCACCCTGGAGCTTTCTTTTCTCCAGGCTGAACAACCCTCAGCCTGTCTCCTTGGGACAGGTGTTCCAGCCCCCTGAGCATCTTCATGGCCTCCTCTGGACTTGCTACAGCAGGTCCATGTCCTTCTTATGTCGGAGGTTCCAGAGCTGTACACATACTACAGTTGTGGTAGAATACTGTGATAGTGTTTTGCATTTGGCAATGACCCAAGAAATTACCTATAAAAGATTAAAAAGACAAATTAGATCACACAGTCTGTCCTCAGTGTTACTTCCTCTATACTGTTTGCTTACTCCAGTCCACTTTACAAAATCTCAATAACACATCTTTCCAGTTCTATCTTTTCAAGGTTATTCTGAAATCTCTATAACTTTTAGAAGTTAACCATGAAATTTATTTTTTTTTTACCAGATAACTGGTCTTTATTACAGGTATTGTCTCTTATGAAGATTTTAAACATAATTATCATGGCAAATATAAATAACTGCAAATTTTAAAGGCAAATGTTGAAAATCCTTGCTCATAAAAGTGGCCTTTTATAAACTGTGTTTCAATGGCAATATTCACCTCATTAAGAAACACAGCATGAGCATGAGATCTGAATATTTCTGTGTTCAGTTTTTAAATTAGTGGAATCAAGTAGAAAACAGTCTTAAATACAAAGCAGAAGATGCCTTCTAACAACACAGAAGAATAATCTCCAGAACCACCTCACTGAACTTTAACACTTCAAGTGAACAACAGAAAATGCAGCTGTGGGAGGAGTGGGGAAAGGGGGGGTGCAACTCTTGCTGCTTTTAAAGAAACCCCCACAGACTCTTCCTTTAGCTGTACCTTTTAATGTGTGAACCTGCTGCTATGAATTCACATTCTGACCCACTTTCTCATAGGTGTTCAACCTGGGACTAGTTGGAACCAATTTTAAATTGTCTCATACTGCTTTCTTCAATAGTTCCTAATGACTACCTACCATAACTCATTATAATAACTACTGTGAAATCCTGTTTCAGATGTCTAGCTCCCCACTCATCAGCCAGAAAATGCAGACACTTATCAATGGTTCATTTCAGGACTACAGGAACACAGACAATTTTCCAGTATTGCAATTATTGCGTGTTATAAAACTGACAATCCTCTTTGGATCACGGAGATTTGAATTTGCCTAATTTAAGTTTATTGCATTAAAGACTTATTCTATTGTGGATATAATTGATTGTGAAAATACATCTTTTTCAGTTGTGTTGCATGATGGCAACACTGCTTGGAATAGTGAAATATACAAGAACATTTACCATACACAGCAATAGATTTGTCTCAAATATCACATCATTAATTAGTTTGTCTAAGGGAAGTATTGTCACTTAATAACTTAGTAGGCCTATTTGGTCACATTTACTTCCTGTTGAAATATGACAAGCAGATTTCAGTTTTGCCAGAAGTAATTAGTGAATAGAATTAGATATGCAGTAGATACATACACCTAGAAACTGTGGCTTCATTGTGGTTTTCACTTATTATGGTTACTCAATACTTAATTTTTGATTTTTTGACATGAGCTAGCATGATTTTGACTGTACCTTGATATTTCACATAGCAACTACGTGAGATTAAAATTTACACCTGAATCCAGCAAAACAGTACACTCAAATTATCACCCTAAAAATAATATAGTTAAAGGAAGAATTATAAAAAAGGATGACTAAAGTCTGTAAACATTGATATCTTCTGAAATATAAAAAAAATCTGATTTTGCTTTTATCTTTTTTTTTCTTTAATAAAAAGTGCAACACTAAACTAAGAACAAAAATTTTCACTTAGTCAACACTCTCAGAAAACCATTTTTTCTCTCTGGGTGGACTGTAGTAAAATCCAGGGCAATTTTATTTTGACATAGATGTCAGGAGTAGAGCAGGGAAAAGTGGTTAAGCAGAAACTTACTGGGATTGTTTTGTTCCTTCTGTGCAGGACCTTGGTCAGTGTTTCCATCCAACATGTCATTCAGGGCATTATTTAAATAACACCATCTCTTTTGAGCTTACAGAATTCATTCTTGAGAAGCACATGTCCCTCAAGAGTTTGAATGGTAGGTTGAGAAAAGAAAGGGCTTGAACTGATCTCAGCTACATGCTTTAAAATATAGTTGTCTGATTTTTCAAAACATCTCTCAAAAAGAGGTATATTTATGGGCAGTAAGAGATTTAAATGCAGTGCAAATAGGTCAATCAAAATATGTGCTAGTTTCTCAAATATTTATCTTTTGCAATAACAACCTTTGGTTTGCATCTTGAGGTGTTTCCTCACCTTCTTCATACCTTTCCTAGCTTCCTCCCCACCTGAGGCTCCAGTGACACATAGAAACTGCGAGTGACCTCCCCCAGCCATGGCCCACCCAGTCCCTCGTCACTCTGTGCCTTGGCTCTGCTCGTGTCTCTGAGCAGATCCTTTCACACACCACGCTGGTCCCAGGGAACAAAATGCAATCAAGGCAACTTCTCCCTACCACAGACAAAATCCTAGCCCTCTTGTCATTCCCATGCATGCAATGCTACCACTAGCCCACTCTGGTCTCCACTGTCTTCATCCATTTAACCTCTGACTATTTCAATCACAAATCCAAAACATAGCACAGTATAGGAAAACAAAATCTATTGCAGCCAAAACAAGTACATAAGAACTCCTTTCTACCCCTCTGCATTTCTCCTGAAGCTTTATGTAAAGGAATTTGGATACAAACTCATGGGAATAGGGCCTGAGAAGGTTTTACACCATTTTCTCCTAAGTAGCATTTACCATGCACTTGACATAAATTAGCTTGGGCATAATTTTTCAACTAAAAAAGAAAATCTCCTGAACCTGGATGAAGGAGAAAAACAAAAGACAACCAAGGAACCCAAAACAAGCACAAGGTGCATCTAACAGGAATAGAATACTTTATAAACTGTGAAGTGGAATTTTTCTAAGTAGCACAACTGCAATGTGGCACATATTACAGATGGATAACATCACAACAGGAGTACACTTTTATAACTGGCAAACAGGTGTCTGGGTTTATTTAACAATCTACCTAGCATAAACCAGATTTTTATTTATGATTGGAATAGCTGGCACGTATGATATTGTTTCAAGGAAGCAGGGAAGCCAAATCTCTGTGAAACATTTGCAGATTGATTTAAGGTGTTCCTGCAGATATTGTTTCATCTTCCAGAAATTTTCAAAAGGGCTATTTTCATCTCCTATTAGAGTATACAGCATCCATTCACTCCCTACAGTAGTACCCTAAGCCTATGATGCCTACATCTCTAAGATATGAATAGGATTTGCCATTTTGCATGTGTAAATATGTGTATTGTGTGCATGTCAGAGAAAGAGAATATACACTCCCTTTATTTTATTTTTATTTTTTTTAATATATGAAGCTAATTTTTGTTTGTGTACAAGCTATATTCAGTACTCACAAGGATAATTCTGCTCTCCAGATAAGCCTTTCATGATTATACACCACAGTGCTGTTAGACATGTACACACAGGTGGTTTCTGTGCCAGGGTGACTAACTGAGAGGGTTCACACACATCTTCAGCAACCCTACTAGTCTGTGTTGAGACTTGATCATGATGGAGATGACAAAGCTCAGCACACTGTTCATGCAAGCACTTAAAAATGTCATTTACAGAAATGAAGGCTACAGGTGGAGTAACAAGCTGAGCAGAAGCAGGTAAGGTTTTGCTGAGTGGCCAGCAGCACTCTGCAATGAATAGTTGTTAAGATGGTCTCTGCTATGGCTTTGTCTCTGGACAAAGATTCTTTTCCAAGCATGGCCTAATTTAGGTTAGCATTACCAGACATAGTTCCACTAACAATATAGGCAAGCTCTGTCCTTTGAGCAGGTAGAAAAGAGAGTTCAATAGTTTGTGTGCTGCTCCTGGCCTGAAAACCAGCTGGATATACAGATGGAGCCCAAAGCCTCATACATCTAAGTTCATTTGAATTTTACATTGGGTACATGAATGGACAAAGGAGTGCCCCAGCTCTCCTGCAGCTCTGATCATAAGTGCAAAATTAGGCAGAAACTGCTGATAATTACAAACCTCATGGACATGCAGTTATATGGAAAAAGAGAGATGAGGGCAAATTACTCAAAATAGATACACTTAGATATCATGTGAGAATGTTTAGAGCCACTGGAGCAAATCATTATAAAAGGTAGACTTTCACTTCCTAGTGTCTCCAGATTAAGACATTTATGAAAAAGGCATGTTAGACAAAAACAAAGTATGGAGCTCAGAACAAAAAACAACAGGTTGAAAATAAAGGATCTGTGGTACACAGGGTCTAAGACTGCAAGTCTGAATAGTGTTTCAAATAAACCTTATAAACACAGTAGTGAAAAAATCACCATTATTATTCTTAATTTACCCATAGGGAAAACAAGCTGTGTTAAAATTTTGTATCTGACATGACATAGGTCAATAGCAGAGTTGCAAACGATGTAAAGGAGCCTCTGCAGCCTAGTGTCTGGCACCCTGTTCCAGCATTCATTGTCTGTCCTACTGGAAAAGAGCTGCAGGACGCAAGCAACTTGTGAGTTAAACACATTTTGATTTATTTCAATAAGAAAAAGGGATTTTCCCCCATGCACTTCCTGAAGATTATAGACTGCCTTATTCCCTTTAGCAGTGCACGTGTTCATGAATGATTAATGATGCTGTAGGTCAAAAATCACTGAGTAGTAGTATATTGTAAGTTTTACAGTGTGATCTGTTACCATCAAATATATCTTTTGGTGTTTCTTTTGTTGGATATGCTGTTCTGTGAACTGGATAATCCTTCCAATTTTCTCTTTTTTTCAAAATTACCAGTTAGGTGGGAAAAAGAACAAAATTTCTCTCCATTAAATGGATTGTTGTTAAGCATCTTGTTCCTTCTTTGTATGCTTGTTGTTAAGCATGTTGTTCCTTCTTTGTATGCTTGGTAGGTGAAGAGTGGGGGGAAAGGATTTAGCTCTCATTTTCTGTATTTTTCTTCTAGCAACAAGGTATAATTTGCATAGTTTATCACTGCAGCTTTTTCAGCTGCTTTATTTGGGGCTGTTTTAAGGCAGCTAGCAATACTCATCTAAGTAGCTTTGTTTGGAAACCCTTGCCATGGCTGAGTTATAGAAACTGAGAGAAAAAGATGAGTCACTGCAAGCTTCAGAATGCGAGTGATCCTGCAGTAAAGATGATTGGAAGACTATAGGGGTTAATAAAAATAGTTGGTTTTTTTTTTTTTTTTTGGTTTTTTTTTTTGGTGACTATAAGCACTGCTTGTAAGTGTAACAATATAATAAATCATAGAATCAAAGGAAGAATACCTGGTTGGAAGAGGCCAAAAGCATCATCTGGCCCAAACTTTCCTGGTAAAAGCATGATCCAGACAAGATGGCCCTAGACCCTGGCTGGCTGGATCTTAAAAGTGACCAATGTTGGAGAATCCCCTACTTCGCTCTGGAAATTATTCCAAAGGCTGATTGTTCTCATGGTGAAAAATTTTCCTCTTGTGTCCAGTTGGAATCTTACACCTAATCTTTTCCATGTGACCTGTTTTTTTAAAAAGGAGTCTCCATCTTTGTAGCCATGCTGAAATACCAGAACATGGTGATGAGGTCTCCCCTAAGGCTGCACTTCTCAAAGCTGAACAACCCCAGTCCTCCCAGCCTTTCCCCAAGTGTCAGGCTCCCTGGTCCTACAAACACCTTCATGGTCCTTTTCTGGACCCTCTCTAGCCTGTCCACTGTGGAAGCTGGTGAGCCAGTTGAGAAAAACCCATACTCCTCCTCTGGAAGGAATGCCTTTAAGCACTAACCTTCCTTTTGTTATGGTGAGGAGAATTCCTCCCAGCATGCCCCTCCACTTTATGCAGATTACTTGTACCCCATTGGTCCTTTCCCCCTTGCTCCACCCCTAAACCCTCAGCTGACTCGTCTGGTGCTCTACCCTGTCCCCTACTTTTCCTAGATAATCCCTGCTCCCTCAACCCTTTTTTGCAGGTTTTGCCCCTGCCATCCTTCACAGAGTGGCCCTTATAAAAAAGGCTCTGTGGAACACTAACTGAGCTCCTGCCCCTTGTTCTGCATCGCCTGGAGCGAGGCTCTCAGAAGGGCTGAAGTCACTCTTAGAAGGGCTGAAGTCACTTTGGTGAGTGCGAGACGGGAAGGTCGCAGCGCCTCGGCCACCCCCCGACTGCGACAGTCCATGCCCCTGTCTTTTTGGTTTTTTTGTAACGAGGACCAAAACTGAACACAGTATCTCAGGTGTGGCCTGGCAAGCACTGAATGCAGTTAGATAATGACTTGTTTGGCTCTGTTGGCAATGCCCTGCTGACCACACTGTGTTGGCTCTCCTTGCCACAGCAGCACAGTGCTCACTGGCCAGCTTCAGTCTGGTCTGTGCTCTTGCTTTCCTAGCTCCATCTTTGCACTGAGATCACCCTCATGGATCTCAACTCATCCTCTTTTCCATCTCTGGTTTGCCTCTCTTTTTGCTTTGAGCAGTCTCAGCACTTAATGGATCTGAGTTAAAACAGGGGGATTTCTTTCACCACCTGCTTCCCTTTCCCTTTAGAGGGAAACTGTTTTTGTGTTTCCAGGAGAGTGTTTTTAAAAAAACCCAGAACTTGCTAGTTTCTTTATTCTCCATGGAAACCTCCCATGGAATCCATCCCAATGGAGCTCTGAGTGAGCAGAAGTTTTCTCTTCTAAAATGAAGTCCTAACAATATGAGAACACTATCTCATTTTTCAGCAAAACAGATGTCTTTATCTGAGGTTTTTCAATGTGTTAGGTGTAGACTACTTTTCCTAATTTGAAGTAACTGTGACTGGAATAAGGCTATGAGAACAATTCAGGTTGGATGGAATGAAAGCATCTTCAAAGTAATGACTGTCTTTGATTAGATTAAATAAATATATTGCATTTATTTTTTACCTGTACTGCTCATGGGTGAACACTACATCTGCTTCAGCTCATGTAGCTGTGTGTGTGGCTGTGCTTTCCTTTTTGCAGAGAGAAGACCAAGTTCAGGGAGTCATTAATGTACACATTAAAGTACAGCAAAAGTTAATTATAATTATTTACCTGAGTTTTTGCCAAAATAAGTGATTTCTGAACAAGACAAACAGGTTAAATAATGCCTATTTAAGCATAATTTATGCACAGCGTATCCTGACAGGAAATGAATGTCTGTTTTAAACTTATTATTTTTAGTTTTTCTTCATCTTTTTAGACCCATTACAACCCAACTGAAAGCTACCTGGGAATTTGAAGAAAGACAAAACTAAACAAAAGAAAGAAACCAAAAAAAGCAACCCAAAAAAAGCACCTAAAAAAACTAAAGACCCCCCCAATCACCTTTCTTGTGTTTAATAGTCAAAAATGATATGACATGATAGAGAAAAAAGAAAAAGAGGAATCACAAGCACTAATCTGGTTGATGTTTTAGACAGTTCTAGTGGGGAGAAAAAGGGTGAAAGGAAAAAAAAAATTGTAATTTAGGATGGCATTGGAAGAAGGAGTGAATTTTTATATGTAGCTCTAGAATTTAATGTTGCAAACAGCAGTAGTCTGGTAGAGAATGGATTCCTTTGATGAAAATCCTTGTTATCAAATTCCATAAATAATAGTTTGGATTTGGATTGAGTTTTTGGGGTGTTTTTTTTGTTTTTTGGTTTTTTTTTGTTTTTTTGTTTTTGTTTTGTTTTGTTTTGTTTTTTTTTCAGGGATAGATACTCTCTTGGGGAAGGATTGTCCTTAAAGCCCATTTAATGATGATCTAAAAGTTTTTCAATAAAGATCTGATATGATTTCCAGACAATCTCTTTTTTTTTTGTAAGCAGAAAAACAAAATAAATTTTTTGACTTTTTAAGGATTAAGGTATTTTAGATTTGCAAAAATAATCTAAATTTATGCTTGTTTTGGATGTAACAGTCTAGATAAAACAATAAATCCATTCTGCTTCAGGTTTGTAGTTTGAAGATACCAAAATACAAGCATTCTTTAGCCCAGTACAGGGCTTCTTGTGACATATTTCAGGTTCAGGTCAATGTAAAAATTATAAGAATTTGTCTGATTGGAAGGATATGGAGGTATTCCATAAATATTCAAGCAGCCCTGAAGTGGTTTAATGAAAAATATATAGAATATTTCATTATAAAATTTGTAAATACTGTTTTCCATTACCAAAAAAACCGCCAAAAAACCAAATAAAACCAAAAAACCAAAAAAACCCAAAAAACCCCCACTGGTACTAGCAAAGAAAAAAGTGAAACAAAACTCAAACCTTTGTCTGTCAGGAAAAGGTCATTTGAGATAATTGCTGAAAGTTATTCTATACTGAATACCATCCTTCAAACCGTGTGGTTCTTCACTCTACACCTGTTTACTGTTATTTTCTTCTGCCACCACAGTAATGGATAATTTGTATTTTCTTACTTTCATCTCCCCTCAAAACAATCACAATATTTTACTGAAACTTCTAAAAAATCCTTTATACTTTGCCAAACATCAAGAACAAGGAACACTAATGTAAATAATTTTAAAAATTCCCCAAAACCCTACAACCATCCAGAAACAAACTTGGCTCAAACTGAGTGACCATCATGGGTATCTACCTTAATTTTTTTTTGTTAATACTAATTTATGTTTTAACTAGGGCATAAGGACATGACAATTTCAAGAAACTGTTCAACTATGCTATTTAAATCCTGTCTTAAATGAGGGTGAAGAACCCAAATTCTGCTTAAAACATCATCACATATTTTTCCACACAAATAAATAATCTTTGCTTTTATGGATGGTCCAAAATTTTCCTTGATGCTTGGCTACAGATACAAAAGCATGGGTGGAAATGTCCTAAATTGCAAAGAAGGAAATGTATTTAACAGGAAAGCCTTTTGTGGTCTTCACCACGATCTTGAACGTGGCTATAAGAACCAGTAGGGGAGACATGAGGCTGTGACAGATTACTGAAGAGCTTCTCACATCACATATTTACCCAAGAAGAGAAGTTTGGCTGGAAGGGATTTAAATTCTCATAATTAAAAAAAGAGTCCATTTTGAGGCCAGGAGAGTTCTCTTAGGGCTAAGCCATTCAAGAAACCTTTTTACAAATGAACTATACTTGAAGTTTATGCATTTCAGTGCACAAGATACACAAAAGTCAGAACACAAGAAGAATTTGAAGCGATCCGGATGCAAAGATGGTTCTTGCCATTTCCTAGTTGCTATTTTGATTACTGTTCCTGCAACAATGTTTGTTTACTTTTATTGTTTTAATCTAGCAAAAAAAAACTGGTATAAAAGGCTCAGTTGAAGGAAATACATATTTTTGCAGCGATTTCTTTTAAGTATGCCAATTTCTTCAGTGGAAATTTGATTTAGGATATTTGGTCTCTTTCAGGAAGATTATGGATCTTGCATCCTTGTAGGTACAAACTGTTTAGTGAGGAGCATGACCTAGAAATGCTAGAACACAAGTAAGGGAAGAGGAGGGGAAGACACTGATCTCCTCCTGGTGAGAAGTGATAGGACCTGAGGGAATGGCCTGAAGTTGTCCTGGGGAGGTTTAGGTTACATATTATAAAAGGTTTTTCACCCAGAGGGTGTTTGGGCACTGAACAGGCTCACTAGGGCAGTGGTCACAGCACCAGCCTGACAGAGCTCAGAAGTGTTTTGGACAATGCTCTCAGGCACAGGGTGTGACTCCTGGGGATGCTGCTGTGCAGGGCCAGGAGCTGGGCTCAATGATCCTTGTGGGTCCCTTCCAGCTCAGTTTATTCTGTGATTACATACTTTCTTAGGAAGTGGATGCAATAAAATCAAACCTGCTTGAAGTGAGGATACGATGAAAATACAGTTCTTTCATTTCTGGCAAGTACTGTAATCATTAGGATGCTGTAGAACAGTAGGACCACCTTTTCTACACATCATCTTCTTTTCATTAGATCCCACTTTATTAAATGTTGACTTTAAGAAAAGAATTGGACAGACTGGATGCAAAGCCTAAGTGGAGAATGCCTGGTATTTCCCCCTGATTTCTTATACACATGTCAAAAATTGGCAGAATTAAATTTATGTTTCTCTCTCTCTCTCTTTTTTTTTAAACTTAGCTTTTTCTTCCCTCTAAAACAAAAAAATTAAAATGGCACACAAAATGTAAACTGATCTACTTTACCAGAAAGTTTAAGAAAAGTTTCTATTTTATTCAACTATATTATTCTGTTCTCAGGACTGGTGTTTCACTTATTCAAAACTTTAAAAAACTGTGCCTTTTTGGTTTTTTTTAATAGTTTGGGAGGGCTTGTCTGATTTCCCAGAGAAAAATAGTTATATACAGTGGCTGGTTTTCATAGCACCTCATTTCTGGTGTGCAGCATGTAAACTTCCATGGCTGAACTAATCACCTTAAGTACACTTTATGATGAATGGAATGAAATAATAAATCCTAGGACATGATTCATTAAGGTCTGCTTTGCATATCCACTTCAGAAAATACTGAATTGTACCTAAAGTTGCCCATTTTTCTTCATTTACTTCAGAGCTTTAGTGGACATCTGTCATCATCTGTACTGTATGTAGACATGAATATTTAGATAAATGAGTTCTTTCCAACTTACCTTTGAAGTTATGCTGCACTTGGACAAGCGTGTCTAAAGAATGCACATTTTTTCATTCTCTGCACTAAAATTTTAATGCACATCATTGTTAACCAAACTGGATGTTTAAAGTTCAGCAAATAAAATATTTGGCCTATTTAACTATTTAAAGAAAGCCAGATTACTCTGTATTCTAATGGCATAGCCAGGAATGTGAGATCTAGTCTGATTGTTCAGTTTGGAGTGGACATCAGAAGGTCAATGAATCCAGCTTTCTGCTCAACATTGATTTTGGACCAGGATGTTCAGAACTTTATCCAGTCAGTTCCTCAAGATCTCTCCAGACTCTGGATTATCTGTTCCACTGCCTAACAGCCCTCAAGAGGAAAAGCTTTCTTCTAACATCCAGATGGAATCTCTTCTGATTCAGCTGGAGTTTATCACTCACCCTTCCACCATACACAGCTACAAAAGCCACTGTTCTATCTTCTTGATGACCCTCTCACAGACTCTGTGAAGCTGCTGTCATATCCCCTGAAAGTCAGCTCTTCTCCAAGCTGAACAAGCCCCACTCCCTTAGCCACTCTCACAGGACACTGCTGCAGCCCCACAGCCACCAGTGTCACTGGCCTGTTAATACAACCCAGTGTGTTGGGATGCACTGCTGAATCCTGTTTGTCCATCTTTGAGGCAGAGCTCATCCCCACCCATCCCATTCCCAGATGTTATAATTAGGAGTTTTTCCCTTCCCAGGTGCAGTACAGTACTTGAATCCTTGCTGAATTTCACCAGTCCATTCCCTCCAGGCTGTCTAGGTCTCTCAGAAAGGCAGCTCTTCCCCTGATTGTCTAACCCTCAAGCCACTATATTTTGGGTGTTATATTATCACAATTTAAATTCATTTCCATAAGAAAGGAAGGATGTTAGGAGAAAGCAAGATATTCTAGATCCCAAAACAGAAAAGCAGACTTTCAAGGTGCTGAGAATTTGAACACAGTGTGACTGTATTCTTTCAGTGCTGAGCAGCAGTGGATCTGACCTAAAGATGCAGGGTACTGCTTCTCTTTCTGTTCCTGATTACTATCTTAATAACATTTAACAAAAAACCCTACAAACATCTAGTAAAGATTCCTAGCACCACCTTTAGAAAACAGACAATCTCCTAGCTGTTAAAATCTCATATTGAGCATCAAAATCCAGGGTTAAATTCCAAGACTGAGGGTATGGTATTTGAATATTTGTGCCTGTTTAGACAACAAAACAAGCTGTAGGAGCACAAAGTTCCAAGTAGTTTAGATATTCTAGGTCATGCAGATGTCCAAATTCCTTGAAGAAGATTGTTGATGTCAAAATTTGCTCTGATGCCTCTACTGTATAACTGTAGCATCAGTTGGACAAATTAGGAATTCAGGAAGGGGCCTCCTAGTGTGAAAAAGACCTAAACTGTTCTGAAATCTATAATTTTATTTCTTAAATAAAATTTCTTAGGGGAAAAATCTTTCAACATATATAGAAAAAAATACATTTCACAATATGCTGGGTTTTTTTAATGAACAAGATTTTCTGCTTTATAGTCAGGACTACCTATAAATATTGCTACATTGTTTTCATTACTTTAGCTCCTCAATTCCTTCTGTTTCCCAGATTGCCTGCCAAAATGATGTGGTAAGTGTACCACAGAACAGAAAATAATTGATATAATCTGATTGATATTGTTTTAGCTGATTTTGAGAATCAGCACATATTAATTTACTGTGATTATTTCGAGTAAAATAGATTAAATAGATTAATCTCTTTTCCCCTAACACTTAATTTCCCTGAAGAGACCATCTGGGACTGAGAAAATAATTTAACATATTTAAAGAGATGTTCAAATGACTATATTATTTATTTCTCCTCCATTATGTTAATGAACTGTTTCTTATAAAATGTAAATGTGAGATGCTGGAGCTACATTGGAAATACTCTAAATCTTTGTCTTTCCTTTGGATGGAGGGAATGAGGGATTTTGCTATTTCTTCAGATATTTTCTTCATGGATTTTTGAAATGCAAGACAGACAGTGATCTTCACTCTGGTGCAAATGTACACAGATCTGCCAAGGCATAATACAACTTTTCTTGCTGATAGTTCTACAAGTTACAAGCTACTGGACTTGAGGGAGAAAGAGAAGTCTGATGGGAACATGCCTGAGAGATGAAATACTGTGCCCACCACGAGTCCTCCTATGCTGACTGAGGAACTCTGCATAGAAATATGCCACATCCACATTTAATCCAGCAAAATGTAGGGCTACTTGTACTAACAAACCCATGGGTTTGAGCTCAGCTATCAGGAAATGCTTAAGAAATACCCTCAGAAAAGTATTTGGAGACTATGATTTTGATTTGAAGTGGTCAATACTGCAAATAGCTGGAAATAGATGGAAAACTAAATAATCTAAAATGGAAACCTAATTTTTAAATTACTGAAGGTGCCTGAGCAACCCATAGCCATGTCTCTTTTCTACCCATATAAACATCTGCTGAGCCAGGAACAGCATGACTTGTGGGGCCATCTTAAACCTATTTTTAATTGAAATTAGATATGATTTTTAGAGGTAACCCTTTGTTTAATTGCAGCTATACAAATTCTCCTAAGACTCCCTCCTTTTTTTTTTCTTTTTTTCCCAAGGTACAGCCAGAGGAATGGCACTGCCACGATGACCCTGACTTTACACCAAGCTCATCATGACACACTCTATTAGCTTGCAGGGTAGAATTAATGCAACATGACCTTATGCCATACTGAATGTCACAGAAATATTTTTTCTCCCCTTTCATTCTGTGAATAACTGTCAGAAATAATTTTTTTATTGTGTCAACTACTCAAACAGTTACATCCACAATGGTATGCTTTATAAACCACCTTATCTTCAAACAGTCTGGCACTTGACTCTGGCAGTGTTTTCCCAAATGGCTGAATTTTATTTACCTCACTAAGTGCCAAAATTCAGTGCCAATAACAAGCTCCCCTGATTATTTAACCAATCTTTATCATACAATAGACTTCTGTGTTGTGCTTTCAGTATTTTTTCCTGGCCAGTCCAGAAGATTCATAATATTGTTTTCTGGCAGATCATGATTTCAGGACGCTTGTTTCCAGATGAAGAGGATGTTTAAAAGCAAATTCCTTTTTCAGTATCCAAAAGGCTGACTTGCTTTAGCATGTGGGAAAATGTTGACAATTCTGTAAGATCCTGAATGGATAAGAGGAGCAGTACAAGGACTCAACAGCAATCCTACAGGTCTCCAAGGAGAATTTGAATGAAACATGATTAAAGGAAGGAAAAAAGCCTGCCATTTAAAAGTAAACCTTTCACTGAAAGAAGTTTTGTGGCTTTTTTGTCAGATATCAGTATGAAATACTACAGTCAGTGAAACTTCAGTAGTTTTGTGTCCCTCTGTCCTGCTGTACTGCACTCAAGAAAACTGCTCACATGAATATTTTCCAGCAACTGATGATATGCTAAATACTTGCAGCAAATATTTGGCTTTTATCACTCCACTGAAATAATGCCCCCACTGCAAAAAATATTCCTATTTTGGGACCCACTGTAGCTCCCATTAGAGCCATCTCTTAAACTAGAGGAGAAATTAAGTAATATTCTCATGGTGACCTTTTGCTCTGCAGTACACTGAGCTTATGTCTGTCACTTCAATTAATTTATTGCTAAGATGGTCTTGTTTGCTTCAGTGTTTTTAGCATAAAAGAGCTTGCAGCTTGCTCAGGAATTAGTCCATTCAGAGTATAAGAAATTTATTCCTTCATTGTATAAGTGAAACCATTTGGAAAGCTTAAGAACATATTTGGTCCATTTTTGAACTAGGAAAGAAAAAAAAATTAATTTTTCTTAATGAAAGTGATGAAGATTAATGTTAACAAGTTCATCTCTGATATAAAGAAAGGTGAAGGGATTTCACCATGCTGCCCAGCTTTGGAAACTTTGAATTATTTTCCTTAGGACAAGAGTCTGCTCAGTCTGTCTGGGCAGTCATAGGAGAAAGATGGATTCTCCCTTAAGTATGATGACTTGTGGATTATTATTTTCCATGTTTTCAGTCAGCCTTTGGATGAATCCTTTTTCTTTTTCCCTTGATACTGCTAATAACTCCACCAAAAAAAAAAAAAAAGGGGGAAAAAAAAAGAAATACTGGAGGCAGTCCAGTTCCTTGCAGTAATATATTAGGTAGTTGCTGAAGTGGAGTTTTAGTGTGGCCCACTAAAAGAGTCTGAAATAGTTATAACATTTGTTTTGCTTTCCTATTTATTTATTTATCTATTTAGATGAGCTTTTTTAGTGTTGGTCTATCCTTTAAAAAATATTATGTAGAGGGCTCAGGATGCAGCTGCACATAGTGTAAATACCAAGTTTTCTCTTTTGCTCCCAATTTCTTTGTTAAAAATTTCTTAACTTTACATTTCCTTTTTGACTTCTGTTAAGCAGGCATTTCCTTAAGAAATATCTACAATGACTCCAGAAATCTGGATAATAGCTACCTTACAACCTATCATTTTATATAGTTTTCCCCATGTTTCTTACTTTGCATTTGTTAACACTGAATCTTTCACATCTTTTATGGCTCATTTACTTCTGTAACTCTGTAATCTGCATTAGCATCGACTTTCTTCCTCCATGGTTTTTTTGTTGTTTTCTTGAAATTTTTCTTATTTTAAACCATTGCTCATCTGTAAGTCAAACCTGTTTTGACCAATGCTAATTCATTTTTCTAAGAACCTTTTTTTATGAAGTATATTGTGAAAAAGCTTGTAAGAGCCTTGTATATAAAAGTCTGAATGGATCATCTATGTTCATGTGCTCTTTCACTTCATCACAAACTTAATATCTCTGTGAGGTATAGCTTTCCTCTGCAAGAAAACCATTTAATTATTGATATTGAACTCTGTATGTCATATTTATCCATATATATTTTTTCCTGACTTTTTCAACTGTCTGACCCTGCACCAGCCCACAAACCTTTACTTAAAGGTCATTTTCTCATTCTATTACCAAGTTCAGCTACCAGCAAGTAATAGTTACCAATCACCATTAGAGCTTCACATGTCTAAATACGAAGTATTTAATCATAATTAAGTTAATTTAGAACTCTTGAGTGATTCCATGTGGCCCTTGAAACTTGTTTATCTTCAATTTATTAATTGATTCTGAATTCAGCTCTGCATTCATTTCTGCCCACACATAAACAAACTCCAATCTGTCAAATTCTCTTAGCTATTTTTAGTGTATACTGATCTGAAAATATCTATATATTTAAATTCACCAAAAGATCTAGTGAATGCTTTTTCTATTCTTGATCTCCCTATTTGTTCTACAGACCCTATATCAGGCTCCATATTTTGTTATTAAATTCTAAGTCATTGATAGAATACATCTCAAAATCTTTACATGACATTTTCCAAACTATACTTTTTTTCTGAAAAAAAAGCATCAGATCCTAATTTAGGCACTTATCTTCAGTGTCCTACATTGGGTTAAATAACTGCCATCTATAAAAGTAATTAGAAGCCAGAAGCAGCAGGAGAGGATCCAAGTGCTTGGGATCAGCTCAGCAGAATAACTTTCTGTTTGCTCAAGGTAATCAGAATCATCAAGTGCATAAAGGCTTATGCACTGGTGTTGTAAACACTAAATTTAGGATTCAGTTACAGCTGTATATGTTATTTATTTTATCAAAAGTACAGTTTCTGCATTTATTTTTTTTGCACAATAGAAAGGCGGAAAACAAAATTGTTGCTGAACTCAAACTCATTTAGTAGAAGCAGGAAGCAAACACTTTGAAATCTTTCAGTGATGCTTCATAACCTGATTTTGAGGCCTCAATGATCACAGCCTTGATCTATGAAATGTAATATTGACAGTGTCAAGTCAAATATTTCAGACTATGGAATTTATTTAGGTCTTTGTTTAATAAGGGAAGGAAAAGTAATTTGCAGAACAATAGCTAAGACAAAGACAAATCTGTACTAACTGAGAAATCAGAAGTAAAAAATGAAAAGAATGTATTGCAACTTTAAAGTCATTGTATGCATGAATTATAATGCATTTATAATGAAATATATATACCTTCATGTGTGCATAACAGATAAAAATGGATCCCAAAAGGATCTTGACAGTGCTGAGTTTCTTCTTATTTAAGTTAGGAAATTTCAACACTATCCAGGCGTGGAATGTTACTATTTTTTAACTCCAAACCCAGGAATATTTATTATCCTCTCTCCCAACAACAAGTCATTCTTTAAAAGGCCTTAAATAATCCTATTTAAAGTTTATTCAAGAATTTAAATGTGAGATCAAAATTGTGTGTATGGATGGCTAATACGTTTCAGCAAATATGGAAGAGGCTGCTATCATTGTGCTGTAATCAACATTTCTGATGTTTACTCAGGCAGGATAATTGTGATTTATTGTCTTGTTATTTCTGTCATGTCATCTCTTGAAAGTGAAAATAATGTGTCTGGTGCCTGAATTTGGCAGTGAATGACCATAAAGAGAACATTACAATGCTCCTCAAAAACACAATTTCAACACAAAAACCAACCTGCTACTGTACAGAACACAAACATGGCATTTTTCCAGATATCTACAACATACATATTGAGGAGTGGCAGCTGTTAAACAAACAAGCAGCAAATGTGTGAAGTGTCATTTATCACTAATTGGAAAGCAGTCGCAGAGCAATGAGTTTGAATTATTAGCAACAAGCTACAACTGAGCATTAAACAAAAAAACAAAAACAAAGGGGGGAAGGGCAGAGATAGAGAAGGGGAGAAAAAAAAGACAAAGAATGAGAGAGAATAGGAAAGAGAACAATTTACTGTTTTATAGGAGCAGTATATAAGAGTTTCAAAGGATAGCTATGGGGACATTCTTCCACTAATTGTATTTTTTATTTTCTTTAGGAAAAAAACAAAAAAGAAAACCTCCTTGCCAGTGTTATTTTTTCCACTTGCACCTGCTCTTCTTGGTTTCTCTGTGCATTGCCTTGCTAATGTCATGACTTGTAATCCTTCATTCAAGGACTGCCACAGACTGATGTTGGTCAGCTGTACAGGAAGCTGCTGCTTCTTGTCTGAAATGAGACTGTGAATTCCTCAGGACTGCTTCCTCAGGCTTCATATTTTGTGTCAGCACAGAAGGGCTCTGGGCCGTTTGTGAATATGAGTGTTGAGGCAATGAATGAGAATAAAGGTTCCAGATAGGTAGAGAAAATTAGGGAAGGGATAAATCATACTCCTTTTGAAGACACCTCTCCACAGCTTGATGGTTAAGGCAGGAGAAAAAGATTAATTCACACTTGCTGGAGCAGGCTCCTGACCCAGCTGACAGAAGAGGTGGGGATCAAGAGCATGATGGCTCAGGCTTGCAGGTTCTGCTGCTGCTCAGAGTGGTGACTACATGAAACCTGCATTGTATTTGCACTTTCCTGAAGTACTTCATGCTTTTACTATCTGTCAAGACAAACTATATATGTTCCTGTTCTTGCTCTCTTTAATAAAATAGCTCCCAAAAGGATTCTAAACATAGACCCATTGAGAAGATTCCTAATGTGAATAACCCTAAATTGCAGTTTTCAAAGTAAAAAATATTTCAGAAAAATTCCTGTTATCTTTGTATACTATTTTATGTACACTTTTTTCTGTTTATGTTCAATTTCAACACGACATTGTGAGAAATATTGAAATCATAATGTTCAATTAATTTAGATAAATCACAGGAGGGTCTTTAAAAACAGTGCTTTTACAGTGCCATCTCTGATTTATTGACAGAAACAAAAACTAAATGCAAGGACAAAAACCAAATGTTGGGTGATATCTTACCCTGTGGTCAGTTCTGATTGAAGTCAATATGCCTACTGCTGAGTATGGTTTAGCCTTCCATCTGTGAGGGTAAAAATATCACCCTAAGAAATGAAGATTGTAATTTGTCGATTTTGAGATACGAATTTTTTAAAATTCCATTTGGGTTCTTTTTTTCTTTCACAAAGCTGAGTGTGTAGAATCTCAAATCACCCTTTTGGGTGGAAAATTACCATAGAACACAGGGAGCTTTATCCTCCTCTATCATTAATGAGCCCAGTTTTACTTTCTATGCTTTGTGTTTGCAAGCTTTGTGTGACAGCTGAACTCTTGGTTAATACAGCAGGGACTGAAGCAGGAACCTCAAGAGCTAAGAACATGAAATGCAACAGCTTGAGCTCAGGAAGCAGCCCTTTGGAGCTGGGGGCTGTAACACTTGTGCCTGTGAATAACTCAATGGCATGCTGCAATTGCTTTGACTATTCAGCTCTGTTTTACTTTGAATAATTTCAAACTAACTTCTTGTTCAAATATTTACATTCAAATACCTTATTCATTTTTGCTTGGAGTTTAGATCTTTGTAAATGGCAGACAAGCTTTTCAGATAAAAATGGCAGACGCACATAAATAATTTTCTCTGATTTTCAGTAAAGCTTACTCCAAGGACATGAGGCACCATGTAACTTTAGCAATGTGAAAAAAACCTATGAATTAAGAGTCAGCTAGGCTACCTTCACAGCCAGTGAAGAGAAGCACAGTGAAGGAAAACTGTTCATGTCACTATTTTATTTACCTGTTCTAGTGTAATGGAAAAATTCTAGAAACTAGAATTCTAGATTCTCTTTTCCTTGGGTCAGAGTCCTCCCCGCCTGCAATGAATTTTAGGTTCTGAAATACAGATGTTCAGTGCTGTTTGAGATACTATTTCCACTTGGCCTCCAGCCATCCCTCCAGAAGACAGTGGGTTTTTGCATAACATTTTTGTTATGTCTGCCAACTGCAGGCTGCTGTCTCAGACACACTGCAACATTTGAAATAGCACTGCACAACTATGAGCAGGTACCTGAATTATTCCCCTGACTATAGGCAATGAGGACTGGCAAGGGAATTAGCTACTTTAAATCCTAATTTCATTGACATCACTAGCAAAACTGATTTAATTTTAGTTGTGCAGGTGCAGACCATTACCTCCCATGAGTCTCAGATTAACAAAAAGTACACCTGAGCAAACATTTTAGGCATATAGCAGAGAGTTTTTGCAAATAATTTTCATCTCCTTTTCTGGAAAACAGTAAGCATCAAAGATAGTTTTGCATGATTATTTTTCAGCAGAAAAAAGGACTCCTGAGTAAGTCTACCAGCTGGGCTTGAGCATTATGTGTGTTAAATAACCAAAAAAAGAAAAGGAATGAAAGACAAAACAGTTGGCTCAGAAGATGAGTGAGTAGTGAATTGGGCAATTTTTACATTTCAAGTTTCACTGCTAGGAATATCTTTACTCCTAATCAACAGAACAAAATCATATAGTTTTAAAAAGAAATGTGCATGATTGCATTATACAATCTTTGCCTCTGGAGTATTATTATGGAAAGTTGTTTGCTTTGTCTATTAGCAACTGTAAAGTGCTTGATTCAAGTGAAATGAATAGGAGGCTGACAGATAGTGGAGGGACTGAAATCTCAGAGCTGTTCTCTACTTTGAAGTTTAAGCCCCTTTTGGAAGAGGTCCTGTCTACATAGGCTTTTGTTTTAAGGTTTTTTTTACATTCTCCGTAATATGCTACTCTTTAGTATTTTATACAAAAAATTCTTTGAGGCTAAAGAAGGAAAAACTCATGTGTGCAATGTACACATTATAGCAAAACCGAGTTGTTTTTTTTTTTCACAGGTTAGTGAAAATATTTATGGAAATGTTTTAATGTTAGCAGTTTTAATGTGACAACTTTAAGAACATGATCATAAGCCCTTTTGAGGCTAAAGACTGACATTTGCAGCATCTTAGCTGAGTGACAACAATGCAGCAAGGCACAGTGATTTACATACTTCCAGTGACAGATGAAAATCATAAACAAATGGAATTCCCTTGAAGAATCGTTGTGTAAATAGTAACCAGTTATAATTACAAAGAAAAGTTCTCTAAAATTTCAATAGATCTATTTTCATCCTCCTAGCAAAAACAAATGACAGAAAGTAGTTTACATCTAAGTTCTACTGGTTTCATTAAAAAGCCCAGTCTTCTCTGTAGATTAATAAGCCATTTAATTGAAAAACAGAGTCAGTGCATTCCAAAATTATAAAGGCTGAAAACACCCACCAGATTCACACAGGAAAAACAGCAGGTTTGCAGAAGAGTCTTAGAGCCTTCAAGCATTTAATTTAAACAGTGAATGTGTGTGTTGCTTTGCCTGTCACCAGAATCTGTTGTTTTTATGATGATACTTTCCATATTCAAACAGCTTTAAAATATTGGATATTCATCTTTTCCCTTCCACTGAATTTTTATGGGGTTTTTTTTTTTGTTATATAAGTTACACACAGAGGATTCTTTCTCAACATGCAGTAATGATATTAAATCTTCATAAATGCACAGAAGAAGAAACAGGACATCAATAAAAAGTACCTGAAGGGGAAAGAGTTTTGACAATAAACAAATTTTTAAAATTAAAATTAAACCACCAATCTCTAGCTAGACACTAACATGAATCGTTGATCAGACACACAACTCTCCATGTAATTGTTTTCCCTTTAAATTCTGCAGACAAAATTCAAGTCTGGAAGAAAAACACTAAGATATAATTCCCTACTGGGCTACCAAGGCTATTTCAAAGTCTTGGAGGATTTAAAAAGAGACATATCTGTTGAATTATTGTCATGTGAGATGCAGAAACCCTCTTTGCAACCAAGATGAAGACTCAGGTCTCTAAAAGCCGAGGATCTCTGCACACTCAGAGCCATTGGTAGTGGCCAGTGTAAGCTGCTTCCCACAGGCCCAGATGCTGGTGACTCTCACCCATCAGTCTGCCTTCTGACATCAGACTGGGAGGGATGATGAGGAAAATAGTTACAATAATGATTTTACAGTCATTGTTGTCTTACTGATCCCATATGGTGTTACAGAGAATCTAAATTTTTCATTTTCTTCACAGTCTGCAATTGATATTTAGCATCTTCATGGACCAGATATTAAAATCCTGCACTGAATAATGTTTCTGACTAATTCTTACTTCATGACCCTATAAACATCTCCCTTTCTGAGATGTTCAGCCCCCTAAACATTCTGGCAGCAGATCAAGGTTGACACTTGCCTGGAAAAACAAGAACTGTGTAACTCCCAAAATGGGCAGTTCTCTGAGCACAGATGGATGAACAAACTGTAAAGGAAGTCAGTGTTGAACATTACAAACTTCCACAGCCTGGCATATTCTTTAACTTCAGTGAAAACAGAAGCTGATTCCTCTGCTGACAGGGAAACATTTTACCTACACCAGATGCGATGACTGGAGACAGGAGTGTCACATTTTAGTGATGTTCAGTGTGTGCAGAGCAGCTCACACGCTCTCTGACGGCTTTTTAGCCACTACCTCTGACAGCATCACTCCCACTGAAGCACAAAAGTAAGTTGTCAGCTTTTGCATGTTGTGGGCTGAGCTCTTTCAGTTCTGTAGCCATTAGTACTGCCATTACGACTTTTAAAAGACTTACTGTGTAATTGTGGATAACACTGATCACAACAAATCTTTATAAAATGAAGTCTTACTTCTGTTTACCTCCTTGATGACTGAATTTCACATTATTCTTGTGCTGTCAATTTTGTCCTTAAAAGACTGTGGTTTTATTTATTTATTTAACAGTTTTCATGAGTGCTTAAGACAGTCTGATTCAATTGGCAGTCCGTTTAGTGATAATTACATGCTAGATGCTATAAATGGACACAAAGAATATATTTCTCTAAGAATTCAGAAGAAGAGGAAAAAGAATAAAAAAGAGCAGGCTTTAGAAACACTTGTAAGCCACTTGTCTATTCATACCAGCTGTTTGACACTAGCACTCTCCTTGAAATAATTTTTAAACTGAAATCACACAGTGATGCTGCTTCTGAAATGTTAATGTTTTCATGTCTGAGGCAAGACTATATTATTCTTCCCTGAAGTTTTTTAGCAGTTATGTCCTTGCCAGCACCACCAACATTTTGAATCCCTACTAACGATAGAGTAAAAGAACTGCTTTCTATCTCATTTCTTTCAGGAATAAATATTCCTTGTGACTCACATGGTCTCACTGCTCTTGAATGCAGCTGTCTTTTTCTCATCAGAGTTCAAGTAAATTTACAACAGTGCTTTAGTGAGAGAAAACTGAAAAGCTGCTTATTCTCCAAGCTCACTATGTTGTCCTTTTTCTGAGAAACACTCATTGTTCAATAATGATATCCCCTGCTGAACTCACAACTTATATCTGGGGGAGAGACAGGGAGGATGTCTCGAAGGTTAAATTGAATGAAAAGTTTTATCAGTGTGGTACATAAAGATCATAATGTGCTATTTGTTAAGGTTTTTGCTGGGACAAAATGTGGAATGATCTCTCTGAAATATATGCCAGATTTTTCCCATGTGTTTGGAGCCTCAGAACTCCATAAATCCGCTGTGGAGAGCCTTTAGCTTTCTAATAGTCCATAAGTGTAATGAAAAAGTCATTATATATGACTAATATGGGCTTGGCCACTTCTCACCAAGTAAGGGGTCTTATCTCTTTATTTGTCATCTCATCTCTAGCCCTGTCTGACAAAGAAAGCTGAATTTAATTACAGCTGTGTGTCTGTTCCTGGTTGGTGGGATTGCTGTAGATATTCTGAACAGGTGCCTGGAGAGGTGACCCTATGGATCATCAACAGAAGAGCAAAGACAAAACAACAGGAAAAGAAAGAACAAAACACTGACTCTGTGTCACTCCTTTACCAGCCCTGGGTGGGGTTTTTGTAAGCTCACACGAGCAGAAGTGGCCAAGGTTGTGCTTTTCCTGCTTTGGCAACACGCTGAATTGTGCACTCAGTTACACTTAGAGGAATGTAAAGGAGCAGCTTTGCTCCATCTTTCTCAGCAAACCTGTTTAATGGTAGTTCAAAACTTATGCTGCCTTTTTCTCATGGCCAGCCCTCTCCCCCAGAGCACCACAGGATAATCCACATATCAAACATGTATGTGAGTACTTGAAGAAAGAAAATAAAAACTCATTGGCTTAAGTGCACCTGTAGAAGACCAGCCTAGATCTAAAGAAGCTGTAAGTACAAATTTTGGTTGCACTCTTGGGGCACAGAGAAACATGGAAGAAAATGGCAGCAGATATTAAAATACTTTATGCAATGTTTTGCAAATACAAAATCTGACATTTCAGATGGTTTTGCGGTAGATATGAAAAGTGATCACAGAAAATATTTCAAATTAACATGGCAAGTTTGTTTCACTCTTATTTATGAGTTTTTAGTATTTTAGTTGCCCTGTAACACTGAATTATTGCAGGCATTAAGAATTGAGGCCAAACAGCTTATTTAAACATTTAATAATTGAAAATCTGCAATTCATTTATTGCTTTCCTTCAAAAATGCAACTTCAAAATATTTTGAACTGCTGTGGGTGAAAAAAAATCTTTATCTGGAAACAATTTGAAAGTTATCTGTATTTTGCTAAATTTTTGAGTGTAAAGTTTTACAACATGATGTGGCAGAAAGACTCTGAGGGCAAAGAAATAATTTGCTTAGAGTAAGTGTGTAAGATACCTCTCTAAAACAATCTATCCTTTTGTTACTGGCCCTAAATTTGTTTCAGATACTCTGGAATTTCTGCCAAAAGTCTTTATAGGAGAAGAGTAAAACCTGGGAGGAATCTTAATAACTATCTTAAGAATTTAAGAGTTATTAAGAATTTGCTTTAATAAAGCAAACTTGCTTTTAAAACCAAGGAAGCTACTAAGAGGTATAAAAAATATCACAGAGTATATAGGGAGTTTTACAATGTCTCTCTATAAACCTGTGTCCCAAATTAGCAAGGAATATTTGTAACCTTGTATCAGGTATCCTAAAGGCACAACAGTCTTACTAAATGGAAAGACTCAGAATTCTGACAGTCATAAAAATAGGCCTAAAAAAACTCATAATAAAACCACAGTGTTTCCCTTCCTTAGAATGAAAAAAAGAAAAAAATTAGGATAGAAAATCATTAGGAATATATCAAAAGTATATTGGGAAATTCTTGTATCATAGAGCTAGAATTGATTTTACATGAGAAATGGAGGCAAAAAATGGTAAATGTTGAGACAGGAATTTCATAAAAAACAAATAGGAAATGGGTGGTTGTAAGTTCTCCAGTGTTCAGAATTATAATCAATTATAATTAATGTGGTGGAAAAGATATTGTGCCTTTTTTAAAAATTGGAAGAGAAAAAGATAAATATCTGCATATTCTCTTACAGTCTCTGGTGCTGGTCACTGTAAAAAGATGCCTTAGTGAGTTAGAAAAACACATGGATTAATCTTGTAAGAAAAAAAATACAGTCAAAATTTAATGTAAATAATACAAAATTTAGGTTTTAAGGTTTGAAATTTTAACCTCAATTTACAGATTCATTGATCAAAGGAAGAGGAAATCCACTTTAGGGAATACAGTTGAACAAAACATAAAAAGTAATAACCTAGGGAAATGCCTAGTGCTCATTTGTTGATTTGCATTGTGTACCTACAGAGGGAAACTGAAAAGATAAATTCCTAAGACTTTAATCTCCCTGCCCTGAATAGTTCCTACTTTTCAGTTACATGGATGTATAAAATTTATATTAAGCCACTGGTGTCACCAAATCATGAATAATTGCTATGGTCAAGCTAAGACTCTAATTCTCAGTACTCTACAGTGGCTGATATAGTCACGCTGAAATTTTCAGCTGACATTAACTTTAAAATGACCCTGAGAGAGTGCACTGTTTTATTTCTGCAGCAGAGGACAGGATTTAATTTCCCTTTTTATTTTCTCCAGCAACCACTTCACCCACTGCTGCCTGATTCCCATCTGCTGCCAGTGTCTGAGGTAGCCTATGAGAGTTGAGGACAGGCAAGAACTCCAAAGTTGTAAATTTATTGAAAAGTCCTTTGTTTGTCCATGACTTTCTGATCTATTGGATTTAGCAGGAATAGCTGTAGACCCTGGGAATAAAAAATGGATCTCAGGGCGGGGTGGGGAAGGTGGGGCAGAGGGCTGGGCTTGGGTTGGTTTTTCATTTGCTGTTGATATCAGTAGTTCAGTATCCTACAGCAGCATTGGACAATCTACCCAAGGATCAAAACAAAAGTCAGGCTTATTTTTACAGACAATCTCTTTTTTTGTTTGTTTGTTTTTCCCTTCTAGAGTCTCCTAGAACTTAAAGATAAGGAATGGTACACATGCACACAGAAAAGGAGAAAATAAGCAACCTTGGCAAACTTAATAGGCAAAAGTGAGTCTCCAGGGTTAATATCATCACATGAAAAAATAGGCATTGACAGGAAACAGTGTCTGATGGCCATTCCACTTATGTTATTTGGTCTCAAAAGCTCCATAAAGTTTCAGTTCATTCCTTCAGTAATTTTGGTCTCTTCATGAGAACTGATATTGTTATTCCACCACTTCTACCAAGAAAAGCTTCAGGATTGCATAGCATAGAAGTTAGTTACTCTGCTTCTAATTCTCTCCCTCCTGCCTCCTTCAGTCCTCCAATAGAGAAACACTATGGTTCCTAATAGTAAGAACTTGAATGCAGGTGTATGGAAGTAAAAAATTCAGCTTTAATTTGACATTCCGCAACGGAGCAATGCCTTGATGCAAGTCATTCTGAATCATGAATTGTAAGGCTGACTGCAGAGCTGACATCTGCAGCATTTTAGAGCCTGAGAAGCCAAGTGAGCTGACCAGGTAGATTATGCAGACCTCTGAAGAGAGCTATTGGATGAGGACTTACAATAAATCCCAAAATGTAGTCTGCTCTCATGGTTTCTGCTGAATCAAAGAGCAGATGGCATGGCTGCTTCAGAATCTTAAGCAGGCATTGTGCTGTTCACTGCTATTTGTTAAACTGGCTGGCAATAGGAAACTTAAATAATTTTTAAAAAGTACTCCTATTTGTTTATGAAGAGTCCAGGAACTAGCATAACTACAGCAGATGTTTGTCCTTTATTTTTTGCGGATGTCAATTTAACGTAAATTACTGTCACGTGGCATAAAAAAGTATTACATACTCCAAAATCCAGATATTTACTGTGCCATTGGTTGCTGCTTATGTCTGAAGGAATAAAAGACACAAATTTGAAGATTGTGTTTGAATATTTATATAGTTCAATTTTTGATACCATGACCAGAGTCACCAACCAACCACCATTATCTGTCCAGATCAAGAGATAATCGTATTTTCAGAGGAACTTATGAAAAGACAATTTGATTAGCAGAAGTTTAATGCTATATCTAAAAATATGAGAAAAGTTTGGGTTACCTGTTAAAACTTTCTAATTTTCAAATGCAAGCTGAAAATAAAATTAATTATATCTACTTACAACTGAAAAAAGTGTTTTCATAAAAGTAATAAAGATTTCTGAAGTATTTGGCTTTTTATGCATTTTCAAATCTTATTCCAAAGTGTACTCATAATGAGTGAATTAATGAATAAATAAGTAGTTTAATTTAATAAACCAAATACTAACTACTACATCTTTCCAAGAATAGATATTATAACTTTTTATTTCAAGATGGGGTTATTTAAATATATTTGTACACTTTTCCAGTAATGAAAAAAATAGCAAAGTTCAAGCCTGCAAATAAAGAACTGATGCAAATTATATCACAGTAAATAATATTTCAGTTTCAATCATGGCTTTATCTCTGATCCTTTTTCTATCTTTCTTGAGGAATAGCTGAAGCAAGGACTATAGAGTGGTGTTGGAATTTCTCAGGCAGCCATTTTCACTTGATAATTTTCAGTCAGCTCTGAAATTCATGAAGGAAGCATTTCAGACTTCTGCATATCAGTTTTTAATCTAGGTATACTTTATTCATCTGTCTTCCTAGATAGGAAATGTCATTACTTGATGGGATTTGATAAAGTGATTTATGGCATCTGATCAATCAGAGCATATACCATCACAATAAACTTGAAAAAAAGTACAGTTGAGCAGTGAAGTAAGGATATACAAATGCTTCCTTGTCATTGTCTTGGTTAGGTATGAACAAAAATTCAATACTGAGAAATCAGAAGGTGAAAAGAAGAACTTGCAGAGAGGTAGCTAGAATTTTTATTACTTAAATTCACCTTTGATACTTTGAACTGTGCAGCATTAGCACTTCAATATCTTCCTCATTTTAAGTAGTTTCATGTTCTGTGCCATGGCAACTACAGGCAGACTATAGCCATGAACAAATCGAGTCTAGAGAAAGCTTCAGAAGTAAGTCTGGCCCTCATTCAAAACCTTTTGAAACAGATGAAAGAGTGTCTATTGACTTTGATGGGCTTTGGCTTGAACTCTTCCAGCTTCTACAGGCAGGCTTGGGTTCTGATTACAACTCCAGATGATGTCCATGTATTTTGTTCAATTGCTCCTTAATTATATGCACTGAACAGCACTGGGAAAACGTCCAGGGATATAGGACATTGCCTTCAAGGATGATGTTATAACTAAAGCGAGAACATCATCCTTTTCTTAATGCTACTGGATTTTCTGTGATTCCCTGCACAGTGACACAAATTTTGCATTTGGGATATCATCCATCACATTATACCAGGGGTGGGTGACTGTACAGGTGAGGTAAGTTGGAATGCTGATGGACAGAAAATCCTGTCCATATCAGAATTACTTCTGTAACCATTCAGGCCTGGCTCAAAATTGCACTTAACAAATTGCAGAAAAAAAAAATTAATTTCATTTTCATCAGATTCAAAGCTGCATGACAGTGGGAAAAGGCAGGACTTCAAGCATATCAAGCCTTATAATATGTATAATATATAATATAATATATAATGTAGAATTATAATATAGAATTACAATATATAACATATAAAATATAACATATAATATATAATATATAATAAGCTATATGTATTATATGTTATAAACATATAAGGAATTGCCTATATTATAAGGGACTGTCAGACCAAGAACAAGGTACCTGAGAAATAACAGCTTTTCTGCCTTAGAAAAGACAAAGATATGACTGTTTCTGTGATTTTGCAAAGACTGTCTTTGAAAGTTTGTGGTCTTTCTTTCCACTTCCATGAGTGGAATGTGCTGCTCTAAGAGCATGACAAGGAGTAAAAATGGTTTAACACCTGCTGCCTGAGCACTCACCCACAGGTCACCAGTCTTGTCAAAGAGATTTGCATTGACAGAATATGAAATGGCATTGCTATCAAAACATATCAGATTATCTTTCCTTTGAAGAAAAGCAACAGCTACTGTGACTTTGAAGTTTGAGGACAAGAAGGCAATTAGTTTAAAACGTACTAGACACAAATGGGGAAATGAATTTGACGTTGCATCTAATAGAAACTGGCAGTTTAAAACCCTGAAAGATGGACTTCTTACAGCACTTTTCAATGACTAGTCCCCAGCTAGTGAATGATTTTGAACCATAAGAGTGAAGTCACTTGAATAATCATGTCCAATCCTCGAAAAAGTTAGTATTTTTGCTATACATAAATGGATTTCACAGAACATACACTCTTTCTGCCACCATACCCTCATGAGCCACAGACATCTTCAATAATCCACAAGACACAGGAATAAAGCAGAGGAGATTGTGGGAGCTGCATGAGTTCTTTTTAATAAAACTTTGCAGATGATGTAAGAAAACAAACTACACTAAATGCTACAGAAGAGCAAACTACTTTCTCTGCTTGCAAATGACTAAACAAGAATCCAATTAATGAATAAATCATTGAACATATGAGCAAAATGCAGCAATTAATCACCTGAGGAATTAGAGTGTTATTAAGGGTATCAAACTTGGGTCTTCTGCCTGCCTTTAATTCTGTCTTAATTTCATCTTTCTTCAGCCTACATTAGCTTAACATCAGGACCTCAGCTTTAGGATCTGAGATTTCTCAGAGCTCTGGTAAAATGTCTTGCATCACTTTCAAATATTTTTTTTTCCATTGTTTTGAGTAAGAGTTAAGGTAAGTTATTAGTCTTAAAGTGTGCTAACTGAATCACAAGTGGTTACATTCATTTCTTACACTTCAGTCTCCTGAAAGCAATCTGCTGTCTCCTTGTTGTACTACCACTAACACTGTCGAACTGAGATTTGATGAAGAGAACTGAATATATATTTGGCTGACTGGACTTCCTGTCATCTATGGAAATACAGAACATAATAAAGTTTTTACTAGTAAGGTAAACTAGCTGATATTCTAGAGGGCTATGAGCTTCTTTTCCCTAGCACAAAGCATCCTTTCAAATGCAATCTGCATTATTTATCCATGTCTTCTCTATCTGTCTCCATGTATGCTACCTGAGATTAAGGCAAAACCAATGCCAATAATCACCTGAGAGTTTTCTGCAACTACGGAATGTATCTGTGGTTTTTTTTTTTTGTTTTGTTTTTTTTTTAACGGAACTTGCTGTAATTAGCATAAAACAAGAAATATGTGCTGGTATTTTTTTCTCAGACATGCTTGAAGATTCAATTAACAATATTTAAAACTTCAAGTGTTACGGAAATCATCTCTCATATCATTACATTGTATGCATTAGAACACCTCTCACATTGTATCGACTCAGAAAAGTTATAATCTCATAGAGCCATCAGATTAGCATTTTCTAAGATATCAGTGCTGGGTTCTCACAGTGAAAAACTATTCCTCTGGCAGGCCACCAGAATTTAAATTTGGCAGGCTGTAGTGTAGTGTAAGGTTTACTTGTTCAATCAAGCATTCAATTAACTAACGTGTCAGTATGTTGGTCCTTTGTGAGACAAATAAATGGCAGCTAAAGTGCATTGAGCCGTCTGAATGGATAGTTGTGTAATTAATATTTGCTTTTAATTTATTGCAAGATGTCCAGATATTCTGGCAATCAGTTCCTGGGAAATCCTTAAAATAATTGACTGAGTTTTCTAAACTTACTAGGGGGCAGCAGGTTTTCCTGTCTCTCTATCTATGTGATTAGAATTGGGCAATTGATTCAGCAGACCTTTTAAAATTCTTACAATCTTTTTTTCTTAAGATATTGTTCATAGTTCCAACATAATTTCTGTGTAATTTAAAGTTTGTTTAATAACAGGGTTTATCTATTATCTATAATCTATCTCAGACTGTCATTGTTTTGAGATCATACAGCATTCTCCAACTCAGTAGACCAAGATTTATTGGTTTGGCAGAGAAGAAAGCATGTAATTTCAGGACAATTCTTTTCTCAGTTACTCTCATCTTTGTGAGCTACTCCAGCAGTTAATCTTAGTTGTGTAAACACTGAACAGGGAGAGAGAAAGGCATTTGAAGTGTGTGATTTTATTACATACATGTTGATATAGGATGGGTTGTTCTTCGAGCATGGTCCAGATGAGTAGGTTAGGCTCTTCTACAACTTTTACATGAAAAACTGGAGGAGGAGGGGAGATCAGACCCTTTCAGTGTGTTTTTATAGCTATTCTAAACTTAGATTGTAGCTATGCTAAACATTCCCTGTAGCCATTGGAGATCCAGGCACCTTCACAGAATGATTTATCTTGGATATCCCATTTCCATTAACTACTGAAAAAGCCAAAGTCAATATTGATAATTGAAATCAGGTGAATCAGATATTTATGTAGCAACACTGTGCATTTCACCAAGGTCTGAGAGAACACAGGGTGCTTCTCAGCAACCAGATGAGAGCTAGATTGATTTGCTATATTGCATGCTTTATATTTACATCACCTGGTGACACTGACACCATGGGAATGGCAAGGACCTTATAAATGTCATTCCATTGATGATCATTTGTCAGTTTTGTATGATATTACAAGCCCTGGTGGAAGGTCCATTATGTGTTCCACTGTGTCATTTCCAACACTATTTTTTATGTCTGGTAAGTCTTAGAATTGATTTTTAACTCCACTCTCTGTTGCATTTGCATCATGCATTGCCCTCACTCAGACATTGGACAAAATGTCATTTGTAGAAGGCTCATTCCCACAACTATCACCCCTAGCTTATTTTTTCTCTGACCAAAGTTGTATTGATTTTTCTACTGCTGTCTTCCTGGCTAGCAGTTAATGATCACGCTCAATGTACAGATAATAGAGATGCCAGTATCCTTGTAGGGGTTAGCTGTGATCACACGGAGCCATTCTATTGTAAAAGTACAAAAAAAAAATAAAAAAAAAATAAAAGAGATCCCACAAGCATTGATCTACATAGACACATTTATTTGTATGATAATGGAAACCTCACCCAGAAGTGGTTGATTAGTTCATAAATCAGATTTAAAGAATACCTTTTCAACCTTTACATCTTGCATTCAAGACACAGAGGGTTCATTTTTAAGATAAACTGCTTAGCAGTTACCTTTTTTTTTTTTACATGTAGTACTCTATGATAACTTGTATGTTTAAAAATCCTAATGTATTTAATATTTAGGAGGAGAGAATATTGAATTCTATGTTTTTTAAGATTTATTTTACATAAATGAAAGCTTTTTAAAATACGTGAGTAATATTTTCCAAGCTCCACATAGTCTGTCTTCAGTGTTTAGTTTCTAGCTGAAGTCTGCTTGGGGGCTTTATTTTTAGGAGGCAGAAGTTCAACAATATTTGCAAAAAATAACCAGTTTGACAGGTCTTCAGTGAAATACTGAGAAGCTGAGGCACCACAAATGACTGGCTGTATTTGTAAAACATTGAACATTGTGAACAAAACCAATGAACAACTCTTTCATGTTTTTGAGCTATTCAGTCTGGAACTAGCTCATATAAGGATTGGAATAGTTAAAGAGCATGAACTGAGTCTTCCTGCCAATATAATTTTTTTTTAAACTTGAAAAGGCCTGTATTCTTTTTTCTTAGCATTGTTTGTTTCAGTAAAGCACACCTGATTTTTTTTTAAGTCTATGAAGACTGCAAACCAAACAGTTCTCTAAATATCAACAGGAATCTTATTCCTATCTTAAGGAAAAAAGAAATATAAGACAGTCCACGGATGAATGTGAAACAAATTATTTCTCTGACATTTTTTGTTCCTACTTTATTTCCTTTCTCGTTATCTTGGACATGATTCTTACGAAAGTCATTAAAAGTTCAAAGGTATGTATGAGATTAAGGCTTTCAGGAGAATGAAACTGAATATTGGTTTTCAGTACTAAGATCTCTTGCAGTATGCAAAAACGTGACATTTCCATTGCTCTTGGGGTATCTTATCAGCAGACAGTGAACTCTGGGTTCCTACTGATTAAGAAAAGTTACCACCATGCTATGAAATGGGAAAGCAGAAGATTATCCTCTTTATTCAGTGTATATATGCAAGCTTCTAGCATTGCAAAATTTAAAGGGTATCATTTCTATAATTGGTGCTTCTAACACAGAGAAGTTTTGTCTGCATGTTTCTATCTGTATACAAAGCACAAGCATAAAAGAACAGCCCAAGATTTCTGCTGAGTATAACTTTTCTTTTCAGAACCTTTTTCTTCTACCAGTTTTTTTTTCTTCCTATTTCTTGAGCTTGAGAAATAAAGTAGGAAACTTTTCTTCAGCCCTTAATTAGAGCTAACGGGATCCAGGCAGTACTACTGCCAGGATGAATCTGCATATTAACTAACCCTTGGTGTAGGGGTCTGGCACCTGACACTCTTTTATATTGCCATAATTAAAATGAGTCGATGGGTCAATCAAAGTGAACTTTTCACTATTAATGACCTTTGATTACCCCTAACTGAAGAATCAATGGTATGAAGTCAGAACAGGCTGGAAATACTAATCCAGAAAGCCTGCCAGTAGGCTGACATATGTAATGAGGTCTGAATCCAAAGCTCAAGTAGGCTCTGTCATATTAACAGTTTTGTTAGATAGCCTATGTATCAGAGATCTGATAAACAGATAAATAGGTCCTTGCATTAATCTAAGGTACTTCTGTCAGTGATGTCATACCTTAACATGCAATCTAAATTCTTAAAAGAAGCTGTTGCTGATGCTCCAATGTTTCAAATACCAGCAATGTTACAGCGGCACATGATCTGTCAGACTGGATTGACTTTTAGTAGCAAGGTATTTACTTATTTCAATAAAATATTTTTATTAAAGGGCTTCAGCTCGATAGATGAGTGAATTCTCTTACTTCCCACAGCCTCTGGAAAGGACAGAAATCTCTGGGCAAAGATTCAGTTCCAATATTCTACATAACAGTGATTTCTAGTCATGGGCTTGTACCTGGAAAAGGGCCTCTTATCACCCACAGGTGGTTTGATGAGGACAAAGAATTTTGGATAAGTAAAAGATCTGTAGTCTTTTACCAGGTGCAACAAAATCTTAGTGGATGAGGACACAGAGTAACAGGGCTATTGTGTGTATTGAAATGAAATTTCACTCTTCAAGGTCTCAGAAGTACAACACTCAGCAAGCCAGCCCACAAAAACCACTCTTCAGAGTGAGCTGATTTTCATCTTCTATCCATTAAGAAAGGCTTCTAAAAGAAGTTAGAATAAGCCTGTGGTCCAAATAATTTTGGTGAAAAATCACTAATGAATTCAATGGAGTGTCCAATCAATAGCAAGTGCTTTTCGAAGTCACACCATTTAGCCTTTGAAATAAACTTACCAATTCAAAGAAAGATGAGAAAAATCAAGAAATATCAATGCCAGCCACTTCTTTACTTTAGAACAACTACATAATAACAGTTGAGCATATCTGAACAACACTACTAATTTCAGTGATATGATTCCAAAATATTACTCTGAATGGAAGCGCATTCAAGTTATGAAAACAACCTTTGTGGCACCATCCATTTACAGATGCCAAAGAGAAAGATAGATGGATTCTTCATTGGATCATTATTTTATTTATAGATTATATATTATTATATATACAAGTCAGTAGCAGCATATTTTGTTCCAAAAGGGTACTTCATTATTGCAAAGTGAAGTGTTTCTTGATATTTTTCCTCCAGTAAGCAGCAGTATGTCAAACCTCACATATTTAACTCACTTTTCTCAATGATCAGAAGACCACGGCATACCCTAAAGAACAAATATTTGAATAGTGCTAAAATCCTGTCAGCAAAGTCTTGGATACCCATCTGTTACACAGATAATATACATACTGAAATGACTGACATTTGTTACCAATACTAACAAAATAGTCAAGACTTGTCGTGTGTGTGTATGCATAATACACAGTATGCAAATCTGTATGTATATACATCTATTAGTTATATGTCAATATGCATATAAATTTCTGCCTAAATATTTACAATCAATTAGTATATTTTTCAAGCTTAGTTTTTATATTGCTTTCAGCTGACAGAAAGGGCATATGGAAACAATAGGAACATATGGAAGAAAAAGATCTGCTTTGAGACCAGATTGTGGTATGTTTACTCATATTGAATAACATACAAGGAATATTCCTTTTGTGGCATAAAATACTCTGCTGTGAAGAAGTGTCACAATACAGAAGTTTGTATTTATTCACACTGTTAGGTATTTGCCATTTATTTACCTGCAGTAGTAATGGTGTCACATCAGAATTAATCTGGAGTTGGATTGTTTCATTTATTTCCAAATTCTTCCCTATGATAATTTTCTTGAATCAGGATTACTCTTATTTGCACAAACTGGGAACAAGCTCTTACCTCTGCTGTATAGAGATTAACAAGAAGGCTTATTGAGGTTTCCCATTTACAAACATTATGCTGTTTAGTTTATCAGTTTAAAAATGGGACTCTTTAAAATGGATTGCCAATGCCATACTGTATTCAAATAGTGTTTAAACTGTGAAAAATTGTTTGCTTCTTAAGGCTGATGAGACACTGCATATTTTATTCACCCTATTTTGCCTAGGCAGTAGCATGGATCTCTAAAGTGTGAATGGTTTTATGTATTAGACGTGCACAGTTACCCTCTTGCACTTTGGAGAAGAGAAAGAATGGAATTTCAAGCTTAGCTCTGAATATCTTCCTTGAACATCCTGAAGTTTATCTGCAAATTCTTCCACCCTTTCCTGCTGTAGCCACACTGGTTCCAAATTCCACCTGAGTTCCTGACAAAACAGCTGGAGATATTGGCTCTGCAGCACTAAACTCCAATTTTTTGATTTGCCCCAACACATATACCCACACAGACACATGAGAAAGTCCAAGGGATGTTTGAAAAGCATTAAACCACTCTATCTAGGAAAACGCCAATTTGCATAGCTGATTTCTATATGTACAAGTAAGAAAATGTAATTAAGGCCCTTATGGTAGACATCACACACATGAGCCTTCCACTAAATTCCATCGGAGGTTGCTGCTGAGGTCTTGATCCTGGCTATGTCCTACTCCTTGATTTTAGCCCGAAATTAATGCCATGTAAAGGGGAGGGATCTTTTATTTTAAAAATCCTGATCCTGCAAACAGTTTTACATACATGCATCATCTGCAGAAATGCCCAAGGTTCCATAATTAAAATATGAAAAAACCCCAAAAAACATACTCTTAATCTGAATGACTCTGCTAATGGAAGTTCTATCAGTCCTCTGGACATGTCAATTTAAACACATTTGTGCTTGATGCAAAATACTTAATATTAAGAAACGATAGTGCATATTACTAACTGCGCAATTATAAATCCTTTAACCAAAAAAATTCTAGCTTATTTCTCAAAGGCAAATATGAGTAACTGTTAACTTCAATGGAATTTCAATGCAAAAAAATAGAACTTCCCCGGGGATTTGGATTATTTAGACAGATAATAGTATTTTGCAAAAGAGAGAATGTAGAATGCCACAGAAAAATACAACACTGGAAGTTTATATCTGTATACATTCTATCTATATAATCTGGAACAAATCTGTGGATATGCCCAGTAACAGAAGATTTTTAGTTCATTCCCTCTTTTCAGCCTAATGTCTACATTACTCTCTTTTTGATTTACTAGCAGTTCAGTAAAGTATCTGTTCCCAGTCAGTATTCATTAATTTTCTTGACAATAAACTTGTAAAAAACCCTGACAGATCAAACTAATATTGAGTCAGAAGATCCATGAACATAGGGCAGCTTCACATATCAAATTTGAATTCATAGGACACAAAAGTTTAATATTTCTTCATAATAAGGTAAACAAATAAATTCCATACTTGCCATGGAAACACTGACACTCAAACTAACAGCAGCACTTGATCACACTCTAGTCATGTTATCCCTTACACCTTAATTCTGCAGTGAAACTCCCCCAGCATTGTAGCTCAGTCATACCTCCTTAAGTATTTCTGGATTACATCTTTGGCACTGGGACTTCTATCTTTCTCCTGGGTTATAAAGCAGGAAGCAGAGTGTTTTCACACCATAAGCAGCAGCACATAGAATGTTTTAGTCACATCCAAGTATAATTACGGGCAGGATACTGTCCATACACTACTCTAGTAGAAATCTTTCACAGAAAATAAGTAAATACTGAAATTAGCAGCAGCTTCCCCAGACCACTTCCTCTGTAGCTGCAGACAGAGGGTGGAGAGCTTGGCAGGCTGAAGCACCTGACCCCACAAGATGCTCTGTGTGAGACAGTGTTCCCTCAACTCCAGCAAACACGGCTCGGAGTTACAGACGTTCAATACATCACATAAACAGATCTATAAACTCCGGCAGCTTTGCACATTACTTACCTGAATATGAAAGACACTTAAGTGAAATGAGGCAAGATAATTAAGAATGTGCACATTCTAGCACAGACCAAGGGCCACTTCTTGTCACAGCCCAAAGGCCATGTCTTGCTGCACCCTACTTTTAACCTGAAATCCACTACACAGATCAATGGCATACTGCCATGAAAAGCATGCTGTGAGGGTTTTGGTTTAGGTCGGTTGTTGTTTGTTTTTGGGTTTTTGTTTTTTTTTTTTCATTTTATACAACTGTAACACTTGAAAGAAGAAAAAGAATCCTAAAAAATCAAAACAAAGTCCTCTGGAGACATGAGGATGGAGAAAAAAATCTTACTAGTAGCAAAACCTATTTTACTACCCATCCTTAGAGTCCTCTCCCAGTATGCACAGCCAATAAGCAGTAAACATTCTGGTCATGACAAGAAAACATTTCACAAACACTCTCTATGCTTCTAGAGGACACAAATTGAATTTTTAATAAAATGTTAAGTCTCAAAGCAATCCAAAAGATTGCATTTCGAAAAGAGAATCATATCTAAGCAAAAGAAATTCTATAGAACTGTTACTCAAATAGCTAACAGAAAGCTTGAAATGTGACACAGAAAAAAGACTGCAAAGTATCTTGACATTGCTGTCATATTACAAGTCAGTACTTCAAGAGCAATGAACGAGATGTAAATATTTACCCTAGGTAGCTAGACCAATGAATGCAAACAGATCCCACAGATATAATGCAATTTGTCAATATCTTCAGTGCTGGAAATGGAAATGTTAACTCTGCCAGGCCCACTGATCCTGAATGATGAATACAATCAATTACATTTTTTTACTGTCAGTCATTTTTATCTTTTCCTTTCTTTGCAGCTGACTGCTCCCTGCCTTCTGATTCTTGTTCCAGGGCACTGAACAACTTTTATATCCACTTTTCATTCAGCCTTTTAAACAGATTTTCTACTGCCATCTGAAGTTAACACTACTTGTTTCAGAACTTGCTTGTTTTCTTCCCATATTTTCTCAGTGTTGCCTGCATCTCTCATCTCAGAAAGGTGGCCCTTCTAGTCTCTGAAGTGTCATTTTAGATCTCACTCTTCCTCAAGCTCCACAAATTTTAACCACCTCCTAACAATCTGACCCAAAGTTCACTGGTCAGCAAGAACCATTAACTTCAATAGGCTATGAATAAGGACCAGACTGCTGCCAGTAGCTCTGGACTGAAATCTAGCTAAAGAAAAATAACAAAAAAAGCTGTATGGCTACCTTTGCTAATTACCGACTGGTGTTTGAAAACAGTTGTGGCAATACTATAGTATTGCCTAGGTTAATACTAGTTGTTACTATTTCCAATGTGTTTTCTTCAGTTCTTATGCAAATGACTAAGACTTTACATTATTGTACCTTTATTTGTACAAATTCAGAGTGATGCCAAAGGTCTCTGACAGAGCCTGAATAAATAAGCACACACTGGCTCCTATAATTTCTTTTATATACTACAAAATACCATTTTACATCTATCTGGGTAAGACAAGGAAAACTGTCATGTTTATGAACCAGGTTAGTAAATCATTGCAAAAAAAAATCCAAACTTAAAATGGGTTTCAGAGTGAAAGAGTATTCAGAAAGCATAGTGAAAACTTTAAATCTACTATGTTTTAAATTGTCACTAGTGGGGACATAAAATTCTGTTCTTCCAAGGAATCTTTTTCTAATCCCATTATTAATCTAATAGCAATAAGAAAAAACATTCCAGAAATCAAAAGTAATGCTATGACTCTTTCTTCTTGCCTTCATCCATAAACATTCTGGTACTTATTCCCTCTTCCTTTAATTCTCCCTGCCTCTTGCAACTGCAGGTCTCTAATGCATATTTTTATAAGGAAAAAAAATCAAATAAATTGCTTTTGCCCATCTTTCATTCTCCTATCAGTGTTCTGTGCCTTGTTGTCGAGCCAATGCCATTCTGCAATCCCACACTGCTCCCTACTAAGTGGTACAGGGAAATCAGCTCTAGCAGACGATTCAGGCAATCTAATGTGCAACAATAAGCTACACAAACACCAGATAGAAGATTCTGTTCATGTTATGGGAAAAGTTATCATCAGACAGCCACTATTGCCTATATAAAGCTAAAATATCACACAAGCATTTAATAAAAAGTTATGCTGTGGTTTGAGGCTATTTCAACAGTAATTTGACCGTAATTAGAATTCACATTTTTACCCTATGTTGTACTAAACAAGGTACCTCAGGGAAAGTGATAAAAGTAACACTGCCTATTATGACAATTTTTCCACATGTATTAGCAAGGACAAAGTCAATTAGATGACCTTCACTGAAGAGGCACAGCTTTAGGGGTACAGGTTTTTGTTTTTTCTTGAAGATACTTATCCTAACACTTTTATTAAAACAAAGTACACTCCACCCTAGAAGCTTCAGCTATAGCACACAAATGCTTTGTAGAAGAGAAATTAATGTTGCAACAACGTTGCTTATGACACTGTTTAATTAAAAAAAATAATAAAAAAAAAGATTTGGGACCAGTACATTGATGGGGGGGAGTGTATCATATGTACACAAAAGAGGGCTACTATTTCTGTCATCTGACATTGATGTTGGAAGACAGAACAAAACCAAATATACTGAAACATGCAAAGACAAAATTACAAGTTGTATGCAGCTCAGAATAATAAAAAGAAATGCCCCAGTATACTTGTTTAGATTTTTTTAAAATATATTTAATTCTCTGATCTTTCACTTCAAAAGTTAGAATTAAGCAATGAGTGAACAGGATCTGAAATACAGACAAGGCATTGCTTACATCACATTAAAAGGCATCTTTTAAATGCTGCTGTGGATTTCTAAAGTTACACTGAATAGAATTTTTAGTTGCTGGGAATTTGAAATGCAAGATGAACTTGGCCACATTACATCTATTTCTTTAAGTGGAGTTGTAAATATGCAATAAATTGCTGTCCCAAAGAGGTAAACATGCAGAATTCAAAATTGTTTCTTGCAGGATTCTGTTGACCTGTGTATGAGGAGATATCAAAGCAGTGGTACAAAAATCCACAGCTCAAGCATGAAATCCTAGTGGCTGCATCTCTGAGTATACTGTTCTCCAAAATACACCACTTCCTTTTAACCAATGAATTTAGTTTTAGGAAAACAGCTGCCCACCAACTTTAGAAACAAAAAACCCCAAAAAACCCCCCAAAAACCAAAAACAAAACAAAGCAGGGAGGGTGGGAAGAGATGGAAAGAGCTTATAAGAGCTTATGCATTATGATGACATTTAGCAGAGAGCTGCAAACAGAAAGCAAAGGCAAATATTTCAAATGTGATAGGTTTCAACCCGAAATGTGAAAGTATTTTTTCCTAATAAATAGCTTGCCAGAGTTGACTGGGACAAAATTCGGGTTGCAGCTACAGGCTGAACTAGCTGTGTGAAGAAACAAACAGGCATTTATCCTCCACCCCAAGACCCCCCTTTCTCTCCCAGTTAGCAAAGTATGACTGATGCTTTTGGTTGGCTGCAAGGCAAATATTAGCTAGAATGTCATTTAGCTACATCCACGGTCCCAGATACTTAAAACTTATCATGGATTAAAGCCATGAAATAAAAATTTAAAAAGAAATTTCAATTTGAAATTTTATTGGCATGTTGCTAGAATGGTCAACATAGATTGACAGGAGAGACTTTGTCCACATACTCTGAGAACAGCCTTCCTGCACCTCCCCCCTCTTTTCTTCCTCTCTCTCGCTCTTTCAGCATTAATGCTATTAAAAGCCAAACAAAATACTGGCTATGGGTGTAAAGAATGCTGGTTTTTTTTGGAATGTTGCCATGGATCCTGCTTCCAGTCGCGTCCCACGGAAGGAGGGTGCAGCCTCCCGACTCTCCGGCAGGCTGGTCTCCCCGGGCAGGGCAGAAGGAAGATAGCCACGTACTCCTGCTCCTCCCTATTCTTTCCCATCCACTATAGCCAGGTCTTTGATCACCCTCAGTTTGCCACTGGCATCGATCCTGCGCTTCTCGCGTATTAGATCCTCCAGGCTGTGGAACCTCACCGTATGCACCTTGTTCTCTGCCAAGTGGATCTTGAGATAGTACTGCTGCTGGTGCTGGGTGCCAGCAGCCGCCTGCAGCTCCCCCCCGGCTTTGAACTCCCGTTTCCCGAAGCGGCACCAGGCGGCGAAGCTCTCGGAGTTAGTCCAGCAGATCTCGTCGCTTTTTAAGCCCAGGTGCCCGCAGGCGTTCTGCACCACCAGCTCCGCCACCAGCGGGCGGAAGCGGTACCAGCTATTCACCACCCGGCCCACGTTGCCCGCGGCCGCCTCGTACAAGCTGTCCTGGCGGATCTGCCCCTGGTGCAGGTGGATGATCTGCCCGCCGCCCACGTACACGGCCCAGTGAGGCGGCGGGTGCTCCGACGGCCCCAGGTAGAGCAGCTCCAGCAGGTCCCCCGGCTTGCAGAGGGCGGGCAGGGCTGACACCGAGTAGACGCTGAGGTCCCCAGCCTGGGGGCCGCTGCTGACCTTGGAGAAGATGCATTCCTGGCCGCGGAAAGCGGAGAACTGGGTCTCGTTCAGCACCAGCTGGTGGTGGAGGTGGTGGGTGGGCGTCTCCTGCCCAGGGCTGCCGGAGCCCTTCACGCCGTACTTGTCTGGCTGGCCTCGCTCGTCCAGGTCCTCCTCCTCATCCGAAAAGAAGTAAGCCACCCCGACGCGCAGCTCGTCCTTCTCGATCCCCGAGGGGTCTCCGGTCGGCAGCTCGCTGTAATTTAGATGGGTGATGCGATCCAGTTGATTTCCCATCAATGACAGGGCGAGGCGAGGGCAGGAATCGCTGGATCTAAAGGAGGGTGGGGTGGGCAGAGACAGAGAAGAACAAGAGACGGGAAGGAGAGTGCACGCACAGGGAAGAAAAGAAGAAAAAAAATAAAAATCAAGGCACATACAAAAGATTTCAGCGATCCCGCCCTAAGCCCCCATCCCTCTCCGACTCCTTCCCTCCCCTTCGTGCAAGGGAGAAACTCCCAGTGCGGACCCTTCCCCCTATCCCCGGGGTGCGGGCAGGGCACAGCCCCGGCCCCGGAGTGCGGCTGCCAGCGCCACGAGAGGAGCCTCCCCGCCGTCCGCCGCCTCCGCGGGGCACACGGAGCTGCCCCGGGAGTCTCGGCTCTGCGAGGGGAGAGGGCTCCGGGGACTCGGGGAGGCTCCGGCCGGAGGGTCCCGAGCCCTCCCTCCGCCGGGCAGCGCTGCGGGCGGGGGGACGGCTGGAGGAGCGCACGGCCCGGAGCTGCCAGCCCTTGCCCGGCCGGGACCCCGCAAGGCACAGGCAAAGAGCGAGCGGTCGGCATCCCCCGCCCGAGGGGTCCCTCCCGTCCCCTTCCGTACCCGTGGTCGCCCAGCGCCAGAACCCCCCCAAACTCCTTTAAAGTCGTCCTGTCCCCATGGGCGCCGCAGAGGAAGCGCCACCCGTGCTCGCCGCCGCCGCCACCCGGCTGCTCCGCCCGCGCCGCTCTGGGCTGCCCGCCCCGCCGGCGAGCCTAAGTACCGGCGGCGCCGCTCCCGAGCCCGCCCCGGCCGCGCTCATTGGCCGCGCCCGGCGGCGGCGGGGCTGAACCGCGCTCTGCCCGCCCGGGCCCCGCTGCCGCTGCCGCCGGCACGCCGGGCCCCGATCCCCGGGCTGGCCCCTACCGAGCCCCGGCCCTCAGGCTGCCCTCGCTGTGTCCCGACCCTCGGGCTGCCCCCGCCGGGCCCCGGCCCTCAGGGGCTCCGGCCGCCCCGGGGGTGCTGCAGGCGGGGCGTCCCAGGGGAATGGGGTTGGAGATCGTGCCCGCCGCGTGAAGCCGCTGCCAAGCCACCCTTGCACCGGGACACGAATTAAAAAAGGAAGGAATAAAAGTAAAATAATAATAAAAAAATAGTTACTATCAAACTAACCCGCCCAGGATGTACGCACGGGGCCGAGTTGCTCTGTCCCCAGGCTGAAGTGAGTGCCCCTCAGCTCACCTCAGCAGCCTCACGTTGCAGCTGTGCGGCCTGAACCGATATCCTGCGCTGCCTCTTGCTGAGGAGAGAGGCATTTCCAGCGGGCTCTCCTCTCGCCCCTTGCACCTCCTGTTTCAGGACGGCCTGAAGCGCCTTGAGGAAGTGCCTGTCTCTCGCCCTCGCCTAGATGAGAAGTTGAAATGCCTGATGGTTGGCAGTAGGTGACATGACTGTCCTTCCACATCTGGACAAAGTAGCAGTTGTCCTCAGATGTGACTAGAAGACATGCTATGGTTTGTCTTAAGTAAAAAAAATGAGACTGTCTGGCAGTAGCAGTCCGTTTCTTCCGAAATTGAATTAAATCTAAAAATCTGTCATCTGTAGTAGCTACTAACAATGCACGCTTTTGCACCTAATTTTGCACATTATGGAAATAGAACTCAGAAATGATGTGTTCATTTGACCACTCTTCCCCCATGAGGCTGTGTCAATGATGGGATTGTAACCTGGTTCTTCTGTGTTCTTAGTCTTGCTATATAACCGTGTGAACTTCTGAGAAGTGAGAATTTAAATATTTAAGACACTTCATGAAAAAATCTAATGTCATTCTTTGGTTCAGATGTGAATCATATTAAAGTACCATTTTTAGCTGGAAGTAAATCTACTCATTTCTTTGCAGTGAAAATAGTTTTGTCATCTAGCCATAAGTATTTCTGCTTTCAGTGTTTATGGATAATATCTCTCTTCGCTGCTGTCCTTTTCCCAGTCTTCAGGTTTAGTTAACTGAGAACAATAATGCCATCTCTTTATTCTCATTACAGAGAGACACACATCCTTAAAAAAAAATAGTGAAATTTCAGTTTTTCAGGGTTCAAGCTGTTTACCTACGTTCATATAGATCAAATGCTGAGTTTCTTAGATAAATGTATTTACTTTGAATGATCCTCTTCTTTTTGCATTCAAATATTGATAAATGTATTTACTTTGAATGATCCTCTTCTGTTTGCATTCAAATATTGATATGCCTGTTTTTCTAACATGGCATCTTCTTGTTCTCATTTTTTTAACACATGCAAAGGCACCACATCATAAATAGAGGAGAAGAATGGTGCTTTTAGTGAAATTCAAAGACTGACATCAGTTATTTTTTCACTGTGGCAGTTTTACTAATCTATTGATGGTTACAGACTTCCCATGTCTCATAAACACAGGGGTTATGGACTGAGACTCACAGGAATTAAAGTGATTTGCAGCAGTTAAGGATGCAACATTCATGGTCTGTAGAATCAGAAAGATAATTTGAAAAAAAATTAAAATAAGGATTGTTTTCTAATACATGGATTTTAAAGTTTCAGAGACTAAACATAACAGATGGATGTTATTTATCTCTAGAATTGTGTAAATACTTTTCTAATGATTGTCAGAAATTATATGTTCTTTTACAGCATGACCTTCACCAACTGCAACATTTTAAATTAAATTATAAGGACACTCTAATAGGTTTAGAGCTAGGGCTGTAAAACAGTGTTTAAATATTTTGATTTTTTTAAGTGACTGTTAATGTGCTTCATTGTTAAAGCTAGTCCAAGTTGAAAGCCATTTTCTGTAGGCATTCATCAACAGTTTCTGTTTTCTAAACACTTTACATTTTTCCCGTTTAAAGTCTGCATCTTTTTAGGTTGCACTCGCACAGTTCACACTTCCCACGTTTGCCAATCATCAAGGCTATGTGGAGTAATTTTTAGATAGTTCTAAACAAACAAAACATTATTTCATCCTTTCCATGCAAAACAGTGGAGAACAGACTGCTTCAGCAAACTGCAGGTGCAGAAGGATGGAGTCTGGGTATAGAAAAGGCTCTGCCCTTGAACTAGGAGTATCTCCTGCCAAATTTTAACCGTTTTTTGGGCAATCCCCTGTGGTTTTGCAAGTCTGCTCAATGAGAGTATTTTGTCGCTTGTTGAAGCACTTACAATCCCTTACATTCACCTCTCTTCATGACCTTTGTTCAACACACCTTCAACACCCATTTCCTTGTTTCACTTCAGTTCTGTTTCTCTGTACACTGTCTCCTCAGTGCTTTGTGCTCTACCACTATCCCTCAGGAAGAAATTTTCCCTCAGTTTCTCTTCAGTCACAGTTTTATGACAGTGTCAGGAAGTTGCCTTTAAAAAAAGAAAAATACATACAAAAACTCCCATCAACCAACAAACCCCAAACTTTTATGTATTTGTGATTAAAGGACACTGCTGGACATACCTGTTTTGTCTGAGCTAATTTGATTAATGTGTTTATTATCTGCTTTAGATGTTTAACTTGTGGGTGCTTCCTTAGCAAGGCAGTGAGTGCAGGCGTGGCTGCTCTAAGATGATGGCAGAGCCAGTGCAGCATCACTCTGTTCACACTTCCACTGACCAGCTTCAGCCTCATTAACCAGGGTCATAATCTCTGCTTGCACCAGGACATGGGAATTTACAATATTCCTAATGTGTTATGACTGATCCTAACAGGTTGTTTCTGCATTCTGTACATAAGAAAGAAACATCATAGGAAAGATAACATCATCATCTCTGTCTCTGTCCTGGTCTACTCTGAGAGAGCAAATTTCTGTTTTTCCATTGCTATTTTTCTCTTTTTGTGCCTTTTTCCATACTTGGCATTTTGTAACTGTTGTATTTATATTTAATTCAATATAGTGAAAGCCCTTAAAATATGTGGCAAAATAGATACTCAGTAGCTTATTTTTTAAAGCCTTAATTTTTAAATGTTCTTTTCATCCTGTCTTGAGCTGAGCTTTGGAGCCTTGGACCCCTGTTGCTAAAAGTGGAGCTGAAACCACCGTTGATTTTAATGAGTGGAGAACATTTGTGCAGAAAAATTTAGGAACACATGTTTCAAAAAACAACCAGAGATAGAAAAAAAATTACGATAAGGGATGGAAACTTTTATATCTGTCATGAACTTCAGATTGTAGAAATCTGTCCATTACAATCCTGTTAACATCAAATCTCAGAGGCCCAGAAGCTTTTATCTATTTCAGGCACACTGCACTTGGTAGAAACTAAATACATTTTCTACATCTAACTAGTCTGGGAGAGTCCTGGGGCTGGGCTGCTTCAGCCTTGATATTACTGAGAGAGATCTCATCAGTGTCTATCAGTATCTGAAGGGAGGATGTCAAGAGGATGGACCAGGCTCTACTTGGTGGTGCCAGGCAGTAGGACAAGAGGCAAGGGCAGAAACTGATGCACTTGAACATGAGGAAGAACTTTTTTACTTTGCAGGTGGGCAGACACTGGAATAGATTTCCAGGGAGGTTGGACCAGATGACCTGCTGTGGTCCTTTCCAGATTTTGGCCCTTCAGCCTTGGACAGCTTTTGCTGTTTATATGCAGTGATGGTGAAATATAAAATGTGAAAATTCAAGAAGATAATTGTGGTCACAGTTTTTCTTTTGCCTCTTTTCTGCTCTTCTGGTGGCTTCTGGTGACTTCATGATTCTTGCATTCACAGGGTCACTGGTAAGTAAAATTGTCCAGGACCTGTTGTTTGCCCTGAGGTCCAGTAAAACCACATAACTATCCATTTGAATGTTCTAAACTCCAAAACCATATGACTGCATCCAAACTACTTCTTAGGAATTATTCCTAGTACATTTTAATCCCTAAAATGTATGGAAGAATAGTATCTGACTCATGCCAAAGCTTTTCAAAAGGCCGTGATACCTATTAATTGTATGAGTAATCCTTCACTGCTCCTTGGGCTGGGTCTGTGTAGCCAGCTGCTTAGACTCTATCGAGCTCCTTTTTATCAAATAACACTTGTAAGGAGTCCAGAGTTAGTTTCTGATCAACCAAAAATATTCTGTAGTAGGAAAGATTTTTGAGGAGGAATGGGAAGAAATACCTTCATTTAAAAGTGTTTATCTTTGGAAGGCTGTTATGTAGGTAGAATCCCAAAGGGCAGTCACTTTTAAGTTCCCAGTGAGCAGCAGGTCAGGGTGCAGGGCAGGGGCAGGGTTTGGGGAGCTGGAGCTGCACCCAAGTGGAGCCTCCCAGTGCCCTGGCAAGGGGAGAAAAGCAGGATTGCTGGACTGGGGCCAGTGAGGCCAAGCCAAGGGAGGTCATGGCAGTCATGCAAGGCCATCCCAGCTCAGCACCTGGTCCAAGCATGGGCCAGAGCTCTGATGCAGCTCCCAAATCAGGGCCTGAGGCCCCATCCTAGCTCCACAAAACTCTTCCTCTTTGCTTTTCTCCTGGACATCTTATCCAAGGTTCATCTTATCAGACCTGATCTTGAACAGAAAGAGCAAACCCAGAGGAAGTGATGGAAGAGTTTGTAGATCTTGCACTCAGATCCCCGACAGTACTGTCATATTACTTCATTGGAGTATGAAAGAAAAATAGCTGAGGGACTAGATTTTCATTTAGATGTCGATGTCTGTACACTAAATGGAAACTGAACTGAATGCATAGGCCTTTTTTTTTCAGGGGGGAGGGAGAGGATGTTATAGCTTAAATTACTACTTTAAGCAAAGAAGCCTTTCCCATGATTACAACAATATCCTTTATGAACTTTCGGAGAATTGGATGTTGATGACCATGAAGTTAGATCTTGAATTTTATTTCTTGATCCTTCTTTTTTCCTGGATTATATCTTTCTCAAAGTTATTTTGAGTGTTTCACAATGTTACCGTTTTCATATAGAGACAGAAGAAACTAAACAATAAAACCAACAACAACATCAAAACTCTCTAAGCAGACATGACCACAGTCAAATGAGAATTCGCTTATTTGTAGTAGAATATTACACTTATGAAAGCTTTTTTTTTTTTTTCTTTTTTGGGAACGTAGTCTATAAGTCCATATTTCTTACATAAATTTTATTTTTTGTCTGTGCTACAAAATTATATAAAATATAGTCTAGCCTTGTGAACCTAACCAAATGATTGTAGCCATAGAAGCAGCAGCTATGTGTTTGAAAGATCTTGGTAAAGTAAACTTGATTTTAAATTTGCTACTTTAGTCATATAGCAAACATACCTAGCTCCAGGTAGATTCAGTATATGACAATTTTAATTCTCTTATTTTATTTTTATTTAGCTCATTTGGGCTTGGGGTTTTTTGGTTGGTTGGGATTTTTTGTTTGTTTTTTTTTCCTTTCAGTAAAGACACAGTTTCATATTATGTTTAAAAATGAGTAAGAGGATTCCAATTTATAGCAAACTTTCACCTCAACTACCTGCTCCCTCAACTTCTTTCATAGCTTATTCTGTGATCATGTAGTTACAGGATGAGCTTGAATCCACAGCACTGCTATAACAAGATGTTGAATATCTGCCAGACGAAAAACATCTTTTTTAAAGGTGTTGGCACCCCAGAGCTGGTGCTCTGAAACTGAAACAGTCATGAGTATTGGTCTCTTCTGAATATAGGATTTTGGCATGGCTTTAATAAAGGGGGTTACATTGTTCCTTCTGTAAAAGGAGAATAACAATGGCAGTCTACTAGGAAAATTTTTGCACTCTTCTCTAGTTCCTGCTACAAATAAATCTAAAATAAAAATGACACTGTAATGTTTGTACAGGGAAAAAATAACTCCAGAAAGCAGTGCAACTTCAAAAAATGAGCTGCCAGAAAAAAAAATAATTCAAAAGTGTTTGTAATTGTAATTGTAGTCTTCTTATGCAATCTTGTTAGGTGGACTACTATCACATGGCAGATTAACTTTTTGATGTCTTTCTTCAAGTAATATTTTGCAGTTGCAGGCAGGGCTTTCCTGAATCAGTTTTAAAGACTGGAAAACTTTTCAGAAATATCAGACCATAAGGAATAAAATAGTGGTTCTTCACAAAAATTAAATTTTCAGTGTATGATTCTCCACTGATGATGTGTTAACTTTGTCCCTTAATGACTTAATAAGAAATAGATAATAAATATATTTACAAGTGCACACTGGTTACTTAATTATGATGATCTTACTATTAGTTCTTTCCTAAACTACTGAAAAAGGCAGAATGTTTTTTAAAGTACGACATGACATTTTCTTGTATTTCCCCTTTTAAAACTAGAGAGATTTTCCACTCTACTTTCCTTTTTTGCTTTTTTTTTTTTTTTTTAATTGGAGAGCTGTATGCAACCCAATATCTGCCTGCTTCTGTTATAACAGGGTTATTTGCTTGACTTTTTCCATTTTTATATGTGCTTTGGGATCCTTTATTAAGTCATTGTTCTGTAAGTGCATTCTATTATAATTTCACTCATTTTTAATAATACGTATGATATTTCTGCTGCCCTGAAGGACTCCCATGAAAATTAAATGTTGAAATAAAATGATAGTCCAATGCTTCTTTCTATTAGGCTAGTTAATATTTTATCAAATGTATTTTATCTGTGAATCTTTCAATACCTGAACTCTGAAAATGGCTTTCTAAATATTATAAGCACTAACAAATACCCCTTGACTGAATAGCAAAGCAGAAATTCAATCTGTGTGACACTTGCTATTCATAAACAGTTCGAGCTTCACTCTCATGGTTTATGCTGTTAGCTGAACCCTTTTGACTGAGTTACAGAGCTAGATTCAAAAAGGGAATCATACCTTGCAGCATATGAAAACCTTTTGGAGGGAGCTTCTATTTTTCTTTTTCGAATACAGAGCCCAGTCCTGGAGACCTAAATCATTCAAAATGCATATCAATTTTAGAGCCAGACCAGCATCATCCTGCCTACAATAAAAAAAGGCTGTCAGAGATACATGCACACAGTTTTCTTTGAATCCAGTGAGATTTCTGTCTGCATTCAAAGAAAGAATACAGCTATAGATGCTTAGAGATGACAAATGCATACATTTAGAATTAATTCAATTTGCTAAGGTATATAGGTATTGAGTAAAGTCATTGAGATTGCACTGTGATGTCATTAAAAATAAGTTTCTGCTCAACAAAAGTTGAGTTGCCCAAATTTGTAAATTCAATACTATTTCCAGTAATAATTTCCAAGCAACATTTTCCTAGTCTCTAAACAATCTTGGGTCCATTGGGTTGTGTCTATTAATGTATATAATTCCTTCACCTAAAAATCTGTCTCAGCTAATTGGCTCACAGGTTAACTCTGTTATCTTCATACTCTTTTTTCTGGCTGATTGTGTCCATACAAAACTATTGTTTACAGAGGGATTTTTAGAGTTGTAGCATACTAAACTGTAACCAACTACTTTATGTATAATGCATAAATGAGTGTAGACTACAGCTCATTTTACTTAGCTGTGTTCCTTCTTCAATAATAATGGAAGAAAAAAGCCATGAAACATTTATGTTTATCCCTAAGTTTAGAGGATGCAGCATGATTTGAATATACTCTGGATAAATTGCATAAGGCATGACAGTAGTACCTTAACTTCTTCCTTCCCCCTTTAAAAAACAGCAGAAATTAATTTGATTTTAGTTGAGAGAAAATCTGACTGAAAGAAAAGAAAAAATATCTGACTTGAGACAAGACTGGTTTTGTAGCCATTTGTTTTACTCTTAGCTGTGGAAAAAAGTCTTTTCATGACCCTGGTCATATCACTGAGATCGAGGCTGGTGCCATAAATTATTATTTAAAGAATTAGATGCACTTTTCTGTTTTAAACATGGGCATATGACTCATCTTAGGTGTCAGAATTCTGGGCTTAGTTCCTTATGTAGCAACAGTGGTTTAAAACTCATGCAGTGTAAGTGTGGCCTTATTAGTTTAGGATGCACTACAGGCTATCTGGCTATTCTCTGGTTACCACCTTGTTGAGAAAATTATTCAAAGAAACGTGAGCAAAACTTTTAACTAAGAGATTAGAGTACTGACATGAAGGCAAAGGAGCCTGAGTTCCTATTTCTGTTCCCATAATTCAAAGACTATTTAATGAAATAGCCTTAGGATGAGGATGTTTGTCCAAAAGTAAGTGCTTCGTTCTTTCCTACAGAAACAGAAAAAAGAATTATCCTACTTTGCTTGTGTCATGGTTTTGGGTTTTACTGCTGATTATGGAATAGGTGGTCAAGTGCATCACAATTTGTGGCAGGGATGTTTTAAAACCTCATGATTTTGTGTTGTGCTCGGGCCTGCAGTGGATGGTTGGTGTTGCAGAACAAAGCACGAAGGAGGATCCCCAGGGATTCAGCAGGAGTTCACAGCAGGCCCCTGTTGATGGGGGCTGTGCTGCTTACATCCAGGAAACTTCAGACATACCTCTAATGAGAAGCACTCACCTCTTGTAAACTCAAATCTACAGTCTCTCCTGGGTTTAAGTGCCTCCAAGTTTAGGTGGCAGCTGTTGCTTTGCTTTTCAGATTACTGTTTCTGCCTAAACATCTCCATTTTCTCCAAATCCTTCTTTAGATGTTTAAATCCATTATTGGCTCTATCCCTTAATCTCTGTTCTTCTTACCTTCTCCTATGCAAATGAATATTCATGCTTCTTTCACCTCACAGAAGGTATTCTGTGCTGCCTGATAGCAATTATACAGAACAAGGGCTGTCTCCAGGGGAGACATCTCTCCAGGGGAGGTATAAGTGAAATACAACAAACATGGTTTATGGGGGTACTGTTAAACAGAAATAAACTTCAGTAATATAACTGCACACTCATTTCATTTCACTTTCCTGATCCTTAGACCATCATTTATGTCTTATATACAGTGCTATAAGAATTACATTATTTTGGATGTCATCAAGTTCGGGGGGTAATAATCCACAACAGAGATGAAATTCTGTGTGTGGAAGCTGCCCATGCAGCTTCTGTGTGGTGTTTGCAGAGTATGAGAGGATTGCTAATGATAAAAGGCCTTTGAAGACTTTGATCCCTGGGATAAGCTTGTAGAGATTGTTGTTCTGTGGCCATTTCATGGGGAGATTATCACCTGAGGCTGAGATGGTAACACATGCCCAGAATATGGTGAAATTCACAATTATACAGCCCTGATATGGCCAGTCAGTCTTTTAGCTCAGTTTAAAAATAAAAAAAAAGACAAGACAGTTTATAAGTTCTGAAGTTTTTGAAACTTAACCAGACACACCACCCACCAAAAAAGAAGAACTTATGAAAGTGTAATTTTCTATTAAGTCAATGTTTTTGACCTGAAGAATGGGATTTTAAAAATATGCACTATTTTTAATTGGAAAAAAATATAATATATATACATATAAATTATATATTATTATATAAATATATAATATATATGAAACATAAGTATGTAAAAAGTGAAATTTTCTTTTGAAATGTGAGGATTTTTTTCTCATTAATTATAATGACTAAATGGTAATGCCAAAACAAAATATTTAAAATCTGCAAAAATGCTGAATATTTTTGAACTGAAAAGTTTTGCTGAATTTAACTGGAACTTGAAAAATGTTTTGTATGACTGAGTAATATATTTCTTAGTACACAGATTATTTGCCAAAAGGAAATTAAAAAAAGTAGATGTTTTAAATAAAACATCCTGACAGCAGCATGTGAACTAGGTTTATTACTGGAGTCATGCATAGTATTGGACATATGAATACTTTTCCAAATTCCTTGCCACCCCAGAGATACCTGTACAAGGAAACTGGGCTTTGATAACCTACCCACACCAAATATGATTCAGCCTTATTATGTGTCTAGTTGAGGATAGAGATAAATGAAGCTAATAAAGAGGAAAGAGTCTGAAAAGATCCAACTGTAATAAGCTAAACTGAAAATGGTGTTCATCGCAGCTTTAACTGGTTCAGCTGGAGCATGATTCTTAGTGCATAATTTATTTGAAACATTATTTCTTTCTTGTCTTTTTTCCCCCTTCTGTTCAGAAATAGCTTATGAGAAAATAACTATTTAATCAAATGTATTAATTGAGCAAAATTGTTTTGTTGAATAATTTTCATTAACAGAAAATGCGTCTTGTTTTCCTAGATTTTCTGGATTATTACTTGTGCTCATGAACAAAGACTTGAAAAAGTACTTATAGTACGGAAATGCTTCTGGCACATAATTCAAATTCCTAAGTCCACTTTGTAAATGAAATAGTGGAAATTTTCATATTATCAGGATAAAATCTCATCAGTACAAGACAGCTGAAAGAAAGCAAATCACATCCAAAGGAGAGATAAAACACTGTATTTTTCAAACAAAAACCTTTAACCCTTCAGAAGAAAAGACAGAGAGAGCAATACAATCTAATGCTCAACGTATTTTATGGAACAGGCGAGTAAATTCATTTGTTTCCATTTAGTAAAAGAAAAAACAAAAAGAAGCACTTCAGTATATTAATTATCTAATCTGTATCATCTGTGAGCTATATCTCTGTGAGTATCAGTCCATCTCAGTCTTTCAAAGGTCTTTAGAGTTCTACAGTCCATAACATCTCAGCAAATCTATTTCAGCACTTCACTATTCTTACCATTTTATTACTGCTTCCTAATACTGTAATCCTAATTTTGAACATTGTTGCAGTCTAAACACATAATTTATTGTTCTGTCTCTTAGGTAATGGAAAATAATTTATTCCTTCTCTCCTACCCGCAACCTTTTATATATTTGAAAAATTTCTGCTTTTCAGTCTTTGTTTTTTCCTAGGTTAAAGAATCATAATTCATTCATGTTTTTCTTTCTCTCCAGTTGTGTTTTCTAGAATCCCAGTTGTTCATACTATTCCACTGAGCTCTCTTCATTTTTAAATCTTTCACAAACTGCGGTGTTCAAAATTGGAAAAAGAAACCCAGCTGAGGCTTGAACAGAGCAGAGTAGAACAGAAGAATTGTTTATGGGCTGTCTGACTATTTCTAACTTTTATTATGGTTTATGCCTTTTTGCATGAGAGTGGCATTGTTAATTGACATTTAGATTGTCGCCCAACTACACTTTTTTCCATGAAACTGTTGCATTATCAGGTAATTTCCCACATTCCTGTTTCTGACCTTAAAACTTTGAAATCTGTGAATCTTGTGAATTGCTACAACTTATTCCCCTGGTGATTATATTCAGAAATTCTTTCATCTTAGCAGAACTCTGTATCAGTAAGTCTCTTCTTGACAGAACAGGCTTTCTATAAAAACTGAAAGACCCTGAAGAGGAGTTAAACACTGCAGCGGGAGATGGAGTAAAATTTAAGTAATAGATAGTCCACTACAGAAGAAAAATTTACTTGCCATAGCTGATGTCAAATAGTTAGGAGTCATTGAATCTTTCTCCAGGTAAAATCCATTTGCGGAAATGGAGTGAAAAATGAGTTTTGAACACAGTAAGAGTGGATTATGGATATTATTAGTAATGTTTGTTCAGCTGTGTTTTTATTCCTAGACAATTCGGATTTCCTGAATTACACTATTTGGGGAACTAAGATTTAGCAGAAGGTTTTGTTTTTTTTCTATTTTAGACTCATAGAAGTAGTAGCTGGAAGGGGTATGTCGTGGTCCATGTAATGCAGCTCCTGTTCAAAGTTAGGCTAATGTCAGTCCTGGATTGGCATCAGGTGTGGCTTTTTATAACCTTGTCTTAGAAAGGATTATGATTTCACCACTTTATAGGCTGCTTAGCAGTGTGCTATCTGTATAGAGAAAAAGTTTTAATAATGTCCAATTTGAATTTCTCAAGCTGCCACTTGCTTTAGCTGCTTCTTTTTAAATTGTCTATCATTCCAAAATGTTTGGTTGGGTTATGTTTTAACAGCATTTCTTCAGGAAGCAGGCTGTTTTTGGACTGTGCCTCCTCTTTTCCAGACTAACACTTAAATATTTCTCCTTTTATTGTTGGCCATATACTCTATGTTCCTGAACATCTTGTTTGCTTTCAGATGGACTCTTTCTAGTTTTCTGACACTCCTTCTGAGCTGGGAGCCAAAAAACTGGACATGACACTCCAGGTGCAGCCTTGTCAATGCTGTTCAGACTGGCATGTTAAGTACTGGCCTCACTTCTACTAGTGTAGCCCAATATGTCTTATTCATGTTGGTGGTGCACATCTGCTCATATTCAGCTTGATAATTACTGCAACCCCCAGGTGCTTTTGGTCAGGTGCCACTCAGTCAGCTCTGCTTCACCCTACGTGCAGAATTTAAGTGTTCTCCTTCCTGAGTTTCACAAACCACCTGCTGACCCAGTCTTCACTTTTCTCAAGGTCCCTAGAGCTGAATCTCTATTACATGGTGTGTCAAACAGTTTTTCAGCAAATTTTCTGAGGAAACATTCTGCTTCATCATCCAGGAGGAAATATTAGACAGCTTTCTAGCCCCAGAGTATTCACTTCATTACCAACTGTTACACCTCAAGCCATTGAATATTGCCTTGGAACCCAGTGCTGCAACCACTTTTCAGCCCAGTTAAAGACTCTCTATCCCACCACAGTTTCTAAGCCACAAGAATGTGTTGGCAGGCATTGCCAAATACCTTAGCGGAGTAAAAGTTACAGGAACTGCTACCATTTACCTTCCCAATGCATCATTTTGTCATAGAGGGCAACCATGTTGCCTTTGTAAATCTGTGCTGGTCTTGGTTGCCTTCTTGTCTTTTGCATGCTCATAAATGGATGATATTCATCCTCCATCCCACCAGGGATTGCACTTGATGTGCCCAGCTGACAATTCCCAGGATTGTCCTTCTTACCTTTTTAAAAGCAATGATCTGTTATTGCTGTGTTTTTTTAATGCCTAGGAAACAGCTTTATGATTACAATGGCCAATCTTCCATAGTCGTAGGGATCTTTTCAGGCTCAGCTGATTGAATAATCTAGTTTTTCTAAATAATCCCTCTGCCTGGGAGCAGGCTTTTCTGGTAAGGCTGAGAAAATTCAAGGTATTTCAGTTTTCCTTGTCATTTATTGCCAGGAAATCATTCCTGTCCACCAGCATTCACTCATTTGGTTGCTGAATTAATTTTTCTCCATTACTTTTATGAAAATTGATACCCTAGGTTCATCAAGCACGTTGAATGCTGCACTGCTTCTTACATTAGTAATCATGTAGCATCTCCTTACCCGTAGTGGTCTTGTTATCCCCAACAAATGATCCTGCTGTTGTGTTGTTCTATGTGACAGAACTATTGTCATTAAGCTTTATGATACTCAGTACTTCAGAAATAAAGAAATGAGTTGCTATTTCATATTGGTTGACCACATTTAGTGGATACTTTTGAGTTTCTTTTTGCCAGTAGAATATTTATTAACCACACAGAAGATTCTGATTCTTTGCCTTCTTTGGTGCCTGGTTAACATCATCTTAGTCTGACCTTTCCATCTAAACCATGAGCAAACCACAGCAAGTGTTGTGCCGAGTTGTGATGTGCAGGAACCACAAGGAGTAAAGTTCATTCCTTCAGTCGGGATGACTCCTATGTGGTTGAGTGATGTTCATTGCCCTCAGTCTCTCTGAGGCCTAGAACATGTGTAGTTCTGTGCATAGCACTGGGAATGGTGCCAAGTCAAACCAAATTCTAGCAATCTTTTGTCCAGAGTATGCAGAAACGGAGTCATAGTTTTCTATTCATGTTTAAAACTGGTCAAATTTCTTTTTATTTTTTTAAAAGATGGCAAAAAGTCACCCTGAGTGCAATTGTGATGTTTGGACTTCAAAGCATGGTCTATCTTTATAAAATCAGGTAGCTAACACTTTTTAATGTTAATTTTCCCCTTATCAATTCTCCCAAATGGTTAAGTTGTTTGATTGAACATTGCCCACCAAAGAAACAGCCTCAGGCAGGCATCTGTCATAGAAAATTTCATCCCAATTCATTAATATTTTGCAAAATTATGAGCTGTGAAAACAGAGATTTGTAATTTGAAGTGTCAGGGAGCCTCAATAGTGAATTATGTTACTACCTTCCTGCACAAGTAAGTTACTGGTATGTGACTGGGTATTTATTAAAGCTCTTGAACTATTTATATTTTTTTCATAAATTTATGCAATAATTTGGCTCAAAGATGCTCTGAATCTGTGTAGCTCTTTGTTACACACCTGGGAACAAAAGATTTGTAATAAAAGTGAAATGGCAGTCTGAATTCAGAATGCCCATGCTTTTGTGTTTTGATGTCTGAGCTTTCATGCTATTTTTATGTTGTTTCTTTCATCTTTAATTTTACCAAGAGATTCATATTAGATGCATTATTAATCCCTGTAACACTGCCTTCCCTTCTTCTGCACAGTGTGAGAGATTTCTGGCTCCAACAGAAATAATAATGTGTGAGATTATTTTCTACATTTAATATGCGAATAAAAAATAAACAATGTGGATTTTCTAAAATCTCTATGCACTGTAATTTTCTTCCAAAGATTTCACTGATGCATTAGGACTGAGAGGCATAAGCAATCACCAAAAGCTTTTAAGCAATGATTTTGGTTGTGTACTTTATAACCTGAGAATTCTCAGCATGCAGCATGTTATAATACATACTGCACTGGAAAATAAACAGAAAAGTGAAGTATGGTAACTGGAATTTCTTAAAGGTTTGACATAGATTGAATGAAATGCATTTTCAATATGTTGACCAACGGGAGAAGAAGCAATTAAATGTCTCACTGGTGATGGTCACTGGGAACAATTATAGAATGTGTTTTAAAAAATACTGGTACAGTTATAATGCCTGCAGCAGAGATGGAGATGCAGGGGAAGGAGAATAAAAGATTGGGAATGTCTATTGGAAAGACTGATAATTTTGGAGCTGAGATTTTTTTTTGGCTATTGGGTAAAGGGAAAGCTGGTTGCAAAGACTCTTCCACATTGTATTAAAATGTGCATCATAGTATTTTGATTGCTTTGTTTATTCTGTAAACAGCATCACAGCTGTACAAACTGGTCAAAGATAAAGGAGCAGCATGCATGGTGGAAGTCTGGCCATAGTATATCTATGTAACTACAATATAAAGGGAACTCATGGGCCTTCTACAGTGTTCATCAACATTAGCAAAATCAACTGATGGTCCTTGGACTTCTTTCTAGCCAGGGAGCAACAGTAGCAACAACAGTAATCCACTTAAACAGAAAATTATTGCTGAAGGAGTATTTTGGGCTCAACCCAAAAGGTAATATGCTAGCAAAGGGCAATATGTTTCAGTGTGAGGTAATGTAGCACCTTTTTAGCAGACTGCTTTTCTTCTATTAGAAACAACAATAATTGCATGGATTAATATTATCTGAAATCTAAGCAATTTGAAATCTCTCATTTACAGCAGTGCTGCAGGTCTTCTCCCACCAGCCTTCCCCAGACAGAGATGTGATACTGCTCCTGTGATGCTGCTCCCAGATGTAGGTACACAGGCAATTCAGCTGCAGCTCTGGGAGTCAGCCTTAAAAACTGGGAGGTATGATGGAGCCCCAGTGAACATTCCCCTTCCACACAACAGTTTAGATCTGGAAACAGAACTGACACATCCTCACAGCACTCTGGCTACACCAATAAAAACAGCCCCTCTAAGGTACTGGGTCCATTTATCTGGTTTTCAGCTTTCAGTTCAGGTCTCTCTACTCCTGGTGTTCACAGCTAGGAATGGGAAGTGTGAGCAGTGTAGTCCTGCTCTTCTCAGAGTAGTGCATGCCCTGAAGGTCTGTCCTCCAAAGACCAGTCCCTGGTGCTTCAGAGCACAGCACAGAACTCTCATGTGTGTTCCATGTTCCCAAAATATCATGAAAATCAACTTTAATTGTACTCTTTAATCTAAAGCCATAAAAATTCCTGTGTTTTCTTTAACAATGCTAATACAGAAATTAAAGTGTCCAATATGTGTCATTTGCTGTATACATGTAATATATTGCCAGAGACATTTGACTGTTTTATTTCCAGAAAAAGTGCCAGGATTATTTGAAAGTGGTAATTCTTCCACAGTTTGATTAGAAACAGGCTAATAGGGGTTTAAACTGAGAAGAGAGAATGAATGTTAATTGTTTTCAAATAACATAGTTTAAACAGCACAGTTAGTTTCAAACAACACAGAAGTAATCATTGAAGTGTGTCAACTAATTTTTTTTTCAGTTACTAGTTATTAGAAGTCCAGCTTAAATTAAAAAATAAAAAAAAATCAGAAGAATTATGCCAATTTATAATAAGGCAGTTGTAGTGAGACTGGCTAGGACTGAGTTCATTTTCTTCATAGGTGCTTATGGCACTCTGTTTTAGATTTGTTACCAGAACAGAACTGACAATACACTAATTTTCCAGCAGTGTTTGCACAGCTTCAAGGTTCTCTCTGGTTCTCCATGTGCTGGAGACTGGGGGATGCACAATAGGATAGAAAGGGAGATAACCTCAACCATCCAAAGAGATATTTCTTGCCATTTAACATCATGCTCAGCAATAAAAGGGAAAAGAAGGGGCTTTAGGGAGGTTAGCAATCTTTGCTTGGGAAATGGCTGAGCATTGGGAGGTAGTGAGTGACTGCCTTTGCAACAGTTGGGGTTTTTTCTATCTTCTTCCACATATCCTGCATTTATTAATCTTTTTTTTTTTTTTTTTTTTTTTTTTTATCTTGGGCCGAAATTTCTACTGCTTTTATTGTTTATTTTTCTTATTCCCCATCCAACTGAGAGCTGGGGAAGTGGGCAATCAGCTGTGTGATGCTTAGCAAAACACCAGGGTTAACCCAGAACAGGAAGTACAGAAAGCCTGTGGCAGACCCTCCTTGTTATTAACTTGTTTCATGGACCCAGTACTAAATGAGTATAAAATGTCCACGTTCTGCTTTATTTATCTTTTACAAGGCAACAGAGATCAGTGCTATTGGTTCCAGTAAAGCTGCTTCTGATTCAAGCTGTTCTACCTGAGATGAAATTATTGTCTATTAAGGCTTCAATTATGTTTACTCTCATCATACTCCTCTGTGAAAATTTTTTCACAACAGAAAACAAATGTAATTGGGTCTAATTCATGATTCATGGAACAACACCTGCTGTTCCAAGTTGGGACTGAAAAACACTAGATGTGTTAACACAATGTGAGATAAATGCTGAAAAGGTGTAAGTGGCTGTAGCACCATTGTTTTCCATGTGGGTACATGCATTCAGCCTTGTTTATGTGTATTTAGACTAGGATTTAGCAGAGTTATTATAAAATTTTTAATAAGAAATATAAATATGAGGCAGCTGGAGTAGATTCTGCTCTTCTTTGTTTTGTTGTGGCTGATATTTCTCATACAATAAACAAGCTCTGTTAGAAATAGCCTCTTCTTAAAATTTTAATAGTATTTAATCCATAAATACTTCTCTAAATACCTCTGTTTTACTAATCATAATGGAATACATTCACTCCAAGAGTCGTAAAACAGATGAGGCAGTGAAAATGTTTAGTGAATGCTAGAACTAATAATCATAATGATGCTAGAGCAGTTGGAGCACAGCACACAAAGACAAGATGCTACTGTAAGCTCCCTGCACTCTACACAGAAGCAGTGGTAATAGAAGATTGTGTAAGTGGAATTACAGGCTGCACTGGAATTGGTGTCTACCTCTGCGATTGGTTTGTTTTAGCAGAGCCAAAAATAACATAAATGTTCATTTGATGTTCAGAATACTTCCTCTTTTTCTGCATTCATTTTCTTTCCTGGCCCTTTACAGCACTTAGAAGATTTTTGGTTTATCATAATTTTCTTCTTTGGTCTTTATCTTCAGTTTTTGAAAGAAAGAAGGTTCATATTTTCTATCCAATTTGGAGGTGCAATACTCAGTAGACCAGCAGTGTTATGCCATGCAGGTCTGAGTAGATCACCCAGAGCTGCAGAGCTGTGCTGCTGACTCACCTGGCTGAGGTGTTAGGTGCTTGTACAGAGAGCACACCTGATATGCTGTCCTCTTTTGACAGGCATCCCAGGAATAAAAATAAATTTAAGTTTTAAATAAATTTAAATTCAAAAAGTCTGAATGGAATAAACTTTTGGCATGAAAGAAGCAAAACTGCCATTCAAGGCTGTATACATTTAATTCAGATAATTTTGGATGACTGATTGTGTATATTGCATGCATGAGTGTGTGTATTTATGTGCACATGTCTTAGGAGCCCAGTGGAATTGCCACAAATTGGGACACATTTTAGCCTGGAATAGCTCCAGAAGAACATACTAGCTAAGCCTTGCTGGAATTTATGGATAAGAGCAACATTAAGAAAATTAGCAGCAAGACCAGTTATGCTGCAAGAGGGAAGATGGCAAAAAAAAAATTAAATAGACTAAATCAGAAATTGAATAACTTAATTAAAACATAGAACTACAAAGGAAGTCTTCATTATGAATTAGATATGTTCCCAGCCCCAGGTGGATATCATCCAAAATCACCATACCTACCCTGCTGTTCCCCAAGTATCTGTATTTACTTTGAGCTTGGACATTTGTGCATCCCCTGTGTAGCCTTTCTATACAATGTAGAAATTAATTCTAGATTTGATAATGCATAATTAACTAATGGTGACCTATACTTCAGAAGGTTATCAATGCTGATATTGTCATAAATGACTGATAACCTGAAAAATAATACACTATAATTTAATTAGTGCACAGCATTGTATGCCTCAGGAAGTGTGTTTCAAAGACTGTTTTCCTGACCCTGGCTGCTGATTTCTTTTGAGTTAATAACTGCTCAAAGGTGGGATCAAAAATTGTGTCCTTGCTAATGTCTTGAATTTATTGAATTATTGTGTAGAGTATTGTAATTACCCTAAAGGAATTATTTGCTATGGGTTCACCACTTTTTGAATGGGGTTTTGGGGATTTCTTTTGTCTCAATGATACTCTTCATCCATGCTACATGACAAAATATTTTTGAGAAATGAACTAATCAATTAAAATGTTTCATATAATAGTAGTTTGAACAAATTAACAGATTCTGGCAAAGGAGGCAACAATATACATGCTCAGAAGGGACCTATAAATAAATGGAAAGTAAAAGTGAGGCATGCAGGGAAATACAAATCTAAGTAATAACACAAAATAAAAGAAAGCATCAAAACACACTGAGACAAGTGAAACCTAACTAGAGAATATCTTGTTTTCCAGACTGCAATGGTGGTATTTTGTATTTTCTTATCTTTCAGTCTCAGAAGTGACTATATTAAATACAAGTTCCTATTCTAATCATTTAAAATATGTAAAACTACAATGTTTGATTTTGAGTTAAATGAATCTATCAATTTTTTTTCTGCCTAAGGTCCTCTTCTGCACCTATTGCAATCACAAATAAAATTCCTGAATAGCAAATCTTGGTATGTGATTGGGACTTGGAAAAAGAGTACAAAATAAAGTGGATTGGGTACAATTCCAGAGTTAGTATTTTTAGCAAGTCATCCAAATAGGAAAAGGGTGAGAAGCTTCAGTATAAGAAAAGGACAAAATTAAGCAGAACAAAACCAATTTATCTTGTGTTTGTTACGAAAGTTTTCCCCCTTCCTTCTTAAAAACACTCCAAATAGTGGATCTTTACTGTGTATTAATCTAAAAGTGCATTTGTTTTTGTGGGGTAAAAACTACTGAACCTCTCAGTCTGGGGTATTGAACTGGACAGTTGAAAAGTCCTCTGCCTGTGCTACTGTCCCTCCTGTGTCCAGGGTTCCCTAGGGGGGTGACAGGTGACAGAGACAAAAGCTGCACTAGTGACAGTGCTGACAGTGAATGTGGATTATGAGAATCCAGTTCCCATCTCTGTCCTCCCTGTGTTTTATTCATTCTTATAATCACAGTCCTTGAGCTCAGCTTTCTCTGCACTGGAAAAGAGTGAGTCAGAGGACTTTCCCAGCTGCCAGCCACAGTCTGGGAGACTGCACTGGGGACAGACAGACAGGAACAGGGTAAACAGCAGAGACAGAATGTTAAGACATCCCTCAGTCAGTTTTCTGTCTGGTGTCTCGGGGGCAGTGAAGCAAACCTCAGGGAAACTGGCAGACCCTGCAGATGCCCTGGACGGCCTTGGTGCAGCACTGGCACAGCTGCATCCCCAGGGGAGATGCAGCCTCTGCTCCACAGCCTGCACAGCCTGCAGAGGAGGATGGAGGGAAGAAGAGGGGAGAGTGGTAACACTCTAGACACTTTGAGAGGCACAAATGTAGCTCTAGCATGAAAAAATATTTCGCTTTTCCAAACACAAGCTATTGGACACTCTGCTTATACTTATGGATAGATTTTATTTTTTTTTTTGGTCAGCAGTTGATCTAAAAAATTTGTCAAAAAATAGTTTACTGTTGATCTGTTGGTTTAAGGACTATTAAGATGGTTTTTTTTGCTATTCATTAGTTGTGTCAAAATCAATATTATTTTAAAATTTAAAGAAAAATCATTTAGCATGACAAGCTTTTTAGCAAAACTCTTTCATTAAAGAGGAACTTTTCCTTCTAAAGTTTTAAATTTCCGGGTGAATTTATTTGCTGTAATTTAACTAAGTTGTTAAATGATTTCTTATCTATTAAAATTACAATTTCTGACACATATTTAAGAACAAAGATCATGCATCTGGACTTGAGGAAGATTATGACGTCAGCAAAGACTGAGTTACATGGCATGTAGGCACTCAAACTAAATGATATAATGTGAGAAGCATTACCAAAGTTAATTTCGGTACATTAAAAATAGACTGTTGTACAGATTTCAAATATTATTCTATTTGCTGTTCTGTGCAGTGTGTGGCTCCTAAACCCTTCTACACAGAGATGCAGAAGAGTGGCTGCTTGCACTTTTATTTTTGCTTGTCTTGAAGTAAGCAATTACTTTAAGCTTGGGCTTACAAGAACTGGAATTTGTCCTTTCAGGTGACTTGTGAAAGCAGTATATTATTCCTGACCAGCAATTCAAATAGGCTGGCACAGTCAAACTACCCTACTATCAATTTTGTATTTTATATTTTCACATAACTCTTATGTGAGGACACATGGCATGGTTAGATCTGCAACATGTAATTACTGTTTGTATAACAACCTGCAATTGTTATTTGATTAATATGTAACTAGTATTTGAATAATATGGATACTGGCTGGTTTTATAAACAATTTTTTTTTTTCTGGTAGATCAAGAGAAATTTTCTTCAAAATATTATACTCGTGTTAGCAGAAGGAGATTTGTAAAATGATTTCCCCATACACACACACCCTGCCCAGTACAGAGCTTGAAAAACAGTTTCTGTCCTAGAGAAAGTATAATACATTATTTTGGCCATTAAGTTAAAGCTCAGACTTTTGATAAAAGAGCTGAAGATTCTGAAAAGTCCATGGGGAAACGAATATTTTTTTTCAATTTGTAATCCTTTCTACATTTTTAAAAGCTCTTGGGTCCACTCATATTAATTTACTTACATTCAATTTTTCTTCTTCTCAGTCTTTGGTACAACATATGTGAGCAGAACATATATATGCAAAAGTTGACAGTAGTGGTTTGTTAGTTCTTTTATGCAGGCAGAATGTTCATGGTAATTAAAGATAATTCAGCACTCAAATATGAACAAAGGAAATGGTAATATGTCTGTCAAAAATTCAGTCCAAGATAGAAAAAAAATAAATAATGAAGTACTTTCCAAGAACTTTAAAAGATACTATAAAATTTTTAATTTCAGTGCCAGACAGTATATGTCAGCTTTCCTTTTTAAACCTTTCTGTCATGGTTTTTACTTAGTTGTGAAGATTGACTGAAGCTGGGTTGGTTTTGAAGAGCTTAATTGGGAAAAGATAATGCTTATTCCTGGATAAATTTTCAAGAGAGAAACAAACAATCCACATGGCTGAGATCAACATTTCTTTTTACAGCCACAAAGGTTTGAAAAATATTGAATTTTTAAGTTTTGTATTGCTCTCTTAGATACATCAAAAAGTGAAGAAGTTTGTTTTTTTTGTTTTCTTTCAGTAGTAATGGACCTATTATTGCATTTTAAAGGTCACATTTTTTCACTTTTTTATACTTGTGTCAATCAAACAGGAGGGCTGCACAGCTCAAAACTGAGTGTAATAGCCATGCCTTGTTCTTGGAACACCAAGTAGTCATGGAAGTGTAATCTCTCCCTGAAGTGATGCAAGATGGCTAAAATGAGTGTAATGGCTCTTCTGTTTCACTGTTTTTCTGGAATAGCATGAGCTTCTGAAGCATTTCACATTTTAACAGGCCATCCAAAAAATTGAATGACATCCAAGCAATGCACAGGACTACATAAAAAGGGAAATGGACAGCAAGGGCAGCAAGTTAAGCCTCATTCACTGGAGATGGACCTCATTATCACCAAATGTTAGTTGTTTAGAGAAGCACCTACATTTTGGGAAGCAGCCTTACCTCCTGGTGTAGCTTGTGGGGAGAAAAACTCTGGAAATGCAGTATTTCTCATGCCTGCTTTATATACACACATCAGGAATAATGAAAGGCACCAAGAAATACCTATTTCTCTTCACTGCCAGGGAGGTCTAGTTCAGATGTCAGCTCCTACTCTGCTGATGTCTGCAGTAACCCACGTCTTTAGTTTAGATTCACTTCTAAGGGGGATTTTCATTTTCCTGGATAGCTTTATTCAATTGTCTTAAGTTATAAGGATACAAACTAGGGAAAATTAAGGTAACTTCCAAGCTTTGTGGAAGCTCATTTAAGGTTGGAAGTGAAGTTAGATGAAGAAGTATAGCTGTCATTGTGTGTTATATTAGCTATATTTCCTATGATTTCAAGATGTTTGGTGGGAAGTATGAAAATGGTGTATTTTCAGTTGTCCCAGTGAGATATATGCCTTTTTTTAAAATCTTCCTTATCCTGAGCCTACTGTCCACTGCCTTACAGGCAGAAGCTGAGCTGGCCACTGAAAATACAGCTCCAATAAGAGCTCCTTCTGAGCTTTGAGAGTGAAGGAAATGGCTGGGCTGTTCCAGCCCTGCAGTTTCTGCCTGCAGAGGGCCTGAGGCAATGGGTGGGAAGGAGTCAGAGCCACTCCCCAGCTGATCTGTGCGAGCCTGACACCAGCTCAGGTCCTTCCACCTTGGGAAGCTCAGGGTGCCCTCACAGTTCCCCTCCTCTGAAATGTGTCAAGGTCCTTCTGGATCAGTCACATTTTCACACAGTTCTCTGCAGTATTTCTGTGTTCCCTCAGTGTTATTTATCCCACTAAGTGAATAATTATATACAGGCAGGCTTCTAAATTAATTTTTTTTTTCCACATAATGTCTTTCCTCTGTCTCCATCTCCCCACTAAAGGTACAGAGTCTCAGAGCTTTCCGTAGATGAGTTCAAATCATCATGCTTTCTAAATTAATTCTTATTCCATGATTAGCAGAAGCTTATTTGCTCACTGGGTTTTCATTTCTTGCCTGGGTGTGCCTGTGTTTTCCCAGGCACAATTATGCAACTTGGCAGAGGCAGATTAATGATGGACAAGGGCATGGTTACTCTATGTTAAGCAACAGCTAACTGTATGTTATTTGTCAAGATTCCTGTTAAGACACGTTGCTCAGCTTTCATTTTGAAAAGATATGGACACATTTGGTAGTGATAGCATAGGTTACTGTCAATCAACAATTTTAAATAAAAAATGTATTATTTAAACCCCAACTTCAATCAATATGTTTGATTTTTTTTTTACGCTTTTCACTGAAATTGAACAGATTCCAAATTCCCTACAAACTTGATTTTACTGTATTTCTAGTAATTTTAAGTAAGAAAACTGCTAATGAAACCTCTCCACATTTTTGCTACACTAAAGGAATCTGAGGCATTTTTCTCATTGCCAAAATTATTTACCTCTAATTTTAAATCTTATTTTAAAAACAATTGAATTAGAAAAAGTACACCACTCCCAAGATTTTATCAAATCAATTTTTATCAAATGAGTCCCTATGTAAAGTCACTTAAATCACAGATTTTCTCCTGAGGCTAATGAGAACTGAAGTATTTTGAGTCTTAGATGCACAATAGCATTAATGAGATAGTAGTAGCTGCTACAATAAATACCTTCTATGGGTGAAGACCAAGAAATCTGGATAGAAAATTTACTTGATGCTGGCACTTTAACCAGAGACTTTAAATCAACTTTTCACCTTCATAGTTCTTCTTTTGGCATTTATTTTGGGAGTGTATTTTAGAATGGAGCCTTCTAAGATTTCTCATAGTCCCAGCAATCTGGAAACTTAACTTGGCTGATGAATGAGGATGATAGGTCAAAATGATATGACTGCAGCAATTGCAGATGCTCAAGCAAGAGTAAACACATTGGCTCTGACAACATTTCTGCAGTGCAAGCCCCAACAGGAATGTGCCTCTGACTCAGAGGAAAGGCAACATGTTCACTGCAAAGTTTGGAGGACTGTGGAGTGCATCTTAGCAGACAAAAATTATTAATAGACAAAGAGTTGTTAATCCCTGTCAGCTTCAGTGGCTGTAAAAGCCCCAGAAAGGATCTGTCAGTTTCCCCCAAACTCCCCAAGCCGAGAGTCAGGGAAGAATAAATTGTGACCTCATACCACATGTAATTAAGGAATCTAAAGCATAAAAAACTCTGAATGATAAAGATCAGTGATGCACAGACTTTCCAGCTGGGTAAGCTGCACTCCCTGTGTTTTGTGGGGGAAGAGGCATTTTTCTCCCCTGCTGGATTGGATTGACTGTTCATGCCTATAAAATTAGCATGATGTGCAAAGAAGAGGGGCTTCAGAAAGGTGAAAATTCAAAAAGGATCTACTTTTGTTCATAAAGCCCTAAAGCTGGTTCCTAAAGTCAAAAAAACTTTGTCTACAGAGGGCTCACTGAAATGCAGCTGGCAGGAGCCCACCACAGGGTTGCTGGTTAGGGGGAGACAACTACAACTGGTTCAATTGTTTTTGTATTTTGTTGGATCTTGGGTATTTCCTATCACTCCTCCTGTGGAAATATACTTTAAGGGAAGCTTTACACTGTCAGAGATTGTTTGGAGGAGAAGAGAGGACAGATGCCCTAGCTCATATATGTACTTCTTCTTGAGCAGCTCTAACTAGATGGCAGTTCCCAGAGGCCTTTATTTCCCCATTTTTCTTTCCCCGTGCTGTGCAATACAGACTCTATCTGATCTTGTACTGACATCAGTGACAGCCTCATATTACATTGGAATGGGTTTTTACTGTCTGTTCAGGAATGGAGGGGCAATCTGACGATTTGTTTGAGCATGTGGCCAATTTATGTCATAATTTTCATGGAGAAATTAAATATTATTGCTATACTACCATGGTAATAAAGTTGTGTACTTTAATTAAGACTGAAAGTTCCAATATACCTTGTAGAAAAATATCAGAAATATAATTTTCTCCTGAAATGAAAAGAAGACTTTACTGAGGTTATATGTCTTTTCATCCATGTGTGTGCATGCCATCTGTGTCTGCTTACTCCCTAATTCACACAGGTCAGTAACTTGGACTGGAAGCTGAGCTGTAGCATTCAGGAATAACCCAAACAAACAGGAAATTTTGGGGTTAAGGAAGAGTGCACACAAAATGGGTATGCCCTGCTTCCTGAGCATACATGACACTCTCGAATGCCCCTGCAGTCTGCTCTGCATATCATGTAAGACCTCAGAAAATATATCCAGTTCTTTTTCCTTCACTCTATCATGAGCTTTCAGCATGAACCAGATCCCAGGGTTTTTTCTGTTACGTAGACAAGATTTTGGATTATAAATTTTACCCATTAAAAATATCTCCACCCTACCAATACAAATTAAAAAACTAAAAAGATGTAATTCTAGTTTTATAAAGTGCTTGCTGTTCCATTCTGAATAAGTGACAGAATCAGACTGCAGGCTAATAGAAATGACACTGGTTTTTGTCATAAGTATATTTTTTACAAAGTATAAAGGTACATAAATAATCATTTTTAGAGCTTCCAAAGTTTATATTCATATATGAAAAAAAATCCTTCAATATCTAAATAGGTAAATCATTCAGACAGAGCAAAAACATAATAAATATGAACCTAAATACAACAAAGTGCAAAATTCATAATTCTCTCAGGATTAAGACATCTCAGAGACCTTTCCATTTGCCCTTGACTTTGGGCAGGTATTTCAGTCACAGCTGTTGAGTTGGCCAATTACTCCATCAAATCCAGGCTGCTGTCAAAGGAATTGCTTAGTGGAAAACCTGACAGAAGCACAATTCACACTATCCTCCAGGTCTGCATCAGTGTAACCAACACAAACCACTGGAGTTCTTGCAGTGATTCATAGGGATATGAGTTTGAAAAGGTTATGAAGAAAAGGAGAAATCTATTACACTAAGACTTCTGCAGCTGTGAAAAATGTAGCATCTGATAGATGTATTGTTTTTAAATATAAGCCTGTATCTGCTGAGAGAATTAATGCATTTCCATGTTTGACACCCCATGAAAATGTTTTATTATACTTCTAATTAAGACCAGGAAATTGTACTGAAAACCTTTGCATTGTGCTAGCTAATTTATGATACATCATTAAAAAATTTAAATCCATGCTTTTCGTCAAGTACTTTCCCTTGTATTAATTATCTAATCACAACAGACTCAATTACTAGTCCTTGTAAAATGTGGTTCCAGGCGGTTGGAAAGGTCCATCTGGTTAGAAAATTTGTCCTTATTGTGGTAATTGTTGTGAGAAGGTCTACTTATATTAATTGCTAGAAGAGTTTTTTAAAAGGGTGTACAGACTTATTGTGCAGGGTGACAAGAAAACCACGAAGAAAATGAGAACTTTCCACATTTTTTGCATGCACCACATCTCTGAGGCTCCAGGTACACTATCACAGAATAAATGTTTGAATGAAATAAATTTACGTTCACTGTCAGAAGTATGATGTTTTAAAAACTATCTATGTCATATGTTCCTCCATGGGTTTTTCTCAAAGGTTCTGGTAGTCTGATGGTTTGCAAAATGTCCACAGCACTGAAAACACAAGATTAATTAAATTTAATGGAAAGATTTGCTAATAATATTGTATGATGAGTTGTGGGAAACTCTAACTCTGGACCAAAAGACCAACACGGACAGTATGAAAACAGTATGAATACAGGTAAAAAACCGTTTCCAAAATTAAACTAACAAACAAACATTTTTAATAATACTGGTATTCCTGAGCATGAGGTTGATTTTTTTCACCTTACCATCCATTTTATAAGATATGACATTTATAAGCATATGTGTCCATAGCAATCAAGGTAGCTAGATATATGTTATGCATGTATAAAGTTTTATATATTTATTCCATTACATAATCTATAAACTGACAATGATATATGTCTATCATGCATTAGGATATGGACAGATATCCATATATATATATATCCAGATATATTCAGATATTCACAGATATGATTCATGTAGCACCATCATAACCTGTTTCCTATGAGACAGTGATGGTGCCTCGAGACTTCAAGCAGTGTGAAGACTCCCAAGCCTCCTGTTTTTTGAGAAATTGAATTTGAAATCCAAGTTTGAATCTTTGAACCAAGGTAAAATGGAATCAGGTGACGTATAGTAAGGTTTCCAAAACCATAGTTAACCACTGAAAGAGACAAAAACAAATGAAAGAGATATCTATAAATATCACTTTGGTCCAGATGTTAAAGAATGCTACTAACCCAATGTACTGTGACAAGCACCCTCTTCCTAAATTGTTTCTTAGGGAGAGAAACTTTATTGAATAAAAGCGCATTTGATTCCAGTGGCTGTAGCTTGATTTAAGACACCCTACATTGTAAGATTCTCAGTAAAATCACTGCAGCTAGCAATATTATAAAGAGAATGCCAAATTACATCTGAAATGAAGGTTTATTAAATTAACAGTGTAACTTCAATGCTCATTCTCAAAAACACTTTGTTTTTCCATTCATACACAAAATGCAATTAACAGAAATTGGTACAATATCCCTCCAATTAAAGAACAAATAATCTTCCTAAATTCATAACACTTTGTTGGAGTTTAAAATTAATTTCAAAGTATCTGATTCTTTTATAAAGTGAGAATATGCTGATTTGAGATAACATTTCTTTCCAAGATATAAGAAAAATCTATTCTGATCAGCACAATGAGGACATTGAGATGATTTCTGACACTACTAGATGAGACTCTTGATGCTGAACACAGCTTAATGGAAAAAATACCCTGTACAGTAGTGCAGAATATCAATTGTTCATCTCATTTATTTCTTCCTATTGGGTATATGTGGAGTGGCATCCTAACTGAGTGTTAATGAGGAATTAATTAGAATTAAGTGCTTCAGTAGCAGTTGGTGATTATTAGCTTTTTTTTAGGATCGGGCAATTTAATTTTGAAACAGTTCCCTCACATTTCCAAAATGGATATGAAACAAATAGAAAGGCTGTTCTCCCTTGTCCCCTCAAGCCTTGAATTTGCATTTCTTTCATGCAGTGACATTTTTAGGGTGATTTTTAATGGCAGTATTAGAAATCTTCCCCTCCTGCCTCTCCAAAGACATAAGACTGTCCAGAATTTCAGTAAGCATTTTATACATAGCTTCTATCACCATGTTTCACCTCTGCTGTGAAGAAGCCATTTCTAGCAGAGCAGAGGTGTTCAGTGCCTGTGCTCACTCAATTCTCAGCCTGTCTGCTTAGCTGTCAAGCCTTGCATCGGGGACATGGATATATAGGAAATCCAGCATTTTATAGGAGATGAAGTTTGAAAACAAACTGATTTCCCATAGGTCAGAAGACATCTGCCAGGTGATAATGACTTAAGGTCATAGTGGAACTAAGCTAGATGTGACCCAGAGACTGCAGCTGAGACTTTTGGTATTTCTTCAGCCTAAAAAAGATTAGACTTTCTGTGAGAAGCATCTCTCTGCATTTTCAGGTGACAGTGAGTCTGGTGATTTTAATTTAGTCCTTATCAATCTGGATATGAGAAAATAAGCAGCAACACCTTCTTAAAGAAGAAATTTCAGTATGTTCTGGCAAATACAAGAAAATTTAACAATACATAGGTCAAAAGCAACAGCAGCAATTGCAGAGGGAAATGTCTACAATCTTTCTTTTTTCTTTTTCTTTTGTTTAAATGGGTAAAATTTCTTTTGGGAAGCTTGCAGTTGGATGCAAGGTCTGATATTTTTCTGCCTTCAAGGTACTTTGTGGATATTATTGTTAGGGAAGTGGGAAGATGATGGCAGTCTGATATGAAAACAAGATAAGTTAAAAGCAAGTTGCAATGCTGTATCACCTTTCCAGTTACTCCGTTTCCCTCATGAGGATGCTGTCTGAGGTTTCGTGGCAAGCCAGAGCTGCAGAAGTGTGTCACAGGATTTAGAGCTTGCACTCTGCTCTGGGTGGTACTGTGGGGCAAACAGGGCCCTCTTTGGAAATGCTGCTAAATCTGCATATGCAAATGGAAAACTTGCTTAAAAAATGACCATTTTAAGTTAGCCAAGTTGGAAATCTAATCCTAAAATATAATTTGAATTTCACTAATTTCATATCACTAAGAAGTGAAAAATGTCTACAACAATATTTTAAATGATAAAATGGGATATTCATGTATTCCCAGGCAACACGAAATGAACATGTGCTGGACACAAAGTGAAAGGAAGAGTGGCCAACATGGGCTTATGGAAGATGAGATGACAAACATGATTGAGAGAAGCAACAGGGTTCAAATAACTTACTTCCAATTTTATGAGTTATTCACCTTGGTCGGGTACAGCATTCTAATACAAAATTAACATGGCCTTCATAATATTAAAATCTGGCTAATTAATGAGCTCAGTTTTGAGCTGAACTTGACATTCTCCAGAGCTCCTTTCTAAGCTCTGCTATTCTTTGTGATTCTGTCATGAAAGGGAAAAAGTAAACTTTATCTTGGACACACATGTGACTAGCTAAAGTGGAACAGAGTCTACTCATGATGAAGCATTGAAGACAGAGATAAAAATCCAGCAAGGCTCTTCTGAAAGTATCTCCTTCTTTTATTTAACTTAGGCATGGCTGCCTTTACTTCCACAACATGCTATTCAAGCTTAGCAAAGAAGACCCAGTAATGTCATATTATATCCACACAGAATTCAAAACTACTGCTAACAATATCACTTCTCCTTTTTTTTTTTTTTTTTTTTTTTTAATTAGCATGTATCAGCAGGAGTAAAGACCAGTGTCTCCTACTAATGTCTGCAATTCTACATGGTAATTACCACTCATCTTGCTAGCTTTTAAGAATATGCAAGTTATTTAAAATTTAAAAGGTCTCTTTATGAAATAAGAAATGTTTGCAGCACTGACTGAAGGCAGCATGACTGTGTTGACTCAGGCTTAGAAAGAAAAGAGCAAAGTATATTGCATACTAATAAGTATGCAGTCTCTAAAACAGAGATCCAGTTTAGTCAGAGGATGAAAAGTCCTGTGTATAAAATTTTTTAAAGTTCTATCTCAAATTTTGTTTATTTTAGTGAACCAGAATGCTTATGAATCATCAGAAAAATTACTGTTGAAAAGTCTGTAACATCATAACAGTTGCATGCACACAAATAGTAGACATTTATTTGTGCATGTATATATATAGGGGCTTTACTGATAGATGACAAGCAGAAAATATTTAGATCTAGCTAATCATCTTGCTAAAATAGAAATGATCTCTGTTTGTGTGGAAAAGATCCTCCAGCTCAAAATGGATCAGCTGGAGTGCCATCTTTGTAAAATTTACCTTCACTAATCAAATTACCAGTGAATTTAATAGTGACTTAAGGGAATTTTTAAAAATTCTTAACCCAAACATTAATTTAACTTGGCGAATTCCATAGCTGTTTTAATTAACAGAGGAATTTTTTAAAAAATTGAAAAAAAAAGAGAATGGAAAATCAGACATCAGTCTGGAAAGATGGTGGTCAGTTATGCTGAATTGTGTCAGAAATAGAGAATTAACTGTTTTAAATAATGGCAATGTCAATTTGAGGCCAACAAGTTATTTTATTAGCAGCCAAAATAAAAAATTATGAGCCTTTTATGGACAAACTGTCAAAGCAAAATTCATCTGAAGCTGGAAAATGAAAGAACTCTTGCTGAAAACCTGTTTTGTTAAAAGAGTAATGGCATGTCATGATCTGTGAGAATATGTTCCTGTGGCAAGGACATCAGTGGGGAAGAAAGGACAAGTTCCATAGGTGCCTGAAATAACTTTTAACTGTTCCTGATACATGGCTGAACGAATGTCACACAGAGTTAAAGCCACGAAGGAAGAGGGATCATCCCTTTTTGAAGATCTACATAAGCAAAGGTTTGGTTTTCAAGATATGAAGTATAAGGCACCACTATGAAACATTTGTCTAATGCTCAGACAGCCCTCGAAGAGCACATTCACTGAGTAATATATATATATATTTATTACAGGACAGGATTTTACTTTGAGGTATTAAAAAATAAAAATTATTTACTTGTGAAAGCAAGCACAGCACCATGAGGTCAGACTCAGAATCTACCAATATCTTGTCTTTGACAGCAGCCAGAAACTGATGCTTAGTAAAAAAATGTAAGAATAGAGTGAACACACTATAATGCTTTCCTGTAATAACCTCTCACCTTCCCAAATTCTGCAGCACTAGCCACCTAAACTGCAACTCTATTGTTATAGCAAACAGAAATATTGAGAAACATACATAACACTGATGTATATATATTCATATGCATCTATACATAAGTACATGAAAAATTGTGTATGGATGTATATACAAATATGCATATCCAGCCAGCTTTATGTTATTATCTCTACATATAAATGTAGGGTATAGATCCACTTAATATTTTTTTCCTGTTTTTACCACAAATTTGGTGTTGTGTTAAATATCAGGAATGTTCTGTTGCAAAATACATATCATATAGTAGATCATCAGTGCAATTTGATACAGTAGAATAGCTTGTTCTTGCCTTACTGCCTTCTTATGTGTTCATGAAAACATCTTCAACTTAAGAATGCCATAATGTTATCAATCTGCAATAAACTTTTTATTGAGGGGCTTTTACAGCTGGTTAAAGCCCAGTAAGTGAGCTATAAGTATGACCAAGACCTAGATCTTCCTGTCTTCAGTGGTTGGGTTTGTAAATTTGGGGATTTTTGAATTAATTTTTATTTTTTAATGGGAGAAAAATAAATATGTATTTTGAAGTTTTTGAAATTATTTCTCTGGAGAATAAAACCAAATGTGTTAAGGTTTGTGAATTAGATGTTTATCAAAATGACCTTTCTAGTTTATAAAAAAAAATGAATCACACAGTCATAAAACATCTCCATGCCAAATATTCATAGCTACAAGGGTCAGTGTTGGCTGTGCATGTGGGTATATGTGTGGGAGTGCATACAAAAGCAATGCTTTATAAAGCTACAAAACTGGAGCATGCATTAAATCATTCACAATACCAGTAGCTATACAATCAGAAAAAAAGGATTTTAACTGAAATCTATTCTTTAATCTCATAGCCCTCATGTCAAGAATACTAAGCATTTCACATTTTAAGAGAACACAGTCTGACATATTAAAATCAGTACATAATATGCTTGACAAATTGCTATTCAAATTCAACTATATGTGCCTTTTTTCCCAATGGTTTTGATACGTTTATCAATAGACTTTCCATGGCTCAATATCTGATACACAACAATCAATGAAGATGTCTCCTACAGCAAGGTTTTTCAGCAACACTTGGAAAGCAGTGGATGGAAAACAAAGTACTTAGTTACTAAATGTTTTTCATTTGTAATTAAAGGTATTTTTCCTAATCCAACTGGTGCTGAAGGGATGGCAAATGATGGCATCAAAAACAGAGCCAATACCAGACTTTCTTAGCACACCTCAGCAGAAGAAAATTCAGTATCTTTATGAGCTCTATATATCCATGAGACTTCATTGGCAATGCTTTGCTGTTGGGATGGACTTAATAATATTTGAAGATAATGAAGCAAAAATATAAACAAAAATTGGCACCAACTTACCTAACCTCATAAAGATGGGTTCTGAGCTCATTTTTAGTAACATCAGCAAGTAGTTAATTCTTCTCTTTCTGCCATTTCAGAGTGGGATGGTTTTCTGACACTAGAATAGTAGTTGGCCAAACAGCCCCCAAGAATTTGACACCTGCTGCATTTCACTTCAAAGGTCCTAGTGCTGAACTCAGCACAGGGAATTGATGATCTGTAAGAAAAGTAGAGCAAGGGGGAGGATAGGTGAGAAAAAAGTTAAAAGGGAATATTTGTTTAGAGATTTTAAAATTTTGAGAAATCTCAATTCATGCCATGGATGCTTTTTGTAGAAAAACTGCGCAGCTCAATAAACAGCTGTCTACCCAAACTATCACTTGCAAGAACACACTGCTTTTTTTAACTGCAGCACAGATTGTGTGTGGGAAAACTCCTACAGATTAAAGAAATAAAGGAAAGGTGGAGCATAACTTCATACCCTGATACTGTTGACACCTGTAATGTCCATCCTGCTGTAATTCCACTACAGGACTTTTAACTAATTTTAGAGTGGAGATTCATTTATTCTTATATACTTCCATTTTGTGTTTTAATTTAAAATGTGGCTTTGTTTTTGTCAGCTGTAGATGATTGGGACCTTTTTCCCAAGCATATGAATGACAAAAGAAGTTGAAATGTCCCAAGGAATTCAAAGTGAATTAAAACTGATTTGTATTACAGAAAGTATATGTCTGGTATCTACAAAACACACACAAAAAAAGATCCTTTGAGTTTCGGAAAAAGCTCAGTTCTAATTATTGTTTGGTTTTGGTTTTTTGATTGTTGGCTTTGATAAAAATTCTATTTATTTGAATATTGACATGTGCGCAGACGCACTGGAGTAGAATTTTCAAAAGTGCATGAACAACTTGGGAGTACATAACTTTCAATTTTGGTCAGAGAAATGGTGCTAAGTTTGGTGGTTTTTTAAACCTTAATTTATATTTTCTTCCCTCTTGGAAAGAAGAGCATTGGTCCAGCCTTGTACCACCTCTCTAAACATCTACTTTTAGTTCCTTCGATTAATACTGCTTACAGTGCATCTCATATATTCCTTATCTCAGTATATTTAATATCTGTGAATGATTTGCTTCAGCACTGCTGTATGCCAAAGATGAGCTCACAGACATACCAGTTTTAAAGGAGTGCTTCCTCAGCATTTTCACAGTGTCATAAACAGTGGGTGGAAAGCAGGTTTCCAGAAGATTCGCCACATCTGAGAGTAATTTTCTATAGCATTGAGCCAGGAAGATTTAATTCATAAAGAAACTCTGCTCTATAAAGGAATCACTCCCAGGGACTGAGTTTGCAGTTAGTGTACTTCCATTTAAAGCCGTGTTGGTTGGGTTTTGGTGGCTTTTGTTGTTTGTTTGTTTGTTGGGAGGTTTTTGGGGGACAGGGAACACTAATAACAGTGCACACACGTGTGTGTAAAGAGATGAAGAATTCACCTTCTTTTCTCTGACACATACCCTGCTCCACCAGGTACACCAGCCTTTCTAAAACTCAGATTATAACCTCTCTTTTAGTATGTTTTAATGCCTTTTTTCTCACTTTCTTCACAGAATTCCTCCAATTTCCCAGTGTCCTTTCCAGACAATAAAACTCCCCCTTCACTCGTGACCCAGGCAGCCACTCGAGGCCCATCCATAACCTCAGCTGAGTTTCTGCCTGCTCGCTCCCTTGAGTCCCAGGTGCAAAACATGAGAAATTGAATACTGCCTATTTTACACTACATCCCCATGAGCTGGGGCAATCAGAACAGCATTTCCAGGAAGGTTATGGGAAGCACAAAGGAGTTGTAAATATCGGGAGACATATTTATGTACATTCTTTGGATGGTTTTCTGGCATCAGGTATTTGTTATTCCATAATCCTCCCATTATTTATCAAACACCATTTTGTTTATCAATAAGTGTTTCTAATTGCAAACAAATGTGGTGTCTCCTGAATGCTGAAAAAACTGAGCTATAGTTGTGAAATCCACTCGAAACCCAGAAAATAATGCAACCTGCCTGCTGCACTGCAGTGCTAAACCCTGTAGATACATTCCTTAAATGAGTGGCTTTTTGAGCAAAACATGGCCAGTGCTGGGGGTCATTCCTTGAGGAATTAGCTAACCTGTCAGCCGTGCCACTGCCAGAGAAGAGAGCGAGCCCAGATCTGGGCTGCACACTCAATGGGCTGCTCGTTTGGACAGGGATCCAATTTCAAGGAAAGGCCTGACACAGACACTGGCACTGTGGCACAGACAATTTGTCACTATGGCTGCACTGAATAACGTGGATTTGGTCTTCTGCAGTTGCTTTGGCAAATGGGTCTATTTTTTAATTACTATTATGTAATCTGGAATTTGACTAAGAGGCAAAAAATACCATTCTCACACATTCCAAATGTACAGAAGAACATAATATTTCCTATTGGTTCTGTTACTTTCCAGAAGAATGAGTGGATGTATACATACAGAGATGTCTGATATATAAGGGAAAGAACATGAAATGGGGTGGGAGATCCCCCTTCTTTCAGCAGTTTCTTTCTCCATCTGTTGAGAATATGATGGGGAGACTGGAACATCAAACCAAACTCACCTTCAAGACAGGCAAGTAGGACTTTTGTAAAACTGCATGCCAGACTGGTGTCTGAATTACCTGGGTTGAGTTCTACCCAAAATCTAATCTACTTTTAAGTGGAATAGATTTTCATATAAATAGGTTTTATAAATAGGTTTCTATTACCTGTAGTATTTCCTTTCATTTCTTTCCTCCTTGAAAATGTGTTTATCTGCTGTTGTTTCCATTTGCTGTGACAATTAACAATACTTTAACATGTATTTGAAGTATTTCCTTAAAGGTCCTAAACACTGAAGCAAACAGTGCTATTAAGTGCTGATTTTTTTTTGTATTTTATTTATGTTCTCTAGAGTTAGATAATCCATGTGATCCTCCTGTCTAAAACTGCTCTGGAACAGATACCTGATGAATTTCAAACAATAAAAAGGCCAGTACTTTAGCTAAATTCCTGATCTCGCTCCTGTTTAAAATTCATGAATTTGCTTTGCACATTTGCCAGCTTCCTGATTTAAGATTGTGAGAAAAAAAGAAGCAAGATTGAAAACTCCATGTTAATATGTCATGAGACTCCAAGATAAATGTGAATGAAAAATAAACCAGTGAATATTGTATTTGCTACTTGTTTCTGTATTTTTGTAATCCAAATTGTAGGTGAAAAACAAAAAAATAGTATTTTTTTAAATAATTATGAGTTATGAATTGTTCAGAATACGTTAATGCAAATATACTTAAGAAGGTCAAATATTTAATTACACTTTACTCTTTAGACCATCATTAACCAACAATTACATATGTTTAACTGGATGCAAAGGAACTGTTGTTCATATTCTTACTTTGTAGTGATGATTGCTCCATCTCAATAAGCATTAGTCCATATCAAAGGGCTATGTCTAATATATCAAATTACTAAATGGACTTCTAAAGCCTAAAAATTGAATTAAAATATTAATTTTTAATTAATTTAAAATAATTAGTATTAAATAAAAGTTGAATTTCAAGACTGCTAAATGTTGGGCTTCATTTCAGTCACTGATAATTTTGCCAAGCTTGAAATGCTTGGGGTAAAATTACCCAGAGGTGTTCATGCAGCCAGTTTGGTTTGGTTTGGTTTGGTTTGGTTTGGTTTGTTTTCTTCCATTAGAAAAAGGGAATATTTTTATTTTTATTTTTTAAACCAGAGTATTTTGCTCAGGATTGCTGCCCATGAAGCAGTCAAAAAATGGCAGTGCTATTTTAATTTGTCTTCTTAGTGACTAGACTTTTTTGATAGAGTTACATAATTACATACTAGTTTTTTTCCACTGAGCATTGCAGAGTAAGGAGGCCCCTCAGGGAATAGCCCAGGACTGTGCAGTTACAAAAACCCTCCTTGTCATTGTCACAGGCCCTCCAGAGTCATTTGCTGCAGAAGATGTCAGGTGAACAGTGAGTGAGGCAGGAGGCCATGAGTTGGGGTGAGAAGGTCTTGGGAGGAAAGCAGCAAAATGATGCAGCAGGCTTGAAATATCCTACTTCTCAGAGCTAAATAGTTAATTTAGAATGTTGTCTAAGCACGACTATGCTGCTTGTTCTATCCAAAATGTTCATTGCTGCCCCAGATATCTCTCAGATTTCTGCAACGTACAATGTAGACACACATAATTGTGTGATCCTTATTTTCTAACTTCCTCTATTGAAGCTCTAGGGTCTGATTTGCAGAAATTGTGTACACTCACAGCTGCCATGACTGTCTGTGGGATGCTGCTTTGAACATCTGAACTGCTGTGTAATTCTTAGTACTTCAAAAAATCAGGTTCTGTGTGTCTTTGATTGAATGAGAAAATTAGTGGGCACTTTGGACGTTTCTGTCTGTGTGCCTCAGTTCTCAGTCTGTAAAATGGGGATGATAATTTCATCAAATGGTTGTGGAAGTAGTCATTAGTCTAAGAAGAGCACTCAGATACTGAGCGAGATACACTGAGAAGTACCAGAAAAAAAAAAAGCCACAGGAAATGAATAACTCTGTATTCAGAGCATGTTTAAATAACATGCAGTAAGTAATCTGTTGAACCACTCATTGGGCATAAACGAGTCAACAGCAATTGAATAGTTGCTCATTACATGGACAGTTGCCATTCTCTGCCCTGACAGCAACAGTAAAGAAAAAGCTCTATGTGAACCTGTAATTAAAGGCTGCATCAAAATCTCAATGCAAAAAGACATCTCACTGTATTTCCTTTGGAATCTATAAAACTGATATTTATGCACTTCTGACTGTTTCACTCTTTGCTCTTCCTCTCTTTATTTCTTTTCCTTTTAAAAATTTGGGCTACAAAAACTACTATGACTTTTTGGCTAAAATTTATATCACCCTAAGAAGCAGGAAAATAACATTTGAAATTGCATATGTAATGTTTACCTGGTCTCTTGACTGCTTTATTTAACTTGGAAGAGTCATACAAGAAAAAACGTGGATAAAATAGATTTCCAATTCATTGAGTCCTATGCCTATTTTTTCATAATCCATTTAGCATGAGAGATGTATTTCATTTCCTGTCATCCTAATTTTGCTCGTGCAGTCCAGTGTAGGCTCCCTATCCATTTTTTTCCTGGGAGTAAAACAGAATTTGAGGAAAATAGCTCTGTGTACTCAATGTACAGTATGGATATCTCAGTGAATATACCTATGGACACCAAATAAAATTCTGTTTTTCAGTCTGAGGTTTATTTAAGTGCTGTTGATATAACTTTTGGGAATATAGTCAACAAATTGCTATAGAAACATTTTGTTGGTATAGTTACAGCAGTTGTAGGCTGTCAAACTGTTTTCACTGAGATAGGAGACCATAAACTAATCTTTTGACAGAGGCCTGTCGCTGCAAATGTGTTATACCCTGGTCAATAGGAATAGAAGGGATTGCCTTACAAATCATTGACAAAGACCTCCTAAAGTACAGCAATGCTTTTTTCTGAGCTTTTTTTGCCATTTTACTTCATTCTATCACATGTGATAGAATAAAATGATAGCTTTCATATTGATTTATACCCAACATCTTATCTACATTCAACATGTTTAAATACATTAAAAAATGCAAATAAGCAAAGCTTTTCCCTCAGATTTCCCAGAATTAGCAAAAAAATGTTCATGATCTCATACAGTTTCTTTCCAACTCTGAATGAACTGAAGTGTGGGTGATATCATATATCTAGAATAGGATTAATTCCACTGCAGTTTAGAAATCTGCTGTGTATACTTTGACTTTCTGACACCCGACTTTATCTCCCTTTTTACTCAAAGAAAACATTTTAGAACTCGATCAATTTAGCACATTAATAAGTCTATTTCCAGATAAGATGCACAACACACAGAAATTATTTCTTGATTTACTATGAGACGCTCAGGGAATCTGGTCAGAAAAATGCACTTTTGCTGATAATGTTTCAGATTAATGTTAAATCCATAGCTATTGTATTAATAAATTAAACTAGTCATCTGCATGAGCAGTGAAATACCCACATCTAGACAGCTAAATTATTTGAACAGTCCTTAGCATGGGTAGGACTGGGGCCAGCTGGCATTACCCAGTTTGTCCTTTGGTACAAAGTGGGAGTCAGCATGCAGCCTGAAGGAAGGGCAAGACAACAAATGCAGGATTGGTTAATTTACAAGTGTGGATGTGCTTTATATCTACATTGCATCCCAGTATATGTGTGCCAGTGAGTGAAAGGCATCCATTCTGCCCTTCAAGGGGACTTTATCAGCTGGAGACAAGTTCACAGTGCTAAGTCTCTGCAGTTACAAACAAATTTAGTATTTTCCCTTCTAGAAACACCATACTATCTTCCTCTTCTTAGTTAGGATTTGAGTCTTTAAACATATTTTTAATGAGCCCTCCTTTTGCAAGCAAATGTTTATTGCTAGGCATATTAAGTGAAAGATCTTTGAGGCCAGTATGTCACCTATTGTATCGATAAGACTGTTATATGGCTCCCTGTGGCAGATATTACTTAGATAGGTACAAGCTCTAATGTTGCTTTCTTTTATTTCTCTGTGTGTGATAATCTGAGATTAGCAGTAAAGGCACCAGGAAAGTAAATCTCCTTCTAATGCGATTATGTTTCAAGTAAATGGAGATAGAACCAGGGAGTGTGTTTGATATGTTTCATCTATCAAAACAAAAAGGGAATTGGAATTGGTGTAAAGAAAAAGAGTGAGGTGCATGCTAGAATTTTTAATATTTCAGCTGTTTGAACAGTAACTTCCTAAATCTCATCTTGTATATTCTATGAATACCATTAAGGATCCAGACAATACTGAATGATGTTTCAGATATTTCAGACTCTGAAATGTGCATACTAAATTTAGAACAGGCAGGTAGGTAAAACTCAGTAACTATATATACTTCCTCCTTTTATTGCCATACACACTGACATATCTGGTCCATGGGAAAAGATGAAAAAAGGTAGAGGGTCATATTAAGTGAGACAAAGCCAAATCAGCCAGTCAGGGGCAAAGTTTTTGAGTGAAAGGGTAAGAACCAAGCAGAAAGCGGATTAAAAGAGTGATGGTAGTAGAGACAGGGAAATGTGCTGTAATTCTGAGTTCTGCAGCTGCTAAGATTAGAATGCAAAGATGATAACAGTAAGCAGTTTCCATTCAATTCTCCATATTCTTCCTTTCTAGGTGGATGACTATTATTTATCAACTATTGCAGTTTCATGTTCCTTACCCTTTCTGCCTCTCATATCCCCTACCCCTCCTTTTTTTAACCTCTTCAGCTTACATCTTCATGTTTTATCATATGTTCCTCTTCCTTTTGGATAATTCATTTTTAAATTTCTTGTAAACTGCTCTCTCAGTTCTCTTCTTGGTGCTTGTCAGTTTGGTCTACATTATGGATATTACTCTAATTCTGAGGGGAATTATGATAAAAATAGGAAGCAGAATTTGTCACGAATTTTTGGCTATTCATTTCCAAAGAAACTTTTGGAACTACTCTTCCTGAGTCATTAACTTAAACATTAACCCTGCTGATGTGGGTTTCTCTGGAGGAATCAGAATGGAATTTTTTCTGGAAGCCTGAAGTGTGATGAGGACTGATCCAATACATTGCTTGTGACCTTGTTTTAAATATCTCCATGGGTGGATGTTCTTTTTTTTTCTGGGCAGACTATAACAATATATGATGACTTTAACCTGGCAGGCCTTAGAGCAGATTTTGACAATTAAGACCAAGCAATTAATTTTAGTGTGTTTTAGGTAGAGGTGCAAAGCATTTTGCCAACTGACTGGCAATACTTAGAAAAAATTAGGTCTTTCTCTAAGAAAATATTCCAAAAATAGGGAGACACAGAAACATATATATGTTAACAAGTATTGTTCCATTAGAAGCAGCATTTCCTTGCACTTATGATTGTGAGTTAATTGATCCATAAGTTTTCTCATGACATGAAACTTAACTCACTACAAAAAATTATGTAGCTTGGTCTTCAATCTTGGATTAAAAAAACCCCACAAAACAAAACCAAAAGAATGTCCAGCAAATTAAATTAGACAGAAATAAACAGGTAAAAAAGGTCAAAATGCCAATTGATTTGTAGAACTATTAAGAGTAAACCAGTCAAATTAAATTCTACCTATTAAATACCTTCTGTACCTTATAATAAGCACTCAAAAGCTAAGGTCTCTGAAAGCAAAGGTCATTTCTATAATTTTAACAGCAAAAAGCTTTCAGTTAACCCACATCATGGAAGTACTGACTACATGAATCTTTTAAAGTTAGAACATTTGTGAAATATATTAAATCAATACAATTTATTCAGAAAAAAATCTTAAATGTGCAATCTTACAAAGGTGAAACATGTTCATGTCACCATTATTCTGTGATAACTCAGTTATCTTAATGCATTCAACTGTGAACTGCCTACTGAATAGAAACAATGGCTCATAATGGCAAAATCCATTTTCAGATCAAGTGAAGAAAAGACAATTTACATGTCACCTCTACTCCACTGCCTGGCATTGTCATTAAAGAAACACTTTCAATCAATATTGCTCATTTGTGAATTAAGTACGTGAATATATAAAAGGCATTAACATTTGTCAAACTCTAGTCCTTTCAGTACATTTGGGGGTCTCACATTGTTCTCAAGTATTCAAAAACCTTGTGAAAGCTTTCTAATTAAAAGCCTTTCTCTGCTTTCTCAAACTTACAGCTCTAAGCCATAGCAGTGGAAAGGTCTTGGATACTATAAGACTTTGCTTCATCGACTGAAGCTAGTAAAAAATTAATTGCAGATCCAACATATTTTTTGAGTGACTCATACCCAAAATTCTCAGCAGCTAGATTGTGCTCTGCCTGCATGGGAAGGCTGATCTTAGTGCTATTTAGGTGAAGCTCAGAGGGAGTCTTAGAGTCTATTGGACTCCCAGACACAGCGCCCAAAATCCACAGGGAGAATTTATTTAACATATGTGCTATTTGCAAGGCTGATAATTCAGCAGCTTGAAGTTTCATAAAAATTATGTATGGGGGACTGTTGTAAATCCAGAGCTTTCATGGGGATGAAACAACCAGTCCTTCTAACTGAGAGTTGCAGAGGGTGCAATTGTGATTTTATGCTATTCTCCCTCTGCAAAACCTTTCCAGCATCCATTAATCTGAGGGTAGGTCTGCATTATTGCTTGTGTGTTTAACTACACTTATCCATTATCATTATTTAAACAAGGAAGTACTGTACCCCAGATATAGACACCTTGGAAAGGAAATTTTTTGTTTATTTGTTAGTTTGTTTTGTGGTGTGGTTTTAGTTTGCTTTTTGTTTTCTTCCCGCAACCAACTGCATAAAGGAGTAAATTTTTAGGTATTCATTTTCTGACTGCAAGATTAATACTTATTAACTAAATGCTAATAAACTCTCCTAAGATCAAAAATATAGGGATGATTGCATTAAATTTGTGTGTTTACTAGTAATTTAATCAACTGAAATATGTCCGTCACCCCAGCTAAATTTTGAATTACTCTAAGGACTCATTTGGAAGACAATTAAAAATGTTAAGAGATGGCCGAGATAAAAAAAAAAGTTAAGAAACATGCAAATATTTTAACAGTAGATGAATAAATTGCAGTAAGTGACCTGGAGTTCACTAAGATAAACCTGAGGCTGCAGAGTGGGAAAGGATGCAAAGCTACAACCATTCCCAACACAACTCTTTGACTTCAATGAGTTAAAACACATAGGCTAAAAGATGGAGCACATCAACAATATTTTTAGTAATGAAGAATAGTCTTAGACCCACTTCCTCAGTCAGCAAACCCTAACAAGCTCCAAGAATGTCTGATATGTGGAAAGACAATTTAGAAAAATCAAATCTGCATGTCACAATAGGAATATTTTTGTAATGCTGAGATGTACTGAGAAAATTTGAACTTTGCTTATTTTTTTCCCTTTTTGTTTGAAGAAATTACATCCTTCAGGCAGTAGGTAAAACTTTTTCCCTCTGTTTCAAAGAAAAGTACAATAATCCCAGTGATTCCTTTTTCTATGTCAAATAAAAATTTACCTGAAGAAATTTACTAAAAAATAGGGCATATATAAAATTTATTTCTAATTTTATTTAACTTACTTTAAAATTACTTAGAATTTATTTAAAAGAAAAAAAAATCCTGAAGATTTCTGCTTGAGCATCTGCAAAACCTATTAGGGGTATTATATAAAAAATAAACATTAATCCAAGGTATCTTATTTCCAAGAGAGGGCCATATTCCTCTGTAACACTTGAGTATTTAATCAGAAGTGACCAGTCACCCTTAGAATTTTTGTGTTTCAAAAAGAGTGAGTCATGACATGAGATGTCTTCTGGCAGAAAGGAAGTGCAGCCATGGTTCTCCTGTAGCTGTCTGCCATAAACACTTCACCCATGGACTCTGTGCCACGGGAATGTTTTGTGCTGTTTGCAGAAAGTTTCTTTCACCATGTGCCTTTAGGAGAGCCTGGGTGTCTGACTGTATCCATTGATCCACCCTAGAAGTTAATTTTAGATATCACAAGAACTAAATTGGAAGCACCTAGGGAGCCTGTTTGGGTCACATTTCTATTCCCTGAAATAAATATTTAAATTTTCCCAACATCTCTATAAGAACTAAAATAATTAAAACATAGCTTAATTCTAATACAAAAATACTGCCATAATTCTAACTCAGACATTATTTTCCCTTGTCTACAAGCCTCTATTGTCTGACTTTGAATCATAACTTTAATAAGGGCATTTTTCAAAGCAGTTTATTGTATTTATTCTGTAAGAAAATGCAAGCTAACATGTTGATTGCAAAACGTTCTAGTTTCCTTCTCATGTCATCTTCACTGATGACTACAAATGCCTATTATTTCAGACATTTTTCATTTGCCAACTCGGTTATGGTTGTGTGAAATCTTTCATTTTTTGCCTCATCAATCCCACAGACTCCGGTGTCTTCCTGGTAATCCCACAAAGCCTTGACCTCTTTGTTGCTGGAGTATGTAATTGGCCAGCACTATTTGGCACCTTTGCTGATGACACCAAGCTGTGCAGTGAATGCACTGGAGGGAAGAGATGCCATCCAGCAGGACCTGGGCAGGCTTGAGAAGTGGGTCTGTGAGTGGCTTATGAGGGCCAACAAAGCCAAGTGCAAGGTCCTGAACCTGCCTGGGGCAATCCCAATCACAAGTGGGGTCCGGGCTGAGAATGGATTGAGAGCAATCCTAAGGAAAAAGCACAGCATCCAAATGTCATCTGGTAGATGTGAATAGAAGGGAAGAATTATCCTCAACCTTCTGGCTTCACCTCTGCCAACAGAGTCCTCTGTGCAGTTTGCCTTTTCTGAAAAGGAGCACTTGATTCTAGTTCATCCTCTTTGGCAAGACTCCCAGTTCCTTTGCTGCAAAACTGAACCCCCTTTCTGACCAGTTCTCTTCCATGGGTTTGTGTCATCACAGGTGCTGTACTCTGCATTTGCCTTTGCTGAGGTCATGAGGTCACTGGCAGTCAGTTTCTGCCACGTGCAGCCAATCATTCTGAACAGCATTTTGCCTGCCAGTGCATTGATCACTTTCCACATCAGTTTGTGTCCTCTGCAAACTGGGTCATGTGTGACCCAATTATTAAACAATATTATCCCTAGACACTGCCCTTAGGGAGTCCTACTGGTAAATTAGAGTTCTTCTTGATGATTATTACACTTTGAGCCCTGTGTTCAGTCAGTGTTCAACCCAATTTATAGATTATCCATCCAGTCCAACTCTCTTTAGTTTGTGTACAAGGACACTCTGATCAAAAGTATGCTCATGGATGCTGTGACTGTGTCCAAAGCATTGCTGCTGTCCAAGTTAGCAATGAAGGCAGAAGTCTGCTTTGCACCATATGCTGTATCTCTTGGTGTGTGAGAAACAGTTATTAGCTTATATATTTTATCTATTCCAAAATGTCTGAAATCCTCTGAGAGCCTTTTTTTAAATATGTGCTTTGAAACTAAGATCACTTTATGCAATTCCTGAATACCCACAAGGGCGTATACAACCATTTAAAGGTCCAAAAGTTACTGAAATAGTAAGAAAGGTATCCAAATTACCAATCAAATGGCTCTAGGGTGAATTATTCTCTGAAGTACACCTGAGTTTCATCTCAGGAAGCACTAGTTGGTTCACTCCATAAGAGACTCCAAGACAAGTGAATGAATTTCTGAGACAGAGCCAGGTGACTAAGTGTTTTGACAGTGTAAATGTATGTTTGGCCTAAAACCTCCTTATCATTTAATTTCTCTGCTAGGATTTCTAGCAGAGGAGAGCAGAGTGGAAAGCACAAGGATGCCTCGTGCAGGTCTCTATGTGCTTCAATATAAAAAGAGCTCCTAGGACATGTATTTTCAGGAATGTTGCATGTCCACTGGTACTGAGTGCAGTGTTGTCAGAACCAAAATTCTTTGCAGCTAAACAAGAAAAATTTCAAACTTCTTTATAGTGTGGAAATAGCTGGAAACCACTGATTTAAAGAAAGACAAACTCAGAAACATTAGAATCTGACTTCAGGTTTATAAAATTTACATCAAGGAACTTTTAAAAGACTGATTCCTAATGGTTTGATCAAAAATCATTCTGAAAAAATTATAAACATGAACAAGAGGCATGAAAACTGCAGAGCAGAGCAGGTGGAAAATCAAGTGTGAAATTGGCAAATTTTTGAGTTACATGGGAAGTCTAGGGCTTTATTATCAGACACTGTGTGACTAGAACTGAATTGCTGAGGTTATGCTCTCTAAACAATGGCAATTTATTATGTTGGAGTAACACGATCTTTAACCCAGGTTTTAAAAACGTGCAAAATTGTGATTTAATTGAACCGAGCTAGACAAGGCATGACCAGCAAATGACTTAGACCTGCGTAATGGGAATTTTACTAGGAGTGAAGATGAAATGGAATGTCTCATTTCCTAAGTAACCTATGGATTTCTTTCCTGCCATGTCTGCATATCAACGAGGGCAGGGCTACAGAATATTGCAAGGACAGTTAGGAAGATGAATTTATTCCTTTTACTTATGTGTACTGTTAAGTTGTGACAGTAGTAACTTATATGCAGAAGGGACTACATGATATCATATGTGAATGGAAAGTTTGGAATTAAAAATGATTGTTATTTAACATATATCATCACTGAACAGGAGATCTCTATAATTTGTGGTAAATTTGTTAGAATTACATTGTATTTTGAGCAGACACATTTTTCAGCTCAGGAAATTCATACCTGACTTATTGGAAAACCACAAAAAATAATGAAATGAAAATTTTCTTTAATGAATCATAGAGTCATAAGATGGTTTGGGTTGAAAGGGACCTTAATGATCCAATCATTCCAATCTCCCTGCCATGGGCAGACACACATTCCACTAGACCAGGAGGCTCAGGGCTCCATCCAGCCTGGCCTTGAACACCTCCAGGGATGGGGCATCCACAACTTCTTTAAACAACCTGTTCTAGTGCCTCACCACTCTAGCTAATTACTGTTAAATAACATTATCTGCCTTTTTGAGATTTTTTTATTTGTTGCTGTTGCCACGTTGTACAACAGGAAGACCCATTCAGAATGATTATGACTTTTATTTGCACATTTCAGAGGCATACACTGAGTAATCTTAACTCTTCTATAGTTTTGCTTATAAATCCAGAAACTAGCATATCAGAACAACTGAAATGACACCTTTGTAATGTTATGACCTGATTATGTTCAAAAGCACAAAATTAATAATAAGGAACAACTAGAGATCCTCAAGTCTACATTTCTGACTCCTGTTGTGTCACAATTGTAGCAATAGAGTTGGTAAATTAATCATCAAATAAAGAAAACTAATAGCCAAAATATAAAAATTAGTGTTTTGTGTGACACTGTAATTTATTCCTAATTATTCTTTGCCTGAATGTCAAAAATGCTTATTCACAGGGACAGGTGTTGCAGATTATTCCCTTTTAACAGAACAAAAGAACAGATAGCAACTAAACAATGACATCACATAACAATAGCACCCAAAAATATAGTTGTACACTTTTTCAGCAGAAGGATCAATACAGGCTTCTGAGAACATATAATGCCAGTGTGCCACACCCATCATTCTCTGCCTTTAGATTGCTAGGTTATCAAAGAAGCTGTCAGTCACAGCAGCACAGTTAATCTTCAGGAGTCAAAGATGCATTCCAAAACTGTCCACAAACCCAAGAAACTGCCAGCAAAGAAAGGAAAATTACTGTGAGTCTAAATGCCACCAGGCTGAAGTGGCAGACCTTGATCCATGCTCCTGCCATATCTCTGGCAGACTTCCTACCTTCCCCAGAGAAAGCAGATTTTGCTCAAATTCCCATCAATAAAAGTTGTGGATAACATTGTTGAAGTCAGGAGCTTTTAGAAAATTAAATGCATAGATAATTTTGTTACATCTTCAGTTATCTCTGTGATGAAAACCATTACAAATTGCATTTGAAAAGGGAAATGTAGGATTATACATCTTATGCAATAGGGCCTTTAAAATGTGATTTTCACCTATGCTGCACTTTTTAGGTTGTTTCCTGATACAGGCTTCATTTGAGAAGCTGGTTATTAGTAAAAAAGCCTTCACAATTTATTGCTGATATATGATCAGTTTCTGCAGCTTAGCTCTGTATCTATATTTAAAGAACTGAGAAGGCCTGGTAGGACTTAGATGTTACTTGAAGGCTGGGAATTTAGCTACAGCACTAACTAAATTGTAAATGATAGTAAACTGTGAGTAAAAGGTGTTACAGCCACGCTTGCAAAAGCTAGTTTTTCCTTTCTCTTTAGCTGTGACTGTTTTGGTGCTCACAATCTGTGGCTGTTGACAACATAGGAATACATTCTGCACCCGCTCCTTCGACTGTGGAGCTTTATTTTTTAGTGGAAATCAATGGCTTTTGCCTTATAACACAGAAAGAAATCTCAACAGCATTTATGGTAGCCTAAGCACGTAATTTCTGTTAATCTTGAGGGGAACTTCTCCTGCACAACTCTAAAAAGTTACTTCAGCACATCCTCTCTTTTTTTCCGAGGTGCCATTTGTGATATAGCTTGTCACAGGGACTTGAGACGTAATTTTACTTTTTTTGTTACAAGCAGCAGCCATTGACATTTCTCTACCTAATTCATGTCACCATTATAAATAGTTACATTTGGAACTATTACGTGAACGTACTATTTATACAAGAGAAGATGGGGAATCAAAGCCAATATTTTCCTGTGAAGGATGCAAAACCAGAAGAACATTTTTCTCCTAAACAGATGGGATCAATCAGTATAGGTTAATGTGTATTTTCAGCAATGCCTGTCCTTATTTTACCCTATGAAACCCTCTTTTAGCTGATTTCATGAGCTGCATTTTGAGGACACCTGAAAAGTAGACAGACAGCCTTATAGAAGCCAGGCATTCCTTGTTTCAGGTTATTAGGCATCCACAGATTTAAAACTTTTCCTCACATAGTTCTTAATTTTCAAAGCCTGTAGTTAAAAATTTCTGCTCTTCCATTTGCATAATGACTTTTCACTGCAATTTTAGTGGTAGATCACCAATTTAAAGATATCTTTGGCCATTCCTAACAGATTGTTCTTTCAATCTGATGGAGCAATGAAATGATTTTCCGGCCTGACTTCAGTTTTGAGGAAATGAGCTGCTGTTCCCAAAGAATATGCTTAGTAAAAATCACCTTAATTGACACCATGGTAAATTGGCAGCCTTCCTTAGAGAGGCCAAGCACTATCTGACCTGAGTTAGACTCTCACCCTGGAGAGAACGACTCTAGAAAATAGTATTATGTACTATTGGATACATCTAAAGCTCTCCTTTTTCCCTATAAATTCATTCACCTCCATTAAAAATTCATTACAATATATATAAAGTGATAATTCCCTCAGAAAGAAAAAGCACTGGCTTTTCAGATGCAAGTATAGCTATTAGAAGGTCAAGAAACTGTTTTGTATTCAAAAGATATTTGCAGTTACATACTGTTTAATCTAATTTAGGTAGCTAAGCATTAGCTGTTACAGTTCAAACTAATTACCTTAGGCTCCTAAATATGTGTGTTGGATCATCCCTGGGAATTACTACTGACCAACACAAATGTTTAGGTGCCCAAATTAGATAAGGAAAGTCCTATGCAGTTTGTTTGGACTGTTAAGTGCTGATAGTCATAGGTCAGTTCCCTGGTGTCCCAAAGCACTGGGACATAGGACAAACCTGGCACTGATACCATTTAGATAAATTTGCATACACTGACATAACATGACATGACTGGGAAGAGTGTTAATGCATTCAGTCTCTCAGGTGGCTTACTAGCCTGCAGGCATATTCCTGCACTTCTAACACATTTACTTTGGGACCAGAACTGGGTTGCACTATCCTGGTTTGGGGGGTAGGTAGAGTTAGTTCTATTGAAAAACTGTATAATTTGATCCCATCTGGGCAGTGAGCTAGGTGTAAAGGCAGCTTCGTTTGAGCATACAGACAGCTATAAAAATATCCAGCTTTTATGTGAATACACATGAGGACTTGTGGGAGCCCATCTAAGACTGCGTTGAATGTACACATTACAATTTTCCTTTACTGCTTGGGTCCAGATCTTTCTTTGAACTATTTCAGTGAAAGCTTTCTGTATTGATGAAAGCATATTCTTGCCCATGTCAGAAGAGAGTTTGTCAGGAGATTAGGGATTGGGTTCTTGTATATCCAACTTGAAAATAACTTCTGCAGCCAAGCATTTCAAATTGATTTGGCTGTTTCACTATTCCCATGTTTTTATATATTAACATTCACAAGCAATGAAAAGAATCCTTTTTATTTTTTTTACTATGTTTCTTTTTCTTCAAAACATGAAATATAATGTGTTTGTTTTGTTTTGTTTTGTTTTGTTTTAAAAATCTCCCCCCTGTCTGGCCAAACCATCAGAGAAGAACCACAGTACCAGAGTAATGAAAACACAGTTTTGTTTTGTTCTCAAAATATCATCCAGGCCCCTGGCTGAACTTTCTATCATCTGTGTTGAATACATGGAGATTATCAGACTGGTCAGTCTGTCTGTGTAGAATATTAGTAGTAGGAATGATTTGGGGGATAGTTTATTTTCTCCACACATCTATGTCCTGATAGGAAGAAATTCCAAGGTGTGGGAGAGTTCTTTTATACAATGAATTATTTTAAGAACCCTTAGCCACAACTAGCATCTTTCCTCACTCTCCTGAACTCTTTGTTTTCCTCTTTTTTTTCCAGAGCAAGACTTCTGACTGTGTCTCAATGCCCCTTTAACCCCTCTAAATCTCAGTTAATTACTGCTCAAATCTAAAGTTTATCTCCTCAGTCCTAAAGTCCATCCCAGCTTCATTGCTCTCTTATTTTTTCAGGATCTCTCTCATCTTATCAACTCCTGTTTTTCTTCTCTTCCCAAAAGTGCTCTTCAGTTTCACGTCCCCTAAAGAACTGCTGGCTTCTTATTACAACTTTTTAACCCTGACTTCAGTTATTAGTAAAAATTGTTCACTTGCAGACTGAGCTCTTTTGTTCTTCCCTGACAGCCAGATGGGAATGCAGAGGCAAATAATGACAGTACTAGCTCAGCAGAATCAACATTTCCCCTTTCCATAAGAGGCATTCCCATCCTTTCTCCCTCCTTCACCATCTCCCCATTGTAGTTGGGTTTCCTCTCTTTGCTTTGCTGCACAGATGATTGGAGCATCATTAGCTATATGAGCTACAACAGCATCATCTGCAGATCTTAGCCAGGGCAGAACTGCAGTAACATTCCTCTTATGCAAGCACTAGAAGTCAGTTTCTTATGCTCCTTATTTGATTGTTGCAATAATCCCTACCCTGCTTTTCACTTTGGCAGACTAACACTCAAAATTATTTTCCAGGTGTAGTACAGGCTAAGTGCACAGCTGAAATGCATCCAGATTGATGAGGAGGGGTCTAAGAGGCTTTCACAGAATGGACATATCCAAATTGTGACAGTTGGGGACAAAAGAGGAGGGCCTGGTGTTATTTTCTTTAGTATTGCAGAAATAGCCTTTTTTAAAATTTTTTTTAATTTTTTTTTTTTTTAATTTTCCCTGTTCCATCTCATAAAATCATTCCAGTGATATCTTTGCACTTCCATGTGCAGGGTCAAACTGTTCTGTGGATGTACACCAATATGGTTCTGCTGATGTCCAGGGGAGCTCTGCCAGTGCCAAAGCTGTGAGTTACAGGACTTTGTATAGAGCTGTTCACCATTCAGTGTTTTTCTGAAGCCTGGGTTCATGTGATTGTGTCAGATTCTCAGGTTTTTGTTAATAATTTAATAGGTTGCCATAAAACCTTGAAAATATAGCTCTTGAGCTCTTAAAACACAGTGTCTAGACTATACAAATAAGAAAAAAAGAGAACTTTTCCAATAAGAACAAAAAGTGTTTCACAGGTAATTTTGATTTTTTTCATGACATAAAATATTAGTAAAGATTTGTACCAACAAAATTGACCAGATTTCTGCCATGTGTTTTAACTTGCCATTCAAGCACAAGTCCAAAGCACTGCTGACTCAACCAACATATTGGCATGTTTGTTCTTCTGGAGATAAGATTAGATTGTTTTCTGTACTTCAGCTGTCCAATATAGCAATTTGACCGACCTGCTCAATTGTGTTTATACTACAACGATTTGTTCTGCTAAGAAATCCCACATTACCCACTGTTTCAGGCAACAGAGCTTTGGAATAGAACATTTTTTTCTGTGGGCTGTGTTTGATATTTACTCTGTTGCACTTTTTCACTTCTGTCACTTTCAGAAGATAAGCTGACATTTTAGTTTTCATTTTATTTTACATTTTATTTTTTCATCCCAAGTGTATTTTTTTTTTGTAACAATGACAGGCATTTCTGAGCTGAGGTTTTTGACTATTTAGAATGATTTCATGAATAGGAGGTCTGTACATTGTCACCTTAGTCCTTCCTCTTTTCCCCTTCTTATCATCAATAGTCAGCAGCTCAGGGATGCATCTGTGTACAACAACCAGGTTTTCCCAACACCAAGCCCGTGTGAAGTCACAGGAATCTTGACTCAGGCAGGATCCAGTCTACATCTTCTAGCATAGATGGCTTACAGCATCATTCATTCTGTTAAGATAGTACTGAAGTGTTATACCAGCAAATATTGTGTATTTATATTTATACAAAAAAAATGCTTGCATATCTTAAATTAATTTTACTATCACATGTTAATAAGGACCAATTAATAAGTAGCTATAGAAATAAAACAAAAATGCTGTAAGGGACTTTATATTTGAGTGAAAATAGTTTCTCTTTATGGAAGATACATAAAATTCCTAGGTTTTGCTCACCTCACCTGTAAATATAAACGTAAATTACCTCAGATAAATCAGATAATTTTCAGAAAAATACATAAGGCAATACTGAGTCTGTGCATGCCTTTGAGGGATGTATCTGAGGGATAGAAAGCACTATGCACTTCAAGTTTCTAACAGGTGGGAATCCTTATGCCTTGGCAGTTTTTCTCCCTGTAGGAAACAGAATCTCCAGCCTAGTTATGTCTGAAAATAATTTTAAGACCATTTTTAAAACAGACAGGAGGAGAGCTAAAATGTTGCCTAAGATGAGTAAAGTGAACTCCAGACCTGCCTCAATCTAACAAGGTCTCCATAATCTTCTAAATTCTTGCTATGCAAAGGTTAGAAATGGAGTTTACCTGACTGTTTAGACTTCATTTTTAGATGTCTTGTTTGGTGTCTCAACATATTCATCCTACCTGTCTCAGTTTCTTTTGTAGAATTTTGTAGAGATTATTTACATGCATGCTGTATCTTTCAGGAACTGACTCAAGCATCTATACAACCTTTTTCAAAGCAATCTTATATTCCTTTTCCACAGATAGCAATGTAAAGAAATTGTGACCAGATTAAGATAATAGACTTGAATCTTCTTAGTTTGCACTTATTTCCCTTATGCAATACACTCCAGTTTTCTGGGATATTGCATCTTCTTAAATGGGTCTCATGCTACTGACTGAGATGTCTCAGCCAAGCCAGACAGAAGGATGATTTCCCATGCTTTCCTGAGTGGTTCTAGAAAATGTGCATTCTGCTCTCTGTTTAGCAGAACCAAAAGGTACTCATGATGATAGCAGACACAGTGAAATTTGGGTCAGTGCATGGGTCATCCCAAGTGCAGCACCATTGATTCAGTCTCTCATTTGTTTACCAGGGAATAATGCCCTTCAGATATGATCAGCTTGGAAAGAAGTCAGAACAATGTAGACGATAACACAGCCAATAAATACTTTATGATAATTGTACAATAATTTGTGGGTGCCTAAGGGAAGAATTTAAGCCACCATTATCAGATTGTCTCACCAGATGGTTTAGAACACCTACTTTCTATAAAATGGAAAGAATTAGGCCCAAGGAAATATATCAGAACCAACTTAGAATAGCTACTGCTGGCATCTAGCACAGCTGGAAATAACCTATGCTTCCCAGGCAGCAATACAGAGCCAAGCTGAAATGAACTAACTTTGCTCTTTGCAGCAGAGAAGTTATTTTTCCACTTTAAGAGGTGCTCCATGTTACCAAGGCCAGACAGCTTCTAGTATGTGACCTGGTTCTTTTGAAGCAAGCTCTCTATTCTCATGAGGGGCATTCCTGGGAGAACTGATCTGTGTCAAAGCAAGAGAATCCAGTGACATATTTGTTAACTACAAACATATGGATCAGAAGTATTTCCTTCTGTTGCCAAACAGTGCCTCAGTCAGAAGTGCTCAGATCTATTGGGAAAATATAAAACCCTTTGGCTGTGCAGCAGCTTAGCTTGTGCTCTCAGACTCCAGAAAATGTGATTCATGCTTCCCTGTGTCCATACATAAAAGAGTATTCAGGCCTGTGTCTGGTACTTGATATTTGGTCTTCAGGGAAACCTCGAGTAGTACTCAAATTAGACTTCTGGCATTCCACCTAGCTTGGAATTTAGTATGGAATCTTAATCTGGATAGAAGCATTTCCAAATCTTGCTGTGTTCCCATGAAAAGCAATCAAATAGTCAATATCTTTGCTTTCTTAAAAATGGTGTGTCAAACTGCTTGAAAATAACCTCATTGTCATCCATCCTTCCCTCCTGTTTCCTGAAATAATTCAATAGTGAATGAAAATTCTTGAAAGCAACTGAATCCTATTTTCTGAAAATATTGTATGACAATTTTTGAATAACTTATAACTTTAAAATACTTTGTATACATCTGTGTGAGTTTGATCCCTTCTACGACTAAAGGGCTGTCAAGGAGACCTGACAGTGATCTAATGTAGGGTTAGCAAGGGGAGAAGGAGTTGTTAGCAGTACAATATCCTTTGCTGTCTGTCTGGGCTGAACACTCTGTAAGAGATAAGATTGAAGAAGAGCCCTACAAGGAGCTCAGTGTGTGATTTTACTCTTTGAAGGTAGAACAATCAGCACCTGCCACTTCCTTGCAATCCTGAAACACAGAGAGAAGCTATGGAAACTGTACATTTCCTGTAAAAGGACTAAACTTCAGCTTTTAAAGTTACTGGGGAAATTAGTTCTATATAACTGTTTGTGATTATCTGCAATACTTTTAAGATCAAGCTGTAACCATGAAATAATTAACAGAGTTTTCCTTGCCAATGGCTTTCTAGAAAAAAAAAGGCAATTATAAAACTGGGGAAGGGAAAGGAGGAAAGGGGAAGTTTCTATTTCTTCTAGGAAACAGCACAAATGATAGAGTTTTTCCTTCTCTCCTTTACAATCCCTACTAGCTTGATTTTACCTCTGACAGGTATACCACAAGTCAATTAAATGATCTTGCTGTGATGATCTTGCAACTTGTGAGAAAGCAAAAGAGATTTATGCTATCATATGAGACAGGAAAAATAGTTCTGAATAATTGCTATACAGTCTTATAATATTAAATTTTTGTTTATTTGCGCATTCATGCATTTATTACAACTCTTGCTAAGGCTTTTTGTCTGTTTGCTTGTAAGGAAATTGTTTTACTTAGACCCAGGCTTTTGTTAGCAAAACAGGATTCTTGTCTTCTTGCAATTTTCTGTCAATAAGTTCAGAAGAGAGCAATGAGAGGAATGATTGCTCGGCTGATTGTTGCGCTGCAGCTCACGTACACTGAAGCGTGAATAATTTAAACTGTGCTGGCTTGTCAGTATTGGATTTGTATGTGGTGTGAGAAGAGCACAGAGGGAGGTGTCAGATAAATCACACAGCAGAAAAGAAGAAAAAAAAAAAAAAAAAAAAAGCCTCCCAAAAGGTTGGATCAAAGGTGAAGAGAAAAGGGTTCTATTGTGCGCACAGAGCAAAGAGAGGCAGGAGGGTAAATCCCTTCCTTCTTGTCAAGGAACTGTTTTGGATACTCAGTAACTTTAAAACAAATTCCATCAGCCTACAGCATTGTTCAGACCTTCTGGGACAAAAACGCTTTCTGAATTCAGTGGGAGGGAAACATTTTGAAGGGTGCCTTTCAAAGTCGTTACTTTCTTTTCTTCTGAAATCATTGCTTTATGTAGTAACTGTTTAACAGAACATGGGAAAAGAAAAAAAACAGCTGAGCATTAGGAAAATAAAACACTCAAGGGTCAAAGGTAATCTGTCCATTGTTATGATTAAAGATTGGGAAGAAAAATAACTTTGTTATGTGCCCGTTTCTAACCTTCTCCATTTCCAAATAAGCTGCAAAATCTTCCACATACAGAATAATTGGGTGCAGTAAAAGGATTTCTGTGTAAGTGCTTTACTGAGATGTTTATTTGTCATCCAGGGAACCCCTAAATAACATCATTCTGTGGAGCCAGCCAGCTATCCTTTGCTGCCTGTGATGGGAGCTTGCCTGTGTGAAAGCTCAGTGCCTGAAACCAGTGTGCACATTTTAGTACCAGCCTAAGGGATCAGCAGCATCCCACAGAGCCAGTCTGAGGGTTTCTCTGTGTACTGCAGGCACCACAACTGAAAATAATCCCCACCCCCAAACAGCAGTTTTTAGTAGCCCAAGATGTTGATTTGCTCATCAATAGTTTGGGCTGTTACACTTTACCTTACTTACCCATCTATTTATCTCTGTTCTGACAGAGCCTGACATGGCCTTTGCTCCATGCCTCAGTCTCCAAATAGAGACTGCAACCCTGTCTTTGCCATGTTCTATCACAGGGTTTAAATGATTTCCAATCCTCTTTATCTCAGAGCATCTGATTAACCTCAATGAGGGGTCAGACCAGATTTGTGGTTTGGTTATGCACTGGACATGACATCTTTACCACAATAAAATACTAGGAGATACAAAACAAAAGTCTGTCTAGCGATCACTGTAAATGCTGTTTTTTTCCCAGTAGAAGAAACATTGTTATTCTGCTGTACAAGTGATAAAAAAAATGTTTGGGGATTAGAAAAAAAACCCCACAAACAAAAATGCAAGTGGTTTTCCCTCTTGGTTGATACTGAGTTCTGCTTACCTAATATAAAAATGTGTTGCTTAAATAAACATAAATGAGGAAGATGAGTTCAGAATTTTAGAAATCTCGAGGTGTTATGAAAGCTGGAAAAGACACCATTACATTTTTTCAATGCAGCACCACAAAGTAATGGTCCCAAGAGCCCCTATTAAGAAGGTACAAAAAGTATGTGATGGGGTAATATTTAAAGGAAAGCCTTTTCAGAGAAATTTTCCCTCTTATCATCTGTGAGAGACTGGAAGAAATGATTACTTGCTCAAAACAACCAAAGTGTGTGTGTGTGGGAGGAGGCAGGGCAAGTTCCATGCTGGGGGATGTGCTCTGCTCCACATCCACAGGAGGCCAGAGCAGATAAAAACCACTGCACAGACACTCAAGTGGTCACACCCCTATTGTCCTTGGATTTTGTGGCAGTGGACACCACACTGGATTCAAGGCCACAGCTATATCTTGCCTATCTCTCTCTTTTCCTCTCTTTCTCTCTTTTTCTACTTAATTTCCTCTTGAAATCTGGGTAAGTTAAGGTTGGATGGGTTCTTTATCTCAATTGAATGTTTGCTTTAAATTTTGCCAAATTTCTGATGTTCTAAAAGCTTGTCAGTAAAGTCTGGGCTCTTTTAAACTCATGAGAACTTTTGTTGAGTTTTCCTTTGCACTGCCTCAAGGAAAAGCAGTACCTTAAGCTTGTTTTAAGTAAACTTGCCAAGAAAGGAGCAGGGCTTTACATCATCTCATATCATACCAGGTACATTTGTGAAGAAGGGTCATTCCTGATTGCCTACAATTCATACCAATGCAGTTCTCAGCATTTTCAGACATTGCTAAGACTTGCCCTTAGAATTAAGGCAGCACTGTACCAAGAATAAAATTTAACTATACTTTTTCCTTTTTCAGTTTTGAAAAGTGCAGGAAAAAGGGATTATTAATATTTATTCATAGGTATATTTATATGAATCAGAGAAGTGCCAGAGTTTTTCTCCAGTTCTGAGTCCAGCTGGCAGAATTTCACTACATCCACACTGTGAAATCATCTTAGTCTGCAACCAGCATATTTCTGCTAACCTCTGAACCATGTCTAGAATCTTTTTTTAGGAAGCAACTGGCCCAGGCCAAAAATTATATTAAGGAATTATCTGGAAATTTATCATTACAGGCATTTAAGTTACATTTCACTAAGCTTTTACCTTTTTCCAGTCTGACACTGATGAACATACTGATAACTGTATACTGATAACTGTAAGTCCAGTGCATGAGATTGTGCATAAGATTTCTACTTCAGGTCCTGGAGAGAGAGAGATCCCCCTTCTTCAGGTTGTAGCAGTCAAAACTAGTGGTCTAAAACTAGGACCTATGCTACCTGTCACATATATCTAATTTATGTTAAGTTCTTTGATTTGAAAACAAAAGGAAACTTGTTAAAATTGTACAGTATTTTATGTTAGTGTTAGGATAACATAGAGCTGTACAACTAAATACTGGTTAAATAGTTCTGGGCAAATATTATTTTATTCTTCAATACATATATCAAAGAACAACATTATTATATGAAACTGAATTAAAAAAAAAAATAACTGTTCCACTTCTCTAACCTTTGTGGAAGAAAAGCATGGTGACCATTTTGGTGACCATTTTGAAGAAAGATCATATCCTCTCAGTTTTAGTAGGACTAAATAGTCCCCATTTCCTCACAATGTTGATGGTCACTATCTTTCCTGAAAGCTGCTTAAGTGCACTAATTTTGGCAAATGGGATATGAGAGACATTTGAAATCTGAATTTTTACAACAGGGGGAAAATATTGTGCAGAATGCTAAATATTTATTTCCTAACCTTTCCATTTACAAGAAATCTAACAAACTGAATCTAGATAGAAGAGGCAAGTAAATATACAAATGTGTCTATATGGTTACATTGAATAAGGCTGCTGGAGACATATGTATTCGTTCAAGATAATGGTAGGGATAACCCAGGATATTTACCTGCTTACATATTCCCTTCCAATGAGAAAAAGAAATTTTATAAACATCTGGTTTGGCAGGAAAGCTCTGTCTTTTCATGGCATTCTGAGAAATATCAAGTAGGCAGAACACAAAAAGAGTATCTTGCAGCACATTAATTCTACAAGTTTAAATCTTATGGCTAATATTTTCATATGCTAAACTGTACAAATTCAGTTAAACTCACAGTTTTGTGATAAAATTATGTTAAAATAAGTATTTTATACATTAAAAAATTATGGTTAAAAATATTCTATAGTCTTTATGGTTTATGTTCAAGACGTAAAATACTTTTTCTGTAACACCACATTACTTTGTTGTTATGATAGAATTTCTTTTCAGCCTTACCTTTTCCTTGCAAGTATACCTGTATGACAGTATTTACATGAAATAATTTTCTTCACAGCAGATAAGGGCAAATCTTGCACAAAGTAAATACAGAAGAAATTGGTTTCCTTGTTGTCCTTAGATTCAGTGCTTAGTTACAGGGTTTAGTTATATCATCAGTCTGTATCTGAATTTAGCATCCCCTTAATGGCCTGGCTTTTTTCTCCTTCAATTTGTATGCTATTAAAATCTAGCTGCATTTTTCATTAAGAAGAATGTGCAATACATTAACATAAAGTAAAGAAAGAAATAAAATTCTTTTGTGCACAAGCAAATCAGGCTACCAGACAGAATGGAGAAGGGAATACCAGAGAAAAAACATATGCCTCAAGACTGAAAAATGGTCATCAACAACTAATTTTTCTCTGCTGTCTCTGATGTACTGTTTCATAAATTTGGTACATGCTTTTAGCAAAATCATGCATTCAGTACATATACTCAGACCCTGAGAGTGTTTTGGTTTCTGAGATTTTGGTTTCTACATGAGTGCAGCAAGGATTGAACTAATTCTATATTAGATACCTACTATTATTCCTCTGAAATAAATGGAATACCATGTACTTACATCAGTTTATCAGATATTTGGAATATTTTTTATGTATGGTCTCTGCATTTGCCGTGGCAGTGTAATCATTATTTCCATGAAGCTGATAATGGCAGAAAAGAGAAGAAATAAGAGAAAATTGTCCAATGATCTTTATTGTCTAAAAACAGAGAAAAATATGTATTTTTGCACTAAGAATGACTAAGAAGTCAAAGCAACTTTTGCTGCACCCATTTTACTGTACTGACCCTCCCCAAGGAGATTTGGATGCCTCCAGTCCCATTATAAAGCTTCTTTTCTCAATTTTTAGCCCTTCTAGTACTCCAACAGCAGCAATTGCCCTGATTAGCAAAATTTTAGAAAGGAAAAGAGGCATGTTCTACTTTATCTGGCACAACCACTGCAGTCTCACCCCAAATCAGCCCTGTTAAAACAAGTTAAAACATTAAGGCATTGGGACCAAAGCAATCCCCAGTGTCCCACAAAACAGTCAGAGGCACAGATTTTGGTTGGTAGAGAGCAAGAGGAGCTTAAAAACATCTGATGTGAGGTGAGATTTATTTTTAGGAACGTAAGTTTATATAAGTTTATATAAGAGTAAGATCTGTCCTTCCTTCTAAGAAGTTAAAACTTTTCCAGTACATAAAAAAAATAATAATTTCACTGCACTGTCATTTTATTATTCCATTAGACATGTGAGCTGGTATTGACTGGGGATTTGTGAGTGCAGCTGTAGTTCACAAGGCTGGACTATAACTGCATACACTTAAAGTTAAATCTTCACACAAGCTGAAAATTCATATGGAATTTTCTTGTCTTTATTTTTTTTTAAAATTTTAAATCTTCTTTATGTAGATTAAAATAAAACTCAGTTTTTCTTTTCTGAACTTTCTGGCTCAAGGGATTTTAAAACCACTCTGTATCTGAAATCCATTTTAAGACCAAACAAGTGTGGAGGCAGGAGAAAAAAAGTGCCAGTATTCATCCTCAGTTTGAGCCATTTGGGATGTCAATAACAGTTTAATATCAGAGTTAGGATAGAAGCTGTGTGGCCTTTCTACTAGCACTACTTAGGACTCATCAGTGAACTCATCTTAGCCTTTATAATTCCAGGAACAGATAAATAAGCATACTTTGAACTTACTTGTCATACAGAAAAGTGGGTTTCACCATACCCTCAATATACCTGTATTGTTATGTTTATTTGTCTGCCACAACGTATATCTTCTTAAATAGCCAGTTATCTACCCTGAAATTAAGATATTAAAATATATTCTTTTAATAAATTTTCTAACGGTTAATGTGATTTTACAATACATAATTTTAGTTGCCTATAAAAAAAGTATTTTTACTCTGCTACCATTATGCTTATTTGACAATTTCCATTCAACTTTCAATATGCTTATTTTTATGACATGCATGACCATAGCTTGTGGGCAATTGAGCATTTTCATTTGTAACAGAACTGAATATTTTGCTTGCAAACTTTGTATAATTTTAGCCAAATTAGCAGCAATTAAAGTTTTTGCTCTAACAATAACAATGTAAGTTTCTGATCACAGACATTAGGACTGTATCTGTAAACATTTTTAGGGGATTATAAAACTGCCATTCTGAGCAGCCAAAATAAAGAGCTAGTTTAAAATATCTGAATTACTCAATATAAAGTGCACCATAAATACTCAGTATAAAGTGCACCTGATTAATAATCTTTGCCACCCTTCTCTCCTTCAGATGCCTGAAGAATTAACTTGCTGTGTTGCTTTTGCATGGCTTAGTTTTTGGTGAGGAGGGAAGAAGCCAGCCACAGAAGCAGGACTGCTGTGCATGAAAATTAGAGCCACCCTGGAGAAGGTGAAGAACTGTCTCCCATGGGAAGGGACCCCATGGCACAGCACAAGAGCTCCTCTCCCTAAGCAAGCTGAAGAAAGATTTTGGTGAAAAACTGACCAAAACTCCAACCCAGTCTCCCTGTCCTCTCAGTGGGAAGGAGGCAGGGGTTGGAGGGGAGAAAAAAATGTTCTGAAAATTTATTTTAATTTATTTAATTATTTATTTTAATTTTATTTAATTTATTTATTTTATTTTATCTCCCTTTAATTCTGTTAATATTTTTCTTTATACCTTTTAAATTTGAGCCTGTTTTGCCCTTGGAGTGTTTCCTCCTGGTCCTTATCTCAAGTTTTTTTTTTTTCCTTCTCTTCTCTGCCCAGCTGTAGCAGAAGAGATTAAGCCAATGATTTTTTTGAGTACCTGGCACATTAAACCACAACACTTGCCCAGAAGGCTCTTGCTTACTTTTTCCTGAGCTGGATGAAGTGAGAATTTGACAATTCCTTTTCTAGTATTAACTGATTACTTTCATCACTTAAACAACATTATGAAAAGCTGTAGACTGAGCATTAGTTACTAATTTGGTGTTAAATTTTTTATTGAAGATGCAGAACTGTGAAATAACAAATTATGAGAACTGTTTTATCGTGGGCTGCTACTTTTTTATGTATTGATATTTTACAATGATTACTAATGATACTATTTGTTAGACTATTGAGTAAAGCTTTCATTTTTTTTGAAAAGAAACTGTCATGGGCCAATTAATTTTTTTTTAAGCCAGAGGCCTCAAAGTACGTGAACACATAGGGACTTATATAATTATGCTGCCAAAAAAGTGAGTGTAAAAAAGCAAAGAGTCCGGGTGTGAATTTAAAGCAAAGGATGTGTAGAGTTTCTTTCATAAACCAGGAATTTAACTTTTTATTCTCTTTAAATAAGTAACATTGGTTACAACAACACAAGGTAAGCACTCATGAGGTTTTCCTAATCTCTGCCTTCATTCAATCTAATACTTTGGCTTTGTGCATCTCCCTGGTACCCTTACATCATGTTTACCACTTGAAATATGACTCAGCAACACTTTCTGATTAATCTTCACCTTCAAAACTTCGACTCTGCAGGAACGTGCCAAGACAGTCCAATTTTGTAGTAGTAAAGTAACAACAGCAGTTTATATTTGTCCTCATTTAATTTTGTACTAGATACTAATGTTGGGCTTGTGCTGAGGTATTTAGGATCAAGTTTTTTTCATTCCATGCTGAGTGAACATGCATCAGGTTTTTAATTACGCAGTTGTGAAAAATGTTATAGATAATCCTTATTGATTTAATAGAAAATTACTTTCCCTTTCTGTAGGCACCTCACTGGGTTTCTGGAATATCAAAGTACACTATCATAACTCCTTTACTGCTGATTTTTAAAGAGCTTGAAAAAGAACAACTTGATCTCACTAAAAGGTATTATGAAACAAGTCTGTGGGGTTGAAAGGGACCCTATGGGGTGACTGAGACAATCTCTGTGCTCTTGCTCTGGCATAGGTCTGCCAAGAAAGGAACTCAGCTTTTTTCCTACCATTTTCCTGTGGACCTCGGTGAAAACATTCTGCATCCTCCCTATTTTCTAATTTCTGCAGCTCTTTATATGGTATTCAGTTTTCCTCACAACTAAGCTATTCATTATTTTCCTGCTGTAAAGTTAATGACTGCTTCATACCTTGCTTCCAGGGGGTGTAGTAAACAATCATTATTATCTCACTTTATGAATGCAAGGAAGAGGCAGGATGACATCAGTGCATTCCTTTTATGGAGATATTGACACTCACAGCTCCAGCTGATTTTAAGTCCATGACAGTGTACCTGCACTTAGCTATCAAATAAAATATGCTGAATGCCACTATCAGTCTCCAGTTCCTTTACTGTGTCCACAGTTGGTAAGCCATGTAAAGATTAGCTAGTTAGGTAGGCATAACAACAAGTAAACACAAAATAAAATATTTTTTACATTATTAATCTTTTTATAGTGAACTGTTGGAACGCTACAGACACCAAAAGTGTAATTGAATTTTAAAAAAGGACTAAGACAATTTACAGTGCCAAAGTTATTAAGGGTTATTGAATTTAAAAAAGGAAAAATGTTATTCTCTTAAACTGCAATTTGTCAGAAATTGGGTATTTTGGGTGTATCAAACAATGCTTGTGCTATTCTTCTGCAACTTGACTGGCCACTGTCAAAAACAAACAGTCCAGACTCTATAAATTTGTCTGATCAGAGTTTTATGTTCTTATCTCCTTATTTAGATTCATATCTGTAAAAGTAACACATTTAAATTTGTTTTCTGTACTATGCTGCATGACATTTCTTTCCAAGATGTACAATTTTTGTTCTAAATGTAATGCAGCTAATGAGATACATGTTTCAAGAGTTTGAGTACTTTATATAAATGTAAATTTTATATATCTATGCATACATATATATAAATGTGAAGGATATAAATTGATATCAGTGTTGATAGATATACAAAACATTCTTTCCAATCAATTTTTATAACCAAATGAATTATAGTAGTTATAAAATATTCTCACAGAGTCATAAAAATATATGCTATGCATCTCAAATTGTTTATTGACACAATATTCAATGATTCTGTTTTGATTTTCCAGAGTAAAAAACTTTGGATCAAAAAATGTTATTCAGCCTGTATTTTAGCTATAAGACAAAAAAAAAAAAAAAAAAAAAAAAAAAAAAGACAAAATTATTCTTAAACACTGTAGGTAAAAATTCCATATGCCTTTTTTATATGTGTGAATTTTAAAGGGTTTAAATAAATATATCTGAGTAGATCTTCCAGTCCTTTCCTAAATGCTAAGGAAAATCAGGATATTGCTCTACACATTAAATCTCAGACGACTACTTCTCCTCATGACATTTCAGCTTTAAAAGTATGAATATTCTCACTAAGAAACAAGATAAAAATTAATGTAACAGTTTGACCCAAAGGCAATTAAATGAAAACTTCTGTAGCAACATGTACCAGCTATAAATTATTTCAAAAGCAATTTATAAAAGTGACAGGAGAGTACACATATGTAGATTCTCCAGCTGTTTGATAGTTTTTGCTGAAAAATAAGTCAAGATATATTTCTTTAAGCCTGAATTTTTAATTAAAATATTTTTAAATAGTTTCTATACCACACTATACAATTAAGAAAGCCACAGAAAGATATTTCTTTTTTCTTTTTGTGATCCCTAAGAATTCAAAATTTTATTTGAATAATGTGTTTTCATTTTTATTTCTTTATCTTTCTGATATCCTCCCAGGGCCATGTCTTTTTTGCAAATGTTGAAGATCTGCAACCTGGATTAATTTTGGATCATGCCCCATATCAGAATGTTGCCTTTCAGGGCTCTTATCTACCTCAATCACAATTTTCAAAGTTTATCTAGAGTTCTGGATTAACTACCTGGATGTTATCTGAACAGGAATACTTTAAATGTCTCAGTAAGTGCCTTCTTATCTATTTTAGCTCATCGAAGAAATGGTGTTGGCTTTGAGTTTATTGAGAATCAAACCAAATGTACAAGCCTTTAGAGATATAAACTTACCTGATAACTAGGATTAAGTGATATTACTTACACAGACTGGAAGAGGCAACAAGACATAAGCACAAGCCTGCAAAGATCAATAGTACCTTAAAATAGATCCTGCTCAATCACAATCCTTAATATGATATTTAAATTTGTTCATTTTGTGTTGACCAATTTCATTTTTTAAAAATCGTACCTTGGAAAAAATCCTTCTCTAGTAAGGAATGTTTCCTTTGTCTCCATCCTTAAATGACAATGTTAGAAGTAAGTGATCTCAGAGGCTTTCTTTGAAGAATTTCAATTGAGTTGGGCATCTGGTCTTTATCCAAGAACCAGCTAAGAATCTGAAGAGCATCAGTGTGCAATTCCTTCACTTTGGCTGTGCATGTGTCAGAAGTAAACAATGTGGAACACACATCATGCTTTACCTTCCAGCCTGGGGAGAGGAGATGCTTCCTCCTGGCTGGACAGACCCCAGGCATATTGTTCAGGCTTCTGATTAAGATGAGTTTAAATGTTGCCTTCAACATAAATATTCACCTTTGTATCCTGATAATTTGTGGCAATGACCTTCTTTGGCCATTTCCGTAGGGGAATAAAGGTTTTCAAAAAACTTGTAATTATTTAATTGTTTTCAATAATTTTTATTTTAAATCTCTTGTCTCTCCATCCATTTGTTAGCTATTTTAAACTCATACATAAATAGACTTCAGATCTACAAAAACTGTATCTGTAGCTGCTGCTATATGCAAAACAAGCTCTGACTGGGTAAAAAAATTTAAATCCAGATAAACTTCACAGTTTCAGCTGACTATGACAGTTTCTTCTGTTGGTAAAGGATTTAGTCATAAGCTAAATTTTCAACCCTGTTAATATTAAAGACCTATCATTTTCCTTAATAAATCCTCCATTTTTTTGGAATAAGTATTTTAGAGATATAACATTGGTGATAAACTAGCCCAAAATTATTCTGCAGCCAGATTTTCTCCAGGATGAATGTTAGCCCTAAGCAGAAGCAGCAGAGAACTGAAAGTAGACCTGCTTGGACAGTATTTCATAAAATATGGTTCTCATTCCTTTCCTCATATAAAAAAAAAATAACAAAAAATAATGAAAGTTAGAAAAACTATTCCCACCCAGATTTGCACTCTCTCTTTTCAATCTCATTCCTTAAATAAAATAATATTTATGCTTATTCTATTAATAAATAGACATGAAGTGATTTTTTTTCAAGGAAAAAATGAATGAAAATATGAAGTTTAAGTCATGAAAGAGGAGAATTTTGTAATAACAGCAAGGTGTAAACAGAATGGCAGAAGTTTCAAAAGGTGAAGAAGTTTTCCTTGATTTAGTCATTTAAAATACATTCAATAGGATAGGGACATTTAGTTCTTCATGTGTTGTGAATTCTCAGCTTTATTGCTGCAGCATATTAGCTTGTCTAGTTTTAGCCATTATCTCCTTACAAAAAGCCTTTGATGATGGGCACAAAGGAGGCTCACCTGTAGAACAGAGGGGCTTTTTGAGATGAAAACATGATGAAACTAGATCCATAAAATACCAGTGAACTGTAGCTGCTTCCATAATTGCAGCAAAGTGTGAGGTGAACATCTCTGTTATGCAATTTTCCTATTGATCAAACCCAGGGTTCTAGGAACTTATATGAAAGATTGCTTTCGAACTATAGATCATTAAATAATTGATTCTCACAGAAGAAATGGACTATGTGGTTCCAGTTTATGCAATTTCTGATTCTTGGTATAATGTTAATTTTGCCTTTTGATTGGTAAATAAAAGTTGTAACACAGCTGAAGGAGGAAGTTTTAGGCAGTGAGCAGCTCCCTTTTGAAAATTACCCATCCTTGTCCCCTCGTACAGGGGAGAATAGGAGAAGGATAAGATTAATCTGATTCTCTCTTCAAAACGTTTAAAAGATAAAGAATTAGAAATCCAAAACTACTTTGTCAGTACAAGGAATGTGTAGGATGAGAGGCAGTGAGCCAAATCCATAAAGCATTGTGAGGTAAATGTTGGACTGTCTCTGGAGTAGATGTGGTGTTCACAATACTTTCATTTAATTGTGCATACATTTCATCATGTTAGATGTTAAAAATGGCCCAAATCCCATGAGCAGAGATGTTAAGCAATAAATAGATAAATTCAGAATGGACAAACTCACAAGGAAGACAGAAAAGTAAAGCAATCCACTAAGAATATGCAATGGAGGAACATGGGAGTATTAGAGAGAGAGTTAATCAAAGAATTGAACAGGGAGGCATATACAGTATGTACAGAAAAGAATGGAAAAATAAAAGAGAGCCCAACAGACCATTGGGGCATCAATCAAAGCACAGGAAGCAAACAAGGGTATTAGGAAAACCACAGTTTCATACTGACTTAATGCACTGTTGACATTAAGCTGCTAAAAATGGTGAATAATGGAGTTGAAAATATATTTCAATCAGGACTGACAGAAATAACCACAGACATGGTTAAATGAATGTGCTAAAAACAAGCAATACAAGGGAGAGACTACTTCTGAACCACTGTCAAAACTGAAGTGAGAGGTAAAATGGTAGAAAGAATAGTGTATTAAAAGTAGTAGCACTTTTCAGTGACTTTTAGGAGTAAAATAACATGTAGTATTTTCTGTTTATGAACTAGCCATGAAAAGTAGAAACTTATTTGTAGAAAAGAAAGCATTCATTTCACTCGTTGTTTTCTGCCTTGCTGAATCTGTAAAGGGTTATTTGGAAGACCCCCACAAACAATCAAACAAAAATAGGATCATCAAGAATGGCACTAATTAAATTAAAGCTAATTTTTAAGGGAAATAAGTTACATTCCTTATTCCTACTATAAAGTAATCATATTTTCATGCCACTCAGGAAACTCAGGTGACTAAAACCAGGAATTGAACAAAAGGAGTGTAAAATGGGTGAAATAGGAAACTATCCATGTGCTGGGTGTTAGGAAACTCAGTTTGTTTTAACAGATGCTTTACAGGGATGTGGTTTCTCCTGGTTGCAGAAAGGGAGGTGCTGTGAACCTTGTGAGCGTGGCTTAATTGCTATTCTACACCATCCACATCACTGCTGGGGGACTGGGCTCAGGGGAATAAAAATGTGGCTCTACACCACAAGTGCATCTTCCTCAGGAAGGCTGCCAGGAGCAGCACGGCGTCTCTGTCCCTCTCCCACTGCTGCCCATTCCTTCCCAGCTGAGACTGAGCCCAGCTGAGCGGAGGAGCCAAGCCCAGAGGAGCAGATCAACCTCGGTGCACATAATCTGCTTTTTCTGGGGTAGGGGGGGTTTCTTCAATGTTTTTGTTGTCTCGGGCTCAGGGAAGGGGAGCACCAACTGCAGAGAACACCCATCATCCTGTCCTTGTCTCGAGAATAATCGCGTGTCGCTGCAGAGCTGCAGGATTAGCTGCTGCCTTGGTTTTTGTCTTCTTGGCCACGTGAAACTGAGTCAAGGTGTGTCATTAGGATACTACTGGGAACCAAGAAAGCATCCCTTTCTCAGGCTGCTCCAGGACAAGAAATTATAACAATGATTAAACACCTGCAAGAGATGTGATGTTTTGCAGAAAGTATGTTTTCAAGGAGATATTGCCTTCTTGGATCAATGAGTCTTTTCTATTCTGTTTTGCATGTACTACCCTATATAAGTGTAGTGTTTCTTTAAATAAAGCTCTCTTTTACTTCTCCATTACACGAGGAACTATGGTGCATTGTTTTCACTGCTTTCCTATAGCCTCAAACGCAACAAAGGTGCTGAAAGCCTTTTTGTCTGTAAATCATCTTCTCTTTTGTTATTAATTGTTGCTGTTTCTAGGCATTTCTTATTCCATTCCTGTTTGTTTTCAGTAAATTATCATTTCAAGCCATGATCTCTGCCTTTGTCCCTGTCCCTCTCTCACCAGATGGAGTCCATGGTGAAGGGGAGCATCTTTTGAGTTTAATTCTCAGATGGTTTTAAACCACCTCCTGGTCCAATTCTGGAATTTACAGAAATCAGATTTTCTATTAAAATGCTCAATGTTCTAGTTGTACTGCTAAAGTAAGATTAAGTTTCTTAGTTGACATATGACTTTTAGCAAGTGTCACCAACACAGCCCTGTAAGCCTCTCCATTTCTTTGTGCAGGAAAATCTGTAGATAATTGAAATTGTCGAGGCATCTGAAGTTAGTTTGTTTATAGAGAAGACCACAATTACAGAGAAAGTGTTGGTACTGTCCTGCATCCTTCTGATGATGGATGCATCAGAAATTACCAAGCACTACTACAAGCAAGTTCTGGCAAATTTCACATCAGGTTGGGTGACCCTTAATGTAACTTGTCCCTGATTAACTCCCTCCTAGCTGAATTACTCTAAGAGAGTTAACAGGAGTTACATATAAGATAAACAAGGATACAAAAGAGGCTCTTTGCCTTTATCTTTCTAGGGTAGCTTTATTGCATTGTGATCTCAGGAACAAAGAGGACAAAGGGTCTCAGTTAACAGTTTTTCTAGGAAAGAGTCAGGGAGGGAACTGGCCTTCTGCCAATAGGAGAGGGACATGAAGTTTGGGTAAACATTCCTTATACCTCTAAGTATTGGATTACAACACCTTAACTTGCATCTGCAGTATTTTGGGCAGTGATGTCAGCAGATCACACAGGTTAAACAACTTTGCAATTTCCTGGGCGGTGCCTCATGGAAAACAGCTGCTGGGGATTTTTTTCAGTAAAGTATTTTCCAACTATTTTCTCAGTATCTCTGGAGATTATTTGCTCAGTTCTTTTCATGTGCAATATTGCTTTTGGTATCTGCCATATTCTAAACCACCCAATCCAACCTTTTTTTTATTTTTTTTTTTTTTGTTACTAACATTATTTTAGGTCATGTATTTAATGGTGCCAGAAATCAACTTTTGAGCTCTTAAATATCTTCAAGGAACTGGAAAAGGAGGGGGGGACGACAGTATGGAGATATGTAGATCACTTTTGCAAATGTTCTTTCTGCTTTTCAGAGGCAGGGACACCTGTTTTCAGGAAAAACAGAAGTCTCTGTGCACAAGAATGGATTTAGATGAATCTCATGTAAAAATGCCAGGCAGAATGATTACCTGATTTTGTACCTCTGCCATATCAAAGAACACTGTGCAGGAAGAGCAGAAGAGAATCATGGACACTGTGACTGGCAGATAAGACTTTATTTTCCAGTGTGTTGCTTCAACAAAATGTAACTGTCATTCTTCAGTGAATTTAAATGAGGATGAACATGTGAACCTTTATAGGTCCCAGTAAGCTGTAGCCTGTTGCTGCTACTGCACTTTGAATCTTCTGTGAATATGCACAATATGGAAATATTTTATAAACTTTGAAAAAAATCTAGAGAGAAGGATTATAGGCTGTGACATGTGAGAAGAGATTAAGACAATTTAATATACTGTGCTGCTACTTGAAGGAAAGACTATAAAACAGTGATATTATTGCATACAAATACCTCAGAGGTAAAGAATGAGAGTTACAGAGGTTATTATAACATTATTTACTGTAGTGTCTCTTCTACCATCAACATAGGCTATTAACTCTGAGAAATATAAATTGAGTAGAAAAAAAACCAGAAAAAATCTGGAAATTGAATGCACTGTAGAGGAATATTTAGGTAATATTTTAGGAAATAACTTTAAAGGGTAAGGCTTTTAATGCTTCATCTTGCACCATTAATATCATTGGGGACCTAAAATGTGACTTGAATAAAAATTTAAGATAGGGCCCTTCAGGCAACAGTCTGAGCAAGCCAAAGAAGCAGTTAATATGTGAAATTCACTTGCATTGAAGATATTTTAAGAGCCTTGTGTGAGGGAATATCAGAGGAAGGATTAGAATGGGAAATCCTGGTTTTTCTGTAGAGGTAACTGACCTCAAAGGTTTCCAAGCTGACTTTTATCAAGTATTTTAAAAGTGTCAGGCAAGAGTTTCTCCCTTTGTGGAGAGTGAGCAGATCAGTTACTCTATATGTATTATATATTCCATATATTTTTATATTCTATATATTATGGGTGCTACAAGATGTTGATGCTGTCTCCTGCCAGATGCACCACAGGTGAAGAAGGCTTCTTGTTACAACTTATCTATAGTTAGTGCATTACAAGAATAATGCTACTGATACATTAAATTCCACATGGCTGAAAAATGGCTTTTTTCTGTAAATATTACTGTGTGACAGAACATTTTCCTGTAGGGTTTTTCACAGCCTTAGGTGTTTCTACAGCCTAAATGCTCACTACAGAACAATAAAGCTGCTGTACAAGGGTATATGATAAAGAAAATATGCACGATTTAAATGGGCTGTTTCCCTTGTGACAGCAATTTCATTTGAAACATTTGCTTATTTTGCATTCTATACATTTCTCATAAACTGTCATAATTTCACAGTACAGCCTCTAATTTCATTTAAATAAACCTTGTTCTAAGATTTATGGTGCAAAATTCTTTTGAATAATAGCCAAACTACAGTAAGACTGAGTTTTCCAAACATATTAAATGCTGACCCTTTTGTGATTTTGGGTGGCATTAGCTGTATTGGCAATTTCTAATGCAATGCACAGCTGTAGAGATGGTTGTCTCTGGGTGGTCTGGTTACTTTTCATAGGAAGATTGAAAAAAATAGTGGCATAGGAATCTACTGTAGGTTATTAAATACTGACAAACCATTCTGGAAGAGGAAATTCCTAAGCTGCACATTATTCAAAGCTAGTATAGTCCTCAGTAAAAGCATCCTTGCCTTCATTTTGCACTTGACTCCAGGCATTTATTTTGGTCGCTGTCTGGGAACAGATTTCATGCTAGTTGGAGTGAGTATGGCTGCTGTCCTGGGTGAAGAAATTTCATCTGTAAGAGCTACCCACTTTGGTCTTTGTGTATGCCTGCAGCTCTCAGGTATTCATCTGTCTAAATCTGTGCACAATTCTGTTTCAGTCCTTACATTGTGAGGTGTCTTGAGAGCTCTTATGTTAACAAGAGGGAGACTGATTTCATAGTGTATGCACAAACAGAACTTGGTGGATGACCCATTTGGTAGGGGCAGGCTGTTGAAATGCACTCAATATTTTCCTTCTGTGATGAAAATAATTGCGTGTGAACAACTATTATCTGCATACAATTTTGGTGAATGCTCAAATGCTTCTGCTTCAGGATCTGTACTGTAATATTTTCTGTGTCTGTGGCTATAATATGAACAGTGTTTCATATACTTTTCTTTGGAATCTTTGGAGAACAGTAGTTAGCATACAGGGGAAGGTTAGTGCCATGAAATCTAGCCAGATGCCACTCAGATAAAACAATGTATGTGCTTCCTGAAATTTACAGAAGAAAAAAGAAGAGATTGTGCTGCAAAATAATACTGATAATAGTCCATGAACATATAAACATATAAATAAACTACAATGTAAACAGCAGTACAAGAGAAGTCTTCATCAGATTTCTTCATTGGAAACAACTTGACTGCCAGCTGAGCAGTGTTATCCCTTAGTCATATCACATTATTTACACTCCTCTAGGAAGAATATACCCTCTCATTGACCTTCATGCATTTATGTGTCCATTAATGATTTCCTTTGGAATTTGTCATGGGTCATACATTGCTTCTGCATTTGAAATTTAATAGAAAAGGGACCATTTCCTACTTAATATTTTTTTATTCTTAGATATCCTTATGTATTTTTTCCAAACACTTTCAGAATGAAGTCCCTTTCAAATCAGATATACGTTCTGCTGTCTCTTCCTCAAAATTTCATAACCGTTCTTAAAATTATTTGCAATCATAGAAGACCAAATGTGAAAAGAGATTCCTAAGAATAGTTCCTTTAACTGCAAAATTAAGCTTTCTAAAGCTAGTGACACAGTGAAAAGCTCTCTTGAGCCTAGTTCTGTTATTCTTACTGAGAAGCACCTTACTCTATGAGCAAATCCATATGACTTCTTTTCCCCTTTGTGTTGTCTATGTCATACTTATTAAATTGATCAAATTCAGTCTTTAATGATAGAAAGTCTTTTATCAGAGCAAGGTTTGCTGTAGCTTCTTTGCTAGAGATAATTTCATTTGACCTGCAAAACCTGGAAAGGAATTAAAATATGTTTAGTAAGTTATGTTAAATACTTAAATATAACTTGCATCTATAAAGTTACAACACTTAAATTACATAGAATCACAGAATCATATAATGAGGAAAGCCTGTCATATATAACTTAGTCTATTTTTAGGTTTAAGTATCATATGCTCTATGTATTTCATTATTAATAGACATCTGATCAGACTTTTCTTTAAGATGCATATTTTCTGAGGTCCCATGATGCCCTAAAGCAATCTACCACTAATCTTGCCAGTTTTTATCTCTACATGAATTATTATTCTGTATATAAGTTTAAGTCAGTTTATTCTTGTCCAAACCGTCAATTACACAAAACTCTGAGGATACACTTTGGAACACTTCTAATGTGTATTTGAGAATTATTAACTCTCCACTATCATCCCCATTTTACAGGTCACCCTCGCCTTTGAATTCTCTTTAAAACTGAAAATGCAAAACTTTCAGTCTTCCTCACTGCTCACATTCTCCAGAACTCTGATCTTTCTTCTGAAGTTTATTCTGTTAATCACAACTTTTACTGACACAGGAAGCTGAAACTAAACAGAGGTTAATGCAGTGCTGAATAATGGAGAAGGATTATCTACAAGATACACTTGGCTCAGACAGCCAGTTATGGAATTTCTCTGTTTCAGAAAAGTGTGCTATTTCAGCCTGTCCTATTTTATATATGTATTTTATAGGTTTTGAGGAACATCATAAAATAATAAAGCCATTAGGTGAAAAACACGTCATTTTATATGAAACTGCCTTCATTGTTAAGTCAGATGCTGTGCCAGTCCTGAGGTGATTCTGTCCAATTTATACTCTCAACTGCTTCCCCTGTGCTCACACTCAATTCTTAAGAGAGTAATACAAGATTCAGAGTGATTATTTTGTCAATTATGGCACTTGAGCACCGCAGAGGTAATAAAATGCTGTACAGAGATCAATTTATGGACAAGAAATAGACAGGTTGAAATTCTGCCCAACAAAAGGAAGGTTAAAAATGGAAAGTGAAGCATATTGAAGAGTTTGCATGGCACTTCGTTTCCTTTTCAAAAGATACATAGCCATAACAGCATTATTTAAGAATGTTCTCATCATTTTTTCTGGTTTTTAAAAGTGATTTTTATCTCATCTGATTTCAGACTTCTGTAAATTGGGTGTCTAATTTCAAATTATATACTTTTGGCTTCTTAATTAACAATGGGAAGACCAAAGCACCTGTGAGGATCAATTCAATTATTCTGTTCCACCATCTTAAGGGAACTTGAATTGGTATCTGAAAGTGCCTGCTTCTCCACATAGACTAAACCCATGGCAATCTCATGTCACCTGTTTTGCCTTAGACAGCATCCCTTGAGACACCTATGTGAGATGAAGCCAATTCAAAACTTCAATCCAATCAGATTAAGTGGTTTAAACAACCCATAGCCTCAACTACTGACAAGATAGAGGACAATTTCTACTTAGAATCTTGACTTGAAGCAATTAAATTGCATTTGGCATTCTGTTACACACACAGTCTTTTTGATACAGACACATCAGATGATTAACAATATTAACATCTTAGTCTTGTAAATTTAGATCAGCAAACTGAGACAAAGAGTTAACAACAATTTAACTCTCTTGTCTTAAAATATCAATTTACCAAAACACCACATATATTTGTTATGGGACTTTAGTGGCCTTTGGTGGATTTGAAGTACCAGAATAAGATATTGTTTGAGATGAGGCCATGCTTGAGCTCCAGTAAATGAAACAGCAGTTCTTTGAGTGCCAATCTGCTGTTTGTAGATCACTGTGACACGTGATTGGAAATGTGTCATCTTTGCTACTTTGGAGTTTAAATGCCATTCTCTTTCATTTATGTCATTAAATATAAATGTTGCAGAAGGTTAAAGCCCTTTGTGATAGCTTATTTGAAAAAATGTTTTGCAGGTGGGGAGCTGTTTATATGAATATATTTGGACAGTGCATCTACATTTTATTTCATGGTAAGTTTAGCAATGGTGTATAATTATACTAAACAGGCTAAATCCTGATAGTGAAGAAAAAGGGTCGAAAGAAACCATAATTCAAACTCTACCATAAGATTTAAAAATTCTTTCACTCTTTTGGGATAGTAAAGCGTGGAACTTTTGTCATATTTTCAAACTAAATCTGGAAAGTACGAAGCAATCAGATCTCAAAGGAAATGTCTGATTTCAGTTTGTGAGGAGGGCTCTGAAAAAAACACCTTCAAATCAAACAACACACATAAGTACACAAAATTTATGGAAAGAAAATCTGAAAACGTTATTTAAAAATATTTCATCACATGTTTTGTTTTTATTTAATATAAATTTTCCTCAGAATAGAATGATAATTAAAACTCAAGAATGAAAACCAGCCATAAATCCAAGACAAAAGGCAATGGGAAACAAGAATAGCAATATGACTGAAGACTATAACTATGATGTGAGGAAAATAGGCCGTTAAATTTCTACCAGACAGTTTTATTAGTGTAAGTTTTGCCTTTGGCTATGAAATTAGTAATGCATGATAATTTCAGCTATTGACTTTGACTGCTAAATATGCTTCACTTATTCTTTGAGGGGAAGAAGAAGCAGCTGTCCTCTAATATTAATTGTTTTCAGTTATTCCATATCTGTGAAATACAGCCTAAGGTTTCCCACTCATAAATTAATCTCTGTATTCCTTGCATAGACTCCCAGTCACCCTCACAGTTTTAGTTTATTTTCCTTCAGAGGACAGAAATAAACTCATGGCATCTGCCTTAGAATCCATAAACTCTGTGATTTGTGTCCCCTGGCATTAAAACATTAATGGAAAATAATCGTAATTTTGTATTAAAAAAATAATAAACTTTATTCCAGTTTAAATTACTGCTCCAGTTAAAATTACTGCTATCCAACACTGATAATTAAGCTCTCAAATAGAATAAAGCATCTTATAGAAAATAATATTTCATATACTTGAGAATGCTGCTGCTTATTGCATTTAATCAACAATTTACAAAGTACTTTAGTTCCGTGGAAGTTAGTGTCAGCACAGAACTTTGTTGATGTCCTTTTTTATCTCTTCTAAGATGATCCTGGCAAGATTCCACAGAACATACACTAGCATTTTGAGTTCATAGATTTTGAATTTGCAAAAGCTCCTGGTCATCCTCTTGAGAATTTCCTCTGGGTTGAAAATATAAATGTAGAGAATCTTTAAAGTTTCCTATATAGGAAACTGTCATGACAGCCACAGGAAATGCACTCTAGGAGGGCAGATCCCATCATGAGACATTTTGGGTTTAATCTACAAGTCTCAGTTCCGTAGTTTTGGAGGCTTTTTTTTTCCCCCTTCCTTTTCCCAAATTCTCTTATGTGCAGCTTTAAAATATTCCAATTTTCCTCTCTTCCTTTTGCCCACATAATCATTCACTTCCCCTCAAACCAATGTCACTTGACATAAAGATATTAAATGACTAATGCCTTTGAGGGCACAGCCAGATTTTAGCAGCATCAGTGAGCACCATGGCTCTGTCTATACCACTCTGAAACTCAAGATGGGCTGTCAGTTCTTGGCTCTCCTTGTTTCCTGTCTAAAGATATTTGTGCTAGATATCTGTGATGATATGATAGTGTGTTATCTACCAGCAAGCCAGCCTCAAGCCCAGGGCTGACATCCTGCTGGCCTCAGTCTGTCCCCAGCCTCAGGGAAGTTCCTGATGCCCAAGGCTGGGAATGTCCCTTGTCTGGCTGGTGGGATGGTCCTGGCTGCCAGAACCTGCCCTGACATCCCTGGGGAGATCCTGCTTCTGGGACATCCCTGCTTCTCCTAGCCCCAAGGAGATACTGGCCTGTGCTGCATGGTAAGATATTTTACTCTTTCATGAAATAAAAATTCAGTCAAGATCCTGTCTTGACCAACTGTCTGTCTCTGAGGTCAAGGATTAAAGATGCCTTGAAGATATTCAGAGTGGAGTGGGCAGCCTCCATAAGTCAGCCTGCACATATACATTATACACAGGGTGTATCAGAGATGTAGATGTGCACAGGAATACCAATGAGATCCATGCTCTGACTGCAATTACACTCTTCAAATACACAGACCTCTCAGCTTGATATTTTCATATTGCAAATGCATGGAGGTCTAGAGTAAATCTGCCTTAATTTTAAATACTTATTCTGCTATCTACACAAAAATAGTATCCATTAAAAAAAATAAATAGATTACCTCCAAATATATGAAGTCTTAATCAGTTAGAAATAAATATCCTTTTGCTTAAATTACTAGTCTTAATGTTTACATGTTAAAACAAAGATGAAAAACTGCTAAATTATTCCAGCAATATGCAGCTTTGATTTGTTATGGGTTAGTGGGTTGTGCAGATTTGTAATGGGTTAGTGCAGATTTGATCAGTGATCAGGATCATAAATTTCACTCTTTTATTTCTGAAATTTTACTGCTTTGTTAAAACACCTTTTGAATGTCATGCTAAGTTTCAACTTTTTAGCATAAATATCAGCTTTCTAAAGAGAATTTCCAATAAGTTCGTATTTACCTCCAATTTCTAAAACTCTTATGCAATATTTTCAAAGGGCAGAGACTAAACTCTGAAAATATTTGCTCTGCAGAAGAAGATGCAGTATTGTCTTCCAGCTTGTCAGGAAAACTATCACAAATTCAAATCATGTTTTGAAAAGTTTCAGATATATAAAGCAGCATGCCTTTTTTTCATTAACACAATTTGTCATCTGGTTTTACAAAAAGGTATCAAATTTAAGTCATGCTACAGAAGAAAGCTGAATGTTAACATAAGAGCTATCATAAGAGCTATAATACAGATTTTTTTTTTCTGGTTAATGTCAGTTATTTCAGCATGGAGTAAAAAAACGTAATTCAATGTACAGCTGTTTTATTTGTTTTATTAGTTTTCAACCTCCTAAATATCTTATGTTCTGCGCTGGGAACAGGAAGCAAAATCACAAACATATTTTCAGACATTTTCACAGCTACCTATGAAAATAATTCTATTTTTTTCTAGCCCATTCAAATAGGATCATTCTACCCTGAGATAAAAAGGCAATAATGTTTCTCTGATATTGGAAAAAATAGCAGACTCTGATTTTTACTGTAAAAATAAAAGAGATATCAGTGGTAAAATTGGAACTGCAACTTAGAGTTGATCTTCACCATTTCAATGAACTTTGTTTAATAAATGATTATGTTGTAGGACATTTAACATGTGGCATCAAATAAACTTATTCGGAGTGTCAGATCTCCACTTCAACTGATAATAGGTGCAAACTTGTTTTTTCAGTCACCTAAACTGAATATCAAGTTTTCCTATGCTTATTATACATAGATTCCTTTTTCTACTTCATCCTAAAAATGCTCAACACTTTCCTATATGTAGGACAAAAGCAGCTTATGATTAAACTCACTGTCTCAAAGAGACTGACCTGGCAATTCTTACCTGTGCAAACCTCTCACTGAATAAAGGTTTGCCTTGTAATGTTTTGGAAGTTCTTTTGCTGCTGCTATTCACTCTCACTGACTCTTGCCCAAGCAGCAAGGAAAATCATGTTTGTTCCTAGGCACAATAGAAACTTTATACCCACATCTTGTACATTTTCATTATGTATTTCAAGCTCTACAAGTATTCTATTATATAATTCTGTTGATTGCATCCTACATGAGTTCACAACTGACAAAAGGGATCATCTCTTCCAAATATCTTGCAAGCAGCAAAAATGTCCTATGTCTCATTCTAATATGTTTTCTTTCACAGTCATCATAAACCAAGAAATGATCTTTTGCTTAGTGCTTGCCAGTTCATTTCCAATTTGGAAAAGAGGGGCTCTAACAGAATCAGATGTTATTTGTATTTGCTATTTAATGTCTTTGAAATCTAGCTGAATTCCCCAGAGTATTATTATCACTAATAGATACAATAGTCAAATGTTTTTGACCTCTGCTGTACTGTGACTGTAACACCAATCTTATGAACACTTTGCTTATGGGCAGCTAGCAAGCAAATGAAATCTCTGCAGCAAATCTGCACACACCTTTTAAAAATGATGACCATGTTCAGAAGTTCTAGGTAAGCACTGTGCCTCCTGTGCCTACATAATTTATGCAATTCTAGGTGATCAAAGTGAATTTAAAGTTCTACAGTTGAACCAACCAGGGTTCAACATCCTACCTAAGCCTTCCTAATATCAAAATGATTTTGCTGTTCATTCCCTTGTCCTTCTTTCCAACAATCCAGAGTATTTTGGTGCAAAACCATAACCATTGTGTCTTATTTTTTATCTGGTCCTTTCTTAGAAAAAATTAGCAGACTTCCCTCTGTGATGACCTACACTTGGGCACTGGTTTCTTTACTTATGCACTACTCATACAGGAACTTTGTGGTTAGATATCAAACTCCTGGCTGTATCTGAAGAAAAAAAAACTTGATTTTTATTTCTAAAACTTAAAGCATATTAAAAAAAAACAACCTCTTTTGCAGTTCCCAGCAATCAGCATTTCTTTGAAGTTTCTGCTTTAGTGTGTGACATTGCAAAGATTTTTCTGTAAGTTTGGCAGCAGATTAAATCACAGATTGGACAGCATCTTTCTTTGAAATTTGCATGACTAGGTGATTTATTCATGAATGTCTAGCAGGTAAGATTTTTATATCGTGTCACCTGAACAGCTTCTGTAGTGACCATCTACTTATTGAGAAAAGGATTGGCAGAACATACCAGAGTGGAATGAATCACAGAAATCTGCTTACAAAATAACAGTGTGTGTTCTGCTATCACCTTCCTACAGACTTGCCTGAAGTTAAAGATTATAGTGGGGTATTCATGCAAGAGATACATCACAGAGCTCACAGGCTCTCTGTACCATCCTCCTTTACCTTACTGTCCTTGGTGTTCAGTCTCAAACCTTGACCATGCACTTTTTAAAACATACTGGTAAAAAGACAAGCGATATGGAACAAAGATATCTTTTGTTTGCAGGGGATTTTTTGTTTCTGTTAAACACACTGTACTGGAAAAAAATGTGGGTTTCACCGTGGGAAAGCTTTGCCCTTGCTAAGGAGGAGTCTATTCAGATTGTTTCAGCAAGCTGCTCTGTGATAGATGTAGCAGAAAATATAACAGTATAATGGCTCCTCTTGTAACTTCATGTTTGCATTTTGATTATAGCACTTCTAATGCTTAAAATAATAAATGCAATTGACTTTATTATATAGTGCTATTGGTTCATGCTAAACTTTGTTCCCTAGGGTAGGGCAATAAAAAATAAATATTGAATTTTAAATACATGACAAATACCATATAAATTAATTTTAAACAAACTATAATTGACAGTTGTGTGGAACTTTTTATTCTTAGAGGCAAGAACTCTAACAACTATTTAATTAATTTAGAAAGAAACGAGGAAAGCCAACTTCATTTGGCTCTGAAACTAAGCAGCTTCTCAAAAGAATGAAAAAGTTTTCATTACACAACTTCCAGTTTCAAAAGAGCTGCAAGGTAATCTTAAAGATTGGCACCCTGCAGCTCTATGTAAATGTACATAAATAAGCAAATAATTGTATAAATAAATGAGATTACACCAGTCCATTTCAAGTTTCAAAAATGAAAATTCTTTTTCTCCGTCTACATAAGATATAGGAACATCGTTGGAACATCAGGTTCTTGCAGCATTTAATTCTTTGTAGGAAACACATCTATAAATATTAGGCACAACTTCTTAGAAAATACATCTGGAATTGTTATTTCAGGCTGGAGGGATGGATGAGGGTAATTTAGATGAAGGTGTGTCACTGATGAATTACCACAGCCACACTGTATATTTTGATCTTCAGAGGCAATTCAAGTATGGATCAGCTTGAATTTAGGTATCTTCCTGGATCAGAGTGCAGAGTGGAAAAAGTTACACAAAAGGCTCTTTAATCATTAGAGTGCCAATAACAGTAGTAAAAACTAGATAATTTTAATGGTCTTAGGAATTTCTAACAGATAATGATCTGTAAGAGTGAAAGAGATTCTAAGAAGCAAGCAGATAATGATAAGAGAATTCAAAAGGATGTTGTATCTAAGCAATCTTTCACTGTGCTGAAAGAGACAAATTCTTATCCCATGCTAGACACTGGATTCATAACTAAGGTGGTTCCTGTAGGCCATGCCATTGCTGTTATTTCTATACATCTGGCAGTAGTTAGGTGTTTGATCATTAAGCAGTCCTTACATTGATGTGTTTACAGGTTAATTTTTTCCCGAGTTGTCAATGTCATCTCTAAGTTGTCTTAGGGAAAAAGGCTTTTCAGCGTCTTCATTGTGTTTACACTCTCTCTGGAAAGGTAAAATATAAAATCCATTTCCTAAAAAAAATTACCTGCCATTTTTTCTCACATAACCAATCAACTAAAGCCAAGGAAACAGAATTTTAAAAATCCAACATTCCAACTGAAGTATATCTCATTAGGAGTCGAATTCATGCTAAGACATATATATATATCCACTACATATTAAAAGATATGAATAATTAGCTGGTATTTAAAGGGCATTTAAAAATAGTGGACATGAATATTTAAAATTATTTCTGATGAGATTTGGAGGTGGAAAACAGCCTTGAAAACTAGAATAGTACTTTGAAGCCATGAGTATGCATCATGTCTTCAAAAGAGGGCTTGATTAGGATGTAATAATAAAACATGGAACCGCATAGCTAACAATGGAAAGAAACAAAATCTTGAACAGCTGTTCCCAAATGATCATCTGCAAACCTACTCACTGAATGAGTCAGGGGTCTTGAGAAATACAATCACAATTTGATTATATCATTAAACCTCCGTACACATAAGAGAAACTGAAAACTTTCAATTTTTTTCCCACTTCCTGACTTGGACTTTTTATCTTTGGTAAGACGAAACTTAGTTAAGTTTTAGGGTATATTACTCTGATTTATACCTCTTCTGTCAAATACCTTGACATTATTGCCAGCATATAGAACCACCTGCAACATTCTGCTTCTACAGATCCTTGTGGGACTGTCAATGTTTATTTTCTCATTGTATGTTGAACTTGTACATATTAAGTTTGAGGTATATTTTTTGGATCGTCATCATCATATTTTTTAAAATTCATTCCTTTTGGTATATGAACCATAATTTTGTTTTTGCTTTCTTCAATCATCTGACTGAGCTTAGTTACAAAGTTTTCAGTAAGGATTTTGAGCCTTAGATCAGATACCACAATCATTCAGTCTTGGATATAAAATAACATGATTGCAGCTAACTCAACTAAAGAATACTATTTATAGTTGAAAGAATAAGCCACTGAGTCAAATATATTTGTAGAGACAGTAAAAGAAACTGACTGAATAAGCCCTTATATTTGATATACTCAATGCATCTACAGATACGTGAAGAAAAGATGCACGAGCAATTTTTAATGTCGCCACAGAGGTCTGGATATGCAAATTTATAGAACCATAGAATGGTTTGAGTTGGAAAGGACCTTAAATATCATCTAGTTCCAAACCCCCTTCCATGGGCAGGGACACCTTCTAGAGGCTGCTCAGAGCCCCATCCAACCTGGCCTTGAAGCCTAATAGTAAGCACACTATTTATGGGACAAAGATAAAAAAAACCTTGTATATCTCAAATGAAATTGGCTTTGTTTATACATCTGAATTAGAAATATTTTTAAACACTGGTAAAATAATAATAAATTATAATAATTATAAATTAAAAATAATAAATACTGGTGCTTTTTTTTGCTTTTTTTTTTTTGCTTTTTTTTTTTTTTTTTGTCACAGGCTAGAGTCATTATTATGGCAAAGTTAGAACTTCTGAAAGAAACAACCTGCAAAATTCTCAGCATGTTTTATAAACCATCTGTTTCCATTTCCCTCTATGTGGTATCTTTATTGTCTTGGAAACAACACGTGAGCTATGTACAATTTTCTATATGGATTCAAATTCTGAACTGCTCTGTTCAAGCTGTATTACAGGAATCATTCAACTGAAAGATGCTTGAAATTACAAATTGTTTTAAAATTGATTTTTGCCCCCAAAGCCTCATCCCTTTTTACATAGTTACTTATTTACATACTTGTGCCAACGCAGGCATATTGTCAGCCAAAGGACTTTTACAACTCATGCCTGTACGTGTTTTCAAATTAAACTGTCATTCTCATAGGGAAGTCAATGACAACAAAGGAATCAACAGATAATGAACAATATTTTGATAATCTATCCTTTGTTTATCTATTTTCTAAAAAATCTGTGCCTGTTTGCACTCATATTTAAAAATGCTTCATGTGTACAAATAATTATATAACAATTATGCTTCCAGGTCTTATCCCTCAGGTTAAAGATGTCCATCTGAATTTTAAAGCTGTATGTCAACATAAATTTACTCTGCATTAATGATAAATCTCCCTCCTATCTCAAAGATTTAGATCTCATTAGGAACTCGAAAATATGATGTTTAATGTCAGAATGAAATGAAGATAACTTAATAAAAAAAAACTCTCCAGACAGTTGGACTTTAACTAGCAAAGCAAAAAATACATCAGTTTCAGCAATATCTACCTGCTTCAACAGTGAGGTGAGGCAAGTGCACTAGTAATACTCCAAGGGTTTTCTTGGATTATTTTTTTTCATCACATTTTGCATAATCCTTCTTCATCTAATACAGTACTTGATAAAGAAGAGAAAAAACATTTTTTTTCCAAAATGTTTTTCCAGCTTATTCTTTAGTATATAAGTTTGTTTAGGAATTCTTACTTTTTACATATTGATGCATTCCCATAACTTTAGTGGCTTGTCCTGTCTGGCTTTCTTTCACCAGAGTTTCTGTAAATGAAGAGATGTATATTAAGCTGTAAGTAGAAATCTTATATAAGTATATACTTTTTATATTGCATAAATAAATAAATATAATTTCCACTTGTGTTTTTGTCTATTTTACATCTAAATATATATCTGCTGTATTTTGAACCACACAGAATTGAAAGAAATTCCTTGGGGTCTTTGAGACCTGGCCTATATGTCTTGTTCTTTCACCTGAGTTGACAGAGGTAGATGTATTTTCTTATTAACTGGATGCAGTTTTGCACGGCTTATCTGCAGTTTTAAACTCTCACAAATAGGTGGCACTAATGAATTCTTTATTTGCAGTAATTTCTACGTTCCCAGCTAGGAAGGTAAAAGTGCTTTGTGTCCTCTGACACATTCCATATTGACCTTTGCAACCAATAGCAGATTTGAGCTTAGTTATGAGGGCTGAAAGAGACAAAGAGAATCCTGTTTTTCACTTCCATGAGATAAATAACTTCTACTGAATGTAACAGGAGTTACTCACTCACAAGTTTAGGAGAAGGCTGCCTACATGCTGCATTAAAATAAGAAAAGCACATTGCTCTTTAATATAGAAACACATCTAGAGTGACATAATGTATTGACAGTTCCTGTGAAAGACTTGATTAAACTAGCTGGACCTGAAATATTACCTGGCATGCTAGAAATGTCAAATAAAAATTGCCTTGAAATGTGAATTTGAGTCACATTCCCTGCAGGTTTACACTGGGGTAGCCTTCCTAGTGTCAATGTAATTAGAGGTGTTTTTCAAATTCAGCTTTCACAATTATTAACATTTTCTGAATAAGATGCTTCCACAGATATTGTTAGATCCCCAAGCAGAGCTGACCAGTTTATCAAAAACTCTTTGGTGCTTCCAGAGAGGGAATCTGACCTCTCTCCATGCATTGCATGTGCACACCTGTAGGTAATTTGTAGGTTAACATCTGAAGGAAGTTATATCTGCAGAAATCTCATTTTGTTTAATTTTATCCTGTGATTATAATGAAATTGTCCTGTTTGTATAGTAGTATGACTAGACCCTCATAGACAAAAAAACTGTGAGAATTTAAAGATTCTTGTGGATCCAACCCTGTATTTTCTAAGTTTTAATTCTTTGGAGGGTATAACAGGAAATATTTTCAATCAAATCAGTAAATTTTTGCTCTAAGGAAAAGGAAGACCTCCGAACTTTTTTTAGAAACAAGTGTAAGCCCTAGTAAAAATAGTGAAGAGCTGGAATGAAATTGAATGGAATGACTGGAATGAAATATCATTCAAAATTTTAAAATTAATTTAGCAACTGACCTTATGCTTGATAGACTAGGGATTTTAAACTAAGACAAACTTCCAGAGATACAACTCTATGAAAAACAAAAAGCAAAAAGAGTTGAGCAAGACATTAGAACTAGAATCAGAAACCAAACCATACTCAATGTGTCTACACCGCCCACATGAATGAGAGCACCTTATGCACTGCAGCTGAAAGAACACAAGGAAAAGCATCCATCAGAAAAATAATTCTCTGTGGGCCTTCCATGCTATAATGAGGGTGGGAGAAATACACACTATTCTCTCTTGAGATAACCTGAGATTCTAAATGGTGTCAATATTAACACATCAAGCACTTTTTGTATCACTTTGGGTTTGTAGATAGCAGGCAAGCTCTGCTTATATCTATAAGATAGATGTCTGTAGATAGGGGCTTTTACCTTCTAAAATAAGATGATAGATTTCAAAATATCCATGGAAAATTAATCATTTTTGGGGTAGTTGACTTTGGATTCCAGGTGGCCACCAAGCCATCCTATCACTCCCCTCTCAACTGGGCAGGAAAGAAAAAATATGATGGAATGTTCATAGGTTGAGATAAGATCAGGGAGAGATCACTCAACAATTACTGTAATGGGAAAAACAGATTCGACTTGATTCAACTTAAATTTAATTTATTGCCTTTCAGTTAGAGTAGGATAAAGAGAAACAAGAACAACTCTTAAAACATTTCCCCCTGTCCCTCCCCTTCTTCACTGCTTATTTTCTCTACTTGCCCTCCTCCACTCCCAGTGACGAAGGGGGCTGTGGGATGGGAATGCAGGCTCCAGCACGGGGTTCATGTGCTACAGGTGCATCTCTGCTCCACTGTGCACCCCATGCAGGGCACAGCTGCCTCACCATGGCTGCATCACAGGCTGAAGAGGAATAAATATCTGCTCCAGCACCTGGAGCACATTTTCCTCCTCCCTCTTCATTGACCTTGAGGTCTGCAGAGTTATTGCTCTCATGGTCTCACTCCTTCTACTGTTCTGCATCAGATTTTGCCCCTTCACTATGTTATCCTATGTTATTGATGGATTTGGCCAGCAGAATACCCCATTTGGAGCCCCCTGAGACTGGCTTGGGGGACATGGGGGAAGTTTCTGGGGGGCTCCTCACAGAAGCCACCCCTGTATTCCCTCACTACCTAATCCTTGCTGTGCAAACCACAATTGCTTGTAATATCTCCATGCAAATGTAGTGCATGGAAGCGTGGTCGCTGGCTCAGGCCAAAAATGTACCAAAACCACTTGCAATTGATGACAAAATTGTGGTGCTTGGCCTCTGATTGTGTTGAACTGAATTTAATTCTCATGTTACTGTTTAAAACAGTGCAGCCCATACATGGTTAGGGAAAAATTGCACCATTATTTCAGTTACTACTTAAGACAAGTATGAGAAAAATTAAAATTTCAAAAATCTATGCAGAAAAGAAGGAAGACATGAAAAATAATTTAAATGCTGAGAAGTGTTCATAATACTGTTTTCAAATTTCCAAAAAAGTGACAGATTTTTAAATGAATGCAATAATTTGAAAGTCAATATACATAATATGTCTGATAGAGACAAGAAGCATGGCTGTATTGCTACTGTTATATAACAATAAATGTAGATGAAGATGCAGCAGTGACAGGTTGTTGGGAGAAAATAATTAGAAAAAACTTGTGAAAAAAGCAGAGGAATTGTAAGTGCTATGAAAACAGATGAGGGAGGGAGGGAGGGAGGGAGGAAGGAAGGAAGGAAGGAAGGAAGGAAGGAAGGAAGGAAGGAAGGAAGGAAGGAAGGAAGGAAGGGAATGAGAGCTTTTATATAAGTGGCTTATAAGACAGTCATGCAGTGGAACAGGGACTGTCTCCATCTTTGGAAATCTTTGAAATCCAGCTAGCCTGAGCCTTAAGCAACCTTAGAGCTGTCTCTTCTTCGAGCATGAGGCTGAGCTAGAATCCTCCTGAGATCCCTTCCAACCTCAATTGTGTTATGATGCCAGAACCCAACACCAGCAAGAATAGCTTGGACCCAAATGTACGATGTGTGCAGTTCTACTGATATGAAAGTTACTTATAAATAGTGTATCCTTCATGGAAATATCTATGCCTGCCCTAATCATCATCTGATAAATATAACTTCATCCATACCCACACTGGGACAGCTACTCATTCTTTCCAGGACAGTTACTACAGTCCATGTTTCCAACAAAAATAAACCCTATATAGCTGAGGAACAAAAACCCCAACACCATCACTCTCCTGTAACAAAGCAATTACTAAAATACCATCATCATCCATCAGCTACTAATCTTTAAATAGCAATAATTACTAAATGTTCTTGTACCTACTAAACTAGGCAAAGACAGGATATAAACACATTGGTAAATCACTTAGGCAATAAATTACAATGTGTGCTTTGCAGCTTGAGCAAATACTGTTGACTTGGAGTTCACAGGAAGAACACAGAGTTGTACAAGGTTACATTGCCTGAAATAGGAAAGCAGATCTCTCATATTAAAGCATAATTTTTCAGGGCGAGAAATATCTGTTTATAGATTTCTTTGAATAGTTTTCAGGAACATAAACAAAGACACAATTTAAATACAGGTTATATCTGGAAAATCTGAAAAAAACCGAACATTTAGACCTGAAGATTAATGGGTGCAAGTGCTTTATCCAATATCAAAATCTTGTGTTATACCACTAGTTTCTGTGTTTGGATTTAATCCACTAACCACTACTCTTGAAGCCCAAACATCTGACCATTTTTTCATGCATTTGGTCATTCACTGATCTGGGCTAGAGGGCTATGACCATATTTTTGAAGACAGTGTTAAAAGGATCCCTTTAGATTGCTCTAAAACTTGAAAGACTTACAATGTATAAAGATATGAAAGTTTGTTTATCAAGACATAAAGTCAATGAAAATGGTTAGGTAATTTTTTAAACTATAGTTCCAGTGTTATTGTATGCGGCTGTTTCAAAATAAGCCATAAGACATTTTTGTTTATTCACTCATTCATGTCTTATATTTTAGTTTCATTTGCATTTGCTTCATGTTACAAATTATAAAAGAAGTGCTATCTGTTTGCTGCACGTAGCATACACACCAAAGGGTTTTGTTACCTGTTACCAACAGATTATTTTTTAGGCTTTTGGGGTATATTGCTGCTCATTTCTCATTCAAATATTTTTGAAGAATAATCATGCTGTCATATTTTACCACGTCACTTTCCCCTCTGAATCCACAGGTTGCTTCTCATTGAGAGTTAACAGCATTTAGTCTTTAGAATAAATTTTTGTTTGGTTGGTTTGTTGTTTGCTTTTTTATTTACAAATATCTACACTGTGTTTTTTGATGAACTGTTGTTTCATCAAACAACTATGCTGCAACAATGGAAACACTGTACAGACAAACAGGCAGCAAAAATTCATTTTAAATTAAAAAAAAAAAAAAAACTTGGGAAAAATAGGCATCTGCCAGCAGGAAAGCTTAAAAAAAATTTAGTACATACCTGTATGAGTCATATGTACACAAATACTCAACGTCCCTGAAAGTGTTATTTAGTTCAACCATAGCTTTTTATTTCAGCAGATTCTGCCTGGCAGCAACAGGTTTTTAATCCAAGGCATTTCCAAGCGTTGTTTTGGTTACACATGCCATGACATTGGACTTCTCAGAGCCAGGTACTGTCTGGGGGTGTCCTGAGTTAACTGCTTGAAGATGCATGGCAACATGAGCAAGTGCAGGCAAATCTGAGTTCCTTTGACTCTGAAGTAGTCAGGATGTGAACTAGATTCAGTTTAGGAGAAGCATTAGCATCTTCAGGTCAAACTGGGCAACTCAGTTTGCCCGGAGAAGTTTTACAGAAGCTGTGGGTGCCTCATCCCTGGAAGAGTTCAAGGCCACTGGATGGAGCTTTGAGCAACCTGGTGTAGTGGAAAATGCCTTTGCCCACAGCAGGAGGTTGGAACTAGATGATCTTAAAATTACTTCCAACCCAAACAACTCTATGATCATATGATTGGTACAATCTTTAAAAGTCAGGGTATGTGATCTCAAAATCCATGACTGCTAGGTTGTCTGGAGAGTGAGATGGATTGTGGCTGGCAAGCCCTGGACACAGCATACGTGCTGCTGCCTGTTTTGCAGTCTGTAGGCAGTGCAAAATCTCATAAACACACTACAATGTTGCCCAGGTTTTGCAAAACCCATTACAGAAAATCTGTGAGTGAATCCTGGTCCTGGCCATAAGAAACATCCCAGCTTAAGGATTTTATAAACTCTGTTTTGATCTGTGCTTTCCTTCTTCTTTAGCTATAATCCCTGAATGAGCAGAGGTGGCAGCACCATCTGTTTCCCAGAAAGGACAGAAAGTGGTGGCTGGGTCATGGGGAGTATTTCACTTTTCCTGAACTCATTAATAAATGGATAATGGAAAGGAAAAAAATTATCATTAACACCCAAATCCCACCACCATTCTCATGTGAACAGGAGGTGAACAGGAGGCTTTAATCTTAACAGTGCCCTGGCCTGGGCCCCAGAACTTGATCCTTCAGGGAGGTGGAGGTCCTTACCTCATTTTGGCCTGGTTTCAGCTAGGACTGTCCCAGGCTCCTAGCCCAGCAATCACTTTTAATAAAGAGCCTGAGTATGGCCACCTTGTTCTGGATATAAAGGATTTTAATGACACGGAACAGTCACCTCTCTGCCAGGGAGCTCTCCCTGCCCTCTTTTATTTACTGGTACAGCTGTGAATTCAATGAGCTAATAATGAGTAATGGTGTAATTTTGTCCTGGGAAGAGAAATAAAAGGAAATATTGGATGAGGAAAAAAAGAAAACAATGTTGAAAGCCATGGGAACTGGCTGGAGACTAGTAAATGAAGCTCATAAAATTATTTCCCTATTTAGACCACAAAGTATTTGAAGCATGATCTGAGAAATAAATAACAACAACGAATGTTTTAAAGAAAAATCTTTAAAAAAAGAAATCAAGAAAAATTGTTTTAAAGGCACAGGGTTTTGTGTGTAAACGGAGATCCCAAGGACTGGAGCAGCAGAACCAGAAGCAATATAAGCTCATTTCTGAAGGCCAGACGTAAAAGTAGGACTTGCAGTGCCTCAGTCTGTCACCTGGATTTGAGACAAAAAGGCTTCTCACAGTAGGGAATATGCTCTGTAGTGTATTGTGTCCTGAGTCCTGTCTTCATATCTCAACACTACTGAAATTTCTTCTGAGGCAAATTCTCCACAAAGTTTGCTATCCCAAAATCAAGAAAATGCATTGTTCCAAATAGTAGGAATTAGTCTGTGTTCTTAAAGGCACTAAACAGGAAAATAAACAAAAGGGTAGATTGGAAATGAAAGCTTCATGAGTGACAGACATGATCTGTATATTGCCTTTCTGTTTCACACCGTTCTGTAGCATTATTCAGCCATCTTCTGAGAAAAACGGTGCCTCCAGTTACCAGCAGGTCCTCCTCACTTTGCTCCCTCCTTTGAAACAAATGCTAATGATCAGTAGAAGTCTTTCCTGAAACTGGCAGAAAGGTATGAGCCTATTAAGACTATCATATTAAGGTTGAATATGACTGGAAAGGAGAATTGATTCATACTAGATTTATATCTGTTAGCTTTTTGTAGCAATTCCCTATTTGTAATTTTTCATCACATACTTTCAGAAGCTATTTTTTCTTCTTTTTATTTCATTTTGTGGATTTTTCTTTTGATATCCTGAAAGAATGTTCATTTTTTTTTCCTATTTCTAGTCTAAATATTATCTTGTACATATGAATTTGTAACCGACTAAATCTTGCAAATAATTTTTTTTCCCCCAGAGGAACCTGAGTCAATAGTGTCCAGATTGGTTTGTTAGCTAGGTTTAAAATTACTGCAGAACATATAGGTTTGTGGGTGTATGTGTCTTCATATCAATATATAAATCTTCAGTCAGGTCAGATTTCTTTGAATATGAACAAGGGTTGTGTCTACTTAAAAGACTCAAAAGGAAAAGTTGGAAGGAGATTGTATTGAAAATTATTTCCGGATGAGCGCACAGTTAAAGGGAACAGGCTGAAATAAATCAGAACTTCATCAGGCTGATGCTATTCTTTAGCAGTTGCCATTTAAGAGCCCAAACAATGGTTCAGTGCAGGAACAAAAAGAATGTTTTGAGTCTGAAGCCAGCTGTTCTAGAAACTCAGCCCTCTTCAGTACCACACCTTTTTGTCAGCTAAGTCAGCTGCCATATATATTTAGATTTCTGTTTTAAATGGGGGATTTCTAAAATACTGTTTTATAAAGGGTTGATTCCAAAGTTTCTGTTGTCTTTAATGGGAATAAAAGAAGGCTTAGACTATATCAGACCAGTCAGGTCTTTTAGAACACATCTCTATAGTAACCATTCATATATATTTGGGTGTTTCTTTAACACAGCAGAGTGAGTTACTAATGTTGTCTATATTTCTTGCTTTGTCTTCAGCTCTGTTTGAACCCTGAGGGCTCAGCATTGTGTCTGAACAAATATTTTACAATGACTATTTTATAAAACAAATGTCTCTTTGAGTTGCCTGAAGTTAATATTGAATTTAAACTGAGTTTGAAGAGAGAACAGTGTTTGGGAAAGTGAAACAAGCCAATTCAGGCTACAGTCATGATCAGATCAGGCATGATTTGTAAAAGGTAAGGAAAGTATTGCCTGCTTCTCAACATCTCTGAAAAATGTCTTAACCAGATGGGCTGAAAATTACCCTTGTGGTGAAAGAAACAAAGGTAATTTGGTCATACAAAACTAGATTTTTCCTCCTTTCTCCAGTTTGGGAAAAACAAAAACAGTTCTAGAAAAATGTCTAAAAATGAAAGTGCAATGTTTTGTTTACTTCTTAGTTCATCTGTGATATTAAACCATCTATAAAATTCAGCAAATAAGTAAAAAAACCCTCATGTAACTGTTGTTTATCTTTGTATGTAATGAAACGTAAGCATTCTCACAATGTGATTTCTTTAATGTTTGATTTGGACTGTGCATGTAGCCATTGCTGAACTGGACTTTACTTGAAGCAGTTCTGATTTTAAAATGTGCACTTTATTTCAAAAGTGAAATTAAGTTATACTTAATGACTTTGGTGATTAGGACTGTCATTTGTTTAATTTAGTTTAATTTTTTAAATTGTTCTGACTCCTGGTCTCAAACCCAATTAGAAAATAGTTTATCAAAAAGGTACTTGGTATATCATGCACAATGAAGTATAGATCATTTCCAGTGCAAATTTTGAGTTTTTGAATCTGGACTAATTTTTATTTTAACACATTTTTTCTTCTTTAAATTTTTCTATTTTACATTAGAATACAATCAAGTTCTTTGACCTTTCTTCTTAATTTCATCAAAATGCTAAGGAGCTTGGTTTGTTCACTTTTTAAAGAAAATTGAACATCTTGAGGAACAGTCTAATGATGTATATAAACTTCACAACCATTTTAAACTCAATGTAATTCCTCTAAAAATATGTTAAAGCAAACAATGTCGAATTAGTTTTACTTCATATTTCAATGATAATAATAATAATAATAATAATAATAATAATAATAATAATAATAATAATAATAATAATAATAATAATCCCCACAACACAATAACATTCAATTTATTTTAATGACTATGGTTAAATGTGAATATCTAACTGGAGAAGCTTCAGAGAGATGCCAGAAGAGCAAGCTTGATCCTTTGCAAGTTGATGTTCCTATGGAGAGTTTAATAAATATTCTCATGAATCACTCCATTTTTGAGATGACCAAAGAGAAAAGAAAGAAAAAAGCAATTAAAATAAGAATTATAAAAAACACATGCATGGCTGAAGAAATTACTTAACCATAGATTATTTAACATTTAGAATTTTTAGTCCACAATTTTAGCAGGAATACAATGCTATGCTTACTGAGCTCTGGGTTCTTAAAGAAGATTATGTTAAAATGTCTAAATCCTGGTCCTGAGCTTGTACACTGGTCTTCCAAGGCAAGTACAGAAAACTGAGGAATCAAGAGACAACCTCATGCAAGTGGACACTGGTTACAGGTGACCAGTCAGACAATAATCAGGCAGAATATCATCTCTAAAAATTGTATCAACTGGTCTGACTGAAGAAGACTTCATTATTGTTCTATGACCCATAAACAGAAGATCCTATAATTGCATTTAAGAAATGTTATACATTGCAGCCTTCTCATGCAGACAAAACTGTGGTGAATGCATGGTGATGGTTGAAGATACCTTATTGAAACAGAACCAGACTAGTGCTGGAGTAATAGTTACTTAGCAGTAATTAAAGTAAGCATCTGACATTAAAGTGAATGTGTATGTTCACTGCCATGCAATAACACTGTGGATATCTGTAAATCTCTGTTTATACTTTTTTAAAGTAACACTAAATTCTATAAATGGTACAGATGAATAAGGATATTTAGGATATGTCCCACTGATCTGCTTAAGGTGTCTAATATGGGATGACATTGAAACGTTAATCTCAGAACAATTAGGATTTTAGTTAAAAGTTAGTTATTTACTAGAATTTATTAAAAAGCAAATGGATAGATAGGCCTTGCTGAAAAGTTTGAAGTTAGAAGAAAATTGGGCCTGAGATAGTTATCTGAAACTTAAATAATTGATTGCCTATCATCTTATATTTGCTCAGCTGTGCTTACAATGGGAAAACTAGTAAGCAGACCCTAAGAAACATGGACAATGCAACCAGAAACCCAATCTTTGAAAAATCCCCAGAAACCTTTTGTATTGTCATTGACAGAAAAGGCCAAAAGTTCAGGGCAAGGTAGTCTCGCTTTACTTCCTACTTTTATGACCCCTCCCCACGAAAACGACCCCAGACTTAATTTAAGAAGTCAATCACGCATGCTTAATAGCTATTCAAGCTAATTACCATAGGAAGCGAGGGATGGGAGGGGCTGTTGTTATGAATATGCATTTGTTTGAATCCTTAGCTAATAAATAGACTCTGTGATCACCTGTGATTTTGCAGTGTGTATTAGAGGATTACCTCACGCTGCTGCCCAGCACTGAATAAACATACACTGTCTAACTTTAAACTGTTAGAGAGTCTTTTGTCACAGTTGAGTATTGGTATTAGACCAATGCTCATGTTTTGGTAAATCAACATAAAGCATCACATGCTGTGTAAGAGTAGTTTGTGCAGGTAGGCAGGACTGATCCCACCACTCATCCTCCAGCTGCCTCTTGGGTTGTTTTGTAGCTGCCTCAGCCCTGGGGATCCTGTGTGCCATGGGAGGGACAGATGTGACAACAGCCTGCCTTGGTCTCAGGAAGGAACACAGCAACCTGCCCTTGAGGCATCCTCAGCAGTCAGCCTCAGACATGGGTCTCTAGAAGTTGATGCTTGTTGAATATTCTTAATATTTTATATTAATATATAAATTAATATACATAATATATCAATATTAATATATTAATATAATAAGCAATTAATAAATATATTACTATAAAATTAATATATTAATATAAAATATTTATATTTTAATACTATTTTTGTTTTAAATATTCTTAAGCAATCAATTTAATTTTAAATGTTGCTGCAAATAAAACTGGAAGTTCTGTTTGATACACACACATTTTCTTTTTATTTCACCAAACATTCAGTTGTTTTTCATGCTTGACTTACTGCAGATATACTTTGGGGTTCTGTTGTTTTTTAGGGTATTTAATCATCAACAAACCAAAATCCTAGTTATATGGACATTTCTTTTAGAATAACTGGGCTGTAGGTAAATTGTTTCTTGTTGCTTGACAGCTAATGATACGTTTCAGTATAAAAACATGAAGATTTATTACCATTCTGAACAAAATCTTTATTTTCTGTCTAATATAACAGTGGGTGTTCTCATTATCCATGTAAATGGCTAGTTGTTTTAAAGCTTACCAAGCTCTTGAACTCAGTAACATATTAAGGCAATGACTTCTACCAGTTAACAGATTTCCAATGTGAAAAACAGATGTCATGAGTTGCAAACCTTTTTTTATAAATTTACTTTAATTTCACATTTAAAGTCATAAACAAAAGTCTTTGTGTTCACTGTTTCATTTAATATTCCTACAGCTTTATATAGATCTCTCTGAGAATGGATTAATATCTGAGAATGTATTAATATCTTTTCAACCTTTCTTTCTTTGTAGTAAAAAATAATGCTTTTTTTAAAAGGGGGTTATTAAAGCAGGTTAGTCATAAGTAAGCTTTCAGATGAAACAACTGGGAAAAGTTCCATAGGAACTTTCATATTTTTAAGAATTATAAAGGACAAAGCCTCAGGTAGAGATAAAGGGTTGGAATTCATAACTACTTTAGCCAGGATTCAAGTAAGTTGGAAGAGAAGGAAAAATATCAAGTCTTTCAATAACTCATGTGCCATTTGCTAGACCTTGATGGTGATGCCTCTGTGGTTCACTTCAAAAGAAAGGTAAGAGTTTCTTCATTCTCCAGTGAGTCTGACTGCATGTATGAGGCATTAAAATGCACAGCTGAAAGCTTTCCTGAGCAGATCTAACTCTAGAGCCACCACTCTTTCAAAGTGCTTGAATTGAATTTGCTTATAGCCCAGTGAATTCAGTTTTGGCTTCCTGACCTCTTTTGGTTTCACATCCAATGTCAAGCCCAGACAACACTGCTGCTGGTAAGGTTATTTTCTTGATACATCTCAATAACATGAATCCCTTCAGAGGACTAAAATGACAGTTTTCATAAACTAACAGGAAGGAACTGATTGTTGGTATTCAAACAGAACTCTCTTTTTTTGAGAGATGGCATTAACAGATAAGAGCCATGGGGAAGAAAATTGGTTTGTTCAGTTTTATGGCTAAAGAAGTATTCCCAGAATTAGTAAATGAGGGAATCCTTCCCATCTGATTCTCATAAGTTCTCAGTATATTAAACAGGCTTATGCAAATATGCCTATAATAGTAAAATGAACAGTTTGCTAGGCCAATTTTCTGTCTCTGAAGCTGACTTTTAGTCTGTCCCTGTGCCTATGAATTGTTTGGGAGACTTGATCTGAGGCAGGAGCAGTAAGGGATTGCTCTGGCAGTGAGCTATGCCTTCTGATGCTTAATCTGCTGGTATGTGCATAGAGCACAGGGACACTGGAGCAAGTGTCCACAGCAATTCATTGACATCTGTGTGGCACCCCTTCTAGGCTGATATATCTGTGTAGACATCATGCTGATACAGCTGGATTGCTGCTCTTGACCTAGGCCTATTTCTGGTATTTCAGTCCCTCACTAATAAAAGGGGTAGGAAGGAAGGGGCATAGTACTTCTCTTGTCAATGCTAGTTTAAACTATAAACCATAGTAGAAATTTTTCTGTCCTTCTTTCCTTCCACTTGGAAGATGATAGTGTTTACATCACAGCTGGGTACTTTAGGATGCTCTGGTGCTGCAGTCTGGCTGACTTTAAATAAGAAGGGCAACTGGATACTTTTTAGTTTGACCTTAAAAAAAAACTTTTTCATTAATCATAGAATCATAAAGGTTGGAAAAGAACTTGAATGTCATTGAGTCCGACCATTAACTAAGCAAATCTGTGTAACTTGATTGTGATATAGAAGCAGCTCATTTCTGAGTCTGGAATGTACCTAACTTAATTTCTGAATACATTGAACTAATTCATCATAGTCAGCAGGGAGTAATCATCCTGGAGGAAGTCCATAATGTTGTGAACATGGATGGGATTTAAACTCAACCTAGTTTTCCTATTGTGGAGCAGCGTGACATCAAGATAAGAAAAAAATTGCTCACATTTTGCTCATAAAATAATTGGTTCAGTCACATAATTACTGTTAGTGCCATGTGTTGATCCTGCAATCATGTGCTTTGCCCTGCTCTCAAGCCACTAAAACCTAATATAGAGCAAATTATCTCAGTACATCATCTGCTTGAGGGCCTCACTATGGCCTTTGAAGACAGAGGACATACATGTGCCTTCATTCATTATAAATGTCTCTAACACCTCAACAGAAGACAACCAGCCATACCTTGGCCAGAAAAAATGACACTGCTGTGCTAAGCTGGAAACAGTAGCTGCAGCTCATAAGTATATTTATTTCCACAACTGTAGTTAAATGACTAGAGTAATAGCAACAACATGAGCATCAAAATCATACCTTAAGAGAGCTGAAAAAACAAAAAGATTTATGGTCAATATTAACAATCTTTGTCTAACATTGTGTCTTATATGCTGAAATTCTCTACTATTTATAGCTCATACTGTGAGAGGTGAAGCAATATATTCCTTTGACAGACCTGTACTTCAAGTATATTTATGAAGTGGGTTTATATTAATACAAGAAGTCAGATAGAAGTGCCTACTTTCACATGAGATGAAACCAAGATGAAAAAGAGGAGAAAAAACCCTTATTTTTTTAGGAGTACATCTGAATCACCCTCCCCCACCTGTTGATGAAACACCAGGAGGTTCCCAGGGCGTTGTGAATTGCAGAATGCTCATGTCTGCAGGAAAGAACTCAAAAACCTTCAGGAACCAAAATGACCATGCAAATGACCACGTGTCCTGAATGAGTTAACTTTCCTAAAGTCAGGCTAACAAAATATGTTCCAGCTTTATACTTAATATCTCAAATTATGTGATGAATGATATCCTTAATTTAGTCACCTCTATGTCACCAAACAACATTATCGAATTTCTGCTAAATGACAATCATGTTTTACTCAATTTCTGTAATAGATTGACCAATCCTTGTAGAGTCATGCTTTTCCCCTCTCCCTAATTCTTTCTGAGACAACCATCCATTCTGTAAACTGAATGTTGAAAGAATCCTTCACTACTTGAATAATTAAATGCTGTAAAATGGCACTCATGAAAGAAATTAGACTAATAAAAATGTTTCCTTTTTTATCTGTGGCTCTAAACATCTATCCAGAAGCTGATAAGTGGAAAATATTTCCCTTTTTAAAGCACACCTGTACGAGGATTTTATTTTAAGAATAATATTTTTCATCCTGGCTATGTTACACAAATTGTATGACCTTAAAATATAGTTTTATAGTACAAGTAGTCAGGCTTGAAAATTTTTTCTTATTTATTTGTTCACTGAAAAGCAATCAAATATATGAAATGAGTACTTTCATTGATTTCATATATTCATATATACTTTCATGTGGATCTTGCAGCAGGAAATATATCGATAAGGAAAAATGCACTGAGGAAAGAAGAAACCTGTTTAGGGGACTGTTATGTGGGCAAACTGACCTCAAAAGCACAACAATTTCTGTCTGCAATGTTATAACTAAATAATGCCCTAATGTATTATTTATTTATTTCAAAATGTGCTGACAGCCACTGCTGGAGCACCTGAAAGTCCCAGCAGGCATGGCTCCCAATATTGTGGGCAGCACACAAACTGACAGGGTTACCCCTTGTCCCAGGGGGTTTGCACTCTGGCTTCCAAGGGACTTAACTGCAAGAGGGATGGGTAAGTGGCATGTGGAAGAACCACTAGCAGAATAATATGCTAAAGATGGAAGCTGGTATAAACTTCACAATGGAGTTTTGCAGGGCAGTCTTAAAAACTCTCTCTTATATCTGAGCTTCCTGACTCTGTCTCTGATGGCTATTTCTTTTTGTTTGCTGGCAGCTTTGCCCAACAATAGATACAGAAAGATACTGTCCAAGTCACCATCTGAGATTTTGTGAAACTGGTTTGAAACTGTGAAAGTAGTAACAATAAGAAATAAAAGTATGTGTATTCTTAGAGAAGGAACATAACCTTTGGAAGAGAGACTGGCTGCCATTTTGATATAAGAAATGTAAGGTCTGCTTTGACATGAAAATTTTCTCAACCTTAACAAATTATCAACATTTAAAATACCTCATTTTGAAAATATATGACTGCCAAATTCTGCTAGAAACTTCCAAAATGTAATATTATTTGTTACTAAATGCAATTGAACAAAAAAAATCTGAATTTAGATATTCTTCTCTAAGTCGGTTATAAAAAGCAAATAATAATCTTCAGCTACTTAATGAAATTTTTGTTGCTTTAATATTATTCTCACACAGATTTTTTTGCTCTTGTGCTAATGGCAATGTTTTTAGATAGATATAATTATTTATATTTTTCTGAACATCATAATCAATAGATATATCTTTTAAGTATAAGCCTTATTTTTACTACAAAACTAGGTGTTGAGATCTAAAATTCAAAATGAGCTAATGTTCATAGATAATAAGCATTCAAAATGTATTGTGCATAATTATTAGATTCTTTTTCCATTTGCCCTTCTGCTTCCTGCCTTCTCTGTTGCCCAGCAGTGAGTTATACATTTAAGAGGAGGAAAGACATGTATTGACTGCACAGTTGAATTCAGTTAATGTGCCTCACTCTAGCAGGACAATGCATGTAACACAGCAGGTCTAATTTGCTGTCCATCTCTAGCTATGAATATTGCCACCAAATGTCTGCAGTCAAGTGGATTTCATTACACTCAAATTCTGTGGTGTGGAATTCTCTGCAAAATTTAACGAATTTCTTATCTGAAAATTTTACAATGGCATTCTACTTGAGTGCCATGTGCAAGTGAAGTCTATAAAAAGTAGATACACTGGAAAAAAAAGAAAATGCCGCCTGTCATAGTATCAGAGTGTAACCAATGAAACACTTTTTTAAAGGAACAGTAAAGGAGCAACTTAGTGGCTTTTATATATAAATTTATATATTCCATGAGAATGGGTTCTTCTAATTGATTGCCAAGTCCATGAGAACACTTCAGTGTATTATTTTCTGGAAGCAGAAAGCATGGCTGTGGCTTTGAGAGGTGAATTCTGCTGAATGTGTGAGGTTATTGTTATGTTTAAAGTCAAAAGACAAATTCAGCAGGGGAACATTTTTCTTAAAATAGTTGCCACAGTAATAAGAGCCCTGTTTTATGGTTGGTTTATCAAAGGTGCTGCACACAAAAAACCTCTGCTCTATTCAATATCTTGTTCTCATTATACTTGTTGCTAGTAGCACTAATCATTCCTCTATTTTCAAACTGAGCATTGACACTGTGAATTCACTGTTAAGAAGAGGAAGGAGGAAAAAAAAGAATTTAGCAATTTTTCATTTCTATAAACCTGTTGGGATCATGTGTTAAGAGATCAAGGTTGCAGCACACCCATGAACACATGCAATTTTCCTAATTATCTATAAATTCTTCAAGCTGAAGCTCTTTCCTGTGATCAGTTCCTTTGCTGCTTTAGTAAGAGCTGGGAAGAGGAGGATGTGTTCTGGTCCATGCTGCAATTTACAGTGCACAGCAAAGCAGGTGTTCTTCTGGCTTGAGCAGAGCTACTCACAGAGTAGATAGCTCAGGCTTATACAGGGTCTTGCAGAATAACTCAACCTTCCTTACGAGATATGGGTGTAGGAGCAGGAAATAGACAATTATGTTTTCAGAGGATTGTTAGACTCTTAACATTTTGGAGCATATCATTATATGATGTACTGTTGATATTACTAAGTATATCAATAACCAGTTGCCATGTCTGGGTAGAAAACAACTTGACCAGAATTTTGTGTTTCTGCTAGAAAAGGGCCATGGCTTTAAAGGTAAACTGAAGTATTCCTGGACCTGTGGCCTACTTAAAGAGGTATCTTAACCTCTGAAAGGGCCAGCATTTAAATCACAAGCTGGGAAAATTACCTGACTTCTTAACACTGACCCTAGTGTAGAGTATTATTTAAAGTGCCAAAATCATATTAAACACCTACAAGACAGTCCAGTTCCCAGACTTACACCAGTGCCCTGGCATTTTCTGGCTACCAGTGAAGTTGCCAGTAGCCTGATTCTTCTTGGGACTATCTCTGAGAAGAAAACTTAAAGGTCTCAAGGGAAGGAAAAATCTATTTGGAAGATAGCAGTTTTCTCCAAAAACCTCTCAAAATATACACAACAATTTCAAATGTGTTCTGATGCAAGTATGTGTAATCCTGTACTTTAAATTCAGCAAGCAACTGTACCAGAAACACAAAGTAAAATGTCAATAAGAGATTTCAGCAAATTTTGAGATGTTGCTATTATAGACAAACTGCAAGCATATCTAATCCTTTCTAAATTGAGTCAATTCAAATGGAAAGCAATACATGTAATGATGGGAAAGAAAGATCACTTTAAGAACACTGGTTTTTGCAAAAGTGTTAACTAACATCTGCAAATCATAATAGATGGTTATGAAAATGACAAAGAAGAAGAAGAAGATGATGATGATGATGAAGAAGAAATTAATAATAAGAGGACACCTCATTATGTAGAAGTCTGTACCCCAGGCATAGTGCCAACATTAAGGTGAAATAACTACAGTGCATTAAAACCCCCCTCAGATCTCACTGACATAGCTTTTTGTCAGTAAAATGTTGACCAAAAAAATTCCTTTTACTCCTCATTTGGATGGCATGACTTATGAAAAATGTAGCATTTAACAAAACCATTTGAAGTACTGCAATCTAAGGATGGTGCCCCTAATGGTACCAGCACCATGAACAGCTTCATTAAAAACTGTTTGACTCCTATGGTCATTGTTCCCACAGTTATGTGAGCCCCATTAAGCCTAAGGTCAAATTTAAACTGAGAATTTGGAGACAAACCTCCTGAGTTAAAACATAATAAAATTTTCTTGGGATTATTCTAAAGAGAGAAATGGAGACACATTTTACCTTTTACTTTTGTCATTACAGAAAGCATAAATATCCTGGAAGGAAAAAAAAGAAGGAGGGGGGAGAAAAAAGGCTGATGATAGGGAATGATTTAACAGTGTCTTATATTAAATGCTGACAATGTAGTCATAGAAGTATTAAACCAAGGCCAATATTATTGCTACCTGCATTTTTAACTCCAGTGGCTGAATTAGACTGTATGATTACTAACTAGTAGAAGACATGAATCTGTCAACTGCTGCTCAATTTTACTTGACAGCATTCAGTATCAAATAACATGCTTTTTTCTACTATCTTTTTAATATCACCAGAAAGAAAAAAAGAACTTGCTGTTGACAAATAATAGAAAAGGATTCAAAAAGCACTTTTTTACCCCAGTTTCTCAGTTCAGTCTGCATCACAAAAGATAATTTGGGGAAAAAAAAAAAAGGAAAACCAGTCATGGTTATTTTAACACCTGTAAGAAAAAATTCAGCTGAAGAACAAAAAATCAGCAATTTATGGATAGCTGTTATTGCATATTAAAGTTGTTATTGCTCAAAAGGAAACATCCCCTAAAGGGATTAAAGTGACAAAACCTTCCCTTCTTAAATTAAGCATTGTTTATATTACACATAATCCAGAAAGAAAAACTCAGCCTCACAGTAAAGCATATTCATTTTTTCCAGCTCACATTCATTAATTCAATGCCACTTAGAGGGTGAGTTTAACTTTAAAATATCTGGTGGAGTAACCACAGACAATTCATAAATTTATGATCATCTTTTGTCCAGTGATGTGAAAACTTTTACAAAATTAGATTGTTTTTTTCTTTCATTTTTTGGGGGGGTTAGAAATGAATATTTAAATAGCTGTTTCCAGATACAGTTTTGGGCTCTTGTGGGACTAAAAATTTCTAATTAAGTCTATGTAGCCCTTAGACAAATTATTGCAGTATTCTTTTCACTATTTTCTATGCAGAAATGTAGGCCAGTCAGCATTACCCAAATTTCTGTCTCAAAAAAAAGCACATTCTGTTCCACTTCTGACCAAGAGTGTGCTCCATTAATGGGGTACTTGCTTGCTCAAGCAGCTCTGTATTAAGTGGGAGCATAGTTACATCTAACAGCAATCTAAAGGAGGTTGTTCAGTCTAGAAATACACCGAGGGATATTTAAAATAAAAAATCACACCAGATGTAGCTGTTAGCATGATTCTGAGATTGAATGCTAGGATCTTATTAGACCAGTTCTGACTTTTCTCAGAACAGTTTGGAAAGGGCAAATACTTCAGATGGACTGCATTAAGATAATTCTAATGTTTTCAGAGAAATAATTGAAAAGAAAAAGACATAGGATGGCATGTAATTCATGTGCAGTGGAATAGTTAAGTCACAATTTCAGTTGCTACCAGTAGCAAAACTATCCTTATCCAGATTTGTATTGAGCACTGTAAAAATGAATGGCAGGAAAACCTTTAGTTGGGGCACACCCCTAGGGCAGAGAAGGGAATCCCAGCTCCATAAACACACTCAGCTGTTCATAGGTGATGATGCTCCTGCTCCCTTCTGGACACTGGCACACAGTACTGAGTCATTCAAACCATACCTGTAAGCCACCTCTTGGCAGTGGGTGATGTTTTGCTTATCCTCCTGTTGATTTTTTCAACAGAGTGGCTAGTACTACTCTTTCCTGCTTTTTTATAGGAGCATGCTACTTCCTGTACCACCACTCTCCTGAGCTTCAGCTTCTGCATCCTTCCAGCTTAACCAGCCCCAGTATCATTCAATGATAACCCAATCATCATGCACAGGATCTCCTGTTGGCTCCCACACCACATGGATCTCCAATCCCATGCACAAAGCATCTCCTCTACTCTTCACAGACCTATGTTCTCTGCCAGGACAGCTGTGTGCTCACTAGCACAGCTCTGACAGCATTTTGGGATCAGCAAGCACCAGTATCCTCACACTGTCTCACTACTGTGGTGTCTTATTAATTGTGGAATCACAGCAGATGTAGCATAGAAAGCTCAGGAGGTTGCATCAGGACTGAGTGGAAAAATATTTAGTGAGGAAAACCTTAAATTCATAATAAAGGAGTGAAAATGAGAATTTTCCCCAGAGCCTTTCTTTTACAAAGATATATTAAAAGCACTGTGGGTATTTGTGTTGGCTGTGCAAAAGTCAGGGGATGCATGGATCTGGATAGATAGTGCTTAGCCTCAAGAACATGTTCTGGGTGGGTAAATTCCAGAAAGCTGAGTATGTTTTGTGTAAAAATAGAAATGTGCCCATTTATGAGGTTTGAAATGACTAATTATGAGAATTCTGAAGCGTTGCTTTGCTCTTTCTGGGTGAAGTAAAGAGATTAGAAATTCCTGATTTGCATAAGGCATTCATCATAATGAGTACAGAGAACACAGAGAGAAACAGGTAGAACATATGTAGATAGGGCTGATAAATAGAGGAACATAAATGTACTCTTATGAGCAATTTTTAAAATTTTTTTTTGGTTTTTTTGGTTTTTTTTTAAATTACAGAGCAGTAGTGGGACCATAGGAAAAAGCAAAACAAACAAACCACTGACCTGCAGTGCATGACCCAATGCCTGATGACACAAGTAAACCTTTAGGTCACAAGGCTGTTTCTGCAAGTCCTTACCAGTGAATATTAGGAGACAATTTTGATTTTTCCCAGAAGTCAGTAAAGGAATAATTCACCAGACTAAACTTAAGTAGGAATTGACTATTATTATCAAAGGTTTATCCACGTTACCCCACAATATTTAAATCAAACTAAAGATCCTAAATTTTAAGGCATTACATGAAAAAGCCATTTCTAGATCAGAAATTTAGTTTGATACTGACTATTGTTAGTGCTCTACTCCAAATAATAGGTCCCTAGTCTCACAATAAAATGGTAGCAGATAAAAACTAAGAGTAACATCGTATTTATTTTCTATCCTAGAGTAAAAGTCTTATTGGACTCTAGTTTGCCATTACATTCTTACAAAAACCATCTGAAATGAAGAATACTTGTGTTTTCAGTGCATAAAATTCAATAAAACAGAAGACATAAGATAAAACTATAATTGTATTTATTTTTCATGATGTTGCTTTGTGTAAGCAAAAGCTAGGAGCCACCTGATATTTTCAGTTTGCAGCAAGTTATGTCCCCAGATGTTTTCAGTGTCTGAATTGCCATCATTTTCCAGTTGTATATTGAAAATCTATCATATTAACTGTTACTTTCTATTATTAATTAAGATAAGAAGAGCTCTGAGAGAAGCATTTCTTTCCCTTGAACTTGACCAATGCAGACCAAGTTTCCATACTGAGATTTTATTCCTTTGATGGAATATGTGGACTGCTGAGAAGATTTGAACTTACATAAAAACAGTACACACATAACCTCATGACACTGTCCTAGGTTTTCATTTGCACTTTCTTGTAGCTTTTATAAAAGAGCTGTATTGTCTTCAAAATTTTTTTTCCCCACTCCAGACATGCTTCCCAAGAAAATACTAGAGATGACAAAAACAGAAGCTTTATCAGGTGCCACTTGGAGCTGTGATCAAGCTGTTCCTAATAACTCCAAGAAGGAGCTAGAAACTGCTTGCCATGGTGCCTGGAAGCTGTGCACTGCCAATCATCTCTCCTAATTTAATGCTAGAGTCATCCAGCTTTCCAGCATGGAAGGCAAACATCAGCAATACATTGTCATTAGGGTACAACAAAAATTTAGATCTCTAAATATTTATATTTGGTTACAGTTTAACAAAAAAAACCCAACCTGATTGACATTTGCAATGCGTGTTATCTCATTCTATTAAAAAGAGCAAAAGCTCTCTGCTCCCAAATGGGGAGCCTAAGCAATACAGCTTTTACAAAGATAAAGCCATGAAACAATTATGTGATTCTACTAACAGGTTCCTTTTCTTTTTAAAGAGAGCCTGTTTCAATTGAGAAATTTAATTGACAAAATATCTTCAATTCCCCATGAAAATCTGCTAAAACTTTGAAATTACTCAGTTTGCACAGAACTGTCCTTAGATTTCTGCATAATTCCTAAGACCTTTTGGCCATCTTTAGCACAGAGATTGCCTTCCCCTGTAAGCAAATACCTGTGAAACTCATTAAGAGTGAGTGTGCATCTGTCACATCTGTCTAGCATGCTAATTTCCATAATGGATGACAACCCACAGGTGCCTCTAGCTGTTTTGTATCAGTTTATGTGATCCACAGAGTGGACCAAAATTTTCCACCCCTGAAACTCTGCATAAAAAGCAAGAGGAGTCTTACAGTTAAAGCAGTTACCTGGTGACCAAGGCAGCTGAGAACTTGCATGGGAATAAATTCTCTGGCTGTACTTAAGTCAGTGAAACTCAGAGAACAGTGCCAGCTACACATTTCTCATTTTCTAGCTGTCTAACTTGAGTCTGTAGGGTCTGATTTATTAAAGTGCAAATGCAGTCAACAGAAATTGTGCTTTGAATGTATAAAATGCAATATAAACACGCTTCAAAATGAGATCTTACATTTTTTATGCTGGACACTGAGAATTTCTAGAAATTCTTGAATTTGATCAATCAAAGAGAAACAAACCTTGTTTTATACAGTAGATATATTACTCTGTTTGTTTTACAAGAGCCTATGGAAATAAAAGTTATTTGAAAAAGACAAAATTCTGGGTGCAAATGGGGGAAATGGCACAAGCTGTATAACATTGGTTTTTGAAAAGCAGCTGAATGTAAGCCCACATATCACAAAATTAGAAGATGTTCTAATATTAACTGTATTCAATCACACTGAAAAAAGTAGTTCATGAACATACAATAAATATTATAATACAGCACGATTAATAATTTAATTTTCAGTCTTCCATTAAAAATTTTAAATGCTTAGAGCTTTATCATGATTCTCTTGACCTTTTGCACTCTTTAATAAATATCTATTTTTTTATTTAAGAAAAGTGTCCAAGTTAAATTGCGAATCATATAAAATTAAAAAAAAAAAAGTGATGGGTGTTACAGATCAAGTTTTTAATATCTTCTGCAAATGCCTAGCTCAATATACAAGGTGTGCATCTCTCCATATCTGGGGAGAGAATTAGGTAGCCCTGTGAGGGTGGGATATGCTTCTACACAGCTGTGAAGAAATGCAGCAAGGCATTTCTATGATTCTATTTTAAGACTGTGAATTGCAGTAATTTTGGTGTATTTAGTTCCCATACATCACAGCAGAAATTTGTGCACTCCACAAAGTAAAAAAAAAATCATTTTATTTATACTGGATTCTCCTTGATTCAAAGATTTTCTGTTGCCTTGTGATTCCTAATGTTTGTTATATAGTTCCTAGAAACCATAGCTTTGAGATTATTTATAGCCTTTAGGCAGCACAGGATGCCAAATAATATAAAATAATGTAAAGTCAAATAAAATCCCTTAGTAGCATTGTGTCAGCTAGATACATTTTACTCTAAAAAAATTCATTCATCTTGCTCTGAATTAATTGGTGTTTACTACCTACATTAAAAAATGTACTAAGAAACTTGCATTATTTACATTTTACAAGATTTTTGATGTTTCTTTTCTTCAACAAATTAGCCAAATTAAATAGTTCCATTTATAAATATAAATAATATAGATATCTATATAAGAAGCTTATCTGAAAAAAACCCTAGTACAAGCAGATTCCAACTTTATTCAGAGAACAATTTCACATTTTTATTTTTTAATACAGTGGTATTGAACATCAGTCTTAGCTGCCTCTTCTGAAAGTTAAAGTCCTCTGTTTCTTCAAAGAAAAAAATATATGGCCTCTGTGCCCATGGTGTAAACATGCTTAGCAGCCCTTCAGGACCCAATCCAACCCAGCTGGAGAGAATGTCTGGTTTTTGATGGAATTCAGTTTATAGTTGAATTTGGACCTTAAGGGTAGGCCTGACTAAAAAATGAGTTATATCAAACCCTAAAAGAAAAAGCTCATCTCAGCCACAGTCCAAATCATGTCAGCTTTAACAGCAGCTGAATCTGCCCTCAGCCCTGGGCTGTTCTCTGAACCTTACCAGCAGAGTGGAGCTTAGTGCAATACCAGTAGGGAGTATGCAAAGAAAACAAAAATCACAATAAGATTCAATGTAAAGGATAAAGAGATTATTTTACCTCAAAGAACATTGCTCTTCTAACCAAAAGTCTACAAATCCTTGTGATTTTCAACACTTGGTGCATGCTCCTGTCAATAGTACAAACTGTGATACAGTCAGACACATAAGTGGAGAAGTCAACATGGATATTTCAGAATATGCAGACAAATACATTTCTCAATGTAATGTGATTTTTGATAGAACACCTTTAATATAGCTGTTAAAGTAAAGGAATATCTGCACAGGATACTCAAGACTGAATTCATTACTTCAATTAAAGCAACTAGCTCTACACAACTCCACTCAGAGACGTGGAAGGCAGGAGCTCTGCTTGAACAATTTCATTTGAATTGTGATCATATTGGCATTCTTCCTGTGAAAGGCTTTAAAGGGAGAATGAAAAATAATAACATATTTTTTTCTTTTAATCATATGCAAAGAAGAGAGGAGAATAGTCTCAAATATGAGAGCAGAAAATAATTAACAATCACATAAAAGGATAGCTTTGTTATGCTGATTAAGACACCATGAATGAAGCTAGATACTGGAATTCATCAGAAATTCATGCTCTTCTCTTTTTATAAGTGCCTGTGGAATGAGGTAAATTCAGGTTATAGAAACACAAGGAGATCTTGTGGATTTGGTTTTTAGTTTAATTTATGAAGGGCTAAGCAAATAACATATTTTTTCACTAATCAGTGAGGGAAAATTATTCTGTTTTCCCTAAAGCAAATTGGTATCACTCATTGAATTAATCAACAATAATTCATGGAATAGTATCAATTTAGTCAGATTTGCAGATGTTTTATGTCAGGAAAGCAATACAGACCAGATTAGCAGGCCTGACTCATGACTTCTAATGAACTTGGCAGCAAATGGAACTAGCAATTTAGTGGCAGTTGAAGAGATAATCCTTTCTTAATGCTTCAATTTTTGCCTTTTTGTGAAGAAACACAAAAGGTTTTCCAGCTACCAGTAGAAGCTCAGAAAACTTTGCTTTTCTGTCAAACAGATGAGGGAAATATGTCATTCCAAGATTCATTCCCTGTAATGTATGGGTTTTGTATGATCTCTAAGACAAAAGTTTTATCTTTCACAATAGACTTTTGCTAGAATTTATCCCTTGGGGATTAATTTCCACTATTTAATATAATCTAAGCAGAGGTTCTCTTGGCTGGTACATATTAAGTAAATACAATTTTACAACAATAAAGCAGGTTCAGCCAAAGTAATAAATAAACTTCCTGAAGGAAGAGACACTATTCCAATAAATGACAGAGAGCAAAAAATCTGATAGTTCTCTGTGCAACCTGGAAGATAGTAATGTTTCAAAGGCTGAAATTCAGCCAGTGTGAATTGGTGTTCCACTTTAAGGTCTCCCCATTGCCAGCTCCTTTGCAATGGTAATTTTCTCCCTAAAAAGCATATTTTAGTATGGATACTACAGAGGGCTATTATGTGCTGCAGGGTGCTGGGTAGGCAGAAGTTGGAAAAGGCTCCCTCTGGTCTCACAGATGTCAGCAAACTCTCCCAGAATCACAGTAGCTGCAGGGATAAACAACAGAGACTTCAGCTCATCCTGCCGTGAATTTGTCAACCTGAATTGGACTGCTATGAGTTTGTGAACCTCAGATATGAGCAAGAGGCAGAGACTACAATGACTGCATTAGATGTACCAGAGCATGGTGCTAGAAGGAGAGACAAGAATTTTCTCTCACCAGTGAGGTTCAGGCAAGTGGGAGAGTATTGAGTAGTTATAGTGCTAAATTTGGCTGGAATGCCTTTAAATTATAACCCGTGCACAATGCCAACCAAAACAAGAAAGCACATAGTGTTGAAAATTCTCTTCAGTCCACTGTACAAAACCATGACAAAATGCTGTTTCTCTCAGTCACTGAGGACATCAAACTGCTCATTGGGACTGTGACCCTTCAACTCAAAACAGTCCCCCCTGAGAACTCTGGTCCATGCATAATATCTGAACACCTGAGAGGCACCATGTAGACATCTTTACAGATATTTCTATGCCTGAAGAGTTCTTAATGTTTTACCAAAGCCATCTCAGGTGGCATTTCTGCTGCACTTGCACTATTTCTTTCATGTAAGGCTTGTCCCTCACTGGTTCAGATGGCTCCTGTTACAGTAATTCTCATGACATGTGAATCAAACAATGGATTACAACCATTTAAAGGTATATCCATTAAAACCTCAACCACTGGTCCCTTTGGACCAGACTGAGTTTAACAAGCAGGGAGCTGCTCCCATTGCCCTTGCTCTGGTCTGTAGGTCCCTCAGGGTTGTGCCTGCTCCAAGGGAAGTTTTATCTATAAGGTGCAGTCTCTCCAGGGTTATACCTGACCTGCCTTGGGCTAGTCTCACAGCCACTGATTCTTCAAGATGCTACAACATGAACTGTCAGTATTTTGAGATGTATCTTCTCCAGAATGCACTTATCCTCAGGTCCCTTCCAAGGTATACCTGTTGTGGCAGTGTTGAAAACACTTTATGAGAGCTCAATTGTTGCCATCTCATCAGAATTCAACACATTACAGAAACTTGCACAAGACTACCCATTTCTGTTCCTTCTTCACATAGAGCATGAGGCAGGAAGGGCAGGAAAAAGGGAATAGGGACAGGAAGTTTCTTTCACAGCTGTCATGAAGTTTTCTCAGAAGGCAAATCAGTGTCTGCAAATAGTGTCCTGTGTGTACTTGAAATGTAACAGTCCCTTTCTCTGCTTGGTACTTATAATTTTTCGGTTCTTTCACTGATGAAGAGTGGAAGAAGGAACATAGAATAAAAATCACAATAAGATGAAAAATGATCCCTGCAAGCAGTTTTCCACCTTCTTACATTCAAAGAGGTATATGAGATTAAGACTGTGAACGCAACAGTGTAGAAAAATAGAGAATCTGACTTAGTTTTTGACTTGACACTGACCTTTTAAACACACTTGAGGAAACAGCATGCGTTGTGCTTATTCAAAGACCAGTAACCTGCAAAAAATCCTTTTTCTGCATCCTCTGAGATTTCACAATCTTGTCAATGCACCTGCAAAAGGAAGCAGTCCTTGACTTGAAAAGCAGGTCTGTGTTTAGCAGCTTCAGAAATGTCCAGCTGGTTGGATAAATGTGGCAATGTCTTGCAGGTGGCAGCACAAGGTGGTAGAGTAAAAAATACCACAGCCTGGTGCTTTATTGCAAGGTTCTATTATATTAACTACAAAAATATTTATGACCCATACTCAAGGCTCATTGATTTCTGGCTTCCCACATTCCCACAAACTTGTTTTGCACAATTTGTTGCTGAAGTTCCTGATTCAGCAAATCATGTGAGTGTGTAATAGCATGAACTTTTTTGATTTGTTTGTCTGCCTACTGGCCAACTACTAGTGACCTTCAAAACAGTAGGAATGGGAGTACAACACAAGGTGACAACAGCAAAATAGCTTGAACCAGCTGCTTCGTGGCAGGGAAGGTCAACATCCCTGTCCTATCCATGTCTCCTCCCCTTCCTCCAGTAAATCTGCATCTGCAGAATTATTTGCTTGAATACTTTTAGATTCAAATAGTTCCAAGAAAACCCCCACATTCAAAGCAATTTCAAAACTATGAGTGAAGTCAACTATTATTACATATTATGTCTATTTCCCTTGGGAGGGATCAGAACATTAAATATAACACAAGGATGGTAATTTGGGTTCTAATATTATGCTTTTCACCAGTGTTTCAGCCTTAAAAATTGCATTAAATAATACAGAATAATATAAAAATCTGAAAAATGATCCTAGTGTCATTCTCATCAGTCGTTAATCATTTACACCTGTCAGTTCCTATTCAGTATTTGTAAAATAATCCAGATTCTTTTCCAGCCAGTTAAGAATGTGATGACTCAATCTGGAAGCCATCTCTATCCACTTGGATGACAAGAAGGTGATCAGGAGTAATCAGCATGGATTCACTAAAGGTGGATGCTTCTCCAACCTCATTGCCATCTGTCATGAGGGGAGAGAAGTGGGCATTGTCTCCGTTGACTTCAGCAACTCTTCCAGCACTGCCTCACACAACAACCTCACAGGCAAACTCAGAAAGTGTGAATGGGATCAGTAGGCAGTGAGGTGGAGGGAGAGCTGGCTGAATGGCAGATCCCAAACAATTGTAATCAGTGTCACTGGGTTGATTTGGAGGCTGGCACAAGGGGTGTCCCTCGAGGTTTAATACTGGGATTAGATCCAAATGCAAACACCTGATTGACTTGAAAGAAATATGGTTTGATTTAACTTTCTTACTAATACTTAGAGAATATTATAGATTTCTATAGTGGAAATTCGGTTGTTGCCAGAAATAATGTCAAAAATATATTTTAGAGGCACACTTTTGCCTTTTTAGTAGTATTTTAAGGCCATTACAAAATAATCCAGGTTGATATTTCAATCTTTTGTACACAGCATGGCCAAAACTGCCATGTAACTCTCAAAACCACTTGAGAATCTGGGATAGAAATATGTCCCAAGACTGGTATTCTCTGCTGTTTTAGCTTGCTATAGCTATGCTGCAGTGGAGAACAGCAGATATCCACTGGACAGAGACATTATCCTTGTACAGTCTGCTGCTACAGAATTATTTTGAGTACACCCATGCCCTAGTTCAGCAGTGGTTTTATGCAGGGAGGTATTTCCAAGTAAGGGTGAAGTAGGACTTTGTGCAGAGCTCTCCCTGAATACATGCATATCCCACAGCAAGCACACTGTCAAAATGAGGTTTGATTTGTCCTTTGTGCTTTTGTTAGCCAGAATGGTCACAAACCTGTTTCAGTAGGAAAGATTGGGAGCTGTGTACAAAAGGTGCAGGCGTCACAGGAGAAAGCACTTAGAGAAAATTGCTTATTGAAATCCCTGCAGCTGGTTGCAGTTTAGAAGAGTAGAATAGAATCATTTGGTCAGTGAGGGTTAAAAGGGGTATAAGGATAAATGTAGAGGGGGAAAAAAGGAGATAAAGCTGACCTTAAAAAGGTTGTTGTTGAATTTGGCTATTGAGAAGACTTACATTTTGTTTTTTAAAAACTATTCTCTGATTAAATATCTGAAAAACATATCTAATAAAATGTATCAATTAGTTCAGCACAGACTTTCATGTTAATTAGAAACTTGGTAGCTACACAAAATTAAACTATGCAGTACATAGAGGGGGAAAGAGAAGAGGTCTTTGCTAACAAATACAGTCAGCTAGAAAGAGAAAGAAAGGGACAATGTTGCTTACTGATCCAAAATGTTTCTGATAAGTAGGAAAATGTATCAAGTCCTTAATTAATAAGGTCGGGTCCCATCTGTATTCACAGTGTGTGTCCCAAGATGGTCCATGTTAAAGACTGTAATAACTTAACTTGGCTCCAGACGAAGCCCAGAATTCACTGAGAGAGCACAGCACCAACAAAGGAGGAGAGCACAAGAGCACAAAGCACTTTGCTTGCTGCTGCTGTTCTGTGACATTGCTCTTTTCACAAATGATTTCAACCCAGACAGTATCAGGAGAAGTACATTCTCATACCAATGTCACACACACTGTTGTGAGGTTTCATGGATTCACTGGGAGTGATGCATTCGTGTCAAATCTCATAAAGAGCCTTTTGCCATCTGCTTAGGAGTGTAGCATTGCCTGCAATTCATGCTGCTTGTTTTCCCCTTCCAGACTTTCAGAGGTCTAGGTCTTAAAACTAAGATTCTTAGTCCAGAGATCTAGTAAAGCAGTTCTTGGTCTCAGACTTGTGCAGGGAGCATGCTGCATCACCTGGAGGTTTCCTGCCAGGATGCTATGGATCATTACTCCAGATCCTTAAGCAAAACCTCATTTGTAAAGTATGGATGTTGCCTTATTTCCCCTTAAAACATTTTGGGTTGTTTTGGGTTTTTTACTGGATTTTGTCATGTCTCTGTGAGTGATTGGGAGGTCTGTAGACATGCTGCAGGCTGTTGCTGATTCACCTCCAACCGTGACATTTCCCATACTGGCAGCTATTACATTGACACAGAAGGACTTTATAAACTAGGATTTATACTGAATTTTTGTACAGAGGCATCTATTATTCCAGCAGTTTTAATCAGGCCTTGCTCAAAATGCATGAGCAGTCTCTGAGCACGTTATTGTGTGTGCAGATGTGGCAGAAGCTGTACAAACCTAGAAAGGGACAAAACAAATTATTTCTGTTGAAGTAATTAAGTTTGTAATGAGATGACTAGCTATGATAATATCCTTGTAAAAACACTTGGAAGGTGAGCCTTCTGTGTGACTGGTAAAATTTTTCAAACAACTTGGGTATTTCTCCATCTATGCTGCAAAGGCACATCCTCTATGGGGAGGGTCATATTTTAAAAAGGAGATTGTTCCCTGAGCCCATCTACTCTGTCTCATTCTTATCGCTGCCTAAAGGAAATTACAACAATTACTTTGCTGGGAAAGTAATATTAAAAGAAATATTTATATTACCTTTAATAATATTCAGTATGACAAAAACAGAGACATCTGGTATCATCTGCTAGCATATTTCCTTTCACCCCCTGAAATCAGCAGCACAATAAAGGGCTCTGTCAATCAGATGTCTAGAACTATTGCTACAGTTCTGTGTTTTCTCTGACCCAGCCATTCAGTAAAGCTTGCAAGAATTCATAATCTGTTAATGACACAATCTCACAAAAAATCTTCTCTGAAATTTTGCAGTTGGACAAAGTGATATAGTCAGATGTTCTGAAAGAAATAAATATGTTTCTAGTCATTTGCACTAGAACACTCTCAGTGTAGTTCTGAGCCAGCAGTGCAACAATTCCATATGCTGATCCATCCTTACTCTGGCAACAGTTCTGTTGCTGTTGACATATATATTCATATGGCTAAGTAACTTTCAGCAAGAGCAAATTTTTCATATTTGGAACTTTATTCACAGCTTAAGCTCTTTATTATGCATAGGAGAAGCTAAGGGCAGCAAAGCAACAAAATAAGACCCTATTAAGCTTCAGAACCCATCTGAGAAGACCTGTGTACCAGGCCAAGGGGATAAATACATCATTACACCATTAGAAGTTGGCACTTTATATGAGAAATATTCTTAGGTTTGCAAATATCATTCTCAAGTCATAAGTCAGGGGTCCAGCTCTTTTTCTGAAAAGTCACTACTTAGCATATCTTAGATGAAAGGAAATAATGACTAATAAACTGGAAAATAAAAAAAAAACTTTATGGACTTAAAATTTGCACTTTATATTGAAAAGGCATACTAGTTATTAAATTTTAAAAAACCAAAATTTTTACACAAATACTTGGCAATGAATTACTAAGAAAAGGAAAGTATAGCAGCTCCTCTTAAAAAACCTTTAAAAACACTGTGAAGCTATTTGTAAAAAAACACTAGACTTGCCTTAGAACACTTTTAATATACTGTGACCCTGTAATTAATCTATTGTAAAAATCAGATCTTAGTTTTGCTGAAAATTTGGCATCTAACTATCCCAAACTTCAGCACATAGGAAAAAATGATGATTATTAAAAGTACAAGAAACTAATTTAAACAGAAACAATGTTATATGACTCAAAACCATGTCATTGAACATCAGGGGAATAATTAATTATTAGCATTATCAGAGAGCCTAGAGGTACAGAAAATCAAGGTGTATTGTGCTTGTGAGTACAGGTACACAGAAAACAGCCTCTGCCCTGAAGAGCTTTCCATCTAAGCAGACAAGTCAAACTGGAAAAGAAAATCTTTGAAGTGGAGGAAATGAAGCACAGAGATTGCATCACTTGTTCCTTGTATCTGAGAAGGTTTTGGAGGTGTTAAGCACTGCACCTTTCTATATTATTTTTATGCTTATATTTTTATACATATAAAATATCCATTTGATGTAGCATGATGTAGTCCTTAATATATTCAAATTCAATACTTTTTTAATAATAGTCTGCCAGGAACTCTCAAGCAGTCCATGATGGAGTTACCTCAAGACTATGTAGGTTAAACCATCATTATTATGACTTTATTAAAGTGACATATTTCCTTTCAGTAAAAGATGAAACTTTTGACCTTGTAATGAGAACACCCTTTTTGCAGTTATGTTTAAAATGTTATGGTTGGAATTATTGATAATAAAAATTCATGACTACTCATTACAGAATATGATTGAGATTACAGAATAAGACATATTGGGGGGTGAAAAAAAACCAAACAGAAATACAAAAATTTGACTTCTCTGTTGAAATTTATTACTTTTTTCCTGTCCAGGAAGTGTGCACATGTACAGACAAAAGTAAGCTGGCTGCAGGTTTAATATGCATGTATTTTCTACATTGATTGGGAACTGATATATGCCTAAATTGGCTCATTCTGCCACCAAATCTCTTCTCAGGATCTCATTATGAGAGGTCAAGACACATTAATAGCTTGGAAGGTCAGTTCAATATTGCCTAGGAATAAGTGATCCTGGCCTACTTGTGTTTAAAGTGGGCTAACATAGAAACATCCTAATAATCTGTAAATATGTGTTCATTGCTTGTAAAAGGAAAACTTCCTAAATCCTGAGATAATTCAACCAAGAAAAAGAGAAAAAAGTTATGAACTTGCAGGTTTTTAGATAGAGTTCATTGCATGTCTTCACACCTAAAATTCCATAATTAGGGGAGAGGATGACACGAGATAAAATTTAATTAAGCAAAAGCAACAATAAGGAATCATAATATTTTATGAAATAAAGAGGCAGAGATGTGTTCAACAAGATATAAAAATTAAAGGTTAAGGATTTTAATATTTTGATAAGGGAAGATAAATGTCATGTGAAAAGGGGAGACCCTGACTCTTAGTGTGGAGAGATTTTCTGTGTCTGTAGAGTTTGATGTGTCTGTCAGCACCCCAGGAAAGCTGAGACTTTGAGCCTGACCAGTCTGTCAGTGCCCCATTATGGGGACATGTCACTGAACAGTCCTGCTGAGTGGGAGGGAGGCTCGACTGACCTGTTCAGGGGCACACCCCAACAGCATAAAGGAGATTCTTTAGAGGGTCTTTCCTCTTTATGACCCCTCAGCAGATCTTCCTCTTCATTCAGGTGTGTTCCCTCCTGCCAGTGACTGCCAGCACTCATGAAGAGCTCACACCAACAGTTCATGGAAAAACACTCTTTTGTGGCATGTTAAGGTTCAAGGACTGTTGTTCACAGTATCTGACTGCAAAAACGCATTCAAAGCAACTCACAGACAAGCTGTAATTCCCAATAAAAGCATTCAGCACACACAGAGTGTGGGTTTTACCCAATAGGTGTCCCTACAAGGGAGAAGACAGGTTCAGCCCCTTGACTGATCCTGGCAGCTATGATGGAGTCTTGCTAAATTTTCTCCATTCTCAACTTACTTTTATCCTATTTCTTTGTGTTTAGGTGGAGCTTGTATGATCCCAGTAATGCCTACCATTTTTTAAGGATTGCTGTAAGATTCTCTTGCTTGGCTGTGAAAGATACAGCCAATAAAATCTAGAGCAGAGCCCGGTGAGGAGTGGCTGTGCCTTGGAGGTGGCACCTTTGGGGTGGAGGTGTGTGTTAATATCACAATCAGGGTATAATGAACCAAGCCCATTTGAGGAGAGTGATTTCACCACAGCTGTTGGCTCAGCAGCAGGACATCTCCTCCTCTCTCCCCTGGCTCACAGGGGCTGTGTGGTTTTTCAGCTCAAAGCACCACTGAATTCCCCCCTGGGAGGATTCCAGCAGAGCCTGGTCGTGGTGTCTCTGCTCTGCTCCACCCTCTGTTCCCTCCCCTTTAGCAGGTGCTGTGGCTGCAGGTTTTGGGGGTGGGGAGTCACCATGGAATAGATTAGGAGCATGATAACTGCATCCCATCCAGGCAGCAGCAATGTAATTTACCCCATAATTTCTGTACCATTATAACTTCTGTTAGGATGTGAATATATTTTCAGTTTCCTCTAATTTTAACCCCAGTCATCTTTCCACAATAAGACAATAAACAAAGAAATCCATGACTAGTAGAGGTAATGACAATAAGAGGAATTGCTGTTTTTGTTTATTAAATTGTAAAAATTAAGAACCATTTGAGTTCATTAGTAGATGGACATAGATTGCTTAAAATATCGCAGAAAAGCTACAAGTGCTCAATAATTTTTCCCCAAAATTTAAGAAATAGCAGGATGATTGATTACAACAAACAAGCACAACTTTCCAGACCATTAGCAACTGTGAAAGATATTAAGCAACATCTACTAGGTATAAACTTTTTTAAAGCAGCAGGTTTGGCTAAATTTCTATCAGGATTACTAAATGAGCTAAATGTAGATTTTTCTGACCAACTAATGGTCCTTTTTATTAAATCTTGAAACACTTAAAAATCAGATGTCAGAAGACTATTAACATTCAGAGTAGGCAAGTAGATAACTTGTTGACCCAAGCTTCAATTGCTGTGGTGTTCAGCTATTTGGGGGAAAAAATGTGCAAAGGATCCTGAGGAGTTTTAAATTCACATTTTAATTTAAGATTGGCTGTGGGGTCCATCTGAACAATCTCTGCTAGTTCTATACAAATTAAGTGTTCCATTTTCTTTGTGACCATTGCAGAACAGTTTTGGCTTCTCTAAAGATTTGAAAGGACCTTTTGTTAATATAACTTATAAAATATTACATTAGTTTTCAATGTGATCAGGCCTTTAAGAGGTTTTTCTTTAGGTCTCTTGGAAACCTTGAATACCTGTCCATTTTAATATGCATCAGAAACTTATTTAGAGCATCTTTAAAAACATGCCAAGATCAAAAAACTTACAAAATCTGGTCTGTGTAAATTTTGGATGTTAATGTCTATTTTTAGCAAGCTATATTAATAATCTAAAATGTAAAATGAAGTAAAAATAGCTCACCTTCGTAATTCTAATAATGGCAAATCATATTAAACCTGTCTGTACTGAGTTTCATTCACATCTGTGGGACAAATACTATTTTATGGTCAGTTTTCTCAGTATTTTTTCCCAGAAAAATTAATTAATTCTGAAATAGTCAACATATTGTTCCTTCACTAATTCTTATTTAGCAAACTATCAATAATCAAAGATATTATTACTATCCTGATAAAGGCTCTTCAGAATCTTTCTATCTTCTGCAATAACAGTACTCCTGCTTCTTGAAGCAGGGAATGGTCTGTCTGTGTATCCCCCAACACAGTGAGCTTCTGCTGCTCTTTTCCTCTCATGACCTCAACTAAGATGCAACCAAGTCACAGATTAATGAACTGTGAGCTCCATCAAAGGGATAGTTTAACATACATTTTCTCTGGGGCCTTACCCATCTGCAGGCAGATTCACTGTGTATAATGTCTTTTGTACACCCAGAGCAATCTGCTTTTCCATCTGTGGTGTCTCTGGATCTTCTTTCTGTTGAACAGCCTTGGGGAATAACAGATTGCTCTTTAAGACTATGCCTTGCATAGGAACAATACATCTCCAGATGCTTGCTACCAATTTAGTTTTTTAACTGGAAGGCTAAACCTTGTATGCCTACAGTTAGCTCATCCATGGGTTACCATGGCTTTCCAGCTGGCCATCTTTCACAATGTAAGCTCCTTCAGTTGAAGGACTACTTTTTTTTTTTTTTTTTACTTTTCTCTTCCTAATCAGTTTGTTAATTAGCTGGCAGTTTAAGAGTGTGATTTCTATATCCTGAAATGTTGATTGGTATAAAAACATGAGCACACACAGTGTTTGAGCCACTTATATTCTTTTAAAAGTGGTGGAGGTCATCATTCTGCTCTTGAGTATCTTAAGCCTCAACTTGCAATTATTCTCTGTTCTCAATGAGCCATCATTCTTCAAGCTGTGTTTCATATCTTATCAATTTCTGATGGCATCTTCATTAGATGTTCAGATAGAACATAATTTTGTCTGTAAACATTGGTCATGTCATCCTTTTGCCTCTACTCCAGAAAAGTAATTTCGTTTTTTTCTGCATACTCATTCTGACTAGCAAAAGAGCATCCTCTGCTTCCTTTTGGATCACTTTCAGGTTGTTGTACTTTAGCTGCCCAGACACTTCTGTTCCCAGATCCTTTATAGGCTGAGAGCATATATCCTTTATGGGTTGAAAGGCTTATCTGATGGTTTTCTGCTCTGACTTCACTCCTGTGCACAGCATTGCAGGTGTGCCCAGCTGGTTCTTGGTGTTGAGCTGCTGCTCTGCAGTGCAGCACAGCATGCCAAAGTGCCCTTCCAGCATCAGGAATTGTCAGTGGCAACAAAAGTCTCATTCTCTCTCTTTTGATGGATCATCTCCTGCTTATTTAGAGGCTGTGGTGTAGTTCTGGGAGGTGTCACAGCTCTGCAGAGCTCAGCTGCTTCACACAGGCTCTTGGTCACTGTGAGAGCTCTCCAGGCTGCTCATGATTTTTCTTTGGCACCCCTGAAATGCTGCTTTTCCAGATGGGCTGTCCCTCTTCTCAGCTCCACATTAATCAGGATCCAGGAGTCTGAACTCCACTGCTTGGCTGACAAGTGTAAAGAGCAAATAGGAGCCGTGAGGCAAAACATTGATTCTGTACCTCTCAACTGGCCTCCACTTTGTCCTGCCTTACTTCCCCTTTTCCCTCTGCAGTGAATTTTCCCTTTCATTTTTCATCATCTTCCAAATTCAGCATGGCCTTTTCTCTTAAATTATAGTTCTTAAGAAAAAGTAGTTCCGTGCCAGAGCTTTCTGTACTTACACGCAGAAGTCTTGATGCCTCTGGGTCAGCAGCCTGCCATGCAGTTCCAGCAGTTAACTTTAACAATGTTTGCTTCAAAATGTGTATCTGGGCCCATTGCAGGTGGCAGGTGCAGTCCCAGACCACCTCACATATTACAGCTGCTACACTGCATTAATACTGCAAACTGAGCATGCAAAGCATCCCATTAGCTCTAGTACTGTAACAGACAATCACAGGAGGATGAAACATTTTATTTTTACTAGAATCAGAGAGTCATTTGGGTTGGAAAAAGCCTTTGAGATCATTGTGTCCCGCTGCTAAAATATACTGCCAAGTCAACCACTAAACCATGTCTCTAAGTGCCACGTGTATCTGATCTGATGTTGGAATATGATTTCCCATTTTGGTTGCACTTGTTGTATGCTACTTTTTTCAGCTAGATGTTCTTGTTCCAAATTGAAAACAATGAACAAAATCGTTTCCATTTGGGTAGTAAATATGCCTGTACATATATATTTTAAACCAGTTTTGGGGGGTTTTGTGCAGTTGAATAATATTAATTTCTTTCTATATATTTAGCAATGAAAAAATTCTTACATGAATATATCAAACTTCAAAAAATGGAAAATTTCCTTCAATTTTATTCTTATCTAAAATAATCATCTTATTCTCTTATGAACGAAAAAGTACTGGAAACTTTTATTTGAGGTGTTTATTCCTATGTGTTAACATCCACTCTGTCACTCTTAAACTGTCTCCAAGAGTCCTCTAAGGGATCAGCTGACCCTTGTGCAGTTTCTTCAGGTAAAACAGACTTTTGAGAGTAGGGAAAAGGGATCAGTTTTACTTGATAACTACTACATTGTAGAATTGCTAATAATATTGCAAAATCCTTGTGAATTTTGCTACAGCATCAGGCAAGACAGCAATTTCCATCCATGAAGCACATGTACACAGTCATACATAAGGCAACTAGTTTGACAGCAAGATACTGGCTACAGCAAGGCAAATAAACTGTGACATTAGCAATTAGCACCAGTACTTGGAAGTAGAACTGGCTCTAGTAAGTAATTTTTTTCTTTGTTCTCTTGTTTCCCTTGTTTGCTTTGCACCATTGTCACCCACTGAACAGCAGTAGTAAGTTATTAGCTTCTACTCTTTCATAAGAGCACATCTAATTTTTTTGTGGGGCACCCGGTGCTGCAGCAGTTACTGACAGTCACTGATGTATATTGGTTGCATGATGTGATGTAGCAATTCAATGAGAGATACATCAGACCAATTTAATGTAACAGGCAAAGAAAGCTGTTGCCAGATATTTTTCCATTTATTCTGATGAAGATTAATAAAACAAATTAAAAGATTTTTATATCTGAGACAGCTCCAAGGGCTGTTTTGGTAGGACAGTTTTATTATCATGAGGTAATTTCAGTTAAGTGAGATTGCCTCCCACTATCAGCTTTGTTTATAGATATCTCTAAATGAACAGGCTGTGCTGAGAAAAGGGAAGGTCAGTTGTCTGTGCTTGATAAAAGCTGAACTTGCAGGCTGATCCTGAGTTAGAGACACGTCAGCAATCTGTCAGCCAACAATCACATCTTTGCCAGAAGAAACAACGTCAAAGACAAACAACTTAAAATCAAAGTAATTGTTTTAAAGTTTGCAAAAATAATTCAAGTAGATGTTACTATGTTGTTTTTCCTGTGACCTAACACTAATTCAGAAGCACCTAATACAAAATCCTCCTAGTCACAGGCATATGATAGTGTAGCAGTATCTACCTAACTCTCATATAATTCTAATTTTCAAATACAAAGTGGTTCTTAAAAATGTTTTAATTAGCTGTGATAACCTTTGTGCATGGTGGCATGTTCTTGTGAGACAAGCCCTTTGTCCTATTTTAAACTCACGAGACAGTGATCAGATTATCAACATGGATGGGTAAGCATTTGATCCTGAAAAAGATTTGCAGGTTGATACCATTTTTAATGCAGCATTTAGTGTACAGTGACTCCTAGGGGCTGCCCAGAAGAATGAATATTCTGAGGTCTTCATTCAAAATTTTTTCCCCAAAAGGAAATAAATCTGTAATTTTGGAACAGATGATTAAAATTTATATGAAAGCACTGAATCCCACCGCCTGGTTGATTACAAGTAGGAAGATGCAAAACAACAATCAGTAATTTCACATTCCTTAGGATGGTGAGTACTATTTAATTCCCTTTTTCTCTGGTCGATCAATATAGCACTTTCAGCCATGGTCTCACCATGAAGGAAATATAATTTAGATTCATCAAATAGAAATATGGGGTATAGCTTTAGCCAAATACCATATACATTATTTAAAACTCTAGTGAACTGCTTGCAGACATTATAAGGGCATTTTAAACATTAATAAGTCAGTTTCAGTAAACAAAGAGATAAACCAAAATCACAGTGGTTGTCTCGGGTATTTGGAAGGTTTGTCTTTTCCTCTTCAATTCCTTATACATGCCTCTTTCTTTTCTCTCTAACAAAGAAGAGTGGTTTACACTTAAATACAGATGTAGTTTCAGAATTTTTTCCCTGCTATAGCACTGTCCACCCAGGATAACATCCAGAGCATGCCATTCGTCTCATATCCTTCTCACAATGGATTTGTAGAAACTCTGGATTAACACTCACAGGAAAATACACTTATTTATTATTTTATTTGGTACTGGGATAGCTACAATCTGTCTTTTTAATTTTTTTTTTTTTTTTTACAAGGGTGATAAGGCTAAGTAAGTATTCTGTTGAGAATATCCTGAGGACAGGATAAAGACATATTCTGTATCACAATTTTAGAAAGGAAGAAGGAAATCCAGTTCAGTGATAATGTGTGGCTGCAGCAAGTCATGGAAAAATTCTCTGGGCTGTAGGATGCAGAAGATTAAACTCAAGGATGTTGAATTTTATTCTTAGATATACCAAATGTCAGTGACTGCTCTGGGTTGGTAAATAAGTAGAGGTAGGGATCAACACTCACAGAAGCATGACTAATGAAAGAATAGAGATTACAAGGTTAGTGAAACAAATTGCTGGTGTGACATGCAAAGGCACAGTCAAAAAGCTGCACAACCACATCACTGTTGCCATGTCACATAGCAGGGAAATATTGGTTTTGACTCTGGTTGGACTCCAGATGCCCAGCAAAGATTCTCCATTGCTCCCCTCATGGACGGTGGGGAAGAGAAAACATGAAAGGCTCGTGGGTCAGGATAAGGACAGGGAGATACTTCTGCCAGTGTAGATGCTAAAGACAATGTTACACACACAGTGTCCTTAACACTGTCCCTAATTTTGCCTCTGAGATCCTTACATCTACTTTTAAGAAGCAAGAATTGCTATTTATCTTCACAATTAATGAAATCCAATCCATGTTTTAAATCCATCTACTTAGTCAGATTATTTCCCTTCTAATCCCTCTGAGTTAATTCTTTCAACTAAAGTCTTCAAAAGCATGACTAATTTTTCTTAGTACTTTCATGGTGTTTGTCATGTTCAAAACATTAAACAAATAGTAATTAATTAGCAAATATACAGAGCTACAAATCTGCAAATCAGTCATCAACACTGTATTTTAGTTCATCATTTTTATTTTATCACAAGTCAGTCTAAATGAACTCTCTGTTAATTTTTGGAACGAAAATTGTGAATGGAATAATAAAGAAAAAGGAAATTGTTCCAGAGCATTGTAAAGTCAAGTGAAATTATAGCATCTAAAAATATTGAAATTATAACATCTACTGCATCTGGTTGCTCTATTTTTCCAGCTAATGGATCTTTCCATAATACAATAATACCTTCATGATACAAACATTCATGATAATAATGCACGAAATAAATACCATTGCATGTACAACTTACAGCTGGTGTATTTATCCCTACATTTATCTTTTTAACCTGAATAAATATCAGTTCTTCACCTGCAGAATGAGGCATATTGATACTAAAAATGCAAAGCATTTCATGCAATTATAAGGGTTTTCTATCTAAGAAAAATTACTGTGTGGATCATTAAGAAAATGCATCAATGTTGTCTTCAATGGGGTTGCACTGTGTTTCTCAAGTACGGTTTGTGCTTCATGGTAATTATTTTATTATTTTATAATTATTTAATGGCAATTATATTTCAACCTCATAGAGAGAGGATGCTTCCTCTTTCATGGGTATAAGACTGCCTGTATCTTTGAAGTGAGCAAGGAGTGCTTAAAGAAAATACTTATCCTAGGAAGTACAAATCGTTCTCTATACATATAAGAATGTTTTTGATGGAGGTTTCTGGTAACTGATAAAGATTTCTTGTAACTGACTGGTGACATATTCTCAAAGAGTGAATGTTAGGAGTCATTTCAGGTCCAATTGTCTTTTCCCACCTCTTTCTTATTTTGGTCCATCAGATGCAGGAGAACAATTACTCTGACTCAAGCATGCTTTTCTGTTTATTTTTTATGACAGAATAAGAATTTAGAACTTTGCCTGTGGCCTTGAAAATCACATTTGAGATGTTTTCTAATGGAGCAGTGTAAATAAATAAACAACAACTGTCTAATTAATGGCAAGTTTAGTTGTAATTTTGGGAGAAATGGTTTGCTAGGAAACATGTTCATGAGACTATATATAGAGTTTGTGAGGCTCTATATTAGGTGTCTGATTTAGATTATCCCATCTAATCTGTATCTTATCCAAATAAATTTCCCACCCTAATCTCACTTGTTCAGAGAAATCATATTTTGATATGTAAGAACAGCCTGCTTGCAAAACCTTCAATTTTTTTTTATCTTTACACCTAAATCTGTTTAGTCAAGGAGTCTTCTGCATCTTGTCAGGTTAAATAACCTGTAATACACATATCAGTCCCACCCAATATTGTACTAGCTAACCAGCTCTCTGTAGAGGGTTCCCTGGACTGGAGGAGCTGATGGTCTCAGGTAAGTCACCCCTGTCCTGTTGGGTATTGTGCTTCATTCAGCTTGGGAAGGCTGAATTACCCTGAGCAGGAGCAGCTGGTGTATCCCCAGCCCCAGCATGCAGCACTGCAGGGCAGGTGCTGGCATGCCCCAGGCTGCTCAGTGGCACTCTGGTGGACATTGTCCCACCTTTCCAGAAGATAAATGCTTGTTTTAAGACACAACAAACTATGTGAGGAATACTGAACCTCTCCACAGGTGGAATCTGTGGGGCAAGCTGTGGAACTTCCCTGATGCTTCACAAAAGTGGGATAACATCTGGAGGGACATAAGATTGATGTGCTATCTTGCTATTTCTATCTTTTCTTAAATCAATTTGATTACAGGATTTGCTGTTGCATCTTTCTGAACCAGATCCAGACAGAATCTGCACCCTTCATTCCCTTGCTACAGGGCATCCTCTGAGCTTTCCCTTTGCTTTCCATTATATGGATACCTACATATAGATGCCATATAGATGGTAAAGTGGCACATGTGGGTCACTGCAACTCGAAAAAATAGCAATTTACATGAGGCCAGGCAAGCCAAAGCCAGGCAAGTATAACTGTATTCCATTTTGGTACAACCTGACAGAGTGTCACTCAGTTTCTCCTGTCTAGGGATTCTGATTATGAGTATTTAAATCTGTTTAAATAAACAAGCAAACTGCAAAATGCCCCAAAGCCCATATTTTGATATTTTGGAGGAGAAAGATGTGTTCCTCCCAAGAAGTGTTCCCTTCTAAAATAGGATTAAAGTAACCTTGCAGCTCTGAGAATCACAGAATCATGGAATGTCCTGACCTGGAAGGATCTTCGAGCCAAACTCCTGGCCCTGTATAACACCACCCCAGAAATCACACCACATGCCTGAGAGCTTTGTCCAAATACTCCTTGAACTTGGCAGACTTGGTGCTGTGACCACTTCCCTGGGGGCCCTGTTTCAGTGCCCAGCCACTCTCTGTTCAATGGACCTTTCCCTCTACAGAGATTCTCCAGTCTCCAGACCAACCACCCCCAGCATTTTTCATTACAGTCATTACAGTCTTTGAAAGGATTCCAATGTATTTTCAAGCCTTGGAAATTCCATAGCTAATTGAGTAGTTCAGTTCTTCCTGCCTGCTCTCTAAAATGCACCTCCACAGAAGATCTAACAGGACCTGAAATCTAACAGGAGCACTTCACTTTAGAACAATTATTTCCTGCACAAAGGACTGTGATTTCACAATAGCAAGCTAGTGTAGGAGACTATATTTGAAAGCCCTTATTGTATACCATCTATCAAGATTAATTATTGCACTTAGCCTACAGCACATCAGGTTAGTCTCTGTTTTCATTTAATTATCTTCCTAGTTATCTTTTAATTATCCTGTTTTCCTACCAGTGAAAATATATATAGCTACTATCCTGCATATTTTCCTTTACATAGGAGGACACACATGGTTTTTGAACTGCAGCACAGCTTGTGCCAATGTTTTGTAAATGTTAGCTAAGTTAGGAGATCTTTTCTTTGAAACCACAGGATGCATCATGGTAGAATACCACCAGCACAGTCACTGATTAGAGTAAATAGGACGTTTAATTATTTAGTGAGAATTATTATAATCTGAAATGTTACCCTGATAATTGCCTTCTCTTTCATTATGTACATTTGCATGCATTAAGCAGAATATTGGTACATGAAGCAGTTGGGATTGACCTTTCAGTAACCCCTTGCCAGTGAATAAGAGATCATACCATAATGGAATATTTTGAGTTGGAAGGTACCTTTAAGATCACCTAGTTGAAAACCCCTTGAACAGGGTAGGGAACCTTCACCTAGACCAGGTCACTCAGAGCCCTGTCCAACCTGGCCTTGAGCACTTTCAAGGAGAAGCACCCACAACTTCTGTGGATAACCTGCTCCAGTGCCTCACATTAAAGAATTTCATCCTAATATCTAATGTAAACCTACGCTCCTGGTTTGAAGCCATTCCTCCTTGTCCTGGCACTACATGCTCCCGTACAAAGTTTCTCTTCACCTTCTTGTAGGCTCCTTGCAGGTACTAGAAGGCCACAATTAGGTGTCCCTGAAGCCTTCTCTTCTCCAGGCTGAAAAATTCCAACTCTCTCACATGAGAGGGTGCCTTTTCTCACAAGAGATGTGCTCCATGCCTCAAATTATCTTGGTGGACTCCTCTGGATCACTCCAACAGCTCCATGTCCCTCCTGTGCTGGGACCCAGGGCTGGGTGCAGCTCTGCAGGTGGGGTCTCAGCAGGGCAGAGCAGAGCAGAGGGGCAGAATCCCCTCCCTGCCCTGCTGCCCACGCTGCTTTGGATGCAGCCCAGGGCACTTTTGGCTCTCTGGGCTGCAAGGGCACATGGCTGGGTCATGTCCAGCCTCTCACCCACAGCATCCCCAAGTTCTTCTGGGCCAGGGCTGCTCTGGATCTGTTCATCCCCCAGCCTGGAGTGATTGAGGGGGGTGCCCTGACCCTGGTGCAGCACCTTGAACTTGATCTTGCTGAACTTCATGTGATTCCTGTGGGCTTATTTCCTGATGCTGTCCAGGTCCCTCTGGATGGCATCCCATCCTTCAGATGTGTGTACACCACCACTTAGCTGGTGTCATCTGCAGATTTGCTGAGGGGGCACTCAGTCACTTCACCTATGCCATTAATGAAGATATTAAATAACACTGATCTCAATATGAAGTCCTGAGGGACAACACTGGTCCATTGGGAATCTGAGCTATGGACCCTCCAGATACAACTATTCAATAAATTTGTAATCCATCTACCAATCTACTGATTGAATCCATCTCTCTGATTTAGAGAGAAGAATATTGTGGGAGAGTATGTCAAAGGCTTTGCAGAAGTCCAGATAAATGATGTCTGCAGCCCTTCCCTTCCTGGTTGTAGTCACTTAGGTGACCACTTCTATAAGAGCAACCCACACATGCTTTGGGCTGTGGTGGAGGAGGATGTTTTGCCACAGCACTTTTTCTTTCTTTCAATAAGAGAACAACAAAACAAAAGAAGTCCAATTTCATAGAGAACTGCAAGAGATGGCTCCTTGGGCAGTACATAGTAAATTTTACTTTTCTCTGCTACAGAAGGTGGATAAATTAGCAGAAATAGAGAAAAGCTGGATAATATTACAAAGGCTTAAACATTGGTGACTATTCAGTATGAATTATGCTAAAATAGAAATTGCAAGAAAACTGAATGTCATGCTTCTTTGGACAGCCTGATAATGGAGAGAGTGTAGTGCATTGTCTGTTTACAGTTAATTTATCAAGAAAGATATGCTTCATGTAACAAAGAGAATAAAATACAAAAAATCCTCAACGAACCCAGAAAGCTTGCATAAGGCTCAGGTAGAGCTAGGAGCTTTGCTGAAGGTACATCTGCACAAAATGTGCCAGCCTGATAAACAGCAACTGTGAAAAATCTGTCAAGTGTCATCCAGTTACAATGAGATGATCACTAGCCCCAGCTTCAACTCCCAATGTCTTCTACCAAAACTGGAAACATTTAAGGAGAGGTGAGGCTGAAGGGACTCAAGAAAGCCTAGGAGAAGAGCTGCTACTACTTCTATGTTTGGTGAGCACATCAAAAATGGAACATAACAAAGAGACTTTGTTCATTTGCCCAGAGTTTCTGAATGTTTGGTACACTGCTGAGAACAGAATAACTGTGCCAATAAAGTAGCTACATTCCCAAATGGCCAAATTGGTGTTGCCACACATAAGCACAGTACTTTGCTGAGCATTCATAGGGCATATAGAAGAAATAGCAAGATTTCTTCCTTTTCTTGACTTAAAGCAGTGATTTCCACTTAGGTCTTCTTACCAAAATGCTCGTAGTGCTAACAAAATAACTTATCACAGAGACTTTTTTCATGTTGCCAGTTAACGCAATGCTGTTCTGCTTGAAAGAATTAAATGCTCATTTTGGCTACAAGCAGCCCCATGCACAGCCCTATTACCTGTCCCTCGGCCTCACCCTGTCTTTGGATGCTGCTGGGAACCAGGGAGGCAGCTTGGATTTCTCACGCTGCTCAAGGAAAACATAAGAGAAAATAATTATAACAATGATTATGCACCTGCAGGGGTGCATTAGAGACATGATGATTTCATGACAGCCTGTTTACTAGAGGTGTCACCTCCCTTGCACCAATTAGATCATGTCTATGCTTAGCTCCATTAACTGCTCTGTATAAGTGTAGTGTTTGTTTACATAAAACGGCTTTTGCTTCTCCATGGCACGAAGAACTTTGTTGCTACATCCTTTTCGCCACTCTCCTAGCCCCAAATGTAACATCACCCCACTGTGATTATTTTCTTACTCGTTCAGCACAGAACATTTTCAGATCAGGAGCCCTCATCCACCTCTGGAAGAGGTTTCCTGCTCCCACACAGAGACCCTGGAGCAAAGGACTGTGTCCTGTCCCCACCTGGCTCTGTGGCACAGACCCCACACACTGGAGTCTCTGCAGCATGCTTGGACCATTCCACACTCCCTCCTGAGAAACATTTACACTCTTTGCACAGCTAACCAGAGCTATGAAGGGAAAGGATCTCATTTAACCTTTTGCTCTGGGAAGGGGAAGATGCTACCAAAGGATATATTGTGCAGTATTAGAAAGAAACCCTACTTCCTGCAGACATTGGTTTGGGCAGAACTTGACATTAAAAGATGAGGAGAAATTTGTGGTTCAGAATGTTTCCACTTGTCCGTCTAATAATAATTGCAGATGAAATTGTGTGCAGCAGTGACACTGCTTTTTGTCAATTAGTATGAGATAAAAATGTTTGTTGATTCCAGTTCTGCATGTATCTATGCTAATTTCATGGTGTGTTTGCAGATTATATCCTTCAGCTTGACAGATATGTGAAATGTTATATGGCAACATTAGATTTATTTTGTTAGAGATGCTGCCTAATGAGAAAAGTAATCAGTCCCACTAGCCTTTGCTTTCAAATATCAGTTCCCATTAGAGACATTTCTGTAAACCCTTCTGCTGCTACTCTTCTTCAGTCTATTAAATGGAGATTTTCTGACTGAGAAAACTTTCCAAATACACACACCATAATTTAACTGAAATATAATTATTTTCTGTAGTGTATGTATTTCCTCTTCTATATTTTGCTAATAGCTTCCTTTTGCTGTCAAGTTTTGAGCAAAGATTTTTTCTCCCACCAGACAACTATTCTCGTTTGTTTAAAGTGGCAGTGGAAGCACAATTAATCCACAATCTGTAATGATGCTGCCATTGCCATGACAATACCTTGTCATACTTCTTTTATGGAATGAGCTGTTGAGCTTTGTCATAACCCAGAAAATTCTTCACTGAAATCTAACACTTTTAAGTTTAACAGAAATTTACAGATATTAAATGAAAAAATCATTATAGCACATTGATAGATTATGTTTCCTATCCTATACATAAAAGCTATAGTACAATTATAGTACAGTATAATTCTTCAGTCAGCTAGAAAACTATGTTAAAAAACTAGACTCCTACCTCTTAAATTTATGTTAAATATATTCTTTTCCTCATTCTCTCACTAACACATTACTTATGAATGTAAACCAACTGGTAATTTAGTCTAATATTACAAGAACAAATTACTGTGTCAATTTCAAAGGACTAGATTTCCCACTAGTACAACTCCTAGGGGTATGACTTGGATTCTTTTTTTTGTATTTTACCAAAGATGAGAACTTAGCTATAACAAAAAGTACCAAAACTTGCAATGTCTAAATCCCAGAGCAGCTACCAGTTAATAAATTTGCTTTCATGTGAAGAGAGAATAGAAACACACTAAAGCCTAATTTAAGATCTTATCTACATGGCTCACAAAATCCAGATTACTAATTATTCCATATCTACTGATAACTGCAAAAAATTTCTTCATTATAGAGCAATAAAATTTTAGCATGAATAATTTTCAGAGGTCCTATGAAATGTTACATAGTTTTAAGAAAATTTCTTCTCAGTTCCTTATTGAATTTGTAGCATCTTGCAAAAACAGCTCATTTATTTATCTGACATTTTTAATAGACTTTTGTAAATAATCTGCAGTGTTATTTTCTTTAGCACAAAGCTATATAGCAGCTCACAGCTTTCATTACCATTGCCTCATAAAATGTCAAAAGAACTGAATGCAATGAACCTGTCATAAAGTAGAAGACATACCTGGTATTATTAATGAAAGTTCCTGTAATAAAATGAGACCATTTCTCTTTGTTCAAATCAGACCCACATGCCTAGACTCTAGAGATAAACTAGATTCCTAAGTGTACTCTTATATACTGAACCATTAAATTTCATGTTAAAAATGTCAGAAAATGTATTGTGTAAAAAGACTTTATTAAGAAAAGAGTAAAAAATGAGTCAAGGGTATAAAAGATTTTGAATCATCTTATATTCCAATTTTGTGCAGATTAATAAAAGCTATAAATTCTAATCTAGGCAATCCAAACATTTAGCAACTCAGAATCATAATTCTTCAAATTATTTTTCTCCTCATCTGTACTCCCTACCCTTTTAAATGAGATTTTTTTTTCATATGAGGAGTTGAACATCTGTTTCTTCTAGAGCCCCCCAGCCTGCTATTCTCAGAGGAGAGGAAAATTCAATCCACAAGGGGTTTGCTCTGAGAATTTCAGCTGCTTACTCTGCAGGAGATTTTCTTTCCCTCTCCCTTTAGAAATAAAGCACAGAGGAACTTGATTTTTCAGAGCCTTGGGCTTTTGGACAGCCATGAGCACCACAGACCCTCTGGACTCTTACCAGGATGATTATCTAATCATCCAAGAGAAGAGCTATCTATCCTGCTGTGTTTTAAGCACTTACCTGAGGTGCCTGATTTAGGAATAATATCATTAGAAGGTATCCTATCATCCATGAAGTGCTCTTCATGACTGGTCTAGAGATAATTTAAGACATGATCCCTCTCTGAAGAGAACTTGCTTCCTCCATCATTATAGAAAAAGTTCAGGCATCTAAGTGCTCAGTATGAGCCTTACCTGCCTACCCAAGGACATGCTCAGGAATGAACTACTTTTTTACTTCTGAGACTCACTCTCTAAAGAGTTTCTTCCTCCACTACCATGTGAATACATAGCAGAAAGGTGTCAGTCCATCCTTATAGTCTTATTCACATCCTGTCTTAATTTCTAGTCTTAATAGACCTTCAGTTTAACATATATAATCATGTGTATGTTCTTACATACTTAGTGGCTAATTTCTCATCATGAAAGGGTAGATTTCAAGTAGTGAAACACTGGAATAAAACTTACATGAAAATTTCAGCAATCAAGGGCAATTTAATGTTCACTTGCTATGTGTATATGTGTTCCTAGGAAGCTATAGTGTCACAACATAAAAAATAAAGATGTGATCTGGAAGTGAAGGAAAAGTATGTTTTAGAAATTATTCACACTGCCCAAGTGAATTTTTTCTGGGCTGCCATATCACCACTAGACTCTTTTTTCAAGACCCAAGATGGTGTTCTGTGCAGTGGTGTGAGGAATGGGTACATCTTCAACCATCCAGTAATTGTTTCCACCGCTGCCAACACATAGTGCTTGCCTTGGCAGGCTTGCAGCACTGTGATGCAATTGATCTGCCAGGCTTCCCCATACTTCTATTTTGACCATTGTCCCCCATACCACAGGAGCTTTGCCTGCTTGGCCTGCTTGAGTGCAGCACACGTTTCACAGTTACAATGACCTTGGGATATAGTCCATGGTAAACTCACCCCTTGATCACACGACCTGCTGTATGTCACATCTCTTCCCTGATGACCTGAGGCATCACAAGCCCACTGAGCCAGAAATTATTACTCTGGTATTTCCAGTGAAGATCTCTCTGAGAAACTAATCTTGGCAGCTTGATCCATCTGTCCACTGTTTCAATGCTCTTTGGTAACTCGACCCTTGGGTTTGTGCACATCTACAAGATGGATTTTTACAGCCAGCTTCTCTATCCTGACAGTGATGTCTCACCACTCTTAGCCCAGATGGATTTTTTCTCTGCTGCTAATTGGATTTTTTCCAACTTTCCAGACAGGCTAAAAGAGTGTTTGCTACCATCCATGGGTCAGAGATAGAGTCTTGTCCATTTCCCTTATTCGGCAATATCTAAAGCCAAGTGGACAACTTTAAGCTCTGCAACCTGACTTGGTCCACCTTGTCCCTCAATAGCTTCTGTGACTCACCACATAGGACTCCCTCCATACAACAGCTTTCCATTTTCAATTTACCCCATGATAAGGCAGAAAAAGTCAGTGAGGAGTGTGTATTGCTTTTTATTTTCAGGTAGGTGTTTATATAGTGTGGTCTCCTCAGCACACCACCTTCTTCTCCTTTTCTGATGACCTGGAATTTTCACTTTGAGGCCTATTCATGATGACCTTATGATGCTTTTATGATGTTGCTTGGGGAGAAAGAGCAGGAAAGGCCTTTGCAGGGTTTTCAAAGATGTTTATTTCAGCCACTCATGGTTTGGGCTTCAGGGAACAAAGGCCCCAGAGCTCGGAGGGTCCAGGCTAAAGTACATGGGATAAGCAGGGCAGGGAAAGCCCCAGGGACCAATTACTAAATTACACAGGGTGCTAGAGGGGTGGGCTAGGGTAAAAGACCAACAGGGAATTAGGGTGGGAGTGACCTAAGGGTTAACGGACAGTGAGAGGCTTAGGGAACAGAACAGGGGTTACAATTCTTAGCTGGGAAAACTTCTTTTGGGTTTCCACAATCTTAGAGATCTTTGGGTAACTGGGTTTTCTTATCCGAGCTTGCTGTGTAAACAAAGAGATCCTTTGCTCCATCTGCCATCTGTGGCATGATGTGTGGGAACAGACTTTACCTGTGAACACCCAGCCCTGCCCTGGCAGTCAGGGTGCCAAGAGGAGCTGTTCTTCAGTAGTTAATTCTGAAATAGATCAAACCCTCCATAAGCTGCCAAGATCTCTTTTTCACTTGTGGTCTAACAGATCCTTTTTATCTCCTGCTCCCGGGGCACACGTTCTGATGGGCTCAATCTTGCTGCCCCTTTTCTCAGAGCAGCATCTCAGGGCTGCATTCACAACCCAGCTGTGTTTGCCACTTGCAGAGCTGTATTCTCAGAGGACCAGAAGGCACAAGAGAGATGAGAAAGGGCAGGGTGTGCAAAGGCAACCTCTCTTAGGAAGAGATGGAAACAAAATGGTGCAGTTCCAGGACTGTACTCACCTTTCTTCTTCCTGAAACCATGTTCCCCAGAGGTGATGTACAGGGTATAGAACAACAACCTGGCCATGCCCATGTGCTCTGCCTGCTCTCTGCAACCAGAACACACACAGTGCAATTTACATTTAACTAAAGAATGCTAAGATGCCAAGGCACATGCAGGAAATCTACCTAATATTTTGGAATAAGTATTTCACAAGGACTATTCTATATTCTGTTTATCTAGAATTTAATTCTGAAATAAACTGAAATGTGCTATTCAGAATGGTAAGCAACCACTGTGAAATTGCTCTGGCATAGAACTATTTTGGACAAATCAAATGATGGAACATAAATGATTGTAGAAAACTGATCAGTTTTCTTCCTGTAGACCCGTATCTTCCTTTTATACAAATGGTCTTGCTGCAGGATCCGAAGTGAAAAGCCCATGCTAATAGTAAACAAAACTATAGATGAGGAATTGAGTATTACTATTTTGCAAAAAACAGACCAAACCAAAAATAAAGTAAACAAAACCCAAAACAGAAATAAAAGAACATAATAAAAAGTGCCTACATAGTTCTTATTCCTGTTATAGTTTCTGAGAACAGTGAAAGCAGCTGTAGTAGAAGTTAACACTGTGGATAAATGAGAGCCAAGCACAAAACCCGCAGAAATATCAGAGATTAAGACACTGTTACATAGATGAGACAGGAAGGAGTCTTGGCAAATACTGAGAACATTAGAAAAATAAAAGAGATTAAACATAGAAACATATTTCACTTTTGTTAGTGGAGACTTCCTAATAGAAAATTTTATGGTATTTTACAACATTAATCCTGGAAAAGTAGATGATAGTAAAATCTGTATAGAAAAATATTAAAAATAAGAAAGAATTATCAGGAAGATTTTTACATATTTCCATTTTCATTACTTGTTTAAATGAACAGTCAGATAATTGAACTTTTGCAGTTTTATGTATTTTTGCTTGCAGTCAATATTTACATAGGCTATAAATATAATTTCTTATCTATTTCTGGTTAACTAACTAAGTTAGCAGTTTGATACTTGAAAATGCCATATAAAAATTCTTTAGTTAGGTTTCCTGTAGCAACATTTGTCTAATGAATTACTGTGCTCAGCAGCAGCTATTCAGTCCCAAGACAGAAGGCAGTGCTCACTTATGATGAGCACTATGGGGATGCTAACAGACAACTACACTGTCATTATTATGAATATATCCTTAGGATGCAAGGAAAAAAAAAGGATACTTCAGATACAGACACTGATTTAAAAAACAAAGTTTGACAGAATGAATACAGTACAAAGGCAGATTATGCTGCTCCAGCAGGCACCTTTATAACCAAGGTTAAACTAGTCCTAAACCTAAAAATTTTAGCTTACTTCTTAAAGCATTTAGAAGGGAATTCATGATTCATGATTTATCACATGTAAAATTTCAACTCACAATTCCACTACCTATACTTGAATTAAGTTACTTATAAAAATTATGCAGACTACTGTGGTGAATTGGTGAAACTGTTTTCAGAGAAGATTCCCTTCTGCCTTTGCTCCAGTTTCTTGTCCAAGAGCAGGAGGAAGCCCCTTGCTGAGTCTCACATCTGTCATTGAGTGTATAATGGGCAGCAGCAGTGCAGGCAGGCAGCACTTGTAGGGTACCAAATTAACTGGACAGGGTCAAGAAATGCCTTTTCTTGTCAAATAATTAAAAAAGTGTAATCAAGTGTCTGTTCATTGCTATGCTCTCAGAAGCTTGGAATAGAACTGAAATGGAGTCATATAAAGCTCATACCAGCTATTTTTAATTATTGTTGAAAGAGTATGCTGCCTAGCAAGACTTTAGTTTTACTTGGAGAAGTAGTGCAAGGAATGCAAGTTGCCAGCCCAGTCCAGGGAAAGAGGACAGATCCCATGTAAGTCACTGAACAACCTCTCTTCTGCTCAAAGACACTTTAAAAATGCAGAGTCATTACAAACACTTTTTGATGTCGTCATACTTAAATATAAATTTTACTTTGGCTTTATCTCATCAAGTCCTGCTGTTTAAGCTGGGTTTAAAGATGCTTGACTGTATCTTAATAGAAGTGCTCTGGTGAGCCTAACTGATTACTGAACATGATAATCTAGGTCATGGTAAGTACAGATTTCCAGAAAAATAAAATGCCCCCTTGTCAACTGATCAGAACTGGTTTTTGATAGGAGTCATAGTGCATTCTGCTTACATGTCTGGAGCAGTGAAGCCCACTGGGTGGAATTCTGATATGACCTGGCATACCTTCCTAGTTCAAATACAAATTAAACTTTCTCAGTTAAAGGAGAGCCAGTAAAGAGGCAGCATAATGGGTATTTTTAAGAGATATTGGGATACATAGAAACACTAGAGGCTTGACAAGGATATAACACTAAAACATATCCTGAGAGGTGAAAACCCTTCTACAAGATTTCTGTGTTACCCCAGGCGATATTGATGCTGCTACTGGCTGTAGATGGCTTGTTGGCGACTTTATCTGACAGAGGGAAGCAATTTCATTCACTTGCATAAACATTAAGATGTTATCACAATCTCACAAACTTGACAATTATAAAAAAGAGACGGTGTATTTTTCTGTAAATTGAATTGAGCCAATGACCCTCAGATGATCTACAGGCTAAGATCTTAATTGCTTCCACCTTTATTTCTTCAGTTTTGTTTGGGTGTTTTTGTTTAATTTAACACTCCAATGAACTTTTCAATGAAAAAAAAATTGTGTCAAATATGAACTTCCACATTTTAGCCTTAAAACAACAATGAAAGACAGTCAATATAAATCAATTTATTCTTTTTGTGGTGATTCCCAGATGTAGGCTTTGATATTTCATGCATCACTAGATCTATCAAGCAAAAATTGTTTTCTTGGAGCTAATAGAGATGGAACCATTCATTTTTCTAGTGTCTTTTTCCTATTGCTGATGGTAAGTTTTGACTTAGCTGTTTCAGACAGAAATGAATGGCTCCCCCAAGGCAGAAAGAATCTGTAAATTTAGCTTTGTATTCCACCCCAAATCCAATTATTATAACAACCCTGCTACTACTGTTATAGTTAAATGCCTGTCAGTGTTTCTATTATAACCCTTTCTGTGGAAGTTTATAACTCAACCGTTTTAAAAAAAGTGCTCCAGGCTACACCTTGGCATTCAGGGCTCCAGCCCAGAATATATTAAAAAGCAAACAAAACAATAAACCTGCGAAGCCTAGCATGCCCCTGCTTTTTAGAATATCTTTGTTTTTCATCTTTTTTAAATGGGAAAAGAAAAAAAATTAAAATATCTAAAACTGAAAAAGTACATTGAAGGTGTCATTCATCTGGAATAAAAATGTGGGAGCAATTCATGCATGTGTGAAACTTGATTTCAGAATCTTCCTGAGTGCTGCTGTGGCTGCAGACTGCTTCATGCCCCAGTGTCTCCCAGCCTAGGCTGCCTTATGGGACAGCTAACACCTACAGTCACCCAATTCAAATATTGGTGCAGACAAAAGAGAAAAGGGACAATAGAAATATAACCAAATGACTTTTCCTCACATTTTGAAAAGTCCCAATATGAAACTATAGAGGATAGATCACTCATTGATACATGATGGTTTTTCTTTAAATCAATAACATCATAACATATCAAACTCTGTCTTTGCTTATTAACTATAAATAAAGTCCCTTCATCTTCCCTTTCCTATAATACTATAACCTGTGAAAAATAGCACTCATTGGGCAATAGAGAAGATCAATTTTGAACATGGAGAATCAATACTTGGAATGGGGATAGCAATGGTCACAGATGTGGTCTTTAAAACATAGCCAGGAGCAACATTTTCTAATATATATCACTTACTGAAACACTACACTGGGGAACACTGGAATGACCTATGCTACCTTAGGAGAAAACCTTTTCAGAGAGCTTTGGTTAGCAGCTGTTTTTTCTGTATTTGTGGTTAGCTGATGGTACTTTTTGTTTTGCTGCAAACCATTCTTCATCCTTTATTTTGTTGACTTTTTCTAAATGAATTCAGGAAATTAAAGAGAGTTTACAATTACAGAGGGTCCCCTAGGTTTTCTTGAGTAGCTCAATAGGTTCTGTCCAATTTGCCTTACTTTGAAGTTATAAAACTTCCTGTACCGTTGTTCTGTGGCTTTAAAACTCCTCATAATCTCACTACATACTGAACTCAACTAATTAAATGTGCCATCAGAAAGCTGTCACCCCAGCATGACCTTTTACAGATCCTTAATTTATTCATTAGAATCTACTAACCTCAGTACAATATTTGCCTTCCCTTACTTAGTTTTTTTGAATTTTGAAATAGATAGTTGAAAACTCTCTCTCTTTTTTTTTCTCCCCTTTTTTGTGTTTGTTTGTTTGTTTGTTTGGCTGGTTGGTTGGTTGGTTGATTTTTTCTTTAGTGTTAAAATTTTATTTCCTCATCCCTTCTCTGGGCTTGCTAATTTCCTTGGAGTATTTTTCTTTCTTTCTTTTTTCTTATATTATATGAGGTCTAAGTATTTCAATGCTCTCCTTATAAAGAAAGAAAATTATTTTATATATATTTATTTTTTATATTTTTATATATATTTATATTTATTTATATATTTTATATATATTTTATATATGTGAATGGAGTTGACTGGATGGGGTAGATTCATTCAATTCTAGGAATTGCACCAATTAACATTATCACAAAAGTGAGGATTTGTCTCAATATGTTTTGTACAGCACATTTAACATTCTGAGATGGAGACAGATACATGTCTATGCTTCAGTTTTTACCTTTTATTGGATTTAAGCAGTCTGCTTGATTATTATAGCCTGTATTTTATAATTTAATTTAGGCATAGTTCAGTGCTATAATGCAAACCACTCAGTTTACTCATTATTTCTTGAGGTTGCTATAGGTTATATATCTTGCTGAGAGATGTAACATTCAATATTTCAGTGACTTAATTTACAATGCTAAATTTTTGCTCAGTGTAAATACAATCTAAATGGCATGAGCAGCTCTTAGAAACGTATGGAAACAAAGCCTTCTATTTATATTGCTTTGATAAGCTGTTGCACTACAGAGGTTAAGCATACTTGTAATATCCTGCTTTGATATTTGCACTTCATTTTACAAGGAGCTCATGTGAAGAGTGGGAGTCACCAGGTACAAAGCTGTCATTGTTTAATGCAGGCCAGCAGCTAAACCTTGCACAAGCATTTGCTCACTCCCCTCACAGTGAGATGGGGGAGAGAACTGGAAGAGCAGAAGGGAAAAAACTCCAATATACAGAACACTAAGAAAAAATTTGTGCATTGTCCTATTGCAACTGACAGTTTATGGACAAAAGTCTGTGAAATTTCTTGCACTGCCAAGTTTAAATTTTTGAAAGACTCCTCTTGAAAAGCAAGGTCAAATTGCAATTTAAGGAGGAGAATAGGTTTTTTGAACTCTTGTCATCACCTCATTTTGCCTCTATGCAAAGAAAATTGTATCTTGTGTTCCAAGTCACAGTACATTTATTCTCAGATAGTTTTGCATGGCATTCACCACCAAATATTTTCTGTCAAAATGTTTATATCAACTATAGAACTGTTACAGAAAGTAACTTCGCTTCTATGACTTGGAAGGAACAGATTTCTTCTGGGGTTGGCACATCTTTTGTATAACAGCATTGCTGAAATATTTCCAAACATTTAAGTACAGTATTCTGATCAATAAAATAGGGATATAGATATTTCTGTACTGTTTATATAAAGATTATAACTCCCCCCACCATACATGCTGTCAATTGATTCATGATAAAATTGAAACCTATTCAGGTTCCTCTAAGAATTTGAACATCATGAAACAGAAGCTCTTCAGACATATTAAAGAAAATAATTTCAAAACATAATAGTAAATAGGATACAAATTATTACTTCCAAATAATAAACTAGGGATTAGTGAAAATTAAGATTATATTAAAAATAAAATATTTTTTTGCAAAGGCTCAGATTTAGTTTTGCATTATATATTGAAATCATCAGAGTACAATTTAAAAATCTTTACAAGAAAAAAAATCAGTGCCTGAATTCTAAAACATGACAAAAGAAAAAGCCTAAGTGTGCCCTCACTGGCATTGTGGGCTGACTGGATATATCCCACACTACCAAGTCTGGCCAGAGGAGGTAGGAAAACTTGTTTTTGGAATGGGTCTACAGCAAATCATAACCCAAGTGTTCACCTGTCTGTGACATGGTTTGATTTTGTGAATCCTTGCTGTGTAATCTTCACTCATTCTTACAGGAAAAAAGTGCTGCTGAGCAGTGCAAGAGTATTTAACCTGAAGCCACATGAGATAAGTTTCAATATAGAGAGATGTTGAGATGGTGCTAATGATTCATGAAGAAAATACTGGTCTCCATTAAAAGCTTTACGCCCCTAAAAAAACTCTCACAAACAGAAGACAGCAATGCAACATTACTGTTTAAAGAGAGTTTAGGGCAAGGGAGGATGACAGTGAGATGTGAACAGCAAATGGGTGGCATGCCACTCCTACCTGTGTGTACTGTTGACTGTAATCTCTGCTTGCAAAGTCTCTTCACACAGTAAAATAACACCCAAAGGTGTTCCTGAGGAAGGTTACATTGCCACCTCATTAGATAGACCCATTTAACTCTATAGATCAACTGGATATGTAATTTTGTCAATAGCATGAAACACAAATCAAGGCAGGAGTCACAGCTTGTCTCCCATCTCCTCCTACAGACAATACAGGTCCAGCCTAGGTCACAATACAGAGCAAGAAAGCTTGCAACACATACATAATTAAACTGGCATCCCTTGATTTTTTTGTAGTGGCGTTGAATCCAGCTTTCACCTTTGGATGCTTTTCTGTGATTTTTGATCTGACCATGAAGCTCTTCACTGAAAATTGAATCTATGCCTTTCTATTTCCTCATTTATAGATTCACAGGGGAGAAATAATATCAGTTGGCCGTATCATTCCTGTATGATACTCCCCAGGAGATCAATGTAAATCTTCATGAGGCTTGAAGGGTCACTTGTATGTTCTTTGCTTTTCACCTACTGAGGATGATTTATAAAGGACAAGTTTATGATTGAATGCATTTTGCTTGTCCTGGCTTAAATAAGTGCAAGGAACAACTGCTGTATTTATAAACATGACTGACAGTTGTTTTTTATCAACTTTTTTATTTCCTATTGAACCTTTCTGAAGGGAGCATAGACTATATTAGAACTCATTTATTCAATTAAAAAAAAAGCAAAGAGATTTGTGTTTTTATTATTTATCTGTCTTTTAACATCTGTTTTTATATCTGTATGTTTTAATATCTGTAATAAATATCTGTTATTTATAATGTTGGTAATCTTTTTATATCTTCAAAAGCCTCCATCATCATAAGGCTCACTAGTTTTTAGCATGAAAGTAGGTCGAGTTGCTGTTATAGAAATTGTAGAATTCACATCTAAAAACCTCAAAGCTGCTGAAGTGAAGTAGAAATGCCATTTAATTCTCACTATCCAAATTCACTAAGAGGCAGGATTGAGCCAAGAAGGGGCCAATCTATACTCACCTTGATTAATTTCTAACATATAAATGAATCTTACAATTGGGGGTCCACTACATATTGGATTCAGCTCTTGCCCACAATACTATGAATTTAATTGCAGCATTTTAAAGGTCCCTCCTTCCCTCTGCACAAACTCTGAATAATCTTTTCCTTTCCCCACCTAGATTTCTGCATACAGTTCTGGTCCCCCAACATAAGAAGGATATGGAACTGTTGGAGCAATGAGGAGGGCCATGAAGTTTATGAGAGGGCTGGAGCACCTTCCCTAGGAAGAGAGGCAGAGAAAATTGGAGCTGTTCAACCCAGAGAAAAGAAGGTTGCATGGAGACTACTTAGCAACCTGCCAGTATCTTGAAAAAAATACTAATAAAGTCATAGCAAGTAGAAAGTCATGACAATATTTGTTACATTAACTATCAAATTCACCTTTGAAAACATAAAATCAAAATGAAATTCAGCACCAGTATCTGAAGGGCACCTACAGGGAAGCTGGAGAGGGACTCTTTATCAGGAACTGTGGTGATAGGACAAGGACTAATGGGTACATATTAAAAGAGGGGAAATTTAATTTAGATATTAGAAAGAAATTCTTTTTAGTGAGGGTGGTGAGACACTGGAACATGTTGCCCAGGGCAGTTGCAAATGTCCCAACCCTGGCAATGCTCAAAGCCAGATTGGATCAGGCATTGAGCAACTGGTCTAGTGAGAGATGTCCCTGCCCATGACAGAAGGAGTTGGGAATAGATGATTTTTAAAGCCCATTCCAGCCCCTTAACATTCTCTTATTCTATGATCTTGCACTGTTCTTGTAGAGGTAGAACAGGGGTGAGACTATTTTTGTGACAGAATCAATGTGGTGCCTGACTTTGTGCTCAGGCACATCCATCCAACCAGAAAAAAGATGGTTTGATTGTACTTGCATTAATATGGGGGATTCGTTGGCACATCCAAATTATAATTTTATGGATTAAAGTAGAAGTATTTGTTTTAGACCACAGGTGGTACCCAAAGTCTCAGCTCTCTGACTAAGGTCTGTAGTTTCCAATCTCTGTGAGCCACATGTGAGCCTGTGTTTGAACACCATTAGCCATGTAATGATAATACCTCATCAATAATGTGCAGAGATTCTTGTTTGTTTTTTGGTAGGAATGACAATATCACAAGGAATGTGATGAAAATTTGAATTTTAAATGTGGAAATAGGTTTAAAGTCTTTGGTGGTTTGTTTTCAAAATACTTTGAGGAGAACATAATGAAATGCTAACAAGAAAGACATATCTCTGTAATACAAAATGAAACAATGAGATAATTTTCCTAAGGATTAATGCCAATATTATGGGAAAATGATCCTGGTTCCTACAAAAGAAAGTCTGAATAGAAAGAATTTTTATAGGAGTCAAAAAGTGTGAGGACAGGAGAGATAGTGTAAAAAAGTGCAATTAGTTTTCTCAAAGATACTTGACAACATTCTTCAATTAAAGATTTTGGGAAAATGGAGAAAAAATGTAAAGGGGGAAACCATTAGTCTTCTAAGTTAATTACTAGTTAGAAGAAAGAAAATCAAGGATAGGAATAATTACACTGCTTTCACAGTGTATAGAGGTCATCAGTGGAGATCTACAGGGACTTGTTCTAAGGTTTTTGCTTTTGAAAGTACTAATAAAGTCATAGTAAGTGGAAAGCCATGACAATATTTGCTAAATTAACTATCAAATTCACATTTGAAAATATAAAATCAAACTAAATTCAGCATCAACAAATGCCAATTATTTACTTGAATAAAAACCCTTTTCTTTGAATGGAAGGTAAAAGTCCCAGAGTAGTTATAACAAAAAAGATAACTAGACATAAAGTAGCTCCATCAAAACACTGTTGTAATGTTTGGAAGTGGTAAAAAAACCCCACAATTGAATATTAGCAATTTCTAGGAGCAATTTTTAGCAGATTGCATGAGATAGGACAGGACCAAAGCTCACTGAAGGATTTTGTTATGACTGTAAAACAATTTTTGCTCTTGCAGATTTCTGGGTTCATTGAAGTTTCAGTGAGCATCATAAAAAGCAAGCTGACTTTTTATAACACTGTCTTCAGTTTTCCTGAAACTTCCAAACTCCCTGGTACAATGAAAAAAAAAAGGGTAAGAAAATAATTAGAGAAAATATAAGAAGGAAAATATCCAAAAATGTTAATAATGTAATAAATTTAAGTAATGGTGAATTTGTTTGGGTTAAGGCTTTTTGGGATAGAAATTTTAATGAGTGTGTAAATTGTATTGACAGCACTAATAGAAGGTAACAGACAACATGCTTAAAATTCTAATAAAATTGTGAAAATGTTGAATGCAGGTTGACAAAATTGCACTATAAACAGTGGATTTGTTTCAGGGCCTTACGTAATTGATATATTTTTCCTGATGTACCTTATTCTACCCCTATTATAATTAAATAAATGACAATTTAATTTTCAAAAATGGATTCCAAGACAAAAGTGTTAGCTGAGCTATGCATTGACAGAAAAAAATATTCTTTGCTGAAGTGTTTGAAGAGGATTTATAAATTCCCTTAGAACATTCATCTTTAAGACAGACATCATAAAAAATTAATAAATAAACACTGACCTGAGTGAAAGGAGGATGGAAAAGAAATATTTGTAGTAAAAAGATTTGTACAGCCAAGGGGTAAGATGGGTCAAGACAAAACTATCAGCACCACCAGGAAAGAACCCTGATATCATCCCCTCAAATGCAGGACTAACATTTTGCCATGGTGGTGAACTTTGTGACCCGAGTAAGATCTACTGCAATTTCTCAAGAGAACTCTGTGTTGACCTATAACCTTGCTGATACAAACAGGAACATATTAATGACACAGATGTGCTCCCAGGTAGAAACTTAACCTTCTTTTAAAATTTTTGAAATCCCTTTGTTTATTGCTAAGGAGTAGGAATAAATTAAATGCATTTTTTATGACACAGAAGTGTCTCGGTTACAGGAAGGAGAACATCAGAAAATGTCATGATCTGAATGTAAGGGAACATTATTACATAAAACATGCCATGCAGATGGTCAGCTGCACTTTTGAACAATACATCTGTAAAATCATGAAGCACATTTTTTAGAATGATACTGTCATGAGCCATTGCACAGACTTTAGTCTTTCAGTGCTCTTTCTGCTTGGGAAAGTTGGTTTTTCAGTATTTCCTGAATCAGAGAGGAGCCAGAGAGACTGAATTTAAGGAACATTTACCCTTTCTGTGAGAAGTTATTTTTTAGAGGCAGACATTGTCATCCCTAGAATGAATAGAATAGTACATATATTTACATAAATTAAGTATGCAAAACTGTATAGCAGACTCTTATTTAGAGAGATAGGGAGACTTAGAGAGATAAAAGACAAATATTAAAAAAATAAATGTATGGTATATGTTAAAGCATAATGGTCTCCCTAGGGTGTGAGTAAAAACTAAAATATTATAATTGGCTAATTAAGAAATAATTTGTGTTTCTCTACTGTTGGTAAGATATATATATAATGATTTTCATTAAGCAGAGGCTTCACTATCAAAAAACCACAACTTGCTAGTAGGAGACAAATGTATAGGCAAGTAAAAAGAAGGAACACTCAAGGTGAAAAAAGAAAGAAAGCTTCCTTTCTGCTAATGCTTTCTTAGCCAAGCTTACATTTTTCTTAAAGCATGATCTCATATGTAGGAAACTTTTTTTTTGTTAAACATATGTAAATATTGTATTTATTACAACACTGCCATGTATAAATATATATATATAAATATATAAAATTACATTTTCAACAGTACTTGAAGATTTTAACCTCTACCCATTTAAAGTGGATATGCTCAAAACTGTTAATCTGTTTCCAAACTACTTGTATAATTCACATTTTAAAATAGGAAAAAAGGCCATAAAACCTTAATGCATATGACAGCAGTAAAATTAGGCATAAACAATATTTTCCTATATGTAGAAACTATTCATTACAGAGTGACAATAAGTTGCTTCAGGATTCTGAACTTCTTGTGATTAATGTATTTCTTGTTTGCATCAGCTTCACTTCATGCCTCACTACACACCCAAGGTGTCCATTAATCAGCACTGCTGCACAGTCTGTCATTCCTTGTTGCTTAAATAACACAATCACTCGTGGTAAGAGGTATGTAGAACTACACCAAATTTTTTCTCTTTGAGCTTTAGAATTTTTAAGTGGCTTTTCAAAGACATTTTATCATCATTCTAGCAGGTTCACAGACACATGAAAGTCTCACACAGAATTAGAACAAGTGAAATATTTTTAACGTGCAGATGCCCTTGTTCTCCACTTGAGGACTTTTACTCAGCATACTATGCAGTGAGTTGTGGTGCCTTTATTTGAGACTCTCAGATGCACTGGATTGATATTGAATTACGTGGTGGTTGTGACTTGAAATATTATATTTTTGCCACAATGGAACCTTCAAGGATGACAATAACATCACCATCAACTTAATAAAAAATGGAAGAGAGGCACTGAAATGTCAAATATATCCTGTCAAATATTACTGGGGAGAAAAAGATAGAATTTTTAATGATGGTCCCAACTTTTGCACAAATACCTAAGAACCCAAAATTTCCTAATCCATTGATTTTTCCATTTTCTAAGGGACTATCTCATATGTTGTAGTGCCAAAAGAATATTTCTCCCAATAAAGGAATTTAAATAAAAATAATACATTCTTTTTGACATGGGACAAGCAGTGTTTTTTTATCAAAACAGAAATATATTGGTAAAAGATAGAGAAAAAATAGAAGAGCTCTAGTTGGAATAGAATAGAACCATTTCATCCATTTAATTTGGAAAGAATATACAATGATAATCCAGTTCAACTGCCTGACCCCTTCAGGGCTCATGAAAATGCAAAGCATGTTGTTAAGGCATTGTCCAAATGCCTCTTAACAACTAACAGGCTTAGGGCATTGACATGCTCCCTCTGAAGCCTGTTCCAGTGTTTGACCACTGTCTCAGAAAGGAAATACTTCCAAATCTACAGCCTAAATGTCCCTTGGTACAGCTTTGAACATTACCACACATTCTATTGCTAAATGAAGTGATCAGCATCTCCCTCCATAATTTTTCCTCCTAGGAAACTGCAAAGAGCAATGACATCAATGACATCATTCTTCAGCCTCCTTTTTTCCAAAGTAGACAAACCCAGAGCCCTTAGCTGCCCTTCCTAGGGTGTTCCCTCCAGCCCTCTCACCAAATCCCTTGTCCTTCTCAGGACTCATTCAAGGATTTTCTCCTCCTCCCTAAATTGCAGCTCCCAGAACTGCACACAGTGTTCATGGTGAGGCTGCACCTACACTGAATACAGTGAGATAATAACCTCTTTGTACCAGCTAGATCTAGAATTAAATCCTTATTCTGTTAGGAAACTGGAGAATGTTCTCTTCCTTTAAATACTAGGAGAGAAATACAAGTATCTAGTTTTATGTTATTGGCTTAGCAAAACCACTATTTATCTTAAGTATATAAAGGTTGAAAAAACATCATGAGCAGCTTTTAGGAAAATTAACTTATGTAACTTATTTCTATTTCTAGACCCTTAAGAATTCTGTAACAGTACATCTTCAGAAATTGCAAACCTCATGGTCAGAGGCAATGTATGATAGGACCTGTTGTAATGCTGGTTTAAAAACCCCACCAAACCATACATGAGGACAGAAAAACTTTGTATTTAATATTATATTCTTCAGAATGACCAGTTAAACAAGAATTAGAACAACTAAGCAAGAGAAAGGGAAGATAACCACTTCCCAGCCATAAACCAAAGCAGAGAAAAACAGGAGATTTTTTAAATTGAAGAATGATTAACTGCAACTGTGCTCTACTTGGATTCAGAAGCAGCACTCTACATTCATTATTTATTTCCTAATACTAAACTGAGATTAATAAACTAGACATATGCTTCACACAAGGATATGCAATAAATTCCTAGAGCATGCATGTTTTTGTCTCTGGGAGGTGACTTTGAAGAGAAATTTGTGCATTGAAAGGAGTTTTGCTATGGTTTAAATACGAAAACAAATGGTTTTGCTGTTTTGTGCCTGAAAATACAAAACTCTACACTTGCCAACAGCTCTTGGTAGGCTGTTACCACCAGAATATCTTTCCATCATGACAGTCTCGTGGTAATGTGTTCCTTTTCTTGGCTATGTTTTATTGATGAGGAACTGAAGCAGAAAAATATTTGAGTCCAAATTCTTCCTGTGTTATGCTCTGCATCACCAGTTTCTTCTGACCTCTGGAGACCAAATAAATCAGAGAACAATTTTCATGCATGTTTTGCTCAAAATCTCTTGAAAATCTGTAGTGCTTTGAAACAGAACTTATTACCAGCCTTCTATATGAATTCTAAGCCTAAAGACTGTCAAGTAGGATTTCAGTATTTTGTCTTGTCCTAAGCTGATATAAATTCCATTGTTTAACTGTTTTAAAGAAATTAATCCTATAAAAATCTGTTTCTTGAATTTTTGCTATTAAAATAAATAAACATTGTATTAATAGATGTTTTAAGCATGCCCAAAATTGAAATTGATAGAGAACCCTGAAAAATTCTATTGTCAATTAAAATTTTCTTGTTTAGTATTCAGACTCCAGGGAGAATATATGTCATTATGATAGGATGTGGTTTGTATGCATAGTATGTAAATAATTTTCCTGACACATAGATCATGACAGGTATGTAGCATGCAATTTCTACAGACTCTTCATCCAAAAAAGAAGAAAATACATGAGCATGTTTTACATGGTAAAGCACATAGAGTTGACTTTGGTAAGCACAAGCAACTGCTTTGAGAAGAACCAAGTCAACAGCTTATTCAAAGTAATTTGTTGAATACTTATGATTAAAAATACATTTTCAAGATGAGAAATTTATGCAGAGTGTTCACAGATTATTCAACAATTTTGAATAGTAAGTAGCCTCTTTTTATTCTTTAGAATATCTTTCTATTCTTTATTAGTGGGAGCTGTGAGTTATGGAGTGTATGTAGCACCTGTACTCCTATCAAGTAAGAATTTTTTAGTTGGATTTCTATGGCAGAGAAAATAAAATGTATGACAGCTGAAACCTGTGTCTTTTTTTGTATGCAGATAATAAATACAACAGAATTACACACAAAAAGTAGGGTATAAGGTGGAGAATAACACAAATTTATGATTAGCATAAATTCTTTACAGAATTTCTTAACAAAAGCTTCATTTCATATTCTTGGCTTGCACTCTTTTTTTACAAACTAGAAATAAAAAAAATTATAAACATATTTGCATAAGCAGATACAAGTTTAACAGTCAGCAGAGAGAGAGAGTATGAGAAAATTTTTGCATAGTCCATAGGTGAGATCATCTGAGACCCAAGCTGCCAATGCAGCAAAAAGAAAGGCACATTCATTAGAAAATAAAAAAATTTAAAGTGTGTAGAATTCCACCAAAGCTGTACAAACTGGCTTGTATCTACCTCTTTCAGCTCAATATAACAAACAAAAATAATGTTTGATATCTTTAATTACAAAAATCTATATGGATAACAATGGCTGAGAGTAGGTGTCCTGGTTTGAGCTGGATTAGAGTTAATTTTACTCCTAGTTGTTGGTATAATTATATGGTTTTGATTTAGGATGAAAATAATTTTGGTAACATATTTATGTTTCAGTTGTTGCTGAGCAGTGTTTATGCTAAAGGAATTCTTTCATCCCACCCTAACAGTAAGGGGGCTGGGGGTGCCCATGGAGTTGGGAGGGCACATAGAAGATCTCAGCTGACCTAAGGGCTATTCCAGATCATGTGGTGTCATGCCCAGCATGTAGAGCTGGGGCAAGAAGTAGGGAAAGAATATTCAGAGTGATGATGTTGTGATGACCTATCCTTAAGGGGAAGGAAGCACCTCAGATTCATGAATGTACCTTGGTGGAAAGGACTGGCAAAAGACAGATGATATGCACACAATTAGAGACTGTTATTAGTAAATGACAAATTTGATATGGAAATTGGTATACTAATCCTTGATCTACTATATAAGCACACAGCAGTGTATTTTGGGTAATGGAGTGGGGTGAAAGGGAAGAGACAAATTAAAGAGGGAGAGATTAATTAAGGAAATACAGAAAGCAAGAAGAAGGGAAAAAAAGAAGGAGAGGAAAAAAGAGAAGAATAAAGAAAGAAAGAGAGGAAAAAAGAGAGAAAACAGAGAGAAAAAAAAGATCATCAGTCCTGTTTCCAGCATCAATCCAGATGGTGAGATGTCCATCCTGGTTTTGGAGACAATCCAACTGATAAACTGATTAGCATTGATCCAGCTGCATCAGTCTGGCCAATGAGCTGTCCAGGGTCCTGGGGGTGCTGCCTGAACTTGGAAGGGTTTCCTTTTATGGAGAGGTTTCTCCACCCAACAGACAAGTTTCATGCTTTTCCTGTAAATTAGTCATCATATGCAATCCTTTCTCTCAGGTGTTTTTGGAAATGGGTCAGACAACTTTGGTAGTAATTCCACCCTACTGTCCATGTCCACTTCCTACCACTCATTCCTGCACTTGCAATGTACTGTGTTGTGGCTCTTTCTCACAGAAAATTGCTGCCCTATCTCCACGTGTCCCCCCTTCTTCAGCCTTCTTCAGCCAAATATTGTCCTTTTTCATAGCATCTTAATACCAATAATCTATGGTTACTACCAGTGATTCTTGTCTGTTATTACTAAAAGACCTTTGTTGGCTCCACAGCCATCTGACTATTGGTGTTTGAGATATGCACATTAGTCCCTTTGCCTTTTGGGAACTTAGAGCTCAGATGGGTCTCACTTTGTATCACTGTTTATACAAATGCAAGAGAGTGGGCTTTAGTAATAACAATTATCCATCCTGGCTGCAATTTGAATCAATAACTTTCTCTGAAATTCAAAAAAAAAAAAAAAGGTATTATTCCACTTGGGTTGTTATTCAGGTGAGAAAAATAAGTTTTTCAAGGCTGTTAGTTAAATAAAACAGATGCTCATTAGACAGCACAAGTTCCTGGGAGCAGACTGTGTTTCTCATAAGCTCTAGAGGGGCTTAGTCCAGCTATAGTTTTTCAAGGCCAAGGCCTAACAAACATTTCTAAGGTCACAGTGATGCTGGGGAGGAATGGGATGCAGCACCACTATCCACTCTGTGACTAAAGCCAGCTTCTCTGGGACATTTGTCTTCCCAAGTCAATGTTAAGCCTGATGGTGCCCTGCTCTCCTGGGGATGACTGAACACCTGCCTGCATGTGTGAATTATGTGATTTAATTCCTTGCTTTACTTTGCTGGAGTGTGTGGCTTTTGCTTCCCTATTAAACTGTCTTTATCTCAACCCATGAGTTTTCTAGTTTTTACCCTTCTAATTGTGTCCAACACCCCACTGGGGGAATGAGCAAGAGCCTGTGTGGAGCTAAGCTGCCAATTCAGGTTAACAACAACAGTAGAAAAATGCCAATATTTGATACAAATCCTTTGGACATAAACATTATAATACTTGATGTTTCTGCTGGCTTTAAGCCAAAGCACTCATGATTTATTCAACATGCTGAAGAATCAGCTTCAGATAAAGGAGTAAAAAGCCATCAAGAAGAATACTTCATTTTCTCTAGATATTGAGATTACATAGATAATAAAGCAGAACTGCAAAAGCAAAACTTTTAATCTCATTATTTCATTGAATGCCAGGAAAAAACAAAATTCAAAACTGAATCTCAAAGAAAATAAACAAAAAATCCCCCCAGAAAACTACCAACAAAAATTCAGCCACAAGTTTACTGTGGTATTCTTATGAATGGCATGGCAAGCCTTTTGTCATTACTTTTTGGTAATGATTTAACTCTCATTTATGACATCTTGCACAACCCCAAAACTTGATTTGTATAGTGACAAGCATTCACACCTGTGACTGATATAAATAGGAGAGTGAGTACTTTGCTCAGGTAACAACCCACATTATCATGTTGCTGGGTGGCAACAGGTCTAAGATGTGCTGCTCAACCAGAACAATATAAAAAAATTATTGTTTCAGGCTTGTCTTCATTTCTGAAATGTCATTCTATACCAAAAAGGGCATCCAAAACTGAGATGGCAAATCTACTACAGTTTGAAATTCCAGGAAGCAAAATAGCTACCTATATATATTATATAGCATTTCAATGACTACTAGTAAATACAGTGGGAATGCCTTAAAAAGATGCAGGAAAAACATGTATCAGTCTCTGTTCTGGGTTGCCACTAAATTATTATACTGAAGTTATAATGGATCTTATGGGGTTCAGGAAATGACAGGCTATCAAAAAACACTATTAAAGGTATTAGGTGATATTTCTGAGCAACATAAATTCTAACATCCCTTAATTAAAGTGCTTAACTTACTTTCTTAAGAGATATTTTTAAGAATCTTGATGGCATAATCATCTGCCTCATTAAACTGGTTCCATGCCAGTGTAACTGAACTCCTGTCAACAGTCAAAGCAAAGCAAAACTTGTGCAGTGAGGTGAAGAATTGGGAGCAACATGAATAAAACAATCAAACTGAACTTTCACCTTGTCAGAGATTTTTCCTGTTTATTTTTATATAATAATGCTGAGCTAGATACCTATGAGGAAATTAAGATCTGAAAAGAGTAGTTTAACACTGGCACAGTTTTTTTTTTCTTTTTTCTTTTTTTTCCTTTTTTTTTTTTTACTTAGGGGAGGTGTTAGGTTTTTCCCATTTTTAAATTAACCTGACAGCTTCTGGAACTCATTATATTCAAGTAATGAATCCAAGCAACACAATATCCAGCGAGCATTTCAAAGTGGAATTTACTCCCAACAAGATGATGATTAGGAACTTGCATCAGACATTTCCTTCAAAGTGCCAGAAAAAGACTGCAACTTTGGTCCTCACAAGATCTCATAGCTGAATAAAATTAAGAGGACATGTACTACTGAATAATATTTTTCATCTTGAACAAATTAAATTCTGAAATTAGAAACACTTGAAACACTCAGGAAGTCAGTACTTGAAAATGTAGCATACTGCTCTTTATTTCTCCCAACAGATCAGTTAATTCATTAGAAACTAAAGGACCAAACTCTGTGTTTTCACAGCTGTATTCAAATCCACATTAGCAGTCTCTATCTGCCTAGGCATCAGAACTGCAGTGCTCTGAAGCAGGCCACACAACTCCACATGCTGGAGCTCTTCCTTTTTCCTGGAAATGTTCAAATATTCTTTGGGTTAGAAAAGGAGTGGGTGTAGGTAGATGTGTGAAATGTGCCCAGGCTGTTGCTTGCACTGAGGACAAATGGCATAGAAAGGTCCTCATGCTTGAGCTACAGCTCCCATCCTCCAAGGGGAAGCAGGTCCATGAAGACTGTCCTCTGGAAACTGTTCCCTCTCCATGATAAATCCCATCATTTACTCAGGATTTGCTTAAGGAAATTCTTGTTGGCCTAGACCAAGGCAGCACCAGTCACATTTTAAACAATTTAATATTATAATTAGATTACAGTGCCTATTAAGTTCCTTTGATGACTTCTTTGTCTTTGACCAATATAAGCAAAACCTCTGTATTAAAGTGATACCACAGCTCATACATTTGGGTACATACAAGAAGATGAAGAAGATCCTAGTGGCAGTAAATATTTAAAATAGTTATACCATGTATTTTAGATATATAATCTTAAATTATGACTTTCAACAGATCAGACATCTGAAACCTTAACTGTAAGAAGAAAAGTGACAGTAGGAAGAAAGAGTTGCCACCTGGACATATGACCACGTGCAGTATTGGCTGATGGCAAACCATAATGTGTGACTAGATGGAGCCTATTCCCTTTTGTTGCTTTCGTCCTACATTTTTTGCAGGGTGAGGAAACTGCCTGAACCTCTTAGAAAATAAAATAAGGCAGTCAGGCCAGCGTAATTTTTGTATCCTCTTAAAGTGTGTTACAGCACACAACAGTCTACCTTGACTGGATGAACACCACCACAATTTTGACAATTATACACAGACATAGGGGCAGGCAGAAGTGAGGCTGAAAGGTCCTGATTCCTGGGCAAGGCAGTACCATCACCTTTCTGTGAAAGTAGCTTTTGATGCCAAAACCACACATAGATGTTTAGCCACAATACAGCAAAACACCCAAACGTATGCCTGGACTTGTTTATAGTTTCCATTTATCAAAACACTGCAAAACTAGAAAGGACAACAGCATCCCTGCCTTGAAGAGTTTACAGTTTATTTTGGGCACATTAAATGTATCTTAATTTATTATAGCCCACCTCATGACTAGTAGAAATTCTTACTTTGTAACTTTGTAATCTCATTTGGAAAGATACCACAGAGCTGTGGAAATAACTGTGTCTTTTACACTTTTCTACAATTATGTACATGATTCAAAGATGACAGCTCTATGACACCAAAATCCATTTACTAGATTTATTCAATGCTTCAAACTCCTTTGCATAGGAGAAAATTTGGAAGATGGAAAATCTTGTAATTTTAATGTACAAACATTTCAAGCTTGAATATCTGCTAAAAGACTCCTCAAGAGTGATTGACTGTTATCAGTGTGTGCAAGATTCTGGAAGGACAAAATGCAAAATTGGAATTAATCAAAATGTACAAAAGAGAAAGGGTACTTAAGCCCTATTGTGCTTCTGATAAAGTTAAAATGTGTAAGATTGTACTAGAGATGGAGGAAAAGAAGAAAAGAAATATACGGAATAATTGGACTTCATCATAACCTGAATCAGTGGAAAATGCATTTGCATGAGTAAAACACATGCATAACGCAAGTGTTGCTAAAAATAAAAACTAATTTTACGATCATTTTATTCCCTCGTACTTCATTTAGTTCATATTCTAACACAAAAGAAAGAAAGCTAATGCAGGCTTATACAGAACTGCTTTCATGATACTAGTTATTATCATAACAGCATTTCTGTCAGAAGTTATTGGTAAGCAAACTATTCCTTGCACATTTTTATTGTTTTCCTGCACTGATTTATGTATTGCTCCCATATTGCATTACTCCCCCACTGCATTACTCACACAGCCTTTTCCTCTCACCTACTGAAGTTCCTATGAAATAGTCTTTATTGATCACTGCTTTTTTCATCTGCTGGGTGGGTAGATATGATAGTTTTCCTGAGCTGCTGTGTTAAATGTGGTCTATTTCATTTAAACCTGTAGATAGAATACCTGGAATAACATTGTGTGGTTTTCATCAAGGCTTTCTGCAAAACCAAATAAAAAGACTGTATTTCAAGAAAATAAAACGAGGGAGGGGGAAAGGGAAGTGAGGATGAGAGAGACACAGATAATGAAAAAGAAAAAGTTGTTTTAATACTTTAAGAATTTTTTCACCTTCTGAGTGTTCCAAGATGTCTGGTCATCATGGTACCTTTTCCTTTCCCAATGCCAGTCATCATGCTGGCAAGGTCAAAAGAGATGAAAATGCAAAGTGCAGTGTACTCCACAGTTAAAGCTTAGTGCTTTGGGACAGGGAGAGCTTGCTATTTTATAATCTCAAGATGCCAAGAAAAAAAACATTTTAAGTCTCTGACAGAACTCACTGGTTATTAACTACATTTCAGGGAATTATCATCGTGATGGAAGCTGAACTGGGATATGGTAACAAGACTAAAATTCTTTTTCTCCAAACCCTGCCCCTGTAGCTATTAGAACACCAAAACCAGTGTGTGATAACTTATAGGCTGCACCAGACCAGAGTCTTATTTTGATTAAAGCCACCATAAATCTAGAGTAACTCTACAGAAATCATATTTTACTCCAACTAAGATGAGCATCTGGCTTCCCACATGCAATCCTTGATTTTCAGGTTATGATAATCATGACATTAGGAAACATTAGGAAAATTTCAGGGTTTTGTAAATCACCTCAACATGATACAAACACCCAGAATGTGGAGCTTGACACAATCATTTCTGTACATAAGCCCACTTGACCTGATACTTCAGGAAAATAAGTTCCATGAGGCTACACAAAGTTAAAATCAATGAATTGTTGGATGAGCAATAGACATGCCAACTTGTTTCTCATAAATTTGTTTTCTAGACCTTCATTCCTGTGAAATAAGCTATGCTTGGTTCCTCTCTCCTCTCTTTCTCCCCTAACACTGTCTAGTTTGCACCAATATGATAATTTCACCCTCAAATTCCACCTAGCCCTCTGTGGTGTACAGTACTGGCAGCTAAAGTCAGCACATGCTCCACCAGACTCCCAGCTGCTCTATATGGATTGCTGGACAGCCAGCAGATCAAACAGAAAATATAATCTTCAAGTCAATTTTGCTGCCTTCTTTCACCAGGAGAGAGAAATTCTTCTCTAACTGGTGATTTTTTGTTAAGAGGCTGGAAATTCAGCCTTCAGCTATACTTGTTAAAACTCAGGGCTTTTATCTATTATTAGAGGTAACTGACAGAGAACAGTCATTTCTGTCTTTCCTTGGTTTGTACCTCATTTGGGAAGTCAGCATAAATACAGAGTTGAGATTCCTTCTGTGTGAGAACATATGATAATTCATTAATAATTTTTTTGTCTTCCTGGTCTTATATAACATTTAAAACTATATAACGTCTCATCAATTCATTAAAGGAAGTGTGAAATGATCCTTCTAGGAGCCCACTTCTTCATTCTGGGCATGATCCTATCAGCACACATCATTTATCATCTTCTTAAAACCTTAAAAAAGGGAAAAGTATTTACAGTCAAATCACCCTTCATTTTTCTAGACTTATTAACAGCTCACCAATAGTATGAAAATACATCCAACCAAAACAATGTCTGCCCAGCAATATCTTAAAATGGAATCAGGATAAGGAATAAAGTAGATCTAAAGTATTAAATCAGTAAATTGTTGAAATTTTACCTTAGCTGACAACTCTTCAGATATTAATTTCTCAATTATTTCTTAAATAATTTTTTTCAAGTTTAAAACCCCAACTTTGCATCTTTGGAAGAGAAGAACTCATGGAAAAATTTCTATCACTTCTATCATTCTTCCCTTACCCTATAAGAAGCTGCAAAACTTTCTGCTTTCCTCTCTACTTTGGGATTTTTTTGCATTGGTGCTTCAGTGATGCCCACTCAATTAGCTGAACCACTTATTTAAGGCATCAATATGTTTGCTGTTAGAGGCACCTTCTTATTTACTGTTTTGGCCAGACACTCAGTCTGTCCCAGTCATTGGAGACTGGAGTTCTATCACTTAATACTTTTTTATGGATTTCCAGAGGTCATGTTTAAAAAAACCAAAAAGTTTTCAGAAGGGAGACATAATCCCCCTTCAAAACTAAAGAGTGAACTAGGCTACTGTCTTATTTATGATCTTCTTAAAATTTGAAAAGTGACTGACTTCAGAAGGCTTTACTTTAATTCTCACTTATTTATTTACATAAAAGTCCAAGTGAAAATTAAGCCCTTTATGTCAATAACCATGGGTGTTTTGTTTTCTTATGTTTTCCAAGCATTCAAGTGTTGAAAATTCGAAAATACCAGAGAAAAAAATCCTAAAAAACATATGCAGGCAGTAAATGCAAGGAAACAAATATGTGAAAAGCAGATTACAGATGCTTAAAGAAACATTCAAAGGATTTTTGTTTCTTCAGCTCTTCAGTATTCCAAAACAACCAGCTTTCCTGAGAAAGATGCATATTTCTATATTAGAAACTAAGTTATATGAGGGACCTTGTCTTATCTCATGCACCAATGTAACTTAACATTAACATGATTCATATATTTCAGTTTTGAGCTGTATTTTGTTTGTGGTTCCCAGCTGCTTTATCAGAAAAAGCAAATACAATTTTTGTCATCAAAGTAAAAACACTTATGAGAACTGAAGCCTCTGCCTTGCTCACTCACAGCTGATCTTTCATGAAAAGCTCACTATCCATCATGATCAAGTACAGCTAAAATTTTATGTCCTTAAGAATATGTTGCTCTGCATTTCCTCCTACAAATACACACAAACCCAGACCTTTGCTGACACTCTGGTCTATACCAGCCATGTGAAAAATATACCCTGTGCTTCAAAGAACAGGTGGTAACTGTTCCCCAGGAAAATGAGACAATGTTTATTGCTCTTTGCACATAGTGGTACAGGTTTGTATATACAGGACAAAAAAACAAAGAATAGTTCATTGTTTTCCATTCAATTCATAACATTCCTCCTCAAAAATCTTTGTATGCTTAAATTAACTCTGGAAAGCATAATTCAATTTCTTTAATTGGATAAAACCTTTGTCCCAAAGTTCTGGAAAATGCTCTAGTTTCTAATATCAGGCCCAGCCAGGGTGGGCTCATGAAAGGCATGTCTGGGTTAACCAGTCTTATCTCCTTCTAGTACAAGGTGTTCCACTTAGTGAGTGAGGAAAAGGCTGTGTATGTTTTCTACCTGGACTTTAGTAAAGTCTTTAACACAACATTCTCCTGAAGAAACTGGCTGCTTATGGCTTGGATAGGTGGGTACAGCCTTTGCTGGGTGAAAAATGGACAGCTCTGTTTCATATCTTTGTTGCCAGCCTGGAGAGGGATCAAGTGCAGACTGTCCATTTGCAAACTGCACCGAGTTGGGTGGGGATGTTGATCTGCTGGAGGGTAGGGATGCTCCATACAGAGAAATCTGGACAAGCTAGGTCAGTGGGCCAAGGCAAATTCCATGAGGTACCACAAAGTGAAGTGCTGAGTCCTGCACTTGGGTCACAGCAACCCCATGCAGCACTGTGGGCTGGAGAACTGTGGCTGGAAAGCTGCTCAGCAGAGAAGGACCAGCTGGTGCTGGTTAACTTCTGGCTGAACCTGAGCCAGAGTGTGCCCAGGTGGCCAAGAAGGCCAGTGGCACCTGGTCTGTGTCAGCAACCCTGTGGCCAGCAGGACCAGGGCAGTGACTGTCCCCTGTGCTCAGCACTGGTGAGGCAGCACCTTGAAAGGCATTGAGGTTCTGGGGCTGTCCAGAGAAGAGCAGAAGAGCAGTGGAGCTGGTGAAGGGCCTGGAGAGTCATTTTGGCATTGCTGTGATACTCAGTCTTGGAAAATATCATGTAAGTAATTATTTTTCCCCCATGGTTTGTTGTTTGTTTTTATTTTTTTTTTTATTTTTTTTTCTTTTTTTTTTTTTTTTTTGGTAATTTTAATAGTAGTTTCTATTTTAAAGCTTTTACTGGTAGTGTATCCTTTTATAAACACTACAGTTTTATTCTCTTAAAGTAGCATTGATTTGGACTTCAGGGTTTGATACTCCCTACAATTCCTCTGGTAATGATAGCTTATCTTGTTTAAACACAAAGTTAATGTCTGGTCACATGAGATACCACAGAAGTGTTTTGTTTACAAAATCTAAAGGCAGCAGCACATTTTCCCCTTATTTTTTTCAATAATATTAAGTGGAAACTTCTTGGTGCATGAGTCTTGACCTGTTTGATTGTCCTGTTAAATAATATTATATTTTGGAAAAGGGGATACACGCAACTAATACAGGCATTTCTAGAAGTGTACTTTAAAATTTATAAAACACTATTGACCTGTTAAATAAATAATACCTATTAAATGATCATTAATGGCTTCAAAGACTTGCATTTCATTTGTGCCAGTGAAACAATAAAGACCATAATGTGTGTTCACTGAGTGATGTGATTACAAATTTTACATACCTTACAGAAATTTCTTTCAGACCTGAGATTCTGGAATAACACTAACTTTGGATATGAAAATTTTTATTTCAGTAGTTTTCAGTTTGCATGGACATGAAGAGAAGCTTTACTAAATAAGAAAAAGCAGGAAAGTCAGGAAAACCAGGAAAAATCCACATAATTCAAGACTTGACAGAGATGTTGATTTCAATGTTAGGATAGTTTTTACAGAACTAGTAAACTCATGAACTCATTTTTACCCAAAGCTCCAATTTTCATTAAGGTCCTAAGTTTCACTGTTCTTGAAATGAGTATTAATGCCCTTCCATCTCAAAGAACCACAGGTGATCTTTGTCAAGATGTTTTCATTTGCATTGAACAATATATTCTTAGTGGGAAAGACTCTTCTTGTTTGTTGGTTGGTTTTGGGTTTTTTTTGCTGTCTTTTTGTTTAGATTTTATTGAGGTTTTGCTGTTGGTTTTGTCTTTCTCCCCTCCAAACCCCCCTGAGAGGCAGACAGGAGAGGCTGCTGCATTCTTTCATATTCTGAATTAGACAAATTTTAAGAAAGCAGAAGAATGCATATAGTGCAAAACTGAAAGATGGATTAGGGATATTGAAGGGATTCAGAAGATGGGGTTGTTCTGTGAAAAACAAGAAAATATTGAATATACAAAAAACTGCTGGAGAAGCTGAGTCTAAAATGTTAGAATAATTAAAAATACAAAAGGCACAAATCATTGTAAAAACACAGCAACAGAAAAAGGCAATTGGAAGAAAGCACTTGTCTCTTCTGAGTAGTTAGAAGCCCAATATTCTGTATTTACAGGAACACAGACATAGAGATGACCAGAAATAATGGTCAAGAGGTGATTGCTTCTTGAAGGCTCAAAAGTTAATGGGTTCATTTTTTGATTCCATGATTTAAACCAGTCACATTTTTAACGGGAAAATGGAGGAAAAGCTGTCAAGCTGTTTGACTGCTTGACTTTGGTTTTGCTCTTTACACAGGAATGAATTGCACACTAAACAACCTCAATATGATCTTTAATAAATTATGCTTACTTTTTATGAGGCAGTCACTTATATTTTAGAATTCAGTGAGTGAGAATACGCTATAAACCATGTCAAAACACATAATTGTATTAGAGGGAGAAAAGAGGGAAGGAAATAATTAAAAATACATAGATCACATAGATTAATCAGCAACTTTTTAAACAAGGCAGAAACCAGGAAATTCTAATTTGTTTTTAAACTATGTACTACAAGAAACCAGCATCTTCATCTGTCAAAAAACAATGTAGACATCTGAATGCATGCCATTACGTTTTATTCATAGTTTGTCTTGTAAAAGATTAATTTTCTGTTTTGTGATAAGAGTCCTTTGGTTTTGTCTGGGAAAGAGATAATTTCCTTCCTGGTAGCTGGTATACTGCTGTATTTTGGGGTGAGAATAAAATAGGTAAACATACTAATGGCTTAGGTTTTACTGAGCAGTCCCTACAATAAGTTAAGGATTTTCTGCCTTTTCCTCCACCCCTCCAGTGAGGGGGCTGGGGATGCACAAGGAGCTGGGAGGGGTCACAGCTGAAACAACTGACCCCAACTGACCAAAACTATTCCCCAGGCCTCATGCTGAACAGAACAAAAAAAATTCTGAAGGACCTGGCCATGGAGTAGTGGTGACTGCCTGACAATTGTATTTGTTATAATTATCATTATTATTTTTATTATTATTTCTTCCTCTTCTATCCTAACAAATTGTCTTTCTCTCAGCCCGTAAGTTTCACCTTTCTTTTGATTCCCTATCCCATTCCATCGTGGAGCAATGAAGAGACAACAGGGGTGTTTCACTACCTGTGGGGTTAAACCACAACACTGGTCCACGATACCTGGCAGTATTTTGCCTCTTGGATTTTGGGTTGTTTGGAGTTTTTTGTGACTATTGTTTGCATTTAGTCAGTCTGTCTATCTATCTATCTATCTATCTATCTATCTATCTGTCTATCTATCTAATCTATCATCTCTCATATATTTATCTAAGAAATATTGGTTTAGCTTTTTGATGACATTTGGTTAAACTCAGCTTGAAGATGTCTGATTTTCAAATGTTTTCATTAGTATCTTGATATAAAGGGCACAGTTCATGAGTTGATACAATAATTTTTGTGGTGATGAAGGCATTGTGTAAGAGAAAATTTAGATGTATTTCAAATAATTTAACACATGAAAATGAATTGAAAAAAAATTGAATAGATTTTTTTTCATCCAATAAAGAGGATGAGGAGATGTAGTATTGCTGCCTTTTGAGCAGTCAGCTACTTGCTCATGCCCCCCTTCCCTGGTAAGATGAGGGAAAGGATCAGAAGCCTAAAAGCGGGAAAGAAAACAAGAATAGAGATTAAAACAGCTTAATAATTAAAAATATATAAAAACAATGACAACAGCATATAATAATAATAGTAGTAGTAGTAGTAAAGGAAAAAAAGGAGAAAACCAATATGAAACTTCCAAAGTTGTGAGTTAAAAGTTGCAAGAAATAAGGCTCAGTTTGACACAATGAAGTCATAGGGTAAAAGTTTATTTCCCTCTTTTAAACTAGTGTTTACGAAGAAGGAGAAACACAGGAGGTAAGATGAAAGGGTAATTGACTTCTGAGATATCCTTTTTAAACTTTATTATTAGATAAAAATACAAGTGCATATAATTAATGCACTATTTATTGGCGTAACTGGCCTTTAAGTTTATGAACTGTATATTTTATTTCATGGTTTTTAGGGTCTAATATTTAAAATTGGTCTGTACTCAAGCCTAGGAATATCCATTTTTTTCATCATATCATAAAACAAGAAAATGCTTTCTTGTGCAAAAAAATGGAGTGGGTTTAAATTGCATCCTAAGTTTTCATCCCGAAAATTGTCCTGTATTTAAGATGCTAAATTAAAATTTTGGCCAAAATCTGCTCTGTGAAAGCCTGGTGATAATTTTTAGAATGGTTTGGATCATATTTGTTATTGGCAAAGAGTAAAATGCATGTTATAATACACAAAAACCAAAGCACTTTTCTAAACAACCTTTTTTTTCTTAAATTGATGCAGAAAGTAAAATTCACAACTACAACATAAGACTTGAAGATTTTAATGCTTCATTTTTTATTTTCTGGAGTTCTATGCATTAAACTCTCTTTAGTACCTTGCTTCAGATTGTAGATAAATTTTATTTCAGATTTATCCACCTACTTTTGAGACCACTTTGTAGATAGCATAGTGTGGATTTGGGTAAATCTAAAACCCCATCATGACTTAGGAGTGTCTGGAGAGGACATGTTATATTTCACAAATTTTAGAGTTGATGCTGCATATCATTCATTGTTTTTTTCTGTGTGCTGTGAAATGATAGTAATTCCTTTAAAATTGAGTGAAATAAAGTCTGTTTAGTTACCTCCTCTTGTTATTGCCAAACTTTTCATCTTCCTTTTGCATTAGACGAAAGCAATTTAAAAGAGTTAAGTGTCTTGGGTAACTCCTAGCCATGCAGAGACAGAGGCACACACAAGGCAAATTAATTTCTCAGGTTCATTAATTTGTGTGCTTGAGCAAATAATAAATATAGGCTTGGGCTTAGCAAAAATTTTACAGTATTAGAAAGGAAGAATATATTTATTAGGAAGAATAATTGTTTATCCTAAAGGCCACATAATGAGGAAAAAAGATGTTTAGTATTCAGGTTTACTATGAAAAAAGAGAGTTTCTTGTATGAGATGTATATTTAGAGCATGCTATAAAAATGCCTAAGGCAAGGGTTCAATCCCCATCTGGGCCATTCATTTGAGAATTGGATTCAATGAACCTTGTGGGTCCCTTCCAACTTAGAATATTCTGTATGGGTTGGTAATAAAGTTTCTCCATTTGGTTTTCAGGTTTAGAAAATACTAATGAAATTATCACCATGTATTAGAAATGGCATGTTTGTGAAAACTGGTGAGTCGTGTCTTTAATCTCTGGCAAAGTGTAGCTTCTGCAATAAGATTAAGTTTCTCTCTAGACAAAGTATTTGACTCACAAAATTTTAGTCATAGATTAAGTACTGCAAGCATATTTCATAACTACTTCTGAAAGTTATCATAAGAACTCCATCTGTGTATTTCTTTCAGCTTCTAAATTGAATGTCAGCTTAGTTCGTAGAGTTGTATTTCAGTCAGTAAAAATTTACTATGACTCAAATTCGCTTTAAAGTGGTGAGTTAAAGAATCAGCTAAACTTTGTTTGGATTCTTTTATTGGGAAGAACAAAATTTTTTTTTTTTTGGTCTGCTTTATGCCTACATGTGTGGAGTCAGTCAAAACCACGGGATCTTCTTTGGTTTCATATAAAGAAGATGAACTGCTTTTCAAGAAAAGCTGCAAAAAATAATGAAGGATGCTTTGTATGCTTCAAGTTATTATGTTCATGTAATAGCTCACCTTGTATTAAATTAGATCTTGATGTATGAGTTTCAGTTTTTATTGCAATCTATCAGAGATTTTATGGAATGAATAACAGAACTGCTAAATATGACAAACATTTCAAAGTCAGTGAAGGGTTATGATTTGGTATGAATATTATAACTGTTTCATATAATAACAGTACAGTTAGAACTGTTTGTCAACACTGTTATAAATTACCTACTCTTGGGGACTGTCGTAGTGTACCTGTGTGTATGGTTCTAAAGGACTAAAATTCAAAGGCTTTACAGAGTGAGCTATCTTATCTAAAGTAGCTGTTTATTATCCACAGTGTACCTCCTCATATTTTAAGAATTAGGAGTGAACTGAAAACTGCCAAATGTATTCAAAATTATTATCTTTAAAAATATGTTTTGTTAAAAAAATATTTGCATTCTGTCAACATCATAATCGCCTAAAAATTCACTAGAGTAACACTAAAATACTGATAAAAATAATCTGGTCAGTCCTAATTGCCAATATCACAGCAGTGTTGTTGCTTATACAGACAGCAGTGATGATATCAAGGTTCATACTAGGTAAGGGGTTTGTAAAGGCATATAGAATATCCAGGGAACTTCCTAGTTCCAACATTGTACAAATGCAGCTAGAGACAGGCTTCCAAATGAATCCCATTATTAAAAAAATACAGGAGTACATTAACAAGACTATTTAATTTTCATTCAGTTCAAGAAATAAGAGAAAATTCTGAAGAACTGGAAAACATGAAAGAAAACAGAGAGTGTATGTTCACAGATGTATTTAAGTATGAGAGAAGTTTCTCAGGAATTACAGACCAGTTACAAGTCTGTATCATGATGAAATAATAATAGAATGAAGATTTTTCTCGAAACATTTATACAGATAGAATTCCTGGTCTACCTGATAAATACTACTGTGAGGATGTATACTTTGATTTCTCCAAGGTGTTTGAGTGGTGCATTAGATTTTGTTCAAAAAATATTATACTATATGTAATTACCACATCAATGAGTAGATGTAATTTAAAATTACAATTTTATTACAATTCCCTGTAATCCAAAAGAGAAATATAACGGTAAAGCATATTTTTGAAAAATATATTTTGGATTTTTCTTCTAAATTTTTACCTATGACTTATATGACATGGTAACTTTCTAGTATGGCTCCTAAATGACACTGGTTGATGAGGGAAGCACTGGTAAGTCAAACTAATAAAACTTTTCCCCTTTAATAGAGCTAAATCCATGTGATTGCAAATTTTGCATTTGAGAGTAAAAATACATGATATACATCTATATGAATTCTATAAATGTGTAAATCAGTAACTTAAAAGAATACAGAGGACAGCATGAAAGTTTGATTCCACATAAATTCTCACTTGTGCTGTTCTTGAAGAAGAAGAAAAAAAACCAGTAAAGAGGAACACCAGAGAAAGGCTGTTTTTAGTATAGAGAGTACGTAGAACAGCAAAAATTCTATGCTCTATTCAAGACAACTATGAATACTGTAAAGTGTTAGGAACATCACCTGAGGTGGGGTCACAGTTCTTATGAGTAGTGTGGAGATCCTGAGAGAAGCTCAGTTGTTATAGTTCAACTTCCTTATAACAATCAGGATAGATGCTTGTGATCTGCTGTTTTAAGATTCCTAATGAAATCCACATTAGGTATTGTTGGAAGACAAGCACTACAGTATAATCCTTTATTTAAAAATGTCAAAAGACAAAAAAGTTCATCAGGAAAAATAGTGAAGAAAAATACCTGACAGTAGACGATTTTCAGGCTTTGTGGTGACTGCACAGTGAAATCCAATTATTGGAAGGTTTCACCAACTTGTCTTTAAATGTAAGAGATTTAGCCTCAATCATTTTGTGTTGGGAAAATCTGGGAACTTCTAACACTTGAGCATGTGCAATTTCTCACAATCCAATTCTACAATGAGGGAATAAGGCTTTTAGGGTATCAGCAAGTCAACATTGCCAGAGTTAAATCTTGAAAGCTTTTGGGTTCATCAAAACTTGCAGTAGTTCAGTTTAACAGGGAAAATGGAAGCATATGATCCTCCTTCCTAGGACACTGTTTCCTTCTGGTTAGTGTAGGTCCCTGGAGAGGATGGGATTTTAGAACAGCACAGTTCAGAAGGCAGCAGACCTTGACCAAGTTTCATTTTCCATTGCATGAGGCTCTTGTCCTCAGAGGTAAGAAGAGAATACTGCACTTCATTGTGCACCCTTAAACTCACTGATGGCTTGACATTCTCTTTTGATTTTCCTTTATCACCTTCTTTAAAAAGGATCAGATAAATGGCTACACCCTGAGTGGACCTATAGTGTAGAACATGCTAATAATAACATATTCCTGATAAGAGATTATATTTTCTCAAAAAATATTCTCAACTTGTTAGTGGCTCTGACTGCATGACCTTTGCCCCTCTTCCCACCCCACTCTCAACCTGGTAATAAAGATTAGAAAACAAGTAACCTCATTACTTCTGTACACCTACCTACAGCTAATGGAGCCATATAGCAAAAATGTGAGTGAAGAGAGATGCAATATTTTTAATCAGTGTTTAGACAAAATAGTCAGTATTCAGTTTCTCATCTTGGGGATTATTTTTCATGATTATGATGCTTAAAGATTTTTCTAAGAGCTCCTGTTGGTGGATGGAATTAATGTTATTTACAATGTAATTTTCATTCTGAGTGAAAGATTTGATGTCTCCACAGTAACAGTTAATATCACTGAGTTACTAAAGAAAAATAATGCAACATAAAGTTTTTTTTTAATTTGAGGTTTTATTAAGCTTTGCAATATTTTCAGTCTTCCATGCTTCATAATGTAGCTAGCTTTTCTAAAAGGAAGAATAAATTCTCGAGGTACAGTCTGTAGTCATGACACTGACATAAACATTACTGCAAGAAAAAATTAGTGATATCATTGAGGAAAATTTTACTTAGGTGGTGCTACCTGAGGCAGGACCTTTAACCCCTGGTACAGCAAAAGCTTATCTCCCCATTACATATGGCTAGGTTAGGCTGGAATAATTTGTCATGTGATGAATCATCTCAGCTGAGAACCTCCTTAGCTGGCAAAACACATCCTGGCTTGAATAGAGAGAAAGTAAAACCTAAAATTAGTGATTGCAGAACACAAGCATTTTTACAACTATAAAAGACCACTGTGACTTTCACGAAATTAGAAATCTCTTATACACACTCTGAGTGTGTGGCGAGTTCTCAATGTTAGTATGCTGGCACTGAGTTACTTCCTGGGATTGAGAGAAACTGGGAGATTCTCTGCACATTGCTATCTTTTGTTGGCAAGTGACATCGACTCCTAATATATATTATTTATTTGCTAGCTGTTACATAAGGTACATTTACTAATGTTATTGTGAACTGTATTTTTTATTTACTAGTAGCTGTTTTGTGTCATCCTGTGTAGTAAGTAATTTATTTAAGTCTTATATCTGTTTCCTTGGCCTATTCAAATAAATAGTTCATGTTGTAGCAGGCCTGATTAGTGATAATTAAGATCTTGCCAGCAAGAGTGGGTTTTGGGGTGCTGGCTGCCTCAATAAAGCTTCTGCCCTATTGTCAGAAAACTGGAAAGGCAAGGATTTGTATAAACTCTCCCCCCTCCATTTGTAACAGTACTGAAAAGGCATTTCAGTCTAGGCAGAACTGACTGTGATTTTAAAAACCAGATATGTATGTGGGACATGATTTACTAACTAGGATTGTGTTCACAAACAAAATTACAAATATGCAATTATTAAAACAAATAGACTTGGTCTTAAGAAGTTGTACAGTAAGGATTATAGAACATGAAATGTACTGATTGCTCAACAGAAGATAGTATAGTTCTTAAAAAAAGTATGCTGTTAAGTAATCTGCAATTTCCTGTTAAAAGTTTTGTTGTTGGAAATTTTAGTAACTCAGATAAAAGAAGCTGTCATGTATGAGAAACAAAGAGCAAAAATACTCTATTTGTAATGATCTTGTTAAAAATACTTAGCAAAATAAAAATTTGAGTGTAAATATTCATGCAATGTAAATACAATTATATATCTATAAATTGGAAGATCATTGCCACTTATTTGTGGCATCAAACTTTTATAAAAATATCAAAGTTTTTAAAATTACTAAATTTATAATCTAAAGCTAGCTGTTAACAGAATGTATCACTTAAAGGTGTTGACATTATAAGAAGGATTTGATAAGCACTGGCTGTAGGCTCCTAGAATTAACATTTGTTTAGATTCCAGTTTGAAACTCTTCTGAAATATTCCTTTTAGAACACTGTTGGGTCCAAAACACAATCGTATGTTTTCATCCAATTCTACATGAACAATAGGAAAAATTGCAGTTTTGTCTTTAGATAGATTTCATCAGATTGTGTGAGCAACTTTGGAACTCTTTAAATTATAATTATAATTAAAATGCTTCTAGTAGTGGACAACTATAAACTAAGCTTTAATTCTCATGTTATCAACTCATAAATGTTGTCTTTTACAACCACCTCACCTTAATCCACTAGTTGTCTTCCTCACTCCCACGAGCAATTAATTCCTGTAGTACGTAAATACACAAAGACTGTTCACCTTTATGGGACAATATTTGCAATAAGCATTTCAAATTCAAACTTTACTCTTTTTTACAGACTCCTCATGTATTAGCTCTTTTCCAAGTGTTTATCTTTTCTCTCATGTGGTTATACTGCTTTTTTGCCAGCTTTCAAAAGTGACTTTTACAAGCCCCTCTCCACGGTGTGTTTGCAGTCTGCTGCAGCTGTTCTGACTAAAACTGTTGCTGGAGTGAAATGAGAAATGAGACTATGGCAGAGGATCAGACATTTCTTGAATCCTTTTAACCATGCCTTTGAATTTTTAAGAGAAATCAATAGTGAAGAAATGAACCTGAAATCAATTCAAGAAAAAGAAAAAAAAGAAAAAAACAACCAACCCCCAAACCAGAAAGAGGATCTAGAACAATCTTAAACTAACAATTTAATTAAATAATAACTTTTTTAGTACTTGTTGGTCTCTATGCTTTGTTTCTTAACGTGATTTCTGACTTTTTTCAAGTGTGGAATCACACCCAAGGAAACTTTTGTGCATTGATTGTAATTAATCATAAAGCATAAAATAACCACAAAAAATTATGTTCAGTATTCTTTTATTTACAGGCTGATGAACTGGCTTTTTATTTTTAAACAATAAATGAGTGAGTGAAATTTTTTCATCTATTAAGGATATAAGAATATTGAGTATGTTTGTAGAGATATCAATAAGAAATACTCAGCAGTATAAAATTGAATTAAGACAAAGGTAATCATATTATAATACATCTGAAGGGCAAAACAACAGTTCAAAGGTGTAAAGTAATTTAGTGAAGGTCATTAATCAGACAGCTATTTCAACCAGAATGATAGAGGTATGTGCACAAATAATAGCATTTCTGTTAAATCAGAACACTGAATTAAATGTAATCTACAGAAGTGATTCATGCTCATATGAGTTCAACTGATATCATATGAGCTCAACTGATATGGATTCAAATTAAAGAAGTGTCAAATTATAATTATCTACAAATGCAGACTTGCTTCAGACTTAGGAAAAAAATTTTAAACTATCTCCATGCATGTATCTGTATGATTGACTAGCTTCTACAATCTTTTATAGTTTGTGTTTGCCCTTTGTGCTTTATAATTTATTTACTTCAGTGTAACATTTTTACCCAGTTTGATACTGCAGTTATTAAAGTAAATCCCCCTTGTGTATGTATGTTTAGTCTCTATTCCAAAATTATTCATTTTTCTGCTCTTAATTCTTACTTAGATCATTCTGGTTAACTACTATATTCTATGTGGGCAGCATGATGTGCTGAAGGTTTATGATCAAGTCAAGCATTCACATTTTTACACGTACACACACATGAGCACAAATATATAAAGACAGGAATCTCTATCTTAAATAACTGTGAAGACAGTGAAGTTTTGGACAAAAGTGATTCTGGGTATTTATGTAAGATGCAATACAGATGTCTCAGTGTGATGTTCTTTATGAGGAGATAATTTGCCTAAAGGGCCAGCTGAAGGCTCAATATCAAGTTAACATTGAAACAAATCCCAGCCAGCCTTGTACATCTGGATTCACAGATATTCATCACTCATCAGTGGACATCAGCCAAGGTTGACATGATAAAGAGTATCTAAAAAGCAAAAAGTTCTAAAATGTTATAAGGAAATTTTGCTGTGTTTTCCATAGAATGACATATGAATACACCTTTCTGTTATAAACTATGCCAATCAAATGTTCTGTCTTCATAAACAAGGGAAAAATAATTTATTAAAAATTAGCTAATTGATTTATTACTCAATTTTTACAATCTCATTTAAAGACCGTTCTGTTCTTTACCGTGGTTATAATTTTTGAAAAAAGTTTCTGAACATAAAGTCAGTACTGTTTGGACAACTTCTTTTAAGTTCTTCTTAAGCAACGTTATTATAATCTACTCTTTGGAAACAACTTTGCACAAACCCACAAACTGTCTCTCACTTCATATAGGAAAACTGAGACAATTCAAGAAAGTGTAGAAGTTTAGTGTCTTGCTTCCAGGTCTTGTTTGCAGGTTTACAGATTTTTTTTTTTCCTTGACTATCTGGAAATAAAAGACTGCATATAAATAGTGGAAAGGATATGAAATAAAATAAAATATTAAGAGGATTAGAAGGATAGTAGAAGGATAAAAAATAAGCCTGGATCTTTTCGCAACCTGGAATAATCTTATCTGAGACTTTAAGACTCTTGTGCATGGTTTTGGAATGAAGGATGAAACTGAACAGTAACAACTGTGTACCTGAAGAATCAGATTTTGTTCTCCAGGATGTTCATTATTGCCTTGAGCAAGAAAAGAAGAGTTGCTATATAATAACAGATGTTGAAATAAGGGGTCAGTATAAGAAGAACTACATAGAACTCAAAATTTTAGAAGAGATTAACAATGAAATGGACAACAAACGTTTTTTCAGGTGAACCATTAAACTACCATTGGAATATTTGATACCTGTATCACCTATGTTGAATAGCAGCCTAATATAAAAACCACCTAAATGCTACAACATCAATCATAAGTTTCTACCATCAAAGAATAAGGAAAGAAATTCCTAAAACAATTCAAAACAAAAGAAAGTTTTCTTATCTGGGAATTTTGATCCTTCTTGACAGTTTTCTGATAAAATAAAACCACAGCACTTGAAATTGCAACATATTAGGAGTTTCTGATCGAAACATATATTTGATAAATTTAAGTACTATTGAGAATTATTTTTTCATTTCTATGACATAAAAACTATGATGCATGTGTCAAAGACATTGGCATTTTGCTTTCTCTCCTGTGAAATATTATTTTTCATTAAAAATATAAACAGTATATTTAGTGGTACACTTACTAATAAAAATTAATTTTAACCCATTAGAATAAAAAGTGATAAAATGTTTAGATTAAAAAACTTCATATAAAGCTTTGATTGGAACACTTTTTGTATGATTTAACAAGATAATAATAAAGTGTCTTGTCAATAAAAAATAATAATAAGAAGAAACGCTGAACAGCTGTTGATTAAGAAACACTAATGAAAATCACAAATAATTCTCTCACCGCACGAAATCTCAGTAATATAATTTGCAAATTATCAGTTCTTTTAAGAGAACATCGATATATCTAACTTTGTGCATGAAAGGTGTTGCTACATATCACACTGAGAATGACTCAATAATTAATGATCTTAATAAATTAATTAATTAATAAATAATATGATTGCCAGGATCTAATCACAGGAACTGTGAATGGCAGTGGAAGTGCTCTGTTTCATCTCTAACTTCCTGGCTTTCAATTATGATCAAAGTCTGGATTACTATTCTTCTCTTTTCTTCAGAGCTCAGTCATTATTTCAAAACTCCTCGTATTGCCATTGTGTTATGCATCTTTAACAATTCAGGACACTTTTGGAAACTTTTCATTGAAACACTATGGCTAAAAATGTGGCTTTATCTTACAGTAAATGCTTCTGCCACAAGAACCCAAAATTTATGAAATGCCAGTTCACATGGGAAAGTGTTAGGCCTCTCAGTGGTCAGTTCAAATAGTAATGCAACTATATATATAGTTAAAAATAATCTTCACTATTGTCAAAGGCAAGGAATTTCCATTTGTTTCCTCTTTCTCTCTGTGGTTCTTTTTTTCTTGTTTGAACCACAATCAATCAAAAATCAAACTTTGACTGCCTAAAAGTAACAGTAATTCATATTAACCTGTAGTGGCCCAGGAAGTTTTTGATAATGTAAGCATGGAACTAATTTAGAAGAATGTTAAAATACCTTGCATGAAGAGCCACATAAATATGATGACCGGAGTCAGAAAATCAGATAAATTATAGAGGGCAAGATCACTGGCCTTGGGGATTAATAACAAATTGTACTACAAGCCTACTAATTGCAACTGACTAGTGTGAAAAGATTTTAGTTTTTTCCATAATCTTATGATAGGTTATAAAATTACTAATAATTCAGTAATGAAATGGCAAATGTTATCTCAGAATATACAGAGGAGCATTCCTGCCATAGCTTGTAGTATAGGACATCAGAAAATTGTTCATCAGAAAATTGTTTCCTTTATCTTAAATAGTTCTGCTGAGATCTTATCCATATAACAAATAAATAAATTAAATTTAAAAAAGTAAATGTATTTGTCTTGAACATGCCTGTGAACTAGGAAAATTTGGTACAATGGCGGAATAAATAATGTACTTCTAAAGATGTCAAAGTTTTTGTCTTGTGTATTCAAATGATATGGTTATTAAATATGGAGAGGAGAAGGAGAAGGAAAGGAGGAAGAATAATCTGAGTTTAAAGAATGAATTACTGGATGTTAGTACATTTAAATAAGGAATTAGAAAATTTTCTAAAAAAAATAAAATACTGATAGCAACCTCTCAGTAGGAGCATCAAGACAAAAAAAACCCAAGAAAATTATTTTTAATAATAATCTAAATCATTGTATAAAAAGAGTTTGATGACTGAACTTGAAAGCATTTCAAGTCTTCTAAGATCCTGTTTGAAAAAAGAAAAAAGTCAAAAACCCAACAACCAAAACCACACTCTGACAAAAACTCCTGGAGGAAAAAAATAAAACCACAACTTAGAAATACTTGGATTGTTAGTTTTAAAGCAAAGAGGAAACCAGCTCATACACAGCCTAAGGAGGACACCTGCCATCCTGGAGCATCCTTGTTATTCATGTTACTTTTGTTTTTCACAATGACTGTATGGGCTATCCTTATCCTAGAGTCATCACTCTGTCTTCAGCCTGGTTTGAGGAAATTTGTGTCTGTACAAATCCTGTGCTATTGTGCTCTCCACCTGACTCTTATTTCTGTATGTCTCTCTATCCCTTTTGTTTTTCAAGTTTGAGTGGCCTAATCAAGAAAGTGTATCAGTAATGAAAAACAATAAGGGACTAAAAATTTACAGAAACATCTGATGCACTTCACTGTCACAAGATTAACACATTTTTAATCTGATTAAGAGACCAGATGCTGCTCTGAGTTTTTTCAGCAATGAGATCATCCAATAACAAAAATACAAAACTTGCAAATATTTGTTACTCTTCATGTTTCAATTGCACAAATTTGCTTTTATCTCTTTGTGATGTTTAAAAATGTCCCTGCATGATAAAGAATATTTTTGACTCTGCATGAGAAAAAGTAGGCAACATCTCTCATCATCAAGAGAAGCATGATAAATAGTGTTTAATACAGCTGAAGAAAAATGAGACCTGTGTCTCCTGATATGTGCAATATTAACAATTTTGTTTTTCTAAATGTTTTAACTTACTCATTGTATATTGTCTTTCTATAGTCAAATTAAGTGGGATTGTCACAATAACATCACCAGCATTAATAGGACACAGCCCCCAAACCACATTAGCAATTCAATTTATAAGAACTCACAAGGAATTAATTTCCTTAGCTTCTTCTGAGCCCAGAAGACTCCTCTGAATATGGCCTTTCTCAGCAAAGCAAACCTGAGAAACATGCTTTATTAGTAATAACTAATAAATATCATATATTATTAATTTAGATTCCAGGCAAAACTATCCAAGAATTTCCTGCAGAACTTTTTTATTTTCAGAAATCTGTTGCATCGTTAAACTTCAGGAATGACTGCTGGCATTCCCAAATACTGCCATGTAATGACAACTAGATATAATAACAGGGCATTGGTTATACAAGTAAAAGATTTTTCAGGTGGAAGATTGCTTTCTTTATAAACTGAGCAAGAGCAAAATATCCTATATATCACCTAAAACCTTACCCTGTAAAGAAAAGGAAATCTATTTTTGTTTGTTTGTATAGGCCTACAAAAGGCATGGTCATGTGTGAAGTGTGTGTGAAGACATGGTCAGAATCATAGATGGGAAGGCAATAACAGTGGTGGCCCTGAGCACATCTCACCTTCTAGGAGTTCAGCTGCCTGAATCCAGATGGAATCTAGATGATTTGGGGCTACCATGAAAAAAGATGAAAGGTTGCCCCTCCTTTCCTTAGGATCTGTTTCTAAATATTCTGAAGCACGATCAGTGCTTTCACTAGCAAGGAGCTTTGGTGTGGGGTTAGAATGTTAGAGACAGGATCCAGTGTAGACCACAATCAGGGTCAGCCCTGCTGTGGTCTGTCATGATGACATATCTCCAAGGTCAAGTGAACCAGTGGAACAACATCAAAAATGAGAAGATATAACCAGGGCAGACGTAAATACAACCAGCTTAATTTCTTAGTTTAGGCAAAATCCTGGAAACAGGATTAGGAACTTGATATTGGGCAGCAATTTGGAGATAAAAGAAAGATCCCATGAGAAATGAAGAGGATAAACAAAAGTTTATATTTAGCCTGAAACAGTAAAATTGGAAGATGCTGTCAATGTACCCTACATAGAAATACTGTTTTTCTTGCCCTGGTCAGTCAAGAATGCTCCCTAATATTTAGCTGCTCAGATAACCTACTGCTGCATCAATAACTAGTCACTAGGACAACGTCTGCTAGTGTTAGTGACAACATCAACATCAATATAAATAACTAGTCCCATTATTTCAGATAAATATAATTGTATATTACCTCTTCAAATATTAATTCATAGTTAGAAGTGAGGGCAGTGAGATCAGGCAGAAGAAAGCTCAGTGAAATTACCTTTTTTTTTGAGCAGTTTTGGCAAGGGTAATGAGATAAAAGAAATTTGAAAATGAGTGAAATAATGAAGTCAATCTTTAGTTTCTGTAATCAGCCTTTCAGTAAACAGGCACCATTCAAGATTACAGAGTTTAAAGGATTGTCAACTGTTTATCAGTTTTAGAATTTTCTTGCAGTTGTTATGGATTCTGTATATTTTGCTCTGCAAACTCTTACTGCAGTGGGTTAGTACTTGGAAATTTTCCCGTATAAATGTTAGATAATAGTTTCTAAGTTCATTTTAACAGTGAATGCTTTCACAGCCTACGCTTACCCAGTTTGATGTGATCCTATTTACTGCAGAGATACTTTAAAAACTCAGATTGATCATGAATAGAAGAGTGATGGGTAAAATGTATGAGAACTAGGAGGATCTATTCTTGTACAAATCTGCAACAACTTAGTTATTTGGCTTCAGAAATATGAAAAGTATTTTCTCTTCCAGATGGGATTTAAGGTTTTTCAAATTTATGGGGTTTTTATGTGCAATGTGAAGCATTTGATCAGCTGCTGACAATTTGAGGCCATATCTTTCAGTTATCACTTCTGTTGAGTTGCTATTCAGCATAAATAATATACTGGCCAGAGCCTTTGTCAGCTTGACTTTCCAAAGACTGTGGTCAATACACTTGTTACTCTTAAAATAGCCACCCAAATTTTGTAGCTGTTGGGAAGAGATGAATGATTCAGCTGTCTTTGGAAGATGCCAATAGTATTCTTTGAGGTGACAAGGGCAGGTGGGATGTTAAATTAGCTCTTTCAGATAAGATCCTAGCATTAGACTAGGAAAGGTGAATAGCAGATACCTGTCCCTAAAGAGTTAACTGCAAGGTAGGGTACTTCAAGTGAAGAATTCTTAATTGCCAATATCCTTTATACTAAGCTGGGATAATTAAGAATTTTTAAAGAATAGTTTACTACTTACATACATATCTGTGGACAGAAAGAAACAGCAAAAGAAAAGAAAACATCAAACATAATTACAAGAAATGTCTGCCTGAAATTCTGCTTCTGAGAAAGCAACCTCAACCAAATATAAGTGAATAATAATATAATCACACTGTGTTGATACACAATATTTATATAACTGTATAATAATACCTGTGGGGATTCAAATAGTAAGTCCTCTTTAGGATAGTTAACAATTTGACCATGCCATCTTTTAAAATTTCTTTTTTTGCACAGATATTGCTGATTTTTTTTGTGTAACTCTAGAAAGTGAGTCTGAATTATTCAAGGGTCTGGAATTTAGGTCATCCTTTTACTCATAATACTCAGGGCAATAGGCCACTAGTATTCCCTTCTGCAGGTTTGTGGTTCTTTGGGAGTTTTTTTGTTTGTTTGGGGTTTTGGTTTTGGTTTTGGTTTTTTGTGTGGTTTTGTTTTTTTTTTTTAATTGAAAGAGATAATGGTCACAGTAATTTTAAATATGGCAAACATCCCTTTTTAGTGTACTTGCTTCATCAACTCAGGCAGCATGATGTTTAATACCTATTTTTCACTTTATCCTATTAGGCTTCAGAGGTGCAAATAAGCTCATATTCTGCTAAATAACAGAAATAACCAAGCGAATTTGTTAAGAGTATGAATAATTCCATCTGAGGTTCCTAGAATAAGTAGAGTGTAAGTAGACCTAAAATCACTAGGATTGATGCAGGTATCTTCAAAAACCAATGATAAACAAGAATTTAAATCTCACTTATAAATTACTGTTATGAAAGGAATGATGAAAACCATAAATCATAAATGTAGTACATTAGTTTCTTACTCTAAGAAAAAGGAATTTTAAAAATAGTGTTTTCTTTTTTTCAACATGTTCAAAACCATGCTTGCAATCACATTTATTCATTCTTCAAGTCAACTCTGGGTTTTACTTTCCCATGTACTGCACAGAGCACAAAGCAGTTTGCAAGCAAATTTATTTGAACATCAAAAGAAAGACCAAGGAAATACAGAATCAAATTGCCAACTAAATAATTATCTGAAGGGCCAAAAAAATTCTTATTGGGGATCAGATTGAAATTTACACAGCTACCACAAGAGAAATATATATATTTTTTTTTTCAAATCAAGGGAATCTGACATATTTCTTACTAAAAATAAATTGGTGCATAATTCCAATACTATTATTAATTTCACTTCTTGCTATGGCATTTTGGCTATATATTGTTCTGTCTTGCAGAATGAAACCTATTTCATTGAATGAGCAATCACATTTTTCTCTCTATTTTCCATTGTTTTCATGGTAATATAACTACAGATTCAAGGAAGTTATTCTAACTAACAAAATGAAAATATGCAATATAAAATATTCAATATTCTTTTTAACTTATAAAATGAAAATATTCAATATTCAATATTCAAGTATTACTGTTCTCACATCTATCACAACTTTATATTAAGATATGCTTTGTTTTCCTCAATCAACTACAGAATTTCCCTAATTATATCATTCTACTTATTTACTTACCAGCCTAATATAACCAGTCAGATTAATTCCACATCTAAATCTATAATCCAACATCATGTGCAATCTATTCTTTACAAGGGTGATAAGGAAAATCCAGTTTGCCAGACTTGTTTAGGCCTTCAAGATTTTACAAAAATGATTCCTACTGTATTGAATTTGATTTTTTGAGAGCCAACATAAATAGAAATGCTGAAGCAGAAATCTAGTTGTATAAGAGAAATTCTTTCCAATTTCAGGTAAATTTTTCCTATCCCACGTGTGAACTAAGATCTTGAAAATCACCAAAGCACACAAGAAATGGTTTAGTCTGTATATATTCACTACAAGTTTTCTGATAGATTCCTTGAATATTTTGCTCTCAAATATCTTGCATACTTACAGTTTATAATTTAATATTTATCCCTATTTTTTTCACTCAGACCTTTGAAAAATACGAAATAAAATTCTCCAGAAGATGAACAGCAATAGACAATGATAACTGAGCATTTTCCAATGTGAGGCATGCAAGTAGTGGAAGTAGCTTTTTTTAACCATGGCTGATGTTTCATTAGCAGAAATCAGTAACTAGGTCCAAATTTCAGCAGCAAATGGAAGAAAAATTATTAACCTTCTCTCCATTAGATCTTTTGATTATTTTGCCAATGTGTATGCCAAAAAAGGAAGATGAAAAATGTTCATAGGCAACCCTCCCACTTGTTGATATCAGAATCAAAATCACTTGTCCTCTGTGGTTTCACTGGCAAATTGATCTGCATAACTCTCATAGTTTTGAAACAAGTTTTCTTTCTTGCAAGGCACATCTCTCTCCAGACCCCACTGCACTCTGGTATTGAAAAAAAAAATTTATTATCCCTACAAATGTCATGAGACTGTAAGAATTTGATTTCATGTGCCATTAAAAGAAGAACATGAGTTTCTTGTGAGCACTGCAGTTTTGGGAAGAGAGAATGAGCAGGTGAAGAAGAATTGGGGAAAAAAAATTAGCATTTCACTTTCTAGACAGATGCAGTGAACTCTACACTTCAGGACACAGTTCAGCTAAAGGTTTTTGCTGCTGTAAACAAAACCTGGTTCCATCCTCTGTGAAAGGAATACTGTCAGCATACAACCACCATATCTAGGACTACAAATCCCTAGAATTTTCTTAGAAGTTTTCTCTCCAAGTGACATGAGCTATTAAAATGTATAAGCAGGCATCTCCAAATATTTATGGATAACACCTCAGATCCACAGGACCTAGAAAACTTTGTAATTGCTCATGAGAAACAGAAGAATACCACACATGAAAAAATAATCCAAGTAACAATAGTATTTTTGCATGTTACTTAAGATAAAACAATATGCAAAATATGCAGTATTATTATCTTAAGAAAAAGTATGAATGAGAGAGGATCTAGAGTTCCAAGCACCTCAAATCTTTATGAATATTTTTCTCTAGGCAGATGCTGAACATTTTGATGAATCTTTTGTGTGTTTGTAGGTATTTCCAGACAAAAATATCAAGTTATGTCACGACTACACTGAACACAGAATACGATGAACTGGTCACAAGGCTCAAGCTGACCACAGGACAGCAGAGACTAAATCAGCCAGAATGAAGAATTAACACTATGGTGTTGCAACGTTGTCACAACAGTAAAACTACATAGGAGAACTAAATGCTTGTACTACTTAAACCCTTAAATTTGGCAGAATGACAGAATCAGCTTTACCTCATTTTATTACCAATTGCAGCATTATGCCAAAACTATTAAAGCCTACGTCATGTGTATTATGGTGTATAATCATTCCCCAGAAACGTGAGGCTTATTTGTAGCTGCTCTGAAGACATAAAAATCAGAAACTCCTGAAGAAAATCAGCAGTTTATATCAAGAGCTGTTTATATCAAGAGCAGTTTATATCAAGAACTGGGCAGCGACAAGAGACAAGCACATCTTGGGAGATTTGATTCCACAGGTGAAGATTAACCTGAAAGGTCTGGGCAAGTTTTGGAAACACACTCCTCTCCCCAAAAACTTTGTTGGTTAAGGCACATTCATGGACTTGCCTTGTTTCTATATTTTCAATATTCAACACTTGGTCTCCATGTTTTCTGAAAGGGTAGAGATTTCAGTAGGTGGTTTAACATTAAAAATTAATGTCAGAGCCTTATGGATTTATTCTTTTATTTAAGATAACTGAAGAGAAATACCTTTTGTCTCATTTCCCTAGCAGTTCCCATACTTCTGGGCAACCAGGATTTCAGTAGCTCAATTTGAGTCTAAATCCTTTGATGAGGCAATAAGGACTATGTCATAGCTTTCACAATGAGACTACAGCTTAAAAACACATCTTTAAAATGTCACCTCCATACTTCAGTAACCGTGGGAAAATAAGTTTTACAAGACCATTTACCATTCACATGGAGAAGCAGGGGGCACTAAGGAAAATGGGACATCAGTTACTTCCAACATTTCCATTTAGTAGCTTATAAACTATAATACATTGAAAGCATATGGAAATTAATTTCTCTCTGAAGGCTTTTTGAAAAGTTCTCTTACCCCCAAGACATAATGGAATGTTATATTTTGCCTTCCTAATATATCAAAGTCTTTAAGCTCTGTCAAAATCCTGGCACATATCTGGTGTGGGTAAAAGCAAGACCACACAACAGCACAAAGTGCTCACCACTGCCCACCAAAAGCTCACTTTGGCTGGGAATCCAAAACTTACATTCCAGCAGTAAATTTCTTTTTAACGAGGGAATTTTCTGAGGGCAACTTACTGATTTCCTATTCTCTGCTTGGATGCTCAAAGGTCCTCAAAACAGACCCAAGATCCCTGCTTTGAATTTTTGGAAAGATTTCTTGCTGGAAATTGAATGCTTTACCTAGCCCTGACAGCTCAGAAGTTATGAACTGAATTGCACTAAAGCATAACAGGCTATTAACAATCATAAGAATTAAGTATAAGCAGCACTGCAAGTTTGGTGCTGTGTAGACTTAGTTGTATTTTCTCCAATGCAACAGTTAGAAAGTGAAACTTCAGCTGGAACACTGAACTTGTCATGAATTTCAAGACTTGTCATGAATTTCAAGACAAAATCTTTACATGATTCTGCATGAGGTTGTCAGTCATCACTGAAAGGTAAATGCACTTTTCTCCAGAAGATTAGAAAAGCTTATACTCTTTTCAATTGTAGTACCAAAGTGGATTTTTAGTTTCAGTCCCTGTGTGGATTACTTTCTGAAACCACTTCAGAATAGTTTGTCCCTCACTTAGCTAATATCATTGGTGATCCATAGTAAGATTCACAATTTGAAAAGCAATGAAGAATATGGTGCACTGTAATTGCCTCTTGACTGCAGGTAGGTTATTGAATTGGCAAAATCAATTTTACTATACAGTGAGCAGGTTTAGAATTAAGGCAGTCTTATTGAAGAGCTGGTCAAAAGTCATTTCCAATTGAAGAAATTTGTATCAGAAAATGCTGATTTGCCCATTGCAGCTTAACTGCTGGTCAGGACTGCCCAGTTTTCTGAAAACCTACCCAAAAAGAAATAAAAGCTGCAGAACCAGTCTAACTCACATTCTATATAGATGATTAAGGGGAATTAAAATTTTCATTATTTCAGTGTAGTTACTACTCTGTTATATTCTTGTGAATAAAAGGAAATAAGTGTACCATTGAGTTTGTCAGTAGTAATTCCCTTCCTACTAAGTTCTTATTGCAAAGAAACAAATTATGCAATTGTGATATATGTATTCAAGCATATATGCTCCAGAAAACCTATTGTAAAAATTATCAGTTTTATTTATGTGTTTTACAAGAAAAGTGATTATTTTCTCCCCATCCCCTCTCCCTGAAACAAACAAACAAACAAAAAAAAAAAAAAAAAGAAAAAACCAAAAAACCAACCAACCAAACAACCAACCAACCAACCAAAAAACAAAAAAAACAAAAACAAAAAAAACCCAAAAAAACAAAAAAACAAAAAAACAAAAACAAAACAAAAAAAACCCCCAAACAACCGAAAACAAAGCCAGGAAAAACTCTACAGGATGTCCTGAATGAGACAGAACAGGGTTTGGGAAGGTGACACTTCTGTGAGATGCATGTTCTGCCTTAAAAAATTAACTTCTTATTTATCTATCTCACTGTTTTTTTAAAATCCATTCCTCTTAGCTCAATAGCATCTCCAAATAGAGAATATATTATATATACCATATTTGAGAAATTAAATTAATGTTGAGGATTTCAGACCAGTATTTGAAGTTTCAATAAAAATTTAATGAAAGCCGTGCTCTGGAAATTCATCTTCAGGTTTTGCTACTGTGTATTAAGTGATTATCCCATTACTAATATTTAAACTTTGTCTATCTCATGTGTATAAGACTTCCCAAAAGGTTTTGTAATCTCAGGTAAGCAAATTGAGAAATAAAAGAGATAATTTCTATGACATAATTATGAAGAGTTTTTTGCAGTTTTCTTAAGATTTCAATTTTGTTTTTTAATAGTCTTTACCATTTTTATATGCATGTGTGTTTGTTTATGAAGGAAAATTGTATCTGTTATTATCTGATTCCATATAATTTATGCTATAATTTATGCATTTTATGAATAGTTATTGCACTTTCCTAGGTTAATTGTTCCTGTAAGACAATAAAATCTTATAACGTATAAAATATTGTGCACAAAGAGCAGCATACATGGTAACACCAAGATATTTTTTACCCAAGATAGTTTGCAATTGGTAGAATTCTCCCAACTCTTCAGCTGTATAATTTGAAAAAAAACCCCAAGAAATGTGATTTTCAGGAAAACCTATTTTCCCCAAGAAAAACACTCTGAGGTCATAGCTTATAGCTTACGGCTGGCATTGCTGCAAGAAGATACCAAGGGGTGTAAGTATCAATCCATACCTGCCCTGTGCAGATGGCATAACCACATGGCATGGCCTAAACTCAAATTTCATGCTTCAGCATGGTTAGACATATTTTGTATTACATGCCATAGGGACTCCTTTGTACATCACAAGCAGAGATTCCTCAGATGGATGAGATGATATGTCCCAATAAATTTGCAAATAACAAGTCCTGTTGTGAACTGAGATATTTTCCTATTACAAATATGGCTGCTGCATGGTGTAGGAACATAAAATCATTGTTTTCCAGCTTTGGTAAAGCATTGTAAAAATTAAGTTCAATTTTAAATCATGAATAAAAGGAGACATTTATTCTCACTAAAATTCCTGTTACAAGAAAAATGCTATTATTTTTTTTGTAATAAAGATGTTGATTTTGTAGCATGAATACTTTTACTCAACACCACCCCCCCAAAGGATTCTAGTGATGTGAAACATTAAAAAGTGTGCTCTGTAGTAAGAAAAACTCAATATTTACCAGTGGCTTAATTTTTAATGTTGCTTCTCATGAACCAAAAATAACTAAATATTCTGAAGAAAACCTTTAAAAGAATTTCTCAAGACAGATATTTTCAGGAATATTTGTGAAGCCATGACAGTCTGTTGTTGCAAAAATATATTTCATTAAGACTTATGTTGAGCTGTGTGCATTTTCTTCCCTTTAATCTCTACTGACATATCAGATGGCAATGGTTTCTTCCAGAACTGGTAGGGTGCAGCTATCCAATAATTAACCTATCAAAGTCCCCAAGTGTCTCATTCATGAGATATACTCCCATTATTGGAGGGTAATTAATTACCTGGGGATAGACCAGGGGAGAAGAATCAAGCCTACATTAGCTCTGAATAAGTCATTGCTCTCTACTAGAAAAAATGCATTTTAAGAAAGTCTTTCATATATTTATCTAAGGAGATGGAGTATTCTAGAGGGAAATAATCCACATTTTCTGGCAGCCACACTTAATGTGATTAGTACTTCTCTTCTTCCATCATTCCAGTGGGGTTATTGCCAGAGGAAGGTTATAATCAAGACTAAACCAGGACACTACAGCTGTAAATTATTCAAACATGTTTGGTGAGTTTATGCTTCTTGCCAGATCCTTAAGCAAAATTCGACTAAAATTGTACCAGTAGCATCAGTCTTTAAAAATCATTTCCTAATATCTATCTTTCCTTTTTTGCTGTGAAAAGATAATAAATCTTAATAGGAAACTGGGCATGTACTCAATGTGATGAAGTGAAATATTTGTGCCTGACAGACTTGGTGGCCTTCTCCAAGGAGCTGGATTGTTGAATAAAGGAAGAACAACTTATATTTGTTCCTGGACCTGTGCAGAGCATTTGACACTGTCCCACACGACAACCTCATATTTAAACTGCAGAGACATGTTTGTACTCTTATAGTTGTGGTCAATGTCTCAGTGTCCATGTGGCAACCAGTTATAGGTGAACTATATAAAAATATTGCCTTGTATCTTCAAAACACATATTAAATAGAAAAAGTACCATTATGAATGGCTTAATAATAAACCATGCTTATAAACCATCACCTCAAGATATTTATGTTTTGGAGAGGGGGAAAATTCATAAAATTGCTTCACATATAATTTTGAAGAAAAAATGAAGGCAGAAATTTAAATTGTTAGTATTTTATGTTAGGCTATTGTTGTGGCTTTATATGCATCAACATCAAAACAAGAATAAAATATCTGTTTTGGTGACATTCTGAATTCAGTCACTGGAGGACCCTTTAGAAAAGTGAAACATCTTGTCACTTATTTCTTTTCTTGTCTTTAGAATACAGATTTCTGTTAATTACAAATTGCTACTTTATGAATGTGGTAGTACAGGATCTTGGAGTCACTTTCTGCTGAAAACATTGAGCAGATTAGTACAAAATTCAATTTTCACATATCTGATCATGAGAATTGCAACTTGATTTGGAAAAAGTATACATAACTGTTTAAGGGAGACATATAACTTTAAAAATACTGATAGAAAAATAATAAGACAGCTATTAGAGAAACAGAATTGAAGGCAGGCTTTATAAAATATAAATTTTGTAAAAAAACTGACATAAAAATACCCTCATAAAATTATTCAAGTTTTCTTCCATTGGTAGCTTCTCTAGTAACAAACTGCTTCTGACTCTGCAGATGATAGAATTGTTTTCAGTTTCCAAGAAAGGAAGAAGAAGGTAATAGGTCTCTCAAGTGGTGTGGGTTTGTATTGCAATCTAACACTGCTCTTGAAAACAAACACCTGTTATTTGTCAGTTCTATGTGCTATGTGACATCCTGTAAATTTTATTTGTCATTTGGGAAAAAGTTTTGCCCATCAGTTGCTGAGAAGGAAAAAGATCTACTTGGACTTTGAGGACTAGGAAGGCCAGTACTGCTCTGATGCAAAGTGGCATATTTTTAGTGATCTATTTTAGGTTTATGATACCTCTTCCTTTGAAGGAAATGTTACTTCTTCACAAAACACCTCAATCTTTCTACAGACTGCCACTACAAACCACTGTGCCATATTTAGTACCAATAGACCTCATGAATATACAGCAGAGGGATTTCAGCAAAGGCTGTTGTCTTTAGAAATACTTATCAATTTATAAATAGACAAACACTGTGAAATGCAGGGTATTAAAATAGCAGAGGTCTGTACATGGCATCATAGCTTCTTTTTGTGTTGTTTTTTAGTTTGTTTGTGGGCTTTTATTGTTGATGTTTTTGGTGGTTTGGGGTGGGGGGGGGGGTTCTGCCAACAGCTATTCTTATAGCAGCAGAAATTCATCCTTATCCAGAGAAATTTAAATAGATATTTTGGTTCCCCAAATATTTATTATGGCATCTGTGGTAGTTGAAAGAGGCTTGAACAGCCACAGAATAAATGCCTGAAATGGCACCAAACAGTACAACAGAGACATCCTGCTCTTTTTAGAAGTAAGGGATAGCTAAGAAAAGTACTCATGACATTGCCAAATTGATTTTTAGCAGATTATCTTTAATTAAAGATGATTAGGACTGGACTCCAGATAGCAAGAGCCCCAAATGTCTTTCATAGCATTAGCTTAAAGCAGAAGTGTGAAAATGTGGCAGAATTTCTACAGATTTCCACATGGTCAGAACTTATATCTCACAGAGAGTATGTGAGAGCTACATAAATTATGTATGTGAGGCAGCTACTCACACCACAAAAGCACAGGAGGCTCATTGCTCTGCTAAGAAATCCTGTGTAGGTGTAAACATTGAATTGTGATGTACAAAGTAAGGTTGCAAATTTCCCAAAGACACTTCCAAGCATTGAAAGCCTTTTTGACAAAGAACATTAAAAGGCTTTCAAGAATGATATCAAACTTCATAATCTTTGATTCTCTAGAAATGTTTTTGATACTGTTAGACATCAGATCAGATCTTTTGTGCGTTTATTTCCAAGCTATGCACCCAAAATGGAAATACAGAAAATGGTCACGTCTGAAAATGTTGATTGATTTATTTCCCACAGTTTCTGTCATGTACATATCCTGAGGTGAGTGAGATTGTTTTGTTTGGTGGGGGTTTTCTAACAGATGAGATTATGTTGCAATCAAAGAATATACGTGTTCTTATATCATTGTAAAAAGTAATGAAAGCTTGCACCTCAACAAATAAAATTTTGTGCAGGTCAGTGCATAAATGGATGACCTATTCCTCCTTGAACAGTAGCAGTTCATCATGTGGTATCCTACTCTAAATTGCCATCTGTTTCATGTTATATCAATATATTGGACTATGAAGCACAACATTTCAAGCCTCTGATGCACATTTCCTGTCAGAATTAACTTCAGTGGCTCAAGAGGTCACTGTCTGCCCAGCTGGAAGAGGCAATCTGCTCCGACACCACAATGAAAGCTGACAGAAACCATGCACCATTATACCCACATGTCAACCCTGTTTCATTTTCTGAAATGGCCTGCAGGCATTCTCACAATACAGCATAGCAAAGATGCTGCCTTCTAGGTGAATCTCTTACAGCAAAGTCAAACTCCTAGATTGCACCAGTGGTGAAGGAGATCTCAAGTGAACAACTCTCTCTTGAAAGTCTGATACAATTCCTCTATTTCCAGATACAGAGGTTTACAACTTAGGTTGTGCTGTGATGATGGTTTGAGCTCTCAACTGAAATACTTTTCTTTTTGGCATGGTTGAAATATTACTCAAAATGGAACAGAGAGTGTCCTTCAATACATGGTAGTTAACAGTACACAGAGGCAGCTAGAAAATCAGGAAGTCAGAAGAACTGGATGCTTAAAAATACTGCTCTTAACAAACACTAGGCACGAGAGCTCATCAAAATTTTGTAAATGATCCTACCAATCTGTGTAGTCATTTTTCATCTCTGACATTTTCCAGTCCTTGCATCATCAAAACTCTCACTAGCTGAGAGACATTGAATTTCAAAATTATGTTGACCATGGTGTAAGTAATTTCATTTTTTGTCTTGATTCAGTCAGTACACTTCAGATTGATGTATCAGCAGGTGTATCCTTATGGGTTGAAGGCAATGTTGTAGCTTGCAAAAATGCATTTTTTAAAAAAATCCAGTTTTCCTTTTAAATTTTTGTAGGGATTTTTTTGTTGTCTTTCTTTCAAACAAACAAACTGTTATATAAACTTAGAGGTCTTTAAGGTTTACTCATCTAGAATTCTTTCTTTTGTTCTTTAACGATACAACATTTTGACTGTTAATTTTAACTTTCGTTCTCTAGAGTAATAGCTATGGAAATTACTTTTAAAGCATTGTCTAGAACAAGGAATAAAAGAAGAGATATGTGCACACCATTCAACAACCTTTTCTCCAGGTTAAACAACCACAAAGCTTCCTCAGCTGCTCCTTCACCAGCTCTGCCACCTTTCTCTGGACACACTCCAGCCTTCTTTCTTGAAGTGAGGAGACCAAATAGAATTATAGAATTATATCACACATGTTTTAAAATTAAAGCTATACATTGAAAGAGGGAGGAAATAAAGTTGAATGCTATGCTTATTTAATGTATATTATGTTTATTCTCTGTTAAATAAAAAGCTTAAAACATGTACTTGTGTGATATGGATGTTTTTCTTAGAAAGTATTTTCCCAATTTAAATATTTTTCAATTGTTTAAAGACAAGAGACATTTTATTTTATGATAAAAAGACAAATAATATACTCTTCAAAGTCATTACTGAGTGCTGTTTTTTATTCATGTTCTATCCCTGAAATACTGTAATGTTTTAATTGTGTGTGAGGAGGAGACAGAGTGCCCAAAGAGATTTTAGAAACTATATTTCGTATTTCTTGGATTTTAATGGACAAAATACCTAAATAAAAACCTAAATAAATGTATGTTTTGTGGACCCTTAAAGTTTTGTTAAATTAGCCATCAAAACTCAGAGGTGAGGGTTCAAAATTTCTCTTACTTTAGCCTTTTCAGCACTATTGAATTGTAAAGTGGAATCTACCTCTTACTGCCATCAAAAATTGGCATATTCCACTGTATATGCTTTGGGCACCTCTCTGTGGCACAAGAGCAGCTACAGTCACTGGGTTTATGGTTGTAATATGCCCTTGGCAGAAATACCAGTTTTCTGACCTGGTTCCTTGGGAATACAGCAGGACTTAGGAACTGCAGACAAGTCACTGTTTTACAGTGGTTCTTTCAATACCTCACTAACAACCCACCAGGAGAAGCTAGTCTAGAAGGCTAATTTTCATGTCATTATTTCTATCTACCTCCCAGCTCTTTCACTGATATATTTTCCCAGGTCTGGCTCTGTGCAGAGATGCAGTTCCTATGACTGATAGGTAAGACTCATGGCTTCAAGGGTTGTCACTGTGTGGAATGAAATGAGGAGATGGAGCTAGGAACGTGCCATAAAGTTGCTGTAGTAACATTATTTATTACCTTATTTGTTTGTTTCTATTAATCATAATAACCAATACAAGCCTCTGTCTTTCATCTGTCGATGAAAAAGTAGATGTGCTGTGACATGGAGTGAGCAAGAGGGTTAGAGTTCTCATTTTTCTTTTCTCTGTGGAACATCCATGTAAAGACAAATATCCTCAATCCTGAGATTCAGGCAGCATGATCCCAAGCTGAAAAATTTTAGAGTTTTGAATTCCAGTATACAATGAAAGTTAACAAATTGCTTATCTGAGAATAAAGGGATCACTTTTTAAAATCAACAATCTCTCATGCCAAATGCCTTGTGGTTCTTTCTTTACAAATGACAAAGAATCAAGATGATGTACTCATACCAAGGACTGAGTAATTTAGCAGTGGGCTAAAGAATGAGTTCTGAAAAAAATGAGTTCTCAATAGGCTTCTGTAAAATTGTACATGAAATGTCACACAAGGCTCAAAGTTGATAAAGTTCATAGGCTGATGAACTCTCGGAATTATGTGATTCCTGGTGAGATGTCCTGCTTGATAAGGAAGGTGCTAACTGTATTATGAAGTTGCTGCTTCTTCTAAAATAGTAAAGTATTACATTATCATTAACCCATATTTAAATAATGAGAATATGGATCATACCAGTAAAGTTACCATCTAGGGTGAAAAGAAAATAATTCCGCCTCTTTCACTCAACTGTTCATCTAATCTTTCAGCTAAGTTCCAGCTCTCTCTGAAAGGCCTATGAATAAAAGGGGTGTAGTGGGCAGGCACCAGATAAAAGATGAGCATCACTCAGCCCTTTGTTCACTTCACTTTGTTCACTTTGATGCCCAGCTAGTCTCTGAACGATGGTTTCTACTCCACAATCCAAATCTCCTCAATTTGTGCTGCTCAGCATGAGATCAATGATGCAGAATAAGGGGTGGAGATTATTCTAGATCTGTCTGGGAGAGAGTTAATTTCCTTCATAGCATCCTAGATGATGCTGCGTTTGGGAATTAGGGCTAAGACAGTCTTGATAACATATCAGCAATAAAATCAAATAATTGTAAAATAATAAAATCATAGAATGGTTTTGGTTGGAAGACACCTTAAAATCATTTAGTTTCAACCCCCCTGCAATGGCCAGGGACACCTTCCATTAAACCAGGCTGCTCAAAGTCCCATCTTGAGCACTGCCAGAGATGGGGCATTCACAGCTTCTCTGGACAACCTATTCCATGCCTCATCACTCTCACAGTCAAGGAATGCCTTCCTAATAGCTAATCTAAGCCTACCCTCTTCCAGTTTAAAGCCCTTAACCCTTGTGCTGTCACTACTTGTCCTTGTAAAAAGTCCCTCTCCAGTTCTCTTGTAGCCTCCTTTAGGTACTGGAAGACCAATAGAAAATTTGCCTGGACCTTTCTCTTCCCCAGAGAGTTGAGACATCAACTGTCTCAGCATGTCCTTGTAGGGAAAGTGATCCAGCCCTCTGATCATCTTCTGCCCCCAATCCAGGAGAGAAAGGGTGAGAGAGAAACTAGATTGGCATTTAGATGTCAAACAGGGTCAATCCACTGTAGGAAGCCAGTGATTTATTACCCTGAAAAGTGTTAATTAATCTACTGTCTCTTGTATAGCACTCTGTTCTGCAAACTTTCTGATATATCTGTGATTCTGCCTCCACTTCCTTGGTTTTTTTTAATGAAAATTAAAATAATTGAATGCAATCATTCACATAAACCTGTTAATAGTCACCTAGCACTTCAAGCAGCCTTTCTTTTATGGCTTCACTTCATATCTTCTCCCTTACACGTTTTTGGCATATAATATTTCATTAGTAACAAAGGGATGGAGAAGTTAAAGAATCTATCCCAAACCTCCTTTGGGAATCTGTCAAAAGTATTTTTTTTAGAGAAACATCTTTTTATTTATTACTTCTTTCATTTCTATTCTCTGTATTATTAGACTCCTGCATCATAGGAATCTATCATGAGGTCTGTCCCTCAGTCACTTTGGAACAGATCTTGGCAGTTTAGATTTGAACAGACTTTAGGTTTCATATATTTCTTACTTTTTAATAGTTTCTTGCATTGATCCATACAAACTTTTGTTATTAATACACTATTTCACTAATTTTGCACTCTTCTCAGTATCTCCTAAACTTTTTGATTCAATACCTACTCTATATTTTTGTAGAAATGGAGCACAACACATATTATGTGATGTTAAATGGGTTATTCGTGTTGCTCTTTTTATGTTCAGTACAGATTTTCCTAAATAAGATGGGTATATTTTGAGTCACCAGCATATTCCAGAACATGTATTAATCTGTCATCTTGAATCTTATCAAAATCAATAAACACAGATAATTCTCTAAGTACTTAATTAGCAAAGATGTTATGAGAGTAATTTGATATATATTTGGTAAAGCATATGAGGCTGAGGCACATACAGTCTATTTTCCTTGTAAATTATACTTTAGATCACCAGTGTGGAAAATATCATTTCACACTTGATTTGCTACTTTGGGGAAGAGAACATTAAGATTCACATTCCTTCCCAACCTTCACCGTCCAGGACTCATCTGAAATGTTGCCATAAGTGTAGTATCTAGTATGTACTGCAAGGGAGCCTCACAGGCATGCTAAAAAGCCTAATTTTTCTCAACTGTCTGTGTGTCTATCTGGCATGTTATGTTGTCCTTTCTTTTGAAAAATTGAATTTTGATATCTATTTCCTAGTGCTTTAACACTTTCATTTTTTTCAGCTCATTTATTGAACATTGGTTATAAGATCAGCTGAGCACAAACAGAAATGTGGGTGGTCGGGAGGGGAAGATCTTCTACTGGGGTGAAAGGCTCAGAAAGGGACTCCATAAATTAATAATGAGATTAAGTCTTTTAAAAAAGACAGTTCTCTTTAGAGAGAAAATCTAATGAGAAGTAATCATTTCTTTGAGGTGTGGAATTGCCACTTCCTAGTGTAAAAGGAATGAATCTGACAAGACTTCACTTAATCTTCACAAGACTTCACTGTAGATGTAAATGTTCTACAGCTGAAGAGCTGAGTGCAGCAGATGTGCAGCACTACTATCTCTACTAGGGGAATTCTGAGAGGTGTCACAAAATCTCCAGTCATTGTCAAATGACTGCCAATCCCATTACTTACCTTTTTACAAGCCAAGGGAACACTGCAAGCTTCAAGCAAATCAAAAGGTAAAGTTTGAGAACCTATTACAGACTGTTTGTAATAGTGGTTTTATCAAATTAATACACAAAACTCATTTTTAGAAGTAAATCAAATGCAGACAATTCCAACACATTAATCAAAACAACCAGGAATCATCTATGTAAGTTACAAATGGTCTTGCAAAATCTTGATAACCAACCTGTCTTGTTTCATATGAGCCATAAATGGTGCCAAATTGGGTAACAAAGAACCATTTAGCCTATGTTAGGACTAAGAAGTGCAACTACTGAGCTGATGAAATGATACAAATTTAAGCACTGATAGTAGAAAGGCCTGAACTGTGTCAAAGTTAATTTAGTAAGTTAAAGAAATAATGAATGCCAACAGTGCAGAGCCTTGGTATTATGCAGTAAGAAAGTAAAAGAGACAGATAGGCCATTCTAAAGAACTGAGTTCTAGAAATCCATTTAAACTAGATTAAGTCAGTAGGAAACTTCTGTTTTGAATTCCAAAATGTCACAATGAACACAAAATGGAAAACATCTCCTATCATGTTCTTTGCAATCTGTTATTCACTTCCCAGCAGAAACATGAAGAATGATCTGTTATAGCTAAATACTGATAAAAAGGGCATTTTGATGGGGTCTGAATGTATAAATATTTCATCTTAATAGATTAAATAAAGAAATAAAGAAATTAAAAGTTTATGAAACTATTTGAACAATGTATAGTGCTGAACAGTAAGAAGGCCACGAGACCTGTTATATTTCTGCTTGAAGCCCAAAGTAACATTTAGATGTTCTGAATATTTTCAAGCTTTATAAATGTTATAACATTAGCTATTCTCTTCCTGGAGAAAGAAAAACTAATAGACTTCAGGAGTGAATATATAAATAATACAATATTAAATAGTATTTAATTTGAGAAGTTATTTTATATTCAGTTAGTTCTGAAATTTCATAATTTCAGATAAGTATGCTATATTCTGTAAAAAAAAGGAAATGTACTTACAAGAAGACAAAAAAACAAACTATGCTATTTTTATAATATTTCTATATTCATCTGTCTAGGGTTTGCCAATATCAACTGTAGTACCATTTAGATTTTTTAATGATACATAACAAAATGAACAAAGTCTGGAATCTTTAATAAGAGCAAATGGAATTAACTGAAATTAATTCTCAGTATAATCATAAGTATTGCACTCGGCAAAAGAAATTTAAAGTGTGAGCTTAAGCAAAAATAGTTCATTCACTTTCCTGTCATGCAAGAGTCAGTGGACAGTGTTTGGATGAATGAGGCAAAGCATGTCATTGAAACTGAAAGACTAACAGAGGTTTAAGAAGGTTAAAAGAAGTCATGCTTGAAAAAATTTCTTTAAAATATGATGCATTATTTTCTTTGAAGTACTTCCCAAGAATAACATGCTGGCCCTGGAGAAAAACTTTCAATTAAAAGAGAAAACAACTGTTGTAGAGATTACTGTAGGAGAATATATGCAGTTTACTGCAAATCTATTTATTCTCAGCCCTGAACCTTCTTTCAAAAAACAAATTAAGATTATAAGGCAGATGCACTGAAAATGAATTATGCATTCCTTATAAAACATCCACATCCAATTTTCCTTATGTGAGCATATGATCCAGTAACCACAGAGTCAGAAAAACACAAAATGAGAGAGTAGTTGACACCAGTTTCCTCTGGAGTAAGGGACTTCCAGAGCTCTTTCAATCCAGTCTGTCTGCTCAACCCACCTACCCAGGACTGTGTACAGGTGGCATTTGAGAATCCCCAAGGTGGGAGACTCCACCAGCTCTGGGCAATCTCTGCCAGTACTCAGCCACCCTAAGAGAAAAAGGGTTTTCTGATATTTAGATGATAATCTCTGTGTTTCAGTTTGTGTCTGCTGCCTCTTGCCTTGCCACTGGGCACTAAGAAAAGTCTGTCTTGGTCTTTACTCTTTCCATTCAAATACTTTTACATTGTTGAGAATGTTTCTTAGCCTTCTATTCAGATTAAAGATACCCAGCTCTTTTAGTGTTTCCTCACAGGATAAATGCTCCAGTTCCTCAACCATCTTTGTGTACTTGCACTGGACTCTCTTCAGGGTGTCTGTTCTCTCTTGCACTGAGAACTGGATTCAAGACACAAAATTCTGCCCCACCACCACTGAGGAAAGGGGAAAGGGGAAAGAGGAAAGGTATACCTGCAGGCAATACTTTGTTTAATATTGCTGAGGGTTCAACATTTTTAGGCTTTCTTTTTGTGTTTAAGTTTTGCCAGGAGTTCCTTGCTCATATGTCCCTCTTGGGGGGATTGCTTTTGAGCTTGGAAGAGGTGATGGTTGAGTATCAACCAGCTTTCTTGGGTCCCTCTCCCTGACAGGGCTTTATCCCATGGGATTCTTTCAGATAGATCCGTGAAGAGGAAGCAGTTTGCTCTCCTGAAGTCCTGGGTTGTGATCTTGCTTTAGGTCTGGCTCTCTCCTCTCAGGATCCTGAACTCTGACATCTCACTGTCACTGAAGTCAATGGTGCCTTCAGCCCTTTAGCTCTCCAATAAGTCGTCCCCTACTAATGAATGTGAGGTCCAGCAGAGCACCTCAATGGCTTCTCAAACATCAATAGTGGAACTTGCATAATATTGTCTTGCAGTTTTCCTTTAAATGCTTCTGGAATCCATTACATTTAAAAAAAAAATTATCTTGTTTGCATGTATCAGCAAAAGATTTTCTGGTGTAAAACTTTTCATTTGATTACAGTGATAGGTTAGGGAAGAATATTTTCCCCATAAAAAAATTATCATGTTTTCTAGGAAACTTATAAATATTATGCTTAATTAAAAAACCCAAAACAACAAAAACAAAATAACAACAAAAATAACAACAACAATAACAACAAAAAAACAGAAAAATTGACTTCTGTTTGTTTGTTTTTTCCTTGAGCTGCTTTTGTAAAAAAGGAAAAGAAAACAGTTAATTTCAATTTATTAATGTATTAATTATGCACAGTTTTAGACTGTAACTTCTCCCAATTTTCTGTCTTTGGGATTTGAAAAACCCCTATATTAAATTCCTTAGTCAAAGTTCAAGAAGTCATAAAATACCTGAAAAATTCTTTTTCTTTTGTCTTGATGTAAAACTCTTGAAATCAACTGGTATTGTGCCACTGGCTTCTCTGGGCCATAGGTCAAGTCCTTAGGGGAAAGTGTGAAAACCACAAATTTATCAAACATTTTGAAGATATAAAGTATTTTTCTGTGCTTGCCATGGATAATTTGAGCAAAGCTCAGTTACACTTGTTTGTGTGAAAGACTATTTCTTCTTTAATGGGCCAGGTAAGAGGAGAGAGTCACGGAGCTAGGAGTGTTTAGCCTGGAAAAGGGAAGTCTTGAAGAGCAAATTTTTAAAACTGCAGAGTAGATTGCCTAGAAGTGAGAGAGCAAAGTTCTCCACCGAGGGGTACAGTGATGAAGTTAGAAACTGGTCATAAATTGGAATTCAGGAGGTTTACTATGCGAACAATCAAGCATGAAAATGTGTTGTACTTTACAGATTATTTAGCATTTGTTCTTGTAGATCTTCATATCCTGGTTGGACAAAACCCTGAGCAGCTGGTCAGAATTCAGTTCTGGCTGAATGGTGCTGGTGGCTGGTCTAGATGAGCCCTGAGATCTCTTCTAACCTGAATGGCTTTACAGCTCAGATTTCTCCTGAAAGCATTGGATTTTTATGCCATTTCCCATTACCATAAATTTTAAGTGAAAATTAAGTTCACATACACACAAACATATATACATTAGTTCTCACTGATGTCTTAATGGCAGTTTCAGTAATGATTTACCAAAAATATATCTCAAAAATGAAAAATTACACAATTTTAAGTTTTGTCATGTAAATTTTTGGTTTGCATCTACCCCTACATACTAAAACACAAATGAAAAACCTGACCTTAGCTAGCTCTTCACAACTTTTTCATCATAATCAACAGAATTTTCTCTGAAAATCAAAGATTGTCAAAAATAAAATTATTCCAGAGACTTATAGAGTAAATTACTAGTGTCTTTATTTTTCTTCCACATTAAATGTAATTTAAATATTCAATGTTCCCTTTTGAGGTAAGGATTCAGAAAACTTGATACTTCTAGCTGCAGAACATGATAGGACAAAATCAACATTCTGAACAACCATGAAATATATATTTGCAAAAAACATAGCTTTCTACTAGAGGAACTTACCTAATAAGAGCTTACTTTTAGTCATCTTCACTTTTACCCTCTGAAGATGTGGTTTATGAAATTGTGATAACCCTTATGGTATGTTTGCTAAATGTAAGAACATATGCTATTTAATAAAATAAATTAAATTCCTTTTCTGTGAAAATAAAAATGAACCCCAAATGTTTGAAGCTTCAGATTCTCTTAGATGTGAGCTTATATAATAAAATGAAAGAAAAAGTTTCGAAATCTTACATTTTTAAGATTTATTAATAAAATAGAAAATAGTTTAATACTTGTGTTACAGACCCAGGTATAAATATGGGTTTCTTTTGATTTGAATTCTGAAGGTCATGACTAGATAATCTTGCTGTGATACTCAATCACCTTGAGTGTTCAAAAACTATTTTATGCCATAAGCTTAAATATCTGGTACAATTTTACTCACTCATTTGTTGAACTAATTGAGAAAGACTCTAATCATCTATCTAATTGAAAATAAATTCTGAGAGGCTACCTTTTCTTTCATGATGGGACTTTAGATAGCCAAGTGCTAGAGTTTTTATCTTTTAATAAGCTTGGAAATTTTGATTACATAGCATAAATCATACAATTTAATGATAAAATTTGAAACCTTAAATCAGAAATTATCATCCTGTTAGTGCTTGTAATGTCAGTGGGAGCAATTATGAGAATGGGAGTAAATGCATGCAGGTAAAGTTCTCAGTATCTGTCTTTTAAACCCATGGAAAATGCTAGAAAGTCTTTGATAGATCTGGTTCTTAATTCCAGTAGCATGAAGTGAAGAGTCAGCAATGCCTGATATGTTTATGTCCTTTATATCATTAGGGATGAAATACAATGCATGAAATCCATTGAGGGCATATAATTTAAATATTTTGCATAGTATGTCCGGGCATAATTTAGAAAGGGATTTCTTTTTTTTTTTTTCCATTTGCTCACATGTTTTTTTCTTTAAAAACACAAATTCAGTATTTTCTGACTCTTAGCAAGAGGTTTGTTGATAGCCAGTGGTTTATTAAATCTTTAATAAATAACATTATAGCTTACCTCTATAAACTCAAATCAATATAACACTGTGAGGATAACATCACTGTTGACCTTTGTGTTTCATATCATTTTTATTAAACTTAGATAACTTACTAGCTCTTCATTCAGAGTCTGAAAATCAGATTATAAAATGAGCATTTAAAACTTTTTCTTGAAGTAAAAAAGCTACAAGAATTGAAAATTCAAAATGTCAACTTGTGCCTTAATAGTTTTAGAAATATCTAAACTTAAACATGGAAATATAAATAAATAAAATTTTACAAATTTTGTGCATATCTATATACAACTTTATTCTACTCATATGCTAATCTCTTGCCAACGTTTGTCTCACATGCATGGCACCAAGAAGCCAAAATTTTAAAAATTTTTAGAAATATCTGTTACTGTATATATTAAAATGAAATTTATTTATGGGCCTTCCACTCATGAGATGAGGAGTTGTGGCTACAGAAAAGTTGATAAAGGTTGCTTAATACTTAATTAAGTATTTATTAAAAGCAAAGCCTATAGTGCCATTATTATTTTATTTCTGCTCTGGCAAAAATTAGGGCTTGGAGAAATATCTGGCTATGGAATACCTATTTTCTGGTTTGCTCCAGTATCTCCTGCAAATATTTACATTCTCCAAACTACTGGTGCAGCCTGGTGTCCACTCAGCTGCTGTTTTCCAAGGCCCTGCTCTATTTTCTTGAGGAGATTATTTGTCTCAAATAAAACATTTGTATATACAAATTACTTTGGAAGCAATATTATGACAATACAGTAGTGCAGTAGTGTAAAACTTTGCAACATATTGGATGTTAACTTTAACGTGGACTCCATTATTACTTGGTCTTCAGTAAACCTAGTACAAAAATTTAAATAGAAGAATCTTATTCAAGTCATCAAAAATAGAAGAATCTTATTCAAGTCAACCCTTTCTACACCTGATATGATAATTTTCCCATCTCCAAGTACGACTACTTTTGTCTAATTAGTAGCAGGTGAGGATGATCCATCACTTTTTGACCATCCTCCCCTCTTGCACTGTTCCATCCAAGCATGTGCTCTTGTACATAATTGGACAATAACTTCAAACTCTGCCAGCCTTTGCATACTTTTCTGATAACACCCTATGGCCTAATAAAACAGTTGGAGAAAATATTATCTAGACCACAATAAGCTACAAAATTTTAATCAGACTTTTCTACTCTCTGCACAGACAAGTGGAATACGTGCACTTTAGATGTTTCCAGGCCTTAGGTTCAAACATTATTATATGGGGGGGAAACTGGAAAAAAATAAACCAGTTAACAAGTTGGTATAAAATGCATTTTTAAGATAGTTAGAGGGTGCCAAACAACAGTAGATTACAGCATTTGGAACAAATTCAGTGTAGTTTACATTAGCACCTACATTCTGGTGGTTTCTCCAATAATTTCTAGTCAACTTCTGCCTGTAAAGAAGTATTCATGCAGTGCTCTGCAGAAGGGCTGCTTGAAAAAAAAGAGCACTCTAGCACAGGGCCTCACAGAGACTTCCTGTAGATACAAGGTCCATGATCCTCCTAAAAATTCAGGGGGAGGTGAAAATGAGAATAAAACTGTAAATAAAAAGAAAGGAAAAAAGTCTAAGAAAAAGACAAAACTGGTACTGTCCAGGGTTAGACAGAAGTCCAGAAGTGCAACTGTTAATACACCTCGAAAACCAGGGACTGGTGTTAAGTGGGAACAAATTCCATACTTCTATTTTCAAGATAATATTGTCAACAATAATATCAATAATATTATCCTACAGCTTCCTCTGACTTCCAGAGGTTTCTTCCATAATAAACTCCTGATTTGCTGTTCCCAGTCAGAGCTGAGACAGAAATCTATGCAAGATGAATGGGAGGGGAAGCAAAGGTCAAAAAAGATATTTCACTTCACATTTTTGCTTTTTAAAAAACTAGTCATTAAATAACTTGGTAGTTTTGTTTCTACCAGGTTTTGACATCAGGGTGTTTGTTTAATTTTTCTCTCATATTTTCTATGATAATTTCATCAAGTAAAGACAAGGTGCTGGAGCAGAGATTCCCCTGCAGCCCTGGTGCAGCCCATGGACAGCAGCTGTGCCCCTGCAGCCCAGGGGGGACCAGGGGGAGCAGAGATCCACCTGAGCCCAGGGGGAGCAGAGATCCACCTCAGCCCAGGGAGAGCAGAGATCCACCTGAGCCCAGGGGGGAGCAGAGATCCACCTCAGCCCAGGGGGAGCAGAGATCCACCTGAGCCCAGGGAGAGCAGAGATCCACCTGAGCCCAGGGGGGAGCAGAGATCCACCTCAGCCCAGGGGGGGAGCAGAGATCCACCTGAGCCCATGGGGAGCAGAGATCCACCTCAGCCCAGGGGGAGCAGAGATCCACCTCAGCCCAGGGGGGGAAGAGAGATCCACCTCAGCCCAGGAGGAGCAGAGATCCACCTCAGCCCAGGGGGAGCAGAGATCCACCTCAGCCCAGGGGGAGCACAGATCCACCTGAGCCCAGGGGGAAGAGAGATCCACCTCAGCCCAGGAGGAGCAGAGATCCACCTCAGCCCAGGGGGAGCAGAGATCCACCTGAGCCCATGGGGGAGCAGAGATCCACCTCAGCCCAGGGGGGAAGAGAGATCCACCTCAGCCCAGGGGGAAGAGAGATCCACCTCAGCCCAGGGAGGAGCAGAGATCCACCTCAGCCCAGGGGGGAGCAGAGATCCACCTCAGCCCAGGGGGAGCAGAGATCCACCTGAGCCCAGGGGGAGCAGAGATCCACCTGAGCCCAGGGGGAGCAGAGATCCACCTGAGCCCAGGGGGAGCAGAGATCCACCTGAGCCCAGGGGGAGCAGAGATCCAGCTCAGCCCAGGAGGAGCAGAGATCCACCTCAGCCCAGGAGGAGCAGAGATCCACCTCAGCCCAGGGGGGAACAGAGATCCAGCTCAGCCCAGGGGGAGCAGAGATCCACCTCAGCCCAGAGGGAGCAGAGATCCACCTGAGCCCAGGGGGGAGCAGAGATCCACCTGAGCCCATGGGGAGCAGAGATCCACCTCAGCCCAGGGGGAGCCCACAGTGCAGCTGGTGGGTGCCTGGAGGAGGCTGTGACCCTGAGGGAAGCTGAGCCTGGAAGAGGCTCCTGGCAGGAGCTGTGGCTGTGCAGAGAGGAGCCCACGCTGGAGCAGGTTTGCTGGCAGCACCTGTGACCCCATGGGGACCCAAGTTGGAACAGCCTGCTCCTGAGGGACTGCATCCCTTGAATGAACCCACACTGGAGCAATCTGTGAAGAACTGTAGCCCACAGGAAGGACTCATGTTGGAGCAGCGTGTGCAGGACTCTCTCCTTTGGCAGGGACCCACACTGAAGCAAGGGGAGAGTTTCCTCCCCCTGAGGACCAAGGAATGGCAGAGATGTATCCTGAACTGAGCACAACCCCTCCTCTCTGTCCCCAAGCACCACTGTGAGGGAGAAGCAGAAAAATCAGGAGTGAGCTTGAGTCCATAAGGAAGGGCAGAGGGAGAAAATTTATTTTTTATTTCTCATTTTCCAATTCTGATATAATTGATAAAACAGCAAATCAATTTTTCCTCAAGTGGAGTCTGCTTTGCCCATCACAGTCACTGCTGAGTGATCTCTCCCTGTCCTTATCTCAACCCACAAGCTTTTCATTTCTTTTCTCCCCTCTCCCCAGCTGAGGAGAGCAGTGATAGAGCAGCACTAGGTGGGACCCTGCCATCTGACCAAGATCAACCCACCATAGTCTTAAAAAACTGCTAGGCTCCTGTAAACATTGAAACACTTGTGTTCCAGAAGCTTACAATATGAAATTTCAACGAAGTTCCCTGAGAGGCAATTGCTAAAAGAGAAATCTTTGCACAGATCACTGTGAGAAAAATCTCATTAAAACAGATGTTTTAATGTGTTTACTCGCAGGTAGTTGCATACATATTTTCCTCAGTCTGTGAAAATAATGTTAAGGAAATACTCTGCAATCTGTATGTAATATTAGGATTTTATAAATATAAAAATGAGAAAGCCTAGTTCACCTTTCTTATTTCAGATGGACTATAAAAAGTGCTTAATATATTTTGGTTTGATCTTTTAGAATTAGCTTACTTTTTGGGTTGACCATCTACTCCATTTCCATAGATAAGTGTACTGGAATTTTATTATTTTTAAAATGAAGGAAGAAAAAGAATAAATTTTATAGACCTTTCAGCAGTCTTTGCATCAATCTGACCTGAATTCTTTTCTACCCTACAATTTGTGTTACCTGTGTTTCTCTCATACATCAGTGTTAAAACTCCTCTTGGATTTCTGGATCAGGCTTTGAATGATCTTCAAGCATAATGTTATACAAAGGCTGCCAAAAATATGAATAATATATGTCTACTACTTCAACTCTGCAGGCCACATTTGAGATACATAAATACTATTTTTATATAATTTTTCTTAGATTGAGCTATGGACAGCTACTAGTGAACATATTTTAAGACTGGTTGAATTTTTATATGCTCAACAGTAGTATTTCTGCAGAGATATAATGAAGATTTCAGTCCCTATCCCAAATCTTTATTTTACACATTTTTAGGAGCTTTATGGTCTAGAATATTTCATTGTTCAGTATGGGTCTGAAGGCAGTAGTCATTTTTGCAGTGATTTTAATGAGCTTTGGGTCAACTTTACTATGTTCTGGGAAAAGAGAGTATTCCTGGCTGACAACACAAATTTAGATTCTGAGTAAAAGTAGATATTCAAAGAAGTTAAGGCCAAAAAAGATTATTATGATAATTAAATTTTCTGTTCCATATCTATAATATCATACACAAATTACTACTTCAAATCATGTGGAAATTATTGAACATAACTAGTGTAAAAGAGGGTTATAAAAGGGATTGTGGAGCAAATGAAGAATATGTACAGAGCAAGAAATCAAATTCTTATGAGTTGGTAAAAATGGAACTCCTCAAAATGTCTTCCTCAGAAGGAAGGAATTTTATCCAGATTCCAGATAAAATTTTTGATAGCAGCTGTGGTAGCATCTACACCATGAACAAACACATTCCAAGTTCCACTCTTATCTACCTTTCCTCAAGATGGGACTAGCAATCATCATAAACATCTCAGAAAGTACCATGACAGTGGTCCAGACTTGTCTTGATGGGAGAATTTAGAGATTTTTGTCTCTTACAGTACCTCAAATATTAACATATAAGGGAGAAGTATTGGCTCAACACTTTAGAACATCTCCCCCACCTGAATACTGTCCAGCACCTTAAAACATGAGGTGTGGTGTTGAGGAACCTGGGAAAAGGCAAAGATGCAAAGAGCAGGATTGCAACTGTAATTATCAGGAGAAAATACTTTGACCTGTTCAGACATCTTCTTGGAAGAGGCTTGTGAGATAAACTCCTGGAAGTGAGCCCAAGAGAGATGACTAATTTTAAAGGATGATCTCCTTTATGTTTAAGAATGAACAATTCTGAAACACACAAAACAACAGAAAGGGAGCAGGAGGTCTGCATGGACCAACAAGGAGCCCCTGATAAAACCCTAAAGATAAATATAAGTGGGAGCAGTCAGTCAGCAATCAGAGGCAGTGTCAAAATTGTCACCTCCAATGTATGTGCCTTCACAAAAATTCCACTACACAGCTTTAGAGCCATGAGACTGCATCTTCTTTTTTTTTCTGTGATTTTCATTTCTTTGTTGCTTAGTCTCCTATGCTATACTTTGATATCATAACTGTTCCAAAGCCCTTGCAAAGGATGCAATCACCACCAGAGCCAGATTGCCACTGCACTATTTGCAAGCAGAAAGTCATTTAGGTGGACCAACATCACAGGAAACATTTTTTCTTTCTCATCCTCACACTTTAGCTTTCTCTTGAATATCTAGATCAGATACTACTGATTAAGTCTGAGGATGCTAAATAACTTAAAACTTCCTGGAAACAGATTGTGTTTTAACTTTCCTAATGGTCAGCGACCACAAGCTGATGGGCAAGCATCTTCCTCCCCTCTGGTAGCCTGTCCACCATCCTGGTACTTACAAAAACTTGTGAGATAACTCTCAACCTCAGGACATTTGTGATCAGCAGTGACACTGATAGGGAACACCACTGTTTGTCCTGGGCCTCCTTCTTGTATTTCCTGGAAAGTGGGGAAAACAAAGTTTTCTTTTATTTTCTTATATTTCCTTGTCACAGAGAATAATTTCTGATAATCAAACAGCTTTTCAAATAGCCAAGATCATTTTGACTTTCAGATCAATCATCTCATTGTAACACAGTTATGTATATAACATATGATGTCTGCCAACTCACCCAATGAAATATAAATAAATACATAAATACACTAAAAGATGTTATTTTTCTCTACACAAAACAATTTTTTTTTCTGGGACAAAAGTGGTTTGAGCTTAATTATGTTAAATAAAAGTAAATAGTATTCTGAATTAGAAAACAAATTCCCTACTGTTTCTTTAAAAGTACATGGTCCTGATATTAAGGTCTAACAACTTTCTTTGACTTGATTAAAATGATCTATATATTTGTGATTTTGGTCTCAATAGAAATAGTTGCTATTCCATCACATTTAATATGAACTCCTTGGACTACTGTGACTCAGTGATGAGTATAGTCACAAGGTAGTTAAATTTAAATTATATCAATTTCAGGTTAGTTTGGATCAGATTGTACATTTTTCCAGTATGATTGCTTTTTTTCCCCAGTGAAAAATATATGTAATTTTACATTGTGCATAAATTCCATCATGATTTACAGGTTCCCTGCCTTCTCAAAAAGATATATCTCTTTTCTTGCACAACCAGAAGTGTCCCTGAGCCGCATGTGATTTCGTGGATGGCAAAACATTGATTTCACGACATGGACAAGGTCATGACTTTGAATTACTCTAAAATTTCAGCTAAATGTCTGAAGAAAATTGTTCTAACTGAAATTCCTTCAAACACCACCAGGTTTTTTGTTTAATACAATAACATTTAGTAACAGTTATACTTACAAGATGCATGTAGCAGCATCCAAGACCGAATTAAACATCGTATTATTGGAAGGAGTAGCCAATAGCTTTGAGCTCGATGTTGCAAATATAGAAATTATGTAATTATGAGGATGCAAAATAGACTATTTGCATTATGTAGGAGAACTAATTTAAGTTCTATTTATTTAAAACTTTCTGTAGTACAGTAAGTTTTTAAAAGCAAGAATGAATATAAATTCTACAACTAATTCTTATTTTCTGTTATAGTCAAACTGTGAATTCCCATTACAATTTCCATATTATTGCTCAAAACTGAACAGTAAAACCAGTAAGAAATTACAAAGTAAGCTCTATATAGTTTAACTGCAATTTGATGACCAATGTCTTTACCATGAATGAGTGAACTGAAAGTTAAAACTGTGAGAAGCTGAAGGGAGGGAATGATTCTATTATCTGAAATATGTCTGCAAGACCCATTGACAATTCTTTTCTGTTCACTGTGTTGAAGCTGATAAAGACCCTGATCCTCTAAAACAGATCAAAGTGACCATTCACTTTGTACAAATATACATCTGACGATATCAGGAAAAATCTTTTAAGTCTTTTTTTTTTTGTTTGTTTGTAACTTCTACTCCAATAACTTTTGGAGAAAACTGTTTTCTGATTAATTTAGAACAGGTGTTTGAATTATTTTAAAATATTAATGAACTCAAAACTATGAAATAATTTAGTTTAAACATGAATTCTGGTTCAAGGACCCCACAGACAAGGTGAAATGGAGGGTAAACACAAGTGACAGTACATCAGAAAGGGGTACAGCCACAGCAATATAGAAATTCTGTACTGACAGGCACACATGTAAACCACTGCAGAAGAACCTTGAATTATGCAGGGAGTATATGACAGTTAAATTAAATTAAAAGAAAAAAAAGTAGAGAGGCATGAAAGAATTTTCGGTTTACTAATAAGAATGTTTCAGCATTTAAAAATTGGTAACAGTTCAAGGATAATAATTAATGATGAAATAAGAGCAATTTTTTTAGAATATGCTGAATTTTTATCTCTTTAATTTCTAACTCCTTGAAAAGGGATAAGATAAAAAAAAAAAAAAGCTCCTCAAAGCACTTTTGATATAATTTTGACCAGAGAAACGTGGAATTTAGTTCATACGTTGGTTAAAATCCATTTGTAAGTGGTAAGGAAGAGGAAAGGGAAAGGGAAAGGGAAAGGGAAAGGGAAAGGGAAAGGGAAAGGGAAAGGGAAAGGGAAAGGGAAAGGGAAAGGGAAAGGGAAAGGGAAAGGGAAAGGGAATGTATCACTGCATGTGTCATATAGATTCTTGCTATATATTTGATGCAGGATTTAAAAATAAAATGTATTTCTAGGATTAAATTGCAGATTTGTTGAGTTTGTATTTTCTACTCATATAACCACTGAACTAAAAGATAATAAACAATTGTGGTAATTACCTCTCCATATTATATATATTTTGGTTTTAAAAGTAACTTCTTTAATTACATTTAAAAAATGAAATTTCTGTAATGAACTGAAATAGTTTTCAGTGTTGTTGGCACTGTAAAGAATGTTCTGTGTCCAAACAAACTGCATTCATTCTGGTTATTGTAGATTATTTTTAAAAAGAATATGCAATATTCATTGGTTAAGGAAAAGATAATAAACCTGGAAATATATAAGATTCATTGTTTTTCCTTAAGACATCCTAAGCCTTCATTTAACATTGACACCATTCCTATTGGTTCAGCCTTTTTTGAATTAAATCCTGCCTGTACTTGCTCACTTGTACCAACACATGGACTCTCAAGGAGGTGTAAATGATTAGGAAATACTTCTTTGTACTACCTTATATCCAACCATATTTGACCCTAGGTTTTCTCTAAGAAAGGGTATCTTGATCAATATAGTGAATCAAATGTGCTCTAGGTCAGAGTTTTACTGCAGTCTGAGGCAGCAGTGTCACCTACTAAATGAATAACACATCTTCCTGCACTCTTTACATTGTTACTGCCATCAGAGCTCTGACCTATGACCTTTCTGCCCAATACTTATCCCATTCTGTTCAAAACCCTGAAAGTTCTTGCTTTTGATCAATTGCTGAACAGCATATCTACTTTGTTGATTAAAAGCCTTAAGGAATGTGAGGAACATAATAGCTGGCATAATATCAACACTGAATTGTTAAAGTAAAAGGGATGTTTCTTCTCACAGCGCAAATCCCACTGCTGACATTGCAACCAAAACTTGATAAAATTTAATTATTTAATTTATTATTTAATTTTTAAATCCAACTGCTTCCCTATTGGCAATGACACTGCTCTTTCATTTATAAGTGATAAAAACATGTTGACAATAGCTACCCTGGTGACCTAGGCTGTTGGCTGGAGAGCATGTCAGCACACGTGTTGTGTTTATCTCATAGCAGCAAGACACCAAGGCAATTGCTGTCTGGATTTATCTGGAGATCCTCAGCTCCTCTCCTTGTCTGAATCCTCTGTGAATCCAGATCACTCAGTTTTGTTTTTATCTCTAAAAACTGCTTTCCCACGGTTACAACTTGCTCTATGATTAGCTTGAATATAGAAAAGTCCCATTAGTTCCCTGTTTTCCTAACTTTGTCATACAAACTTCTTTAAAAACCTCTCAGAAAGAGACAGTTTTCATTGTTCTTCACAGTAAAGCTTCGCTGTTAAAATGAAGTAATTCAAAGGATCCAAACTGACATTTCTGGAAAGTGATATCTTCAGTTCCACTGAATAATATATGGAGCACTTTGGACTGTGTTTTTTGTCAGTATGAAACATCCTTGTCCAGGAGAGAGAATGTCTTTATCAGGCAGTTCAGTCAGGAAAACTAACAGAAATGTTAGTCAGAAGAGAATCCTGGAGGTTTTTCAGACCAGACTCTTAGCTGAATATATTGCTAGCACTAGGTGAAGTCAGTCTGTTTTCTCTAGCCAAGGTTTGAAAGCTTGCAAAGATGGAGATAACCCATTCCAGAGAGGCATTACCCTAGTGATTTCCATTTAACTAAGCACTTTCCTAAAATAGAAAGATTTATCCTAGAAAAAAGAGCAGGAATGGAGCTTCTTTGTGAGGATGGTTTTGTAATACCCATGTTGTCAAACTGCTTCATATAAGCCATACATCTCCAACATAGCCAGTATATTGGTCATTCAAGGCTAATTGCAGGGAAAGAGATATTTGTATATTACTTTGGCAACCTCAATGGCTAGATGACATAATACTATTTACTCCCAATGGAAAAATGTTTAATTTATTAACTTAGCACAACCAAACATTTATACCATGTTTGTAATAATAACTGTTATTGAAGTTACTACAGATTTCCCACACTGAGGACTGTGTAATTAACTTGAGGATTTATCTGGTATCTGTATGTTTTGACCTAATTATTTCTCTGTCTGATGAATTCTATTACTTATTCAAGAAACAGATGAGATTAGGGGTCAAAATCCCACATTGAACACTTCTAATGCACTGAAATTTGCTGTTGTCTTAGGACTATCAAAGGATCAAGTCTTTGTCTTCATCTCTTTTGCTGCCATGTTAAGGAAAATCACTAACATCAGCACAGGAGCTTACTTGCTATATATAACCATTTTGTCTCTTTTATGAAAAGGCCTAAATTGTACAGGGATGAATAAAATAGCTAACATGAGAAAAAGATGCAGAAACCCAAGGAATCAGTACCACCAGATTTTAATAGGAATGAAGACAGGGAAGCTCTGTGAACACTTGGCTTCATATTTACATTTCCAGTGAGAAAACTCTGATTTCCATGGGTATAGAAGACATCAGGAGTATTCTGCTTAAAGGAAGGGAGTGGTTGCAATAGAGTTACTAGAATAACATATTGTCATGCAAAATAGATTACTACAGGGAAATGTTAATTTGAGTAAAGTTCAAATGTTAGTATCACTCCTGAAACAATTTTGAAAAATTTTAGTACTCTTGAGAGACTCATGACACACTTAATAACATATAATGATTATGTATATTAATAATAAATTGGAAGAGACTTAAAAAGTATTTCAGGGAAAGAGTGATACCCAAAATAAAGCTGAACAATGGAAGTAATTCCTCTAAAAGCAGAAAATGTCTTTTTTTCTTTTTTTGCTTTTTTTTTTTTTAAATCTGACAGCAATATTTTTTGATGTAATTAATTGCATATGAAAATCATTGACAGGATATACAGAATGGACCTGATAAATTTGGTCTGTGGCTCCCTGGCTTATCAGTGTTGGTTGAAAAACACTCCTGTACTACAGAAAATACAATACACTCACATCTGCAACTCAGTAGTTAGAAAAATCCATTTTCTTACCATTTTTCTGGGTCATTCTATTAATTTAATACATGATGCATTCCCTTCTCCACCTCCTGTTCCAAACATGAATTAGACTTTTTGACTCTGAATCTGCAAGATGCATAAGAATTTAAAATTAAGTACAAAGTGAGGAGCACTTTGGTGTCTGAAATAGAACAATTAAAGGCTGATGTGTAAAAAAAACTCCACAAAACTTTGTTCCAAATTACCCTTAGGAGGACTTACCTGAAAAGCCTGAGAAACTTTAAGGGCTCCTTGGTATAAGATAAACATGCTTTTTTCCTACCTTGCCCTTTTTGTCCCCGCTATTCCTGCCATCTCATGTATGCCCTTTTACTTTTTGCCCAACATTCATTTTGTATTGAATCCATCAAGCAAAATAACCAAATAAAATATCTTTTTTTCTCTCTCTCTCTCTTTTTTTTTTTTTTTAACTGTTAGTTTTCTGTCTGTTTAGTCACACTCATGTTGTAGTGGTAGGACAAGGGACAGAAAGGCAAATACACAGCACATGGAAGGAGTGAAAAAGGAGGTGTAAATTTATACTTGCAATGACATTAATTGTAGTTCTATTTAAAAATTCACTGGATGTCTTGTGTTCAACTTAAAATAACCTTTAGTAACTCAAAGTAACTCAAAGTAAACTCCTAGACATGTACAGATGCTGTTTCCTGGTTTGATAGAAAGAAGCAAGAGCAGAAAGAAGCAGCTATCTGCCATCTTTCAATTAAAAGAAGAAAGGAAAAGGGAAAGGAAACCAAAAAACCAATGTTCTTCAGTACATGTAGCAATAACTGTGGAGCAGCTGTAGTATCTGCTTCTATATGTCCCATCTAAAGACATCCAAAACCAATTCTTGGAAATGAAAGTAATCCCAAATTTTGTGACAGAGCAGACTTGTCACAGTTCAGTCCCCTATAGGCTTGTTAAATGGAGTTTATTTTGTTGAGGGAAAATATGTTTTTAAGTTTAGGTTTTCAAAATATAAAATGGGATATGTTTATGATGCAGTTGCTGTAGAGAGTACTCTTGCCATTTTTAGCAGACCTTTGATCAGATACAGAGATGATATTTGTGATAATGAAGACATTGTACAATAACCCAATGAGTAAGGAATAGTCTGGGGTAGTAGCAGGAAAGAGTCACACTGATGCCAGAGAGAATGGTGAGGAAGGAAATGAAAGATGAAAAAGGGAGATAAAAGAAGTAAAAGTTATAGGTGAAATATTTTTCTTTCTTACATCAAACATGGCTTAAGCTGGTGAGGTTCCACCAGCCTTGCTGGTTCTGCTAGAGATGGAACAGTGTTATTCTGCCTCTGGCAGGCTGACCCTGCCTGGATGGGAGGTGTCCATCAGAGATTCTCTATCTCACCTCTTCAGATGGAGATTTTTGGGGCTGGTCTATATCTGCAAACAAAAAGTGAGAGATCACAGTAATTTTACAGTTGTGTAACAGATCAATTTTTGAAAGTTTGCTTTACTGTTGCATCTGTTCTGCATTACAGACATTAACAAATTACATAGGGAACAAAAAGGGAAAATAGACTGTAATTATCATGGCAATGATAGCATCCACTTAGGAAACACTAAAATACTTATTTTCTTTTTTTTATTACCATACTTTTAGATATGAAATTTTAAAAAATCAATCTTATGCAAACCAGTGACATGTTTTTTTTTTTAAATTCGATTCCATTTGGGAAAAGAAAGAGTGTGCAATAGTGCATTTTTAAGTCAGAACAACTCATCACTTACAGTGACTTCTGCAAAATACTTTCTTTTCATGTCAAACAACAGAAATTTTTATCTCTTAATTAAAACGTACTCTGAAAAATTATAGAAACCCCAAAAATTTGAGAGTCATAAGCACTCCCTCTAGTGTATGAAATGTAGAGTTGTTAATTTTATATTAATATGAAGATAAATAACAGGAATTACAAAATGATACTGATAACATACTTATTAACTTTTTCAAAATGTCCATAATAAAAATTATTAATATCTGAAACTTTTCTTTCTTTTTCTTCCTTCCTTCCTTTCTTTCTTTCTTTCCTTCCTTTCTTTCTTTCTTTCTTTCTTTCTTTTCTTTCTTTCTTTCTTTCTTTCTTTCTTTCTTTCTTTCTTTCTTTCTTTCTTTCTTTCTTTCTTTCTTTCTTTCTTTCTTTCTTTCTTTCTTTCTTTTCTCTTTCTTTCTTTCTCTTTCTTTCTCTTTCTTTCTCTCTTTCTCTCTTTCTTTCCTTCTTTCTTTCCTTCTTTCCTTCTTTCTTTCTGTCTTAAAAACTTACTTTTGTTATTTTTACAGTATTTTTTTACATTAGTAGTAATAATAGTAATTATTGGCCATAATTGCAATCTTTACAGAAAATGAAGACAATGAGAAAAAAAGTAATTTTTTTCAGATATGAATTATAAGCCATCATACTATTAATTTTAAAAAGAAAATGATGGATTGAAAAATCATTTCAGATTCTTCAAGGCAATTAAGACTGCAAGGGAATTTGTACTAGAGGTCTGACACTATAGTGGGAATCAGATCAAATTTCCTCCTAAACTACTGACTTGCAGATAAAAGTTATTAGCTCTAAGGTTCTGTTCAGTTATATTTTCCCCTGTATTTTGCACTGAAGCATGCATGGATATATTTCTTCTTGATTTAGTCATGCATTCTAGATTTTCATATGTGAACATTAGTGTTATATGTGTCTTCATGTTCAGTCATTTCTTGAACAAACTGTGGGCTCACTAAAGATGGCACAGTGAATATACTGTCCAAGCAGACATTGAGTTAAAATTATCTTTAGAAATATGCAGACAGTATTTCAGGAAGTTTAGTTAATTATGGATATTGCAGCAACACTGTAGATGGTTTGGGGAACACAGACACTCCTTTTATAATTGTCTGTATATTTCTCATTCATACATATAAACATATTCTTGTCTTTAAAACTGTGGGTGGTTTTTTTCCTAATGACAGGAATTATTTATTTAAATTTCACATAGCAAAGTATCATAAAGCAAACCATGATGACATAGAACATGAGGATAATTTTTTATCTCAATGCCACTGTCAAATAATTTCAGATTAACTATTATAGATCTTATATGTTAGTGCTTCTCATTGTTCTAGATGCCCTCATTTTAATATTTTTTCACTGAAAAGTTCAATAATGAAATGTTTAGAAAACCTTTATGGGATAACACATATACGTTTTTACTTTTAAAGTAAAAGAACACATCATTCAGTAAGAAAAAGATGAAGTATGCTATTTTTTAGAATTTGTGAAATGCATTATTTTTTAGAACTATGGTTAAATATTTGTATTAATTCTGTCCTTAAACAGCACAAAATTGCTAGCAGGCCTTTTGTAGCATTTTAAGTGTATATATATTATTATATAAGTAACAATGTTTTATTATAAAATTATATGTTATTTTACATATAAAACTACATTATGCATCAGCTTATACTACATATTATAAATTTCCTTATCCTGATATTTATTTACATGATTGTTTACAAAATTTAAAAAATAATTTTATTCAAAATAAATTATATTTAGTGCAGAACAAGACATGAGAATAAGAAATTTTAGGAGTGATCATAGAAGAAAGAGAAAATGTACTTTTGACAATGTGATTTGCCTTCACTGTTCCATAAGAAGATTTACCTTTGAAAAATATGGGAACAACTGTTTTGTACTGTGATCCATAAAATACAGCTGGTCTAGGTAGAGAAAAACCTCTGCTGCCAGATTTCAACAGAGTTGTCCTGCCTAGGACAAATTACTTATATCATTTCTATGCTGCTTCCAAATCTGTGCCAAGAGCAACGGGGTTTAATGGACCAAGAAACCCTAGCCAAGGTTTGCTGCATTGTAAAAGCAGCAAGTCCTTTTGGTAATGAGTAACCAAAGAAGAATAATAGATGTAACATCATGTTCAGCAGAAGCCCTTTTTGAAAATTAAGATTGGGATAACTACTCACATTTTCTACCTGTCAGCCTATTTTTAGGGATGAAGGATGGATGAAGAAATATTTGATTGGAAATGCAGTTTAAACTTCTAGGTAGTATGCTTGAGTGCACTTGTTTTGGTCCCAGGAAAAGACAGAATAGAAACAGTGAGGAGCAAAAGAAAAAGCACATTTCTGTCCTGCTCTGAGTCTGTGCTGACCTCAAGGGCAGTTTGCCTGCTTAAGGAATACAGCAGCACTCAGGAAAACTGCAGTTCCAGCAGACAGTGGGCACAGGTTCAAAAACGGAGGTTTACCATGGTTTATATTCCAAATCAGCTTGTTTTGGAAATAAAAGCTACTTGAATATTTTCTGCTGGGGTTCAAACACAGGTCTGCCTCCTATTCCTCACAGCCAGAGCTTGTGCTTTCCTTCAGGTAAGAAATTATGTGATGATCACAAACTTTCCATGCAGGTTGATTCACTGCGATGCCTTGAAGAAGGTGACAGCCAGACAGCTTCTCATTGTCTCCTAATTATGAAAATTGTAATTTCATAATTCAGTTCAAATAATAAGACAGCTTTTAGAGACCTTGTCATGGTGCACATCACAACTCTATTAAAAGATGTGGAAATAATGTAGTTCTGTGTATATTATATGGCTGAAAGTTAGTGTTCTGCAGTAGTCTGTATTCAGCTCTTCCATGATACAGCAGGAAAATTTCATACTTCAGTGTAAAAATTCAGATATAACATAACAATATTGAGATGCTCGAAGCACAATATTACTGCAGCCTAAATTATGCTTTCCAAAACAAAAGAACTTTTTTTCAAGAAGTAAGTTGTCTTCTAACACAAGAAAATAGATACAATTGGATATATTTTGGTGCTATTAGTGAAGTATTAATATGAATGAATTCCACAGAAAAATCCAATTCAAAAGCAACACGAAGGAAAATTTCATCGCATGGTTGTAAAAATAAGTCATTTTGCATTTCAGAAAAGGCCAGTTCTTCTGTTCTTTAAACTGACTGACCTGATCTGTTCTCTTTGGAACCAAACTCTTGAATCTACTGAGTGACCTGTGGGAAGTGAAACATTACAGTTCAAAGAAATGTAATATGGTTACATTGTCCTGCTAGCCTCAGGCATGTTTCTGCTCCTTTTGTGCTTGAATGACAGCTGTGTTAGGGCGCTGCTCAGCTAACTTAGGATGCTGCTTTTATCTTCCTTTATCTTCTTTTTTTTTAGGTAGAGTTAAAAAATTCAGGGGGAAAGAGAGAGTACGTCTGATAATAAGGATCAGGAGAGCTCCAAGGAGGAGGCAGATATTGCAGGAAGCCTGTGAGCATTAGGTGGAAATCTGGAGCAGCCTGAAGGTTTGAGAAACTAGTGAAAGATATTAAGGAAGAACAGACTTGGGTCTGGCTGGGACCTAGGGACAGCTCTTTAGGAACTGGAGGACAGCCACAGAGGTGAGAAGGAATTGGTGAAGCAGCAACCAATAGTGAAGGATCAACTGAAAGATATAAGTGAGAAGTGAGACATCAAGCCAGAGGGGGATATCATGAAAGAGAAGTCAATGTCAGGTAGATGCCAGCTGTGAAAAAAGCAGGAAACTTCTTCCAAGAATCAGCACAAGTCCAATGAAATGTGTTGAATTGTCTTTGGCAGTCTCTGGGTAAAGTGAAAGTGTCTGCAATAAAGCTTTATAACTGTTATTTCTTCCAAATTCAGGGAATACAGTCAACATTCAAGTCCAGAATGCTGAAGACATGCTTCTTCAACTGGATTAGATTTCCTAGACCAAAAGACAGAAAAGGAGTATTTGGCAGACAAAATGCCTTTTAACAGACACAATTGTCACTTGCATACCCGTTTGGTAAATTTAAAGCAGAGTGTCTAAAATGTACATTACATACAAGGTATTTCATAGTACCTCTTGTATTCTTACAGCTATTGCAATTGATTTCATTTTTCTGGCAGAAGAGATGTTCTGTCATACAGTTTCATAGTCTTGTCTTCACAGTTCTCCACAGTGGCTGCAGAGAATTCTGCTGCAAAACTAGTTCAGATCTATATACAGGGACCATGTGCAGATGATGGATCAGTAAGGATGTTTGTGCTGCACAGCACTGAAATCCACTTTGTTCCATCAAACCAAATGTAATTATGAGTTGAATTTTTTTTTTTTTTTTTGCTTGCTGGTAGTTTTTTGTTTCCCCTGAGTGTGGCAAGAGATGGAGTCATAGGATAACAGGCTGGTGTCAGAGAAGCCAGTAGGTTTCTTTACTGATAATAAGATTTTGCCTTTTGCCCCTTGCAGTGATATTTCATTACTTTTTTTCCCTACGTCCAAGAAACTTCTTAAAGTCAAAATACTCGGGATGAAAACATATATATCATAATTTCTTTTGACTTTCACATAAAAATAATTCTTCCAAATTTTGTTGTAGAGGAAAGATGAAAACGCAGATATTAAAATATGATTTTGCACAAATATTCTTTTTATCAAATTGTGTTTCCAACATTAGCTTATTCTGAACTCTGAGGTTCACAGTGCAGACTCAAACTTGAATCAAGCCATTTTTATGCTGCAGTTTTACATCATCAAGTGATGCAAATTTCAAAAATATCACCAAGTTTATTTTCTCAGCACGTTTATCTTCTAGCTCCTGAAATTGTCTAAAGTACTTTTAGAGCATGCACAGAAATATCTCTGTAGAGGGCTGTAAGAGTTCTGTCCTTTAAGTTGCTTTTCCAGAATCAAAGACTAATCATGTAAGGGGCAAATGCTAGCTAGGATCAAAAACACAAATGTAATGAGGTCAGTGTATAGTGCCAGGTGTTATAAATTATTTTCTCTATATAAAAGATCACCTTTAGGATTTTAAAGCACCAGTTTATCCCCAAACTTCTAAGATGTGATTTTTCTCTTTGGAGGTTAACTAGAAGTTGTTGCTGCTGTGGTTGCTGCTCAGGTTTTGCTTCTCTTCACATACAGCCAACTACTTGTTTGGCAAAGACGGATACACAGCAAGGGTACTAATGGCTCATTCACAAACTGTTGTGTGAGGCTAGGGACCTCTTTCAAACTTTTGAATCAAGGCAATATATAATAGCAGTATACACCTGTAGAATGCTATCAGCTACTTGATACAGATACACTACAATTGTGCTTTACACACTAATCATACTAATATATATTTGGGTATATATATTTTTTTTTCTTTTTTACTATGAAAAAATATCAATTCAGTTCTCCCTTGTTAAAAAAAAAAAAAGTGTATGTAAAAAGTCACCACTGGTGGCCTTCTGGATGAAAAAGACTAATAATTTGGAATTTTCTTATTCTTTAGGTGATGTACTTCTTGACTAAAATCATTGCCCTTTTTCTTCCTCAGTAGGTCTCTCAAACATTCAGCCTCAGAAAAAATAGAAAATAAACAAACTGACTACTCCATGGTATTTCAAATGAAAATATTAAGTCCTAAAAAATATGTTTAAAACATAGTATTTATGAAAATGGATATTCTAAAATAGTTGGTTGTGGTAGTTTAGTTCTATTTTAGTTCTAGCACATGAGAAAGAATGAATGTGAAGTAAATATTTATCTATGTATCTCAAAGAGATTTTTAATTTGCCAATGCCTTATACTAGTGCAGGACCTGGACTGATGTAAGTCTGAATAAATGAGATATTCTTCACTTTTCCCCAATGTGGGGATATGACAGTTCTCCTTCTCTTTAGAACAATGGAAGATTCAGGAGAAATTATATTTCCTGAAGTTCTTGAGTTGATATTCTTTAATGTTTCTCCCCATATAATCTTTGTTATGCATTTATGATTGTCTCCACACACCTCTTTAAAGGAAGTTTCTTGTTTTTAAAGGGAGTTTTTAAGACATGATACCTAAAAATTCATACTCACAGAAAAAAATTAACAAATGCATTATTATTTTAATATCAGTTACATGTAAGGTGCATTCTTAGTCCTCCAGGAGGAATACATCACTTACTAACAAATTAGTTGGATAAATAATACATTAGGGCTCATTGGGGAAAATAGACCCTCAAAATATATTAGGGAAATGATTAATCCCTTTAACATACAATCATGCAGTCCAGTAAAACATCATCAATGAAAAAAGTGGATGAAATCTATTTCTGCCCATTGTTCATCTTAGGCCTTCTGTTAATGTCCATGTTTGCAAACTAAGATACAGGAAGGGGTCTGGATACAACCATACAAGGGGCATATGACAAGAAAATATAATTGAGACATTCAACCATATTGCTGAAAGCTCCTGGCTAGGAAACTGTAACTACAAGTAAGAATGGAAAAATTCTGGAAAATTAGTCAGCTAAAATGTAAACAGAAGAGCTATTCAACTCCCAGAAGCTGATACCAAACAAAAACACAATCATTTAAAAATGCATAATATACATCAGTGTACAGTTATCAGCTTACCACGACAGTCACAGATTCTGAGTTTAATTTGGATAAATAGATTGGGAAATAAATGTTGTTTTCAACTGGCAGGTAAGGCTGTTTTCAGTTCAGATAAATTGTTCCACCAAATAACTTATATTGGCAGGCCTATGAGGAAAGAAAATATGTTTGTGAGCTGAGAGCACAGTTGGGAATGGATTTTATTTATTTAGATATTTTCATATCAGGTGGCAAAGCCGTAAGTTTTAAAGGCTCATTGTGCCACTAGCAGCAGCCTAGATTATAGTATGTCTGACCTGCCTAGGCTGCAGCATATACTTTTTTTTGAAAGTATGAATTGTACAAATAATAGAAAACACCTTGTTACTTTTAAGCTGCTGCAAAGGTTACATACAATTGTGGTACATTTCACCCAATCATTTTCCAGACAAACTAAAATAGTAGAATTGTTGCTTGTTCTTTCTGTTTTCTTCTCTTTCTTTCTCCATTTATTGTCCATGTTTATCAGCTTGAAAACAGCAATAAAAATGTAAGTAGTTAAATTTCAGAAATAAACCAGAAAATGCTGGAATTAATTTTGCATGGCTGCTCATAATTCAGTCTTATTATTTTCACATTATAATATAGCTCTATAACTATCAAACTGTGTGGTTTTAGTAGGAATATTTCCTTGTGATATAATTGTTTAAATATTTTATTACTATTTTTAGAAGGAAATTGAAAAATCAGAAGTCTCTTGTAGAGTCATGTACCTTTTGTTGCAAAATGAGATTTTTAATGTGTGTGTAAACCAGAATGGAAGGCAGCTAAAACACACTGGAGATCACTTTCAAAACCAGCCACCAAGAGCTGTAGCTAAATAAATCTCTCATGGTTATTTCAAGATTATGGCTTGATACATGGCTCAGAGGACTTATCCATTTTATTTTTTTCTGTTCTATAAAGAGGAAGAAAGATAGTGGAGATGAAAATTATTAGCACATGTGGATCCAGCAACAAGACTTGATTGATGGTATTTTAAAGTCAGTAGGTAAAAGTGATGGTTATCTTCTTGATCCATATCAGGGGTGGGTGAAGCCCATGAAACACAAAGTTCAATGTTAATATCCTTTCAAGTCCACCTGGGATGGCCAGATAACTCCCCTGGGGAGGCAGGGAGTGTTAAACTGTCTATTGCACTGTGGATCATGCACAGTTCTTTGGTGGAAGGTCCCAGAAATGAGTCTAAGGGTGCTTCAGGGGACTTTGATGTTTCATGACACCTTCTAAGACATGAGAACTGCCTCTCACTTCACTGTAGTTGTTCCAGTTATGCCCCATCAGAAGGGATGAATCCCTCCAGGCCTACGACTGAATGAACTTCCCCCAGAGGGAAAGCCAGTTGTATAGGTGAGGAAAGTGACATCATAAAAAGCATTATCCCTCCTCCACAGGTTCTGTTTCTTGTTGTCTTTCTCTCTTATCTGTCTCAAAACCTTCACTCCAAATGAGGGGGAGCTTCAGCAAAGCACACTTTTTTGGTGCTTTTGAAAATCACAATTTCTTGAGCCATTAACCCATAACATTCAGCATCTCACAGCTTGTAATTCAAACATTAAAAAAAAATATAAAGGTTTCAGAGATGTCAGGAAAAAGATTATTATTGTGCTTTTCAAAATGCTATTTTTTTTTAAAGTGGATCTAGCCAACTGGTCTGTGTAGGACAGTCTAACATATACAATACTGGTACTAAAACATCCTTAGAAAAGTAAAAAAGTGGCCTGAAATCCATGAAGGTCAGCCAGATTTGATCCAAGGTGTATATGTAATAATTTAAAGTTACTGTGATGTTCTAGACCTGGACGAAAGTGCATTAAAAGAAACACCTTAAAAACATTGTTTTGTCAGTCTTGTTGTGGAAAGCAAAACTGTACTGATTTGATCAAAATTTGCAACTCTGAACTGTCAAAACAAATTGTTTAAGAGATATTGCTTGAATAGCATGAAAATCTCCAGCTATATTTGAATATATTGACTCATCTAGGATTAGTATAATATTATCAGTTTAACAGAATCTAAAAAGATAAATTCTTTAATGCATTGTTTCCCATTCTAGAAAAAGAATTCTTGTTAGTTGCAAATTTTTTCCAAAATTTTTTCCATTTTGTTGCTAATGATTTTTTCTTTGAAAATTTACATTCATTGAGAACAGATTCTTTTCTTGGCAGACGTCCAAAGTAATTTATAGTAAATTTACCCTAATAGCAAGAACTCCAGGATGCATGTAAGCATATTCTGAATTATGGTCTTGACTCATTTATTTTTTCTCTTTGCCTTTGTTACATAAAAAAAGACCATTAGTATAAAAAATATGGACAATGAAAACTGAAGGTGTCAAGCTTTCAGCAGCTTTTCACACAATGAGAAGTGAAAAATATTGACAATAAATTGGAAAAAGCAGCAGATCTGATATGTTTCTTGGAATAAGAGAGAAAAACATCTTAACTGTGCAACAAGGGGAGGGACAATGGAAGAGGTTTTGACAGGAGTATTTGACAGCATTTTCCACATGAGAGTAAGTGCTTTTAGCAGTGTGTTGAGTGGAAAAAGGATTCAAAAACCATCTCTTGGTCTAAAGACTGTTGTGTGTATCTGTCACGCTAAATTACCTCTATTTGCTTTACATGGAGCAGCTGCAAGAAAGAGAACAGGTACATGTTAGGACATGGGATGTTTCTAAACTTTATTCTAAACTTATTTTCACACAACTTCCATGCAGTGCAGAATTCCTCTCCGTCTTGCTGGTGCTGTATTCCCCATGATCTGCAAATATAAACAAGGGAAAATATTAGGGACGGAGGAAGCACCTTTCAATTGATGAATTTCTCTTATAAAAGAGTTTTATACTCTTTCAGTTTTCCAAACAAAAAGCTTAGATTTATTCTTAAGCTCATTGTAGTTAGCATATTCCTTTACTAAACCTCTGCTCTTTTCTTCCTTTGATGATTTATTTCTGAAAGGGTTGAGTTGGTCAGAGGTAAACAATCTTACAAAAGGTGCAACTCTGAAATGGGTTTAAGTGAATGCACCTGAAATTTTAGGAAGGATGGCACTTTCATTAGTTACTAAGGCATCTGCAGCACAAAATAGATCCCAGACAAAGAGATCAGAACTGACAAATATACCCTGAAATCCCAAAGCTTTAAGAGTGGCTAAATTCTCCATCTGTATATGGGAATTTGGCTAATCTGTATCACCTTAATGAACAAATATAGTGAGTGATTTTGTGGTTTTGCCATGTGTTGTATAGGCAGTCATGCATTCTGCCACACATATGTGTGTGTATGTGTGCATACTTATACACACCCATTCATACAAACAGACATACCTGCGTCAGTTTTCTCTGTAATTTTAAAATACACTTTGTATAAGGTATGGCCTGTTGTGCAGAATCTGTCTTTCATTTCCTATACAAAAAAGCTTGCAACAATTTAAATTAATTCCATTGATTTATCTTCAAAAGCATATAGTCTCTTGAAGAGCTAAGTGTAATAAATATTTATACATGCTGGAATTATGATTTAAGATCTTTCGATTAAGAATGAAAGAGAAGGTCAAAATTTAATGTCTCAGAAACTGGTGAGAAAAGTTGCCCTAAATAAACTATAATGAAAAAAAAAATAACCTTGATGCAATATCACTATTTACCAGAACATCTGGGATACTATATTACAGTAAAATATATTGAATTCAGAGAATTTAACTATATGGACATTGGCATTAAGTTTTTATAACTTGTTTTTTTTTAATGTGTATTGGATTTTTTATGAGGCTAATGCAAGTAGTTACGAAATGAAGAAACAGAACAATTGAGAATATGGTCAGAAGGAATAAAAAAAATTATAACATATTTTAATAAAACTTATGTAGATCTGTTGTACAAGATAATGCAAGAATCTACACAGAACTAATGGAATATTGAAAATTAATTATCTACACAGTAGAAACAGGAATGTTCAGCATAATAGTGCTAGTAATTCAGCGTGGCTGTTGTCTCAATTTGCTTCAGTTCATATGCAGTTTTACTGGGATCAGTATTTCCAGTATGAATGCAGAACTGACCTGACATGTTATTAAAGTCATGATATTAAAGTCACTGGAACAATTGAGAGTATTGAGAAGCCAAAACAACAAATAAGTCAAATGGAGAAACTCAATATTTATGAAGCAGTATGGTAAAAGCTGACTTACTCAGATACTGTCTGTAAGAAATTTGAAAAAAATGGAGATCTGTGTTTCAGTTTCTAAGTGATTCTCATTTTAGCCCTGAAATAATATGAAGCTCATAAAATATGAAAATCAAAAAATGCATAAAACTTCCTTAGTCTTGGAATTTCTTACACCTTTCTAACCACCTTTTTCCTACATCCTGATCTGGAAGAAAAACTCTGAATTATTGATTCAGAATTGTCCAAATGCTTTACTTCGAGACAACGCAGCATTAAACTAAAATTATTTTTTTACTTTCAGATCCTTCTGAGAATGGCATCTTCGTGGTTTATGTTTTGCAGAAAGGAAGCTGCTGACGAGATTACTGCCATTTCTACTCTTCTGCAGTCTTTCATCTCAACCAATGTCTATTTATAAATCATTATCTCGTTCATAAGCACAAAGAAGGTTTTAGCTGTCCCATAATTTAAATTCCAGATCAATTAGATGTACTGACCCAAAACATCTTGATTAAATTTTGCCAAACTAAAATTTAAGTGTTTTATCAAACAAATATATTTGAGAAGAACAATAGTCAGGATTGGGGGAAACATAATTTACAGAAGCTATGTTTTCTTTTTCAAGCATCCTCTTTTAGAAGAAACTTTCAATGTTCCGATTTTAATAAACAGTAGAACAAGACCTCTGTTATCGTTATTATGTTTTGTTCATGAGTAAGATAGTTTTATTTTGTTAAAAAGTAGTTTTATTTCCAGCTTTTATAACATGGTATAATTCTCCTGAATAAGTATTTTCTGTGAACTCCTCTCTTGTTTTGTGTTACCGTGATCAATTATTGTGTTTGTTTTACACACTGAATCTCTTTACAGAATGTTGTGGTTCCACCCTAGCCATCAACCAAGCCCCAAGCAGCCACTTGGTTACTCCCCCAGCAGCAGGGTCAGGGAGAGAATCAGAAGGGTGAAAGCTGGAAAACTTGTGGGTTGAGATACAGACAGTTTAATAGGGAAAGGAAAACCCAGGCACACAAAGCAAAACAAGGAATTCACTGCTTTCCAAGGGTAGGCAGGTGTTCAGCCATCTCCAGGAGAGCATGGTGACTTGGAAAGACAAATTCTATCACTCCAAACATTTCCCCCTCATCCTTCTCCCCCTCCTTTATATACTGAGCATGATGTCACACGGTCAGTTTGGGTCCTGGCTGTGTCTCCTCCCAACCACACAACCTCCCCAAATTCCTCACCAGTGTGGCAGTAACAGAAGCAGAAAAGGCCTTGGCTCTGTGCAAGCCCTGCTCAGCAATGACAAAAACATCTCTGTATTATTAGTTTTGTGTTCAGCACAAATTTGAAACACAGCCCCATACCAGCCTGCAAAAGAAAACTCTACTCCAGCCAAAACCAGCACAACAAAGCTCTGGCAAGTTCATCCTCAACAAACTGAGCATACTTAAAAAAACATGGAAATATATATTTGTGTCTGGAGTCAGGAATAATTAATGAATCCATCCATTACCAAATACAATAATGTGCCTGCAATTGGAAGCATGTTTAAAGTTTAAAACAAATTGTAAAGCCCAGGTCTCAGGAGAATCTCTGATATTTTGGTATTTTAGTGAACATCTAAATATTATTTTTAATGTGGGATTTCTTCTGTATGAGTACAATTTCTCTAGCATTCCTGATTTCCCTTTAATAGAACCCCTAAGAAACTTTTACCATGTGGTATGACATCCATATCAGCAAGATCATAAACTTTTAAATTCTTTGGCTTTCTATGTTTTAATTTAATTCTTAAGGTTTCTATGCTCTTAAACATTGAGACTATAATTTTTTCCTGTCTTCTGTTTCTTTCTGTATTTGTCTTATTCAAACAGAAAATATAATTAAATTTTTGCTTGTATGGCTTTCTTTAGAAAGACTTTGAAAACGGCAGAAGGTAAAATTTCATCTTTTGCCTATATACTCTTTCATGAAAGCTTATGCCTACAATCTGCTGAACAGTTAGTGACATAAAAATACTGAATCCTTTATATAAATTGTTTTGCACTTCTTGGGCCAGACCTCCTCTTTATTTTACCTCTGCTTAGAGATGGAAGTCAGTCCTACCACCAAGATGTTTCAGGATAATTACAATCACTCAGGGTAGAAGTGTCTGAGTGCAGATTGTTCAAGTGAGTAAGAGGTGATGCCTATTAAAAGAAAGTTGAGATTTTTCTGTGCTTGCATTTCCAAATGGCAAATAAAAGAAGCTGTATTTTGTGTTATTACTTTAATATTATCACTTTTTGTAATGCATTAGGATTCTGATAATCCATTCAGCTTGTATCTCTCTGTGACCCAATCATTTGACTTATGGAACAGACAGCACACTAATTATTAACAGTAAAGCACAGCATTACAAGTGCTCTTTGGACAACATTTTTTTCACTTCATTATTATGATATATTGGAGAAACTTCAAAGCTCCATTAACTCGAATAATTCTACTGCCTTCACAGATATTATCTTCTCCTAAAACTGGAAATTTGACTACAATATATTTAAGTATGACAATACCCTAAAAATTTTTTTGTTATTTCTCATGCTATTACACTTGCAAAAGACTGTTATCAATATCTTTCGTCCATCTGAATTTTATTCCTCCATCTTTATTTAATTTCTCCATCTGAAATTTACTTTTTATTGGTACTTTGCTGATATTAACTTCATTTTTTTTCCTTAGAGAAGACATGGCATGTAGTCCTACATACAGAGCTGAAAGCAAATACAGATCATTTTGATGAGGAAAAAACAAGAGAAAAAAATGAGAAAATGGGGGTAGAATGAATGAGGAGAGAAAAACAAGTGAAGTATAAAATACTGTTAATTTCTTCCCTCGTAAAATAATAAAAAGTAATAATAAAGTAAAACATTTTAATTCCTTGTCCACTTAAGGAAACAAATGAAACAATACTCACAAATCCTGTAGACAACTCCCCAAAGAGGAGTTTGTTGGTTTTTTTAACATTCCCCACTGCCTTTATAAGAAGTCTGTGAGGTTCATAAGTTGCATCCTATCAGGAACTGGCCATCCTCAGCTGGTTGACAGTCATGAACAACTCACGTGACTTAGTGCAGATATTTTAGTGCAGAGTTTTACATCTGAGTCAGCCATGCTGTAGTCTCTGTGACAGCAGAGAAATTTGTGCTAATAAATCATCTTGCATGATACTAATACAAGATCAATTGCATACTTGCATGCTAATGCTCTGCCAGTGGATGTGCTTTGTACCTGGGTTACAGCCAGAACAACTTCGAGAACTTCATGTTTCTTTTTCTTCATCCACTGTAACCATCTTGAACTGTGCATCACCATATGATGTAGAAATGGAGACACTGACTATGAAAAGGAACTTTTAAATGGAACCTAATTTCTGCCCGTTAGCCTATGAGAATACTTATTTTTAAAACTAATAACTTTTTTATTGATGGCATTTGCTGCAGTGTCTGCATCATAATGTGTCATAATCATGTCATGCCACGATAATGTTTTGAACTGGAACAATGAAACAACCTTTGGAAATGCTAGGAACAAAGGAAAGGGCTACAGGCTTATGCTTTCTGCTCTACTGTTGGAGAGAGATTATTTAGGGCTGTTCTCACTTAAGACCTGAACCTTTTCCATTTTATTGCTGTCCTCTCTCTTATTTAAGGGTGTTAAAGCTTACTCTTGACTTTTTGATCTCTTTAATTTTATCATAATGAGTCATTTTTATTTAGTGGAAGAAATCCTCTTATATGACTTTTAAACATAGGAGAACCATTTTTCAACATGTTCAATTATGATAACACTGAGAGAAAGTCACAGCAATTTGAGTCTTCTAATTCCATACACAGAGTAAAGGTCAATACTTTCATATTTGAGTGCCTATCATTAGAACTTCAGAGTGCAAACAATTTCTTCCAGTTTTTATATCATAGTAAGAGAAGAACTTATTCTGATTAGACCAGAGAATCCAGCTGTGAAAACTCTCAGCCAAATAAGCAACTATTTTGCTCTTATGACTCATACTTCTGAAAATTTCATATTAATTCATGTTCCCAGCCTGTATTTTCAGGGACAAAAAAAAACCAAAAAACAAAAAACAAAAAAACAAAAAACAAAAAAACCAAACCAGTTTGAATAGGCCTCTCAAAGAGAAATACCCCTGCCAGTGTTTATTTTGAAAGTATATTAAACTTCAGATAAGGAATGCAAAAGATCGGAATATGATGCAATTTTGTTTGGTTTTAATTCCATTAATCATACTTGCATTTACATTGACTAAAATATGGGGCTGTAACATGGATTTTTCATAATCATCAAACAACTATTCAATGGTATTTTTTGATATTAGCAGAACCAAAAATCTGTCGATTTTGCTCTAAAATGGGTAAGTATCTCTGTTTTATTGTGATTTGCAACAATAAACTGTCAGGTTCTTTAACAAATGCTAGATTTGTTGAATACTTATTTCTAACATTTTTCCAGGTTTTCTTAGTAAAACAAGACAATGTAACACTGAGTCATGATATACAGATTATTCTCATAGTAAAATCAGAACAAGTGCTGTAAACTGTTGTAGGACTGTTTTCAATATTTGCATTATAGTACCTAGGAGAACCATAGAAAATGCCTGGAGTTTCTATGTCCAGTCTTACATAAAAAGAAAGTTAGATGATGCATGGAAAGTCAGTGAATATAAAAAGTAAGAAAAACCAGCAAGAGATAGACTCCTATCTCACCACCTAACTCATCCTACTTACATTATTTCAGTGATTTTTTTTTTCCACTATTTTTGCTACTCTGCTTGCTTACGACATCACAAAGGTGGAGATGTTCTTTATTCTGAATTTTTCAAACCTTATCATGAGAGAGTTGCTTATCATTCATACTCTAAGATCGTGTTTCTTGTTCTTTGTTGGCTTTCTGTTGTACCAATGGTGAATTCGAAGGTGTAGTTCTTAATTAAAAAAATTGAAATGGTAATTTGAGATCAAGTAGGTTGCTGATTCTTTTGGGGCATTAAATATGACAATATTTCAGTTATTTACACCAGATATAATTTACTGTGAGACATCAAATAGATTTGGGTCCTGTTCAGCTTCCTCAGACAATTTCATAAGACTGCACAATAAGGATCTTGCTTATGAGTGTTTAGGTCTTTTTTTATTAAAAACTTATAACAGTAATAGAAAACGAGGTTAAATATAGAAGAAATAAATCTAAATCAATGACAGAGTAAGCAAAAGCTGCTCACTCAGAGGAAATAAAGAGCACACCCATTGGACCACTCTCTACATGAAGCCCAGTATTCAATCAATCTCTCAGCTGAATAGGCTCTGAAACTCAGGTTATAACACAGTCCCAACAGAGCAATAATACTATGAATTTTTAAAGTGAGAAAGAAGTAGGGAAAAAATGACAGGTCTGGATGAACCTCAAAAAGAATCTAGTTATGATTCTGCCTAAATTTAGAAAGTTAGTAAAAAACAAAGAGCAGAGTTTGGAGAAAAAAAAATCCAAAAAAACCAGAAACCTGAATTACTACATAGTCACTTTGGAATATTGTCATCATATATCACCCTAGGGAGGTGATAGGTCTCCTGTAAATTTTGCAGTGAGTTAAGACACCTGTGCTCTGGCTGTGATAGCAGCTGGAAAAGAAGAGTAGTTATCCAAAACAGCAGTACAGAACTCAGCTCTGCAATAGGAATGCCCACTAGGAGTGGTATTGAGACAATTCCACCTTTAAGCTTCTCATATTGTTTTATAAAAAATGAAAATAAATAACATTATGGAGTGAACCTGGCAGGATTTTTATTTTTTTAAAAATATATATAATTGCCTGTTCTTTCTTATGCTGATGAAGCATTTACCCAATAAAGTCTAATTTAAAAAATTCAACTATGCCTGAATTTCATATTTTGAAATGCTTACAATTATTGTTAAGGTTCAGATAAATGCACTTTAGACAACAGACTTTCCACATCAAAGTCTTATTCATGTGGTCATTGTTCTCTGATGGCTATTAAACTGGGACTAATCTCTCAAGGAGTATGATAGTGCTGGAAACTAATAATTCTATTTTGATCAATACTGAATCACAGTTTCTACCTGTGACTTTCACAGCTCAAATTTCATTAGTCATGAATACACAGAACTGCCCAGGGTAATCTCAATATGATAAAGTTCTACATGCTGCTGTTATGTGTACAGAGGGAGCTGAGGTCTCAGTCTGGGCTGTTGTGCATGAAATGGTTGTAATTCTTTATGTGACATTTAGAAAGACAGGAGTTTGGATCTCTGCTTTATTATTCTTATTAACATTTGATATGCATAGAAAACATTAAGTTCCAGTAAATCAGTAAGTTCCAGAGAAAACAAGTGCATTTTTGCACTTGTAAAAGCAAAATATCCTATAAAATAAAATCGTAAATTCTGCCAAAGAAAAGTTAAGGGGGTTCACTTGAGATCCCAGTCCCACAGGTACTCGGGGTCACTGCAGCTCTGGAGTTATTCCAGAAGGTTTGATTACATTTTCTCAAATTGTAAAAAGTAGATTGCAGAATTGAAAGCTTACTATGTAATTCAAGGCAATCATTTAATTTTTCTCTGCCTGGTGTTATAGGACGTCTTGCAATCTACAGAATTTCATTTTTTACTGCTGAAAAAGCATTACAGGACTTTTCTTTGGAAGATGGTCAGAACAAAAAAAGCTAATAATTTCAATTCTGTATTCACTATGCAGGTTACAGCATTTATCATGTAATAGATGCTGCTGTAACTACAACAAATCACCTGTCATAAACAGTTCATAAGCTGAAAGACAAAAATGCATGAATGTTTTATACATCTACCTCACCCACCATTCAAGCATACAATTAGGATAGCTAAGGTCAATTGTGCTATATAGAGAAGTTTTGGCTAAGCTGAATTCTGTGTACTTCACAGTAAAAGTGAATCTTTGGGTCAATGACATGATACTGAACAGGAAAGAGGAAACAAGCCAAGGGGAAAAAAAAAGATTTCCTTTAAAAATTTCTCATTTAGTTCTGTGGATTAATTCCAGTGGGAAGCTGAAGGTCCCACAGACCTTTGCTAACTTGCCCCTGGAGGGATGGGGAAGAGCATTAGAAGTGTAATAGTGAGAAAAGTCATGGATTGAGATAAAGACAATTTGATAGGTAAAACAAAAGCTATATGCAAGCAAAGCCAGAGAAGGACTTCCTTCATTACCTCCCACCATCAGGCAGGTGTTCAGGAAAACAGAGCTGCACCATGTGTAGTGGTGATCTGAGGAGACAAACATCAAGAGTCCAAACATTTCCCCTTCTTTCCCCAGCTCTACATGCTGAGCATGATGTCATGTGGCATCTATCCTTTGATAGGCCCATAGATACCATAAAATGGCTTCAGCTGGAAGGGACATTGAAGATCATGTAGTTCCAAATCTCTTGCCAAGTGCAGGGACACTTTCCACTAGAACAGGTTGCTCACAGCCCCTTCCAACCTGGCCTTGAACAGTTCCAGGGATGAGGGCTCCACAACCTGTCTGAGCAACCTGTTCCAGTGCCTCACCACCATATCATTCCTTTAGTCTACAACCACCTCTCAAAAGCATCCAGAAAATTTCTGTTTAGTTCATTCCACAATCATCCTTCTTTGGTTCAGGTTATATAGCACCATTGAAATTAATTTAATGACAAAACAATGATCTTTCTACATCTCTGCCTTGCTATTTACTTGAAATATAAGTACATAGTAATTATGTTGAGTTGGACATGACTGGCATCACCACCAATCTTTTACTAAAACATTTTCAGTGGACTCCTTTCAGGCAACTCTGACTCCTTACAAGCAGCTCCACACAGCACTGACACCTTTCCTCATTAGCTGCTTCACACAGCACTGACTCATTTTCTCTTTTCCTGCATGATTGCTAACCCAAACCTGTCCCTTACTCAGCCACCTAACCCTGTCTGTCCCTCACATAACATCTTTCTTGCTTTATTTGTCCATTGCACAGCCTTCCCTCCACACTGCACAGCCAGCCAGACCCAATCCCAAACTGCACCTTACTCTCACCCACCTGCCCCCTCTTTTATAACAACCATCCTCATTGGGCAGGCAAGGCTGTCTCCACTTCTCAGCAATCAGTACAGCTGTAATTCGTTGAGGAAAATTGCCTTCTGCAATTCCCTACAAACCTATCCCTACAAACCTCTCTTCCCACATGAGTATGTCAAGGAGGCTATGGAACTGTTTCCTACTCATCCATTCCTATCTCCTACAGAGAATTTCCCCTGTTTCCTCCGTACAAAAGTAAAGAGAGACTTATGAAAATACAACATTTATTTTTAATAATGCTAAACAAGATCTATACCCTTGAGAGCTGTATCTCCAACTGGTCGAAGCAGAAAAGTCACATTTGAATACATTAAGCTTGACTTTTAAGAATGCGAGCTGTTCTGCTTTCACTCACATCTTGATAATTGATTGTTCTGCTGCATTAAGAATAGACACAAGATCCTTCTTTCTGCATTTGATCTCAAATATCAGACTAGCTAAAAGTTAACTTCAGAGAACAAAAATAGCTTTTGATTAGATGCTTCAAAGCATATATGTCTTCAATATCAGCTTAAATTACTTTTCTTATCTGTGGTCAGTGAGTGACTGTCAAATGAATCTGAATCAAGTCTGACCTAGAAGGGAATATATCTAGGACTCACTTATGTCTATACCATGAAAGATTTTTTGATACTGTTAGCACTAAATTAAAGAAATTAGATTAAATGTAACAGATTATAGAAGGTCAAAAGTAATATGAGAGAAAATCTTGTTTTCTTAGCCTAGAAAAACCTGATAATTTATATCCATAGATTTTGTGTATGTGAAGGGTTATGTGGGTTTTCCACAGTCTTTTATTCTTCCAGGGAATGTAATTTGTGAGTGTTTATGTAGTTCTCAGCTTATGAAGATGGTTGGGACAAGCAAGGGTCAAGAGTTAACCAAATTCCTTGGAAGAATCTGTCCTGTAAAAAAATTTAAATATTTTGAAGTATCCCTTTCTCCTTAAGGCTTTGAAATTTCCAAATGTTTTGTGGTGATAGGAGATATCCATGCAATTACTTTTCAGCAGCACTGTCTTCCAGGCAACAGCAACATCTCATAATTTTACAGTAGCATAGCCTACAAGAACAAAACAGCTTATCTCAAATCTATCTCGTTGTCTGAAAACGAAAAAAAACAACAGGATAATTCTTATTTCTATGACATTTAATGGCTTATCGGTTTCTGTCCAGTGGTCTGGACTGATCAGGGCTGAAAAAATTGGCAGTTCTACCTTTCATTGTTTCTACCTTTTTTCTAGGTCCATTGTGGACAGATATCCTACGCAGTAAAAATATCCTTTGATGGTTTCAAGATAGAATCCCTTGTTTGTTAAGTGTCCTCCAGAGAATGATAAAAATAATGATCCATTAAAAGAACATAGTGGAATTGTCACTTTCCCCACACAGGATTTGCTGGGTATCATGGATATTCTTAGCCTGGGAAATTAGAGATAAAAATTCATTTGCAAAATTGTTCCCTACAGTCTGTGCTTTGCATAATTTATTTTAACTTAGTCATGTAATGACTCTTGAAACATTTCACTTGAGAATAAATTCTAGTTTTATGTTCTAGTTTATATACAAATTTCCTGACATGCAGTCCACTGTTTCTTTTTGCATTAAAGTATCATCTTATCTTTAATCAAACCTTACTGCAAACCATCCGGTTCATCCACCTTGAGTGATTAATTTCAATTTAAGTTTTAACTTTGTTGAATTTTGTAAGTATTACAAGCTTTTATTAAGCAGAGTGGATGTCGACTTTGCAAAAGTTGCAATTTAGTATTCACTCTCAAGGAAATAGAAACAGAAAATTAGGATGGAAGAGTTGAAATCTCAGCATTTGTAATAAACAAGCAACATGTTAGATAAAGATATTTAGTAGTGCTTCCACCTTGCACTGAAGGTGTCAAGCAAGGTGAGTTTAATGGGAAATATGGTACCTGGAACACAGCTATGTTTGGTTATGCAAACTGCTTGCCTTCAGCCTATCTCCAGCAAAAAGTGATAGACATGCTGGTACCACCCCTAGAAAATGCATTTGACAAATATAACCCCTTCCTTTCTGCTCAAAGTACTCTTTCAGAAGGAAAAAAGTGTTCAACAATAACTGCTTTTTCATACACTAATGGCAAAAACTTCTGTGTAAGAGGTAAAAATGACTCCCTTTGATCACTAAGGTGTTTTGATTATGAAATACAGAAATGGTGAAGAATATTCTGCTGGGAGGAAATAACAAGGTTTTCTGTGATCAAAAGACTGTTAGAAGCTGATATTCACTACAACAGAGTATGACTGCTGATCAAGCACATTTTCCTATGCATACCAGTTTATACTGACCAGCTTTGGGAAAAAAATTCCACTATCTTTTCTTTTCTCTTGGTGAAACATTTCCATATGCCCACGTTGACCTAGGAACAACGTCAGAATCAAAGTTTGATGCCAATGTCACAAAACAAATCCATGTTTTAAAACAAGTCAAAGGAAATATCATCTCTACCACTCTGGTTTTTTTTTCTTAATCATAGTCTTTCATACACAGTCCTCTTCACTAAGCAACAGGAACAAAAGGCAAAGAATATAAAATGGAACAGAGAAATGGAACAATGTTCAAGCAGCAGAAAGTAGAAACAGGCAGAACCAGGACAAGGGTGAACGGAATGCCAGTCTTCTGTAGAATACAGAAGGACATTTTATTTCCTCAAACACTCACTCTTGGTATGTTAGAGACAAATATACATGTGGAATGATGAAAAATAAAATTAACATCTTCTAAATCTTCCCACTCCTTTTCTCACAGAGACACTTTGTGGACACTACACTTGCTCAAGAGAAGCTGTAAATTGACTCTTAATGGGCACAGTTTTTATAACGTGTCATATTGCATTCTTCATTTATAAAGTATTTGCCTTAGCAGAAAAAAAAAACCCCATTCATTATTAATGACTACTTTAGTCAATATTTAATATATTTCCATTCTTCTGAAATATAAAATTATTGATATAAAATATTAATTAACAACCAACATGCTGGAACTGTATCTATTCTAATTACACCTTAAACTAAATTGTGTAAACTTTAAAACTAAATTGTGTAAGTCAAGAATATATTTCAGTAAGTCTCAAGACAAGGATTAGCTTAAGTGGAAATACAGCAGAGTGCACTTATTTTGGTTGTAGTGTCTGAGAGGAGCTCAGTGAAGTGTTTATGCTCTTTCCCAGCACAAAGAGCATACTTCTACCAATAAAAATAGAGAAAGTAGATTCTGAAAGTCTATGTATTTAGGAAAAGAATGCTTGTTATATTGAGACAATGTTCTTTGTTTGCTCTTCTAGGCATGAATTATCCCATTCAATGAAAGAAGATGCAAAATAAAAAAAAGGGGGAAAAAAAAGCCAGCAGGGTATATAACTGTTAATTAACTTTACAAGACTTCTTGGAAAGAAGCACTCTATATATTGATTCAAACATACCAATTTCAATTTTCTTGGCCTCATCATTGTCATCACCTTCTACCTGTAAATATTTTGTTTTGGAAGGCATTTATGTTTCTTTAATAACACATATATTTCTTTGATGACACATATACAAATATGTGATGTTATGGCAATAATGCTGAAATGTTAAGACAAAAGAGCCTGACAACTGAGCCCTGTCCAGGACAGCCCCTGTCCTGTTTTATTTTTAACATGACATTCAAATATAAAATGAGATACAAACAGAATTGTTGATGATATTTAGCCTAAAATATGTATGTTGCTTCTCTATAAAAAAAGTGTTTATTGAACTTCAGCTATTCTATATATTTAGATATTTGCATGGGTACATTATATTTAATTTATTATCAATAAGTAAATGATGAGTAAAATTCATAAAGTGTTGAAACGTATGGAAAAAAAGTAACCCTCCAGTAGCTGTCATTTACTGTTTTAGTGTGCTCGAGAACAAATTGATTCTATGCATTTTTAACATCCAACAGAGGAGTTGAAAGCTTAGCTAGGCTATACTTCTTTTATAAAGAGGATGTGATGACTAAATTCTTAGCTGGGATGTCTGTCTCCCATCCGGGGAGAAGAAGGGAAGAACTTCCCAGAGCTAGTTTGCACTGGAGAGGTTGAATTCATTCAGCCTTCCCAACAGGATTGTCCCAAGATGATTATTTGCACTGATGTTGGAGACATACTGTGAATAAATCACAATGTACCTATTTTTTTTCAGACACTGTAGAAGAGCCTATAAGCTTAACTTTCTCAGTTTAAAGGCATTATCTCACTGCAGGATGAAAAAAAAAAAGAAAAGAAAAAGGAAAAGAAAAAAACAATATTAAGAGGTAGATGCCATCAAACTAGCCAAAATATTTTCTAATAAAGAATTGCAAGATCATACCCTGTCTTTTTTTTTTAAGTGGATATTCTTGTCTGATAAGGATCAGAAAAGAAAAAGATTACTTCCTATCAGCATATCTCAAAATAAGGTAAAAAGGTAGGTACCAGTTGATAGAGAGGCACTGGTAGTCCTGTCCAGAGCAGTTACCTAAATTTCCTCCCTGATTAGTGGCAGTGAAGTTGTGTTGTTTGTTAGCTAACATTGCACCAGTTTACTGAATGAAAATCATAAAACCTCAGTGGGGAAGTGAGTTTCTTCTGACAAAGGGGTAACAGGCCCCCACTGACAGACCTCATTGATCTCTAGATAGAACAAAATGGAAAGAAAATTAGCAAAATATAATGCATTATTTTAAAAGTCAGATAGAATGGGCAGTATATTCCTCCTTCTAAATGCAAAAGTGTCAATATTTCAACTACATTAGCCACCAGTACGAGGTGTGTGTTAATTCCCCAACCAAACCATTTCAAATGAGGTAAAAGACCCTGCTGTGCTTAACAGCTGCATCCAAAGTCCCCCATGTGCAATAACAATAAAAATTGTAAAAGAAAAATCTATCATTGAAGGCAAAACCGTCTGAGATCTTTATAATCCCATAAATACAGCATGTAGAAGGCTTACATGCCTATTTTGTTGGTACTAATGGAAACTATCTGTGCTAATATACTCTGTATGGAAAAATGAATAGACCTCCTCGGTGTGTTTGCTGTTTTAAAAGGTTTGACATCTTACTAAGAAAAGGCAATTACTTCTGTTCTGCATAGCTTGGCTGATGTTTCAGTCTGGGATAAATGCCACAGGTTTTTTGCTCATACATTTCTGTACAAATTAGAGGAATTTAATTTGTAGAGGCTGCTTCTAGAGATCTGACCTCAGAATCAGGCAGAGAATGAAGTAATAAGAAGGAATGTGAGAAGGAATGTGAGAAGGAATGATTAAAATGTGCTATGCAGCCTCCAGATATATGTAGAAAAAATTACTCTAAGTTAAAGATACATGCAAAAATGCAGTTTAATCATTAGATTCTGCAGCTATTGGTGTACATTTCTGAGAGAAATTCACAGATTTTTGAGACAAGGGTGGTAGTTTATTTTGTCTAGTGTTTTGGCTGTTCCAGGCTTCTTCATCCTAAATATTGACTTCTCTTGGCAATACCTCTGCCGTGGTTTGACATGAGGATATACATATAGACAGTAAGAAACTCATGACTACACTTTTAAAAGGATTACTTGTTTTATAGAGAAAGAAGGAAAGAAAGAAAAAGAAAGAAAGAAAGAAAGAAAGAAAGAAAGAAAGAAAGAAAGAAAGAAAGAAAGAAAGAAAGAAAGAAAGAGAGAAAGAGAGAAAGAGAGAAAGAGAGAAAAGAAAGAAAGAAAGAAAGAAAGAAAGAAAGAAAGAAAGAAAGAAAGAAAGAAAGAAAGAAAGAAAGAGAGAAAGAAAGAGAGAAAGAGAGAAAGAAAGAAAGAGAAAAAGAGAGAAAGAAAGAAAGAGAAATATTTTTCTTGTATCTTGTCTACCACTCTACAGTTCAGACAATCAATTCTCCCCTTTTGCAAAGTTCTGATCCAGAATTTGATTTTTTACTTCTTTTTGTTAAAAACTGGCTCAGTGCTCCAAGACTCATATCTCCTCATTTTTATCATTCATTCAGTCTTTTTCATCTACACGTTTTACTGGCAGTGATTTTGTGTTTACTTCTGGTTCATTGATTAAATGTTGAGCAATGTTGGAAGTTACCATGCCTATTGAATGTCAGTAGAAATTCACATAAGAAACTGTGTTTCATCTATCATAATATGTCATCAGGTTTATATTCCACTTCATGTTTGCATTATTGTTTTTAAGTACTGCTAATCTTTGTGCCAAATAATATACAGGACTTTGTCACAAGTACCTTATAGGAAGCTATTTCCATCAGTGCAGTTATCATTATATATATTTCTAATTTGGAAGAAGAAAATCTAGTTTGTTTAATAAGAATTATTTTCATTAATTGACATTAAACTATTATTTAATAATTTAATTCTCTATGAATAAATCTCCTAGCACTTTTTTCTTTATTTTTTTTTCTTGAAACTCAAACCAGTCTATGTTCCCTTGAACTACCCAGTTGTCCATGATAACTTTTCTTTAGCACTGAGAAACAGCATTACTTTATCAAGTCCTGAATTTTTAAATTCTTTTTTCTTGAGGATTAATAAACTGTGAAAGAAAAAAAGAATTAAACTAATTGTCTCAACCAACTCCTACATGATTCTGTTAGGTAAATTGTCCAGATCATACAACTGTAAATGTTTATCTCAAATGTCTGTGATACAACATTTTCCTTGCTGTCTACTAATTGTTCTTTAGTAGCCTTGAGTCTACTTCATTAATTCATTAATTCACATAATTCATGTGATAGGAGAATTGTAATTCTTCTTTTCAAAACCCAACCCAAAAGGTCAATCCAAAAGACTTTATTAAATACTATGCTAACTCTTCTCAGTAATAGAGAAGAGCAGTTATTAATAGGATTTTTTGTCATTCTTATTTTATAAAATATGCCTGTGAATATATTTGTTATTTATATATATATAAAATATATATGACACATACATGAATATACATACATGAATGAGATAATGTCATAAGACATTCCCCATTATACGAATTTTCCTTTATTGTTTTTTATTTTCTCCAACTACTTTGTTTGAGACACTAATTTTTATAATACATTTAAAATACACTATATTATTATTCATTGCAATTGCAATTAGTTTGCAATCGGTGGTTGCATTAAACAAACTTCATGCAATAATTAGGTTCAAACTCATGTGTGTTAAAAAACTTATCAGCCCTACATAATCTAGAAATACCAGTGTCTGAGTAGGAGCTCCAAACTGAATCTCTCATCCCAAAATTTACAGTAACAGCTTGATTCTTCCTTCTGAGCATTTCATACAAATGCTTAAACTCTCTCTCATTCTGCAAGATTTAACTCAGGCTAGTAAGAACTCCATAGTGACTTTTGTCATCAGCATGTCGACCAGAATCCTGTGGCATTCTTGGCTCTGTCAAGCTGTTTGTGGTTGGCTAAGTGGGCATATCTTTTTATTGTAGGATTTATTCTAAGAAGACTTCAAATACTTTAAAAAAAAAACAAACTTCAAGTCCACAGTATATTTACATTTGACATGTGAGTAAATTCTGAAATAAAATATTTCTTATTTTCTTTTTTTCATTGTTTCTAGTTATGACTAGTATTATCGAGGCTGTTTTCAATGCTGTGTTTCAAGTTCATTCAGCTCTTACTCAGAATTGCTTACAATAGCATCCTTAGCCCTTAAATATTAATGCCACATCCATATTAACTTTTTTAATCCCTCTGCTACTTCCAAGTAGATCATGTGGCATGTCCTCTCTTTCAGATTCTTTGTAAGATCCCTGCTGCTCTCTCTAAGCTCTAGCTCTGCTTTACAATGGGGCAGTACTGTGAATCCTTAGCAAATGTATTAGAAAGCCTTATTCAGACTTCAGTGTGGAAACAGTTCCTGACTTATTGTGGTAATGTGACCTAAGCAGAATGAACCTTAACCTTTACTGCTTGGCCAACGGGGCAAGGCTAAGGAGAAAAAGGGTGTTATTAATTGAACTCAGAAATAAAAATTAAAATCTAACCTTTCTGAAACTCTTTATTTTCTAGAACACGAGATTTTAAGCACTTACTGTAATGCAATTATACTTTAGTTTTCAATGTAAGGGATTTTTAAACATCCATAGAATCCTAACCAGTCTTACAGATGTCAGAACTTCACCCAATTTAACAGATTTAAAACTCATATGCTTGCTACTCTAGATTTGTTAAGTATCATGCAAATTGTATATAATTCTCCTTTGTGAATATCTAGAAAGTGCATTCAAGTCCCTTGGACTTTTTCTCTTGTGAAAATTACTTGAGAGCTGATAGAGTATAAAAAGCTTCTAATGAAGACAAGATCTGTCCCCTTTTCCTTAATACTTTCAAACGTATCTGCTTTCAGATCTGTTTTGTTCTTATAATCAGAAACATATAAAAAAGCAATTACTTATGTACTTAATGAACAAAAACGCCAAGGAAAGTCTTCCCTGAAGTTGTATTTCTATATTATAGGCACTATATGGACAATTTTAAATGAGCTGAGTGTGTACATCAATAAATAAAGCAGAGTAAGAATTTATCCTTGTCTCTGTGTCTAGCTAATACAGCTCTGCTTATGTTTACATGCCTAAACATATTTTTCATCAAACTAACTGCTGGCGTGTCCAAAATATTTATTTGGGACAATTCCTAACTATTGCTGTATGGTTTTTGTCCAGGGAAGCGTTGACATGTTAAAATACTTGAGATCTTGGATGGCTATCTAAAATGTAGACATTTAGATTTTGTTATTAGAATTCCTCTCAAAGTCACCTGATTTTATGCATTTTCCTCTAGGATGATTCTCACTTCAAGAGAAGCTACACTGCAGATAATAAAAAATGCTACTCATCTTCTGTGTCCCCTGTATAAGACCTTTTTATTAATGTATGGACATCAAAACTTGTCTTTAATGAAAGTGCATGGTTTAAGCAGAGAATTAAATATCATTTCCTGAGTCAGAATCATGAGGATTATGAGCTGATAATACTGGCTGACTAGACAGACAAAGGAAAATAAAAAGATAAAATTTGTGTTAGAGAATTGTATTTGTGCAGAACCAAGGAGAAAGATGAAAAGATTATTGTGGTTGTCACAATAAATATGCCTTGACCTGTGGAACTAAGCCAGATGATCTCAAGTGGTCCTTTCCAACCTGAACCATTCTCAGTTTCTATATTCTGTTTTCTTCATTTTTTCTTGGTAGGTCTAATGGCAAGAAAGCTGTAGAATATATGCATATACATGACTGTATAGCTATTAAAATATTTTTTATCTGAAGGAAATTTTTAACATGAACTCTTTTTCCTTAATTAGATATCTGGCACTTAATGGAATATTGCCAAACACACAGTCTCAATGCCTGAGTGCTGACAATGACTAATATATTCCCTTGATATGCTGTAAAATGCTGAGAAAGTTGTTAGAGGAAGAGTCTCTACTGTTCCATCCTGCAAGATACAGCAAAAGCTGATGATAGCTGCTGTCACTGTGGGTCAGTGCCCATAAGGTCTGTACAAACCTTTTGACATGAAGTATTTCATCAGTGATCTAAGTGCTTTTGCCCTACTGCAGCACCATATTCTTGAATCCATCTTTTAAAGCATAGAGCCAATATGTTTTCTGTGGTACATATCCACTTGACATTCCAAAGGAAGATTTTATTTTAAAGTATATTTCTATCATATTGCCCTCTATAACCTCCTATTCAATGAAAAGGAATGCAAATGGATTTTGGCAGTGCTTGTAGACGTACAGTTCAAGTATATTAAATTACTTGTGGGTAATTTGAGAACTTTGGAGGGTGTAATACAGCACATGAATATGATTGGTTTAACCTGGAGAACTCCATTAATAATACACAACAAGTGCTTGTCCTGCCTTTATGGCTTCATGACATGTTTGAGAGGGTTTTTAATGTTACTCTAAATGTCATTATGAATAGGATTAAGCTTTCTCAAGGTTCTAAGGTAAGTGCTTCAGTCCTGAAATCATTTTTGCAGCCTCTCCCTGGACTCACTCCAGTAAATTCCCTATACTTCTTCTATTGAGAAGATCTGGATCCAGCAGTCCAGATGTGGCCTCATCAGTACTGAGGGGAGAGAGAGATGATAATTTCTCTTGGACTTCTGGAAACGCTCCTTCTGGTGCAGCCCAGAACACTGTTGGTCTTAATTGATGCCATGGGGCATTTCTGGCTAGTAATAAACTGGGTATATTGTTACAATTCTTTGCACTGCTAAGGCTGAAGTTTATTTGATGAAGGGGTTGAAGTCCTCAATGGTTGTCCAAGTCATAATTTTGTAAATTCTTAAAATATAACTTAAAATAAAAGAAAACCTCATAAAAGACTGAAATTTTTGTGACTTAGCTAATTTAGACCAAACAGATCTTTCCATAATGGATGAGACATAGCAAGAACTTGCCAGGAACAACCTAGAATTTGTTTCCCCCAAAATCCAGTGTAAAATATTCAGGTTTCTGAATATCTATGTATGTTTGGTATGCGGTAAACATGTTGTCCTCATGTCTCCAAAGGGAAGTCCATTTCACAGTTAAGAATGGGTGGATCTTGCAGTGTTGTCATGCACATACAAACAAGTTATCCTATTACAGATAGAGTCTGCCTACTAGAAAGTCTGATATCAGATGGGTAGGCAGACTATTCCTGTTGGCTGGAAAACAGGACTCCATGGTTCACATGGTTGTGATCAGTTACCTGAAATTGCTCTGGTTTAGGGCAAATTTGGGAGGAAACTTTTAAAGTGATCTCCTCAATAAAGCAAATTCAAGCTGCCCGTGCCCCAGCTGGTTCGGAAGCCTAAATCTCCTTCAAGAAAAGTGGAAAAAATCGTTTATTTAACAAGCAAAGAAAGAAAATTAATAATATTAAACAGTGGAACCTCTCGTTGTTCTGAAGAGATGGCAAATTCAGAGAGACAGTCCTTTTTGTGGGGTGTAGCTCAGCTTGCTCAGTTCCTTATCAGTCCCTCCTGTGCTGGAAAATGCCACATCCCAGCCCCAGTGGAGCACAGGTGTGAGCTCCTGGTGCTCTTCTGGGTTTTTGGTCCATAACAGGTTTGTATAGCTCCAGGAAAAAAAACCCACAGTCTTGGGAAAGCTTTCCTTGCTGTAGCTAACGAGGAAAACCAGCAAAAAAGCAAAAAGCTCCGTGTGTCTCTCTCACTGTTCTTGCTGCAGACAACATGCTCTGTGAGAAGGAATGCAGGGACTCAAGTGCAGTTTCTGCAAACAAACTGCTTGCTTCTTCTCCCTCTGTTTTGTTCTTGGAACCAAGGTACAGAACCTAATATTCTGCATAAACAGAAGAGATGATTGGGGGTACAAGCATAATAAAGGCACTCCAGGACAGGAGTCCAACTAGTAGGTTTTAGCTGCTAGTTGTTGAAACAACTAGTGTTGTTCCTCAGGAGTAGAATCTGGAACCAAGAAGGTTTAACACTTTAATAATGGCCTGGATAATGAAAATCACTGTTGATAGGAGACACTAGTTTGGTGAAGGAGGCTATTTTGGAAAGCAGAGCTTCAGTATCTCAACAAGTTGAGTAAATAGGCTGACAGGAGCTTTATGTAGTTCAGTAAATGCAAATGGAAAATCCTGAAGCTGGGATGGAATAACTCCACACAAAGTTTGGGCCAGCTGGACAGAAAACAGCTCTGTAGAAGAGAACCTGGAAGTTCTAACATGCTACAGATTGAGCATGGGACAGTCACCCTGCTAGTAAAGGCAGTGAAACTCTCTGTGGTACCAGCAAGGGTGGAGCCAACAGGTGCAGGGCAGTGTTCCTTCTTCCTGCTGGGTGCTGAAACTTGCTCAGTAAGGACATGTCCTGACGCCCTGGGAACTCCCAGCTCCTGGTCTCATCTGTCCTGCATGACACCCTGCCAAACCTAACAAAAATACAGCCAAAATAATAAGCACATATCTTTCTGCTCTTCTTCTTGCTCATAAATGTAATTGCAGAAACTAAAGAGCATCCCATTTACATCAGCTGAAGCTCAAATTTCATATTTCAATTTTGGCTGAGTTCACAATCCAACTGGTTTTTTTTCTTCTTTTATTTCTCCTTTTCCCCTTCACAATTTTTGTCGTATGTTGTTTACAAGTTCAGACTAAAATGACCAAGCAAGTGTTAAATGGCTCAGTGTAACACATTATACTGAAAATACACAATACATGCATTTCTAGCTTCAAAGCCTGCTTGCAATAACAAATTCTATATTTATGCTAATGAACGCCCTGTATAAAATTTCCTATCTGAAAGAATAATCCTAAAATGTTAAAATGGGAGCTAGATGACCCACTGATGCATTAACAAGAATCAGTTGCCAAACACAATGATTTATTCAGCAAAAGTCCATACTGGAGAAGTTACTCCATCTAAAATTTAATTTGATTACATTAAAATTACTTAAATAATTTACTTTATCTACAACATGCTTTGCCAACATTACTCGAGTCTATGAGATATGTAAATTTACAATAACTCCCTTCACACAGAAAATGAAACAGTCAAATGGGCAAGTGCCCAAATACAATCTATGAAAAGCAGGACTGGAGCTCAGAATTCCCGAGTTATCACATTTGTCAAACATGCAAATTAAATTTTCTGAGTGCCAATCAAGTGCAATGCCCTCAAGTCACTACTGGTGATGGTTTCAATGTTAAGAAAAAAATGAGATGTATGGCTATAGTATATTTGTTCAGAATTCATTTGTTTTAATAGATTTTCTTGCATTTCTCTTGAAGATAAGCATCTGAAAATTAAAACATTATTTGAAGCTTATGAAATGATTTCTCATGATAAACTTTTTTGATGTGTGTCAGGCAAAAGTGAATCAGGCAATTATCTGCCTTAACACTGCAATGTTATGATTACCATTTTGTTATTGAAACATCAAATAAATTAGATCAACAATTGTCTAACAAATCTTGCACTGAAATCAAAGTTTTGCCTCAATTTCACAGATTCATTAGTCTTGTGCCATTATGACATTTGATGACCCTCCACATTGTCTTTTTTGAGCTTCAAGGTAATATCATTAAAACATTCACTCCTAAGAGAAAGGGGAGATAACCATAAATATTTTTGGAGGGTACATTACACGTATTTTCAGAGAATTGAAATTATCTCTGTGGGCAAGTTTCACCTCCCCACACCCTCTCCCCCAGAAGCTGTGCCATTAATAAAGTTCTCAAACTTAAAACTAACTCAAAACTTGATCTTACGCTATGGCATAAAGGAGAAGTTACAACTCATCCAAAAGGAGCAGACTGCAGCCTTGCTTTTTATTCTGCATATATTATTCTCCTTTTGTAAAATTTTGTATCATTTTAATTAAATGGAATATCTTCTGCGATGCCAAATGAAATTGGGTTTATTTAGTCAGATGTAGCATTTCATTAACCTTAATATATTTGCAAATAATCTACAGAAGACATGAAGAACATTTTCGTGAAAAATAAGAAATAGAAACCAATTATTATATTTCCTATCCAAGATTCAGTTTAGAGAAAAGATCACTATTAGTTCAAAACTTGTATTTATGTGAAAAATCCTGGCTGGTTTTAAATCACATAATAACCTAGAGTTCTTTTTGAGACTATGACCCATTGCATAGATGAAATGTTAAGTAGTGTGAAAATATTGATATAGAGATAGTGGGTTTACTGTCACAAGTTTTGCAATGTTACGTCTGACCTGGTGTTCATTTAACCCTCGCTCATTATAATTTATGAGTGTCAGAATCACAGAATCAATGGAAAAGATCTCTGAGATCATTGAGTCCAACCTATGACCAAACACCACCATGTCAAGCAGACCATGGCACTGAGTTCCACATCCACTCTTTTGTTTAGCACCTCCAGGGATGGTAACTCTACCACTTCCCTGGGAACCACATTTCAATGTCTAATCACACTTTCTGTGAAAAATTTTTATTGATATCCAACCTAAACCTCCCCTGGCACTTGAGACTATGTTCTTTTGTTCTATTGCTTGTTGCCTGGGAGGAGTCCAACACTCAGGTGGCTACACTCTTCTTTCAGGCAGCTGTGGAAAGTGGTAAGATCTCCCTGGAACCTCCTTCACTCCAGGCTAAACAGCCCCAACACCCTCAGCCACCCCTCACAGGACTTGTGCTTCATACTCTTCACCAGCTTCATCGCTCTTCTCTTGACTTTCCCCAGCCCCTCAATGTCCTTCCTGAACTGAGGAGCCCAGAACAGAATACAGCACCTGAGGTGTGGCCTCACACTGATAGTCCAGTACAGGGGGACAATCCCTGCCCTGGTTCTGCTGGCCACACTGTTCTGGTACAGGCCAGGTGCCATTGGTGCTCTCAGGAACAGTGTGGCCAGCAGGAGCAGGGGGGTCATTGGTACTGTACTGGACACTGGTGAGGCTGCACACTGAGTGCTGTGCCCAGTTCTGTCCCCTCAGTTTGGGAAGGACGTTGAGATGTTTGAGCACATCCAGAGTAGACAACGAGGCTGGAGAGGGGCTGGAACCCAAATCCTGTGAGAAATGGCTGAGGGAGCTGGGGGTGTTTATCCTTGAGAAAAGGAGACTCAGAGGTGACCTTATCACCCTCTAAAATTTCCTGAAAGGTGGCTGTAACCAAGTGGGAGTTGGTCCCTTTCTCCAGGCAGCAACTGACAGAACCAGAGGACACAGTCTTAAGCTACACCAAGAGAAATTTAGGTTGGATATTAGGAAAAAGTTTTTACGGAAAGAGTCATAAAGTACTGGAATGGTCTACCCAGGGAGGTGGTGGAGTCATCATCCCTGGATGTGTTTATAAAATATTGGATCAGTGCCATGGTTTAGTTGAGGTGTTAGGACATGGGCTGGACTCGATGATCTTGGAGGTCTCTTCCAACCCAGTGATTCTGTGATTCTGTGATTCTGTGACCACCTGGCCACACTCTGGCTCATGTTCAGTTGCTGTTGACTAGAATTCCCAGATCCTTTTCCACTTGGACACTTTCCAGACACTCTTCTCCAGCCTGCAGCACTCCTTGGGGTGATTGAAGACAAAGTGCAGATCTTGGCACTTGGCCTGTTTGAACCTCATGCCATGTGTCTTGGCCCATCTGTCCAACCTGTCCAGGTCCCTCTGCAGAGCCTTTCTACCCTCCAGCAGATCAACACTCCCACCCAGCTCAGTGTCATCTGCAAATTTGTTAATGGCAGACTCAATGCCCTGCATTAGAATGTTAAATAACAAAAAGCCTAACATAGATTCCTCTAGATTCCCTTCCTGAACTGAGGAAACTGCTTATTTATTTATTCCCACACTTTGTTTCTGAATGTGTTACCAACACACAAGTGGACCTTTCTTCTCAATTAAGAGCACTTTTATTTAAAAGATTTTGGTGAGAAAGTTTTCTGAATATCTATTAGATTTCCAAGTGAACTGCTGTCTTTGTAATTGTCTCTGTATTTTAAGACTTGGATTGAAATTTTCCAATTATAAAATATTTATCTATTGATTTACTATTTCTAGGTTTTATTTTATTGGTATTTATTTGATACAGATAGAAGTTTTAACTTTCCTGTCTATAGTTCCTTGCATTCTCCATGAATCCTGTTTAAGAATTAATATGAAATAAAAATATTAGGTGATAGTATTAAGGGATCCACTAACCCCACTTAATCTCTGCTAAAATGCTGTGGTTGTGTGGCAGTTGCCTATAAGAGGAGAATGCCTTCTTCTTTGTTCCTTCCTGTAGTGGGATGATTTTTAAGTTGCTGTCTTCCAAGTGCCTTTTCTGTACTTTATGCTTGTATAACTTGTCATTTTTATATTTTTCCTCTAAAAAAAATATGCTCCTATCTATCTACCCTGGTTAGAAGTTTTAACTCTAATCTCAGTCTCAGCTTCTTATCCTGCGTGGCCCCAATCTATCTATATACACTATAGATTAATAACAAAGTTTATCACTTAAATATTTTCTTGGAAATCTGAAGCAAAATTAGGCCGTGGTGCTGTATCAGAAGAAGGCTTTGGATCACACACAGCCAAGAAGACAGCTAGACGACTCTCACAAGGGAGGGAATGATGATACACACAGCAGAGAACAACCAGATGAGAAGCTGAACACCAGCACTGCGAAGCAGAGAGGTCACAAACTGGCATAGATGCTTACATCTCCTTTTTTTTGAGGTTCTGATAGGAATCTCTTTCTTCTTGCTTTGTCTTGTGTGGGGAATTTCCAGTCTCCTAACTCTTCACTGCAGATAGGCAGAAGAGCTACTTCTCATTTTGACAATCCTCTTCAGAATGAAACTGCTTGGTTCAAAGTGCTCTTTCAGACTTGACACTTCTCCATCACACTCGTAACAATGGATGAGGGTTCTTAGAGACCTTGTCAATAAAGCTGGATGTGAAGACACCTCTGTTAAAAAGATTTACCCTGAAACAGCTTCATAATGTCAGACAGACTCTGTGCACTGAATGGAAAGGGATTCATAGATCACCACTCTGTGTCTCTAAACAAGGGAAAAATGGGATACTGGTAGTTATTTTTCACAAGGCTGGAGGAAGAAAAAGACCATAAAAGAGATGTCAATCCCAAGAGAAAGATACAAAAATAGACAGAAATTTCTTATTAACTGGAGGTTCCAAAAAACTCTACATTTATTTCAGGCATTGCAATTGATATCAGTAATATCTTGTTTAATGCAGATAACCTGTGTGATACAAATTATTGGAACATATTAGAATGGTTGTATTTTAAAAATAAATACAAATTAAATCACTATGCTAACCAAACATGTAGTTATGCTGTTTTATTGATACAAATGTGATTATTGTGTCCTAATTCTTCTGAAGAGAGAGGATTCTCAGTCTCATCCCAGGAATATTTCCTCTGGGGTTTCACTACTGTTTCACTACTCATGAGACATCTGGTGACCCCATCCTTAGGTATCCATACAGTGTTTGGGTAACATGAAAGCATGTATTTGGGAAAAAAATGAAAAGAAATGTGTTGACTTTCATGCTCATCATGAATAGTGGGAGTGCAAAATTTGAAATTTTAGAGCAAGAAAGCAAAGTGACTTTCAAGTTCAAGGGGAAAGAATTCACAATATATTTTTCTGTAGTGAAATAATGTAGCATGGTTTCACATTCAGTTCTCTATAATGGCATAAACTGTGTGATAAAATCTATTAACATTTCCGAGCCAATCAACAAAAGGACATCAGATACAATAATGTGTCTAACGTGCTTAAAATGGCAATGTTGCAATTGTATTCCTAACATTGCACTAAAGCAAACACAGTTGTCCATTGCTACCAAAATAAATATATTTCTAGAAGATGAGGAAAGAAATAAATTTACATGTTCTGAATGTGTCTTGGTGAATAACCAAATGACATATAAGACATTACATCCAGACCTCTGGAAAAGTTTTTTCTTCCTAAAGTGAATTTTGTGAATTAAAGAATATACTTAAAGGATATACAGGGATCGAGAGACATGAGTAAATTCCAGCCTTCCTATGAACGAGCTACAATTGCTATTTGAGAGAGCATTAACGTCAGTACACAAGCTAGGAATACTCTAAATTATCTGAAATCACAGAGGAGCTCAAATTTGTAAAGTTTTACCCACAGTATAGATCCAAAGTAACAAGTAACACCTCTACTTAAAAGACAAAAGTAATATATATTGCATGTAACCCTGTTTGAGCTTCAGTATCATACATCCCAAAGAAGGTGGCTCCTTGTTGTCATGTACAATACTTTCTCAGATCAAATATGGTGGAAAGTTCTTAAAAATTTATCTGCACCTCGGAAAAGATTACAAATTGTTGTTTGAATGCCCATGCTTACTTCTTTGTGGTACTGAAATTATCATTAGAATAACTTGTTTATCACAATGTTCAAAAATAGTTTTCATTGTATTAACATTCATATGTAAATATCAAAATAGCTTTTTAATAATTCTGACTTTTTAAAATTCAATTAATGATGGAAAAAAATGGTAGATGAGCCTAATTTTCAAGAGCTAGATCAATGCCATGCATTTCTTTTTTGAAGAAATAATCCTTGAAAATATTATATCCAGCAAAGAAAGCTTGGAAAGATGACATATTCTTAAAAAAAAAAAAAAAAAAAAAAAGGCAGTCATTCATTTTGTATCAAATTCATTTTAGATTAAAAAATGTAATAAAAATCAATTTTAATGTTTTAACATAGATGCTGATGTTTTTATGGAGAATGTAGAAAAAACTGTGCTTATTTTTCTTAATGACAGAGGTATGCTAAATCACAGTGCTGTTGTAAGCATATATGTTCAAACAATAGTGGGAAATTAGCTCATTTGAAATAAAAAGCATACAAGTCCTCAAGGATGGCAGAGCAATTTAATGCTGTATAGGATTAGTTTTCTGAGAGCAAACTGTGAAGACCCTGAGGGTCTTTTAGCTCACTTATACAAAATTTTTAACATCCTCATTTAAATTTCTTCAGACTTAATAATATGCCCTAGAGTCAGAATTTGCTATTTAGGGAAAATATAAATACAACAATTATCAGCTCAGTACTACCCTCAAAGACAATGAACATACATGCAAACATCCTGCTGGGTCTGCTAGGATCAGTAAGAAGACTGGAGTTTTCACACATCCCTGCTCTGCTCCTTGGACAGATGCTGTTAGATGTGAGTAAACTGTGCACATGTGTATCCTCACCGTGCCCCAAGTCAGGCCCAGCATGACTCCAACTGGATCTTTTAAAGACTGAAAGAGGCTTCCAAACAGGTTTAACCTTAAAGTGTACAGAACAATGTGTAATGTGGATTTAAAAATAAATAAGTCAAATATTCTTGGTTAGTAAATACTTTAATACTATTTCTCTAGAAGATATCCAAAATATTGTGTGTCCATGTGCCTACTGAGGCTACAGGGTAAAGGACAATGGTAGGAACATTTCATCTTTTAGTGACCTGGTATAATGCTTAATGAGGTCAAATATTTTAAGATAGAGACAAGTTCTCAGTCTTTTTTAACATGCATAATTTTGGGTGAAAAAAAAATACCATTCAAAAATACAGTCCAGAGGCCTGCAACAAGAAGAAAATGTTTTGTTTGCCTCATTTTGACTTTTGGTGTTTTGTTGTAAACATTGTACGTACCTGCACTAGTGTAGAAAATAATGGTACCATTAACAGTTTTATGACCAGTACCATGTATTTAAAACTGTTAATGAAGGTAATTATTGAAAATTTTCTCTCTGATAATCCATGCTGCTCCATAGCCAAGACTTTCAAATATGAAACACTTCCTCAGCATAAAAAAAATTATCCATATTTACTAGTATTTTCTTGAAAATCTCTAAAGCAATGATGTATCCCACACGGGCAGATAGGGATAGGATGTTAGAATGCCCCTGAATGGAAAGAAGTCAGGTTTAGATTGGAAGAAATTCTTTACTGTGAGGGTGCTCAGAGAAGTTGTGGATACCCCATCTCTAAGTTTTCAAGACCAGGTTGGATGGGGCCCTGAGCAACCTTGTTTAGTGAGTGGCCTCCCACTCCATGGTTGAAATTTGATGATCTTTATAGTGTCTTTCAACCCAATCCACTCTATAGCTCTAAGAATATCAAGAATGATTTTGCAATATAATAAATTCTCTTAATATTACAGGAATAATAACATACAGAAACTGAGAAAAGAGAATTCATATTCACTGGTTATTCACATAGTTACCTGGCAGTATCTGACCTACTCAAAAAATTCAGACAAGCCACCTCTCATAAGGTTGCTATGAAGAAAAATTAATAGCTTTGTTAATGATCAATTAAGTTTTAAAATGAGCTTTAATACATTCAGAACTACTCAAAGTTTAAACTACTGTTTTGAGGCCTTAAAAATGCATACATATAAACTATGATTCTTTTAACTTTTTTTCTGTATGGAAATGAAAGGCTATCACAGAAAATAGACTTGCTGAAGTACCAGAAAACAAAGTTTAAATTAAAGTTCTGTTCTACCTTGAGAATAAAGTAAGTCATAAACATACTGATTATTTATTAAAACAATTAGACATTCAAGGACTGAAATTGAAACCAGGAGCAACCCATTAAGATCCATAAAAGAAAACAGTAGAAGGATGAAAGGAGTTATGTTCAGTACTAGATAAAGTTACAAAATGTGAGATCAGAACAAAGCTTTGGTTGGATTATAATTGGTACTGGATAAATGATCATCAAATTGTGGAAAACTGAGACTGTAAACAGCATGGGTACATGAGTGTTGCAAGGGGACCCAATGTGCTGGCAAGAAAGTAGAGGAGTCCATTCTGTGAGTGGGCATCAAAGAAATGCTGCCTTGCTTCTTACACTGCACTGCATTCATTGCATTCACTGTATTAATTGCATTGTGTTCCTGCTTCTCCTGTGGGGTTTGTTCTCACAGACATTTTATACCACCATTTCAAGAGTGTCCTTTGTTTGCTCTGGCTCAGACCAACCCCTGTAAAAATGACTCCTTGTACCTCAAAGTGAGACAAATTTACCAGTGCAATTATTGTACTGGGACAAAGCTGGAGCACTATGTTTTTATCTTTTGCCTTGGGCAACCACATCAGCAGCAACAGCAACAAGAAACATCCATCAATGGCACTGGTCTAAGAAGCAACACTGCATGTAGCTGAACTTAGCTGTTCAGAACCGAGGTACAGATGCACATTAATTTATACTACTCCAAACTGGCAGGTCTGCACTTGTTGAAAAGAAGGGGGAAAGTGAAAATGAAACTCAACAGCCACCATTTTCCACCAGTATCTGCTTTATTGGAGCAGTGATGTCTCTTTACACTGTGAGGAAACTCTAAGTGGAAAAAAAACCTGTAGGATAAGAAAAATTGTGCATGAGAAAATGGGAAAGGACTGACTGATATGGCAGTAAGAGTCACTGTCAGCTTAATTGGTTCATTTGGAAGCTCACAACCTCAACCACCATTGCTCTGTCAATAGTCAGTTCAAGGACTGAAAAGCCATTTGGAAAGTAACCTTCCCTGTTCCTGATCCACGATACCTTTTGGTAGTGGTGTGTGCAATCATATCAGGCTTTGCCCAAGTGAACTGCTCAGCTGCTTTGGCAATACAGATGACACAGACATAATCTATCCAGACTCCCCAACAGCTATGCTTCAGCAACTAAAGGGATAATATTCCACCATTTATAGGATAATTTTTGTGTCTGTGGATAGTCACCACCACTGTCAGATGGCCTAGCAAAATACATGGTGACCCAGCTCACACCACCTTCCCAGAGTACGACAGGGAAACGTCTGTGTTAACTGTGGTGCTGGTGTAGACAAGATTAATGGAGCCTTTGTGCCATTGTTACTTGGCAGAACACTTGGAGATTCTTATTACCATGGCTCATAAAGTTCACAAATGCAACCTCATCTATCACCATTACATCTTTAGTTACCACCTAAGGAGCTGCCAGATGGCCAGGGAATAAGTTTTTCATGGAGGAATGGACTTAAATCACTCTTCTTTACTTAGTCTCAATCTTGTTTGGTATTGCAAAAGCAAAAGGGGCACATAAAAAAAGAGCAGGAGCAGAAGATCAAGTAAAGTCATGGCTACTGCCTGTGCCAGCTGAGTCTATTTCACTAATCTGTGTGAACCAGAAGTGAAAAATCGTAATGGATATTCTGGCTGAAAATTTTATTTAAATTTTTAACAGTTCTTTACTTGCACTGGGAATTTTCATAAATAGCAGATGCAAGTAATTAAAATAAGTATCCATAATTTTTTTTTTTTTTTTCACATTTCCTACATTCCCTTGATGTCACTGAACTCTCACAGTGCAGTCTCTGGCAGCCACTGGCCTGAAGCTGAGAATCCAGATTCAGCTGTGTTTTAAATCCAAACCCTGCAGCCTTTGAGATCCAAAAACCAGATTTGGCAGCTCTGGAGGTCCTTTTTTCCCAACTCTGGTCTTTTTGTCATTGATAGCAACTTATATTGAAGGGCCAAAAAATATGATTCCACTTCTACAGTGAACAATGAAGCATGTAAGGTTCTTTTAAAAACAAAATGCTCAGCGAGGAATGGATAGAAAAACAGAACAAATTAATTTTGAAACAATCTATGGTTTAGTGTAGTGGATGAAAAGATGCAGGTCAGTACCAGTTACTGTTTTGCATTTACAAACAGCAGCTGCTGTATCAATGAACTGACATCAGCCAAGAACATGACTCCCAGGCTTCCACTCTCCTAGCAGGAGTGGCAATTTGGGAGCTGCTGGACATGCAGTGACCTCTCCAATAGAAACAGTGGTGGGTGGGCTGAGAAAGGATCAGGTGGCAAAAGTAGGGAGCAGAAAATGAACTGAGTCTGCAGTAACATTGACATTATGTAGTAGAGTGTTTTAGGGAAAAATTATATTTACCTTTTGAATTTACAACAGGCTTATGAGCAGCAAAGAGGGTATGTGTTCACCTAGCTATGAAAAAAAAGGAGTTATTCTGATGTGTCTTAATAACTGTTTTCCCACTGTGAATTCATGTGAAGAACTGCCAAGATCCTTTGTATTTCTGTAGCCACCTCTCCCCCTTATTCCTATTTTTGACTATGATATGCTTTCTGTGTTCTCAGATGAGCTGGAAAGCTCTCTAGCTTAATTTATTTTTTTTACATAAATGAGGAAATGGAAGAGGTCAATAGTCTCTCCATCAAGACAAGCTATAAAGCGTGTCCAGCATTTCTAGAGACACTACAAAGGCATGTGTTCTGTAAGTGGAAACAGCAAAAAAGAGTAGGAAAAATGTTGAGGTGAGGGGTTAAATGAGGGCACCTTGGTTTGGGAGACAGTGTCTGCTTGAAAGTGATAATCTGTAATCTAGGAGCCTGAATCCTTTTAGGAGAGAGCAACAGCAACAGCCCATGCAAGTAGTTGGTGGATCAACAGAAGTTAGTGATGCAGCAGGTAAATTCTCAGGTAGGTAAGGCCTGACAAAGCTTTGCAGCCAAAGACATTATATGGTGAAATATTAGGCTTTGAGTAGATAGATTGAAAAAAATAGATATTTTTTCAGTAGAAATGAACTGAAATTCTTTATGATTTCTGTTAGAAAAATATCAAACAATTGCTTAAGCATATAAATCTCTCTGTTCAGAATCTTCTGTCTTGAAGAATTATTTCTTTTTTGGTTCATTTTTCACTCTAGAAAATAATCAAGAACTATTCTGCCAAGGAAAATGAAAAGATTGAATACATGATAACGTTTAAAAAATTTATTTTTAAAAATTATGTCAAATCTGAAATGTTTCATGAGTTATCTGTTGATAATAAATGATATTTCGGAGGTTTTTTAAATATTTTGAGTGAAGATTGACTAAAAATCTGATCTTCTGGGTAAACATTATTTTGAAAAAAAGCATTTTAAATGGATTCTCTAGACTCATTTCAGTATGAAGAAGTAACAGAAAGCGAATTAGAAAGGAATTAAAATCCTCAAAAATTAAAATATTCATCATATAGTTTAAATAAAGCAAAAATATAAACTACAGAATCAGTCAACTCAGTCATTCAGTCTGAAAAGATTTTCAGGAACACTGCCTAGATCTCAGTAAGTTTATCACGGTTCTTCAGTAATTACTTCCTTATTAACATTATTTAATTTTCTTGGCGTAGTCACTCTCATTTTAGTAAAGCAATTACTGTTCTTAGCAGTTCTAATTTTTAGCTGTGCTTTCTAATTAAATAACTTGTGAGAAGTACATTCCTCTGTTGTCCACTTATAAAGTATTCCTCCATGACCACTATCTAAAGTAAATTTCAAATCCTGGGAGTGTCATTTTTGTCCATTTAAAAAAATCATGACAGTCAGGACATTGGTGTAAAGCTATAACTAACAATTATATATACATATAATACACATATAGATACATATACATAATTTCAATGTATTTAGAAATAATATAAATTTTGTTTGATTTATTTCTGAAATGATGAAGTCTGTGCATTTTGGTATTTATGTAGTAAAATGGATATTTTCATGTAGTAAACTAACTTCCTGCAACAAATCTCACTGCAGTTTTGCCCCACTTTTTTGCTCGTGTGACTGAAAATATTTGGGCCAGCAAGAATGCTGGCCTAAGCATTTCCAGCAGAATACTTCAGCTGTATTGAAGTTTGCCTCATGTACTTACATTCTGACAGATAAAACATCAATAGCAGGATTAAGATATTAATAATAGCCAGTACTGAACAGATATAGAAAGCCCTTTGCATTTGACTTTCTGGTATCAGGTGGGTTGTAAATGATAATATATATATATTTATTGAAAAAAATGCCTCTATTCAATATAAAGATATTTATATGTAGATATATACAAGCAGAAAGGTAATTTTCATATAGAGCAATTTTGATTATTTTTGGTTTTCTGTAGTATTTAAGAGAACTGGAAAAAATTCTGTAAATTAATTTTCTGATTAAAAACTTTTGTAGTTCATAATCAGTTACATCTAGTATGAGAAAAAATGCCTATTTTATACTGTCTTTTCAAATTATACATAAGATACAAAAGCACACATTTATAAAACACCATCTTTTACACCAAATTTCCATAGAGGCCAAATTTGAATCAAAATTTAGTAACACAACTATCTGTATTATGATTCATTTTTGAGAAGTGATTGAAGATCCATTTTCTTATACCTGACTTGCCTTACATGACAAGGGCATTCCCAAAATACAGACTTTGATCTCTGTTCTAAGTTGGGATTATTCCAATCCTTGTATAAAATGCCTTTTATTCTGATGGAGTATTTTAAGCATAAGCCTTCTTAGCTCATCAACTTATTTGGGAGGAGGTGGTGAATATGATCAGGTGGTTATAACTGGGCTCTTTCAATAGAGAAATTCACCATTTCACTAAATAACAACAAAGAATCTACTTGCATTTCCAACTCATTAAATAGAATTCATATATATACCTGATTGTGCACAGAAAACTCTAATGTCCTTGGCAATGATCTACAGTATTCTTGCCATCACTTTAAAGAAGTGCAGCATATTTTGCTAGTGAGATGAAATTCATGCAGAATATATTTTGAATAAACATATATATGAATATATTATATTATAGATAGTAATTACATCCAACATACTGCTAATTACTTCTTGGATTTACATCCAGATTTTAATTTCTTGAAATAGTTCTCATCATTATTTTCGAGTTATCTTAAATCTCTATGGAGTCAAATGAAAAAGGCATGAATTCTTGTTAGTTTCAAATAATGTTTAAATACATACAGATTCATCATATTTATGATCACACGTGATGGATATGTTCTACAAGATGGATATATAAAATGTTTCCAGTAAAGCTGAAAGACTCAGATTTTTATTTTTAAAAATTCAGCTAAAGTTAAGTAATTTCTGACCAAATATGTAGTTTTCAAAATGCTAACATATGTTCTAACTATAGATAGTTAGATGCATGAAGGAATGAAAAAAGCTGATTCACTTTCATCTGTTTTAAAGAAAAGAAGAAAATTGCTTTTTAAAAACTATTTAAATGAGGAAGAATTTTAAGGACAAGCATCAAGAATGAGATAAATTCTTTTCCTAGATTGAATCTGGGTGTTTTTATGCAAAAATTGCTTAATGTAAAAAACATGAGTAGGAACGAGAACTTCATTCCCACCCTTTATAGATATAATAATTTTAAAGCTACTTCTATCATGACAACTGGAAACAGACTTTCTGAAGTCTGATTTATTGGTCATTATTAGCTTAAAATCTGAGTCCATGATCATTTAAAATTATATTGTCTCCCATCATGTGAAAGAGTCTTGGTTTATATTTTACTGAGTGCATATGTATCTGAAAACTGATGAATGCCTCTGGATGTTTTAATTGGGTATTTAAATGTTACTAATGCAGACAAAGATTAGAGTTACAGTGTTTTCTCATCCAGATCATAATGTGTCAAGTGTAACAGACATAAAAGCTTTTAATTTTTTTAAATTTTATCCTGATCATTAATTAATTGTGTCTTCCCAATAGTAAATTGTATTTCATTTGCCATTGTTGTGGTACTTTTCTGCTAGTTAACATCAACAATCTCCTTTTTTAGTTTAGAGGCTCTATAACAAAGGAATTGCAGACTGTGATTATTTAAGACTTTAATATACCTGATTTATGATTTATGATTTATAGAATCAGATTTAACATGACTATTCCTATGTAATACCAAGAGTGGAAATTTTAGATTTGGCCTAACTGACACTAACAAGTATAGCTACTAAATTTGCAGCTCTCTTTTCATGGTCTCACTGTCCTCTACTACCATTTATTTTCGTAGTTAAAGCAGGTAAGAAAAGACTGACAGTGTAAAACGAATTTTTTTCTCTCGCTTATTTCCAAGGAGAAAGGAAAGTTCAAAGTACCTTTGAAGATTGTGTTTATACCATTCTGCTTTGTGGATGTCCTAATTTTGAAGGCCAAAAAGTGCATTGAAGTTGACAGCATTTTCAGTGGATAAGATTTCTTAAAGAAAACCTAAATTGAAAAGTAATATATTTCAATTATATAGGTTACAAGGCTTGCCAGAGTGGAAAAATCTGTAAGTTAACTTAACAAGTAGATTATAGAAATATAACATAGATTGATACTTGTTCTAACTTTCATCAGGAACCTGATAGTATATTTTCTATTGATTACAACCAGACAATGACATAATTGTACATGCTCTGCACAGACTGTCTTGCAGTTTGTCTGCAGGAGCATGCCCAAGTCAAATAACTTTGATCTAGGAAAGTATCAAATTTAATGTAGCCCTTGACCACTCTAGTTTAATCCAGAAAATAAAGAGTATTTTATTAATCAGCATGAGAATCTGTATAAGTCACTAAAGACTTTTAAATTTAAGATTTGTTTTCCTCAAAGCTCTACAGACACAGCAATGTTTTGTTTTGTTTTGTGTTTTTTTCACTCAATAAAAGATTTACCAGCTGAGCGTGTGCCAGCACGTGGCTGAATAATCAAGAAGGCCAATGGAATCTAGGTTTGTATGAGAAATAGTGTGGCCAGCAGGACAAGGACAGTGATTGTCCCTGTGCCTGGCCATGGTGAGACTGCACCTCAAATCCTCTGCTCAGTTTTGGGCCTCTCATTACAAGAAAGAATTTGAGATGCTGATGCTTGTCCAGAGCATCAGCAGATGGAGCTGGTGAAAGGTCTGGAGCTCAAGTCAGGAAAAGAGGCTCAGGGGACACCTCATCATTCTCTACAAGTGCCTGAAAGGAGGCAGTACCCAGGTGGGGGTTGGTCTCTTCTCCCAGGCAAAAAGTGACACAGCAAGAGGACATGTGCCAGGGACGTTAGACTGGATATCAGGAAAAATTTATTCATAGAGACAGTTGTTCAAATATTGGAATAGGTGGCTCAGGAAAGTGGTTTAGCCACCATCTCTGGAGATATTCAAAAGAAATTGCTGTGCCACTTGGGGACATGGTTAAGTGGTGGACCTGGCTTTGTTGAGTTAGCAGTTGGACTCAATGACCTCAGAGATCTTTTCCAACCTAAAAGATTCCATGATTCTATTGTATGATTTTAAAAGGAACAATCTTTGCATTCTGAAATCTGTATCTTATTTTAAATCCAACATGTTCCCATCCAATGGGAGCAATACTTTTACTATTTGACTATTACTATTAAGTATATAAAATTTTGTTTCTAACTTCAGTGAAAGCAAGATAAAACCTGCATCAATTTAAGATGAATAATGATTGTTTAATTGTGTTGAGAAACCTTTCCATGAGGAAGGCAAGCAAAATTATGAAATTTAAGATCTGAATTTCAGTGGCACCATTAATATATTTCTATTATTTGTTTCTTATTTTTAAAAATTAATTTATCTGCACAGTCACTACTTATGAGCACAATCCATCAATAGAGTAATATTGCCATAGTTCAGCTTTTAAATTATGATCCATTTAGAATACTTTAAGAGCCTCTGGGATCCTTTATATATAGTTTGCTCTAGTGTTTATTTTTTAATTTGTAACATGAAGCACAGAAATAAGTTATAGCGATGAATTTCTGTTTTCTGATTATTAGGTTTTAGATTAAGCATTTTATCTTGCTGGCTGCAGCCAAATAAAAATAATTTACACACAGAGCAGTCTATTATATTCATTCAGAGCACGGGGTTTCAATTTTCTCAATTCAAGTGCAATCCTGATGGCTTGCTAACAATACACTGTGGTGATCAAAAGCTGCAAAGTAATTATTAGCAAATATATCACATTATAGTATAGGTGTAGATCACGGCTGGACCTTACAGGAATAACTGTTTTCATGTTTTATTGTTTTATTTTCCTCTACATTTTTTAGAATAACTATTTAAAATTTAGGTTGTTATTATTATGCCATTATTAAAATTATAATTGGAACAATACCAAATTTAATACTAAATGCATTAATTTAAAATTATTTGCATAATATGATGGCAGTGATAGGTCCCAGCTATAGAAATGTGATGATGTTCTCTAATGAGCAAGCAGATTCTGTATCCTTTGGATGTTCTTTTCCATCATTACCTTTATTGCCACCACTTTCTGTGTTATAAGATTTTGGCAAAAGCCAGGCATTTTTTTGAAAATTTTTTTTCTGTGTTTGCATGGCAATCCTCTGGAGGCTCCAGGGGTGGTTTTTGTTGGAAGCTGCCTGATGCTTCTCCCATCTCAGGCACAGTCAATGCCAGGCAGGGCCAGGACAGACCCACTGCTGGCCAAGGACTCGCCCATCACCAACAGTGGGAGCACCCCTGAGATAACAGAGCTGGGGAGGAAAAACTGCTGCAGAAGGACGAGTGGAGAGAGGAAAACAGCCCTGCAGACCCAGGGTCAGTGCAGAATGAGGGGCAGGAGCTGCTCAGCTGCCAGAGCAGAGATTCCCTGCAGCCTGTGGTTCAGAGCATGGTGAGGCAGCTGAGCCCCTGCAGCCCATGACGGTGCACAGGGGTGCAGAGATCCACCTGGAAAAAGTCATAAGGTTACCCCTATCACACTAGAAAAGGAAACTCTGATACTGACACTATCTGGGGATACAATAAAACAGGCCAAAAAAATACAAACTGTTCAATTTTGTAACAACATCCTGAAAATTTCCCAGGCATAATTTTTTATTTACATCAGTTTTGAGGAAGAAAATTCCTGTTCTATGTTGGTCAGGAGCATTAAGAATTAATGGTTAATTTCTTATTGTTTCGTATTTTCATTCTAAATGCCACCTTACTGTAGTATTGCCACTTTCATCTTATGGCTGCTAGGCATCCCCATCTCTATTTCACCTTTTAATTATTCCTTATACAAATTTTTCTGTATAAAAGGCTTTCTGTAGATTCTCCATTATCTCCTCTCTTCTCCAGTGACCCCAAATTGAGAAAAATGTTTTACTGTGTGGGTGATTGAACACGGAAACCTCTGCTGGTGAAATTCTGGGTGTCTCCATCCATGGAGATCTTCAAAACTCGAAAATTCTCCCCAACAACTAGAATGAGTTGACCCTGCTTTGAGCAGGAGTGAGGTAAAATGATATTGCAAAGACTGTAAAACTAAGGCTGTAATGCTGGGCTGTGACTGGCTGACTAGGTCAAAATTACTACATTAGAAAGAAGAAAGAATCAGGTAGATAAACATAATTTAAACAACCTTTCTGTAGCAGGCCTGTTGGGGACACCTTCAATGAAATACTACTTCCCCTTTCTGCCTTTAAATATAGACTTAAATCTCCTGTTTAACAAAAATTAATACTTTTTGTTTGTTAGTTAAATCACTTCTCAATGAGATGATGTAACAGGAGCAATATTTCAATTCACTCTAGACAGAAAAAAAAAAAAATCAAACTGAGACAGCCAGAAAAGGATCAGATGGAATAAGAATGAGAAATCTGGCCAAAGGGGGCATTCAATAAATTTTTTATTCAGATCTACATTAGCACTTAATTCATATACTTCACTTACAATAATTGTTGTATACTTCTGATAAATTTGGATATGGTAATTTGCAACCAAAATGTGAATACTGTTGAACATTTTTTCTCTGTGACTACACAACTTTTCCATATTGACACATCACAATGCCAACAAAGGCTTTAGGTTAACTACTTCTGGTGGTATAAATCAGCAAAATTTAGCCATTATTAGTTTCCTCATCTCTAGCTGTTCTTTTTGCCTTGTATGTCTTTGTCTATTTAGGTAAAAATCTTTAGAGCTTTTGGAACTGCATAAAATGAGTAGAGAATTACCTCAGCGTCCTCTCCATTCATGTCTCAATATAAAATTAGGTTGAATTCTACATCTGTGTGTGAACAATTGTTGTAACATAATAGAAGCTCTATTTGCCTACAGGGCACAGCACTACCCACATTTTAATTCATTACTTTGTAAAATACCTTGCAACATTAACATCTGAAAAGCAGCATGAACAATTTAATTTTATTATTTTGAAGGTAAAAGAAGATCAAACAATTCCAGATATATTAGTTTTCTTCCATATACTTGTAACTGCATAAATTCAGAGGTACATTATTAAAGTAGAAGGGCAGAAATAAAATGCTAATTGAGAATAGCCACCACTTTTCTAAATAGTAAAACTAATTATGATATAACTCAAGGCCTGCTCATGTTCAAAACACTGTTCACACTGACAAAGTTTCAAATTGTGGTTTGAGATCTTAGACTGGGGTAGAGTTAATTTTCTTCACAGTGGCTGGTGGAGGGTTGTGTCTTGGATTCATCCAGAAAACAGTGTTGCTAATATAGAGATGTTTTTGTTGTTGCTGAGCAATATTACTTTTCTGCTTTTTTACTTTCCCTTTGGTAAGGGGGCTGGGAGTGAGTGGGAGGAGACAGCACTGGGACAGGTGACTCCAGCTGACCAAAGGGACATTCCAGACCATGTGGTATCATGCTCAGTATATAGAATGGGGTGAACAGGGAGGCATGGACAATATTTGGAGTGTTTGTAGTCTTCTTCCCAAGTCAGTGTTATGTGTGATGGGACTCCTGGTGATGGCTGAGCAGCTGCCAGACCTCGAGCAGCACTAAACTAATTCCTTGTTTTGCTTTGCTTGTGTGCACAGTCTTTTCTTTCCCTGTTAGATGGTCTGTTTCTCAACCAATGGGTTTTCTAGCGTTTAGTCTTCTGATTCTCTCACTGATCCTGCTAGTGGGGGAGTGAGAGGGCAGCTCACTTGGTTGCTGGCTGTGATTAAACCACAACAGGGAGTAAGGAAGAAAAGCACAGTTTTCATTAAAATCATTGGACCTATTCAGATCAAAGTTGTAAAATGCCACACAAACCTTTAGTCATCATAATAACAAGACACTTGAAATAAAAGCCTTTCTGGTGTTCATAAAATTGCTTAGTTAATTTGCAGGGAGGAAGCAAATAGAACACACCTTTGTGGAGATCCAAAATAAGTTTTCCCAGCTAAGAATTGTAACCCCTGTTCTCTTCCCTAAGCCTCTCACTGTCCGTTAACCCTTAGGTCACTCCCACCCTAATTCCCTGTTGGTCTTTTACTCTAGCCCATCCCCTGTAGCACCCTGTGTAATTTAGTAATTGGTCCCTGGGGCTTTCCCTGCCCTGCTTATCCCATGTACTTTAGCCTGGACCCTCAGAGCTCCGGGGCCTTTTGTTCCCTGAAACCCAAACCATGAGTGGCTGAAATAAACATCTTTAAAACCCTGCAAAGACCTTTCCTGCTCTTTCTCCCCAAGCAACATCATAAAAGCAACACACCTTCACACACATTTTTGAGCAAAAATTAAGTTTTTGAAATTAAATAATTATTTTGGGAAAAGGTGTGAAATTTCATCTTCATTTTTATGCAAGTCCTCAGAATAAATTTAATGGCTGAATCTGTACTAACATGAGTCTTCAGCTGTCTTTGAAAGCAGACTACAAGGATTGCTTCCAGACTGTGTGTTGGAACTATCTTTGCCCTATCCTGAATTTCAATCCATACCAAGGAAATGCTCTGAAAAGTAGGAAGTTATTTAAACCAAAGATATGCCAGAGGCTTTTTAAACAATTTATCTGTACAGAGAAATTGAGCTCCATTGTCTAAGAATGTTTCCCAATAAGGAAATGTTTCCTTGGTATGGGTGAATTCTGTTTCTTGATATTTATGTTGCTTGGAACTATGCTAAATGTCTGCACAAACCCATAATTCTCCCAATTAAATTTCTTGCTTCTGTATAATCACAATATCAGAAATTCCTTGAATTTCAGGTATGTTGAAAATTATTTTGGAATGTTTAACGTTCTTGCTTGCTTCTTGTCAGCATTACTTAAATGTTTCAATTTTTTAAGGTAATTTTTGTTTTGATATTGCAAAGTTGAGGTTTATTTAATTCATTTAGAGGAATACTCTGGACTCCTACAATATTTTTTACACATTCTTATGGAGAAAAAAGGTTTTGTATTATCAAAGTAAATATTTCTATTTTTTTTTAGTCAGTCTTCATCCTGTTACACTGCTAGTTCTATGAATGGACTTGATATTAAGCATCTTTTCCAACCTAAATAATTCTGTGCAGATGTTTGTGGCTAAAGCTTTTTAAAATATTTTTCTATATTTGTTTTTTCTGTTTTCCAATGGATAAGCAGCTTCACTATATTGATACTTGGTTTTATATGAATATTTAAGTGTCAGCATGATCCCAGTAGTGAGACAATCTTATATCATATGAGTGCATATTTAAGAGTAAGCTTAAAAAAACAACAGAATTAAAAAGAAAAAGAAAATCAAGAATAACAATAAATCACAGGTTTGTAGGAACAGGTTTCCCAATATTAGCTCAGGTTTTTTTCCTTCTTAAAAATTTGATGTTACACTGAATTATTCTGTACTTATGTTGAGAGACATTATTTCTTTGTCTTTTTCCTTTACCGTGTATTAAATTGAGTGATTATCTATCTTGTTTCATATTTCTATCCTTAAGGCATACCATACTTGCTGCAAATGTAGATGTTAGTGAACCCTACTTTGCTTAAACTGCTGAGCTTTGCATTCTTCAGCCATGAAAAATGTTTTAACATTATTTATGTAATCATTTTATCATCATTAGAGGATGAAGACTATATTTTTTTTTCATATAGTGGAGCTCACCCACAGATACAGGAGTATTAAAGAATTCCCTGCTGTGCTATAAGATGCCTGAGAACTGTGCCCTTTCTCACACAGACTGTTCATGAAGTAATTTACAGCATATCTCATTCTTTTGCTCTTTGGCCCTCATCGTTATTGGTTATTAATTGCCAGGTCACTTAGGAATTGAATTATAGCACTAATATATTTCCCTTAGGGTACTGATTATCCACTTCTCTTTCCCCTGGTAGCAATAAAAGTCTCTCATGAAATTACTGACTGCCAGCACTGTGTTGTTACTACAGTTGAACAAACTCATTTTTTGTCAAGATATCACACTAAAAAATTGCTTCTGCATTATTCATGTAATAACTGCATACAAAGTAGAGATGAAAACCTGCTAGGAGAGTCAACAAGGAAAGAAAAGGTACATTTAATTGTATAAATAGCAAAATTACTGAATTAGCAAACAAATTATACATATAGTTTTTATATATTTTAATATATCTATTTATAGATATTTATGTATACACATATTTTATATATAATACTTATACTTTATATATAACATTATAATATAATATAATATAATATAATATAATATAATATAATATAATATAATATAATATAATATAATATAATATAATATAATATAATATAATATAATATAATATAATATAATATAATATAATATAATATAATATAATATAATATAATATATATAATATATAATATAATATATTATATGTATTATATTATTTATTTTTTTTCTTCCCCTTTTAGTGCCAGTACTCTCCATCCTAAATGTCGTTTTCATAACTAGGTCCAAACTGACTTACCACCTGTAGGTTTTGCCAGTGGTAGAATGGGTTAACATGTAGTTAATAATGTGAAAAAGCAAATTCAGAATTACATGAAGTATTCTATACTGCCAGACCTTCTGCAATGGTATTAATGATATCTTTACTGAAATGTGTTTCTAGAAACATTTAATTTTCCTTTTCACAAAATTTTAATACCTCTGTGAAACTGATCCTGTGTTTGACTGTGCTACATAGACCTTTCTTTCCTGCAGTAATTTCCAGCCATGGCTTATCACAACAAAACAGAAAAGGAAAATATATATAAAAATACAATCTCCTTTGGATTGAGTAATAACCTCCTTGTAACTGCATAGCAAATGCTTTACAGAAATCCTAGTAATTTTATGATTTATGCCATGTTTACAAAATAGGGATAACACATTAATCTGTCAGGATCTTTAATATGCCCCATTGACCCAAATTTATTTCTGAACTATGTAACAGTATTTATTTTTTATATGATTTTAGATATTACCTACTAGTAAAATCAGATTATTTGGACAGATTAAACCCTTAAACCATTAAAAGCAATATGTTCCTACTCATCACCCATGCCTTGGATCAGGGGTTGAGCACTTACATATAACATTGTAAAGTTTTTTTGAGAACACAAGGATTGGCTAGCACTAAATACTGCCTGTATAAAATGTGCCATAACTATCACAAGGCAGAAGAGAAAATGGGAATAATTTATAATTCAGTGAGGAAACAGTTTTGAGGGAACAAGAGTAAACTCCATTTCAACAGCTACTATCACCTCCCAGCCTTTAGAAAGAGAGAGGACCACTTCTAGTTTTAAAACTGTATTTGAAACAAACTAGGAGAGAGGACCACTCTCTAGTTTTAAAACTGTATTATGAACAAACTTTTAAATTTTATGCTAACTAATCTCAGAAGCAAAACTTTGTCTTTAATTCCTGGTATTTCATTTTGTATCTTAGCCCTTTTGATTTATCCTATTCATTAAAAATTGCTAAATCCCATAGATTAGATTACTAGGCTGCAAAGAGGAATGGCTATTTAAGGGTAGCTAATTTCTTCTCTATTCTGGATAGCAATCAACACAAATAATAATTTATACCCTGAAAGTAATCAAGAAAGTTCTCAGCAAGAGCCTTATTTGTATGAATGGCATTCATTTCTCTTCTTCAGTAGCCTGTATCCTTATTTCAGAATATAGAAAACTAAAGGAGTGCATTTTAAAAAAAAATTTTTTTTAATACTTTCTAAATGTTATAATTTTATTTAGTTATAAACATATATTCAGACTATATAACTCTTCTCATAATAGATGGGTGAGGGTGTATGCACTCAAGAGGAATTTGCTTTTCCTTCTTCAGCTAGGTTTCTTTGATCACATATTCCTTATCTGAATTGTACATCATCTCCCATTTATTTCAATAGTTGGCTAGTAACAAGTGAACATAGGAGGATTTATCAGGAGCAGCAATTAGCTACCCCTGTGTGTAAATCCCATTAATCACATTGTCAAGCTGGATAACCATTGGGTCAAATGATAACTTCTGACCTGTAATCATCTTTATCTCTGGATATATCAATAGTCCATTAATATTAATACTTGGGCAGTTTAATTATATATTCATGGAGATTCCACCTGTGTATTAAATCTTAAAAATACATCAGAACCAAATTCAAGTTGAAATTCACATACTTATTTCTAGTTTGCAATATACTGAAAAAATGTGGGTCTTCAGAAATACTTTTTTCCGTATAAATTTTCATTTAGTCTAGAAAAAGTAGAAAATAATCCAGTTTAAGTTTCAACATCTCTCAGTATGGATTAATTATTTATTTATATTCTCAAAAATATGACCTTTTAGTGATTTCATGATGCTTCATGAAAAGTTATTCTCAAATATAATGTGTTATTATGTCTTTTGTTGTTTCTCTGCATATGCTCCCTTTGGGGAATATATTTGATTGAAGTAGCACTGTGGCAGACCTTCAAAGGAACAGTTAATGAAATAATTTTTTTAATATCAATCTAATGACCAAAAAACCCCACTACTTTAAGCAGATGCCTGATAATAAAGATTTGTAAACAAGCTTTTTCTCAGAAAGAAACAAGGGAGCCAACCTCTAAGCAAAAAGTATATTTTTGCCTGATTTGTGCTGTGTTATTTAAGTGCAGTCTTTACATTATTAGAATCATCAGAACTCCAAACTTCAAATTTCAAAGAGAAATGTTTATGGCTTATTCCTACCAATAAAGAGTTGCACCGAAGATAGATTCATAATTTATCTATATTTAGTTATTTATGTTTACACACTCATATAACATCCTTTTTTTTCTTTTATTTGTCATGCTCTAATTCTGACTTCTTGCAGTACAAGATAAAACAGGAAAGAAGAAATGAACAAACAAAATTCCTCAGAAATAATGTACAGTGCAATGTGTGTTGCCTCAGTAATTTTTAGGTCAATATCAAATTGTTGGATGAGGTATCTGGACATGCAAAATGATAGAAGCTATGTGGGTAGTACAGAGAATATAAATGCCAAGGACAGGAGAATACAAGGGGCAGTACTGGGTCTCCTGTATGAAAATAGGATTAGAGTAATCTAATAGAGTGAGTTAAAAAAAAAACCTCAGCTATTTCAAACAATAACATTATAGCAGTATGGATATATGTGCAAGGGTTTTGCACTGAGATAGAGAATGGTTTTAAACTTGTCAGTTTCTCACACTGCCCAGTGAGTCTGGCTCTGGCTCTTCTCTCTTCAAGGTTATTGATCCATTTTTTAACATAGGGTAAAAAGTCTGAAGTAGTTATTGCAAAGCTAAATCATGGTAAGAGATTTGTCTCATCTAAGCACTCCCTAATCCATCAATTTCACATCCCACACAAAGCATAAAAATTTGGTTCTTAGCTTCATTCAAAGTCAATGAATGGACATGAGAAACAATTTCTAACTATACTTCTATACTTTAAATATGACATTTAAAATGAAAGTTAACTAAAAATCAAAATATCAGCTTTTAAAGTACAGTGGTTAATAAAGCACGAATGCAGCCCCAAAACTACCCTTCTAACCTGAATGGAACTTCTTTTCCTTGGACATGCCCATTTTTAACATTGAGCCTTGTATCCAAATTACCTACAACTAATAAAGCTGCACTGCTCTCTCTACTTTCCTTAAACAGTTCATGTCACTTCTCGTGAGAATGCTCACCTTGGCATTTCTTTTGCAGTTGCAGTGTCCCTGTAGATGAAGGCTTTGTCACCCTTTAAGCACTAATCTTAACCCTAACTTCAGTTTGAAGACAAACTTACATTTTTTCCCCATGTTTTAACTTTCAAGGGACCCTTATTCATTTATTCTGTATTATTGTATAAAAATTTTCATATAAATTACTAAGCAGAACTGCAGATGTGCATCATTTAAGAAAGCACACTGATTAGTCCTTAAGGTTCAAAAATTCACTATTTCAAATATTTTTGAAGGAAATTACAAGCGTTGTACATTTAAAGTATATATATTGCATAAACATACTAGTAATTTTCTGTGTTTGGCAACACCAGGGATTGAGTTTTAGTTGTTAAACACTTGTAAAAAAAAATAATTGAGGATTTTAAGCTTCAGACTAGCTGAATTAGCTATTTAAAGCTAATCCTGTTGGTAAACAGGATTTAGAGTTAACCAGCCCATTTCAAAATACTGGAAAAATCTCTCTGGGGACAAAAATTCTCCACCTGAGGCTCACTTTTGGTTCGTGTACAGCATGATAAAAGGTGATCTAGAAAATAAAAATATCAGATTATTTAGAGACTTCAATGTTTTAAAAACGGATATTGATTCTTTCCATTTAATCTTTATAGTTGTCAACACACCTGTCCTGCTCATTGCTACACACTTTGAGTCTCCTCAGAACTGAATCAATAATGACACTTTATACACAAAGGCAATCAGACCATATCCTTCCTGTTATAAACATCTGTAACAGGTAGATTGTTTTCAAGAAACTGCTGGTCAAGCAAGAAGTCCAGAAGGTATTCCAATTGGTAAGCAGGTTCCATTTTCTTGGATATCCTGACTATATTCCCAGAAAATATAATTTTCTATAATTCCAGGGAATGAAGAAAATACAAATCTATTTTTAAACAATGGCGATCTTTATTTTCTATATCAGAAAAAAACCCCCAGCAATAAATTATTGATTACATTGCTGAATCAGTTACAAAAGCACAAAGGACAGGGGAGAAAGAAAGAAAGTGGCATTCAATCAGGAAAGAACTTCCCTGTTTCTTTGGTTCTAAAATTTCCCTTTGCTTAAATGAAATTCACTTATTTGCCTCCCATATGTCTATGATTTAATTATAATCAAAGCTTTCAAGGAAGTATTTTAAATCACAGGGTTCTGCCAATGGTTTCTGGCACAAGCACAGAAATTTCTCTGTGCTAATCTTTGCTTTGAATTTATTTATATTAATGGCCATCATTCCTCAGACTGCCTTCCTAAGGAGCACAAGGGGTTGTGATTGAAAGAGAAATAATCTATATACTGCCTACAGCAGTGAGCAGCTGGGTGCTTAAACTGTCTGAATGCAAACTTAAGATGAGCAATTCTGGCTTTATATGACATGGGCCTTTATGGCTCAGACACTAAGAGCACCTAGTTTGTCCAAGTCAGACATAAGGATTGACATGAAGAGATGATTGTAAGGCATTAGGAAGAACATCTCATTAAGTGGCAGAGCTCAAAAAAGCTAAGGAGGTTCCAAATGGTCACTGAAAATGTTATTTTCTCAATCAGAGAAATAAAATAATACAATGACATCTGTCTTAATGCCTATATGCCTTTGAAAATTTATTAATTTGAACAAAATAAAACTCAACCAAGACTGTAACTTATATATTGACTATTCAGAGAGTTCTATTTCCGATATACATCACTGAGTTATCAATCCTATCCCAATATACATGAAATTTCCTGTTTCACTGCCTCATCTGCATTCTTTCTCTCAGGATTCTGAAGGCACACTCTGCTATGCCACAGACAATGGGACCCTCCATCCCTTCACCACCAGGCAGGAGGAGGGGACCTCTGACATGGAGGGCAGTGCAAATGGGTTTCTGCTCAGGGGGGCTGTGAAACCCCTCCTGAGCTATCTCACCTCCCCAGGGGCCCTCATGCAACAGGAACGAGGGCCTGGAATCTGAAAACCAGGGAAATAGTGTGAATGAGTGTCCGTCTGGGTTGGAGGGATCATCTGTGGTAAAATAATCCATTCTGTCATTCTGTGATACAAAAAAAAGGGGAAAAATGCTTCAGTTATCACTGTTTTCTTTCTTTTTTTTTTTTTCTTTTATATTGGTACAGACAATGCGTCTTGAGATATATCTCTTTCAAAGGCATTGGTAAAATTGGTAGATTATCTCACCCTTTGTATTTAAATTATGAAATAGCTTTGAACCTCTGCATTGATTAACTTTGCAGAAATTGCAAAATCAAAGATCCAAGTGGAAAAATGTAGAAAGACTGAAATGTACATTGCTTTCAGAGGTTTCAATTATACTCAGTTGCTGCAGAACTTTCTTTTCTGCTCTTCTTTTGTCTTTCCAAAAGAAGAGTTGCATTACTTTCTCTTTTACTATTCCAAGCATTTTTGTCCAACTTTTTGTTAACTATGACCAGTCTGCTATTTATTTATACTTTCTGGCAAACAGCATACAATCTGCACAAAACATCTTGACTGAGGTGCAACTGGTGCTTTGCTTTCTGCAAACCTAGTTCTTTTAAAACTGGACAACTCACTAATCACTATGTAATTGCAGAGCTGCTTCTGTAAGACATCCATGAGAGCAAAATAACAATAACTTCTTGTAGGAGGCAGATGGTACCATCCAGTCCCACAATATAAAAGCAGCTTGTAATCTTTTGGGGGAAAAAAAAAAATCTAATTCTAAGGAAAGCTAAAAAGTAGTTGTAGTGCATTCATTCTATCTTATATACTAGGTTATATTTATGTATTTAGGAATATGATTGACACTTTTAATTCTGTAATCAGAAGGAGAAACACATATAAGTGTATTATTATTACATTTGAAGCCATATGCCCATATATTTTAATGAAAATATTATTTCTGCTGTCTCTTGTTAAATAAAATTATTTTCACATTTGAGGGGGTGAGGCAGGAGGAACATGTCTTCTCTATTTTGCAATTTGAGATGAGCCTCATACACTTTGGAATTCTCAGGTCAACCATGAGATAATGTATTCCTTGTAGATAAACAAGCAGGAAATTCCAAGGTGCCAGCACAGCTAGGTATGATCTTTATTCCAAAGGCATAAATACTTTTTAAAATAACTTCCCCCAAGTATGCAAAATGGTTTGAGGATATACACTGGGAACTTGAACCTGATTCAGAGAAGGTCTGATGACTCCTTAATAATTCATGTTTGACCAGTGATGAGAACAGGTAAATAGAGATTCTGCAGTGAGCATGGCAAGGAGCACCCAGGAGCTGTTGAGTGGCTGCCTTAGGTGGCTAAATTGTGGACAGATAAATCTCATACAAATAGATAAACAATGTTTTACCATGCATCCATGAGGTTTGATCACTTTTGAGTGGCATTTGATTAACCAAATTTATAGAAAATTATTACATGCTTTGCAGTTTCATAACCACCTTATTATTCCAGGCTCTGCTTATGGTTCTAAGTATTGAAAAAGCAGGCAAAGCAAGTTAGTGCCTTGGATCTTTTTTTCTGACATTTCTAGATTAGCTATTTCACTTTTATTATACTTCTTTCTACTAAGCACATAGGATCTGATGATTGACTCTTTTACAGCTCCTACAAAGAAACAATACAAAATGCTCTGCCTGACCAGAGCATCTAATCATCCTCGGCAATCAAAAGGTTTGTAAATGCCACTGCACTTTGTCACATCCCTCCAGATGACAGTGCAACAGTGATGATTTCACTCAAGTGCTAAATTCTCTTGTTTGACCTCCAAATGCAGCACACATGAAGAGTGAAGGAAACAGAAAGCTGGCATTTTCACACAGAAAAGCCTTAATCAAAGTTGTCAAATGTGTTTACATTCTATATTCTATACACGTTATCCAATACATTTTAATTAAAATATTTGACATTTTTCTCTATTTCATATGAATCTACCTTAATAGCATCTTAGGACCAAGGTTAACACTTTAGTGTGTCTTATTCCTAGTGAATGTTGTAAAATGTAAGAACTATAATATTTAGGGACAGAACTGATTTTCATCCAGAGTAAAAGATATCATCCTTATCATGGGGAAAAAGTGAGCTTTATAATTTGGAATTTTTCTTATTTTTTTGTTGCTATTTTTTTTGCCTTTAAGAATTTTTTAAAATGCTTTTTCTACTTTATGTGATCATATTGTGTTATAAATAACAAAGGAAATTTGAAATATTTTTTATTGAGTCACTGCCAGTACTCTACCATGTTTGTGCTTTTTCTCAGAAATTATAGATAAACAAACAAACGTATGTATATACTACCATTTTATTTTCCCAACAAAATAATATGATTTTTTGCTGGATTATTAATAACAGAAATCAACATTTTTTGTCTATCTTTGCTGAAATTCAATAAAGTTTGGGTTTGAGGCCCAGAAGAAGCAAACCAGAAATTTCAGGAGAAAAATAACACCAAATCAAAAATTCGAAGTACATGTCTAGTGCTGAACTTTGCAGAGATTTTTCAGATGTGTTTAACTGCAAGAGATTTCTACTCCAGAACTGACTGTCCAGACACATCCTCTTACACAGAGAAAAATGGGTATGGCCTGGGCAGGATTCTTGTTGCCACCTACAACAAAGTAGGTGAGATCAATCATGTCTTATGAATGTCTGCTTTGTTAATCAGCTACCAAAACTGGGATAATGATTTCAAATATGTATATATATACATACACACACACACACACATATACATATACATATATATATATATATATACACACATATCTATATATATCTATACACACATATATACATATATATATTATATATATACACATATATATATATACACACATATAAATACATATATAGGTACACTGGTTGAATTTAACTCATTCCAGCTGATTTTAACTCAGCTGGCAATTTGTACTTTTAAGAAAACAACATAGTGAGTTTTGTTTGATTTATAGGTAAAAGTAGCATGCTTGCATAAAATGTATCACAGCATTGTGTCAGTATTACATAATGACCAAAAAAGCAAACTAAATGTAATCATTGACTTGGAACTAGGTATGACTTTTTTGTATGAATCTATTGTCTGCCCTGTTTCTTGCTTGATTTTGAAATCTATTTGGACCTTCTACCTAAAAAATATAATAGAATCAGAAAGTCAGAGAAGGGCAACAAGAATGGTCAAAATAATGGAATATCTTTGGAGTGATGAATGAGTCAATAGACTGGGACTCCATAACCTTGAAAAGACAAAACTGAGATTCTGTAACAGACTTTAAAATGAGTGGCACACAGAAGGTGAAGAGATATGGTTATTTACTTCTCATGATATAAAACCTCTGCAATTTCACATGAAAATAACACCGATGACTTTAGATCAATAAAAGGAAAGATAGATGAGAGACACTAGATATTAGACAAATAGACTTTAGACAAATTCACAGAAGAAGAAAAAAAGGTAATGTATAAATAGAAAAAATAGTTTTGTCTTTATTTTAAATAGCTCATTTACTAATAGAAAGTTCAAACAATTTGAGAAAGAGTAGTATTTTTTCCTTGACAAGTGAAAAGCAGGAAACAAATTCGACTGGTTCAAACTTGTTCCATAAGATTCCTGAATACAATTCTTTTAATATGAGCCTTTGAAAAGATCTGAAGAGTAAAAAGGTGTAGTACAGAAAGCCTAGATATGTCTTTTCTTAAAGTTTTTGCACATTTTGGTGCCACATTCTCAAGAGTTGAGTGTAAAACTCTAGATTCTGTCACCTCAGGAGAGATACTACTCTCAGAGGCACTGTTCTAAAAGCCAAATGAGATGCACATATTCACTGTTTTTACCTAAATAAGGAGAAACATTTCTGTTTCCAAGGTCGAAAACATGATTTAATATATTAAATTACACTGACTATTGTGCTGTGTTCCTGAAGGAACTGGTAACTTTTCCAATTTTCACTGCAGAGACCATACATTATTTATTAGCCAGCCAAGTAGTTTTATCTTCAAAGAAAGACCAGAGAGTCTCACTGACATCCTTGAGAGATGGTTTCTTTTTTCATTTCTTTTTTAATTGAGCAACTTATTTTAAAACTTCATCATGAACTTAACAATGTCATTTCAAGCATATTGCTTGGAAGAATCCTGGTTTCCTTCATCAGTTTTTCAGCAAGCAATAGAGTGGAACCTTATCAGAAAAGGTGGAGCCCATGTGATATTTATTATTAGCAGAAAATAATTTCAAAGGAGCACATCTTATTATAGAGCTTTTGACAGTTCAGAAAGTGTGAGTTTTGGTTTTTCTGTACTGGAATAATTAAGCCCTGACCCTGAATATGTTATATATATTAGCAGCTCCAGGTAGACTTAATATACTCTAATTTTAGCCATTAAAAAGTAGTATTTAGCTTAAGCTAATTATCCAGCCTTTCTATATAGAGACCAAAGAGTGACAGGAGCTTCTTTTAAAACAGTTATCTGGGATTAATTGTCGTCTGTAGACTTCTGTTGCTCTCAGTGTCTGAAAAGGAATATAAGTTATTCTTTATAAGAACATCCAGAGTGATAGTTAGATGTCAACTATCTCTAAATGTGATCTAGTCCTGAAGGCTACTTTCATTAATAATGAAGTATCAAAAAAGACAATTTCTCAAAAATGTAAACGGAAGATGGCTTAAATGAATTACCACTTGCAGATGGCTATTTGTCTATTTTAACTTTATAAGTGATTAGTTCAGAATTAAAAATGTACATTTTACTGTTAAAATCAAGCATGTGTAAGCCATTCATTCTTACCTTTTTATAGCTAAGATTAAACATATTAAATTAAAATGCTTCCAAAAAATCTCAACATGCCTCTCTTTGCATCTTATTCTGTCTAAATATATTTAAAAACATGACTTAGCCTTTCCTGTAAAATAAAGGGATTAGAATTTTTCTATCTCTCAAGGATAATGGAATTTAAAATGCACTCAAGATTTTAAGATGACCATTTCTACCAAAAAGACCAAGATCAAGCTACAGAATTAAGTTTTTATCATTGTACTCAATATAACACTGGTGAACATAGCAGTTCATTTTAGATGTATATACAAGTAATTATTTTTTTGTCTTTCTCTCCAAAACTCAGACTGTATCCCAGAAAATAAATGAGGGCTGGCTGTACTTTTAGACATATACCAAAGCAGTATTAATATCTCTTCCACATACGAAAAATCATTCCATTGATTCAAAATGACACTGACATTATACCTAATAGGTATAATGAAAATAATGCTCAGTCCCACTTTAATAGATGTTCCACTCTTCAAAATTGCACATTTCTACAGGCTTGTCACTCTGGGGCAGGAAAAAGGATCTTTTAAAAGAAAAAACACTGTTTTATTTTAGACCACACCTGGTCCAGTGGGACGTGTCCCTGCCCATGGCAGGTAAATTAGAACTAGAAGATCTTTAATCTCCCTTCCAACCCAAGTCATTTTTTGTCGTGGTTTGACACTGGCCAAACACCAGCACCCACCCAGTCACTCACTCACCCTCCCCTGGCACAGCTGGGCAGAGGAAAGGAAAAATTAACCAACGGTTCATGAGCTGAGATAAGGACTGGGACAGAACACTCCAAGGGCAAACAACATAAAGGTACAAAAAGACTTTATTGTTAACAGAATCAGAGGAGGATAATGAGACATAAAATAAGCCATTAAAAACAACTTTCTTCCCCAACCCTCCCTCCTTCCCACCAACAGCACAGGGCATGAGGATTTTAGTCAGTTAATCACCCAAGATTTTATTCTGCTGCTCTGGGACAGGAGTCCTTTCCCTGTGGCACCGTGGGGCCCCTCCCACAGGAGAGAGCTCTCCCTGAATTTCTCCAATGTTGCTCCAATCTCACGAGAGCAGTCCTGCCAAAACTGCTCCAATGTGAGTCCCTCCATGGGCACACAGTCCTCCCAAAACTGCTGTGGTGTGGGTCACTCCTCCACGGGGTGCAGCCCTCCAGGGACAGGCTGCTCCAGCTGGAAACAGAGTCCCTTCTCTGTGGGTCTCCCACTGGATCACAGACTCCTCCAGGCATCACCTGCTCTGATGTGGGCACCTCCCCATGGGGGCTGTGGGTGGATCTCTGCATCCCCCTGGATCCCCATGGCTGTGGGTGGATCTCTGCATCCCCCCGGATCCCCAGGGGCTGTGGGTGGATCTCTGCATCCCCCTGGATCCCCATGGCTGTGGGTGGATCTCTGCATCCCCCTGGATCCCCATGGGCTGTGGGTGGATCTCTGCATCCATGTGGATCCCCAGGGGCTGTGGGTGGATCTCTGCATCCCCATGGATCCCCAGGGGCTGTGGGTGGATCTCTGCATCCCTGTGGATCCCCAGGGGTTGTGGGTGGATCTCTGCATCCCCCTGGATCCCCAGGGGCTGTGGGTGGATCTCTGCATCCCTGTGGATCCCCAGGGGTTGTGGGTGGATCTCTGCATCCCCATGGCTGTGGGTGGATCTCTGCATCCCTGTGGATCCCCATGGGCTGTGGGTGGATCTCTGCATCCCCCCTGGATCCCCATGGCTGTGGCTGGGTCTCAGCTCTCTCACCATGGTCTCATCACAGCCTGCAGAGGAATCTCAGCTCTGGTCCCTGGAGTACCTCCTGCCCTCCTCCTGCACTGAACTTGGTGTCTTCATGTTATTTCCTTCACATGTTCTCACCTTCTCCTCTTTCTTGGCAAGAAGAAAAACTGTGTGCCCTTTGTTTTGATTTTCACCTTAAATATGCCATCACAGAGGCATTACCAGCCTCTCTCATTGGCCCAGTTTTGGCCAGCAGCATGTCCATCTTCAGAGCCATCAGGTATTGGTTCTGCTGGACACAGTGGAAGCTTCCAGCAGCCACCTCTGTGGCTCCCACCACTACCAAAAACCAGGCTATGCAAAAACAATACATCTCTAATTTTCTTCTGTGATTCTACTATTGTTAAAAAAAAATCCCCTTACAAGAAACAGAGAAGCTGGAAATTTTTTACAGCAAATAAAAATATAGACTTTCATTAACTTGTACAATTGACACATTTTGTATGCATGCTACAATTAGATATTTTGAGAGAAAAATAAGGTATGACCTAAGGGGTTTCCTCAACAGGCCACAGTATCTGTAACAGTATTTTAAAGGCCAGAACAAAACAACTAAAATACGATAGTATTGTGTTAGACAACAAAAGCTAATTTAATGCAGAAAATAAACATAGCTCCCTAAAATTACTTTTTAAACTTATTTATGTATTTCAAGGCATATGCATTTAAATCTCACCATACAGAGACACTTCTATTGATTGTGTTCAATTCCTTCCTGGTTCTTTAGATCTCTTACGTCTTTCAGTGAATATTTTCTTCCAACTGTGGCAAAAAGGGCACTTTTAACCCTATCACTATCACCTATTTATTTGGCTTTACTCCCTGCTGTGAAACATAGTGGTTTTGGCTGGGAAGGGGTTAATTTTCTTCACAGTATCTGGTATAGTGCTGTGTTTTGGATTTGTGTTTTGGATTTGCGCAGGAAAATGTGTTGATAGCCCAAGGATGTTTTCATTTCTGCTGAGCAGAGCTCACTCAGCATCTTCTGCTTCTCAGCCCACCCCATCATCACAAAGGCTGGGGGTGCACAAAGAGCTGGGAGGGGACACAGCCAGGACAGCTGAGTTCAGCTGACCAATGGATATTCCAAACTATACGTGCCATGATCAACATGTAGAGAGGGGGAAAGGAGAAGGAGGGGGCGTGTTCAGAATGATGGAGTTTGTTTTCCCAAGTCATCAATACACACGATGGAACCCTGCTCTCCTGGGGATGTCTGAACACCTGCCTGCCCATGGGAAGTGGGGAATTAATTCCTTATCTTGCTTTGGTGTTATGCACATCCCTTATTATACCTATTGCCTGTATCAGAACCCATGAATTTTTGGGTTTACACTAATGATTATTTTCCCCATCCCACTGAGACAGGGGAAGTGAGTGCACAGTGGAGTGGGACTGAACTATTGGGGTGAAACCCAGTGCATAGGTTTGGAAAGCAAGCTTTTACTCACAATAGTGATCAATCTCAATGCTAATAATTCTGTTAGTGTTGGAACCACCTGACATCTTTCAGGCTGAAAAAGAGTGTGGTGGTTTCCTAGGAATATCACTTCAGAGACCTGTCAGGGAAATGTGATGTCAGAGACAGGACAGGCTGTTGAACTGGGGACTCTACATGCAGTTTTTATGCAATTACTTTTTGATCTGCCTGTAGATAGCAGATGACAGCTCTATTGAACTTAAGAGGTCTCATTCCCCATTATGAACATAATGATAATTATTAATAATACCAACTCTTACAATTCACTGCTATAAAAAATGGAAAGCATAATTGTATTCATATCAGTAATAATCAGCAGTAAGAGCTAAAAGTTGTTAAAAGGTAGATGTATCTTAGGTGAAATAATTTATATGATTTCAAAAGATAAGGAACAAAGACTACTGCATCCTTACAATTGACATCACATTAACATTTTCCAGGAATCTTCCAGGGAGGTTAAAATGAATAGGATGAGTCCTTTGTTGAAAATAAGTACTATGCTTAAACTCTCACCTATCTGGAATGTCATTATAAATCATTTCACATCTAAATGTACTGTTTTTTTCCTACAAAAAAGCAGATAAAGACAGTTTAATGCACTGAGGATGTGAATAGGCATATGAATTGAGGTTTGGCATTTTCCTGGGGAAAACAATCAAAGAAATTCTTCAAGAAGATTAAATAAGCTTTCAATCACAGGTTGCCTAGGATATTGGACAAATTTTATTATTACTGCACTCTGAAATTTTGGCATGATAGATCTTTGATAACAAACAAGAGGAACAGTACATTTAACAGGAGTTACAAATAACTTTAGGCAAATTGCTTTGTTTACAGTGACTTGACAAATTTGGGTCTTGACATCAAGAGAATAAGTGAACCAGATAAGCTTTGAAGTTTAGGGAGGCAGATGTTTAGGAGCAGCATAACAAAGATATGGATGTCAGCAAATCAAAGCACTCCATTAAGTTCCAGAGAAATTCCATTAAATTCAATAACAGTGGCTTAAGTATTGAGCAATTAGTCATTGCAAGTGAATACTAGGATCTGCTTTTCTGGTATTAATCAACCATTATGCAATGTTTATTAATTTATCTTTTTGCTTTTTGACCTGACAAAAAACCAAACCTGGCCTTTTGAGAATGGAATCTTCCTGTCAGCTAGCACGGAACTGGGCAGTTATTGCTTCTGCTTTATTTCAGGCCAAATTACTGCAAATTCATGTTAAGTTTGTTGTTGTTTTTTGGGGTTTTTTTCCCCTGTAGAAATATGTACATGCTGAATCTGCAGGAAGATGTGGCAAAGACTGAAATAAATTTAACTTTCTAACTTTTAGCTGCTAAAAAAAAAAAAAAAAAAAAAAAATAAAAAAAAAGTTGTCTGTGACAATTTTTTTCCCCCAGCATGAAAGTTGTTTACTCAAACCTGGCAGAAATTCTGTTTTACAGGTCAAAAATGTATTTCACTCCCTACAGAGCTTAATCAATTGCCATAGAATCCCCAGGCAGGTTATGCTTCTGTGAACTTGTTTCCTATCAGCTCTTTCCTTTTAATTCAAATGCAAAGTGCCCTTTTCTCAACAAATGATGTGGTTTGCAGGTATTTTTATTTCCTTATTTTACCTTGGATGACAGCCTTGGCTACAATCTTAAATTATTCCCATATAGACATGTTCAGTAATTATAAATGTTATGCATGTGCCTAACAATAATCATAATCATTCCTTCATCTTAAAGGCTAACTGGATAATGCCAAATCATTCTACACTTTTTCACACTTCCAAATGAAAGCTTGTGTTAATCTAATCACATCAAGCTTCTGAGGACTCAATCACTTATCAGAAAATATTGTGCAACAGGAAAATATGATCAGACATATTAACATTTTCATTAGGTTCTGAAATACTTATTGACAGAAAAGAAGATGAAGAGAAGAAATATTTCTTTGTTTAGGTAAATAGCATCACATAGTGTCCTCTAGTCACAGAACTATTATTTTCTTATGCAGTGTAGCTGCATTTGTTTCAGGAGATTGTAGGGTTTGCACCTCTGGGACTAGAGTGTGAATTCTGTCTCTGAGCCTTGGTTGAATCAAAATGAGATAAGATTTTATTCATTGCAACTGTTCCCAAAATATTGTTCTTGGCATTAGCAAAGGTCAATAAACTTTCAGCACTTTCTTTCATCCCACACTCATTCCTCTGTCTGCAGCACAGTTCTCTACATCACAGTTCTTTCAAGATAAAACTATCTCTGTTCATTTAGCATCTTCCTGATGCAGAAACAGAACATTCTTCATGAGTTTTTCAGGTACTCACTGAAACGAAAGCAAAGAGGAAGGGACCCTCTGGAACCTCTAATTAATCCTATCTTCAAAAGCAGCACTTATTTCTAGCTTCAACATGTAATCTATCCATATACACATCAAATTATTTATACAATTCCCCTGCACCAGTCTTTATTCCTATCTATGTCAAACATCACTCCTTAATAATTTTTCAGTCAACTCTACAATTAATTTCAAACACAATTTAGTCATTCCTCTATGAGTTACTCTTAAGTTCCAGCAGCACCCTGTCAAAAGAGCCAGATTACATAGCACTAACAAAAAAATTGCTGGCCATGTCTAATGATGGGCAAGAAATACACAATTCACTTCCTAATACTGAGGAACAGTGAGAGGAAATCTGGCATTTCATTTAAATTGGAATGCAACAAAAGTCTTAGTGGTCTTTTTCTAGTACAAACCCTGCTGTATATCAAAGTATTTCTCTCAGATGTGTGACAGCATGTGGACTAGAAAAAAGAAGGTATTTGATTCCTGCTTTTTCTTTTGTTTTGTTTTCTTTGGTTTCCAAAAAATTTTTCCACAAAGACATGCACCTGTGTTTGGTTTTCATTGTCTTTCCTTCTCAGGTTCAACATCATCATGCAGATTCACATTGTTCTTATTATTCAGCAGTACTAATTTGGGAGTATGCCAAAATTTGCATCCCCAGTATAATGTGCATGTTGGGTGTTAGCAAGTGCTATGACCAAATCAAACTCTTCAACATTTTGGATGAAGCTACACTTTTTGTGGGATAGAATATCTCAGCTGTATGAATGTATAGTGCACATTATATATATATATATATATATATATTATACTGCCTTGCTTGAGGTTTTGACTGGAATAGATGCAGGCTCATTGGCTCTTTCATTTCACTCCATTTCCTGGAATTCCAGTGTTGGGTTGTCCACCAGAGCTATACAAGAAGCCTGGGGCAGGGCTTCTCTGTTGCTTAAACACTGTTAAATTTTTATATCTCAGGAACAAAGGAAAAAAAAATTATCTTTGATGGTATACTTAAGAATTTCAAGCAGTAGCACAATAATTCGTCCTGCTCCATTTCTCTAAGATGAGTGCCCAAGAAAATCAAGTTCAAATGGCTCTATGAGTTGCATTTTGCCCTAGTTTTGTCCTTCATCTCAACTACTTGGGGTCCTAGCATTTGCATTAAAATGCCCATATTTAATTTGAATGTCAACAAAAGATTATTTCACAAGAAAATATTTCCTCATAAGTTTGAAAATACCGGATACTTTTATCTCTTCCTTTTTCTTCCTTTTATTTGCTTGCTAGTTATAGTCAAGCTCCAACAGTTAAGAAAACAGAATAGCAATACGAGAAATAAGACAAACATCTGTGACTCAGTTTTAGCATTTGGTAAGAATCCCTTGTAGTACAGCAAAAGTTGATCCGTTTAGAACCATAAATTTTGTAATGGGTAGTGATGTCTCTACATGACACCATATGAGAAGCAAAAACTACTGGACAGTACAGGTCTATAAAGCAGTGCATGATATACAAACAGAACAAAACCTACTATGTCATGTCTTGTAGGTTAACAAAAGCTGAAGACAGAAAAACAGCCCTATTATTTCTTCCTTCCTGCCAAAGTGAGACAGTTCCCCACAGTGTAATTTTTTAGTGTTTTGCCCAGCCTCATTTTAAATTATTCCAACTACTGGGCTTCCACTTCTTCCCTTAGAAGTAGTACCATAGATGACAAGTTGACATTCACTTTACACTTTAGTCCCTGGGTGACACAGCTCAATGTAATGTGACATGAGATATATTGTGATGGACTCCAACATTTATCAGGCTTCAGTGCAGTGTAATGTGCTGTGAACTGTTGATTTAAACAACGTTTAACAAAACTACTGTAGCTGTAATTTAAAAGTGGTTGAAAACCTTGGGAAAATAAAATAAAATAAAATAAAATAAAATAAAATAAAATAAAATAAAATAAAATAAAATAAAATAAAATAAAATAAAATAAAATAAAATAAAATAAAATAAAATAAAATAGAATAAAATATATCTCTCTAAGCATTAATTTTGACCACAGTACAACTATGCATATTGCAGGACATATATACACTTTGTCTCCTAGGCTGTAGGCAGAATGAACAGAAGAGGCAAAAGTCAAAGATTAAACTTTGAGTTGAGAAACATGATGAATCTTAGAGATAAAAATAAGGATCTAACAACATTTTTAAAAGATGCTTACAAGTCTAACTGTATATTTAGGTTCTCACTGCCTTTAAAAACTCATGTCATAGATTTTAATGTGAGGTATTTGTACAGATTTTAACTGCTGGCTGTACAAAGCTTTGTGTCAACAGTAGGAAGGGGATGGGGAGATGGAGGAAGAAAAATCAGGTAACTCCTGACAGTAGTGTTGGTAGGGCATTAGCACTGATCAGTGGTTGAGTTGTGATTGTATTGGAAACAAAGACTGCAAACAAACAATAAATGGGTGAGCAAGAGGAACTCAGCAGTCAGGAAACTAATGGAGAGCAAATGAGGAATATGATTGGCACAAGTGTACTGGTGTAACAAGTGCACTAATTAAGATGAAACTCCTTTGCAGGACCATCAAGCCTACCTCATATAGGTGCTAGTGAAGAAGACACTCAAGCATGCTTAAATATAGAGCTAAGGAGCTACAATTCAGAAGCTGACAGAATACTGGTTTTGTCAGAGGAGTGTTTTTATGATACATGACAGCTCTTGAAGTCATCTAATCTGCTTCCTAGCAAAACATGCTTTCCTCTCCAGCCTACTCTGCTGTTTTTTCTCTTTTACCTTCGTAGCCAATCCTCTGCTCCCTCTGAGGGGTTTGTAGTCATCACCCACAGAGCCTTTGAAGTTAGAGACTATAAATAGGATGTGTCTTGTCCTTATGGTCTGTGAATCCCTTCTTCCACTTGAGCAAATCATTCATCTTCACTTGAAAGGAAATCATTTTGACTTCTTACAGAACAGGAAACATAAGGCATTCTTTACAGGTCAGAGTCACTGTGAGATTAGGCACAGACACCAATGGTTCAATCATTTATCAGAATATATATTCTTACAATATTGTGGTGCTGCATCTGGGCTCTGCCACAGTGGCCAGGAGGTGAAAGACTCTCTGGATTTTATGTTTCCCCTTTAGACTAGAACAGTGGACAGATGTCAGTTCCAGCAGCCAAAGACACTAAAGAGAATGAGGCTTCAGAGCATCATGTACTCATGGCTTTATCCCCTCAAGAGAGACTGCTAGTTATTCATTTTAAACAAAGTCAAATGGAAGACTTATTTCCCACCAGAAAAAAGCAAAGTACAAATCTGAATCAATGGGCTCATAAAAACCTCTTTGCTCTCTCTCTGCTTCTGCAATGCTTGTTTAAGAATTCAGAGGATATTTAGGATTATTTTTATTGTGTTTAAAGTGATAGTAATATAATTTCCCGGTTTTTTTTTTAAATTTTATATGCAAAAAGTATTCACAGTGTACCTTTTGCTGACTACAAAGAGAGCAGATTTACAGAGAACTTGAAACTCAGCAAATATTTGCATTTAAACTGTATATCATTACTCTCTACACTTTATTTTCAAGATTGTGCTCAAGTGTTAACTATTGTAATATGACTTTGAAAAAAATATTGAATGGATGATTTTCAAAGCAAGTAGTAAGCCCTATAAATGTCAGAGAGTAAATGTGAAGAGCACTGACTGAAAAAAGGAATACACAATAAAATTCTTTTATCAAAGCTAAGAATGCTTTGCACTTTTGTAAAATGTCTTTTGTAAAAGAGTGCACTACAGCTCAAGCAACATCTTCCAAAGTATCTGCTTTAAGAAGGAGCTCTGTCTTTAAAGCTGTGAAGATATTAGGCTCAGCAGTAAGAAGGAATCCAGAAGTGTTCTGTCACCATCATAAAAGTACACTCTAAAACCAGTTTGTGTTCCCTTGCTTCCTTTTGCAAGGAGAAAGAAATCCACTTTTCTAAGACTTAAAAATGCCTGAAAGGTGGTGTTGACTTGTTCTTTTTTTTTTCTTCTTTTTGTTGACAACACCTGTCTTTCATAAATGCTCAAAAGTCCTAAAAATTAAAAGAAATATACTAACAACTCAGAAATTTTTCAGGAGGATTTTATTAGTTTTTGTTCAGTTTCTCTCACTATTAAAAATAGCAGCTTAGTTCTCACATAGTGAAATTAGTTATTTTTTGGAAATAATTTACATTGTTTTAAAATAAAATATAAATATATAAATTTATGTAACTGTTATATCCCTTGCTTATGAAAATGTCAGAATATTTCAAAATCAAGCCTGAGAACCAATGTATCAATATCACAGTATTACTAGCAAAATAACACACACTGGAGATTTCCTTCATTTGTATTTCATCATCCTTACATCATGATGTAGTTACATAATCAAATGCATTAAAATCAAAATAGTTTTAAAGATAGAAAATAACAGAAGAGATTATGTCCCAATTTTTCAAATTTTAAAACTTCCTTTAAAAATTAAATTTAAAAGAACATTAAAAATTAAGTAATCTATTTAGTATAGTAGATTTTATGTATATACTTCTATAATAAAGTTATTTATTTAGTATAAATAAATTCTTTCAGAACCTACCTACTACCTAGTTTTAATGCTTCAATTTTGCCTAGGAAGAAAGATCTCAGCAACACTGTATATGAAAGAGAAAAAAAAAAACAAAACCAAAACCTCAGCCTTTTGGTATCAAGTAATAATTTTTGGTCACTAGAATAGAGCTATTAGTTATTTACTGCATATCAGTGAATAAAATTAGTATTAAAATGTTGAGATATTAGTACAAAGATTAGTTAAGCAAGGCAATGAATTGGTGAAAGAATAACATTCTCAATTCAGCTAGTCTTGGGAAGATATGGGTTGTTTCTTTGGCAAGCAAATGAGACAGAAATAAAACATAACTGATGACTGCCTCTGGAACATTTTAATTTTCTGACATGCTTTCATTTCATGAAGGAAAACAAAAAAATAGCAGAGCAATGAACTGAAGGAAGCAGCATTGCTTCTCCATCATGAATGGAATAGGTCTTGCAGCCTGTGTTGCTAGAGGCTGCATCAGGAAAAAAGATCATTTGATACTTCTTTAAGAGCTGACACACGTGGCCTTTGGTCAGACACAGGTCAGTCATTTCTGTGTTCCAACACAGCACACAGGAATATATCAGTCATTCCATATTATCTTGTGCTTCCATTTAAAAAGACACAGTAGCTTGAAAAAATAATAACTTCTTCAAGCAAAAAAATAAATGTGAACTCCATCCTTGAAGAGGCAAAATATGATAATCCTGATAAACAGAGAGAAAAAGCACAATTGAAGTTTTATATAAGATGGTTCTCACTCATTTTTCTGTTTCCAAATAATCTCTCTGATTTCATAGAATAGGATTTGGTGTTGTCATATGGTTTGTCTAAGATTGTTCACTTAAATGAATTTCTGAACTATTAATATAAGTTTTCTTCACTGTTTCTTGAAATGCAGCCTTTCATCTTTAGTGGTAAGAAACATTGACAAATAATTTCTCATTTACCCTAATAAAATAGCTTAATGTAGAAAATAGTACTATATTTTAATTTTTTAAAAAATAAGTTAATTGAAAATCAGTAGCTGGACAATTCTCTTTCCTTAGCAGTTCTATTACTCACAGTTAAAAAAGGTGTAGAGCTATATATATAAATTGAATTTTTTTAGTTCCTTTCACAAATTCCAATGCTGTGTTGGTGTTTTTCTCTGCACCTCAATTTATAAACCAACAAAAGTCAATATGAAACCTAATGACAATGGTGACATGGGAATTTGAGCTGAATCTGAGTATTTAAAAAGAAAACTCCTTCATGTATGAAGGAGTGGATAGTTTCACACAGTTGAAATCTGAGTGTATAGACACTGCAGGCAAATTATTTCTCAGGAAAGCAACCAAAGCTTATTCTCAAGAGGTTGATTCTCCAGAAACACACGACTTGGCCTTCTAACTTTAACACAGATTTTTCACGATCTAAGAACATAAAATTAGGTCACAAATCAGACATTCTCATTGTAATAGTCCGAATTCAGCACACAAATCTTTTGTTGCAGGCTGTACAATGTAACACAAGTTGAGCAAACGCCCTAACTGTAGCTGTCTATGAAATATTGTGTGAATTCCAGTTTTTCTTCACCAGGGCAGAAACTGCAGGATTTCTCTATAATGTACTGCCAATCACAAGAGTAATAGGAAGTTTATAAAAAATACACCAGAGCACAGACAACAATACAAGCCTCTCATTAAAGGCAAACATGGATGCAGGGTACACATGAGTTTAAAATTTGTTTTCAAATTTGGCTAAGGACAAGAGGATATTATCTGTATAAGTTATAGCTCCTGCATATCCATTCCATTGTCATAAAGCCAATGTTCTTCTTCATTCTAGTTTCACTACAGCAAAGGTTATTGACTATCTGCATTAGGAAAAATGGGGAATCTTAATGTTTTATTTTAATTAATTGCTTTTTGGAGCATTGCTTAATTATTGACTTGAAAGGGAAGACAATATTGCATTTCTCTCATCCCCACCCTGCTTTTGTAGATTGTCTTTTTGCACTCCTTTAAATTGCTGCATACATATTTATTTCCTTCACTGATCATTTTTCTGACTGTTTGTGCCTTGCTTAGAACTTTCTTTTTTACCTGAATAATCGCATGAGGATAGAATCATTGCTTGGAGCTTGCCTAAGGCATCACATCTCAATACAGAGGCTTGCCTGAGCCCCAGTTTCACAGAAGGAGGCATTCTCACTGCAGAACTGATTATGCATTTGCTCAGCCAGATTCCTCCACTCAGTCACTACAGCGTTCAGAAAACCAGAGGGCATTCTCTTTGCTTCCAGCCTCTTTCTTTCCAATGTCTATGAGGAGTTTTTCACACATTCTCTCATTTCATCTTGCTTTTGAGCCCTGCCATGACCAAACCATCTAGGAGTTCATCAGATGTAAGCGTTCCTATTGTTTTAAATAATACTTTTTTACTGCAGGTCAGTTCCATTTACAATGATGCAGCAAGGGCCTGTGCACTGCTTTTTTTTTTTATTGAGTCGTAGCAAAATGTCTTTCAATGTTATCAGCTCTCTACTTGAAAAAAAGACATTCATTGAGCTTCAAGATAGAATTTGCAATCTAAATTTGGATTCAAAAATAATATTTTAAATATTTTTATGTCCATATTTTTTATTTATTTTTTATCTTTAACCTAAGAACTTACTTACATGATTACACCCCTTTACACTGTGAGAGAAGAGAAATTTACTAAGACAAAAGCAGAAAACAAAAATACCGTCTTTCTTGGTCTCTGAATAAATTCATACTTGGAAAGTATCAAATTTTTTTGTAGTTTTTTTTTCTATTTATTAAATTTTGCTTAGATGACCCTTTAATTGTCAGATAGTTCTCAGAGATTATTTTATAGAAGTAATATCAAATGCATGTGAAAGTCATATAGTGTTTCATTGTGTGACTAGCAGAAACACCCAGAGTTGCAAAACACCTATTGATGCTCCCAGTAAAATGGATTTTCTGCTGATGTTCTTTGTACATTAGGTTTTTTTCTTATGGAACCACTGAAAATTTGCCCACAACTGTGCATTCAACTTCATGGCCTTTTTATCTCTGAAAAATCTCACTAAGTTTATCTTAGATAACTTTTAACCTTTTGTGTCTCTCAGAAGCAGTTAACGAGATCAGGAGTATACTGCAGACTGCAGAAGAAGAGAGTACTGTAATCTATGCAGATAATCTCTTGGTTGAAGTCTCATCAAAGACAGGCTACATGATTCAAGTACAGTTAAGAATAGTGCACAGAAATGCCTTAGCACATAGACTTATTTTAAGACAAGACACCAAAAAAAGAACTTTTAAATAACTGGAGTTCGTGCAATCTGGCAGCCAGCCTCCCTCCCTGGAGAGAAGACACAGGAGTCTCATCCAAGGTTCTGCACTACTGCTGATATGAAGTAATTAGGAGAAAATTGTTCAAATGTCAATGCAAACTTAACTGAGTCTTTCCATAACCATAAGCAACATAACTATTTGCAGGTAAAGGAAATGAATTATTGAGTGACAAAAATAGATGAGTTTCCTGGCATGGTAAGCATTCCTTCACACTTGAACAAAAAGCAATAAACATAAGACCTAAATGCCAGGTTTTGATATTTTTAGGAAGTCTATCGATAGTTAGATTATCGAGAGAAAAATGTAGATTGCACACTTGAAGTGGGGAGGATTTAAACAAGGGGAGAGATGTGGTTGTTTTCTATGACAAATGGAAAAGGACATTTTATAGCATAAAGCAAAGAACAAGAGGCAGAGCATAAGCTAGGTTGAAAAGGTGTGAGAAAAAGGTTATGGTATGTCACAAACCCATATGTTTATCAAGGCCATGACTTGGTATCCACAGGAGTGATGGATTTGAGTTCCCAGGCTCACCTTCTAAAGGTTTTCATAGCTCTCCCTGAGGGTGAGAGATCCACGATTGAGCAGTTATTTTTCAATATGTGCTTTTCTACTGAAAAATGACTGATCCTTTGATTGGGATTGCTTGTGTACATGTGCCAGACCCAGCCAGACTGAAGCCCCAATCCCAGCACCTCAGATTTTGGCAGCTGGGACCACCCCCTTGGCTGCATAGCTGTATTTTGTCTTCAGCCCTAGGCACATCCTTCTCCTAGGAGAGGTTGAAAATATGTCTTTTCTTTTCCCTACCACAGCAGATGGCTTTGCAGATAATACCAGGTCTCTGGGCAGAACTTGCCCTGTTTAAATTCCTAGATAATCAGGAGTCTAGGAGTAGGGACTAGATAACATAATTTCTTTAGATTTTTATCTCATAGCTACATCACATTACCAAGTCAGTGCTGCAGGGTTTCTCTTTCTTTTTTTATTCAGCTTTAGACAGCAGCCTTTTCCTTGAAGTCACTGTAGACAATGTTCTCCCACTGGGGAGTTGGAACCCCCTTAGGTTCTAATCAGGTTCCTCTTCTTCTTTACCCTGAACTCAGACTCTCAAGTCGTTGCTCTCTTTTTGCTCCACTGAGCCATAGGTGTCAGGGAACATCATCAAAGCCCAACCTGAGACATCTCCATGTCATTCCTAAGTCTCTGAAAATTCCTCTGAATTTATTCCCCTGAATTTAACAGTCTGTAGACTGTCATTCTTCCCTGATTAATGACCCAGTCACAAACTCCACCATAATGGACGCCACCCAAAGAACAGAGCTAGAACTTCACCTTCAAAGAAGACTTTGGGCTAAATTAATTCCCAGATCTACTTGCACTGAATTCAGTATATATAATTTAGGGCTGAATTTATTTCTATCACTCAGTGATTAGTTAAGAAGACAATTTACAGCTCCCCTGAGATATTGTGACTAAAAGAAGTGCCCAAGCATTCTCCTTGATGTCATTTCTACCCTTCAGCAGGAATGATCTCTTAGACAGTGCATGGACTTGCAATCCAAGGTAATTATTTAACCATGACCTCGTACTGCTCTTCTGTTAAAATTGCCATCCATGAGGCATATTTTACAAGACTAGCCAATCCCTGAAAGCATGCTATTGGAAATAAACCAAACAAACTGGAAATGGCATATATCAGGAAAGAGAACAGAGCCCATAGGGAATGGGTCATAAAGTTGAAGATTTGGGACTTGACATAAATACTCTGAAAATCTGCAATGTACTTAAGTACATGAAAAAGTGGCCTGTGTCAGCAAGCATATTGTTTCAGAAACTGACAGAAGGGAGTCATAAAGCTTGCAAAGTGCTTCTGAAAAGGAAATCAGTCCCTGGTTCCAAGCAGATAACTGATTCTTAAACAGCTGCTAAATGTTTATGTTCTAGACTTCAGTCCTAATAAAGAATTTGACAGCTAGAGATTATTAAGAATAATAAAAAAATATATATGTTTATGTTTTATGCACATTATGCAATAGAGCTTCAAAATTCATTGTTAATAAAAATGCATAATTGAATAATCGACATATTGACAGAGAAATTTTATAAAAAGTACTCAAATTCAAGGTTATAAAGAAAATACTTTAAAAAAAAAGGGATAAAATTCCTTGGTTTTCTACATTTTATTCCAAAGCAACAAGCAAAAAAATGGCTGCAATGAATTATCCAAAAAAGAACACTAGTCAGATGGAATGTGATGGCGAACTTACCCTTGCAAGTGTGACATTTACCCACTGTAAATGTTAGATTTTCAGCTTCAGATGTACTCATAATCCAGATATTTTTATAAAACATCTTGTTTTCTTGTCTATCCTCTCTGTCAGGTTATTTTAATGGATAGTTCTTCTAATTGTCTTTGTATATATTTGTTGCAGTTGAATTTTAGTGGTAGCAATAATCATAACACTCAGAGTAGAGTTAAGTAGATCTTTTTTCCTAACTGAACACTGTGCTCCATGAATGGCTTCCCAAAAATATTTAAACACCTGTAATTCTATCTGGGATACTCTGTTAATTGCTTATGAGGACAACAAGAGTTATTTATATTACTTGAGTTTAAAATATTTTCCTCTAGATGACATCCATCGGACAGAAAATTAGTTAAGCCCTACCAGAAAATTAGTTAAGCTGGGCATAAACCCTTCCTGGTCAAGAAAGAGAATAATGCCCTTCTGCAGAAATCATGCCACATAGCTATACTTCCACCTCCCATGCCCAAGTTTGTTTAGGATTGCAGAGAAATCTTAAACAGATCATGTAAATTAAACTTTTGGATGATTATGGTCAAATGAATCCTGCATTAATTTTCCAATTAATATGTAGCAAAATGCAGCACATTCTCTCTTTTTTTTTCCAAATGGCATAACAAAAGGTGATAATATAAATAATGAGAAAATAATTTGGAATGGAAATAAGAACTGTGGAATTATATTATGGCTTGTAAATTACTGTATCAGAAAATTTAGTTGACTAAGATTTCACTTACAGAAATGAATTATTACAAATTCTCTTTACAATGATCACATTTCAAGGCACCACAGCCAAGATCTTATTCTTTGGTTGTGCGCAAGGAGGATTTTTAAAATTCACAGAGCTGCCAAGTAGATCCATTCTTTGATTTTACCAGCTGCAGAAGTGATTTTATTTTGCTGCTGCCTCTATCATGCACAAGGGGTCACCTTTAATGACCTTTGCATTGCGTCCTCCCATTTGGCAAAGATCATTTTGCAAGGACTTCATCCAAGATCAAGCTCAGTTTTTCTAATCCTTCAACTATCACCACAGGTGGCAATGTAAATAGAATCATGCTTCCTTTATCAAACTGCAAGAAAATCAACTGAACATTTCCCTTTTTTGTTGTTAAAATAGATGTTTCACCAGTTTTTAGGTCAGGAAATCTGTGTTCTGGAATTTTTCCTCCGATTTCTCTAGGCTTACATAACATAATTTGTCATATCAAGTTCATGAGTACATAAAATGTCATTCTTTGGACAAATTACAGTTTTATAAATAGTACGACATACAACTACAAATACATGTATCAAGAGGGATCAATGCTAACAGAAAATCCACATAAACAAAATATTAGGGTAGGTTCAGTACAACTTCTTTCAAATTAGATATGTTCTGTATGTGTACACATAAATTTTGTAAATGGCTTGAGCATATCAAATATTGATGCTTTAATTCTAAGGAATAAAATTTTGTTTTAAAGAATGAACCTTTAAAATTAAATACAATTTAATGGTAAAATGAAATCAGTAAGATACACTGGATCCTTCTTTGTGAAATGTAAATGGAATATTATATACTCTAAAAGTGCAGAATTACCAATAGAATTCTCAAATCTGTCCAGAACATCAGATGAAAACAAAATTTTGAAAACAAAAGTTTTATTTTCTAATTATTTCTAGAAAAAGTAATCATTGCACTGACATAACAATCTTGTCCTGACTAGTCCAGAGTTACCACTGTCTTAATTTGAAATAGGAATTTATAGAGGTTTTAGTCCCTCTGTTGCTTGTTGGCTTGTTCCTTTCTTTTGCATTCATTTTTGCTTTCAAATACATTGCCTTTAGGATTAAATAGTTGACCCTGCTCTGACCTGATTATCTCATCACTGCAAATCTCATATGCAGGGAATTACAAAAAGTATGGTTTGTAATGCAATCTTGAAATAATTCTGTTGCATATTTTCCAAGCATATAATTTAAATATATATATTAATGTCACAGATCACTTCATATATATAGCAGTAGTGTTGAGCCTTGGTTGTATAATTACTTCCACATAGAGGACTTTTTCAATATTAACTCTGAGTTATATATAACTGAAAAACTATCATTTTTTCCAGACTTTAATTTTCCATGACTGATCTCATCTTGTCATGAACATTTAATCTTTTTTGTTTTGTCTTTTTTTTTTCCTTCTTTTTGTTGTTGTTGTTGTTTTTTTCCCTGCATGACCTAGTTTTTGGTAGCTGGGGGACCACAGAGGTGGTTTTTGTGAGAAGCTGCTGGAAGCCTGCACCATGTCTGGGAGAGCCCATCCCTGACGGCCCTGAGGATGGACATGCTGCTGGACAAGGCTGGGACAATTGGAAATGGTGCTGATACCTCTGTGATAACATATTTAACATGAAATGAAAACAAAACTTGTGGTGCAGTTCTATTTCCAGTCAGAGAAGAGGAGAAAGAGAACATGTGAGATTAATAACTCTGCAGACACCAAGGTCAGTGCAGGAGGAGGGCAGGAGGTGATCCAGGGACCAGAGCAGAGATTCCTCTGCAGCCCATGGTGAGACCACAGTGAGAGAACTGTACCCTGCAGCCATGGGGATCCATGGGGGATGCAGAGATCCACCCACAGCCCATGGGGATCCACAGGGATGCAGAGATCCACCCACAGCCCATGGGGATCCAGGGGGATGCAGAGATCCACCCACAGCCCCTGGGGATCCATGGGGATGCAGAGATCCACCCACAGCCATGGGGATCCATGGGGATGCAGAGATCCACCCACAGCCCATGGGGATCCATGGGGATGCAGAGATCCACCCACAGCCCATGGGGATCCATGGGGATGCAGAGATCCACTCACAGCCCATGGGGATCCATGGGGGATGCAGAGATCCACCCACAGCCCCTGGGGATCCATGGGGATGCAGAGATCCACCCACAGCCCATGGGGATCCATGGGGGATGCAGAGATCCACCCACAGCTCCTGGGGATCCAGGGGGATGCAGAGATCCACCCACAGCCCCTGGGGATCCATGGGGATGCAGAGATCCACCCACAGCCCCTGGGGATCCATGGTAATGCAGAGATCCACCCACAGCCCATGGGGATCCAGGGGGATGCAGAGATCCACCCACAGCCCATGGGGATCCATGGGGATGCAGAGATCCACTCACAGCCCATGGGGATCCATGGGGGATGCAGAGATCCACCCACAGCCCCTGGGGATCCATGGGGGATGCAGAGATCCACCCACAGCCCATGGGGATCCATGGGGGATGCAGAGATCCACCCACAGCCCCTGGGGATCCATGGGGATGCAGAGATCCACCCACAGCCCATGGGGATCCATGGGGGATGCAGAGATCCACCCACAGCCCATGGGGATCCACAGGGATGCAGAGATCCACCCACAGCCCATGGGGATCCATGGGGATGCAGAGATCCACCCACAGCCCATGGGGTTCCAGGGGGATGCAGAGATCCACCCATTAAATAAAGCTGAAAAAATTTGAAGTGTTTTCTTTTTCCTTCTTATTTTCTTTTTAAAATGCTACTTTATCTTATTAATTTCCCACAGGAATGCATTTTCTAATCTGGGTAAAAGCTTTTCAATTTTTAAATAATTTTGCCATGACTTTGCCATAACCCTTGAAGATGTAGCTACAAAACAGAAAATAAAATTGAAAGTCAGGAAAGTATTTTTATTTTACTATCCCTCACAACTTCTTGGCTATGGATATGCTTGTGCCCATTTTGTTTTCTTGGAGAGGAACCTTCCTTTGTTTAAATACAATGGTTGTCTCAAAAGAGGTAATAACCAGTTTTAAATCCAACGAAGATGAGGATTGTGAGTGTACATAGTAAAATTATGTTTTTACTTCCTGGCAATAAAAACGAAGAAATTTTCATCCAATATATCCAGACAACTGGGAAAGGTAGCAGCTGCCCAGTCTTGACTGGCTTATCTAGTGGTGCAGTGACCCATTGTGCTAAGTCTCTACAATGGGCCCTGGAATGATTTTCCAGGCACTAGAGTTTGGTACACACTTCTTCCCTGCTGTGGGTTTGTCCTGGGATGCTTCCAACTACATTTGTCCCTCCCTGCCCTGCACTCATGTCCTCAAATACCTCACATGAAAACAGACACTCAGATTGAAAGGGAGCTATGACCCATGTTCATAAGTGTCTGTCCTAGTTCACAGGACCACAATATTGAAATGGATGTTGAAAAGGAATTGTTCTACATTTAGAAACAACCATAGAAATTAAAGAGCTGTTGTACTTTTTGTCTATAGGAGCTATTTTTAAAACTCAAGAAACCATGCAATGAACGAGATCTTATATACAAGGCATTTATATTATTCTGTAGAGCTGCACAGTGTGGACATATTGAATTCCAGAGTAGAGTTAAAAATGCATTTGAATTCTCCAGGTGCATTCCCTCAGAATGAATAAGCAATCTCCTTTGCAATTCTGAAAGTGCAATGTTCCCAAATGCATTGCAAATGTTGATTGTTTGAGATTTTCTATGGGAGAAATCTCACATTTATCTTCCTCATTGTTACTCAAGAGTCCACCAAATCCCTAAGAGGGAAAATTGCCAAAGCTTGGAAGCCACAAAGGGACAGGTTTTACTGATAGAAAGAAAACTATGCAAAGACCTCATTCCCATCCAAAATTACTTTAGAGGGGGACTGTTCAATTAGTCATAGTTTTTAATTACTCTAGCACTAAGATGAAGAGCAGCTTTGCCATGGCATGTTACTCCTCCCTTCATGTTCTGGTGATGAGACACAGCAGAGAAAGCCTCTACCTCAGCATCTTTAGTCTAAGGCCTGCAAGGAATTTGTTAGCAAAGCATGCCCTGTTGTGTGATGATGACTGAAAACAAAGCCTATAATTCTGAAATAGTGTGGATTATTGAAAACAGTCTTCCTGTCAATATGCTATGTAATTAATTAGAAGTATTTGCTTATCTGTTTTAAACCCCAATCTCTTAAATTTAGCACAATTGCAATACAGTTTAAGAATTTAAAAAAAAACACTATGAAGTATTTTCATGAACTGTATCACAAACAGCTTGGAACATATTTTTTATTTTTTTTTAATTATTTTTTAAAATTAATGAATAGATTTTGAATGTCCATGCCCATTGGCTCTTCCCAGGACAGTCAGTTTAGCAGAACTGAGGTAACATACCTGCACCCCTGCCCTCTTTGGTTGCTAGTACAGGCTGTTTGTCCTTGGTGAGCTACAGCTCATATTTCCCCATTAGTATAAACTATGGCTTTAAAACAACAATCAATAACCTTTTTTTTTTTTAAGAAAAAACTACTGCTGATTTCCCAAGAAGCTGAATCATTCTCCTAAGTATTTATAAGGGCACCATCCTGAAGGATTTCTGGCAATATCTAAGGTATTTATATGAGGAATTCAATACAAGTAAAATCAGCTGCTGCTGAATCTTCCCTTAGAGTGATGTATAGTGCACTTAAGTAAATTTATTAAAATGAAGAATATGAGTATTTGCCTAATACTGCAGAGCAAAGTTTGGTCTTATTTTCTCAAATGTTCACTAAGGACTAAGTAAAATTAAGAATAACTGTGTGATGGAGGAAGTCTTGAATGACACTAATATAAACAATTTTAATGATAAATTAAAGTTTATTTCTTTTTAATAAGATTAGTTACTTCTGTGGACTCTTAAAAGTTCGGGGTTTTATCTACTAAGTAATAAGCTATCTATTAAAGGCAATATAAGCATTACTTCACAGACCAATGTGAACTGAGCTGTAGGTAAATAAAGTGGACAGAGTATTATGTATCCTGTATAGCAGTAGTATGGAGAAGAGAAAGAAGAACAGATATTATAAAAACTAATCTGGAAAATATCTATGAGGAAGTATACAACAGTATAATTCTCAAATGCATATCCTGAACCAGAATTAAGTCTTTTACCACCACACACTGGAGCTGTAGGTCAGTTTTAATTTGATGTGTTATACACCAGGTGAGGCTGATGTGATTAGAAATAAATGTTTTGCTTTATTCCTTGACTGTTCCCTAGAGATACTGAATATATTTATTTTAAGCAAAAGCAATAACAATAAATTGCCAGTATGCCATATGGACAGCTTTAATTGTTCTCTAAGTGTCAGAGCACCCTGTTGTACTACTTGTGTTGTATATACATTTGTCTTTTGCATTCTCCCCTTTTCAACAGAGGAAGATGAAAATTAATTTAAATCCTTGTTTAGGTACAATGTTGTGGATGGGGGATTTTACAAGATAACATAGAACAGATAGATATAGATATAGATATAGATGATATAGATATAGATAGATATAGATATAGATATAGATAGATATAGATAGATAGATATAGATGATATAGATTAGATATAGATATAAATATAGATGATATAGATAGATAGATAGATAGATAGATAGATAGATAGATAGATAGATAGATAGATAGATAGATAGATAGATATAGATAAAAACAGTGCACTGTGATGCCACAATAAATTTGTTAAAAAAGTAAAGAAACCTCAATTTTATCTTATTTCTTCCACAATGACAGGTTTTTTTAATCACTTAGACGTGATTAATACCATAATTTGAAATGAAACTTCTGGTGAAAAGTGAGTTTCACTTGCTTGTGCTCCTTCTAGCTGCTGCATAAGGAAGAATTTTAACACCATCATTCTGGTTACAGAAATCCTCATTCTGTTGCAAAAGGAGACTCTTCAGCAGTGTTGTGAGCAGGAAATGCCACTCCTTATTTTAAAATTTATTCTGGAAATAAATCAATCACAGAAATCACAGGTCCAACTGAGCTAATCAGAGGGTCACATGTCTCATATGATTGGTATTTCTGGTTTCTCATTTATTGCTGATGGTCCATCAAAAATTGTTTTGCAGCTAAGTACTCCTCTATGAGGACAAACACCTGAATATATAGGAGCATAAATGTACAACTTCCTTCTTAGTGTCTTCTTTCTTAGCTTCTTGTGAAGCTAACTGCTTTTGAATGCCCTGTGAAAACTTATTTAGAGATACTCAAGTAGTAGGAATCATAAGGGATTACTTTAGCACAAGCAATCTATATTGGAGTGAGAAAGCTCAGTCATGGTTTCTTATTTGCCTATAGACTAGGAGATGGAAATATTCTGTATGTGAAATGCAAGAGACAAGTCAGTCTCATTTATCCAGGGACTTAATGAGCTCAGGAGTACCTGATTCCTGTAAAATTTATTGGTTAAAGTTCTATAACAGTATTTTGGATTATATAAGCAAATTCTAAGAATGTGGTGGTACTTATTGCTTCCCAGAATATCTTCTTTAAACAGCAAATTTACCAAGATAAATATTTTTAAAATTTGAAGCCAATGTAGAAAGAGATGCTAAAAGATTTTTGGGTATGCAGAAATGTCTGAAATTTTGGAAGGGCCTCACAAGGATCATCCACATACAACTCCTGGCCCTGCACTGGACAGCCCCAAGAATCACACCAAGCACTGAGAGCATTTTTGAAACACATCTAACAGAGTTAGTGCCCTGGCCACTTCCCTGGGAACCCTGTTCTAGCACCCTAAATTCAGTTCTGGGGTGAATCTTTCATTTTATGACAGACAGAGCTCATGATCCTGAGTAAATCACCAAATTCAAGGCTGAGAAACTAAAGCACAACTAGAATCTGCTCATCCAGTTGTGACTGTAGGAATTTTAGAACGGTAGCAGTCAATACATCAACACATTATTATAGCAATACTTCACCACCACAGCTATAAGAAAACTTAAATAAATAATGATTGTCCTTACAAGCTACCTCCCAAGTTTAGAACTGGTAATTTATTAATGCTTAGAAAATACCATATAAAATGCCCGAATATTTTATTTTCCACATTGAATTTCAGATGAAAAGAACCTACTAAAGAAGGAATTATATTCTCAACTTGTTTGCAAGGGTTGAAAAAGAAGAAATGATGGCTTAGATCCTGATCAAATAAAACCTGTCTGGTTCCACTTTCCTTGCTGACACAGTGGTGATGCCTAAATCATTCTCAATCTCTGTACAAGATCTAGTGGGGTCTTTGAGTCATAATGAAAATTCCACTATTTATTTGTTTGACAGTAAACCTGAAGACACACCTGGTATTATTCTGTTCAAGGAAAAAATGGAGAATTCTGTGGACCTGGATTAAAACAACAGTGGTTTCAGAAAAGAAAACAAAAACAAAAAAACCCCCAACAAAACTACAGTGCATGTATTTGCAAGAGAACAACGATTAAATTATTTGCTTTCATAACTGATCAAATACTCTCTAATACTCTATCATGTGATTATAGATTTTTTTCTGTAGTGATAGAATGTATGTTATGGAGGATGAAGACAAACCAGAACAAGTAGCAAGTGTCCTGTGGCTTTACCCAAATACACTAAGCAGTGAAACAGTGAGATGCTCTGCAAAAAATCAAACCCCACTTTGTCATTCTTCCCCAAAACTGAGGTTATTGCTTATATACAGCCAAAATCAGAAAGCTAAGTTATTTCCTGGACGAATTTTTTTGAAAATGATCTTGGTTTATGCTAAAGAGTGAAAAGGATATGGCCTTTAGTCAGTAGGTTTTGATTTTTTTGCTGTTTTTGAGCTGCAAAGATGATTCAACAACTGTAAAAAGATACTTGCCTCTACAGCTGAACTTTTCTGATAGCACAGTTCTTAGTTGCATTGTACAGAATAAAAAGTGACTTTGAATCAACAAGAACATGCTTATGAGAATTATATTCTTTCCAATTACTTGCAAAAGTGACTTTGTCAGCAGATTTGTCATTCTCTGCTTTTGAAAAAAGATCACCTGAGTGGTACATGAATCTGGCACTTAAGTATTCTGAATTAACATGCAGAGTTAAAGTAATTTCTTCTGAAAGTTAAGGGATAAATATAACATAAGGAATACATATTTTTATGTGGAAATATGGTCTATTTTGTGAACATTCATGATCAAATACAGTAGAATTTTATCTCCATCTTTGTGTTTCAATTTTGCCATATTGTGCTGCTTGATTCTAATGAAGTAATTAAAAGAAAAGTTTCAGCAGAAAGAATCAGAAGATTCTTTTGTTCTTATGGAAAATTAGTAAAAATCTGTGTGGAGGAAGCACACAGTAGTTCTGGTATCACAGAATCCCATATGTGCTAAATACAGCTTTATCTTCACTAGAAGAGAAGCACAGAGAACAGAAAGCTACCTATGGGTAAATAGCTCATGATTTTGAGTACACTCCACTTCTAGTTATGAAAATATTCTGACAATGTCTTGCTCATTAAAATGGTTGCAGGAAGTCACCTGAGTTGGAATGTAATTGATGCTGAACTGCATTTGGGAAATTCAAGCTGCAGAACAGACTTTCTCTCTTAAAGCATGCAATGAATCTGCTAGCCTGGGATAAACTTATTATCCTTAATATTTCATTTATGAGTTTGCTTTTGCTCTCCATATTTCTGACAGATATAACCTTTCTATTACTTCTATTTGGAGTAATAGTTTTTGGTAAAAATGTCTCTCTTCTTGTGTCCAGAGGCTGAGTAGCATGAGATTTTAGACAATGATAGCTGCCCATTATACACTAAACATAGAATGGAAAAAAAAAAATTAGTTAAGAAACTCCAAACATTACAAATAGTCTTTCTTTTCCCCAAAGCCTTCATTATTACCTCCAAGGTGGTAAAAATCAAGCCATTTGACAGGGTTACAGTAATAAAAAATGCTCCACACTTCCCACTCAATCCTTTTTCAAATTGCTCCTGCAATGTGTTTGTTCATCAGCTCTCAAGTCAACACAATGTTATGCAGATGAGAAAAAAATAAACTAATCACCCAAAACCCCCTTTTGGATGCAATTATGGCATAGCCATGGAGAAATCCTTGAGGAAGGAAGTTCTTGATAGTTTACAGGCCTCTGCAAATGGTAGGAGTTGATGCCCATGAAAATGGTTTATAAGAAAGAAATCTAAAGCAATAAAAGACCCAGCAGTACATGTCTAAAAAGATTCTAAAATACTATACAATCAAAAGAGGGAAAAAGGAATTTTAAAGACAGCTAAGAATAAAATTTTCATTAACTCATTTATTCCTTGATATTAAAGGAAGATATAAAATACTACTTGTGGATAATTTCACTTCACTTATTACAATTTTGCAAAAATCCATTCTTTACCCTGTGCCCTCCCAGCCTGCAAGTAGGACTGAGCCTGCTGCTTCCATTAACAGAGAAAATATGAGTTTGTCTCTGTAAAATAATTGCTAACATCAGTGTAGAAGAGGTAGGAGTACCCTACACAAATAAAAGGTAAGACCAGAAAAGTGGGTTGTTTAAATGGGTTATTTACCACTCCCAGAACACGGTTTTATGATTTAAAACTCTATTTCCAGGCATGGGTATAGGAGAAAGCACCTAAAAAGTAAAATAATTTATCACTGGTTGTGAAAAATATTTCAATCCTCCATCATTAATAGTGCATTAATAGTTTCTCTATTGACTGACAACATAAATACTGTAATAATGACCTTAGATTTTAGCTCTTGCTATTTTTTTGCATTTTTTGTTCTAAGTCAGTCTTTAGGTATCTTTTCTTGTAATACAGAAAAAGAAACAAAAAATTAATCCATTTCACTACTAGGTATATTCAAATATAATTAATTATAAAAAGGAGGTAAAAAAGGTAAACCTTAGTTTGTCATGTTTGCATTTAATTTCGTAAAATAAATAGCAAAATATAAATTGAATGTATTAGAAAATTGCATAGGGAAAAATAATACATATGAAAAAGTAACTCAGAATGAAATTCATAATGAACTAAAAATTGGATATAAACAGGGGGATATCAACAACCTATAGAGAATAAAAGAATGAAAGCAAGTTTGTGTTAAAAAAACCCAAATATTTTTCAATAAAAGAGTGAAAATCTTTTTAGCTTGGTCTGAAAGTAAGATAATCTTTGACTTTTTAAGTTGGCTTCTTCTACACTGGTGCACCTTAACAATATTTCATTTACCAAAGCTGTTGAGCAACTACTATGCCATAAAAACCAGTGATGCATATAATCTCAGAAAGTGAGCCCGATTTTTTATTCAGGCACGTCAATAAAACTTATGGAATTTTGCCTCTAGGCAATCCAGTTTGAAGGTTTGGGCACATGCAAGGCTTTGTTTGCATATAAATCATTACTATTTACAAAGATTTATGAAAAAATTAAAACTAAACTTTCAAACACTGAGAACTAACTGCATATATTCACAAAATATGCATAAGTCATAAATTTACCTTCCTTACCAAAGAAGAGTGTATTTTAATTTCTTTAGGCATATTGACTATGTTAATACAATTGTGACTGCTCACTCTTGGTGTCTTTCAAACAGATACTGTGCATTTTTGTGTTGTGAATGGCTGAGACAGATGTTCCTGAAAATTAACAACTGCAGTTCTCACTGTAATTTTTTGGAGGAAACACTGTTCTACTTCACAAACTGAAAGCTTTACTTTTGTTTTCAACTTAAACTGAATAAAAGGCATCATACTAAAAGTTAATGTTTCCTGAAGTAGCTCTCATTGTTTAGACTGAAAATGCAACAATTTAAATTATTGCCAAAATGCTTATGGTGTCAGAGCCACTCCACAGAGCTGTGATGACACTGTAGCTATGGCAGCACACAAAACTTTACAGAGACTTGCAGTGGCATTCTCCTTGACACAAAAAAAGGGAAATATCCATGTTCAAAGTAAAAAGATCAGTAACTCAGAATTGCTTTTGTTGTGTCTGTTCTCTTGTGGAACTCGAACAAATAATGAACACGAGGTACTCCTTTGGTAAAAAAAACACATATATGTTTGCTACCACATACTGAATGGCTAATTTGAAACTCCTGGGATCATTTAAGGGAAGTACTCATAAAGCTTAGTTCAAACTTAGCCTAAATGGCCTCTGTACTCAATTTTAAGAAATGGAGAGAAGTCTAATTTAAAGGTTTAGGGGTTTTTGTTTGGTTAGTTGGGGGTTTTTTTTTGGTTGTTTTTTTTTCCTGACTACCTCTTAAATTTGTGAAAGATTTCATGGTAAATTTAATATAACTGTTAGAGAAATACAGGTGTCTTCACAAGTTTACAGGACACATCCTAAGCAATTTCTCTGAAACGAGTGAGCTGACTTGGCTCGAGGCTGTCGTGAATGAGTGAATTGCTGTCCCTGCACACAATAACACTGTGGAAGTGCCTCATTTGCATATTCTGTCTGCACAAATTTGCCTGCTTTAAAGACCATTTTTAACCATTCCAGTTGTGTTTTGTAAAGAAGGTGTCTCTTTCTAATGAGCATAATGGAAGTCCAGCCTCACTGGACTAAATTTGTAACATCTGTTTGAGACTCACTGTACCAGCATGAATTCCTTTAGAATAAAGCACAGTGTAATGGAAGACTTTAGAGCCCCACTGCCTTCTCTTTTTCTGTCCTTCCTCTTTTTCTGTCTTATGCATAAAATAGTTGTTATTAAAAAAATACAGATTTCAATAATTATCTTGACCCCCAGCTAATAAGTGATAACGAAAGTAAAATGAAAACGACAAACATGACATTAGAAGCATTCATTTCAGGAAAGTTCAAATATTTCACCATTTGACCTAATTATACTGACAAAAAGTGCACTAGACATCAAGGCTACTTTAGAATAGGGCAACAATAAATACCTGTAAAAAACTTAGACTAACTAGAGGAAATAACATTATTCCCTTTGATATTTACCTTATGTTTATTAGTGAAGATAAATTAATTCTATATTAATATTATGCATCCTTAATAGAAATTGAGGGATTATGAACCACAATTAAATGTCTTAGAAACGTGTAAGAGCACAAATAAAGGCTGGAAGGGACACTGCCCTCTAGTGATGTCATGCAAAGTTAACCAGATCATACATCAGAAAAATTCCTGGTGGTATTATAAAGAAATTAACACAATTCTCAAACAATACCTAGTACATTAAACTTCAACAGACCCTTAAACTGGGAGGCTGATTTTCTGATCCACTTAAAAAAATAATCCTATCAATGATATTGTGCTTCAAAAGGAGATAATCTGTTTATACAGAGACAGACATACATCCATAAGCAACTGTAATATTCTCCTAGGAAAGAAGCATTGCTGAACATAAATATACTTATTTTCTCTCTAACAAAGTAAGGCAAATATAAAAGAAAATTAATCAAGCTAAACTAATAACAATTATACATAATTGCCTCACTGTTGGCTCTGAACTCTAGCATCTGTGCTGCTGTGCTTTGCTGTTATGATATTATTAGACACAATGCTGAAATGCTCATCAGGATATACCTGTTACTCCACTCCTGGGTAAATCTTTGCTGCTACTCTATAAAAAGAAAGCATGGATGAGCTGCCAACCAGAGCACTGTGTTACTTTTACAATAAACAATCAGGAATCTCAAGTAATACTATGTGGGGCAGACAAATATTTCTTATTTAAAGAATGCAACCTGATGGATCAAGTACAACATTTATAATGAGTTCAGTACCTGCATAATAATGACTTTTTTTTTTTTTTAGTTTTGATTGCTTTGCTACTGGTAAATACAATGGATATATACAATTGGTATGCATTCACCAGTAGTGAAGCAATTAAAACTCAAAATACACAGTATAGTTCTGAGATCACTCTCTGCTGAAATAAGATACAGAACTTATTAGGAATGTTGTATTAGATCAATTGAGAATTTCATTCTATGAAAATAATTGCACTGAAAGAGTTAACTACTATTTACCTGAGAAAGAAGAGAATTTAAAATTACTAGGGAATAGCCACGATGTCTAGAACAAAAACAAATATGCTGCACAATTTGGTATGTTTTAGATATTATTTTATGCCTAATAGAGAGGAAAAAAAAATAAAACAAGACATAAGCAACGAGGGAATAAATATTGATATTGCTGCAGCAATTGACTTGACATCATAATCTCTTGTCAAGCTGCACAGTGTCTCTTGCTCCTGTATTGAAATACAGCAGCTCCAAATGTCATCCTAATTATACTGGTGGAGCAAAACCTCCTTAGGGAAATACAAAATGGAAATAAACAGTTTTCCCATGCTGTGGGAATGGCACTAACACTTCCATATTAGTGTCAAGGAATATCATGTTCCACTTGGATTTAAAACATTGGCTATTTTATTTCTTTGGCTGTGTTTGTCTTCATTATATTTTATAGATATTGACATCTGAGATTATGTTGTTCCTCTGAAAAAAGATTTGCTATTTTTCAAAATCTATATTCTAAGCAAAAAATATGCCCTATTACGTTCCAGATGAATTACTAAAAAAGAAAAAAAGTGCATGTCATTATAATTCTCAGATCTTTTTCCCCTTATTGAATATGAAGCCCTGTTTCCATAAGATCAATGTTTTTTTTAACATGATTCTTGTGAATCAGGAACATATGATCAACTCCTTTAAACAGATGAAGAATAGAGACCTAGGAAGGAAAAGGCTGGAGTTTCAGAAAAGGGCCATTGCTACTCTCACACCAGGAGACAAACACAACATAATTCCTCCTGGAATGACGATACACCAGAGATAAATTTCCTTACAGAGGTCTAATAGGACACATTTCCAGAGGGGCAGTGCTATAAAACCCAGATACTTTTCACCTTCAGAGAAAAGAAAATGCAGTAATCATAAAAATAGAAGCAGCAGTAATAGTAGTAGTAGTAGTAGTAGTAGTAGTAGTAGTAGTAGGAGGAGGAGGAGGAGGAGGAGGAGGAGGAGGAGTAGCAGCTCTAGCAGTAGTAACACTGTGATGACAGCATAGTAGTAGACTCTGACCTCAGATGTTCCCTGGAGTGGCTCTTCCTTGATTGGCAAAACTTCCAGTGCTGGAGCAAAGTCCACAGATCAGAAATTTGCTGGAAGGGACAGTGTGATGTTGACAAGCATGCAGAGCAGATCATCATGTTTTTCTTTGCTAAATTCTTGCAGAGGGAGTTTCTGCACCTGGGACTCACTCACAGATACTCGTTTTCGTAGATTCAGCCACCACACAAGCTTTGATCTTTATCCTAGCAGGGCATTTATTTTTGGTTCTAGGGGAACTTGCCCACAGAAAGTTGTTGTCCTCTCCATAGTATGTACAACCTATCGTGTTTTGTAGAGTAGCTCACATTCACTTTCATCATAAAGCTTTCAAATCACACAGGAATGAAAGCTGTTCTCAGAAGGGAAGCAAGAAGGTTATGTCAAAAGATGCTATCTCCATATGTTAAAAAGTTGAGAATAAATGAAAGGCTGGGCTGGAGCCAGGGGATGTACAACATCCTCTTTTCCTTACAAGAAATGCATAATGTGGTTTGGATCAACAATATTTTTCCTACACAATCTACTCAACAATAAGAAGCACTTTTACATGGTTGCAGTAACGTCACAGATGTGCAGACTTGAGCTTTTTTAATTTATTGTCTTGGTGAGCTCTATTTCTCTCTTATGAGTTAAACTCTCCTCTTATTAGGTTTGTTTATTCAGACCAGGAAGCATGAAAAGAATTTTTAGGTTGCCTTGACTTCCTTGACGTAGCCTCAAACCCGTGTTTGTGGTTTTCAGTTCTGCTTTGTTTCACTCATCTCTTAGTGTTAACAGAATAACCTGGGTCAGAAGAAGCTTGTATGCTGAAAAATATATGTAAAATATAAAACTTAAAACCATTACCATGCAACAAAATGATCAGTAGAGAAGTCAGTAAATACTGGCCACACGATTGTTATTTTACCTCAGTTAAGAAAGTTTTGAACTATATCTAAGAAAAATAGTGGTAAAATACTATATTAGAAGAATAATATTGAAAGTAACAAATAACTTCTAACTTTGCCTTGCATTCACTGGTAATAAACTATGGATAGTGGTTTATAATGATACATCATTACATAGATATTTTACATATATTATATATATAGATATATAAATATATAGATACATTAAGCTGTCTGTCATTATATAGATACTGTCACATATGCACATTAAAATATTTATTGCATAATGTATTGTAGAACATCTAAATCACAATATGCATTATTCAGTATAAAATTGTTGGATCCTATGAAGTTTTTTCTTTAATTCTGAACTACATTTTCTTAATATGTCTATAAAAGAATAAAAGCAAAAAGATAAATGGAATGTATAATGAACTAAGTAGATAGAGACTTGAAGCTAATTAATTTGAGTAATTTAATAGATAATATTCTTCTGAAAAAAACCCACAAAACATAACAAAAATCAAACACCTTTCTATCAAAGATGTGGTAGAGTTCTTATCATTGGAGTTTCTCAGCATGTGACTGGAAAAGGTACTTGATAATCTTATTGGCACTCTCTTTTCCACAGGAGGCTGAGTAAGATAATCTTTTGAGCTCATTTCAAACCTAAGTTGTTCTATAATTGCATGAAAAGACAAGAACTGTAACTGGAATGGTCAGAGAGGTGATTTGCAGGATTCCAGACTAGGTTAATGAAGAGAACTGCAGCACTGTGGAGCAGCAGGGTTGCACCAGCTGCAGAACGTGAAAAACTTCTGAAACTTTTGAAAAGTAAGTTTGCAAAATTTAAATAGCTTCTAAATAGCAGCTCCTATCATTCTAAGCAGACATTTGTAAACCAGCCCTCAGTCTTGCTCTGCATTCCAACTGGAATGTTTACTTTTGAATGGAAATGGTATCTCTAGCACAGAAATTACAAGTCTAACAGGTCTAGCTACTGGAAGAGAGAAAATCACCAGGATGCCATCCCATCAGGGTGGCTGAATGCTTCTTATGGCCTTATTGTTTATTTACCTTGTAAATAATAATCTGTTACTGAATGCTGTGGAAGACCAGGCCTAAGAATGTTTTGTACCAATATGTCTTGGCAAATATACATAAGTAGGATAATCTATGTATTTAATGTTCACAAAATTCTTACCCTCTGGAGCTAATGATTTAAAATAATGGTCCCATTTATGGTAGATAAAAGGTGCTTATATAAAATGCAGTTGGCATTTATTTCACATTTGGCTTCAAATACACTGATGAAATGAATATTCTGGGCTGTCTGGAAAAAAAAAATTAATAAAAATCAGTCAAAACCCTTAAACTTTCACTTGTCTGTATTTGGGACAGATGAAATAGCGAGTTTGACACTGAAATTTATATTACTACAGTGATTTCATGTTTTCCACTCATGTCTACTGTACGTTTGGAAGCTCTTTAAAGAATGCAATGAAAATAACATCCCTGTACATAATTACAGCAGGGTATTCTGCAGTCAACTGACTACACCTCTTGTTCCAGGACAGAGAGATAATCTTTCATCCTTCTTTGCCATCATGTCTGTATGTCCCCCTAACCATTGCTCTCAGTAGAGCAGCTAAAGTCAGCAAATTAACATTAATTTCAAAACATTTTCATCAGTTGCCTTTGGGTTCTGTACATGTGTCTCATTCATGTGCATCCACTGAAGTCAACTGGATTACATTATCACTCAATTAAAATCATTGAACCCTTTCAGAGCTGTGAGTTTCCAGGATAACAAATATCATATGCTACTTAAGCACATTATGATTCTGTCAGACATCCACACTTTGAGAAAGAACTTTTCAAAATTTAGACTTTTATATATTCTGCATAAATTTAAAACACATAAGAAGCATTTTCCAAGACAGAACTACAGATAAATGTATGTTGACTTAGTTTGAAAACTTGGATTAGAACATATTTTATATAAATAAAAGGTTTTCTTAGCTAGTATAATGAATTTCTGCTTCTTGATTTCTCTACAGTCAGAACACATCTGAGAAAGAGTCAAATTAAGAGAGGTATAAAAGACTGAAATGGAGACAGAATACTGCAGATGAAAAGCAACACTAAAGATCTTGATAGATGTTATTTGGGTAGGACAAATTAGAGTCTGATACTAAAGTATCTAACATGCATGAATTTCATGTTTTAGCATTTGACCTTTTGAATTCGATTTTATTCTCCTTATTTGTTGCAGAAATTTGTTCAGATATGCTTGCTACATATGTCCACCCACAGAAACAAAGACAGAGAGAAGAAAAAAATCAGCACTAACCAATAGAGAGCGTATTTCTAGTCTGATTTCTCTTACTATAAACGGAAGCAGTCTCTCAGATGCCATAATTTGTTGTTGAACAGTCTTTTTGGAAATACTCTTCAATATCCTCTTTAGCAAATATGTCCTCTGTACAAATTCAGATATATTATTTTCTTAGTAAAAAAAACAAACACAAACTGGAAGGGAAGAAACATGAAATAGAACTGTGTGGGAAGCTACAATGTTCTGGACTCTCATTCAAAGCAAGAGTTGCATTGAACGTTTTTCTAAAATATTTCAACTGTGTGTATTCCAAAATATTATGTAGCACTTGCTTTTTTCTTTTTGGTTATAACCTGAGCATTGAGATGTTGCAGCTTGTGAGAATATTCTGATACTTGGTATAGTGATACTGGCACTTTTGTCTTCTTTATAATAAAAGGTCAGAGCACAGGATGTAAAAAAGGTTTTTTACTTGGTTTGAACACTTTTCCCACTTCTTTCAAGAGTTCCTTAGTGCCAAAATCAATTCAGGTAGTTAATTTTCTGTCCACTAGTGAGTGACTCAGGTCCTTCTAACCCCTTCTAAAATGTTTTATAGAGAAACAAAGACAATTTCAACAAGCCCAGCTCATTTTCAACCAAGGCTGTGTCTACAGAACACTTACAAATGAGGTGTTTTGAGACTTGAAACCCCACAGAATTTTTAAAGAAACTACAATATCCAAAAGCATGAGAGCCATCATACAGAAGTAAAGATTCCACCCCAGGAGCTATTTACTGCTAATAATTCTCCTACTGTATATCTTTATTTTAAACATTTTCTGCCATATGAGCTAGACTAAAATAGCATGAGCCTCTCCCAGTAATGACTGGACCTGACACTGTGTACATCTTCACTGTGTTCCTGACAGCAGTAGCCTGTAAGCCCATGATGTGAGTCAGGTTTATACCTTTTTTGCTCTCACACAGGTAAAATTGAGTAGCCCTTCCAGCTCCAGAAAGGGACTTATGCATGCCTGGCATCTTGAGAATGCACCATGTTCAAGTTGGCACATTTGAAATGAGACTTTTCTAATACATCACTGAGTCACTGAACCTCTGATCACTGGTATTTCACTTCATGATAACTGGTGTTTGAAGCATGATCAAAAGTTGTGAACAGTTACAGGAAAGACAATAACACTGAGATCTCTGGTCCTATTAATCTTTTAGGTATGTTTTAATGTAAAAGTGTGTTTTTAAAGTAAAAGTGGAGTACAAGAGATGAAGTAGACATTTTTCCTTGCAATTATTCCCTCTCAAACAATAACATTTAGCCCTGAAATGCTGTAAAGATTTTACACTCTACCTTTGAAAATCTGCAGGGGAAATAGAAATGTTGGATTTGCAGATTTAAACTCTATTTATGGCAAACAAATCCACCAACTTATTGTTATCAGAATGAGGAGGTCATACCCTCATGTTCCCTCTGCTCTTAGTTGCAGCCATTTCTTTTGCTAGGGAGCCAATTACACTTACATGACCCCAGAAAAATAAACCAGGAAAAATATAAAAAGCTTTCTTTTTGGTTACAATGGAACTGAAGCCTTAAGGAAAAGGATTTCACATTCAAGATGATGAAAGGAGGTGAGGTGCCCAAACAGTGAGATGTTGAGTCAGCTGCTTCCAGGAGCAAGTCTCTTTAGACTGCAGTATGTCATGGCCTGTATTATTTTCACTGAAGCATTTAATTCATTATCTATATTATATTACATGAATCACATTCATGGAAGTGTAACTGAAATCCTTTTACACTCTCAGATCTAAATGCCCATGTTTGAGATGTTGAGACTTTTCACTTCCTATTGAGGAGTCAAAATTCTGAGTTTGTTCTCTCTGCCATTTTTACCAAAAAGCAAAATGTGTCAATCATTCTAATAAAATATGTCCTGAAAGAGATCTTTCTTTTCTGTAAAGTATCACTTAAAAAGCTGATGTCAAAATTTGTTTCTTTTGCTTCTTTTTGAGATATCAATCCAAAATCTGCTGGCAGCTAACTCTTCCTCCTGGGTTGTGGAGTGTCTTTCATTCAGCTGAAGTTCTGTTACTTTATGGAGCATAACCAGTAACCCTTCTGGGCTGGGTCTCAGAACAAACCTCTATCTGGTTGCTAGCATTCACTGTGTGTGGATTTTTTATTTTTTCTGTATGATGTTGTAGTTTTAAATGTGTCTAATATTTGATAGCAGGTAAGTGTAAAGTCAGAGGATCCAAAATGTGGCTTAAAAATTATAGGCATCTTATATACAAGCATTGTCTATAATATGGAGATGATAGAATTTAAAAAAGCAGAAAGAAATAATTCGGGATAAAAAGAGAAAACTTAGAGGTTTCAGATAGGACTGTTCCTTGTGGGCTTTGGTGGCAATGACAAAGTGATAGCTGGGAAAAAGGAAGAAGAAAAAAAATCACATAATCGTTTCTATACCAACACACAAAAGAATTTAGAGATTTTTTTTCTTTGTAGATAGTGTTCTCTTAAACTTTTAAAGAATTAAAAAAATATATATTGTTAGAAACATTGGAATAGGGTAAATTCTTTATCTATCATACCTCAGAAAACTCAAAGTCTGTTAAGCAAAAATTGAGTTAATGATCATCCACTTTTTGTTTGGTACTTATAAGCCATTATGTCCCAGAACACCAGCATTACTTAAAGAAAAAGCCAAATACAGGATTTTTGGGCCAAATGATGTTTGAAGAAACAGGCCAGCTTACAGGGTTTCACAACCTTCTTCAATCTTTTGTATTCTCAGTGCCTCCTTGTAAAAGCCCTGCACATATTCACACACTGCCTTAAACAACCTTAAACACATCAAAGATAGTGAAAGGTGTCAGTCTTCCCATCCATAAGCATTTTCCTGACTAACAGATGAATTAAATATGACAAGGGTCAGAGTTTTTTTTCAGATCCTGTCAACAGCAATTTAAAATCAGTGAAGCTGGTTAACATTTTTATTTCCTGAGGTAGCCAAAATTATGCCTGTCATCTGGAGTGTCTTTAACCTTGAAGTCTAACAAGTGAACCCCTGTACTTTTGATGGCCTAATTAGCAACCTGTTCAAAATGCCCAAAGTGACTCTTAGGAGGAAAGGTTAACATAGTGATTGCTGCTTTTCAGCTTCTTTGGGTAAACTTAAGGAAACCTTTAGTTTATCAGATATTTTTGCATAATCAATTAATCACATGCTTTGGCATTGTGATTTAAAATGTCACCCAAGTGGTCTGAAAATTATATTTGGAAATACGAAAGAACAGTTGGTTATGAAATTAGATGAAAGGTCAGGAAACATTGCCTGAAGTTTTTTATTAATGAATTCCTTGACAGTGTTAAAACTGTGGACAGGCAGAAGGCAAAGTACTTTGCAGAAACCAAATATAGCTAAATTAGAATCAGGCAAATAGGAACTGAGCTAGGCATGGTTAGGGGTGTTCATCTATTTGCTTACTGTTTATATGTAATGAAAAATGTAGAAAATTTTGAGGGAAGGGACCTTAAAGATCATTTAGTCCAACCCCCTGTCATGGGCAGGGATACCAAGCACTAGAACAGGTTTGCTCAGAGCTTCATCCAAGCTGGCCTTGAACACTTCCAGGTTTGGGGAATCCCAAACACCTCTGGGCATCTTGTTCCAGTGCATCATCACCCTCCCAGTAAAGAATTTCTTCCTTATATCTAATCCAAAACTTCTCTCCTTCATTTTGAAGTCATTCCCCTTTGTCCTGTTCCTACATGGTAAAAAAGTTTCTTGCCACATTTCTAGTAGGCTCCCTTTAGGCACTGGAAGGCTGCAATCACATCACCCTGACCTCCTATCTTTTCTAAGCTGAAAAATCTCAATTTCTCAGCCTTTCCTCACAGAGGAGGTGCTCCATCCTTCAAATTATCTTGGTGATCTCCACTGGATCACTCCAGCAGCTCCATGTCCTTCCTGTGCTGGGACCCAGGGCTGGGTGCAGCTCTGCAGGTGGGGTCTCAGCAGGGCAGAGGGCAGAGCAGAGGGGCAGAATCCCCTCCCTGCCCTGCTGCCCACGCTGCTTTGGATGCAGCCCAGGGCACTTTTGGCTCTCTGGGCTGCAAGGGCACATGGCTGGGTCATGTCCAGCCTCTCACCCACAGCACCCCCAAATTCTTCTGGGCAGGGCTGCTCTGGATCTGTTCATCCCCCAGCCTGGAGTGATACTGGGGGTTTCTGTGCCCCAGCTGCAGATTTTGCACTTGGTCTTGTTGAACCTCATGAGATTCCCATGGGACCAATTCTCAAGCTTGTCTAGGTCCCTCTGGGTAGCATTCCATCCTTCAAGTGTGTTAACAGCAGCACTCAACAACACTGGTGTCATCTGTAAATTTGCTGAGGGAGGCACTCAATCTACATCATCAGTGAAGATATTAAACAACACTGGCACCCTGAGGGACAGCACTTGTCCCTGATGTTTACTGGGACTCTGAACTGTTTACCACTACCCTCTGGATCTGACCTTCCAGCCACTTTCTTATCCATGTAACAATCCACCCATACTATATATAGTGGATAAAGTGTTCTTCATGGATTGAAGACATGGACAGTACAGCTCTAATACCTACTGCATATAATGTACATAATGCAAAAAGTAGGGAAAGAAACATGTAAATATAAAATGCACCAAAGACAAGATAGAACACGAGTAAAAGAAAAAAGGCAAAAAGTAATTTCAAACATCAGGATTAAAGTCCCATCATCAACTGCCATCGAATATAACTTGTACAACTATAGAGCTGCAGAGTTATATCTCTCTTTTAATTTTAACTCTCAGTACTCACTATGATTTTGTCCATCTAGTGGACAGCAGAGTAAAAATAATACTAAATATATTTATATTAGTAAATATAATTTACTAAAAAGAAAAAAAAACAGTTAAAGTCACTCTGCTAGTTCCAAAGTCATATCAGTACAGAATTGTACCCTCCTAATTAATTCCATTAACAGCACATGGAAACTTAGTTTAGGCTTTGAGATTAGATTGTGATACCACATGTAAGAAATTATCCACATGCATGTAATGTGTCAGGCAGAAATGTCAGATGCAGAAGGGAAGGGTCATGCTGAGAAAACTGCAGAATGAAGGGCAGTTATGAAGACAAATATGAAGGGAAAGAAAACACCAGAAGTGCATGTAACTATAACAGAGGAGAATGTTGGTCTGGGTTAGAGGCAGAAGGGTCATGATGTCTGATGCTATTCCTGTCTCCTTTCTCTTCAGAAATTATGATTAATTTTGAGCAAAAATGAATAGAACTGTTCCAAACAAGCAGGATTAAGCAAACATGAATTGTATAGCTTTACTGAAATTAATGGACCTATCTGAGGCTTTTATCTGGACCAATGAATAGAAACATGTGAAGACTTTGACAGCTGACAAGAGTGTTAGAATGAGTCTGTTTTCTTTTATAAAAGGAAAATATTAATGAGCTTGAACTCTGAATACCTATCTGATACAAAGAAGTGTTATATTTTCTAGTTTGTCAGTCTTCAAAAATAGACTGCAAGAACACAGAAAATGATGTGTCTACATTGTGAAGTTTCTGGTTTAGTGATTAGTTATTAAAAATCCTTTAAAAATCTGAGAGCAGTACCATTCAATTCCCAGTCTCCCTCTCCCCATCAGCATAAAAATTGTATGTACATTTAAAGATTTTCAAATGACAAAGGCAACAATAGCATTAACTGCATAAAGCATATTTTTATTTTCATTTAAAAGGAGTTGTTGAATTATTGCTATTTTATTTTAATAGATCTCTATATATTTTTTCCAGTATGTTAAAGACTATCACTTCATAAGTCATATATTCTCAATGGAATATCTTTCTTATCTCAGTAACAGAGACAATCCTACACACATATTAATGTCATTTAATCAAAAAACACATCTAAATTCTACATGGCCAGATATCTGTTCTTCTACCGATTCTCTTAGAACTGGATGACCAACCTCACCATAGTATTTTCCTCTTCCCTTCCTACAATGCATATTTGGACATAGAATTCCAGCTCCTCCATGAAGGTGGGAAAAAACATTTCTTCTTATAGAGTGGTTTTGAGCATCAGAATGCTCCAGCCATGCTCCCAAATAACCCAAGCTTTCCTGGATCAGCTGCTACCCAAATGGCAGTACACTGAGAAAGAAAAGAGTTTTCATTCCCACTTAATAAAGCAATGAAATATAGCCCCTCTTGAATAAGAGATGCACAGGGTTAGGATTTCAAGGTGAAAAACAGCTCAAACATTAAATTGCATGAGCCAAACCCATTCTCATAATAATTCAAATTAAGACAAGCTCAGTGGAATTTCTAGGCCATACTAAATGTGATTATATTTAGTAATATATTTACATGAATAGTGCCTATAGTAATACATTTCAAATGAGTACTGTCTGCAGATTTTTAAGAGATGGATGTTTATAGAAATGGTCTTATTGTCACAATTTTCACAACTCATATTTGGTGTAAATTGTTCACTTATTCTGCAAAATGATTGCCTAAATTGTATATCTTAGAAATAGGTCATCCATTTTTTTCCCACTATCTTCACAAATCATTCAAACAGGAAAGAAAAAGAAAAAAGAAAAAAAAAAAAGCTGATTGCTAAATAAACAATTCACAAATAAATGTTACTCCTTCCAGTCCTTTTACTTGTAACCCTTGCTCCCAGCATATTTGTTTTCAGCTTTGCAGGGAAAAGTACCCAGGTATTGTTTGGAATAGATTATATATAGTTTCATGCAATTCAGGCTAGCTTTTTCTGTGCTGCATATACTCCCAGACTTTTTAATTCATGTACAACTCAATTTGTCATTAATCTTACATGGTGAGATAAGAAGTCGATGCATTAGGAATGCTGGTTGAGTAAGATGCCTTAGAAGGAAACTAAACCATCTGCAAGGCAAAAGTTTAGAGGGTACAGCAGTGATGAAAGGGCAAGATAAAGAAAGACAAGTAGCATTAGAATGGAATGATTATTGAGGCACTGTTCCATAAGATCATGGCAATAACATCATGTCACATGAAAAATCATATAAAATATTTGAGGTAGAAAAGAAACAGGTATTTGATAATGTTATTGGCTTGGCAATATAGACACTCAATACGAAAAAAAAAAATTATCCACAATATAGATATGTTAAATAGATATTTAGTAGACATTAACCAAGCTAGAGATCTTCGTTCTTTATCAGAGTTAGGTTTTTCCCTAGTTTCTATAGAGAGATTCTGTCTGGATTTTAATCATTCTATAGTGTGATAAACTGATTTTATTGCATGAACTATTTTCTCCTGCAGTGGAATGGAGACGATAAACTTTTCAAAATGCAATAGGAAGGTCATTTCTCTTTATTCGGGATCAGATAAAGCTGCCATAAACACCCAGCTCTGAATAATAATTTCAAACCCATTCCTTGCATCAATACTGAATTTCTTTCAAGAAAATTACGGATTCTAAAGTATGAATCCTTGCAAATTTTAAATATATGCCAAATGAATCTATAGAAAAATGGTGGATTTTTAGAAAAATAGTACACCCTTGGTTATCCAGACCAGAAAAAAAGCAGTTTTGGCCCAGCCCCTGAAGGCAAGGGTAACTGAGGTTCTTGTTAATAGATCTCTTTGGGCACATAAGAGTGAAAAAAGACTGAGTGACAGGTGGATGGATGGATGGATGGATGGATGGATGGATGGATGGATGGATGGATGGATGGACAGACAGATAGATAGATAGATAGATAGATAGATAGATAGATAGATAGATAGATAGATAGATAGATAGATAGATAGATAATATACAGATAGATAATAGACAGATAGATAGACAGACAAAGTTTATTTTAAAACAATTTTCCCACAATGGAAAGAGGCAGTCTTTTTGGTTACCATTATTGATAACAATATAACAACATAAAAGTAGACAGATGTCATCACCTATGGGTCCAGTGACAAGACTTGATTGTTGTAATTTCTTTGTCTGCTGGTTGAAATGATGGTGGCCTCTTGATCCCTCAGGGTTGGGGCAAGTTCATGAAGCACAAAGTTCAATGGTTTAATATATGCTCAGGGTCAAGTGGAAAGCCCAGGTGTGTGAGGGAGCTTTGATGGTTTATGGAACGTTCTAGACATGACAGCTCCTTCTTACCCAGCATAGTTGAGCTGGTTATGACCCATGAGAAGGAATAAATAGCTTCAGACCAGATGTGAATGTCTAGAAGCCTTCCCTGAAGGGGACTTTTACACCTGAGTCAGTTGTGTAAGAGACAGTGTTGGCATGATAAAAGACATTATTCCACCTTCACAGGATCTGCTTCTTCACTTATCTCAAACTTATCGCTCAAACCCAGCGAGTAACCTCCAGGAGTGGCTGAAAAATCCCTCTCCACCTGGGATTTTGCCTTGCACATCATCAGCAAACACCCTCTGGTTTTGTAAATGGGCAATTATTTGAGTCATTAACCCTTAACATTTCAGTCTCTCACACCATCATTGCATCAAATGCAAAAATCTGTGTCTCATCTATCATGATGTCAGATCATGTCTCTGAGCTAGAACTGTGGTCAGCACAAAAGTTAGCCTGTCTAATTCTCCTACTAGTGCTCTTATAAATTATTACTTCCTTGTGAGGGGTGGGATACAAAAGGCACCAAGGGTTCTTAAGGCACGAAAAATCTATTATGATTCAAAAATCCATATAATGTCAAAATACTCTTATAAATTAGAGGCCACAGATGGAAGAACTTGTAATTGATTGTCTGTCAGAGTTGAAATTAAGATACAGTTTAATTACATTCTTATAGTAAATATGAAGACAAGAAATGTTGCAAAAATCCATAATTCTGAAGAAAAGGTTGCTATCCAAAAACTTATTACAAAAGTGAAGGTACTTATTGTTCTAGTAGTGACAATCATTTAACTTCAGCTATGTAGGTAGACATAAACACCACATGCCCAGACTGCAGTGCAGTTTTCAAGGGGCAATTTTGAGTCTTGCTAACTGACCAAAGGGTGCCAACACAGCTGATAGGCACTAGGAATTGTTAAGGTTAAAATGCATGAGACCTTACAGCAATTTTCAAAAGGAGTCTTGCATGAAAAAAACTGAACAAATAACACTTGGCTGCAAATATACTATTTTTTCTTAACGAATTTAATAATTGTAATTTACTCCTCATTGCTTTTAATGTCAGTAAGGCCACCTCCATCACAGATTGGTGCCTATATTTCAAGTAAAGTAGTTTAACAGCTTGAGATAGATTAAATTAATGGGATTTCAGTCTTTAACTCCAAAAAAAACAGGTTTTAGCACTGAAAACAAAATAAAAGCAATGGTCTCCAGGAGCTTGTTTCAGTGTTCTCTGTCTTGTTTTGGAAATATTTTCTCCCTCTCTTAAAAACGGTCGTGTAATATTTGAAAATTTTTGGTTCAAATAAAAATCCATTGAAGTCAACAGAGGAACCCTTGTAAGTTCCTCCATCACCACTGAGGAGAGAATCTGAAAAGGCAGTAGGCTGGGGACCAGGACCCTTCTTATATTTTCTGTCTTCAATGTTAATTGCAGTCCAGCTGTAACTCAGGCTTTGTGTGTGATGTGAGCACTGGAACCCAGAAACAAGAAATCAGCAATATCTGAGTATCTCTTTACTAAAACCATACCAGAAAACAACAGATTCCAAGTGCAGCATGATTAGTGCAAATGCACCTAATGCCCCCACTCTTCCATGAAACCATGCTGCCCTGTTCAACCTGGGTGCTGGGAAAAGCTGTGGGTTAACAGTAATTATGAAAGTATTTAAAATACATGTATTAATGATGCTTAGGAACATGATTTGGTGGTGGTGGGCTTGGCAGTGCAGAGTTAATGGCTAGAATTGGTGATTTTAAAAGTATTTTCCAACCAAAGCTATTATATGATTCTGTGATTCTGTGGTTCTATGATTCTATGATTCCATGATACTATGATTCTATGATTCTATGATTCGATGATTCGATGATTCGATGATCAGGCATAGGGCTAGAGTTTGTTTGTCCAAGCCAAAATCCAGATATTTTTTGATTAGCAGTTCAGTGATAAGGAAAATTACACACCACTCCTTATCCCTGTATCTTGCTTTATTCTTAACTAGTGTGAATGAAGCCCAAGGCCCTGAACATCCTCTGGAATACAGTCTGAAGAAATGTTTTAATGTGAATTTGGATGTTTAAAATGTGGATGTTAGGACAGTTTTGTTGTTGAGGGAACCCTTGGACTCCAGTTTAACAGATGGTGTATCCCACTGAATTCAGCATGTGGTTAAACAAACCTGTGGAGAAGTAAAAAAGAAATTAATTCACATGAACTTGAATGCAACTTGCACAGCAAAGGTTTGATCCAGCTTTTTGCAAAAGCCTTTTATGAGATGTTTTAAAATTACTGAACTGTGATAAAACTAAATGTCTTTTTGTGTGCCTTACACAGAGAAATATATGAACACAACGGAAATTATATGCACACACACACACATATATTTAAAATATTTAGTAAGATCAGTACTATTAGAAAGCCTTTATATTTCCAATCATGACATTTTGTCTAATTACAGAATTTGACACTTCACCAAATGAAAGATATTTTCTACAAGAGGTTCCCTGTGAGGGTTTATCATGTGAGAAACTAACATAGCTATAAAGTCGAATACTACTCCTGAATCCAGTCTTCTGGCATAATTTCTATTTTTTTCCAGGCATCTCTTATTGTATCATAGTTATTAAATTTTTTAAAACAGCAGCATTTTCAACCTAGATACAAATCAAGTAACATGTGCTTTTTTGGAAAAGAAAACCTACAGGCACCTTGAAAGACAGTAAACTGATATTTTGTTGGTTGAGAATGTAAAAACCATAACAACCATTATGTACATTAAAATCATGAAACAACTGAAACAGCTACTAGGGCTAATATCAAAATTAATCTAGGAAAAGTCTATTTAATAGTTCGGTTTTGGATACCAAAATACTTGAGATTGGAATGAATTCTTGTGATTAAAAATAAAAAGCTCTTTTACTATTGGAGCTTAAAGAATGCAGACTTTCTTGGGGACAAAGAAATGTAGTTAACTAGTGAGGACAGACCCTTGTCCATTAATGTAGCTGCAGCCATAGTATCTTCACAGATATTTCTGCATGTTCTTTGTGAAGAATTCATTATAAACTTCTATAGAAGCATTTGACAATGTGCAGATAAAAAAAGTCCTGAAACTGTATACTGGGAATGCATTTACTCATAGAAATTATAGTAATAGATCATATTGAACAATTTGTCCAACTAGCCAAAAAATAGTCATTTCCATAGATAGCTAAATTACAGTTACAGATGGAGTAGCAAGATCAAAATTTGATTTTTCTATTTAAGGTCTGTTGCTTAATATAAAGGAATGAAAATGAATCATTTTGGTACCAAAGATACATTTCCTCTTTTACATCAGTATCTTTTGAGCTGGTTTATCAGCCTGATGCAAGTGTCAACTTGCAATTCCTCTTAAGGTTGTAGCAATAACACAGTTTGGGCATTTGGCTTCTTTAAGTGACTCTTGCAAAGTGTCAGTTTTGCCTGCCTCAAGATACGACAATAATAAGCAGGACACAATTTGATCTCTTATCTAGGTTATCAACACTTCGGGGAGAGATGATTTTTTCACTAAAATGAGTTATGAAAAAGCAGACTGGCTGAGGCTGTTAAAACTGATAAACATTGATCTCCTGCCAAAATGAATTTAGAAAAGATCTCCAATGAAAGACTGGAAAAGGGATTTAAGAAAATAACTATAATATTCAACAATATGAAAGATATTCTTACAAAAAAGATAGTGCAAATATGTCTGTATATCCTCCAATAGTAGATGTGCATATTAGCAAAAAAAAAGCCTGAAGTAATTCAAAATACTTGATATATATTAGAAAATCATTGTATGCACATTACCTGTGGAGATTGTACAATTTGTATTAGACCTTTTTTTTGCAAAGGCATCTTCAGACAATCCCAGACAAAAGAATTCTGTTAGAGTATGTCTAGATTCATTTGGTCCCTGACCAGGGTTGCAGACCAAATCATCTGCTGAAGGCACTTTCAAGCCTGTGCTTCTATGCCTTCTTTGTGCAATTCATTGTTTCTATTCCAAAAAATGACAGCTTATGTGTAAAGTGAAGTGTACTGGAATATCTCTTAATATTTTCTGAAGGAATCTTTTGAGAAAGAAATATTATGTAAGTTCTGTCTACTTTTATAAGACAAAAAAAAAAAAAAAAGAAAAGGGAAGGTGATTCTGAACACTTTTAATTACCTGTGTTGGTGGCTCTCACTTTAGTAACACTCAGTATTGCACTGAGACTATTTTTCCCCTTGCAAAAATGGTTCTTCTTGTGCTGGGTTTTGAATTTTTCACTTTTTTTTTTTTAAATTCTTCTTTATAATAGACCCTAAATTACTTTTTTCTTAGCATTGCTGTCCGTTATTACTGTTTGCATTTGTAAAGGAAATAAAGAATTCTAAGCCTTTGCTTTTCATGTACCTCCATAACATATAATATTGAATGTTTTATGCTTTACATACAAAAAATAATGATGGAACTAGTCTTGGTATTGGCAATATAAAAAGAAAAAAAGTTGTTAATCATTCTAGAAAGCAAGGTGATTTTTCCTTTGGTCTGAGTAACACTAATTATTTCTGCCTGAAGTACATTCAAGGCAGCTGTGTAGGAGTTGAATTGTTTAGACTTCACAGTTTGATTTTTGGGGTTTTTTTGTTTTCTCTTCTACTTATGGGGTTCTTTATTTTGTTTTTAAATCAGTTGCAGACAGCCAAACTACAAGCTTATGGCTATCACTTAAAAATACACAAAAGGATATGATGAAATTAAAATAACACCCTTTAGCAGAATGGAAGACATTGTGTGAGCAGAACTAGCTCATGAATACATTTTATAGCTCTAGAGGATTCTCTGAAAAACAACAAAATTGGTTTTAAAAATGTCATCCATGAGGAAAAGTAGAAAAGCCTGGATTCTTCTTGTTAGTTATTAGAAAATCCCCAACAAAACTACTATCTCTGCATAACTATAGCTCAGTTTTTTCAAGAAGTATCCTTAGTATCTGAATTAGTAATATCTTGATTGATCTAAGGAAACGAGCTTTTTACAAGAGATACCATTATGCTGTACCATTCTAATCATTAGTCCTTTACTCAGCAAATGAAATCCTGAAATCCTTTGCATCATTATGGCTTCCTCTAATATTTGTTATCCCACTGCACTGCATTGCTGTGCTGTGAGAACTGCACATAACTGAGTTTTGGTGCTGAAAACAGTGATGCTGAATTGAGCTGCCTTCCTGCACGTCCCAGGATGTGCATCAGGAGGACAAATCTGACCCTCAGGCCAGCAGCCAGAGCAGGAAAACTTCTCTCTGTTCAAGGGAAAGCCCTCCAGTCCCAAATAAAGTGCAGAGAAATAGATGCTCATCTAAGTCACTTTTTATGGAAGGAAGCTGAGGATATCAGAGCTATGATGTGTATTGTGAGAGTGTGCAAGGGTGATTGAAGATTCAGAGCCTCCCAGGGTAGGAGACAGACCAGCAAGTGTAGAGAGGAGCACTGAGAATGACTACAGAATGCTTCTGTAAAAGTTCAAGAAATTCCTCATAGCTCTGAATTCTGTTAAAAAAAATCCGCCACTTTTTTGTCACTGAAGAATTCTACTTTTCCAAACCTGGAGTGTTAGACCTAGATATGGATGTATATGGATTTGCAAGATAATAAGTGTTTGAGTTTTGATAGTTGTTTTTCCTTATCCTCAGGGAATGAAGATGGATTCTTTTGGGAAGGAAAGGTAAGTGATCAGTATAACTTTGAACTGATGGCTCAAACAGAAAAATAATAATTAAAAAGTCATGTGGTTAATTTTTCTAACAAAATCAATTATTTATTCTATAAAATTACTGAGTACTGAAAATTTGTTTCCAGATATATGTTCTCCTGTTTATTATTAGATTATCTTAAAATAAAAGTAGCTTTAGAATCAACATTCTCAATTTGAAGATCTAATTTATGCTACTTTGTTTAAATTAAAGTCCATATATCTTTCTGAACATGCTCATTAGTTTCCCCACATCCCTAATTCTTTGAACTAATTAATCTAGTTTTTTCTCAAGGTTTTCATACGGATTGCAGTAAGATAATGTTGTCTGTTTTCCTCAACAATCCCTCAATTCCAAAAAGAACCTTGACTCTGACCTATCTGTGTTTGCATAACTCCCTGGATCATGATGTCTAAGCATCTCACAAATTTGATGAAAATTACCTCCTTAATACCTCACCATGTAGATGGAAGGCACTATTTCACCTTAAACATTTTTTAAAAAAATTTATGGTTCTTGTTTTAGAAATAATTATTGTAAATTTTAAAATAGCAGTATCTACCTAGAAATGTGTTGATCTCTGTGTTTCTAGTATGGAAACACAGTGCAGTTACTCAGGATACAGAAGGCAGTTTCTGGTTCTGTATAAATTGAGTAGATGCAATCACCCCTGTGAAAAACTGCAGTTACATTTTGCTGGTAGGGAAGAGTTATAAACAGGAGCCAGATAAATAGGACTTGGATCATAGAAGAATCCTGCTATGAAGCCAGATCACTTGACTTAACCTTAGGCTATGGATTTAAGCAGGGGATTTACTTGTCTCTAACCAAGACTTCTATGCTGTGGGCTGTTCTTTCTGAAACCAATGACAATCTATGCTCATAGTAATTTTTAAGTTATATCTGCAGAAATACTACTTAGTAAAAAAAACCCAAACCAAACAAAATGAAAAAAACCCACAGAAACCAAGACAAAAGTTGTAATAATACAGGGTTTAATGATCCATGGAAAAAAGCAAGAGATGGATTTATTTGCTTTTACATAAATGATCACGAGAAGTTCAAGAGGTTTTCTCTTAATGTCTTTACTTACAACATATTGCATATTTTTCATTTACTCAGTTACTTAATTTTTAATTTTATTCAGCCTTCTAGATTAAATAGTTAACTCACACCTCAGAGGACAATTGAGCCTCTATTTCACATTGATTTTGACAAATACTTTGCAACTGCATTACTAGTTCCAGATATAACACCTATAGGACCTTTATAACACAAAATCAATGGCAAGTTACACAGCTCTAGTGACTTCAACAGTATTTGGGTGCAAGTTAAAAAGGATTCAAAGGGTTATTTTTCCACAAGTACTTTTTACAGATAGTTTTGTAATATTTGGACATCCCTGAGGTGAGGTAAGCAACTGCTCTGCTCTGAAATACACACCTGAGATGCTTACCAGGACTTTAAATTAAGTTCTCACTAGACTTTTTGCTTTCTGTGATCTGCATTTTCAGTTCCATCTCTCATCTACTGACATTTTTATACTCTGGTCACCATCAACAATACTCTTATGACATGATTATATACATATTTTCTTTCTTAATTGTTATGCAACAGGTGAGGATGCACAGAAGACTTCCTGCCCCTGTATTGATAAAAGTAATCTTGGTGCCAGAAATATACTAGAGAAGTTTCAGTACATTTTTAGAAATTTGGGCATATATCTCATAATTTTAAATAAATATTGAACTTTTTTATATATCACATTAATTGAATTTCATATTTAAGTATTTTTGTTATATTTTTAACATACATTTTATATCTCTTCTTGCTTATTTCTTAACTAAAATGGAGAATAGCAAATTTACACTGTTCTTTCATTTGTCAGATGAGAAATAACAAAAGACATAAGTGCATGTCATGTTTTAATCACAGTCAGCAACTAAACACCATACAGCTTTTCACTCACTCACTCCTCTCCCCTATGGGACAGGGGACAGAATCAGAATTGCAAAAGAGAGAAAGCTCATGGGCTGAGATGAGTTTAATAAAAGAGTTTAATAGCTGGGGGTAAAATTAAATAAAATAATAAAAAATGGCAAAGAAAAAGAAAATAGCAGAAGGAGAGAAATAAATCCTAAGAAAGACAAGGAATGAAAATGAAAATAATTGCTCACCACCAAGTAACGGATGCTCAGGCAGTCCCCAAGCAGTTTTTGTTCTGGATGTGATGCCATCCAGTGTGGAAGGTCCATTTGGTTAGTGGGGTCAGGTGTCCTGACTGTGTCACCTGCCAGCCTTTTGTGCACATCCAGCATCCTCACTGGGTAGGGCAGTGGGATAAGCAAAAAGGGCCTTGGCTCTGTCTAAGCATCGTGCCATCAACACATTTTACAGCACAAACCCAAAATATAGCTATGGAGCAAATTACTTCTATCCCATCCAAAACCCACAGAAAGAGTAAAAAGAATAAATGAATTCACAAATGATAACCTAGAAAATATTTAAATGTTGAACTTAATTATTAGCACATATGTTAGATATGTGTGTTATACATATATGTTATATATGTAAAAGTCATTGTCTTCTGTGCAGATCCTGAGTAGTATTTGTGGAAGATTGCAATCTAATCTTGATATTTTATTATTTTTTTGGTTTTATTTTTTAAAGAACATTTTCTACAGATACTGAAATTTCTTCAGACTTTTGCTAGGGATCCTCTCTAACAGCTAATAACTCCAGTGAAGGAATCAACCTTCCTGAAGACATCTATCATGAGAATATTAGTGTGAAAAATTATCTTAAATAACTTTGCCTATGATATATTTATATATATTTTGTTCTGATTCAAATCTTTCTACAGTAAAATAACTTTATACTTCTATTGGGACATATTTTTTGCACATTATCAAAAATATTAAATGCAATATGTTGTCAAACTTTCCAATTTCGGCCCATTCAAGTAACTCCAATAACAGTAACAAATTTTGTGGTTTGTCTAGTGAAGAACTTTTTCTAGAATTATAATTAATTCAGTGGAAAGACATCTTTTTTTATCTAGGACAGCTGATATAACATATTGAAAAGTAATCAAAGTAGAGTCTTATATTAGCATTTCACCTTGAAAACACATTATAACATCTTATCTTTATTGCATCTTATCTTCTTTGATCTTAGGGAAACTGTGCATAAATATCCTGGAAAGAGAGGAAAGATAATAAGCCAAAGCCACCTGTCCAGAAGATGAGCTCCAGGCCTTCTTCAGACTGTGATCTGATATTTTGTATTCTGTAAATTGTAAATCTTTCTTCTGTGCACTTATGTTTACAGGACCATAACAAGCAGAGTTTGCAACTACTGCTCATTACAAAATTACAAAGAGCAAATGATAGAATTCAGGCTTTACCTGTATATGGATTTGTGAGCTATATTAAATGACCTAGTTGGAGTTCATATTTTGATATCTCTGTTCTTTCAAAGGCCTTTATAGGAAGTGGTGTTCTGGATAGAAAGTTTCTGATATTACTCATAAGCTCATAAGCTTTTGAATGCAGACGATTTAGCAGTTGTAGTATCAAGTCAGTAGAACTTATAAAACTCTTTGAAAGCCATCCTTTATAACTACTTAAATGTCAGTCTAATATTTCTTAATAGAACTTTTTAAATCAAGTTTTCAAACTCATATTATGAATTCATCAAGGTGTTACAATATAAACAGTCCATATTGTCCCTGTTCTCTTAGCATGCACCATTTTGAAAGTATTATAAAAATATTAAAATAATTTTAATTATTTTATAGTAAAGTACTAAAAATTCCTTCTGGTGTTCAAAATTCACTAAGAGCTATGTCAAAAGGGTTAGTATCTCATATTCTAAAATTTTTCAGCCATGTTACTGGCAATTGGACTTTTTTTAAAATATAATCTAACTATGTAATTTCAATCTGTATTGACATGTATAAATAAATTCATTTATGTGAATGCTTGTGCATGTATAAAGACATACAGAAGATAATGTATATGGAAATTTTATGTTTTTCTTCCATATTATCTCAGAGATGGCAGGGATTCATAATCTTTTTCTAATGGAACAAGCCATAAAAGCCTGCATGATTTTCCTGGGAATGTCATATTTTGAAGAACTATTAAGGGCTAACTCAAGAATGGTGTGGGGGTTTGTTTTGGTTTTTGCTCGTTTTTTTGTTTTGTTTTGTTTTGTTTGTTTGTTGGGGTTTTTTTGTTGTTTGTTTGTTTGTTTGTTTGTTTGTTTGTTTGTTGTTTTTTTTATCCTGTGCTGGATATGCAGAAATGAGGGGGGAAATAAGTATGAGTAGGCCCTGGAGGATGGTAGAGAAAAGACTCTAGAACTCACTAATGAATGTCATCTTATATCTTTAAATCATTCTTATGCAAATTTTACGTAAATTTTATTAAATGCTTTTCTGTGCATGAAAAGAACTGGTATCTGTAGAAAAACATAATATAGACAAAAACACTGAAATTAAACCCATGTTGTTTTCAATTCCTAACAACACAGAGTTACTGAATTTTGCTCCTCTATACCCTGGTTCTTATCAGTGCATATTATTTGTAAAATTCCCAGGCTTATTATTTTTGTTTACTCAGAAGTTAGCATAACCTCTAACCTGGTTTTCTTTTAGTACTTATACAACAACCACCCCATACAATCTCATGAACTTGCAGTAGGGTTAAATTTGACTTGGTTATTCAAAGTGAGGGTTTGCTGCCAACAACATTTGACATGGTTTGAAAGCCTCTTTAGTGCCACAATTGAGTTATATATGATATTTCATACTGGAGTCTGGCAGTATACACGAGCTTTAAGCAGGGTGAATTTCACTAGTATACATACCCAAATATTTCATTTATATGACCTTTATATGTATCAAGCCACAGGAAAGCTATATTCTTTACATGTTAAAAATTCTCTTTAAACTCATGCGTCTGAAAAAAAGATTTTAAAAAATCCCTAAACATGTTTTCATCCACCATTAAAAATATGCAAACTGTCAATGTAAGTTTCAGTGAAGTTCTAAAAAGATAATTAAATTCTTCTGTAGGTAATAAAAATGAATGTTCACCATTAGGAATAATTTGTGTTTTCTATACAATTCATGGAAGAAGGGAAAATTGTTTTACTTTTAAAGATCAGACTTCAAGTAAATAATCATCATAATAAAATACATTCTTAAAAAGTGCCATGTTTGTGAACTAAGGAATGTATACCAAATCCCAGAAATAACCTATGAAATTTTTTCAGTGCCTGAATCTTCCACACTCCCTTCTTCCAGAGATGTTTAAGGAAGACTTTCTAACTGCTACACTCCAATAGTGCAAATACTTCAGAACACAGGGAAAAAAAAAACACTAAAACAAATTATACATAACTACAAAGACAAATGCAGTTATGGTCTGCCATTTCTTATGTACTGTTTGCATGTGGCTCAATAGTTAAAAGATAAAAGACATCACTAATCACTACTACCTGAAAGCACACGCAAGCAGTAAATAGATTTTCTCATCAAGGAAATGCCCGGTTGCAAAATTGATGCTTGACCTCACTGAGTTCACATCAAGCTGTGCGACCACACTGGCAGCTTTCCACATCTTTGTTTTGTCTCCTCACTTGCAGGTTTGTAGTTTGGTGTTACTGTACTTCAGCCATGTTGTAGTCTATATATCACAGACTGCATTGTTTCTTTGTCAATGGCTGCATTTTTGCTCGTACTCTTTGGGCTTTCTTCTTGTTTTGCTTTGCTTTGGTTTTTGGCAGAGTAAAAATGGTCCTATTGTGACCACAGTCCTAGGCAGAGAGGTAAAATAAGTACTGCAGTACCTGTCACAAAATCCATACCATGGTTGGTGCATGTTCTGTGAAGCCATGACCATCTGCATCGGAAATGGAGCACAGCACACGGTCTGGAATGTCCCACTGCACACACTCCTCACAGGAGAGCAAAACTGCTTTCACTGAAAGATCACAGGGCCACCATACACTGGCTGTGTCATTATGGTCAACAGACCATTGATCGGCAAAGGCAACTGCCTCCCATTCCTGCAGGCTTGTGAGAATATACAGAAAATATAGTTGTGACCTGGAATGGGAATGGAAAGGAGAAGGAAAAGTGACCATCAGGACTGTGACAGAGGTTCAGGATTTGTTGCCTAATTTATGTTCCATAACAAATTGAATAGAACTTACAACGATGATAGCTAGGTAAAGAAAATGTCTCTGTAAGAGGAGAACACAAATACTGGCTAGGTCATGGGGATTGCACGCAGATCTGTGAAACGGGATCATAAAAGACTGGTTGTTAAGCTTTTGGAAAGGAACCAAAAATCATCCTTAAGGATCCTGTATCTTCAATCAGCTATTCTTAAGGGAAAGAGATGAGTTTGAAAAACTATTGGAAGTGTAGAAAACTGGTTAAAAAAAGGTATGTGGAACATGAATGCATATCTTAGACATACAGGGGTGCAGCTACACATGAAAAGTCAGATTGTGAAAATAAGTGTAGCACAACTGTGTGTCTTACTGCCTAGGGAATTAGGGCACATACAACAAAATCAGTAGTGGGGAAAACACTGCTTCAAACACTGCTTCTGGGAAAGGAAAGCTGCTTCCATTTTTCCTGAGAAAAAAGGAAAACTGAAGAATAGTAAATACTTGCATAAATAAAAAAAATCGTTCTTATGTTTAATTTTGCATTTCTCTCTGACCTCTACAAATTTTTGTGTTGACTAGAGTAAGTGCTTAGACTACTTCATGTCTCAGGAGAAAAAAGAAGGACAAAACAGCTATACCTGCTAACAAAGACTATAGATTTGTGCTTCCTTTCAGTCCTGCTCTAGTGGCTCAGACAAAAAAAGGTTGATCTTAACAATCTGTGCTGAGCAGTAATTGCAGTAAATGAACAAAGGGAATGAAGCTGAAGGACCTCTCAGCAGATGAGAATAAATAATTCTGGTTATTTATTGTTGGCTACAATGACATTGATCTCTGCTGATGTAAAAGTAAAAGTAAAGCCAAGGTTCAGGCAACATTCAAAGAAATGTTTTATAAATTGAATAGGGGCAAATTGCAAAACTTATAATAACCTGATTTTTAAAAAAGCCCGTATTCTGTTCTGTAATATTAATTTGTATTTTTCCACTAGAGGAAGGCACTTGCTTCTAAGTAGCTAAAATTAAGCAATTGATTAATCAATGCCTCATTATTACACATCTAACATAAAAAACCTGTAAATATGTTTTCCTTCGTTGTAATTTGTTGAATTTATTAAACAGGGAAGATCAACACATACATGAGTAATTTCAAGAAAGACAATGCTTTATAAATGATATTAGTTCATGAGATAGGAAAAAATAGCATTTAAAATGAAGATATCATTAGAATATCTATATGGATCATTCACCTTGCAGGTTTTGTGGGCTTTAATGTAATGTTTGTTTAGTTCTGGCCACAAAACTCAGCAGTACATAATGTCCTAGCAGGTTAATTGCTTCAAAATGCATTTAACTCTGGTTTCCATGGTTCTCCCACTCACAGTCCAGAAAATATTAAATGTGATAGTACTTAGAGCATTATTTAAAAAAAAAAATAGAAAAAGGAAAAATATCATTTCAATCAACTGCATTATAGAGAAGAAGGTAGGCAGAAACTCATTGCCAGCTAGTTTTTCCTGTCCTGAAAAACATACCTTGATTTTTTAATTGCTCTCTTATGGTGGTTTAGTCTTGTTTTTAGGATCATAAAATCAGATAATAATTTAGGTTAGAAAATACCTCAGGCGTTCTCCAGCTCAATCTCCTGCTTAAAGCAGGGTCATTTGTGAGATTAGGTGAGGCTCAGGGCTTTATCTGGCTGGGTCTTGAAACTTTCAAGGCAGAGGGCTGCAAATCTTGTCAGGGCAAGATCATACAGTGGTAAATCTTTGAATCACACATAGAATGGTTTTTGTTGGAAAAAAAACCTTAAAGTTCCCCTAGTTCCAAACGCCCTGCCTTTGGCAAGGACACTTCTCACTAGACCAGATTGCTCAAAGCCCTATCAAACCTTGTCTTGAACATTTTCAGGGATTGGGCATTCACAGTTTTTATGGGAGAGCTGATCCTGTGTCTCACCACCCTGACTGTAAAGAATTTATTCCCTATATATAATGAAAACCAGCCATTTTCAGTTTGATGCCATAACCCCTTGTCCTCTTGCTGTACCACTACCAATGTTTTGTGAACAGTCCCTCCCCAGCTCCCCTCCAGACTCCCTTAAGTTACTGGAACATTCTATAAGGCCTTCTCTGGCCCTTCCTTTCTCCAGGCTGAACAGCCCCAACTCTCTCAGCTGTCTCCATAGCAGAGATGCTGCAGCCCCTTGAACACCTTCAAAGCTCTTCCTGGGACATGCCCCAATGGATCTGTGTCCTTCTAATGTTCAGTGGCTCCAGACCTGGATGGAGAACCCCAGATGGGTTCTCACTAGAGAATAGGGGTAGGATCACCTCCCTCAAGCTGCTGGCTGTGCTTCTTTTGATATAGCCTACAGCCAAAGGCTGGGCTGTTTCTGGGCTGTGAGTACCCATTGCTGGCTCAGGTAGAATTTCTTTTCCACCAATAGTACCATATCCTTCTCCTCAAGGGCTGCTCTTCATCTATTCTCCACCCAGTCTGCCTTTGTGCTTGGAATTGCCCTAGTCCAGGTGCAGGATTTTGTATTTGGCCTTGTTGAACTTCATGAGGTTATCTTGGGCCCAGCCCTTCAGCTTGTCAGGTCTCTCTGGATGGCCTCATTTCCCTCCAGTATGTTACTTCATCACACTTAGTGGTATTGCTGAGGGTGCCCTCAGTCCCACTGTCCAGGTTCCTGACTAAGACGTTAAACAGTTTTTAAGAAATGTCTTGGGACACTGATATAATGAGTGTTATAAAGATATTTCAGGATAACTTGGGGCTTATAATTCGATATTATGAGCATGATTTGAATAAGATGCATGAAAAAGATACAAAAAGAAGCATTGAAACAAACTTCATTGAAAGGGAGCAGCGGGAGCATGACTGGTCCATGAGGGATATGCACAAGGAACTAAGGATGATAGGCAGGTCAGCATCCTGGGCACAATTTTGCATGATCTGAGCTTTACCTGGTTGGTGATAGGGGTGACAGTGACAAGTTATACCTGCAGTCACAGAGAAGGCAAGGAAATGAGCCATGTCATGGGGCCATCCATCAGGCAGGTCCAGAGATTGAAAACAATGTGACCTATAGCAACGATCCAAAATCCAGTTTGGAATATCAGATGGGACAGCAGAAAACAGGTCTGGGAAGAGTCCAGATTACAGCATATGCTTGCTATGTTCAAGCCTGTCCTTTCATTAAAGAAAAGTAAAAGTCCCAGAGGGATGGTCAGGGCCAGTAAGCTTTGGAAGGGCACTCAGGTCCCTGACAAATGGGTGTCTTATGAGTCCATATTATATTGGCTGACTTCTGACTCAAAAATAACTCATATCTGGCCAGGTGAGAAAGTGGTCTTTTAAAATATATCCATATTCATAACAGATGTTTTCAAAATTTATGAAAACACTGGAATCAAGATGAAGATTAATAGTGATGCTATTAATGATATTTGCTTATTTCAGAATACCAAACCTGTAAATATTTTTTTCCTGACACCAATTTCTTAATAAATTTCTTCGTATCTAAATGAAGTCAAGTTTCTTTTTCTTCTTTTTACTCTTTTCTTTCTACCATCTCATTTCTCTTCAGCCCCCTCTCCCCCTCCACTTTGCGTTTTGTAGGCAATTAAGTTTAGAAACTGAAAAAACAAGGGAAAGGAAATTATAGCCTCTAGGAACCAGCTGTTATCTTCAGATCAACAGGAAATACAAGATGAGAAATGTGTCCAAGAAGGAGGTATTTGATTTTGTAAAATCACTGGTTCTTGTTTTTAAAGAAACAACTAAAACTGCTAAGAACTTCACACCTTTATTCTGTTTTATGTGTCCCTTTATATGGGGCTGAGGAGTGTCAGATGAGAGGAAAAGAACTTCTTTAATCTTCAGTATAGGAAAGAAGATGCAGAGAGGGAGGGTGGTGGATTGACCTTCACTGGTCTCCAGTGGACCAGTCTATCACATCCCCTCCTCAACAGGATGGAGGAGAAAGATGGTGAAATGTTTGTGGGTCAAGATAAGGACAGGGAGAGCACTGAGCCCTTACTGCCATAGGCAAAACAAAATTAGCTTGGGGAAATCAATTTCTTGCCAATCAAACAGTACAAGCTATGAAAAATACGAACAAATTTAAAAATTACGCTTCACTCCTGCCTTCTTCAAAGGCTCAATTTCACTCTTGACTTTTCTACCTCCTTCATCCAAGCAGCAGCAGGGAGAGGTTGTGGCCATTGCAGTCAGCTCATCACATGTTTTTGCTGCTGTTTTTTCTTTTCATGTCCTTTCCCTGTTCTCATACGGAGTCTCTCCCATTTGAGACAGTCCTTCATGGCTTTCTCCAACCTGAGTCCTTCCCATGGGCTCCAGTTCCTTGGGAATTGCCAGTGTGTGTTCTTTCCATGGTGTGCAGTCCTTCAGGAACTGACTGCCCAGTGTGGGTCACCCACATGAAGAGTGGTGCCAGGAGACCTGCCCTAGCATGGGCTCCTCTCTCTGGGGTCACAGGTCCTGTCAGAAGCCAGTTCCCATGCAAGCTTTCCGTGGGGTAACCCCTCCCTGCAGGACACAGCCTCCTTCAGCGTGGAGTCCTTCATGGTCAGCAGCAGGGACCTGTCCCCATGGGCTGCAGGGAACTCTGCTCTGGTACCTGCAGCAGTCCCTTCCCCCTCCTTCCACACCGACCTTGGCGTCTTCAGTGCTGTTTATCTCGCATATTCTCCCTTTCTCTCTCAGCTGCTGCACAGCTATTTAACACTTTCTTAAATATGTAATCACAGAGACACTACCAATGTCTCTGGCTCAGCTCTGGCCAGTGTCAGGTCCATTTGTAGCTGGCTGGAACTGTCTCTGTCCAACATGGAGACAAGTTTTGGCATCTTCTCACTGAAGTCACCTCTGCAGTTTCCCACTAGGAAAATGTTGCCATGAAAAAACAGTAGAGATATTGTTCCTATAAAAATATTAAGGCTGGATGATTTGTATTATTTCTGGAGAGCCTTTCATAATTCTAAATACTGGCAATCAGCAAATATTTAACTTTCTTTAACCTCCTCCTAACATTTATGGTTTCCTATACTTCTTATTCTCCTGAAATACCTGGTTTGGTAGTGGATGTAATTTATAAACCTTGTTTCCCTGTTCTTTTTTTACAGCTTTTTCTGTTTCAAGCTTTTCTCATATAGAGCATCCTAAGTGTGGAAAAGGATTCTGTTAGACAAAGAGCAATACCACTGATCACTCTCTAAACAAAGACTTAATTGATTTTAAAAATAATGGAACTGTTCTCTAGAAAACATTTTTCCTTTCTTGAATTAGTGATGGAGGAGACCTATTTGGGTGTACATGAACTGTACCACCTCAGCACCATCTGTAATAAAAGATTTTGACTGATGTCACGCATATGGATGAAATATACAGATGATATTTCCTTGAAAAAAAGATCAAGATATCAAGAGAAAACAGAATGAGAACAAGAGGCCAAATGTAACATAGAGGAATATTACCAGAGTAGTAAAAATTCAACTGTACTAACCTATGGTCAATGCCCAGAATGGTAACACTAAAACTAAATCAGATTTTTCCAAGCTTTCCTTAGCCCTACTCTTAAACATCAAGCAGTGCCTTCTGTTGCAAGACAGATCCTGTTACTGTCTCAACTTAGAGCAGGCAAAGAAGGAAAATAAAACTTGCAGGGTAAGTGCATTCATATTGTCTTTCTCCAGAAATTTGCTCTAGTTTAGCTGCCTTCAAAGCAGTGGATTTCCTGATCCTGACATTCCACACCAAACACAGACACATACAGAAACATACTACATTAAAATGAAGGGCTGCATATACCCCCTCAAACTTATCAGGATAAAATCTGTTTTTACTCATTCCCTTTCCGTAGATTTCTAAGACTGTGGCTACAACTTTGTAGATATATTTAAAAACTGATACATTTAATTATATTTTTACCATTTTAAAATGCTTTTGACACTAAATGACATTCTTATAGAGTGTAAAAATATATGAAGCAATCTTCCCCTTCTCCCTGGGATTTGTGATATATCGTTTATCACCAAATGTTATTATTTTCCATATGATTGTCATGCCAAATAGTTTAGAAAAAAAAATCTTTGGTTTTTTGGTTTTTTTTTCTGAAAGTTATTAATTTAGAAGGAAGCATAAAGAATATCAGCCCGGAAAGTTAAATTATTGAAAATGCTATAAGCAACAGACAATGGAACCTTTTATTGCTAAATACCAAGAAGATATCATAGGCAGCATGTGATAAACCTGAATCCTTCAGGATACACAAAGCAAATCTGAGAAACAGATTGACAAGGGCGAGATTGATAAAGAGTAAGTAATAAAACTGATAAAGAGTGAATCAAGAGAAAAGAATTTGATGCCATTTTCCTAACTACCTTCCAATAATAAGCATCAAAAAATGGAAGTAGAAATGAGGGTTTTTTAACACAGTATTTTAAGAAAAGCACAGTAATACTCTGCTAAAAGACTTGAAATAAAATTACTATGTGAAAAGCAATTATCTCTATATATGTGATTAAAGATTTCAAAAATTCAAGAGAATGTATGGGTTTCAACACTTAACAGAATTTTAGGACTACTTTGAAGAAAGTCATGGAGACGTGACATAAAAAAATACATAAAATTATTTCAGTGATAAACAAACTTTCTCAGAAATTAATGAGATTTCTAATTGAATTCCAAAAAATCAAGATAAAATTCCCAGTTGAAAATTCAATAAGGTCATTGCTTTCACGACAAAATTATAAAGCATTTGACATCCACGTATTTGAAGACCTGAAACCCCTTAGCACTTGTTTGACAATTTTTTAGGATTATGGAACACTAGGACATGTGATTGCAAAGTTAATGTAACACGAGTAAGTGGCAGTGCACCCACCTCTGAGCTTGCTTTAGAGCAATAATGCTCACCAAAGAAAAACTGTCCTCATATCAGGGTTCATCTAAAATCTCAAGGCTTATTACAGTTCATCAGCAGATTAAGTGAGCACTTTTCTTAAAGTGCCATTTCTATGAACAACTGGATTCATAAACATTCATGAGCATATAGCAGCTGACAGCCTCTGTGCTTATTTCTGCTTGTTTTCCCTAGTTGCAACAAACATTCTTGATTCCATATCCATCTCTTGTTATGTTGATGGTTCCAAACTGGAAGTCTGGTATTTCTCTCTGTCCCAGCTTGGTGCCTTTGCCATATGTCTAGCAAGCTTTCTGTTCCTGATATAATTTCTATAATTTCTTTTTTTGTTCTCTCCTCTCCATCAATTGTCAGTGAGACGTTCTTATTTTACAAAAAAACCTGCAAACCCTTCCCCAAAAGAAAGAAACAAAACAAAACAAAACAAAGCAAAGCAAAACAAAACAAAACAAAACAAAACAAAACAAAACAAAACAAAACAAACCCTGTCTGCTTTATTAGAAGAGCACAAGTATTGTCATTATCTATTAAAGGATAGATATTTTAGTTACAGAATCACAGAATTGTTTAGGTTGGAAAAGACCTCTAAGATCATTGTTTTCAACTTTTGACGGATCACCACCACATCCAGTCATTTCTAGAAAAACCTCCAGGGATGGTGGCTCCACCCTGTCTCTGGGCAGTCAGTTCCAATTCCTGGCAAGCCTTTCAGAGAAGGAATTCTTCCTGATGTCCAAGCTGAGCTTCCCTTGGTACAGCTTGAGGCCATTTACTCCTGTGGCATCACTCGTTGCCTGGGAGAAGAGCCCTACTTCCACCCAGTTAGAGCCTCCTTTCATGGCATTGAAGAGTGTTCAGGTCTCCCCTGAGCCCCCTTTTCTCCAGGCTAAACACCCCCAGCTCCCTCAGCAGCTCCTGTGCTCCAGACCCTTCCCCAGCTCTGTTGGGGGCTTCCTCCATCACCTCAATGTCCTTCTTGTCACGAGGGACCCAGAACTGGGCACAGCACTCCAGTGTTGAGGATTGGCTAGCAAGTAATGGACATGGCTTGATCGAAGCCCCTGTAAGCCCCCCTTGACAGTAATAAAAATGGCTCAGCTGACATGCTGTTAGAAACAAGCTGTTATAAAGCACATATTAGCAAAAGTCAGGATGCATAAGTGTTCATTGTTAGCAGCAAGGTCGGGATACATCAGCATGTTCCTAAAATTGATACTATTTCAGCAGGAGGATGCGAAGAAAGGAAGACATGGCTAAGCTTGCTGTTAGACAGCACGTAGCTGTGTTTAGGCCCTGCTGCTAAATGGCACGTAGGTAAGAGAAGTCACAAAAGCTTGCCAGAGCCAATCCTAGGAGAGGCGTGTAGGGCAATAACCAATAAAATTATGCCAAGAAGTGCTAAATCAGTATGTTTTAACTATAAATGTAGATGGAACTTTGAATAAAGTGGACTATGCTGATCAATCATATTGGTTGTCTGCATATTTCCCTCGCCGAACTTCCTCCGCAAGTGGCTCTCTGGCTCTCTCGATCTCTCCGCACTCCAGGTGTGGCCTCAAGTGCCAGCTACAGGGGGCTGACCCTGCCCTGGCCCTGCTGGCCACTCTGCTGCTGATACAGGCCATGATGCCACTGCCATTGGCCTTCCTGGCCACCTGGGCACACGCTGGCTTGTGTCCAAATGCTGGTCACCAGCGCTCCAAGGTCCTTTTCCCCTGAGCTGCTTTCTAGACACTCTTCCCCAAACCTGTAGCATTGCAGGGGGTTGTTTGGACTGATATCCATGGGGAGGTTTTGTTAAATTAAACAAGGACTCTCAAATCTGGTTAAGTACTTGGTATACAAGGATTCTGCCAGCGTGTCACATTCAAAATACAATGTAGAGTCTAGAGTATTAAAAGATAATTCCCACTCTGAAATACAAGTTATGCATCTGAAATTATTCTCAAAGTCATGCTAATGAAGGCTGCTTTTTGCTTTTTAATTTTTTTTCTCTAAAACCAATTAAATTTTAATATGAAAATCCTTGTAGATTTTACTTGGCTCAAAAATTTCTGTTTCATCAGTTGGCTAAATGTGAAAATATAATATTTCTCCTACTCATCAAAGATTTACAGGTGAAACATTTTAAAGAAAATTTGTATTTTCAAAATGTCATTAAGGAGTGCAGAAATTAAATACATTCTTAGGAAGGGCTATCTCAGAACCCTTAGTCTTATCTTCCCCTCATTTTGAATAAAATTATTATGATTTTTCTGTCCTCAGAAGCAGAATAGAGAAATATTTCTTCTCTCAGGCTCACCTAATCTTGCAACTTTTATTTATTTTATCTCAGCCAAGCCTCTGTTCTTTACTTCAGCTACTGAATTAAATGTGTTGCTGCAACATAACCATTCCTTCTTTTAAGTTGTGTTTTAATGTGTGATTTTTCAGACTCTAAAAAAAGTTTTTGCTTTTGAGGCCAAAAATGAGCATGTTCATGTTTTAATGATTTAATTTACATGTAAATGAAAATTATGAGTATAAATGTTTTTACTTCCCAGGCCAGATCAGGTCCACATAAAAGAAAATATGAAAGGGAGTATGTTTATCCTTGGATAAAGAAATCTGCAAAACTAAAAACTAAAGTTTCTAACAATTTGCATACATTAAAATTATTTAAGGAAATGGTTAATAAAATAGGTCATTCATAAGGACAAACCTTTTACTGGTTACTATTTCTGTCAACATTATAGATATTTCCAGTTCAGACCATTTGAAATCTGTTTGAAGTATTTTTTAATTCTACAAATATAAGTATTTCATACTTGCAGTGAACCATTCAAAACACACAGAACTTTTTGGAGGGTATGGACTGAGGCCTACTTTATTGGTAAATTGTGTCTCATGGTGGGCTGCTTTTTTGTGCTTCTAGGCATTCAGACATTACACTTATGTCAGAAAGCACAATCCTTTGTCTAAAAAGAATTTCTGATAAGCTGTAGAATGAAAAAAAAAGTTTTAATGACAACCACCTTGGTCATTCTAAGCAAACCTTTAGCTAGATAATGTGAAAACAGACAGAAATGCAAAATTCACACTTTGCAACCCTTTTAATATATACTGATAAGAAGAAATATATATGTATGTAAAGTGTTAATGCAGATACAAAGCATCCAAAGGAATATTGTCCTAGATAACAATTGCCAATATAGATAGAAGGCTATTTTTTTAAGCTCTGCACATCTGATATTACCAGATGACTAAATATTGATTAGAATGCATTCTTTCTAAAATCCTTTTCACATCTGAAATAGTTTTTTTCCTGGAGGTTTCTGTTTCCTTAGAATCTCCTTGGAAAATCAGTATTGCAATACTGGTTAGAGTGACATTATAATCTGGAAAGTGACTGTCACCTTCTTAATCAATAAATCTACTCTTCAACTCTTATCTGCTTGGTGACAAGAATGAATTTTTAAAACTTTTTTGGCTATGCTGTGCTAACAAACTCTGTATGTGACAGAATGGATTTTTGTCTCATGGTGTCCATCAGGTGATTTCCTAAATTTTGCTTCCAAAAACAATCTCCAGCTGACTTTACCTTTGCAAGCTCAACTACTTCAATTAATATGTTTGTGGATAGACTGTGACACGATTCTTTAAAATGCACTTTTCACAAAGTACCAAACTTTTTCTAATGGAAAATTTTGTGCTGGTTATAGATTACCAAAAGATGTATTATGTATGCATACAAATTTCACTTTTTGCTTAACTAATTATCCATGTAGCATCATGAGCTTTCCTGCCTACCAGAAAAAAAGCCTGCTAATATCCAATAGAAAAAAATGCAATTTCTAACGTTATTTTAAGGTTCAAAAAAGAGCAAATGTCTGCTTAAGTAGTTTAAAAGTCTGAATGGTTACTTCATCCCTATTATTATTATTATTATTTTTATTATTATTATTATTGCTACTACTACTATTGATTTTTTTGCCATTTTTAGGTAAAAAGACCCAATACACTACAGGTGAGAATAAATGTAGGGAAATTCTAAAATGTCTGATATAAAACCATAGAATCATAGAATAGTTCACATTGCAAGGTACCTTTGAAGTTCACCTAGCCCAAAAATCCTGCAGTGAGAAGGGACTTCTTCAATAATATCAGGAAAATCTGTTCAGTGGGAAATACCTTTAAAACACCAAGACTCTTGTGCTAAAATTGAATTTAGGCTTTTTTTGCTTGATTGTTTACTGTCCTTTTTCATATGAAGTCAGATGCCAGAGGACCAATAGTTATTCAACAGTTTTCATCCACTGGCCTTTTTGACTACTTCTAATCCTATATATTGTGAATTCAGTATAAGACTGGCATTCATTTCAGGATTTTAATCCATCTTTCTTTCCTTCCTTTCCTTCCTTTCATTCCTTCCTTTCCTTCCTTCCTTTCCTTCCTTCCTTCCTTTCCTTTCCTTCCTTTCCGTCCTTTCCTTCCTTCCTCCCTCCCTCTCTCATCCTTGCTGCTGGTTAAAAGTACAAACAAAACCTGATCCAGTAAAACATCCGTGCCAGGATGGGCTCCAGCAGACAGGCAGAAGGAATTTCCAGTCCAGGTCTCAGGGGAATTTGGCAGCTTCCCATAACTTTCCTGCTGGTGTAAGGTTCTCTGTGCCACAATGATATGAATTTGAGAGAAGAGTTTAAATTAAGTTCTCTGATAGAATCAGAAGTATGGAGAAAGCAAGAATGTGTATGTGACTCACACTCAGAAGTTGTTACAGATAAACTTATGGCTAAAAAAATATGTAACTTTCAAAAGAAAGAGGTTTTAGAAGTCCTTTTTTTGGGGGGGTAGTTTCGCAAGGTTTTAAAAATGATCTGCTACTGTGTGGCTGCAGAACTGTTTTACAGTTTTTAATTGCAAGTTGTCAAGACTGTAAGGGGTCTACTTTAAGAGCACCAATTCCAGTGTTGGGAGAGACTTACAGCAGCCTCTTTTTTTCCCAGGATAAAACTGTAGTTCCTAAATTAAAGGGTCTAAATTCTCTGTTTCAAAATCTGGGCCTCGTTTCTGGTGATCAAAAAACATTAATTTCCTCTATAATTCAAGTTTTTCTTTACAAAATATTTTAAATTTTCTTTGAAAATCTTCTTCAAATGTTCATATGAAAAGAGAGGAAGAGGAAAGCAAAACAGACATAAAGATATAAAGTAACATCAGGAAAGTGGTCTAAAAATAATTTGACAATTGTGGTCCCTTTTCAGCTTGCAACTTGTCAGTGTGCATTGTTTTCACCTTGAAAAGCATATGGACTTTAGGGATACTGAGCAGGATGTTAAAAGCAAGTCTAGTATTTTGCAGGGAACTAAAAAGACAAAAATCCAACAAACATATTTAAAATAAAACCAAAAAAACAACAACAACAACAACAACAACAACAACAACAACAACAACAACAACAACCAACCAAAAAAACATGGATCAGAAGAAAAAAAAAAAAAAAAGGAGTCTTTTGGGATAATGAGATGGCTGAATCAGCTGGTTCTCTGTTACCAGGTCACCGGAGAGCAAGAATGGGACAAAGGACTGCACTGTTCAGATGAATGAGAAAACATTCTCATTGAAAACACCTTCAGCCTGAGAATTACAAAACAGCAGTCTTGCTATGGATGAAAACCCATCATCCAATAATTATATTGAATCTGGATTGCCTTGAGGGAAACACATTGCAATACAGACAGCAGAGTCTTCAGGACAAAACTCTTCATCTGATAAAATTTTATTATTTTGATTGTTTGTTTGCGTGTTTGCTTAATTAACAGTAGTTAGTAGGATAAATTTCTGTTTGCCTTTCACCGTAATAAAGTTAGTTTCAAAATCTGATGCAGAACACTGAAATAAATGTGGGGATTGTTACAAACTTACCTGTGAACTACAGCTAACAGCAAGACCTTTGCAGGTAGACACAACAGAGTTTCTTGATGTGATATCATATGGAAAAACAGCTACCTAAACCACATTTGTTTTGTCAACTGAAGGCACATCTCTTTGTGTGTCTAGGAGGACTTTTGCCTTCTTTGACATGCACACAGTATATTATGGGTTGTTCTTAGAGTGAGATGGGCTGAAATAGGAGTGAGGTCATCATAATTGCATATAAACATAAACACCTAAGGAATTTTGACTTATGCCAACAAAATGTATGTATGTGTATAAACAGAAGCACCAAATAAATGTTGGTTCAATACCTGGTAAAAATGTAAATTGATGAAAGAGTGCTAAATTTATAAATGCATAGAACACCTCTAGTCAAGAGGTTCTGACTTATGTCCTTTAATCTCTCAATTAAAAAACCAAACTAACAATCAGTACCATATTTTTAAGACATCTGCACTCCTATAATCATGTCTCATTTTTCCATGATAATGCCTTTTCCATGCGTTAACTTAGATATTTATGTTTTTGCTAAAGGAAAAGTTTGATTTCAGGAAATATCAATACTTCTCAGAAGCTAGAATAGTAAAATCAACTTATTATTTCCTGCCCTGCTGGGAATGTCTCTGAACCCAACATAGACTAACACAATCATGACTAATTTTCAGTAGACTTTTTCAGCCATTGCTATTCATATTCTAGTTGATATAAGCCTTCTAGTTTTTGACATCAGATGTTGGCCCTGAATGGCAGAAATTGATTTTATAGTAAGCAGAATTCCTTTTTCCAAAACAGAAAGAGTTCAGAATTTAAAGGACAGAGGAGACATGGACACATTTATTCTTTTCTCCTGGCCAATACATCCTGCAGAGACAATTTTTCACAGAGTTATCAAGTAATGGTTTATCTACAGAATGAAGAGCATTGTGTCATTCCTTGTCAGGATCCATGGAAAGTAGGCTGCAGCACTAACAGCCACCATGTTTACTAACAGACTCCAGTGATCTAATTAGCTCATTTCCCCATGCCCAAGAATGCATGTTAGTGTCCAGAGTACGTGTCCCTCTCCTTGGAAGAGAAAGGGAGTATGTTAAATATCTCATTTTTTAGAGTTAAATTTAAGTATGATTAATCACCATTCAATACTTTTGACAAAATTCATATGGCAAAGTTTTAGAAACCAAAACAGATTCCTAAATGTCCTGTTCTACAACCCTTTTCTGCAGTAAAGAATTATAATTATTTGCATAACCCTTCTGTAAAGTCTAACAATTATTTCAGTTACATTGCTGTGATGCACTATTTTATATGGTCTTTTTGACCTTAGCAAAGTAAAGAATATGGATACACGTTTTTGTGAGTAATATCCAAACCTGAATATAAATAATGGGGTTTTGCCTTGATATAGCATATTTAAATTTAGATATGTACAGTAGCGTTGAAAAACTATAAACTGCTGTAGCATGTTTTTAACGTAGTCAGAACAATTGCTCCATCAGAAGACTTGCAGATGATTGTTTTCCACAAACCTTAGAGAACAGAAATACTTTATCAAGTGACACCAGTAAGTAATCTGAAACAAAAAAAAAGAAACCATTTGACTCAGACTTTAGGTAAAATTCACTCCAATTTCTACCTATTCATTTAGAATTATATCAGAAAAAATATTTTATTAATATTATTACTATTATTATTATTACTATTGTTAATTAACATTTCAAGAGGCATTGGCAAGGAGTTATGATGGGCTGCCATATTGCTGAGGGACCAAAAATATATTTTTACAAACCTTGACTTTTGTGTCATTTGTTTTTCTAGCATTTATAAATAGAAAATAAGCTTCGATTGCATTCAAAAGAATAGGACAAATGCTGACAGACACAAAAGCAAATTTTAAAAAAATAGAGGCACAGAGCTGACAAAGCATCTAACTACAGAAACACATGACATTAACATAGGGTAATAAATGGAAAGAAATAGAAGGCAACCTCAAAATATTTCATTTTGAGTGTTCACTGTACAGTTTTATGGTAGCTAAAGTTGGAGAGTCAAAGGTGTTGGTTAAAAATTTCAGTAGTCATCACTCATTTTATTTGCATTACAAATAGTTCAAACTGCAGAAATTAGTGCAGGCTAAACATAAATGGTTAAATGTGATGTAAAAACTCTATTTAAAATGTAAATTGTGAATTGACAATGTTCTTTCCTCAGATAGTTGCAGTTTAAGGGATTATTATAAAGTTTCTGCAAATTTAAGTAATTTGTTATGAATTTACAAATTTATCAACTGACAGCACTACATCCTATTACATTATCTTTTATTTCCAACCAAAATTCTCTTTTCTGAGTTTTTGTATATTTGCAATCTTTTTTTTCTTCACTATATTCTTCATTTTTAACCATGTAAGTTTCATTTTAAAGAGGTGTCCTTTAGGTGTTTTGATGATTGCTACAATAATCTAATTTGCCAATATTCTTAAACTTTTTCAGCAGAAAGGTTTTCCTTAATTCAATTCAGTACTGCTATGCCAACTTTAATTTTTACTCTGCTTCTCAAAGCCGATAAGAAGAAAATTCCTTAATAACCCCATGTACTTAGCTCATATTAATAAAATGTCTTCTCCTTCCCTGCAGGGACAGATTTAATATTTATTACTTCACTGACACTACCATGTGCAGTAAGTATAATGCTCACTTTTTCTGAGCCACGACAGAGTTCAACAGTAGTTCAGAGAATTCCCATTTTTACTAACACCACACTTCTTTTATTTGCATTACAAACAGTTTGAACTGTAGACATTAATGCAGGCTGAACATAAATGATTAAACTTGCCATAACAACTCTATTTAAAATGTGGATGTAAATTGAAAATATTTTTTGCCCTCAGATTGCTGCAGTTTAAGAGATTGTCATAAAGTTCCCCCAAATCTAAGTAATTTGTCATGAATTTACAAATCTATTACCTGAGAGCACCACATCTTATTACATTATGGATTACTTCTAATCAAAATTCATTTTACTGAGATTTCATTACATTTTCTAAACTAAACCACTGGCTTCAAATTTTCCATTCTGAGCCTGCAGCTCAGGATTTTTGAAGCATTTGAGTGCTATGTGTCTGTACATGTTTGTATTTTCTGAAATCACAGGCAAACAAACAAACAAACCTGAAAAATCAAAACCAGACATCTTAAAAAATCATGCTAACTATTAATTTCTGAAACAAATTGCTCACTACTAAAAAGGATTTTCAATTTGGCATTGTGATGTTATTTAACAAGCTATAAATGTACACTAGTTTTCATGTTGTGGTGTTCTTTAAAGGGGGATATGTGGATTTGATTTATTTTACTGTTTTTCTTTTCCCACAAAAAACTTTCAATATCTGATTAAGTTACACTAATTGAAATTTATCATTAAAATTAGAAATGCTGTGTTGCAGAAGTTCTGCAAACAGTCATTAAAATGCAATAAGTCTCCAAATATGTTTATTTTTTCTTCTGTAAGTATGCATCATGCCATCCCTGAGGCACTCTTGGGTGCTGGGAGAGAGTCAGCACAAGTGAAGACTTTGTTAACTTAAGAGCTTGCATGGCTGCAGACCAGTTTTGCACCTGTGCCACTGATCTGTGTCATCAGCTAATACAGATGTCACATATGGATGCCACCATATGGATGGAACGTTGTCTACAGATGTTGTGAAACATTTTGTATGAAGATATCTTGATGTGAACACAGAATAGAGAAGAGGTAGTTTAGGAAATAAAATGAACAACAGGTTTCAAGGTGTTGCAAAAAGATTGTCCTAGATTTCCTCAACACTTGGTGGAAGGAAATGATTGCAGACAATCAGTGTCTTCTTAGGAGAGTCATCTGGGCTAATGGAATGTGCTGCACTCTCTAGAAATTTCATACCATAGAGGAAAACAATTCACAACCATTCAGGAAGCTTGACCATCAGTCTAAATGGCTAAAATTTGATAAAATAAATCATGCATATCTCGGTGTGAACACAACACAGACTCACAAAACAGGTATATTTTAGAATACGGTATACAGGACATTTAAAATACTTACTTCTTATTTCTACAAACTTTTGTCTTATTTTATTACCAGATACATGTAAATAATAAATTAGTCTCTAAGCTTACTATCTGAAGTCACTTGAATACTGTGAATACAAGTGAAGTCACTTGTCACTTCAATATATCTCATTTTTAGCAGTATGCCTCATTTTTATTTTTAACAAATATTTGTCTGGAATCAGCTTGGAAAGGTGTTTTCTTCCCTATTGTCCAAAAAGTGAAGAAAGTCCTGGGAGGAATTTTCTTCTCAAACTTGTTATCAGCATGTGCAAAAACTCTTTAAAAGGATAACATAGGAAGCATACCTACAGAGTGCTGTTCTACAAGTTAAAAATGAAAAATTTGTTGTGCATCTCTTCTCCATTTTGTCTCTAGCTCACTTCTATGTCTATTTTAGTCATACATTAAACTGGGAGAACATCCTTAAATATGTTTTCAAAATTTAAACCCAATGCTGCTATCAGTGCTAAGGCATTCATAAACTCTAGTGTCCCACAGTGCTGTTCCTTGCTGTACATTCAGATGATGGTCACACATTGGCACACACATTTGAAACCTGAGGAGAGTGTTTGTAATTACTGTAGTATTTATCCCACTATGGAGTGCATGTCAGCTAATAGCAACCAAGTTCTGACCTTTCTCCATTGCTTGTCTGCAATTTTTCAGATTTTTCTTTCCAAAGTGGGTAAAGAATCCTACATAGCATCATGGCATATAGTCTTCAAATGCAGATCTTCAAGAAATATTCTACTATTTTTCTTTTAAAAGGTAATAAAAGAGGATCAGAGAGAGTCCTTGAGAACTTCAGCCAGAGACTGAGCAAGAAGTTTATTATATAAAGCCTTTAATGAAGGCATTTAAAAATTGTGTTAAAGTTTTGGCTAGAAGTTGGTAAATATTATGGATTAGAATGTTTTACTATTCTGCTGTTTAGGAAGTAAGGTTTCACATGTATAGTTTGCGAGCAAATAGAAAACTATTTTATTTTTAAACAAAACAACATTATTCCTGTTTCTTTGGGCCATTTTGGACAGGTGTGAGGAATCCAGCTCTTTCAGTACTTTTCTCTTGTTATTGAATGCAGAGAGCAGCCACACTTTTGGCTACCAGTTGCTGCTTTCATAGTTTAGGTGTTAGTGTCCAAAGGGACATGTACTCTCTTCTACCCACAGAAATCTTGTTAATAATTAATATTATCTTATTAATATTTCTGTTTAGTTGTTGCAGCAGCCCATGAAACTATAGTGCTTTAGTCTCCGATAATCTAATTTTGAATTAATATTTTGGAAAAGAATATATTCTGAATCTCTATAGAACAAGAGATTAAATAACCTGGCAACTTGAAGGTAAAAAAACCACAAGCAAAGCCTTGGAATGTATCATGGCAAAAACCAGAATGCATTCCTGTTTTAAGAGCTTATTCTGCAAAGTCCTGCTTAAGGACAGCAACATTATATTTCATTATTCATTATTAAAAATGCTGAGATTTGAATGACACTCGAGTTTTAGTTTATCCTTGTTTTATTTTCTCTTTTATTGAACTCATCAAAAATTACTAAGCAGATCATAATTTTTCTCAAGCTTTCTTGTGTTCACTACAACAGCTTTGCTATCCAATACCTTTATATCAAAGCCTGCTCAGAATATATATGAACTTGTGAAGATTCAAAAAAAAAAAAAAAAAAAGATTATTCTTGATAAGAGTTTGGAGCTTCTCACAAAAAGCTAAAACAGAATGCAAACCAGCAATTTCTGCAGCCAGCAGTCTTTCCATGTGAGACCTCAGAACCTCTGTTTCTTTAGTGCTAAATGGTGACAGTGTGACAGCCAGTGGTCCATCCATCCCACAGTGAAGCTGTTCAAACCATACTGGTCCTGTGAGACAAAGTTACCAGCATCTCCTCTCTTCTCCACATTCACAAAGACAGTCATTCTATGTTTTGTCAGACATGGTTTTCCTGCAATAAATCCATGTGAATATTTCCAGTCACCTTCTTGTGATTCAGTATTTTCTGTCTTCCTTGTTATTTAGATCAGCCATCATGTGTAAGCCAATAAATAGATATTTCTAAACTGTTCCCCAAAATGTCACTATTATATTTGTTTACAGTCTTATGGAAAAAAATCAATTCATCTATTTATGTTAAATCCCTTCTACTTGTTTTGAAAATCTCTTTATGCATATGATGAATCATCCCTCCCCCCCTTAAAACCTCAAGACCCTACCTAGTAGACATTTTGAATAATAAGAAAAATATGTAAGAAAGATACTCAGTTTCTATGAGATTAAAATAATCCTTTGGATCTATGATTAATTTTTGTGCTAATTATGTTTGCATTTCTTATAATAAAAATTTGAATCAGATCTTATAAACACTTTAGAAGTCCAAAATTATTATTAAGAACAACTCTAAGTGTTATGCATGTGGATTTCTTGATAAACTGTGCACAAGACAGAGAAAAAATCATAGTTAGAATTAAATGAAATTTGCTCGGTTGCTTCGTTCACAATTCTTCGTGCATAGTGAATGGATCATGTGAAAATAAAAGTATGATAATGCTATTAAATACAGCATGGCAAATATACATTAGGGATAAAAGCATGCTTAGGCATGTATAACAGATGTTCCTTGATATTGCCACCTTCTGTACGTATGCAAGGTGAATTACAGCACTCAAAACATAAATAAAAGTAGCATTGTTAGCTTTCTACTCCCTGTGCTTTCTGCCTCTCATTTCTGCATTTTCTATAGGTCCCATTCCTACAACTAGATTCATAAATAGATTTCTGCAACTTGCAGGGACCTACTCACCAAGATTCATAGAGGCAAAGCACAATAAAGAACATCAGGAATTCCATCTGTCCTCCTCTGTAAATTACATGCCATGGAATTTGCCCTTTTATTTGTCTAAGGCACATCTATTTGAAAAAAATCCAGTTCTTGAGGCATTAAAATATAGTGAGATTCTAACAATTTTCTTGATGTTTTATGGCAATTATTATTTATTCTTGCTTTTTAAAAAAATCATCATCAACCTCTCTATTTCAGAATACTCAGTTTAAGTTTCTGGTACTTATTTCTTTTTTCCTGATAGATGTTATAGCCGTTGGCAAATAGTGTTCTTTTATTAGTGAGTGTATTTACATTCAGTCACAATGTTATCCCTCAGTCTTTTGATAAAAGGTAGGTAGAGATTACCACAATGTCCACTTTGGTAGATTTATCCCTCAAGCATCTCTTTGCCACCTTTACAACTTTTACCATCCTGAAATTTCTCTCAGAAAGTGAAATGCAGAATGTCCAAAACATGTATCATGTTGCACAATGACTTTCACAATTTTTTGATGCACCGTATAATTCAATATGCTCTTTCTGTGTTTATTTTCACATTATTATTTAATTTATTTTAAAAAAAATCTCTGAAGATAATTTGATTTATAAACTAATTAACAAGCAGAAAAGCATATTAATTTCATATCCAAACTTGTTACTCAATATTAGTGCTCTGCATATCACTAATTACTTAAATTTTGCTAATTTAGAACAAAGATGTAAAATGAGAAGATTTTGACACTGATGCTAATTTTATTTCTGAATGAGGTTTTAATATAATTTACTACTAACTTGGCAATAAATATACCTTGGACATTTCTAAGACAGCAAACAGAGTAGGAATATTTGCAGATTTGTTTCTATGAGATGCAACAGGAATAGTTGTTTCAAAAGCTAATGAAGAGTCACTAGAAGCAGGAGAAGAAAGTCCAACAGATGGAGAAAATTGCTTTTTATTCTTCTATTTTAGGGTTTGTAGGTTAGAATTTGTTAACTCACTGGAGTATAGAATAAATCTCTGTAGATAACTCTTATTAGAGTGCTTCGTCACTGAGGCATAAGAACCAACATTGCAGAGAATAATTCTTGTGATGTTTTTGTGTGTACACTCCATTGGTAACATTTCCATTTGTACTGCTGACAGGCCTTAATTGCACTTCTACGAGGACAACATCATGCAATATGGTGTTTGTGTTTCTCCCAAATTGTTGCAATAATGAAGCAGTGAAATCTTCAAAGAACATATATGGGCAAGTTAAAAGTGGCAAGACAAAAAATATAAAGTTTGAAAATGAAAAATGAAATAGTGACTTGACATTTGGGAAAAGACTGGAGGATGTTTTATGTCCCATTTATTAGGCATAGAGTGTTCATTGCTAGCTGATGGTAATACTGGCAACTGTGAGAAAAAGTCTGTGAAAAAGGTGGTAACAGTGATGAGAGGTCATTAGAATCCTGAGAGAAGTGAGTCTGGAAGGATCCAATTCATCAAACACAATCCACAGTCCTGAATGTTTCCCAGTGAGAGACATGAGTGCCTGAGTTAGAGCCCAGTCCCATGAGGATTTGTCTGCCTGTGCCCCAGGATGGAGGTGCAGGGTGGTGCCCCAAAGCTGGGGTCAGGATGGAACGAGATGAGCTGTGTGAGCCAGGGTGGTGAGACATCCACAGGGCCCTCCTTTATCAGAGTCCCAACTCTGGCCCTTGCTCCTGCTCCTGTGATCTCCATTCAGCCTTGGCCATGACCTTCCAGATGGACTTGATTAAAACCCCAGTTCTGGGGCTGGGCTTCAGTCCTGGTTTTAGACAGTGACTGAGTGTCTGCAGATTGGCAGTGAAATGCTGGGGAAAGAAGCTCAGCAGGGGAAATGGGAAAACAAGGAGTGGGTTTTGTCTGATGGTGTCAAGTCTTTAGTGTTGTCATTTAAATTACTCACCCAAGGACTCCTCAAAAAGCAGTGGGGGAAAAAATAGGAACACTAGAGAAATTCATCCTATCCAAAAAGAGGATCTGAAATACAATTCAGATAAATGGCTTATTTATCTCTGAAGACAACTGGAACATGCAGAGATGAGCAGAAAGCTGAGTACAACAGAAACAGTCCAGGCTGTCCTAGCTTGAGTCAGCACTGTCACAGGACCCTTAGGGAGGCCAGAGCAGAAAACTAAACTCTTAGACTGAAGTATTGACAGACTAAGACACAAATCAGTACATCAAAAATGAATTTCCACTTTATTAAACTACCATCAGGAAAAAAAAATTCTGTTATTCTAAGCAGCAGCATTACATGGAACTGTTTCTTCATTGTACTACCTTGCTAGTAACTAGCATTGCCTAATGGACAAAGAATTTTTGGGCAAACAAGTCAAAATGGACTACAAAATATACTCAAGCCAATAAAAATAAATGTTTCCTAGAATTGTGGTAATACAAAATAGAGATATTAAAAATAAATACTTCACAAGAAGCTTTATTTAGTATGGGATATTTCAGAAATATTAACTGCTCTTCCAGTGCAGTGGTATAAGTTAGCAATAAAATAACAGTGCTGCAAGCAAATCTTAAATGAGCATACATCTGAACCTCAGAGAAGAAATTAAACAAAACACACAAACCAAAAAACCATCAGAAAAGCCAGCCAAGGTCTTTGGTTTCAGACCACTTAAAAATGAATACAAATTCATTTGTGATACTGTCACCCTCAGATCAGAAGCCTAAAGAGCAGAGCAAATTATAGTCATTACCTTGCTTTTATTCATATCTTAGACAAAAATTCCATTGAGGTCAGCAAGGGAATTTTACGTAAGATAAAAATTAGTTGAAAAATTATTTTATTGCTTGGCAGCTTGTGTAGTAAAAAAGAAGCAATAAGAGGGGGGAAAAAAAGATGATTAAAATAAAATTGCTGCAAAGTAGGTTTTGGTTTAAGTAGCACGTATGTTTGCCTATAACTCAAATAATGGTGAAAGGAATCTCATCTCTTGTAAAGTGCAGTGATCAAGTATTGTTTAGTAGGGGAGCCAATCATTTTATTGAGCATCAGTGATCCTCTCCTTTTCATTTGCTTAGTGTTGATTGCAACCATAAAGTGATTTAAACTATTGAAACTCAGCCATTATTCTGGAGATAAACTTGCAGAGTTCAGGGTGTGATTTTTTATATTCAGTAGGGTTCCTTTCATAGAAGTATCTTATGTAATATATCTTGAAGCTTTAGTTCTTTCTGATGAGAATAATTATAGAAATGCTTCTGATGAGAATAATTATAGAATTTTTCATGCATTGGAAAATCTTGATGCAAGTTTATACTGCAGTTTCCACGATAAATTGTTCTATACTATAAGGGTGAACTTCTGCAGGGCCTTGTTGCATCACAGGTACTTTGTATGAGTGTGCTTCTTACCATGATCCTGAGTATTAAAAGAGAGTGGCTGCAGAGTGGTTGGAAAGGAAATGTTTTAAAACCTGATCTCCAGTCAGTTCAGTCTTGAAACTTTGAATTCATTAGAAAGATTTCAGGAATAAAATAAAAAAAATAATGTTCTCCTAGATAGTTGCAGACACTGTTTTTACTCAATGAAAATTCCTAAGGAATTAAGGATGTTAGAATTTTTAGAATCATAGAATAACCATCGGTTGAAAATATCTTTAAGATTATCAAGTCAAATCATAAAATTAACACTGCTAAGCCCACCATTAAACCAAATCCTTAAATCCCACATCTACACATCTTTAAAATACCTCCAGGCACCATGACTTAACCACTTCCCTGGGCAGCATTTTCCAAAGCCTGCAAACCATTCAGTGTAGAAATGTTTCCTAATATTCAATTTAAATCTCCCCTGGCACAACTTGAGTCTGTTTCTTCTCTTCCTGTTGCTCATTACCTGGAAAAGAGGTCTCCTATTCTCCCATCTCCCTCAGCTGCTCCACACAAGACTTGTGCTCCAGACCCTTCACCAGCTCTCTTTCTGTTCTCTGGACTTCCCCCAAGCCCTCAGTGTAGTCACAGCCCCAAAACTGAGCACAGGGCTCAAGGTGCAGCCTCATGAGTGCTGAGTGCACAGGGACAATTTTTTCTCTGGTCCTGCTGACCACTCTATTTCTGATACAGACAGGATCCCACTGGCCTTCTTGGCCACCTGGGCACACTCTGGCTCATGTTCAGCTGCTGTTGGCCAGCACCCTCAGCTCCTTTTGCCCTTGGCCACTTTCCAGCCACTCTTCCCCAGCCTGTAGCCCTGCAGGGGTTGTTGTGACACAAGGGCAGGACCCAGCACTTGGCCTTGTTGAACCTCACTGGCCTCAGCATCAGTGCAGCGTGTGCAGATCCTCTGCAGAGCCTTCCTGCCCTCCAGCAGGTCAGCACTCCTGCCCAGCTTGGTGCCATCTGTGCACTGACTGGGAGGGCACTCGATCCCCATGCAGTGTTTTCCAACTCCTGTTTACTGCCCATACTACTTGTATTGCTCTTAGATGCCCTTCAGATGGGTTGTAGATCACACCAGCTTTGTAAGGGAAGAAGTTCTCATTCCATGTGACTGTTCTCAGGCATTTCCTATGGTTTCTAACACATAAATAACTCTTCCATCTTTTCCTCTTTCTGATATTCCCTCCTTCTGACCCTTCTGTGATTTTGTAATTCTGTATTTACCCTTGCAGCCGTCTTTGGTTGCTGTATGAGGGGTGGCCATGGGGCATTACTTCACCAGAGATGAATCTAAATGTGTGAGAAGAACATATTATAAACCTGAAGGCTGTAATGTTATGCAGAGCAGCATTAATGTCTGAGAAAATAATTACTGAAGTTAAAATCAAATCATATCCGTAGTAACACTTCATTAGAAGTCCAGAGAGAACTACCAAGAGATTGTTCATAATAAAAAGCTAAATTACATGCACTATTGGGTAAAAACCAATATATCCCTCAAAAACAATTTTTGGTATTTTTCATTCTAAAATACAAAAATGTTGCAGATAATAAGAAGAAATAGAAATGGAACTTCTTTTTAAAGAAGCACTAGATTAAAAATAAACAGAAAAAACACAAACTTCATCTCATTTTCATTAAGCTCTAGTAAGTTCAAAAGTCTAACTTTTGACAAATTGTCTCTATCACACTAATGTTTTATCAATTAAACTGTGTCTTCTGGGAGACTAGAAATTGTTTCTAATGATGTGAGGCAGCAGTGTCTCTTCACTCTCAATAAAAGTAGCTTTTATTTGCCTTTGCTAACACCAGTGAGATTTCTTTGAGTTAGAAAAGAGAAAAACATTCCATGAATGTTATTGTGGCGAATGCCTGAAAAGCAGACCTCTATGATTCTTAAGTTTTTTAATTTCACTCATAAGATCTGATATCATTTCTCCAATCCTTCTTTCATATGCTGCTTTTTAAAAACTAATTTGGTCTATATATCTTCCTCATTTATGCACTTCTATTCACATTTAAAAAAAAATAAAATACATTTAATCAGCAATACCAACTGGATTTAACAAAAATAATTAGTCTTTTTTTTCTTTCACCCAACAAGGTAGACATACAAAATCTTAAAATGCTACCACATCATGAATTACCAACAGCAATGTTTTTTTGTAAAATCAGTGACAATGAGAAAAACATTGGTAAAAAACCTCCCATTTTATCCAATCCAATTGGTTAGAGCCCAGACAAAGTCAATAGTCTTGGAGGAGTTTCTACATTATAATTATTTTCCACTGACCTCTCTGTTCTAAGCTGTTCTGGTTGTAGTCTAGTCTAACATGAATGGATTTTTTGTATATTATGAAGGCAAAAATGAGAGTCAGTTCTTTCAAAGTGACTAAAATTTATTTTCCAATAAGTTAACTGACATATAATAATACATATAAGATGGTGTTTCCACTTAGTGTTCTGGTTTACAATCTCATTATATACTCCTTCAATACAGGTGACTGCAAAGCAGTTAAGGATTAGTTTAAATAAATAATTCTGGGTGAAATAATTCTGTGTGTGAGAATGATAAAGCAATTGGGAATAATTGAAAGATCACAGTTGTTTAAACTTGCACAAAAAGGCAAATTAATCATAATCAGGATGAATTTTCCTAAAATAAACTTCCAAAGGAGTCAGTGGGAGAATTTAGGCCTTTTTAAAATTTTATTTACTGTTTCTGCTATTGAACACATAGAACACAAAAATTGTAAAACATGGGCAAATATTGGACTCAGAAATATAAACTGATTCCTTCTCAGTCCTTCTTAAAATCATTGATCCAGTATTTTGACAGCATCCACAGTTCCTACTGCTGTGTTTTATTAATAGATCATTCAATGTTTTGAAGAGATGGAAAAAACGGTGAAGTCTATATCTGGAGCTAAATCACTAGGAAATTAAAATACTCTCAAGATTTATTCCTTTTGTGCATATCTTTGTATTAGCCAGAAAATGCACTCTCTCCTTAAGAACTTACAGCTGGTAGTGCATGCACTGTAATTGCAATGCTCAGTTTGGGTGTCACTGGGAGCTTTAGTTCCACTTTCCCTAAATGTAAGCCATGAAATCTAGACTGATGGAGCCAAGAATTTTTTTCCTGTAGATAAGCTGAGATGACAAAGCTGAATTTACTAACTTGGAAAGTTCAATATACCTCAGCTAAAATAGTTAAGAAAAGATAATTACAACTTTAATTTTCTTAGTACCAAAAATAATTGCTTTGGACTATAATATCATATTTGAATATACTACTAATTAGGAACACATTCTATTCCAGATTTAATGACAGATAATAAACTGCAGTTAGAATGTTCAGAAGGGCAATAAACATTTTATGGAATGTAACTAGCACTACATACATACGGAATAACTAGTTAATCCCAAACCAGACTTTTAATTTTATTTCCTAAATGAATAAGATTCATAAAATAGCTCTGTCTTTTGGTCCATCTCTTTGTCTCCACATCTGTCTGTTTCCTTAATAAATTTTTGATCTCACTGGGATTTTTCAACCAAATTGGATCAGTGGGTTAAGGTCTCAAAGATACTAAATTACTATGAAATATTAAGTTTCCTGAAGCAAATGACTGGAACTGAGGATGCAAACTAATACCTTCACAAAGAAAATAAAATGGGAGAAACGATTATCTGTCTTTTTGGTATACCAAAAAGTCTGTTTCATATTAACATCTCTAGTCAGCTGCAAGACTTCCTACCTTCCTACCTTTTACTTTAGATAAGCAGGGGATGAAAGAAAAACAAAGTGGACAAAGAATAAAGGTTGTAAAATGTAAAGGGAGATGGAAATACTTGTAACTGGTTTTTTTTGTTTGTTTGTTTTTGTTTTTGTTTTTTTTAAGAAAGACACAGGAAGAACAGCAGGAACAGGAAAATTGTAGAAGATATGTTGAGTAACACAGGGGTTTTGGCAGAAGGGAAAGAACCAGTAGATTCCTTGAAAGAAAAATAGTTTTCTTTCTTTCCATTGTCCGCATCTGCTACATGTACTGGTGTATTTTCTTATGCACTATAGAACACGTAAACTGTTATTTGACTGTGGCTGTACTAAATTTTATATGGAGTTATACTTTTGATATCTCCACAGGATACACTAAAACAGATTTTCCTCCTCGAGGAATGTACATTGCTTAATTTAGATTATACATGAACAATTTTTTTCTCTTTTTAAATGAAAGATATCCCACCCAAAGTATAGCGAATAAAGAACACAAATAAGATCTTAGCAAGCCTCTCATATTTTTTAGTATATCAGTGCATATAATTATAAAAATGTTGGAGAAAAAGAATATATTACATGCATTAATTTATTATTCAAATACTTTTGCTATAATTTCCATTTCAAATAAACATAATACAGTGGTGGCACTTTATGATCTTTGAAATTATGTACTTGGTTTATGAATTTATGTACTTGGCTTTTATAATGCATCAACATTATTACAATATAAGACTATTTCCACTATATATTTAAGCAATTCTAGTTTAATATTTTAAAACTCATAACCTTTTAGATAATTTAATTTATTACAAAATGAGCACTGCTTCCTTCAGTAACTGGTTTATTTGCTGGTGGTGGAACATCTGCTTTAGACTGGGCTCAACACTGCTGGGTTCTCTGATCTCTGGAGATCAAAACCTGAGCAAGTGTGTCAGCATTCTTTGAACTCAACAGGAATCCTCTCACATTTAATAGTAATTGTACCTAAATACACCACCACACAAGAAAATTGCATATTACAGAATAGTGGTTTGTGTGGTTTTCAATTCCACTGAAATGCTGCTTGAATGTGATACATATATTTGAAGATGGTGTACACTGCACACAGAACTAGATTCACTTCAGTACCAGAGCTTTTCAGGTTTATGCTTGTCAATCTTACTGTATTTTGTCTTTATATCTGTCTTATAATTGCCCTAGTCTTGGACTTGAGGAGGTGGTGCTTGGAGCTGTATGGTCTCACCTAGGTTGTTATTCTGAAATGTGTACCTAAACTATTCTGGCCACTCTAGTGTGCAGGTGGTGAAATGCCTTCATCGACTGTCAAGTAAGGGCACATACAATAATTTGCTTATAAACAAAAAGGTTTCAAACTTTCAGTCCAAAACATCTTGATGTAGACACTCAAAATTTGAGAACTTTTTCCAGGTTGGGAGGTGGCTCCTTTCGAACAAGCTGAGATGTATCAGGACATAATCCCAACAAAGAATAAAGGAATATACAGAAAGCATTGATGAATGGAAAAAAGAGGAAATGTGATATTCCTTCTCTTAGGAGTTCTTTTACTTACTGGAGCTGCAGTTAAGATTTTTTTCCTTTTTTAATTGTTGTTATTATTATGCAGACACTTCTCTTTCCACACTCCAACCCCAAGAAAGCCATTGCTGGGCAAAGCACATATTTTTCGAGAACAGCAAAACCCTCAAACCAAAAGAGCTTTCACATCAGACCCTTAAACTTGTTTGAACTTCCTAGAGATGTTTAAAATATTCATGTCAGTTTGAATGGATTAATTAGCAGTTATTGATTAGAAAGGGTGATTATTAAGTCATATGTATCTAATTTACTGACAGCAGCATTACAATGTTTAAAACAAAATTTTTCATAGAGTTTAAAAATAATTTGATGTAATTATATTCAAATATAGGTTTAATTTTCTGGCTATCATCATACTAACAAAGTTTCTCCACAAGCTGAAGACAGGAAAACATGGTTAAAAATATATTTCCGTGAACTGAACTGTCATTTAATTTACAGATATATATATAAACAGACAGTATCCTGCAGGTGATAATGTGACTTTGCACTAAGGTCAATAACCTATTTTTATCATATCCAGTGATTCTACTGTTAGTACTACAAAAATTTCTGCATAAAAATAAACCCCAGTAGTCAGATGATGATTTGATTAGTGGTTTACTTCTATAACAAATGTTATAAGCTGCAGATCTAGAATTGAATATTGGTTATGATCTGCCAAAATTTGTCCTCCTATCAGTTTTCTTTACATTATGTAAGAGTCCATCTAAAAGCCTCGTTTGTTCTGCCCAACGAGCCTTGCCCGAGGCTTAAGAAGACCCCTCAAACTGCAGTTTAAAGGCGCTGGCCAGGGATGGGAGGAACGCCAAGTGGTTGTTCCAGGTGGTGCCCATTGGACCAGGACTGATCTCTCATGAGACTAGTTTATGGCTAGTCACTCTGCTCTGAATTGTGTTTACTTGACAAGGCTCCCACAGGTGTGAGAACAATGAACTGGTCAGAGATGGAGTGCCCTGTGTTTGTTTCACCGACAGGGAGTTCGCTTGGACATGTTTTGGGATTGTTTTCCCCAACAGAACCTGAAGCGCACCTGAAACTCCTCACCTGTTTGGCCAGTCACCTGACGCCTTGGAAAAGACTATAAAAAACATCCTCAAACAAAGACCCCCGAGATCTCCCCGGACAGCAACGGACATCTGTTGGCTGGTTCCACGAGGATCGTCTGCCCGTTTGGTAGCTATAATCCCAAACCCTTCTCTCTCTCTCTTTCTCTCTCTCTCTGTCCTTCTATCGCATTTTAGTTGGCACTAAATAAAGTGCATTTTTGTAAAAGTAAACTGGTTTTGTCCCCTGCCGTGTCTTTTGCGCTTTGAGATCCCTAAAAAGAACCTATCAGGACTCTGCATGTAGTGTGGACCCTGACACATGCATACTTAGAACTGGGCTTTTAAGGATTCAAATGACACTTGAGGTTGCACCACTATCAGATAATTTGGGTGACTTTAGCTAGCTACTGAAGTTCAGGCTGTGCAGAGCTAAGGAGTGTTCAGGGCTTTTATTTCCTTTCTCTCCATTATGGACATTCCTACAAGGAAGAAGCCAATAGATACCACGTAGCTTACCTTTGCCAGGCTCTCCTAAAAAATGCTATTAGGCAGAAGACTGACTACTGATAAACAAGACAATTGCCATATTAAAGCTACAAAGAATCAAACTAAAGGGGAAATTTGAAGACAATCAGATAGAGAAATAGTCAGGCTTGTAATCCCTTAGCAGCAGACAGAAAATTTTTACAGGAGTGGAAAGTCATTAGTCAATCCTTTTTAAAGGGCTGAGGAAGGAAGAGATGGATAAAGCAAATTAAACTATTGAAGTTCTATAGTTATATGATTTGGTTATTAATTGTAAATTATTCATTTGTGTGAAAGTGTTTAATACAGCTGATCATTTTGAATGGTATCATTTTTAAACAAATATTTTTAAATGGAGCAGTTTTAATGAAGCTCTTCTGGGAATCTGTACTACTGAGACAAGGGTGTTTCTAATTTGCTTACTTTTCCTTTTGAAACATTTGTAGTATGCTTCAAACATGTCCATGGTCCATACTGAATATATAGATATTGCTAGACTATCTAATGAAAGATTACTGCATTGTTACAGAGGTAAAAATCCCAGCAGGAAAACTAGTTGTCTCTGGTGCCTGAGCCAAATTCAGATTAGCATAATTGAATTCCGCCTACCTAAATTTGTCCTGTCAGGGTTTAAAAGAAGTAGTTCAATCTTTAGAGTCATGAAGGCTAAAACCTCTTGGAGAAAAGCAGTAAAGGTTCCAACAAAGCTAGTTATGAGGGAATCTGAAAAAAACCACATATCAACTATTTAGATAAGAGTGGCTTTACATGTCAATACAATTCATTTATCAAAATTATGATTATGATGCTATTAAAAATGAATTATCTTTGAAAGTCAAACAAAAGGATGTCTGGAGATTGATAATGGTCACACAGTAATTGTACTGACCTTGAATCATGTCTCTGTGCTTTTCAATTTTGCTGTTATTTACGCTACTTTTCCCATTTCATTGCTAAAACAGACATTGTGATCAGCTTTCCTGGCAGGAAGAATCAAAATAGTGTTCAGGAGAAGACATTTCCTCAGGGAAGCATGAGGCTCTACTCAGGTGGGAATCTGGGTTGTGATCCTCTCCAGAAGGATGTGAGCCTTGAAGCTAGGTATCTGTAAACTAGCAAAAGGTTTTGGTCTCTGCTTCTGAGGTCAGCTACATGGTCTGTTCAAATTTATAGCCAAGAACATTCCTAATTCTCCAGGGCAGGGAAACAGTATCCATGCTGCTTATGGGGCATGCCACCTGGTCACTGCTCTGTGTGAGAATTTTGCAAATGAACTTTGTACACCTCAAGCCAAAACCGAACCAGGCACCATTTTAACAGTGGCACAGAACAAGGAATATATCTCATAGCCTCAGTCATTGACAGTGTAATTTGCTACTGCCAGCATAGCCTAGAGATTACAGCAAAGAAAGCCATGAAGAAACCACTCAAGCATTCAGCCTCCCTTTCAAAAGAAGTGAGAGAACTGTAGAATCAGAATATTCTCATTCAGATATTATTCTAATGTATCCAGGTGGGTTTTTATTTCTCTAGAGAGAGTCCACACTCTCCCTGGGCAGCCTATTCCAGTGCTATGCCATCCCCAATGTAAAGAAGTTCTTCATCATCGTGAGGTGAAATTTCCTGTTATTTAGTTTATGGTTCCATGTCCTGTCATTGGGCCTTGCTGGAAAGAGTCTAGCACCATCCTCTTGGCAACCTGCCTTTGAGGTATTTATATGCATTAATGATATCCCCTCTCAGTCTTCTCTTTCCTACTCTAAACAGGTCCAGGTCCCACAGTCTCTCCTCATAGGAGAGATTTTAGCCAAACTTTTAATCATCTCTATTGTCTCTGCTGGACCCTCGTCAGTGTCTTGTTTTTCTTGTACCGAGGAAGCCCCAGCCTGTGCTGGCACTTTGGATTACTCCTCCTCAGGTGCAGTACCCTACACTTGCCCTTGAACCTCATGAGATTTCTCTCTGCCCAGCTCTCCAGCCTGCTAAATGCACATCAGCCACTCCTCCAGTTTGGTATCATAAGCCAACTTGAGGAGGGTACAGTGCATCCCTATATCCAAGCCCGTGATGAGCTGAAAAAGACTGAACCCAGAAATGATCCCTGGGGATCACCACTGACTGCAGGCTTCCTGCTGGATTTTACTCTGCTGATCATGACTTTCTGAGATCTGCCATTCAGCCAGTTCTTGATCCATTTCAATGTCCATTCATTCAATCTGCATTTCCTGAGCATACTATGAGGGTGTTATGGGAGACATTGTCAAAATCTTTGCAGAAGTCAAGATTAAAATTATCCACTGCTCTTCCCTTATCCACCCTTCCTGCTATGACATTATAGAAAACTATCAGATTGGTCAAGCATGATTTCCTCTTGATCAATCCAATAATAAATTAAAACTGATCTCTGCTCTCTGGTGACTAGAAACAGCACCTAAGGGAAGAGCATGAAGATGAGCCAGGGAAGATTAAGGCTGGATCTTAGGAAAAGGCTCTTCACCCAAAATGTGTTTGGACACTGGAACAGATTGCCCAGTAAAGTGGTCATGGCACCAAACCTGACAGAGCTCGAGAAGCATTTGTCAAACACTCAAACACATGCTGTGACTCTTGGGGATAGTGCTGTGCAGGGCCAGGAGGTTTGAAGGTCCTTATGTGTCCCTTTGGAGTCAAGATATTTTATAAATCTGTGATACTATCATTGTCTATTTCCAATTATAAGTTACATGATCTATAGTATCTCTACTCAAAACAAACATAAAACAGGTTTATACTTGGGAATTCTGCAAGATCAAGAAAGAATCAGCAGCAGAAGAAAGCCTATATTAAGAGAAACTAGAATTATTCAGAAAGCATTAATATATATCACAGTAAACATCAAAAATATTAATCATTTATTGACTATATTGAATCAAGACTTTGAGCTAACCAGAACTGCCAAATTATTGTACTTTTTAATAATTAAAGTTTTGTCCTTGATACTTATAAATCCAACACTTATGAAAAAGAAATCACTCTCACTCCCATATGTCCAAACACTATAAAAGGAATAATCAGTACATGTAAATTCCAGCTGTTGGGACTGCTTATTTGAAGTTCTCCGCCTGCTTTTTCTCTGTCTTATGTACAATTTTATAGGAATAATCTAAAAACTTTACATAGGGGTCTGGTGTAAAACATCTTAGATAAAAATGTCTTGCATTTTAATGATTTCTAAATTATATTTCTTAGATTAGGAAAAAAGCCCCTATAATTTTATTTTAAATAATTTACTATAGTATAATATAGAAGCCTTCAAAGCAGTAAATGCTTAAATGACTCTTCTTTTACAAAATGCAAAAATATTTATACAGAATTTGAGTGCAAAAGTAGTATAACAAAGTTGCTTGCAAATGTGAAATTCCCTTAAGATGGAGAATTTACCAGAAAAAAAATCTTACTTGAAACACACTATTGGCAAAAACAATTTTGTCTAAATGCAAAAAGAATAATTATTATTGTTTGTCAGTCTTGCTTCTTCTCATTTGTACTGGTGCAAACTTGGGGAAATGCCAGTAAATCAATGGACTTGAACTTGCATAAAACCCTGATATAAAACTGGGATGAGTAAGAGCAGTGTCTCTTGTGAAACATACAAACTTTAAAATCTCTGCAAAAAATCATGCCTCAGTGGTTATGGTTAAGATGTATTCCTGCAACAATGTGGCAATTTGCAAAGATCATGAACTGGATATTTTATGTTCATATTTATTTCAAGCTTCATTTGTGGCAAAGGATCATTAGGATTGGAGATGAATTAAAAAAGAAATAAGAGAGAAAAGGGGAAAAAGAGAACTTCACAGCTTTTACTCATAAAATTATCAGTTAACTTTTACCAACAGACTTTGTGAAAGTGGGTTGGATTCAGTGAAATTTCATCAGGAAGGTTCCTTACATCAAAAATAGAATTTCTCTCTAAGGGGAAAAAAACCCAACCAAACAAATGACAGGACAGGTAGGATTCATATTCAAGCCCCTCAATTCTCTACACCTGAGTAGTCATTTAGGGCAAACAGAGAGCTTTTTTCCTTTCAGAGCTTTGTTCCACAATGGACATATTATTTGGAATTGTCTCACTCTTATCATATCAGCAGGGATAAGAGGAAAAGGCAAATATCAAAGTTGTCAGAAAATGGTGTTCCTATTTTCCATCTTGTCTTACTGAGGATGAATGCACAAGTGAAAAGGTTTTGCTGATAGCAAAGACTGACTCTAGGCTAACTAGCTGCTCATTAAAATGATACAGTCAATCTTCTCCTGGGCCTTGACATTAGTATGTCTGTTTGTTCAGCTTCATCTCACTAATTCTTTTATCTCATGTTTAGATTTACTTTAAAGGAACAACTTTGTTCACAGTAGCATATGTTTATATTACGAAGAATACTTCAAACATTGCAAATTAGTAGCTCTCAGAAAGCAAAGCAGAATACTGTCTAAAGAATTAATATCATAAATGTGAGAAAACCATATTAATGTTTCTTGTCATTTGATCTCTATTGTATCATTTAAAAAATTACTCAATAACAAATTTCAGTAGGAGATTTCATAATCCCACTTTTGAAAATATGTATATATAGTCTTTGCCTCTTTAGAATCACTGGAAGGATTTCTGTGTCTGAAGAGCAACTGAAGTTTTGCCAAAGGTTCATTTCAGACTGTTGTAGCATCTTTTAATTCTATTGTAGGTAGTAGAAGTTTCCATAACACCTACAAGCGTCTAGTCTTTTGTAAAACATGGTAGAAGTCTTGGCCAGAACAGTAATTGTGGCATTCCTTACTGCAAGATAGCTGTGAATTTTATGTAATATATTGTCTTTTAGCATATTTGTTATGTATCAATTCTGCTGCACAAGTCCTTGTTCTTGTAGTATGCAAAGTAACATGAGATCCAGTTTATAGATTCTAGAGGGCATGTTGCTTCATAAGCCTCTGCCATGTCCCGTTTTTACTCAAATCCTTCTACCATGGACAAGACCATACTTTTTAAAGATAATATAGTTTTTCATTAGCCATTTCTGAATGCATCAATTTAAAACCTTCTGTTAACAATTTGTCTAGATAATAATCACAGTAAGTTGTTTTAAGCCAAGGTTTTCCTACAAGTAATTCAATAACTCTTACACCAAATCCAAGGAGCAATCAGGTCTAGACACCTGCATTACAGCAACTATATGAAAGAATGAACCAGTCTATTTCATTTGTACTTACATTTTTATGGATTCCATACTACAACACTATGACGTTTTTAGAGATATCCTACCACCTTAGTTCTAAAATCTTGTTTTTCTTAAATCAGTTGAATTAGCTAAATTACTCTATGCCAATATAGGGCAATATATCCAAAGTCAGTGATTTACATGTAACAAGTCTGAATTTTAACGTTTCTTTTAATGCTTTTCTGGCCTCCATCCTGTCCATTCAACAGTGATATGAATCAAATTGCTGTATTAATTAAATCTCTAATTGAATTAATTTAAGCTGGTCCAGGCATGCAAATAGGAGCAAGACAGCAGAACATGCTTAGTTAGGCACCATATATGTTCTTAGGACACTTTCCAATGTAAAAAGGTTGTTGGTTAAGTATAAAGAGAGTACAAGAGCGAATATCCTGATAGCTGAGAAAAGAAAAGCAGAGGATTTCCATAGCAAATAACTTCAGGGCTTTTCTTGCTAGTCTGGAAATCATATAGTTCTGACATTCCAGTTTACAGGACTGGGAGTTTCATCACAACTCTAATTTACTGATTTCAATTGAATAGAAATGCAAATTCTATGGCAGCACCTTCACATCCAAAAAATAACTTTAATACTATGAGTTCTTTGCAAACATTATTCGTGTGGTGAATCTGAAGTATATTCATATGTCATTTCTGAAAAAGTATATAGTTTTTAGCATTTCAACCACATATTTATAGAGCTGATACTTATATTGTACAAAACTTTCACCATACATTGAAGATGGAAAAAGCAAACCAACCAAATGTGCTTTAGTAGGAAACAGAATTTAGTTTCTTATTTGAGATTTATATAGCTGAGCATAAGGTACTAACATTTCAATTATTATTATTATTGTTTTTTATTATAGGAAAAGAAGGGATTGAGGTATGTGTTTCTTACATCATGCTGAAAATCTGCCTGTATTTTCCAATTGAACAGATAAAGGAAAAATTGCTCCCTGTATTTCCCAACAGGCAGCCATAATCCACATGCATTGCAACTATTGACAGACACATGATCTTTCCTGGAAACTGAATTAGACCTAGGAAGTATTGCATGAAGTCCTGTCTTTCCTATGCTTTGAACTTCTCTTACTTATTCCAGTCTGAAAACTATTTTACCCTGGTTTGAATTTAACATTCAAAACTGTATCCAACAGAATACAAGCACTCCTTATGCTGAAACTGTAGATCCCCAGACTCATTTAATGACAAGTTCTTTCCACAACAAACTTACCTAAAGTACATACAGACTTCATGAATGGGTCAGAAGAGTATTCTCTTCTCTTTTCTTCCAAATCAGGGAATCCAGTTTTGAGTCAGAGAAAAATTAATAGTATACATTTAAAATGTATCCAAGCAAACGAAATGGGAAGATGTATCAACTTCATTTGGAAAAGGTCTTGTTCCACAGTGATGTCTGTTTGCAGCAGAGCAATATCAGTGTGGAGATATCAGAGCAGAACAAAGTACTGGAGCAACCTTGTCATTTCAGATTTTTCAGATTTCCATCTCCCTTGTCTGTTCTACTATGTTCACTTACTAATGAACTTTTCACCTTTCTCAAATGGCTTAGGCTGTCATGGAAGGCAGCTTGGCATAAACCTCACATTTAATGAGAATTTGGGCAGGAATTATTTAATATAAAGTGTTTGAGAGCTGACTACGTTCCAAAGAGAAATGTGTCAAAGTAAGAACTGCTCATTGGAAAAAAATAACACCAAGAATTTTCTTGTCTTAAAACACTCTTCATTTTAGAGATCATTCTAATTCTTTAATTTAGTGATTATTTAATATCTTGAAGTATCTATATATTTCAAGTATTCAAATGGATTTCAATGGGAACTGGGAATAATTTTTGAATGAGATGAGGCCACAGAACACTGAGCTTCACCTACTTGTGGATGGAGCACATACTTCCTGGCTACTGAGAGAGTACAGGGAAGTATGTGCTGAGATACAGCAAGAGATGAGACCAGCATACTCACGAATAAAAGGAAGTTTTTAGGTAAAAAACATGAGTGATAATTTTTCCTCATATTTCAATTATATAACATATGTTCTTTTTGTAAAATCAGCATCTTAAAAAGACTTCCTTAACCAGAGCTTGATCTGAAATTTGAACAGACTTTTATTGGTTTTCTCTATACTTATTATTTTTTAAATACAAGGTCTTAAAATTTGTGGAATCCACAACACCCTGTGGCACTGATTCCTACAATTTAATGACATATAGGATAATAGAAGTTTTCAGATATTTTGGTAAAACTGCTTGATTTTTTTTTCTTCTGATGCCAAGTGTAGTGTTTTAGGTGAAGTAGCAGAAAAGCAGTAGCCACTTAATTTTTCCAGGTAACTCAAATTTTATCTGCCTTTTCCACATGCCCTCCTTATACACCTCTTGTTTCACAGTTGTTTTCATCGTTTAAGTGCTATCCCTGTTTGTTTATAGTATGGTTTTCGAGAACAACCAATTTGCTTAGGGGCAACAATCAATTTCCTAGAAAACTGGGCAGATATCAAATCTTTGTTTTGTTTTGGTTTTTTTCTTGTGGATGCTATGACAAAGAGTATAATAGAAATGAACAACACCCTGAAAATAAGGGTAACTGTTCAGAAGCTTCCAGTTTAGAAGAAGGAAATGAAACAAGATCAGTAAAGGAGAGTTGTTATCACACTGTCTGTTTCATGGACACGGTGACTGGTGACCCTGCCCAAGTGTGTGTCTTGAAAATCTATTTTCTATTGATTAGGTCAGTGCCTGCCTGGAATTTGCAAGATTTGCTGAGGTATCTTAATAAGACTGTGAGTGAGAAAGACATCACAAATTGCTTGTGTTTGTTCTTATCCCTACTACAAGCAGGGACAAAAGTTAGTGTGCTGTCAACACTGTTCCCTCTCCTCTTTTCCTTCTCATCCAAATTTCTGCATTAATACAAACAAGGAGGTCAGCAGCAAACTGATGTTGTAAGTCAGTGGTGTGGGCTGCTGGGCCAGGATGCAATCATACAGATGTGTTCACAATGGTCAAATTCAAAATGAATGAAACTAAAGAGATCAGAGGGATAAGCTGGCTCACAAAATACTGCTTATCACAGAGTGCATCTATTTCTTCATTTTAAGAGGACTTTGCCCTGCACAGCTATACCACAAGCCAGGCATGACCTTTTACAGCATGTAACTATAAACTTGCAATTATAATATATCACTTGATCCACAGAATGTTTATTTTCACATGGGAAATGCCACTCCACCCTGAAAATCAGACTGCATATCTGTTTGAGGAGCACAAGCAATGTCCTCCCTAGGGACCCAGTCAAGGTGCACAAGACAGCTCATGTTCCTAAGTGACACATCTATACATGTTGAATATCCCTCCAGAGCTGGTGGATCACCCAGTTCCCTGGGCAGTGTGTTCCAATGCCTGACAACCCTTTCCATGAGGAAGTTATTCCTAACACCCAATCTAAACCTCCCCTGGCCCAGCTTGAGGCCATTTCCTCTCTTCCCATCACCTGGTGTGTGGGAGAAGAGACTGATTCCCACCTAGTTACAACCTTATTCAGGCAGTTGTAGAGAGTGAGGAGATCCCTCCCAGAGCCTCCTTTTTTCAAGGCTAAAGATGTCCACCACCTCAAGTGCTCCTCATCAGATTTGTACTCCAAATCCTTCCTCATGTTTTTTTGTTGTTTTCTTTTTTTTTAATGAGTACTTAGTAAATGGTAATAATATGCCATTCCTTTAAGTTGTTGACTTTTCTTCCATCACCTAAACAGTTTCCATTAACATTCTTATAAGACTAGCAAATCTCTTTTCCCAATATTTGGTAAAACTACTCCTTCAAACTGATTCTTGTAGTTAGAGAGTATAGTTCAGCTTCTGTTGTTTCCAAACTTTTCTGGCTTCCAAAGAGTTTTCAGGTGGACACCATTTTATTTGGATTTGTTATTTCTGTGGAAATGCAAGAACTAGCTGTTTGTTAGGTAACTCTGAATCCACTTTAAAATTGAGAAAAGCATAAAATGAAAATGAGTTTTATCTGAGTGAATTCAACAAGACAACTCATAAGATTTTAATTTTAGGAGTATTGTTTTTTTAAAATGTCTCCAAACAAACCTAGAGGTTACAAAGTAATTTTTGACTAAAAATGAAATATCTGAACTGTTTTTTAAGTCTATCTTCTTTTTTCAGTTTTAAGTGAGGGGATATATTCGATCTTTGGCTGACTAATTGTTTATGAGAATGCAAATAGGATGCTCTTTAAATTTGTCAGGTATACCCTACTGCTCTCTCAGTAACTAAAATTACATAAAATTTTATGTTACTCCTCCCTTCCTGGACAACAGATCTGCCATTGTAAGATGTTTTGGGCTTTGCTAAACATTTGAGGGAAACTTTAACTTAAAAATTGCATCCTAGAAAAAGAATTCACTGTGTAAAAGTCATCATCTTAAAATTCCCATTGAGCTACTGTTTTTTTATAGATATCATACATAGTATGTTTATGTTCATATCTTCTGCCATTTTGAAGCCTGTATCAAAAAGATTTGTCACAGAAAAAGCTTTAATAAGACATTCACAGTTTTCAGTGTCCTCTAAGAGAAGTGTAAACACATCCATTAGTTCAGACTTCGTAAACCTTAATAGGGACCCCATGTATTTGAGGCACACAATCCAAGTTAAAGGACAAGCCTTTTCAAGGGAAAGAAGCATATTGTTCTCTACTATAATTTTTCTGTCACAGAATCATTTAAGCATAAAAAGACCCCCAAGACCATTGGGATCAAGGCTGATCCCCACCTGGCTTCTTTTGGCTAGTGGCAGAGAGTGATAAGGTCACCCAGAATCTCCTTTTCTCCAGGTTAAACCCCTGCAGCATCCCTCAGCTGCTTCTCAAAGGACTGACCCACCAGAACAGCCACCAGCTTTGCTGCCCCACAGAACAAGCTCCAGCACCTCAATGTCTTCCTGGACATCTGTGCAGTACAGTGTCAAAGATTATGTGTGATACTCAAATAGCACACTGTATTGCATACCCAGTATAGATGGGTCATCTCAAAGCAAAGCAAACAGCTTTTGGAAGTCTTTTCCAATTAATGCCACAGGAACATTATAATAGTTCTTATGGGAACTCTAGAAAACAGAAATGGAAAATATCCCAGAATAAGTTTCTTTAACATTTTTAATTTATTTTATAAATAAATTTTATATATTTTTAAAACTTTCTTTTTGAAATATTTTAAGGTTTGATTTTTATCAAATTAATTTTTTTTTACTCAATATTCATGTTTACATTCAACAAGAAAAAGTCCTTTTACTACACAGCTGTAAAACCAGAGTTATGAAGTGTTCTGTCTATCCATCACAGTGATGAAATAAATACAGCACAATAATTGCTCTGAGCACCTTTAGCTGAATTTCTATGATGAGTTTAATGGCCCATACTACAAACATCATGTCATTATCCATCTCCAGGTTTTTAAATTGACATTTTCTCATTCTAGAATACACCACATTTAAGCATTGCTACTTGGAAGCGATTTATTCTTCATTTAACCCCCCGAAACTGAGTTACTTCAAGATGGTGTAAATAGGCTTGGATATATGGGGAGAACTGACTAATCTTGCCCACATCTGTCTGATTGCTCCACTGCAGGAAGAACCCCACTGTTCTCCTGGCAGCACCCAAATTGCTGCAATTCCAAACCCCAGGTAAGACCACAACTGGCCCCAATTTCCCTTAATATATGGCACCAGGCTTGTAGAGTGTGACTGTTTAACAGCTACTAGTGTCACGAGAGAACTGTCCTTGCAGTAGAGGTACAGACAGCTGGATCTGAGCTGAAAGGGTCTGCACATATCCCAGAGTGAGCATATGCATCAGAACTGTACAGTTTACAAACCCAAGATTAGTGGGAAATGCCAAAAAAAAAAAAAAAAAAAAATTGAGTTTATTTCATGTGTACAGGAACCTAAGAGGCTTTGGTTAATAAAACAGAGATACAAATGAAAAAAAAAAAAAAATCAACAAAAACTGACGCAACACCCACAACACCCACATCCAACCCTGAGCTATGAGTGAGCCTGTCTGGTCATTTGGGGGAGCAGAAAAACATGGCTGGGGGAAGCATAAATGTGATCATTTTACACTGAATCAAATGTTATTTGATAGCATATCTGGATCCCATATTCTGAGATACATTTTTCATATAAACACATAATTTCTCCTGTCAACATGAAAAGAGTCACCACAAGAGCTTAGGAGGTTGGATTTTGAAAAGGAATTTCTGTGGCAGATACAAAGCATTGTTCCTCTTGTGGAAGCACAGAGATGTGTTTGGCAGCTCGTTTATGAGGCAAGCACAGAGTGCCAGTGCAGGTGTCCAAGCACTGGGACTGCATCAGCTGGACAATTAAATTGAGAGGCTGGTCCCTGGCAGGCACTTGGACAGTTCAAGGAACTCTCCTCGATTCAATGGTTTAACCTTAGTCTGGGAGCAGCCATCCCCTTTAAAAAGACAAGACTTGACATTTTTCAGTTTGTTGGTCTTTATTGGACCACACAAAGTATTTCTAATGCAGAGAAAACTCTTATTTCTCCTGTTTCGTTATTTGAAAATCAAGTCAAAGCTTTTCTTTTATTTTTCTTCCCCCCCCTTGTTTTTGTTTCTTATCTACAGCTTCTGATGTATTTAAAAAGAGTATTAATCAAAATTTTTAATGATAAATTTCTCAGAGCAAGGAATAAATGAAGAATTAATTAATAAATTTACAGTATTGCATATATTGCAGAATATAATCTGTCAACCTATCATTCATGCAGTCAAAAATTTACCTTAAAAAATTCTTATATAGTGTTTCCAAAGGGAATTTCTTATCCTTCTATTGCTGTTGTGTTTTTAAGGGTGGGTGTGTTTTTAAGTAGGAAAACAACACTCTTATCAATTTAGACTCCCTTTGATTTTTATATGGCAATAAAGCATGTATTAATTAATGAGAGAAGGAGGAAATTAATCAGCTCATGTTTAAATGTACAAGATTCCTTTCTTCAATATGATAACAAGAGATAAATATTTTGCAATTCTTCATCAGCAGAGTTAATATGTATTCTAAGACAACCTAGTGTAAAAATAAATGTTTTGATTTTATATGGATAAAATCTCAGAAAGTTTCTATTTCAGTATGTCTATGCATCACCCTTGAAGGTGATTTATTGACAAAATTCTACAAAGAAAAGCCACATATAAAAAGAAATGATAAATCAAATGAAATAAAATCTGTGTACTCCTTTGACAATCAGAATGTTCTGAAAAAGGTATCACTGAACAGATAAAATTTCAAAGCTCAAATAAACCTCAGAGGCACAACTGAGAACAAACCAAGAGATTTCTAATAAAGTTTCAGGGTGATTGGTGACTGTGACACTTTTGTTTTAAAGATGTTATCCATGCAAGATAAAATACAAATTTTATTAAAAAAATTCTGCTGCATTAATTACTCTTTTAAAAATCACTTTTTCTGTCCTTGGCTTTTCTTGTTTAAAAAAAAAAAAAGTATGTATGAGAAATTATAGTATTGCACAGAGACACAAAAGTCATTATGAGCTTTGTTTGAAGCTTTGTGGGCTATATCTTACAGCAGGGACTCATGGGCATCCACTTTTTAATGGAACACTTATTAAATTATTTGAAGGATGGATGGCTCAGAGAAACAGCAAAGAGAGGCAGAAGCTGCCTTTTCCTTGCTGCTTGTCTCTGCAGTATCTCCTGCTGATGTACAAGTTAATATAGCACCAGCATTTCAAAAATATACAGAACGTGTAATATACACACAAAGAATATCTACATGAAACTTAATACCTTCATCAACAACAACAAAAAAAAGAAAAAAATGAATATATGAGATCTGTAAGAAGGAGCATACATTAATACAACTGACAGCCTAAAACCCAGTAGAATAGTCATGAAAGAGCTGCATAGTTCCTCTTGCTTAGTAAAAGAAATTAATATTATTCTTTTCAAATTGACTATTTTAGCACAAAAATATTAAAAACATTAAGAATGCTAATTTATTGTGCAAATGTGTAATTTCTTTTTACCAACTGCAGCATAATGGGCAAATGAGTCAAATTATCTGATAAGACAGGTGCTTGCAATTTTTAAACATATAATTCAATGTGCCTGTGGAATACTTCTTAAAGGATTTTTTATTGAATTTTAATTCACAGCAAAAAAAGTGTGAACCTTTGAATACTGAAGGGAAATGGGTGAGTAAAAAAAAATTAATTGCACTAGACAGCTAAACTGGAGTTGGGATGACTAGAAGTAGACATATGCCTGAGAACTAATTACACTAACTCTTCTTATGGTTAATTGAGAGAAATTGGCACTTCCAAAGGAAGATTGATATCTTCCTGAAATAAGGATTTGAACAAGGTCAAATGAAAAACCTTTTGAGCTGATTTTATTCTCTCATTGATTTTAAAGGGAGCCTAAGGTGATTATGGGTATAGTGGGATGAAAAAATTTAAACAAACAACTAGAGAGACAAAGCTCAAATTTTCACAATTATTTCAGAGAATGTAGATGTGCTGTACTAAACTTCTAAAAATATGCACAATATCTTTAAAATTTGTTGTGACAATTTAGCTGGAGAAATGAAGTCAATTTAATTCTGAATAGATCACAAAGACAACTTAAAATATTAATAAACAGTGGACAAAAATTGTCAGACCGATAAGAAAAAGAAGATAATTTGATTTACAGTGTACAAGGCATTCAGTACCTGAATTACATTTACAGATTCTTCTGAGGGTGAACAGAGGAATATTGTTATACTGAGATACATACACAAATATATATACATTATATGTATAATTAGATAGGTAAATAGATGGGAAACAGTTATCCACTATTTTTAGGCAAAAATTATGGCATAAGACATGCTTTGAAGGAATCATGAAACTATTCTTGAGTAGAACATGAACTCTAACAAAAATAAATACATGCATCATATTTGAGACACCATATTTTTCATTTATAATTTACAGTAAATGGATCTTTAAACTCTTTTTCTTCATTTAAATGAATGCAGTGAGCATCAGATGCTTTCCCACAGTAATACAGGAGCATGAGCAGAGCAAGGATGCAATTCACCCATGCTCTGCATGTTCTCCCCCCCTGAATTCTTGGTACAATTTAGAACTCATATTTATTCAATAGTTTCCAGTTGAGGCTTCAGATCTGTTCCAATCACTTACTTCTTTGAAACTGCACCTGCAATTTGGACTAAGACCTTAAGACTGAAATTATTCATACCAATAAAATTAGTCATCTGCATGCATTTTTTTTCAATGAAAAGGATCATACAAAAGAATATAAACCTGGAAGCAGGAAGGCATTAGGAGATTATTTTTCTGTGTTCAGTAGAAATTACACTTTGAAATTACATCAAAAAGAACACAATATGCATAAATGCTATTTAAATATGATGAAATTTAAAGACATGATTCAAATTAGACATATTTTCTAAATCTCAGGAGCTGAATTTGAATTTATCTGCCTTCAGATGGACCCTAAATATGCATTAAGTCAAACAACAGTCTAAAATGTACCTCCTAATATTTAAGATAATATTTAGGATAATATTTAAGATAAAATTTAAAATAGTATTTAAGAGATGTCTTAGATAACTCTTATGTTACAGGTCATATCTAATTTTAAAAAAGTAAGAATAAGTCAATTTTATATACTATAAAAATAGTGAGTCTTGACAATTTTTCTAAGAAAAAATAAGTAAGCAGATTTATTTTGACAAAACCATTCAGAAGAGGAGTTAGATGAAAGGCAAATGATAGATTGTTGAAATTAGACCTACTTAAACAAAGTTGAAAAGCTTCCTTTTGTTCAGCGTCCTTATGTATTCTCATTAGAAAGCAAGACATTGATCCCTGTAGACTTTAGAGTTAATTACATTCTGATAGCTGAGATGTTTCATCTAGATTTGTCCAGACAGCTTGATGCTTCAGGACTGAGGGGAACAAAGAAGGAAGGACAAATACAGGAGAGTGTAGATTTCTCAACATACTTTAAGTGGTTCAATATAAAGGCAAGCAAATGGAAATGTTTATATGCAATCATCTGTATCTGTGCAAAGCACAGTGAGTCTACACTGGATTGGCAGATAGAACTCAATACCCATGGAACTTATTTGTTTCTTTGGAGGACATTTCAAATGGAATTGTACACTTTTGAATTGACAACAGGATTGCATTTTGAATCAGAAGTCAGGCATGTCCTAGAATGGATATTCAGCTGTTCTCCATCAGAGATATGATTCACTTTCTTAGAATAATCACTTAAGGGTGCTGAGTTTGGCTCAGGTAGGGTTAATTTTCTTCATGTGCGTGGCATGGAGCTGTGTTTTGGATTTGTGCTAGCACAGGGTTGATACTATAGAGATGGTTTTGTCATTGCTGAGCAGGCCTTGCACAGAGCCAAGGCCTTTTCTGCTTTTGTTACTGCCACACTGGTGAGGAAGTTGGGGATGCATTGAGAGGAGACACAGCCAGGACGGGTGGCCAAAATGACAGAAGGGAAATTCCAGACCTTAGGATGTCATGCTCAGAATAGAAAGCTGGGGGAAGAAGGAAGAAGTCAAGGACATTTGGACTGATCGTGTTTGTCTTCTCAAAGTCACTGTTGTTCATGGTGGGTCTTGCTCTCCTGGAGGTGGCTGAACATCTGCCTGTCCATGGGAAGCAGTGAATTAATTGCTTTGCTTTGTGTAGCTTTTGCTTTGCTTGTGTGTGTAGCTTTTTCTTTCCCTATAAACTGTCCTCACCTCGGCCCAAAAGTTTTCTGGTTTTTACCCTTCCACTTCTCTCCCTGATCCTGCTGTGGGTGAGTGGGAGAGTGGCTGTGGTACTTGGTTGCTGGTTTGGGTGAAACCACAACAGTGGTGCAATTTTAGCAGGTTTTGGACAAACAATGCAATTTCTGCTTGATATTACTAGAGGCTTTTGTTCTATGATCTCTGCTACATCTGTTGATGCTCTGTGAATACCCTGTAAAACTCATGGCATCACAGGAAACACTAAATAGTTCCTCTAGCACACACTAGTTACTCTGTAATAGTCTGCTTTACAATAAGATGAAATATTTTCCAAGCCCCATTCACTCCATTAATGACACCTTCATTGCTGAGAGTGGGAGACACATAGCACACCTATGTGCAAGTTAAAAAAAAGTATGAGCTTCTTAACTTGCAGCTGAATGCCATATGAGACAGTTCCAACAGTATATGAATTTTTTATCTTTTAAGGATAGGTTCTTAAAAGCATGCATGCAGGAACAGTCTCAGAAAAAAATCAGTCTTACACGTAAAGAGATAAATGTTTGAAACACGTTATGGCACTGTTGATGCAACTCCAGCAATGAGTTTGTACTTAAGTCATTTTCTGTCAGAAGCTTCCCATATAGCCTGAGAAAGTAACTTTTTTCTTTGCATCCTAGTACAACAAATGAATTTTTATTTCAATACTTTATCATGACTTTCTGAGGATAACTCAAAAACTTCAGTATAAATGTGTGGGAAAAGATATGGTGGAAAGATATGGACTTAATAGCATCTGAAATAAAAGGCTAGACTTATTATTGCATTACTTTTTTTCCCCCTTTTTCTTTTTTATAAGGAAGAAAGCATTCAAGGGAAATAAGCACATTTTAACTGTACAAAACTGCAAAATATAAAAATATTTTAGAGAGCAGTTTGGCAAAACCACCTGTCCATTACAAGACATCCTGTGTTTTCAGAGATTTCTACTGAGGAAATTGAATAACCCACAATTTTTATTTATTTTATTTATTTATTTTTTCTTTTTTTTTTTTTTTTTTGTAACTATGGAAAGATTGTTTTCTGCTCTGTATGGTTTAGAAGTTTCTTTGAAATAGCCTGAGCAATATGAAACATGTTCCTAGTAATTACTTGCTGAAGAGATAAAGGCATTGAGTCTGTATTCCATTCTCTTTCTATAAATCACATAAACTTTTTATTTTATGTAATTACTTGAGGCTTTTTACATTAAGCAAGATAATCTTAAGGTTAATAGTATATTACCTATGAATTAATTTGGTTTAATAGATTTTGAAGACATTTACCATGTTTTTGTACTCTATAAGTTTCCTCCCTCCTAATTTGATTTGGTGGCAACTGGTTATACTAAGGAAAAGGGAAAATATGTTATTGGTTTATTGTTTTTCTTACTAAAACAAGATTAGCTATCAATTAAATTGTGAGAAATACACAAGATGCCATAAACCCTTCTTCTGAATTAATATTTATACAGGCAATCCCCAAACCAATTTGTGTGTACAAGGCCAGCTAAGTGAATGCCAAGGACAGCATAAAAATTATTTACAATTAAATTGTACACATATATATGTGAAATATATCTTTTTAATGTGTGCAGTGGAAAATTTTATTTAGCAATTTATTAATAGTATAAATGGCTTATAATTATACTTTCCATTATTCCAACTCTTTAATACCATCAAGTTAAAAAAGATTATTTTAGAATCACACGAGCTGTAAAGGTTTAGGAGAAAGAAGCATCCAAAAGATAAACACTGCCACTTTGAAAAGGAAATTAATTCCATTATACCCAGCTGTTTAAGATAAGTAGGATTAGTAGTTCCCCAGCTTTATGTCTTTATTAGATTTAAAGAGATCACTAACATAGCCCAATCTTCTGACTTGCTGTTTGCTAAAGTTAGTGTAATGAATCTCAGCCTCCAGACAGAAAATATAAGATTTTCTTTTTTTTTACAGGAGTTTGAGAGCTAAAGTTTAAAAAGCATTCCAAGGTCTTAGCCCTTGCACTCTGCAGCAGACATTTGTTTTGCTCTTTTTCACTCCCTCATTTTTCCTGATTTTAAAATAAATTTGAGTTCTGGACTTGAAGGACAATAGAAAACTTCAAAGAAAGATGAGTGTCTTTAGAAATGAGATTCAGGAGTATATTACTTGACTGTGACTTTTGCTCACTTTGTCCAGAGTCTTTCTAAAGCATTGTCATTCCTAACATTTAATATGTTTCAATTGACAGCTTAGACAAAGATTCTTGCTTAGCTAGTACTTAAACAATGCATTAAAGACATCTTTTCTATGATACTGAAAATTGTTTGAACTTTGCCTGATTGCCCTTTTTCAAAATGTGTTTTCTTCACAGTTTAGAAATGCTCAAACTACATACTCCTTTCTCTTAATGTGTCCAACTCTCTCAGCTGCAATAAAATTGACTCTGGTTTAGTGGTTACTCTCTGAGTTTAGCTATTTCTAGACTTGTATTGTATCATTTCCTCCAACTGAAATTTATTTTTCTAAATTTATTTGGAATTCAATCACTAACTTTCAAGTTATTTGAGTATGTAAGTTATCTAGGGTGATAGGAGGTCTTTTTTTCATGTTTTCACGTTTTCAGTTTGAAAGGCCTGGTTACAAAGGCACAAAATGAAGTAGGACAGTCTATTCTTCACATTTGATTATACTAGTCTGAAGGGTAAACTATGAGAATAAAAAAGATACTGGGTGTCAGAGGGGCTGACTAAACACTGGCAACATCATTATTCTTTCAAGAACAGCAAAAAAATTACAATATCAAACATTTCAGGATTGCAAGAGCTGTGTCTGATTTGCCAGATTCAGGAATCTACTATTTGTGACACAGGGGCAAGGCAGCCAGAGAAAGTCTGTGGCTCACCAAGCTGAGCACCGTTTGTACATGAGACCCACTGTCAGCATATCCTTAATTTTGGCAGTGTAGATCCTAAATCCTCAGAGCATTGATATTTTCTAGGTCTCAGACTGCCTTGCCTTCCTCTGCCTTCCCTTGTCTTGGTCCTGAATTGCAATGCTCGTGTGTGGGAGCAAGAAGATTGTCTGTACACTGCTCTGTCTCCCTCCTGCACCAGAAATTTGTTGGCCCTTCAATTTTTCCAAAAGACAGTTACAGCAAGCCTAGATCATGCCAGGACAGAAAAACTGCTCCTGGGGTCAGAAAACATGGCAAATTTGTGTGTTTTCCCAAGCAAGATTTGTCCTCCTCCCTTCCAAATGAATCTGATATGTGCTGATTTACCTTATACTCTGCCTAATCGTCATGCATGTCCATGCCATGTGTAAATTCAGTTTCCCAAGAAGGCACAGGGATCCTAAACATCCTTAGGACTAGGATACTGATATGTGCATCAAATGATTGAAGAGTAGAAGTACAGAGCAGAAATTTTAGTTAGGTGGTTGGGACACCTTTCTGTTACAAAAGAATTTTCAGCCCCAGCGCATAACCTTATTTCAAAAAGATAGAACAAGAACCACTGGGTGAAAAAAGCTCCCTATTCCTTTAACACTTTTATAGACTACAATTATATCTTTATTTTCATCTTCTTTTCCTCTATGCATCTTGTTAAATAAGTACACATTGTAAAAGTAAAATATAAAATAACCCAAATTTTCACTAAAATTCTGTGCTGAGCTGAAATTTCACAACTAGCTGAGCCATTTTAAGAATCCAATATCGCCAAAGAAGGTATGTTGCACACTCTTTTCTCATTCCCATCTCACTTCTGTCTTCCAGCTTTTCCATCCTTTCCTCTCTCTGCTCCAGGAGCACTTTGCTGGGCATTCTTAGGATTGTCTCAGGTTATTAAACCCATAAGTTCCTCAAATCACACAGAGGAAATATACATTAGTTAACTGAAGCAAGCAAGAGGCTGTGCAGCCAGCCAAGCTGGCATGACCTGTCAACTTCCACATTACTGAACACTTTTACTAGCCAAAAAAAAGTGGTGCATCCAAATCACTTTTCTGAAATGGTCCCTGCCAAATCATCCTTATTAATTTCCAAATTAGACTTGGGAGAGGTTTGTATAGTTCTAATTCACATTGCCCAAACTCATGCCAGAGATCTCTAACAAATTAGCAGGGTAGGCAAAACAATTTATCATTTGTGCAATTTACTGTTGCAGATATTCTCCATTTATTCCTAGTTTGTCTGATTGCAGAGTTTAGTAGCTTGGCCAAAATATAACAGAGAATCAAGTAAGCACCAATGTGCTGAATGAAGCTTAGTTTGGACAAATAGAAAAGTGTTAAGTAATTCAGAAGACGTCTGAATGATGTTCCTTTCAGTATTTTGCAACTGCTTTGCACAAATCTGTTACCCTAAGCTTTAACAATCTTAACATATTAAGATAGATGTTGTGTTATGACATTGCCTGCAATGGATGTTTGTTCGGTTTTTATACATTAGCTCTATATTGCCTAAAAAGCTTTTCAAAATCCTTCCAATTCTGTAAACACAGCTAGATTTAATTGTTTTTATATTTCTCAAAAACACATGGTTTCAATCATTCAGAGCTGTGTGTCTGATTCTCTACTTTTGTCCAAAAGTAACCCAGAATTGTTGTCTGACGAGTCAAAATGAAGCAATGTTTGACAAGTTTTTTGATAAGACAAAAAGCTTGCATTTAAAACCTATGAAAGAGCTGAAAGAATAGACTTTTTTTGTTGGAATAATTGTTTTAATGGTGCTGGAATAGCTCTGTATCATATAGCAGATGTGTATATGCACTGTTTTTACAGACCTGGAGATAAGTTTATAATTTTAAATTATAGAATTGACCAAAATAGAATGTTTTTCTTTCAGAAAAATATTTCAACATAAAGATCACAATTTACATAAGGTTCAGAAATTTATTGATTTATTGTAAGATGGCAAATATCACCTAAATTAATAGGCTAAATATATTTTTCTCTTCTGAAGTAAAATGTTATTACAAAATCAGCCAATTTCTATACTTATGATATAAAACTATGGATATGTTAACAAAAACCAACCAAAAAAAAACTCTAACAGCAAACCCCTCCATAACAAACACAAAACAACTATGCCCTAAGCTTAGCATAATTACATTTATAATGAGGAAACATTGTCTAGAGGCTAAACTCAGCTCTTCCATTAAGTTCTACTATATTTGGATTAATTAATTCTAATTGGACAAGATTTTTTGTCTGATTCTTTGACACTTTTTAATTTGAAAAATACTATAAATTCAAATATGCAGAATTAGATAGTTTAAATTCTGTAAGTGCCTCTTAACTTATAGTTGAAAAGCTCAGTAAAATTAATTTTAGCTTTGGAAACACTGGAAGATGTTTGCATTCATTATTCATTAAATGTAGAAAAATGACACAAGAAATCCTGAAGTATTTTATAGAAATAACACTTGAAAGCAAAATGACAACAGTGCAGAAAAGCCAGAAACAAACTTTGAGCATTAAGTCTGTTTATGAGAGTTTGTATGAAGTCTTGAAGCATTATTAAAGAATCCCATAAACGGATTTCAAATATACAATGATTAAGAAAAATGGAAAAGTAATCACTAAAGTTGTAATGGATAAGATTCATCTTCCTTAACAGCCATCTGAAATTGAAATGGTGTGTTCAGCTCTTTGTCTAGATTCCCTCAAGATAGTGGCAGTAAATGGTGGCTTTCAAAGGACAGTTTAACAATTTATCCTGCTCTAAAAATTCTGTCAATGAGCTTTGAGATGAAGCACCTTAAGGAGGTGCTCACTTCCCTCTACCAGCTGTAGAGGAAGCCTCATCTATCAGGTGACATTATATCTGATGTATTTTTATCAGTAGGGTAGGATTCTTCTACTAAACTTTAAAATTTAAATTCCCCTATCTCAGTCAGTGATCCTAGAGTTTTATCACTCATGAAGATAGAAAAGCACTTCTGGTGTTCTTTCAACTAATCTATCTTAGTAGTGTACATTAGATTTTAAATAATCAGGTGTTTATGTAATAACTAATAGGCATTCCCAGAAATGGTTGTCTTCATTTTACATTAAAAAAAAGAGAAATTGCAAGTTTAATATACGCATTCACACTTTAAAATTCTAAATATTTCCTGGCGAGTTCCTCTAAAGGTTCCCCAGAGGAAGTAATTTCAATTTGATGGGGTATCTTGAAAATTCGATACACATTAAATAAATGAATGAATAAATAAATAAATAAATAATAAAAATCTAGTCACCCACAGAGGACATATCTATATGCAACTTCTTTCTGTTGCAAAAGGAAAATTCTCTGGGACTTGGATCTGTCAAGAGAAAAAACAGACATCAGATCATGTCAAGTTAAAGATCTTAAGAAACTGTTGTTAAATACAGCTGAAATTATAACAATATCAGTGTAGTGTCTCTTGACATTCATGGGATCTTACATAGGAAAATAGCAAATATATATCTTAAAAATATGTAGTCAGGGTTAGGTAGTCAGAATTAGGAACACAGAATTTCTCCGAACCAGAAGACATCTTATGCCAGAATATTTACAAGAGATATTTTACTGAGTGGGCCTCCACAAAAAGAATTCTTCATCATCTTTGCATTTCATTCAGAGGTCTGAAACCATCTGACAGCAGGTGGAAATCAGATGGCTATATATGTTATCACCATAGCCACCTTCATCATTCAGTCACAGATGATATTGCTAAAATACATAGACGTCTGAGTTATTTGTGGAAGAGGTCCTGCATCCCTTAAGATTTTGATTTCCTAAATATAAAATAATTTCAATTTAATATGCTAAATCAAACTTATTTTTTCTTGTCATACTGGTTTAGAAACTTTCTTCCAAAACATCAGGCATTCTGCTCAGTGGCAGAATCTATCAGGACAATGTGGGAGGTTGTCTGGTGGCTGTAGCTGCTTCATCTTCTGATTTTAATCCCCCATCATATGTCTGCTAGAGACTTTACTAAGATAAAGCACTGCCAAGGATCAGACAGTCTATTAGTGAAATAGATCTTAATTAAGAGTATTGACTTATTGTGAATTTAGGCCTATAGCTTTTTCTCCTATTCTGCCTTGAAAATCCAAGGACAAAATATTTCTCAGGGGGAATGTTAGCTGGCTTAGGTAAAACTAAAAGCAAGTACTATTTTTATTTAACTTCCACAGAAAGTTAGTACTGGTTTCTACCCAGCATCTCATCTTAAATTGCACTAAGTTGCTAGATGAATTCCAAGATCCTAAATGGCTTTCCTGAATAGCTTTTCTGAGTTAAGAAATCATTCCTGCAAGTGAAACGTATTTAATGTTTGTTTTAAAATTAGTGAAATTGAAGCTCCACAGATTCAATGTTCCACACACTGTCACGGTGTGACTTGAGTTTTTCCAATTCTAATATATTTCATTTCTTTTAGAGATAGGATTTAGGAGCATAGACAAGGCAGGCTTAAAAGGGTAAAAGAAGAAATTTATTAATAACACAAAAAGAATTCAGAATAAGATTCCCTAGATTGTTCCCTCTTCCCCCTTCCTTCATTCCACATTCCTTAACAACAACATACAGAAAACACTTCAGTCAGTTATCTACTTAAATAATCATTTCAGTTCACTTTATAGAGAAAAGTTCCTTTCTTAGTTTAGGCTTAGGGGGTGTCTTCACCTTCATAATCTACATCTGCCTGGGAAAATATTGCAGATTATGACTCTCCTCTCATTTCCATAATCCTTCTGGAGCTGTGCTATGGGTTATGTTACACACCTGGGGTACTGTTGAGGATTGGCTAGCAAGTAATGGACATGGCTTGATCGAAGCCCCTGTAAGCCCCCCTTGACAAGTAATAAAAATGGCTCGGCTGACATGCTGTTAGAAACAAGCTGTTATAAAGCACATATTAGCAAAAGTCAGGATGCATAAGTGTTCATTGTTAGCAGCAAGGTCGGGATACATCAGCATGTTCCTAAAATTGATACTATTTCAGCAGGAGGATGGGAAGAAAGGAAGACATGGTTAAGCTTGCTGTTAGACAGCACGTAGCTGTGTTTAGGCCCTGCTGCTAAATGGCACATAGGTAAGAGAAGTCGCAAAATCTTGCCAGAGCCAATCCTAGGAGAGGAGTATAGGGCAATAACCAATAAAATTATGCCAAGAAGTGCTAAATCAGTATGTTTTAACTGTAAATGTAGATGGAACTTTGAATAAAGTGGACTATGCTGATCAATCATATTGGTTGTCTGTATATTTCCCTCGCCGAACTTCCTCCGCAAGTGGCTCTCTGGCTCTCTCGATTTTTCCGCAGGGTATCACTTTTAAAGGCAGGCTGCTGAAAAATAAAATTCTCTTCATCTCCTTCTCTATCAAATGTCTCTGTTCAAAAATCCAGTCCCAAAACAGAGAGCTCCATTTCTCCAAGGCAAAAAGTCTTCTTCTCAAGCACCCAAACCTCCCCAAGTATATTTCACAGTTTAAAGGAGTTTTAGTGTAGTCACAATCCCCCCTAGCCCACAAAAAAAGGTTGTCAGCTACTTATCAGTTGCATCTTTTCAATCTCTTCCCATCAGGAACTTTATCTTCACTCTTCTGACTTCTGTAGACTCCATGCTTTATTTCTTCTCATTCAGGGGAGCTCAGGGGATGGAGAATCTTATCCAGATTTTAAAAAGAGTTAAAATTGTAGCCAGATTGAGAAGAAGTCACGTGGACAGCTGGAGATCTCTTCTCTCAGAACGATATGGTGGGAGGAGGGAGAGCTTTGGTGGCTCCCTGATCCCCCCTCGGCCATGCCACGTGGAGAGGGGAGCTGAGCTGAGCTGAGCCGAGATGAGCCGAGGGCCACTGGGGCCCGGGCAGGGGCTGGGGCCATGTGGCCGGGGGCCCATGTGGGTGGGGCCAGGGGTGCCGGGTTGGGCCCCAGGCCGAGCCCGGAGCCGGGCCAGTGCCCCTGCCAGAGAACACCATACCTCCAGAGGCTGGAAGCCAAAAGAGGGTTAGTTAACTTAATCCAATGTGATTTGTGAAAGCGAAATAGCTTTTTAATTGGTTTCCCAAGCTGTCCACTACTAAATCAGTTCTCTGATTGGTCCCCACAGCTCACAGGGGTGCTCCCAGAGACAGGACAGCCCCTCCTGTTCCCCTGTCTCCTGTTGCTTTCCCTCAGGCAGCTCCACCCTTCCCCTCTTCCGTGTGAAACCAGCGCACTGTCCTACTACAAGAAGTTTCTAATCTATATATCAAAGTCAGGATGAGAAAAATGAAGAAATGAGAACTGGCAAGAAAAATGTGGCAAACTCACTTCATTCCAAGTTCATACTACAAAGCCCGTCTTACTAATTACCAAATTAATAAATTAAATATTATATAATTAAATATCCATTGATCATCCAATAACTTTATGATAGATGAAAGACTATATATGATTTCTTCTCTGTCAAAACCAGAAATACTTAATTCCAAAAAAACCCTCTTTTCTTATTTCTAGAGAGGCATCATCTCTGTACAAAGTCTTCCGCAGAAAACATTAAATAAATATTTTTCTTTAATAGAAAAAACATCTGATTTGATATCATGAAATTATGAATATACCCAATAGAAATAGCATGCAATATAGGGAAACAGCCTTTTGATTGCCTTCATGTATAATAAACACAGTCACATGAAGAAAAAGAAGGAAGTCTTTGTATAGAATACAGTATTGCATGCTGTTATTTGGTTTGTCACAGAGACTAGAAATTTTATTAGGAAAAATATGGTCAAGGACTATGATATTTATTTGTTAAAGATTACTAAAACCAGGAAAGAGTTGTATAAGATGAATCTGTAATAGCCTGTTGTATTCATAGTATTAGAAACATTATTTCTAATAACAATAATTGAGTGTGCATGATGTCTCATTCTAATAAATTTGCAGTTCACTGAGAAATGTGAGCAAATATAGATAAGAAAATTTTACAATTTTATTTTAACAATATTTTTCCAATGTCTTTTAAATTTTGATAGTTGAGACAGGTCAGTATGGATGTTTTTATATGAATTTTGAACATTGAAAGATAACAATATGATGTTTCTCCATAATACAGCTAAGCTTACCTTTTGTGTAGGGCTGCTTTGGCAAAAATTCATATTTGCTACTGCACAGTTTCATAAGCACATTTTGACAGCCATGTTGCAGTCACAGATGAATGCATTTTGCTTGCTTTTAATTTGAGCAACATAGAATTTATCTTTGTGTCCTGTTCTGAAGAGTTATCAGTTCTTTTATGCATACCACAACAGTTCTGCTTTATTAACTTGCTCTTTATCAGATTTATCCTCTAGTGCAATTGTCTCTAATCAGCCATGTGAACCCACACATGAAGGTTGCTGAATAAGGACACAATGCATACCCGACACAACTGGAGCCAAAGGCAAGAGTTTCTGAGAACATTTCACAAAGAGAAAATTTTAACAGCTCCTTATTCTCCCACTGCACTGTAGACTTAGGCTATTTTGTACCAGAGAGGGGACCAGGTCACCCACCCATTAGTCTTTGCACTAGTCTTTTTCTCCATTAGTGGCATGATGCAGCTCTGAAAAACCTGATTTTGACCCTCGTTCAGTGGGCAACGTGGGGCTCAAAATCCATAGACTGTGTCTTCTACAAACAAGCATTCACAAACAAGCAAAATAGTCAATTCCATCTATTTTGTTTCATACAGAAGGTGAAATACAGCAGGAAGGAGACTTAGCAAGAGAGAAAATTGACTCAGAATAAGAGACAGATTTTTCCAGGCCCGAATATTTGTCAGATATCTTCCATGTATAGAGAGAGCTGAGTTCCTTGTGATGGACTCAGTACAGAAGAAATGCTATAAACAGGAGATAAGTGAATTTTCCCCTAAAACATACCTTCAAGCCACGTTCAATTACCCTTGCACATGTAGCTACAAGATGCAGAAAACATGTCATTACATTACATTACATCATCTATCACATCTATTGTTCATAGTGTTGGTTTCCAGAGATCCAGACGCTCACTTAAAGTTCCGTGGAGTAAGCCAAAATCATCCAGACTTATTTTTTGGAAGAAGCCCTAACAGTAGGAAAATTATCCTTCTCAATGAGCCAGAACAAACCCAACTCATCAAACATAATTTTGATAATGAACATCACCATTTTACATTCAAATACTCCCAAAATGGTGGCAATTTATTAATGTCACATTAAAGGGCTCAATTCATTATTCTGTTTCAGTAAAGAGGCAGTTAATGAGTGATGCATGCACATGGACAAGCTTCTAATTAGAGCTTCTCTGTGTGTTGAAAGCTTGGTGCTGGGATACTGAGTGACTGCCAACAGACTATTGACTTTTTTCCCTCTTTGCTGAACATGCTTATTTATACAGCTTATTGCTAATGAGATGCTAATTGAGTCTGCCATATCTAAATAAAAAAAAAACCTTGAGTTTATTGCTGAATCCTCTAAATGGAGCTCCATTTCAGAATATTCTCTCCTGGTTCATTTTCCTCTGCACTCTCTGTGCTTGATTGAAAAATAATTTTGAACAGTAGGAACAGGATGTCAATTAAAAGACCTAAAACAAACACCACTACATTATTTCTAATATTAGTTTAAAAGAGAACATAGTAAATTTATATCTGGGTCTTTACATTTAGTTTTACTTAAAACAAAGCCAAAATGTACTCAAGTATGTGGTGAATACTGTGCAAAAATATATAAATGCAAGTTTCAATGCCCTGGATATGTTCCAATATAATCATTTTGCATGGAATGCAAGCAGCCTAAATGATCATCCCAAAAACAAGAAAGCACATTAGGAAAAGTAGAATGAAGGCAAGGATTAAAGCACTTAAATCATTTGGTTAGCTAGTTAGGGTTTTCACAGGAATGAAAGCAAATGTAATGTGAAGATAAAGCCCTGCTTTTATGACCTTCAGCTTATTAACCTGGCACTAAATTCAGTTGAATGCATTCTACATTCTTTTTCTGTATGAAGTTTTATATTTTTAGGATACATTTTGGAAACATTTTTAACACTGATTTTGGAAAAAAATTCTTATAAAAATGTTTGATGTTTTTCAGATATCAGTGGTTGCAAAATTATTGAGCAATATCTTTGGGATAAAATATCTTCTAGGCATGCCATCTAAAACAAGACTGCAAAACTCTTCATTGCAACATTCATCATCTTATTTTTTTTTTTTTTTGGAGTGGCAGTAGCACACTGTGATTTTTCTTTTAATTTCGTTTGAACGCTTGTCCATGGTTTGTGAATTTTCCTAGGCTATGTGAGTAAAGGTTAATCAAAAGACTTGGCAAGGAGCAGTGGTCAGTGGCAGATGAAAAGACTATAGTGACCTAATAAGGAGCACACTGGATAAACTTCTCCAAAAACAAACATCAGAAGAAAGTAATCAGATCACTGCCCCTGCTGTGAAAGGTACTAAGATGCATCAAAAGGAGACTGTGTCTGGAAAGGCATCAAATCTACAGGATATTGCCTTAAGAGTTGCAGGACTTATTTTGGAGTCCAGTGGGAAGAGGACATGCAAATTGTGTAAAACTCACAAGCTGTCTTAAGGAAACTGATAGAACATATGAAATGTTTGAGGAAAGGACCAAAAAGAGGAAAGAGATTGGTCAGTATACTCATCTGGAAAGCTGTGCCCCTGTTCACTGCAGTCTATTTTATACTTTTATTGAATCCTTTTTCTATCTTGGGGTTGGCTGTATTTCCTATCTGAGGCTTATGTATATGCTAGAGAACTCACAGCCAAATCAGCTGAGTCCTAGGAGAAGTGTTCCATTTAAGAAGCTCCTGGAGTGGAAAGTGGATGCAGGAGGGACCCAGTTCTGGATGACAGCAACTAGGGGATATCAGGGTCCGGGAGCCAGCACCTGGCTTGACCATGTAAACCTCACTATAGGAAAAGGTCCATGTGTATATATATATATATATATATATGCAATTGTGTGTATGTGTACATGCTAGTGTACTCCACAAGCAAGCTTTAACTCTGCTCTGCAGGAGGCAAGGAATAGGATCAATCCATTGATGCTGTTCACTGTGTTTCTGTGCTTCTGGGGGGGATGTGCTCATCCTCACTTCTGGCTGGAGCTGAGAGCATGAAAATTCAGTGGCCCTGCAAATATGGGGGTGTGACAGGAGAAAAAAAAATTGGCCCAAATTTATCTGTTTCAAAATATTTTACTAGAAACTTCAGTCTCTGAGCCAGATAAACTAGAGAGCCCTCCTCATTGGAGGTGTTTAGATTAGAGAAAAACTCTGTCAAGAACGGTATAGAAGCAATTGATCTTACTTGGGGCAGAATGGACAAGCTAAATGAGGTCACTTCCAGCCTTATGATTTCATTAATCTCCATAATTTGGACCATTATTCACACTCTTGGAAATACAAAACAGCCATTGACAGGGCTGGACTTGTTCTGTCTGAAAACAAGGAGGCTAAAGGGTGAGCTTGTGTCCTGGAGGAGACTCAAAAGGCAAGCTGCAGTTACAGACCAGAGTGTAACTCTTGTCAGCAAATAAATGATGAGAAGAATAAAGGGAATGAGAACAAAGTGTTGATCAGATGGTTCAGATTAGACATTTAGGAAAATATCCAGCATTAGAAAAGCAATGCAGCACTGCAGCAGGATTGCCAGAGCAGAAGAAAACTTTCATCCTTTGAGTGGTATTTAAAGCTCAGTAGGATACGTTTGCAGGTGCCCTGATCTATTATTGTCAATGGTCCTGCTTCAAGTGGGAGCTGAGCTGTATGACCTGCAGCAATCCCTTACAACCAGCAGCTCTGTGATTCTGTGGCCTCTGACAGCTGCTCTGAATGACTCTGTCTGGGCAGGTCATGTTCCAGCAGTTTGCTAGCAGGGAGGACACAGGCTGGCATGACCTAGCTGTGTTACTGATATCAGTGTGACTGGAGCTGTTACATTCCTGTGTGATCAGTGCTGATCTTTTCTGTTTCATCTTCAAGATAACCCCTTTCACAACATTAAAAAATGGCGTAATGCTACTTAACTGCTGTTATATCTGAATCAGCAATGTCGAGTTTTCCTTAGGATACTGTTATCAAAGGGAACAGCCTGTACTGTGGGCTACCCATGCCTTGAAAAAAATGATCATCTTAATATTTTGCACCGAAATGAAGTCCTTTTAATAGGACTTCTAACAAATGTGTTTGTACAAAGGAAGTCCATGGCAGTACAAAGCAATTCAATGCAAGAACAAAACACCCGTTAAGAGTCTTCAGGTAATAAAATTAAATAAAAATACTTTTTTTATAAATCGACTTCCTCCACTGTTTATGGACTTCATCAGATGTGTAGAATTAAATAAGTTCTCTTTACAATCAATAGAGCGACACAGTGAGGGTCTCATTTACACACTCTAAAGCTTAATATGTAGAAGGATAGAAAGGAATTGTATCCATTATTTTTATTTTCCATAAAAGGTCACTAAGGAAAGTAGTTTAGATGAAATTGTTCATTTTGTAGGTGTCTCTGTATGCTTAGATGCAAAATTAAGTAGAAGCCTTTGAAGCATTACAAAGCAGACAAAACCAGCATAGTGTGTGCTATAAAAAGAATTCATATATGGGCTGCAGAATCCTGCACTCTTAAGAACTGAGCTAGTAAAAAAATCTTCATGGCAATTTTCCTCTCTCCTTTATAGCTGAGAGGTACTAGACAAGTTTCATGGAGAACTTTTGTTACTCACTGGTTCTCCTGGGTTTCCTAATCCATGGTGCATGAAGCTTTCTTTAGCTGATGATGACAGTTAAAAAATGGTAGGGATTTCCCCAACTTTTTTTTTTTTCTTTTGGTCTAGGGTTATTTCTGGATATCAAAATGATGCAATTCTACTATTTCCTATCCATTTTACCAGGCCATATAACTACTTGAAATGGAAAGAAATTCAGTCTGATTTCCAAAGAGCTCCCTATTGAAATGAGATGACTATTTAGGGAGATTACCAAGTGAATAAGTGCTCCAGAGCTTCAATAGCAGTTATGTACAGCATCCCAAGTGAGACTTTCCACTGCCTTTCACATAGCATTTTCCCTCCACCTCCCCCACCATCACATGCCCGTCAGTCAAAATAAAGGGTTGATAGCTTGAAGATTTGGATTATGTTAAGTGCAGTGAAACTGAATCTCCTCTCAAGATGTCTAGAAGCTAAGTTAGATGTATGGAGAATTTTGATACCAAAAGCTTAAACTTGTCCTGAAATTGTTTTAATGTGTCTTTGTTTATGTAACAGTCTGGCACATACTTTGAACTTGTCATCTGCTCTGAATAGAAAGAGACAGATGGCAATTCATCACACCTATCTTAGACATATACATTTGGACAAGATGAAAAACCTTCTGGAAAATGCTTAACTCTTCACTGGATCTAACTCCTATTTATGTTCTTAATTCTAACATTGGAATTTGTCACTGAAATTGTGCCTGATATAATGGCATGCCACAACATCATAAAATGCAACATGGTTTAATGTGGTATGCCTTCCTGAGGTGGATAAATCATATTATGTAGCATTCTTCCATGGAAACAAAAATGCTTCAGGACACAAAATACACAATCTGTGGAAATTATTCATTCAAAGGTAATAATATTACTTCTTGATGAATGATACCACCTTTGTATAATTCCTCATTGCCCTGTGATTTGAATACTTGTCTGCTGGACCATGTCCTAAGGAACTTTGCTTCACACCTCTCAGTGCTTCTGAACCTTACAGAAGTCCATAAAATGTTTTATTTAAAGCTATAGAGTTGGCTTGTCACAGGTGCCACTGATATAATAAGGACTTAGGTATTTCACTTCCTTTTGAAAAAGTTGTTTTATAGTGGAGTCATCTGACTACATATAATATCTGCTCTAATTAAAATTGTGAAACAATACTTCTGCAAGCAATGAGATACACCTTTGGAAATAAGCAGGATCAACAAAGGTGAGGTAAATTGCCTCACAATCCAGACATCTAAATTTAACCAAAATAAAACCAACCCTCATAGCTTAAACAGAAGTAGCCAAATACATTTAAAATGGCAGAAATGGCATCAATAAAGATATTAAGAAATACTATGTTGAATTATTTTTTGTATATGCCTTCCTGTCTTTATTTGAACAGGAGAAAGACCTCTAATTCACTAAAAGGCATCATATGATGTAATTTCCAGAATGTAAAGATCCTGATGACTTAGTCTGACAGCAGCTATTCATCTATGTGTCCTTGGCTACAATGAGAGGAAATACATTTCTGCTCATTTACACCAAATTTGGTGCTTCAAATAAAAAACAAGGAAACAAACCAACACCAAAAAAACACACCACATGAAACCATCAAAGCAAGCTTTTCTATAGACTATGAGAAAGCCAATATACTTTAAGGGGAATATTGCAATCTTAAATGTTGCCAATATAAAAAATATGATAGCAAAAAAGAGATTTTGTAAAGGGACTAGATATATTAAGCAGTCAGCCTTAAAAGAGACTTTTAATAGATAAGTTTATCAGCTTGTGTTGTTATCTAAACCTTCCTCTTCTTTCTGCTGGGAATACCTGCAAACACTAAGATAAAGCACTTGGAATCTAGCTAATTTTTATCTGCTGAAAACACACTTCTTAGGGGTCAGCACTTCATATAACAGGTTATGTGTACATGTAAACATGTACATATATATACATATATATTTAAAATATGTTAATAACTCTTTGTGTGTTTTTATACACAGCAAGAAAACATATAATAGCTAATCAAGTATAATTTCATATTATTTAATTGGTGTATTTATATTCCTAACTTTTTGTTCTGCTTGTTTTTCATAGCTAGTGGCTCCACATCTGTTTGCCAATATCATGTCTTATGGTAAAAGGCATTTTTCCAAATAGAGTTTTGACAAAAAATTAATCCCTCAGTAGTTTATGATTTAAATGAGAATTATTTTTAAATACAGTGCCATTATTTGTAGTATATATATTAGAAGAACTAAATATTAACATTATCACAGTCAATGCTACGTTGTATTTTCTATGTTCTTCTTCGGACAGTTTCTTACATATTTGATGTGAGTTCCAAAGAGGAGAATATTCCTTTTTCTTTTTAAAAACTATTCATTATTTAAAAGCTTAATTATCTGGGAGCTCATTTTGCTAATCTTGTAGAGGAGCTTTATTTACATATCATTGTCTGAAAATAAGGCCCATTCTGAGATCAGTCCTTGTCTTACAAGGTGGTATTCTGAAAACATACATTATTGTCATAAAGTCTTTGAAAACCTAGTGTGATATTTAGCATGTTTATTTAAATTTCGTATCCATATTAGTACTTGACTGCCAAGCTAAAAGATTTTCGCAACACAGTGGAAGGGATACTCACATCATCCATTTTATGCAGCTGTAGGCTTCTATCTCACAGGTGGTTCAGGATAGCAGATTTTATGCCTCAAGTACTTAAGACACAATAAGAGAATTTTCCACTTTATATGTTCACAGAGCAATATAACTTTTGACAATATTTTCAGGTTAAAATTTCTTATGGAATCAATGAAATATGAGTTATGAAAAGCAAAATAATATTTTTCATAGCAGTTGGCCTAATAAATATTTACATCAGTTACACTTCCAGATATTTATGTTGTAGGGATTGCACTAATATGTGGATTATTTCAGAATACCTTTTATCTTCACCCCAGACTAAGCACATTTTTTAGTTTTGTTTTTTACAAAATAGCATAAAATACTTCTTTTTTCAGTTCATGTCTGTACTTCATTAAATTCTAGATGACATTTTGGACACTCTTAGAAAACATGAATAACTTTAAAAATATTGAAATAATCTTGACTACAAAAATTTACCTGAAAGGAGTTTAGTTTGCTGCAAAACTGTGTAAAGATGGTCTTCATTGATTGATGCATAAAGACAAAGCTAATTAAATACCCAATTTGTAAAATAAAGCTTAGCACTTATTTAATAAACCATATAAAAGAAATCAGAACAATATGAAATTTGACAAGTAAAGCTCTCTTCATTTGTAATTTGATTAGCAAATTCCAAACACATAGAAATACACCAGTGATCCAGGGTATTTTTTATATCCAATATTAATTTGGAGAAAATGAAAGTCATCAGCATTTAAAACATGATCTCTGACAGAAAATTTAAAAAAATAAACAAAGGAAAACCAAGTGTTACATTTGGTTTCATATAATGAAGTTGATATTGTCTATTTTGCACATCACAACACCCATTCTTTCACAGTTCTCAGGCTCTGTGAGCTGTATTGAGTTCATTTAGTCCACCAGTCAGTCTGACTGATGTTTTGTTTTATGTGACTAACAAAAACACAACTATCTGTAGACCTGGAGAGCTCAATCACATTCAGTACCATGGACAACTCATATGGATGTCAAAGGAGGGGTATTTAAAGTAATACAGAATATTCATCTGCTAATTTGCATTTACGTATCTGTAGGCTTTAAGGATGAATTATTCTCATTTTATTAATTTATTCTTTCAAGAATGTCTGCATTTCTGAAAAACTGAAAACTTTCTAACAGCATGAGCTCATCTCTTAAAAGTTATAAGCTCTCTCCACAGCCCCTTTAAGTATATTCACTTCTTTTTTATACAACTCCAGCTCATATAAGTTGAACTACCCTGAATTAAAAGCAAGGAGAAGTTATAGTATGCATAATCTAGATATTCAAGCCTTGTGCATGAGCTATTGTACTGAAGAAAGTTACCTCATTAGGTAAATAATTGCAATTCTGCTTTTGAGGTTAATTGGTCAGGAAACAAAAAAAGTCTTAGTAGCTCTTGAGGATGGCGGTCATATTTTTATGGACCATTATTAAAGCAACAGTAAGAAATTTAAAAATAGAAATTGAATTTTTAAAATTTATTTTAGTACAGTCATAGCCCTGAAAAATTAGTGATGAAACAAGGTCCATTTTCCCTAGCTTTGTGCAAACATAAAGTGTCAATATATATAAATTAAAATTTGACTTTAATAAGCTTCTAAAATGTGTTTGGTTCTGGAAATTTATAGATTATTTGTATAATGTTTCTCATACTGATACATTCTAATTTTTACCATACTAGGATCATGAGTTTAAAAAGCTTTTTCTTTCTTGTAGAGAAATTAACAACCTTAATGGATGATTCACCTACTTTTTGCTTTATAACCATAGTAATAAAAGATGTTGCTTTTTCTAAGCCATTTGGCTTACAAAAGACTGTCTAGGTCCAAAAGAGAGGAACCATCATTGTAAATCTTAATCACAACTCACTCTTTGTATGATGTATAAGGAAAGTTCAGTATTTCAAAGTGAGAAGACACCAAAACTAGAAAGTGGAAGCTGCCATTGAAAGGAAAAAATGTAAATCCCACTTCCTGGGAGGAAATAAGATATTTTCCTTTCACTTGAGGATTCTAATTTTTAAATTGTTTTGGTTGAGAATACTTGAACTAGGTTAGACAAAACTGGGAGACTTCCACCATTATGAGTAGCACCTCTCCCTGTCAGAGCTGGGTGTCCTGAATTCTGTTTCCCCTCACATCAATGGCCATCATTCATCCTCTACTTCATCCTTGACCAGTGAGATATAATTTATTAAGGGCTATAGCTTTTCCAGTCCTTTTAATTTTGATGAATTCTAACTGTATAGCTGAAATAAAAAAAAAAAAAAAAATAAAAAAAAAAAAGTTTCCATTAGGAAGTGGAATGCACAAGAATCCTAACAGTGCACAATATATTATATCTTGAAAACATCTTTATATTGAAAAAATAGATGCTTACAGTTCCTAAGCCTAAAGCAATCCACAGATAAAGCCACACTGGTAGGAAATAGAAACACTAATCTTAGACCAGATGAATTAAAATAAGTGTTGGAAGCTCTATTTCCCAAAATTTAGTAAAATCCCTCACCAGTGAGCTATTTCTGTGTTTTAATGAGGTTTAAATGGTATCTGTGCTCTGAGAAATGCTGCTCCACAGGTAGTTTCAACTTCCTGACACTGAGCACATTGGTGCTATTAGGATTCTATCTAGAATCATAAATTTAAACTGCATCTATTCCAGTAAATTACAAAGTCCCAGCACCATGATCCAACCATCTGAACTGTTCAGTTTATAGTGTCATCCCTAATAAAGCTGTGGCTTGGGCCAATTCCTACCAGTAACAACCATTTTTTTGAAGTTTTCCTCTTTCAAAGTTTGAGAGACTTTAATAGCATGGATTTAGGCCATTAAGCACCTAAGTGCAATTATGGGCATCAGCAGTGGACTTGTATATACTGTACCCTTCAATTTAATGGTCAATGCTGCAGCTCAGGTGACTGGGGAGCTTTAGAAAACAAAACTAAAATAATTATGGAATTAAGCAGCTTCACAAATAGGTTAGATTTTGAGGAATGAACTCATCCAGACTTGTGTAATCTAAATCTCATTTTCTTCAGGGAAACTCCTGAAATTAGGATAAAAGTGATCTCAAGTATTATATTTTTTATCCTCCACTACAATAGGAAACTATATTTTTAAGGTTAAACATTGAAGTCTGCCTTTAATAAATTGAATGAATTTGTGATATTCTATTTCACAACAGTAAGCTCCCTGTTAACCTTCTTCTTATGTGGATTGCAAGCCTGAAAAGATTAATCTAATCTTATGTACCATTTCCATTTATGGCTTCTCATTGAGCATTATGAGTAGCTTTTTTTTTGCATTTGCCTGCAGGGTATTGTGCCATTCAATCCACAGCTTTAAGGCTATTTTCAGTTGTCTTTGCTTTTTTAGCCATATATTTTGCGTATTTCCAGCACATTTCTTCTACCACCTCAGGAAGTTAGGTTGTTATTTCACTACTATCTTTATGTTGTATCAAGAAGCTAAATATGCTGTTATAATGTTTATATATTTTTATACATATATGTAAAAATTAGGGCATCACGCTGACATTCTGTTTAAGACACAAAGCTCGTAATCTAGCATTTCCTGCAGGGGCAAAAGTAGCTTGCAAGCAAATATTAGCACAAGACACAGAGGATCCCCAGGAGCTGGAAGTTCTGCTGTGCTCACAGATGCTGTTTCAGTGCTCTTGAACTCATCTGCCATAAGAACTACAGTTTCAGATTTCATTATTACTATTTCCTCATTTGTTGATTTCCATGTCATTTGGCACAGGATGTAATTTAAAAATACTGAAAACATTTACAGTTTTGCTCATTTGTTCATTTTGTGAGTATTTCTTATTTCAGCAATTTCATATTTCACTTTATAAGCAACAAAGTTGATATAAATTTGATCTTAAATTTTCTGCTAAGTATGGACTGTTTTACTTTACAAAGAATAAGAGTTTTGAAGAACAATTAAAACCCCAAGATCTTTGCTTGGAATATTTTCAAATTATTGAAAAATAAAAATATTTGGGTGAGGGTTTGTGATGTTTTTATACATATATTTTAAGCAACAAAACATTAGTTGGAAAAGTTCTGCCTATAACCTTATCCTTATTAAGACTTTCTTCATGACACTGAAAATATTTGTGTTTAATTCCTTTTAAAATTGCCCCATGCTGCTGAGATCGTTTATGTGCTTATCAGACCTTGTTATTAAAAGGGTGAAGTCTGTACAAAAAAGCCCAAGTTCTACTGCACAAACTTAAATTACAGATTTCTTTAGCCATGAAAAATGTAAGAAACTCCTTGAAAACAAGAAAGGACATAAATATCTTTCCCTCCAGAAATTTTAAGAAAGAAAAAACTTTTATATGAATTATAGTTCATTTCTGTACTGTTGAACTTCCATTTAAAATTACAGCCCAAATCTCTTTCATATATCATCTCCACTTACAGAAAGGTATGAGAGGAACAAGAAAACCAAGGTGGATCACTGGAAGGCAAAGCAGCCATGGCTTATGAAACATACATCTGGAAAGAAGCTTCCCCTCTTTCTAAATTCCAAGGTAATTATATCAACGAGCATTTTTCCTGAATTAATGTTTCCTACTTGTTGTTGAGCCAGTACTGGCTTTAAGCTTAAAAACCCCAAACCTGCTTTTTCCTTTCTATTATATGTTTCACTTCAGATTCATATAAATGTATAAAGAACAGACCTAGAGTAATGAAAACACAAACAGCATGCTACAGCTGTCACAAGACCTTCTGGCAGCAGTAAGGCATTCTTACAATCAATAATTTTGTATTTACCTTTTGAAAAATATGTAATACTTTTTATTTTAAAAATTCTTCCCAATGCATATCTATTCACAGTGTATTAAAGAAAAAATAAAATAAATACTGGCTTTGATGATCTCAACAATTTTGAAAGGTTATTTTGTGTTTCCATAGAGGTTCCCGTCAAAAACATGGCAAGTAAAGGATTTCTGATTAATGTGCTTTTAAAATGTGTGTGTGTGCATATATAAATGTATATATGTACATGTATATCTATATAAAATTGATTATCAGGGGTTTTTGTATTGTTTACATTAATAATTTCCTCTGGTTGTCCTATCAAGTTGGACTTTGTAAAAAGTTTACTCTCTTCTATGCTATGCTATAAATGCTAATGTAAGTTATAATATATCTTCCTAAGTCTGACTATACTTTAAGAGATGGGCATCACAACTAATTTTAACTTCTATTAAATAAGAGATACCTGTAGAGATTAGGCAGCCACTCTGAGGCATGAAAACAGACTGACACTGTTTTCTGAGAAAATCTTGGCCTGTGATTAATGATCCCCTTGCACATGAATGCTTGTTTTGTTCAGATACATGATATAGCTGAAGTTTAATACTGAATTACAAAACACAGTGTTTACTTCCAGGAGACTTTTAGGAACAATAGAAACCTCCAAAACCATCCCTGAATGATTTTGCTGTCGTCTATAATAACTATTATTATTGGTTTTTTGTCAAGTTAATGCAAGTTGTTTGTAAACATTATTTCAGTCTTATGTGCCTAAACTAATTTCTCACATGCTTTTACTAGCAGAATTTTATACTTGGCTTTTTATCTCATAATGCAATGTTAAGATATGACTAAATTATTCAAAACTTCAGAGGTCATCTTCTGTCTTCAACCTAAACCTGAAAGAGAAAGACATATACCACAGAAAATAAATCTCCCTGCACATTCTTTGTTGTTCCTTGGTAAACATAACTTTGTGTAGTGTATCTACCTCAGATAAGTGACGGTAGGCAAGGACAAGGCACCTTCATAAAGAGAATACAAAAACCCTTTTATCTACAGATGGATGGTATGTTATAGCTCTGTACCATTAGCAACTTACAGTGTAGTGCTGTGTTGGTTTCACGTGTCGGGGAGGAGGGGTGGATTCGCCTCAGGGACAGCTCCGTGGGGCTGGGGAGTGGGAGGCAAACTCTCGTCTCTGTGAGCTGCTGGCACCAATCAGAGAGCTGATTTGGTGATGGACAGCTCGGGAAACCAATGAAAAGTTGTTTCGCTTTCACAAATCGCAGTGGATCGGGTTGGCTGCTCTGTCTTTCGGTTTCCAGCTCCCGGGGGTGAGGTGGCTCTGGCCGGGGCACTGGCCCTGGCCTGGCTCCGGGCTCGGCGGGGGGAGCCTGGCCTGGCACGGCCCAGCCGCATGGTCCCGTCCCCCGGCCCCCCGACCGCAGGGCTCCGGGCAGCCCCGGCCCTGGCCTGGTGGCTCGGCATCGGCCACATGGCCCCGGCCCTGGCGGCTCGGCTCGCCTCTCCATGTGGCAGAAAAGGCCTCCAGCTGCCCATGTGGTTTTCTTCACGATCTGGGTACAATTTTGGTTTCTTGATGCCTGGATGGGATTCTCGATCTCCTGAGCTCCCTTGAAAGAGAAGAAATGAAGCATGGAGACTACAGAGGCCAGCAGAATGAAGATAAAGTTCCTGGTGGGAAGAGATTGAAAAGATGCAACTGATAAGTAGGTGAAAACCATTTTTGTGGGCTAAGGGGACTGTGACTACACTAAAATTCCTTTAAACTGTGCAATATACTTGGGGAGGTTTGGGTGCTTGAGAAGAAGACTTTTTGCCTTGGGGAAAAGGAGCTCTCTCAGTTCTGGGACTGGAATATGAACAGAGACATTTGATAGAGAAGGAGAAGAAGAGAATTTTGTTTTTCAGCAGCCTGCCTTTAAAAGTGATACCCCAAGTGTGTAACATAACCCATAGCACAGCTCTGGAAGGACTGTGGAGAAATGGGAGGAGAGTCATAATCTGCAATATTTTCCTGGGCAGATGTAGATTGTGAAGGTGAAGTCTCCCCCTAAGCTATAACTAAAAAAGTAACTTTTCTCTCTTAAGTGAACTGAAATGATTGTTTGGGTGGATAACTGACTAAAGTGTTCTCTGTATGTTGTTGGTAAGAAATGTGGAATGAAGGGAGAGGGAGCAGTCTAGCAATCTTATTCTGATTTTTTTTTTTTTTTTGTGTTATTAATAAATTTCTTCTTGTACCTTTTTAACTTTTGAGCCTGCCTTGTCTCTATTCCTAAATCCTATCTCTAAAAGAAATAAAATATATTAAAATTGGCAAAACCCAAGTCACACCGTGATAAGTGCAGACACAGCAAATCAGTTCTTTGGAATATTTTGTTTCTTATAATCTCCACAATTATTTTCCTGAATTCTTTTCTTATGGTTCAGTTAGAACAGAGAGGGTTATATAACTTTGAGAATAAATGTAAAAGTTCAGCTTTCATGCAGCTGGAGTTATTGGCCTAGACAATTAATAAAACTACCAGTTTCCATCTAGAATTTGTATTACTCAATGTATGTATTTAAATGTATAGTTATTACGAGAACAACCCTGATGCCCTTCTGCATGTGTAGAGCTAATTGAAACTGAATTTGGGCACTAGAAATGAAACATTAATTGCTTTTCTAGATTATGTGAATAAAATGCTTATATTCTTTTACTCTCCAATGTATTTTAAGTAATAGAAGCTTAATTTTCAATATGGAAATAAAAAACTATCTGTGTATCATTTTACCTTACAGCAGAGAAAAAAAATCCTTTTATATGGCATACTTTTAGGAAGAGTCTGCTTATCACCTAGTCAGGCTAAAAGTGCTCTGTATCTTCTGATAAATGTTTTCATATCAATACCCAGGATGGCTTTTAACAAAAGAGTAGTCAGTGAATTATCTATAAAATCTATGTCATCTTTAGTGAGATGATTGTGAATGACTTTAGCTGTTGTAGGATTATATTTGAGGATATACAGTCTGAATGCTACAGTTTGCAACAGGCTGAAATAGTAAGAACACCATTTTGAAATATCTGTTCATGTGTTGAAATTGATTTCTTTGTAAATGTAAAACTGTACCTTTAGAAAAAATGAAAAATGCCCTAAACAAAATGACAAATGCTTGGAATGGCCCAAGCATTCTCTTGAGCATTTGTGTGAGGTACAGGAAAAATCAGAATCAAGGTTCAATTTTGCACAGTGTTTTGCCTCTGACCTTGAAAAACTCCTATCAGTGCTCTCCAAGTGACAGCATTTCTGCTTCATTTCTGCTACTTCCTAAAAGTGACATTGTCTATTCTGGAACTTCATTATTCAATACCCTGGGTTTAAAACTACGAGATGTGAACACCTTGTTTTAATCTTTTACCTGAATCAGATGTGAGAAAATTGCAGGAAAATAATGTTTCTAAGTGAGTTAAGCACTGAATAAATAATCAAGTTAGGACGGATGTGTCTGTTTCTCTAGTCAGAACTTGCAAATGGAAAAAAGCCCAGATCTCCAGAACTATTGATAACACAAGACTGGTTTTAAAATTAGTACTCTTCAAGGACTAAATGTCTTTTTTCTCAATATAAGAGAGAGAGAGATTTAGTCAGAAGATGGTAGAGGGAAGGGGAAGGGGAAGGGGAAGGGGAAGGGGAAGGGGAGGGGGGAAGGGGAAAGGGAAGGGGAAGGGGGAAGGGGAAGCGGAAGAGGAAGGGAAGGGACCTAAAAATACACCTCCCTCCCAAAAAATCCCCACCAACCAAACACCAAACATTGTGTTCTCATTTGTAAGAATTAATCACTTTTCTGGTATTTTTATTACGTCCTTACCTACCAAACAATATACATCTCTCATATTTGTCACTGAAGTAGTTTTCATCTCTTCCAAACTGCAAAGGTGTTTCCAAGACAGCTTCAAGTTCTATTCTAAATATACCCTTTATTACTTTTGTTTCAACAATTATTATAATTTTGTGCTTTATATATATGTATATAATTTCCTACTAATTAAATTTAATATCAATTGATCCACCAACTTACTTCTTTTCATGCTGTTTTTAATTATCTCATTTCTTCAAAAATATTTTTTCATTAATAATCACAAGTGTCCATCAAGAAAGCATTGCAGTCTAGGATATTTTTAAGGACATACATCATCAAAAAGTTCTGTGATTTTTTTCTTTAATTTCACACACTGAAATGTGTGGTTTAAAGCTTTAAATTCAGCTGTCTGTGTCTCATTTTATTTCTGCCTGGATTATAAATAGACAAATGCTGCAAAAACAGGACCCCACTGTTGTCCAGAGTTCATTGACTCCCTGTGAGCACATTCTCCCTACTTTGCCACTGTATCACCTCTATGCAGCATTCAAGATTGAGTAGCTTTGTTAATGTCTTAAAAGTGTGAGAATGTTTCATTTCTTTATAACATCACCAGAGCTGTTCAAGGATAGTAAATGACCATTTATAAACAAAGTGTTAATTCACTATCAAAACCAACAAAAATCTCATCATACAGTAATTATGTCCAAGGTAATATGTCTTTGTTACTCTTCACCAAGGACTCCTTTTCTGAAAGCAGTTACAATGAAAACCCAGCCAAAAATCTTTGAGCTTTGATTAATAATTGGGTCGTGAATCTGAAAGACAGTGAAAGCCTAAAAGCCAGTCTCCTATCCTGTAAATCAACAGGCTGACTTTTAAAATATTTTTGGAACTTAACGTGTGCCAGAAAATAATCTATCACCACACTCAAGAAAAGAACTCTTATTAAGCTATTAGGAATGCAGCTCTGTCTGAACATCTCATTTAGTGTGTTCTACACCTGTGGAGCTACCTTCAAACCCTATACTGGAAAAATAGAAAAAAGAAAATTCATTATAAAAAGGCAAAATTAATACATTTTAACAGGCCAGAAAAAAACCATGTAAGAAACACTCTAGTAAGAGATAAGGTAATATTTATTATTACTGAAAAGCTTCGTAGCATTTATAAGAACAGAGTGGGAAAAAATTATTTATGCAAAATTGTAGTTCTTAAGCTCACTGAAAAGATCTTAGTCTTTTAGCCTATGAAGCTTAGTATTGGCACTATAATTCCAGAAAATATGATACACTGCATATTTAAACATGAATGCAGCCTATAAATCTAAAGTCATAAATACTGACTTATTCTGTATTAATAAGGCATGGACTGCCTGTATCTGAATTTGGATAGACACATGAAAAAATACACTTTGAAGAGACTTAAGCCAAATCAATTGGATAAATCAATTAAATTGGACAAATCATTTAATTAAAACAATCAAAATTATAAAAAGTTTGGAAAACAAGCCCTTAAAAACATTTCAAATCGTTGAACTTCAGCCTAATATTTTAGTCTAAACAAGTAAAGAATGCCTTCAGAGAATAACTCCTTAAATTCAGAAAAGGCAGTAAAAAATCCACTCGTGTTATTAATTACTGCCATAACAGAACAAAAGAATTAATTTGGGGCAAGAAAGCTTCAGTATGAAAGACACTCTAATGGGGAAAATACTGATTTACTGGAAAAGAGCCCTTATACTATTTATTCATAATCATCTGATAATGGAGTAGATGAAGATTTGTCATAAAGCATTTGTCATTGTTGTCCATGTTAGGCTGATCAGGTCTGTCTGGTGCACCTTTTTTAAGACAAGTTTTCCATATAAGTATCCTCAAAGCTCTCTACTGCATTTAGAAATTCCACTAATTGATGCAGTCTTTCTGGAATATGTGACCCAAACTGTAAAAGGTAACATCTGTGTAGATCTCACCAAAGATACTGTCTACTGAAGGGAAATATCTGAAATATTTCTATTCCTTTAGATATCTTGAGATGTCTTCTTTTCTATCCACATTCCTTGGAACATCATGACTGGCAACAGTGAAGGGGAACATGGAAAACAGCCCATATCTTGATCGTTAAAACAGTATCAATGAGGCATGAAAATAGATTACCTGAATTAAAAAAAAAATAATAAAAGAAAAGAAAAAGGAAAGGATCTCAACAGAGGCTTGAGTGAGATTTTCATATGTGAAAATATATATGCAAACAATATCAAAGCACATAATTTGAAAATATAAGAATAGCAAACGTAAGTAAGACTAAAGTTTATGGAATTCAGCACAATGCTCCTGGAAGCAGTAAATAGCAGATGATGAGGAAAGCTGTGAATATAAAGAATAAAAGAAAAATAAAAAAAAAATAAAACAACCAAAAAACAATCAAACAAACAAAAAAAACCCCTTCTATCTAAACTTCAACTTAGAATCACTATTGCTAAGTAGATTTTCATCATTCTAAAGTGTTCTAAAGAAATACTTAGAATACAGAATTTCCAATCTTTTATCAGTGGATTTTCTCAGCTTCAATACATCATTAAATCTTCCTTACAATTCACTTCAAAGAGTTAAATTGAAGCATCTGCATTAAGAAGAATGATATTTGGCTTTCAAGCAAAAAGAAAAAGTGGAAAAGAGAAAGGAAAAAAGAGATATGAACATCGTAATAGAAAGATTTCTAAATGTGTTTTTATATTTAGATTGAAGAAACAAAAGTCAGTTTTATTTCTGCAACATTACAGAACAAAAACTTATGAACAACTATTGCACTGGGAACAAAATAATCCTAGAAACTATTTCTTCAATAATTTGTCACCAGTGTTTCAACTAACAAATAAATTTAATAATGGGCTCTCAACGGTATGTTTTATATAAAAAATCAGAGTCAGCACAATTTTTCTTTAGTAATATGTCAGAAAAAGAGAAGAATAGTGAAACATAACTGTAGATAGATAAGTCCATAGAGTGTAGATGATAAATCAATAAAAACATACTTTTTTCACATGCAAATGGATTGTCTGTATAAAAGACAGATCCCACACTTTGCAGAATACATGGTAACTGAAGAGTCAGAGGTAGATTTATGGGGAAATTAATATCTTCAATAATATTAAACTCACCGGACTCTACCTGCCAAGAAATTTTATTTTCAGACTAGAGCTGTAAATCCTGTTGGGACAGTCCTTCACCAATGACATCTCATGGTACTCTCTAGGTGAATCTTAGTGGAACGTGGCAGCTTTTCTCAAATGGCACACTATGACACCTAAATCACCCCCAGCATCATATTTAGTACCCTGGGCTTTTGCAGCAGCATCCAGGTGTCTGTTCATGAACTAGGTGAATATTGGTTTCTGCCCTGAGTGGTAATCATAAATATAAACACTACTTGGACCCTTTCTGTAGGGAAGTCAGTTTTGAAAGATGAGCACACGAATAGTGAAAGAATATATTCCGATTTACACAAAGCTTTGCTGAGGTCAACCATTAGATCTGACAGAAATAAAAAGACATAACCAGATGACCTCAAGAATCATTTAATGAACAGATCAAATATCTCAACGTCCAAGAGGGTGCTCTTTTCTTCACTAAAAATAAGTTCAGTAACATTAACTCTAGTATGAAAATTAAATTGATTAATTTTCTGTTTGTTTGTTTTTTGTTTTGTTTTTATTTTATTTGTTTGGATTAGGGGTTTTGTTTGGATTTTTTTTTTGTTCAGTTTATGGCTTTTGTTTTGTTTTCTATCCAATGATAATTTTAATGTGATACTAAGAGAAATGAAAGATACATGTACAAAATGTATAGGTGGGTAGGTCTGTGTATGTATACATGCAAGTATGGTAGGCTATGGCAATAAAACAAATTTGTCTGAAGATTCTTAGCAATGTTTGTTAACACTTATATATTTTACCATGCCAATGATATAAAGGATTTATTTGGACAGACAGAAAGATTTGGAGTGAACTCTAGCCCTCAGTCATTTTATTTTTGCCTCAGTGAACTTTTAAATGCTCTTTGACTTTTGACAGTGTTAACTATCTTGAGATTCAAACTTTATTCTCAAAATCTTTTTTTATGGACAAAGAGGAAACTTGTACATTAAGACAAACTATTGTTGGCATAGTTGAAATCTTCTTGGTCTGATCAAAGTATCACTATTAGTTGTAATACAATTATCACCAAAAAATGAAAGGGCTGTTTCTATATGGAAGTTCAGTAGCAGTAATAATACAATATAAATTGTTGCACACACGAGTTTTCTACCTCTCTTTCTGATGTTGTACTCACCCATCCAGCACTCCTCTGGGCGCTGAAATAATTTTCTTCTGGCAATGGTGATGGGATGTATCATAACAGGGTGTCAACATCTCTGGTCTTATGCTGGGAACAATATGATGATGGAGTTGATTTTTCTCTCTTTACCTCCAGATCCTCTTATGGTCATTTTGTCAACATGTTTTTATATCTTTCTTTGTTTCTCACTGGTCTGCGCTCCTATGTAAAAGAGAATTTAATATTGTCTTTTGAGGGTGTTGGAGATTATTTCTTTGTTTTCTTTCTTACTCCCACAGCTGGCTTTGTCTAGCTCCAGGTCTCCATTTCTTTAATTGACCTTTGCTGCACAGACTGCAGCCATGGAGTTACCAGTGTTAGGCCTGTGCCCCTCTTCCCACCATTCCTACATTCCTGTACTTTCAAAGTAACCTCCTGGATCTCCACTTCTCAATGCCTCCTTTATCATACCAGGCCTGATTTCTTATACTAAATCATTAAAGCAGTTAATAATTTTTAAGATCCCTTCCAACCCAACCCATTCTAGCATTCTATGATTCTATAAGTGTATGAGACTCTGAATATGATGCCATTATAGTAACATTTTGCCACAGAGTGAAATAAAACTGAAACTAAGAAGCCATTGCTAACTAGTCTTGAAAAACAGCTGTTATAGCTAAACAAAAAAAAAAAAAAAAACAAAAACGAAACCAGAGGTGCAGGTAGGTCTAGCTCAGGGAAGAGAAACTTAACAAGCCTCTGTTTTGAAGCCCTGCATATATGTTGAAAAGTCTGCACCATGTTACTGGCAATTAAAATACTATTTCATAGGACTAAATGGTTACTCAAACCAAAAACACATGAAGGATGGTGCATCTTTGATTATTTAAAAATCATGGTTCAGTTTTTCATAGATTTTCAACATATCAACATAGAATGATAGAATGGTTTGGGTTGGAAGAGACTTTAAAACTGCACATGCTCCAAGTCCCTCTTCTATGTGCAGGGGCACCTTCCACTAGGTTGGGTTGCAAGGGGTGAGCAACTGGCTTATGGCTCAGGCACAAAGGACAAAGGATGACTCTGAATGGGTGACATCAGGCTGGTCATCTGTCACTGGTGGGGCTCATACTCGGCCCTGTGCTCTTCAACATCTTCATAAATGACCAGGATGCAGGGCTGGAAGGGATGCTCAGCAAGTCTGGAGGCTATACAAAACTGGGAGGAGCTGTTGGCTCTCCCCAAGGCAGAGAGACCTGCAGAGAGACCCCAACAAATCAGAGCACTGGGCAATCACAAACCATATGAAGTTCAGCAAGGTAAAGTGTCATATTCTGCATTTCATACTACCTCATTCATTTATGCAGCCAGGATGAAAAAGCCAGATTCTTCAGTAGTTCAGGACACTAGCTACTGTTTTTTGGTTTTGGTTTCTTTCTTTCTTTTTTCTTTTTTTTTCTTTTTTTTGTGAAATCTCTGGCTAAACTGAAGGTTTAAACTTCTGAAAGATATGAGTCTCATAAGATTCTGAACCTAGGATCAAGGTAGGTTGTATCCTGCAGACCATGTCAACAATAATCACAGAAGTGAAAACTTGTTTGAATTCTTCCAATCCTAAACCACGAAAAATAATTAAACTGTAGCAGAATCAATAAAATTGATTTATGATTCATTATTTAAGTTACTTGGCATTTGCTGAACAACAGCTCTGCAAAAAATTCACAACATTTTTCAATATTAAAGTTAATGGATTTCATTATCTGATGGTACTTCCTCCCTGCGATTTGTGTTCTGTCTTGTTGACTATGATTGTGCTGCCAAAACAAATTTTTATCTGCTTTTTCCTTGGAATGGAGAGTTGGTAAACATATAAATATATGATATTTCATCTATATGTAATACACATATAGATATATTTAAGTTCCTGTTTCTATCTCCCTTTAGCTGTAATGACACACTAAAAGGTAACAAGCTGTGAAGGCAGCAGTGGGGAGAAAATCAATGATTTGGTGCTCAGCAGTTCCCTATCAATAGTTGAACTATTGACTGACTACCAATCAATTGCTACACTGCTCCCTCTGGGTCCCGTGATGTAAATTAAGCACATGGCTCCGGGAAAGAGGCAGCAGGATTCATAACAAAATTGAATGCAACATCAAAAAACACAAAGGAAAGGGAGAGTAGGTTGTAGTGAAAGAACAGAACAAAGTGGGAAGAGTGGAAAACAAGGCCATAAGGCTTAATTCCAATGTGTAGGTGTGATTATGTGAAAATCAAAAGTGGTGCTTAAAGACAGGGAACTGCACAAATATAGAAGGACACTGAACTAATTTTAGGGTACTGCTATTCTCCCTCATCCTCTGCTTCTCAATTAAACACCCAAATTTTGCATTCTATTTGCAGTGACACACAGTAACAAGTAGTATGAGAACACAGAAAAAGCAAAAGCATGGGAAATATGAAACAGATCTAAATTAGTGATAATGTACTACACCCACTGAAATTGCAATAACAACTATATATTCGTCAATAACAAAAATAATTGTCAATAACAACAACAACAAAAAAAGAGAGATAGAGACTAAATCTGCAAGATTTTTGTGTGCTTCCTGAGAGTTTTTGGTTTTTTTTTCATTTAATAAGGCAGTTTTAGTCCAGATTAATAGACAATTGTAGACTCCAAACTCATGTCTTAAATCTTAACTTTGCTAATCTCTGCCTACATTTGAATGGAGAAATGGAGTAAATTTAAACCACGTGCAAGTTTATCAAATGAGAGTAGCATATAAACAAAGAAAGCAAAACAACTGAGATGAACTAACTAACACAAAAAAAAGGCCATAAAACAAGCTTACTATAATAGAAGACCCAAGACCCATAGTGAAAGGTTGAGTAGCTGAGATCTGTCCTGAAAATCTGAAAGTTATGGAATATTGCCATTATATTCCGATGTGTTTTCATTCCTAAACACATTTGCAATTACAAATAATCAGAAGAAATTAAAAGGAAATAGCTGATCACTTGGGGAAGTAACACTAAAGAAAATGATAGTGTCAAGTTTAAATAGCATTGGTTCAGTTCCTTCGCCTCTGAGTTTTACTGTAATGATGAAATTCAATCTGTGTGTACCTCAGTTTACTGTCTTTAATGGAGTGGCAATAGTACATGCATACTTCTCAGGAGTGCTATAAAGATTAATAAATGCAGTTAATGACTGTGAAGTCCATAGACAGTATGATATTAAGATAATTTTAATCCCCTATAAAGATTTTCAGAAGTAGGTGAACTAAACTTCTCAGATATTTTCCAATCTTTTAAAAACATACTGTCTGATTCTGAAGGGTGGAAAGTGCAGGTAGTTTTCATTGGCCTCAGTTGCTGAAGGTCTCTACATCTGAAACTCAAGCTATGCTATTAAATGATGTCTGACTTCTGGTTAGATGTGCTTTTAACACAAATACCTGTCAGCCTTCACTCACTTTTGCCATGCTTTTACTTTAAGATGATGTCTATATTATTTACTTTCATTGTTAAAAGACACCAGTATGTGACTAATAAAAGAAGGCTCTTCATGTTAATCACCACCACTTTTCTTAAAATATGTAAATTTTCACATTCATAATCTCACTGTTTATCATTTTTTGACAACTTGGCCAAGTGGAATTAAATAGACTTACCCTACTTTTAAAAACAATAAAACAAGTAGATAGGATGCATTATAAAAATGAGGATGTTATATCTTGGTGCTTGCTTCAAAGATAAATACTGGTGCATGTCTGTCTTTGTTCTGTTGGTACAGTATGTGTCAGATAAGGCACTTTTCCTTATTCCTAATTGTTAGTAGTTTTCTAAAGTTATCTTATGACTAAATGTAACAGAGGTTACTTCTGGCTTTCTCACCTCCTCCAAATTTCAGCAGGGCATCAGCTCATCACTAAATTACTCAGCAGTGTCACATCCCTTTCCCTGTAAACCTCCATCTAGTTAGACATCTGTGAAGGTTTTCCTGAGAGGAGTAGATCAGCTACCAATGATCTCCGTGTTTGGGGCAAAAAAACAGCTGAATGAATGGCAAGAATTTCTGAACTGTATTGGAAGACTATCAAGTTAGGAAGAAGCCACTTGAGAATTGAATAAAATTTTGATATCAAGGTCAAAATTCAGCCTTTTTGGCAGACATTTAAAATGAGAGACAGCCAAAGACAGAATCCTATCTATTCCTCAGAGGCATGAATGTTTACTACTGGGAGTAATAGAAGTCTGGTCTTCACTCTTATTTACCCTTTTCTTTCTAGTATCTTTTGCATCTTATTGAACAGCTTATCTCCATGATATTTGCCATGGAGAAATTATGAAAATTTCTTTCCTATGGAAAAAAAAATTATGGGATCACAGGATCATCCAGGCTGATAAGGATTTTAACAGGTCTTAACTCCAACTTCCTGCTCAAAGCCTAGTCAGTCTTAACAAGTGTCTCAGGGCCTTTGGAGTATGATGAAAATCTCTAAGGAGGAGGCCTCCATAATCTTTCTATTCAACTCCTTCCATTGCTTAACTGTTCTCACAGAGGAAAATGCACCTTATATTCACTCTGGTATTAGGCAGGGCCCATCTTCACTGTATTAGCTGTCCCATTCAGCATTAGGCTCACGTTTTACTCATTAAGCATTTATCTATTAATGTAGTTATAGAAGATCATGTCCTTGATTCAACTTGACCTGCAAGTGAAAACTCTGCATGAGTTTTGTCTTTCCCAGCAACAATTTCTGACACTCAGACAGGGTTTCTAAATTCTTCCTTTTTAGCCTGCTCCTGCTTCCATGGATTTTTCTTTGTATTGGAACTCCCTTGTTTACCCATCTAGCTAAGACAGTTTTTGCATATTTCACTTGTTTTCCCGAGTTTCAGGATGGACCATTCTGGTGCAGCTCGCATCTCATATCTGATGAATCCCAGAACAATACTTCCTTGCTAGAATATATCTCCCTGCCTTTCACACCATAAAGGATAAACAGGCAATTCACATTTCCTCATGAGTAGAGAGAGAAGAATGCTTGCAGGAATATTTATCCCTCTTTTAGATAGCTTTCTAAGATTAATATGATTGTGGACAGAGCTTAGTTAAGCATCTTAGGAAAGACTTTTTACTTTCAGGTAGCCAGGATTATTAGACAAGATCAGCTTCTAGTTTTTTTGTTTGTTTGTTGGGTTTTCTTTGTTTTCTTTTTTTTGTTTTTTTGTTTTTTTTTTTTTTTTTTTTTGTGAGATATTGAAGTGTTATTTTTTTTCTTTTCCTCTGATGACGTTACTGAATGACTAGGGAATGTGACAGAAGTAGAAGATATATCCTTTCTTTGCCTACTTAGAATAATGTAGTGCAGGTGTGGAGGATGAAGATTAGGTTCCTTTATGGTTTGGCACTTCTGTATGTAACAACTAATATCTGTGACAAATTTAATGTGGCAACAAAGAACCAACAAAGAACACTGTGACAAGACAGTTTTTCAAGTGTCCCAGCTATTTTACAACACAAAACCTCTCTATCACTTGCTGGCTGACATTTCACAGCCTGTTGGCTTGTCAGGACCACTAGGTTACATATTAAATTCTCTAAAGGAAAACCATTGAGTATCCTCAGAAAAGAGAGTGACTGAGAAAAACAGTGGCAGTTATTCACTTCTTTGGTGGAATATTTCCCATCAAGTGTGGATATTCACACTGCACATGATTACATCAGTTTGCTCAATAAACAGTGAATCTTTAGTAAATGTTGACAGAGGAACTTAGGATGTGAAAGGAATCTCATGCTGGAAATATGTAATAGCATTCCATAAAAGGCCCTGATTCTATTCATCAAGTAGAAAAGGAATCTAGGATGACAGGGTTTGATTGCATGGAAATACATTGCAGAAAGGCCATATTACACAAGAGGAAACCAAACCTTACTAATGATTATTCCATTCCACAGCATCAATAAACATAAATAACCTGGAATTTTTATGCAAATAAAACACTTATGTAGACAATCACTCTAAGATAAACATGGAAATTTACTGTTAGAAAATTGAGTGACCATTACAAATATCTCTTAATAAATAATTAATTTCCATATTTTCTCAATAAACAGTGATGTCTGATAACGTTGTTCTTATCAAGAAAATTCAAATTTAATTATTTGTATTGACATTGACTAGGTTGTCCATTACATAACAGCAGAAAAACTAACTGAACAGATTTCACTATTAGGAAATATAGTGAAGCGTGCTGTGGTTTCAGACTGAGTAATAGATATGAGAATCAGCTAACTAATTTGAAGAATTAACACTTATTTGAAAGATGACAAGCTGTGTATTTGAAAATTGTATTTCCTCTTCAAATACATTTTTATAACCTCCTCATTTATTTTTAAAAGCTCTTTTTATCCTCTCAAGACTAATTTGTTTATTAATAATAAATGATTTTATTATCGGTAGTAATCCTTCTTATAATTTTTTCTCATTGAGATGTTGCTCATACTGTATTTAGTGCAGTTAAAATGTGTTGGAAATTTCCCTAAGCAGGAAAAAACTAAGTTTTTGCTATGAACTATCTTCACTTGTTTAAAAACCTTTCCAATATCTGTACGTGATAACTTTTGCTATGATGTATGAACTGCTATTCTAACTCTCCTCAGTTTCTAGATCACAGGACAACATGTAGTTCCTTACAGTCATCATAAGGTGAAACAGAATTTTCTTTTTCCGTGTATTCTTGGTGAAATCATATATTTATTCAAGGGGGTTAAAAAAAGGACTCACATTCCATAGAAACATTGCTTCAGAATGGCTAAGAACTGTGTTATTGTAGCGATAACTCACCATTTACTGAACACAAAATCTTTGAACAGATCTAGCTAAACTTAAAATGGCTCTAAGATAAAATACAAATACTTTTTTCAAACTCAAAATTTATTCTACCAAAAAGGATCCATTTGAACCTAGAATGCAGAGATGGATGAGATAGAGTAGAAATTCTCTGCTTTTGGATTACCCTGAACAAAAAAGTCAGAGAATACAGAGCAATGAGAGGCTACCTGCTAGAAGCAAACATTCAATTTGCACTACTTTGTGAGTCCATTTCAGCTAAAAAACTGTTATTTAGTTAGCTCTCTTTCTGAATGCTCTAACACATACAGAAGGGATTGAGCAAAAAGCACTTTCTCTAATGCTGAAGATGTACTGTCTAAAGCTTTCAAGCAGAGAACTGACATTTGATCAATTTGGTAGCAAATATCACTACAAGCAGTGTAAAATGAGACTGTGACATATTATGAAAAGAGCCACTCATGGTATAAGCATAAGAGCTTATTTGTCAGAGCTGTGCTGCACTCTTACCTCAGGTAGAACTTGACCCAAAGGCTCTACCAAAGAAGTGGGAAATAGAACTTTCTTGTTCCTTTATGCAATAAAATTACATGTCATTTATGGAATATAATAATAAAAAATTATTTAAATTACATAAATTTATATTAAGTACATCCATAAAGAAAGAGAGTATTTTATACTGCTGCTAGGTCACAGGTACAGAGGAAAGAAAATGTTAGAAAATATTTATTCTGTCTCATGTTAGAGAGAAAAATATATGTGACTGCATAAAGTCTTTGGTTGCCAATATCAATAGTGATGCTTTCACAGTGTGAATTTATTCAGTCAATTACAAGTTGGAAAGATCTAGGATTCACTGAAAGTTATCTGCTGTTTGGCTGTAAAGGGATTACAGCTGCTTTGACCACAGATGATGGTGCCACGACTCTACTTGGCAGAAATTCCTCTTTTGCCCCATCCAAAGTTGATAAAAGCAAAACTCCCAATGCATCAGGGTAAAAGTCAGATGCTGGTGCACACATGTGAGTATTACACTTCAATCACACAGGTATTTTATGAAAGGTTGTGTGACAAGGCAGGATTTACACCTCTGTCTATATCCCCCAGACCAACCAACATATATTTTGCAAGATCATTTACTTAGATGAATAAAATAAAATTCAGAATTCCTTAAACATATTTATAAGCTGTTGACAATAAAATTTTACAATAATAATAAAAGTTGATTAATCATTAATAATTCATGATCATCAATATTCATTCAATAAACAGAATTCAATAAAAATATTTTATACAGAACAAGAATGAGAACTATTATTCCAAATAAAGTTGTGCAAAAGTCTATTTTATATCATATTCTCTAAAGAGAAATTTGCCAGACTGAAATGCATATTTTCATCCGCAAAATTTCAGGAAAATTCATCACCAAGAAAACACATTCTAAGGAATTCACCATTTAAATTATTTTTTTAGAACCACAATAGAAATTAATTTCCTCTCTTAATTTTCCTGTGATGAAAAAGAAAAATGAAAGCGAAGATAGGAGTAGCAAGTGATATTACTAACTGAATTCATTGTGAAAATCTTATATTGGTCTTTAAATAATACATATATGTTAAAATCTAAGATGAAAAAAAATGTAGAAATGTGAAGATGTAATTATTTTGTTTTAATTATTCCTCCAAATTGGTCAGCCATCCTGCTCTGAGCAAGCCACTGTTCTGCCAGTAAAAGTGAGAGGTTACAGCTACTATGTTTCATTTTGGTCTACGCCATAAGGATATTTTGGAATCAAATATCTAATACAGACACTTCTGTTCAACCTTATAATTAAAACATCTTTTAAAAATCTCTTGAGTATATGGCAGCAAAAGTTTAAAGGCTCAGTCTTGCAGCAGACCTTGCTGAATAATGCAGAGCCCCTTTGAAGTCAGCATGACCACCTGAATGAGTAATAGCACTGGAACAACTCCTAAAGGCTAATTCTGTTGGCTATTCTTAGCTACATGAATCAAATAACAGTTTTACCTGCAAGGGACTAAGAATGACTCAGTCATTAGTGAAAAGAATTTTAACAGTTTTGTTCAAAGAAATGGACAGTCAGTCTGCAGAATTGCGAACCATTATTATCAATTATTGCTCTCTCTTGGAAAGTACTCCCATCCTATTGCCACAAAACAATATGAGGCTGGTAGAAAAGCTAACAGATATGTGATAATATCTCACCTGCTTTCACTTTAAAGAAAGCCATTTCATCTTCTTTGCTGGTGGACAGCATAACATCTATTTTCAGTACAAAGATATAAAGTGTGAAGAAAGGGCAACTATTAACTCCTATTGAATCACTGAGATTAAATTTTTTCACTTGCTAGATAGCCATGACTTTGTCTTTCAGTAACATCAGTGAACTAATTCATTCTATAAAAAGGAAGTATTTTAAACAAACATTTCACTGACGTCCTCAGATCAGAGAAATGCCCAGTGTTCAAAGCAGGATATTTCTGAAAACATATACATCCTTCCTAGGGAAGAAAACTCATACATCACCCAAACTGCACAGAACAAGGATCTAAATACCAGTAAATGTTTGGGTACAAAGGGAAATACTTTGGGGAAGTGAACTTGTCATATATCAAAAATACACAGCAGTAGGTAGATTTCTTTCCTCAGAGAAACTAACAAAACTGTTCACAAGGGTAAGTATGGGAAGCCACAAGGAGACCAAGCATTTTGTTAACCTGTCAGGATTTCCAAGAGGAAAATTCAACAGCTTTTGCCAGTTCAACAGAAAAATTTTCTATTCTCTGTGAGGAAGGACAGCAGTGTTACTGAGACAGAAAGTGGCACAAGTATTTTGGGCCTCTGCATAGTTACATCTGCTATCAGAAGATATCAAAGAGCCAAAAAATTAGTTCTCCAAATTCAATCAATGATGTAGACTTAATTTTGAATCAAGTAAAAGAGAATTCTCTGAGGAACACCTAGCGGAGTTTTGTTGCTTGTATGAATTTTCCAGCTGATGGATATTTAAGCCTGCAGCTGAGACTTAAGTTTGCACTTCCAGAAGAAAGCAATTCCATCCAGTCTGATAAAGTGACCTGATGGTGCTAAGGAATTGTTAAAAATCAAACACATGACTAGAAGTCGAGTGTAAAAATATTTAACTGAAATACAAGGGGGAAATAAAAATTGATACAGAAAAATGTTGAAGAATATATTGTCCTAGGAGAAGGGATTGTTGAGGAGAAGAAGAAATAAAGACAATACTATATAAATATAATATTAAATATAGCTTTATATTTTAGAGAAAGTAAATCAGTATGAAAAGGACCCTCAGAGAAACCATAAATGAAGGATCCTTTATGATTATTCATAACTGTACCTATATATATATATATATATATAAGCTGTAGAATCTGTCATGCTAGGAATTAGCTGTAGGGCAAAGGAACCCAAAGGACAAGCATGACTGTAGTATAAAATACATATTACAGAGAAAAAAAAGGAAAAAATTATTTTATCTTTTAGTCCTAATGCAAGATACAATGAAATATATGAGTCATATGCTGCTACTTGTAGTAGCAAAATGAGATACAGTTTCTTTGACATATGAGAGAGAAAATAGCCAAGGATTATTCCAAATCTGAGACTATAGATCTAGAAGAAAAAAAATCACTGAAACATCCTGGATGTTCTTAAAATGCAGACGAGAAATATATTCTGGATTAATAAGAATATTGTCTGCTCTAAATATTGCAATAGACTTCTAAGATATCAAGTAGCAAGGTATCGAGTCCTTATGAACATATATACTAAAGGAAATCAAATATGACAAAAATCATAGAATTCTAATGAATATGTCATGCTAGAGAAGACAGTGTTGTAGAATCCTGTTTAAAACAGAAAACCAAGAAGAATGGATTGAGGGAGAATGTCCAAGACATGAACATAAGGTTGCTGTAACACAAAGAGAAAGAATATTCTTACATAGTATATTCTTTTTTTTTATTATTTCATTAATAAAAGGGAAGGGACCACAGACCAGAAATACATCTGGATTCTCATAATCTTTCCTGTGGCAAAAATAAGAAATGCAAGAAGAACAGGATATGTATGAGAGTTATCCACCACTGGCTTAATTTAGCTGAAGTGTAAGTCAAAGCATGTCCAGCAAAGAACTATCAACAGGATGCTAAATAACTTTAGCAGACAATGCAGAAAATCACTGTAAATAAGAGCCTTAAAGAAGGGTTTCACAGCCAGTCAGTTTAGAAGTGAGGACAAATGCATGTTTCAGCAAAGGAACACACCATGAGCCCAGCGCTGCTCCCAGGCTCCATGCAAACACACTGCCCTAAGGTGCCATATGTTACAGAACAGAACATACTCAGCTACAGCCAGCAGAACCATAAAGCAGCTGGTTTAATCAGTTTCCTGGCGTCAGTAGGGACACAACTGCACAGCTGCGTGATGTGATGAATGAAAAACACCAATTAGGAAGGAGTAAAATGATACATCTCCCAGGTACCTGCCAGATTCGCCAGCAGAAAAAACCAATAAAAGAAATGTGCAGGTCTCTGCCCACTTTGGCATCTATTACATATGTCTCACAATAAATATTGCAAACGATCAGTTTGTATTGACAAAACATTTACTGAAAACCAAATCCCTCTCAGAGCTCTTGCAATCTATTGCTAGTGTAATACAGGGTTTTTTCCTCTTTTTTAAGATGAAACCCAAGACATTCATAATATTCCCTTTAAAATTAAGAAGACTGGGCATATATGTAGAGCTGGCAATAACAACTATTCATAGGTATTGTGATAGTATTGCATCTTGAATTATCCAAAGATATATGGCTCTAGTTCCTAGGTCTCAGTCATTCCACTCTGTACCTCTATTTCTCTGTATGTCTCTATGCTCAATTTAATTTGATTAAATTACAAGTTCTAGTTTATTTAATTTATTCCTTTACCAAGGGAAAATAGTCAATCCCTTTTATATTTCCAATGTATATTAAGCTAGGGCTTTTTAATTTAAAGATTTTTTTATTCTATTTTTTGTTTGGTTCATAAATTTTCAGCCACAGAACTCTCTAAGCTTTTGTTTCTTGACATAAGACAATTTCAAATGATCAGCTGGAGTTTGACAGAGTTAATCAGTCAAGCCAAACCACACTCCTAGACATATAAAATATTATCATAACACTCAGCCTTCCTGCAGTGAGCAAATTTTTGCCAAGGTATTTTACAACAGCATTGTACTGTAAGTTTTTGAACACTTGTAGCCTGGAATATTGTGTCAATCCTACTCAAGTCAAAATTCAATGTATATATTATGTATGAAATGCACAAAAATGCATCAAATAAAAAAACCTTCAAGCAAAATATGGCATTCTATTATCAAAGCAAAAATATTCAATAGTCACTGAAGGGAAAAAATGTCATCTGCAACTTGTAGAAATAAAGGAGTTTCAGCTTTATTGCATCTTGTCCAGAAAAACACATTCATTCAGTGCATCAACAGTGCCAGCATATTTGAGATATTTGAAGTTGGGGAGAATGAAGATATTTGCATATATTATATTTAACTTCTTTGAAGTGGTTTCACAGAGGACACATCTGTAGACATAAATAGCTCAGCTCATCTGAGAGCCTGAAATAAGGGAGTTAATAATAAATACTCCCTAAGAATTTATTTTTTTTAAGCACTATCATTTGAATTAACTTTGAGAAGTCCTTTGAGAATCAGCAGGTACATTCAGGGAACACAAAATGCAGATGGGTGCCAGGGATATTGTCAGTGGAGATAAAACTGCAACAGGCCTGAAAGGTTAGGTTATAAGGAACTGTTTGAATGAGCTAACTTTCAAACTAGGAAGCTTTGTAAATTGGTTATGTTAATAAGTTGAAATACCCAAGTTTATACACTCAAATATCAAATATAATATCTTAAGACTGCACTATACATCTGAAGATAAAACAAAAAATAAAAGGGATGTTTTTATAATTAAGGATCTGTTTTGAAGTAAGAAAAAGGGGAAAGAAAATGTGGAAAAATGTCACATCCACAATCTATGTGAAATAAGTCAATGGAGACCAAAGAATCTCTCTGGGAAAAGAAAATAAATTTTGAGTAACTTCTTCTGTGATTTGGAACACAAGGTCCTGTTAAGCTTCTTATGAACCTAATTGTGCTCAAAAATATCATATTGATTTTTGGTGCCCTTCTTTGTTGACAAGTCTGGCTCCTTGGGGTAGATTGGGTGTTAAAAGCTTCTTTCCTCCTAAAATCTTGACAGCAAAATATGAAAATTTAATTCAGTGGTGTGATTATCCTCTGTGATACCATTCAGCTGCAGTTCTCTTAAACAATTGAACAACACACGAAGGAAGACCTGAGGTGAGATCCAATTCCCAACATCCCTCATGTGAGTTTGAGAGAGTTCTCCCTTCTGCCTGTCTTAAGAACAATCAGATCTACTGAAAAAATTTAGCATATTGGCTAGAAAAAAAAAAAACATTTGATGGAGAGCTAACAAATCTTGTTATAATTTTTGCCCCAAAATCACAATGGTTTTTTAAGCTTGAGTAGTGAGTTTCCACAGACATCAGCCCAGGACACTGGACATTAGAAAACACCAACAGCAGTAACACAGTTCATGCACAAAGCAAGTCTCTTGTCTATGCAAAGCAGAGCTGATCTGCACTGACAAATCAGTCTGTCAGGAATGGGAAGTGTCTGGCTTATTGAATCATTTTGGGATTTGCCAGTGTTGGCAGGATTGCTGATGTAATTTGTAAAGCCATCAGATCCAAATTTGGAAGCAACTAAAAATAAAACCAAAAAAAAACAGAATACCCGAAAAGACTGCAGCAAAAGTAGAGGAGAAAAGCACATACCTGAAGTAATCATTTTAGACAATGGCACTGTATACACAAAACTTCTGAGACCTTATCTGGAGTATTGCACAAAAATCTGGACACTTCGTTAAAGAAAATAGACCAAAATACCTGGAAACTGTACTTGTGGAAGAGCTGATGAATTATTTTGGAGGCTATAAGTACTGTTTAAAAAGAGGCTAGAAAATTCAGATTTATTGTAATTGCAAAGAACTAACATAAAATGATTAAGCTGTATAATATTTTGAAGGACATAGAGACAGTTTCTGTATCATTACCTACTGAAAAGGCAAAATTCCCTCAAAATAAAAATGGAAACTGAGAAGCTGAAAGGACCATGAGCACTGAGAGAAATCAAGAGACAAGTGCACTTTGAAAGCAAAAGCAGTGTTCAGAATGGACTAGAAACTGCATTAGTAGGAGAAAAAGGTGAGTACAAGTTTCTGTAGCAACTGGAGTGTGGGGAGGAAAGAAGGAAAGAAAATTATACTCCTGTCCCCAAAGCTAGAAACTTGAGTGAGCTTGGAATCTCAATTACACTCTTGGCCCTTGAGATGCTCCTTCAGATCACTACTGAAGAGATAAACCATTCTGCTTCAGAGAAATGGGCAAAAGATCTCTCTTTGTGATCTAAGTCAAGAGAAAAGTCACTGTCCTTTGTGGTTTACTCTAAAAACAATTCTGTTCAAGAGGTATGAGACTTCACCATGAAATTTTAGTTCAAAATCTGTCCTTTCTAAATTTTTACTTAGATTCTCATATTCTTGCTGAAAATATAGAAGCAGACAGCAGAAGTGATGAATAAGGATGCTCACTGGGAACAGGCCTGAGCACTAACTCATTCCACACAGGCCCTTGAAGAACTCACAAACAACAATAACTTTTGGTCACTGATTTCCCAGGGGAGTATCCAAGTGACTATCAAGATGTGAAAAACTTCTTAGACATTTCCTCTCCTTAAGTTTTCCCATTTATTGTTTTAACTCTTTTCAGAAACAGCAAATTATTTCTTAAATTTGGATTTAAATAGATGAAGGGATGGGGAAAAGTCTGCAGTCCAAATCCTGAGTTGTGAAAAGTCACAGAGTTCACCTCACCCATTCAGACCATTCTGAGGAATGAAGGGCTGCACCTGGCACACAATTCCCTCTGTGCATGCAGCTGGGTGCTGTGGATGGAGCTGAGGATGCAGAGTGGTGCCCTGGTACTTCATCACATGCCCGACCTCCTAACTCAAAGCTCAAAATGGAGAAGATTTACATAAGAAACAGAACTAACAAAATATGAGAAGGCAGAGATATGGGCCTTCCTCAGAATAGTCAGAACTGCAGATGCATTACCTCAAAACTTAGAAGTTAAGCAATGGCAAGTCCTCCTATTCTGCCCCATTCATCTATTTCCCCATCTTCCCTATTCAATTCCTGTGTTATATATACACAGGTATTTCTTTTTGGGCTATGCTGAAGAATGAAGCAAGCAAACTAACCCGAAGAAATAACTGATTTAATTTTTCTGAGTTTTATTTCAACAACCTTTTGCAGAGAAAAAAACATCTGTGCAAACACAATGAAAAGGGAGAAGACACAAAACATCCGGGGAGAAAACAAAAGCAAATTACTCTTAATTTTTGGGCAGTGAATGTTTTATTGCCTTTTAAAATTTTTGCAAAATACTTTCAAATTTATATGTCATTAGACCCATCGTACCTTAACAGAAAAAAACAAATTTGATTTAAAGTTGTTTCAGTCACTATGTGAGTCCTCAGCTCAGAGTTCTAAAGGTCAGTGCTTCATATACATGTAAAAAGACAGACATATTTTAGGAATTTATATAAGTTTGTTCAAATCTCTATAATCAATATCCATAGGTTATCTATATCTATATCTATCTATATCTATATATCTATATTTATATCTAATCTACCTCTATCTCTATCTCTATCTCTATCTCTATCTCTATCTCTATCTCTATCTCTATCTCTATCTCTATCTCTATCTATCTCTATCTATATCTATATCTATATCTATATCTATATCTATATCTATATCTATATCATCTATATAATCTATATCTATATCATCTATATATCTGTATCTATCTTTCTGTTCTGATCAAGAATAAGGGTTGCTCAGCCACTCCAACAAACAGCATAGTTTGAAACAGTTAAAAATTCGAGCTAGATTTTGTGCTTTATGTAAATCCAAAGTAAAAGAAAGTCTGGTTTTGTGTTGCACAAATAAATTAATTCATATAATTACTCTGTAATAGTGTAATTGCTATAAGGTAGAATATGAGCCGTAAAATCTAGCAACTGTGGAGTCAATAATGTCCTATAAATACTATCCTAATTATGCTTCAAGTTAAAGTACCATGTAATATCTGTTTTAATTGCCTATTGGTCTGTACAATTAGCCAAAAATGAAGACCCTCTTCTTTAAAAGCATAGATATAAACCCATTATAACAATGTGCATAATGTTTAATAGCTTAGCACATACATCCATACAACTAGAGCAAATCAAATTAATAATGACTATCAGATTATACAAAAATTTAGTCTCTTTATAGTATCTAGAAGTTTTTATGTTGTTCCAATTGACTAACAAATACTTTTCATAAAGAAATTTAGAATGATTTCTTCCTCATAAATTATTGCCAACAGCAGTTCAACTGTTCAGTAGAGAAAATGCCAATCAAGCTCTGATTGGTGAATTTATTTATATAGTACAATATATGCAATATCTGTTTGCTGACCTGTTCTCTCGTAGAGAGGCAGCAGAAATGCTTTATGAATGCAATGAATAGAGATCTGAGGGTGCTCAGTCACAGTATGCAAAGTTTCCACTCAGGCACATAAGATATGATAGGCACATCTTTCAGGCCTAAACTCTGTAACAAACTGGGGAGTCCTACTTTTATTTCTGGTCATCTTAGTCCTTGACCAGCTGTTGCAAACCTTTTATCTTGGATCCTTTCACCAGGCTTTGCTTCAGCCAAACAGCATCTGCTCGTAAAGGAATGATCTCTCTCTTGTTTTCCTCTCAAGGTACTGTGCCCAACTTTTGCTACTGCTATTTTCTGCAGGGAAAAGCAAATGTCCCTGCTTTTCTCTTTTATATCTATCCAACAACAGGACAATAAATGCACGATTCAGCCATTCCTGAGCTGATTTCTGGGTCTGGATTTCCCTCCACTTAAACACACAACACCCATTAACAAAGAATTTGCAAAGGCTTTTCAGATGATGAGCTACTGGTAACCTGAACTCAAACATCCCATCCAAACACTGTGTCTTAGTGCTGCTACTTACTGGGTTCAATTATTTCTGAAGTTTTCTGTTCCTTGTAATTCCTGTTTATGGTTCGGAAAGCAGTCATAAAACACAGGTCTGGATATAGATCTAGCCAAATATCAGTATTTGAAAAAATTAAAATTTCCCCTCAGAAGCAAGAAATCATAAGCAGATTCATAAGTAACAGTTTAAATGTAGCCAAAGAGTTTAAAGATTTATATTAATCTGCAATTATATAAATCTCCTCATATAATTCTATTCCAAATTATATTTACAGCCATTTCTGAATCAGGGTCTTTCATCAGTAGTTTTTCCACTAAAACTATTTAAAGCTTTTTTGTTGTTGTTGTTTGTTGTTTGAGGGGTTTTTTTTGTGGTTTTTTTTTTGTTTTTGCTTTTGTTTTTTTTCTTCTTTATAAGTCATGACTGTTGAAGGTCTATAATGAAAATTGTAACTCCAATGAAATTCATTTTCTAGGATAACTGATATGGGAATAGATTTTGGGATCTGCCTCTTGAAATATGATTGCTAACATGCAAATAGAACTACACAGAATAAGCGAAGAAAGAAGGGTTTTGGAACAGTAGTTTAGCATTCAGATGGCCTGCATAAACTAAAAACAGAATGTGGAATAATGTTAAATTTGTATATATGTGTTAGTCATTGCATCTCAATTTAATTACTATATTTTGAGCTGCTACATGAGCACTGTCCAGGAGGGCTGAAAATCTGGCTGCCTAGCAGCTATATTACAGATTTAATTAACACACACTGAGAACTGCTGCAAATCAACTGTGCAACCATTCCCTTGCTATTGATGATGACAGCCTTATGGAGGCTAAGCTGCAGATCCTCCTCACAGGCTGCAGTGCAGTTACCATTTTTCTATTGATCAACTTTGTCTCAGATGTTATGTGGCAAAAACGTGCTAATCAGGATGACAGGCTTAAAAGATGTAAGCTATTCACAGAGCTAGTGAAGAAAATGAAGATAAAGGCATTTAGTGTCACCAAGTACATTTTTTGAAAGAGAATACAGGCTTTTGTATAAAGAAGAATGCCAGAGACAAAATGTGGCCAATCATAAAATCTCAGTGAAAGAGCTGAGTTTAAAGGAAATTGCAGTAGCAAATAAATACTGAAAACAAGCATCCAGGAAAATTCAGCTCTTGTAGAGATGGTAAGAACAGATGTGTACTCCTTCTGGTCTCTGTATGGCAGTAGCAGCCTTTTACACTTTTATTGTGCAGTTGTTAATGATATCACAAAAATGGAGGCATAGAAAAAAAGGACAAAACAAAAAGGAATTGTTACTAAACAATGTTGATGCAATGAAGAAAATGCTAAGAAATAGTACTTAGGGAAAAGTGTCACAGTGAATTGCCATCGAAGGGAGATGCAAAAATATTTTGACCTTAGAAAGTTTCAGTTCTGCTCTGCTCATATTCGTAAATATTCCCATGGATGAACAGTTCAGGGCAGAACTGCTCCCCTAGGCTAATATGCTGTCCTTGAGGCAGATTTACATCAGCATGGAAGAATTCAGTTGATGATAATGCCACACTAGGGAAAATACATACTTTTGTTCATGTATTTTTAACAATTGTTAGATATTTGAGAAAGACATAGCAGTTGCTGAAACAAAACATGTAATCATTGGCACAGGGACAATTACCAAGTGTGCTGTATTTAATTCAGAAATTATAGGAAGGGTTAACTCTATTGAACAACTCCAGAAGAGGTAAGAAGAATTATTTGTGGAGCATTTTCAGAAATCAGCAATTAAATACAAACAAATGAGTCTAAGAAAACATGCAGTTTAACAAAAAATGATGAAACAGGAGCTTTAACAGGGGGTAACTGGTTTGCAGAATACTGACTAGAAAGGGCTTTGATAGCTTCTACAGATAATTCCCCAAGGCCCTTAGCAAATTGTATAGCTGAGAAAAAGAAAGAATATAGAGGCTACTAATGCTTGTCTGAATGTAAAAAAAAAAAAAAAAAAAAATTGAGTTTAAATGAGAGTGCTGTAATTTCCTAGCTCTTATGGTGTAAAATACTGTGATAAGCCCAGCCTTCAAAGCAAGCCAATTCCACGGCTCCAGTGGGCCTAGTTAAAATAGTGTGTTGTGATAAAATCACACCAGGCACAGAATTTACAATTTAAGGTTGAAAAGCCTAATGGCCAGCACACCAGACCAAAGGTACTGTAACCTATCTGTAAAGTCATATTAACTGTCTGGGAATGTGAAGTCTTTACTTATTTGTGAGAGTGTCATATTCTTCATCCACATCATTATTACCTTCCTATTATTATCTTCCAGTATTATCTCTGACATCTTTAGTCATAGGCTTGCCAAGCTTGTCAAGAGAGCTCTAAAATAAAGTGAAGAGGGGAGAGCAGACTCAACCCATCCCACTCCTACCAGTGCAATGCCAGTGCCAGAGCCTGGAGCAGCGGGGCAGGTGTGCAGGAGAGCACCTGAGGAGCACCACAAAGGAATTCCAGCCATTCCAGACAGTAAGTCAGCTTTGCTGGGGGTCAAACCTAAATGTTTCTATGCAGATGAACAAGCTTGGGGAGTAAAGGGGACTTAGAGACCTGTGATATTATTGGCTCCCACATGTGGAGAGATGGCTACTATGACTGGAGTGTTAGAATGGAAGGACACTGGCTCTTTGGGAAGGAAAGGCAGGAGAGATGAAGCAATCATGCTGCCCTGTATGTCAACAGCCAGCTGGAGAGAATGGAGCTCCTCCTGGGCATGGATGATAGCTGATACAGGCTGCCCCAGCCAGGAAGGTTGAGAAGATGAGGCCTCTAGAGATGGAGCAGCCTCAGGATCACAAGGTCTTGTCCTCATGGGGGTCTTCAACCACCCCAACACCTGTTGGAGATACAGCACAGCAGGGCACAGGCAATCCAGGAGGATCCTGGAATGCATTGAGGACATCTTCCTTCTGTCAGGGTAGCAGTGAGAAGAGGTGCTGTGCTGGACCAAGTTTTCACCACCAAGGAGGGGCTGGTGGCCACTGGAGCTCGAGGGCAGTGGGGCTGCAGTGACCATGAGGTGGTGGAGATGGAGATCCTTAGGGCAGTGAGGATTGTGCACAGCAAGATTCCTACTCTGCTTCAGGAAGAGCAGAGGGGATCTTCTTGGTATACTAGTATCTGAATTTAAAAAAAAATAAAATTACCTAAATAAAAAATTACTGCTCATTGAAGTTATGAATATCACGAGTTTCTTTGAGAAAGGAAGTCCATCTATCAGGGCATATAACAGTGTTTGCAGAACTGAAAGCCTAGAGATGTCACTCAGACTCAGCTATATTAAACTTAAACTCATAAAACTCATATGCTACTAGATCTGTCTGTAAAAATAATGCAAATGCTAACTAAATCTGAACATATACTTGCCTTCTCAACACTTTCATTTAATTGTCACTGCTTAAGGAAAGCAGCAAAATCCTCAGGTCAAAGCATATCCTTTCATTTAAGAGTTTGCACTGCTTTTAAAGAAACCTCCTTTTTTTCTGGTGATTTTGGTGCAGGTGTTCCTGCTCAGTTTTCTTGACAACTCACAGTGTTGTTGCTCAGACAGGCAATAGATATCAAAGCTATGTAAATTGTAGTAGCTCACCTTCTTTTGAACCATAAGGAAACAGTCACAGTTGGAAACGGGATACCTGACTAAAGACACCAAAAAACTCACCTGAAAATCAATGCCACAGTGATAAGTTACAACTTCAGAAAATTGATGAAGGCATTTCAAAATGATTGCCCAATCAGTAGTATTGCCTGACAAGCTTGAAAGAAACCCATTACACTGTTCTGTCTCTGCTCTGCTATAATTTATACTCTGGTTTATTTCTCCTTTCTGAACAACCACATGGCTACAGGAATCATTATGAATATTACAATAGGATTAACTCACTTAAAATGCCTGCAGCAATTCTGGCATTTACTCTTAGAAGACTCATAAGACTTCTCAGCACTCTTGAATGCATAATGGAAGCAGCAAGGTCAGCAGCTCAGAAATCATTCCCATTCTCTACCACTGTCTGTGTGGGGTTTCATATTTACATGATTTTAGATGAAGGTACCTGTGTAAAAGATGATTAAAAAGATACATTACAAAATACTTAATTGGTCTTAAATCAGCCATAACTGAGCATGATGTAGGGACATTTGCACTGATGTAAAGCAAATGAAGATAGACATTAGAAGAGCCAATGTAAGCATGGATTGGACTTAAGACACTAATTTTCCAGGTTAACCTATCCAAGCCAGTGGCCCTCCTCAGGACAAAAAAAAACCACAAAAAAACCAAACCAAACCAAAACAATATTTTAGCTGAAAGGGACTCAAAGCATGTTATTAAGGTCACTATATAATTGCCTCTCAAACATTGTCCAGCTGAGGGTACTCTACAGGGAGCCTGTCCCAGTGTTTGACCAACCTCTTTGTAGAGAAATACTTCCTAATGTCCAGTCTAAACCTGCCCTGATGCAACTTGAACCACTCCCATGTGTCCTATCACTGGATTCCAGAGAGGAATGCTCAGCACCTCCCTCTCCAATTCCCCACCCCAGGAAAACTGCAGAGAGCAATCTGGCCACCTCTCAGACTCCTTTTCTCAAGGTTAGGCAGATTCCTCAGCAACTACTCATAGCACATCCCTTTCTAATCCTTTCACCAGCTTTCTTGCCCTACTCTGGACACATCTGAGTACCTTAACACCCTTCCTAAATTGTGGGGTCCAGAACATCACACAGGATTCAAGATGAAGCTCCACTAACACTGAATACAACAGGAAAATCATATCTGTTGAAAAGTGATGCTGTTTGGTGCATCCCAGGACTTGATTTGCCCTCTCAGCTGCCAGGGACACATTTTTCATCCACACTGAGTCCAATTGTTGACCAGCACCTCCAGATCCCTTTCAGCAAGGCTGCTCTCCAGCCACTCCTCTTCCAGCTTATACTTGTTCCCAGCATTACTGTTTTCCAGATGCAGAATTTGGCAAGTTTTTTGTTGTATATCTTGTATACCTTTCTACAAAATTTAAATGTTTGACCTTTCTGGTTGGAAAAACTTTGATTTCAAATACTTTCATAGCACAATATAGGATATACATCAAGGTGTGTGAGGAAGTTCCTAGCACATAAAACTGACACTGTAGTCATCCCTGACACTAATACATTTTGATGATGTACAAGTTGGAGACAAGAGTATATTCACAATCTGGTTAGATTTGTCTCATTGCAAGGGACAAATACTCCTTTAGTAAGGAGTAAAGCAGATTTTTTTTTTAATAGCAATGATAATGCAAATTGCTATTCACTTTTTATACATAGTTAACAAATCAAGCAAAACCTTGAAATCCAAAAGCTTCATAGGGCAATACTCACATGGAGCCCAAAGTGATTAAGAAGATTTCTTCAAAACTTGAACCAAGTTTTAAAATGTACCCTTGGGTACAGAAGAAGCAGAGTCAATTTCCCAGGCTAAATATAAAGATTGAAAATGTGAGATTTATCACTGATCTCTGTCTAAACGATGTACTCTCAAACACTGCCATCCAATCACATAAAATATGTGAAAATAACTGTCAATTTAACTACTGCATGTTTAATACATCTGTAACAATAGTAATATCTGTGACAGCAGAGCTGAGGAACCCTTAGAGGATTTTAAGAGGAAACAATGCAGAGAAGATGATTACAGAAAGCTGTCTGTGGGAAAGAAACTCAGAAGGAGATTTATGTTTTATAAATTTGTACTTGCTACCTAACTGCAAAAGGCGTTCAGGAACAAATCTCTTCTGGGGAAAAGAATATGATTTTAGCACAAATTTGACTTTGCTATCGATACTGCTGGTGGATTTTTCTGTCCAGGAAAACTATAAACAGTTGTTTCTTAGGTAGATTCTGTGTATCATTGAATCACAGAATGGTTTGGATTGGAAGGGACCCTGAGGATCATCTAGTTCCAAACCCCCTGCCACGGCAGGGACACCTTTTCAGTAAAACAGGATGCTCAAAGCCCCATCCGAGTTAGCCTTGAACACTTTTTTGTACTTCTATTTCTCACTAGATGATCAAGTAATTAAAGTTTTACATAACATTGTGTCACTAGTAAATCTCAGGGTAAAACTGTACCATACTAATTACCTTTTAAAAGTTAGAAATTGTTGCAAAAAATGCAAAAAACCACAATGAAAAGCAATTAAGTAGTAAGACTAAAAGTAAATATTAATTTGTTATCCCAAAACCCAGAACACATGAGTGTAGAGATCATTTACAAATATCACAGAATATTTCAGGTAGAAAACAGAGTATTTGAAAGTATGCTAAGAACTTATGCAATCACTGATCAGTTGTGTTCTCAGTATAGGTCAGAAAATATTTTAAAACTTCATAATTAAATCATTCATCAATGTAGAAAAGATAATGAATAAATAAGAGAAGCATAGATTTGAATATTCTTTGTTATTTTGCATGATAAAATTGTGAGAGATCTGAAAATTCATCAACTGCAACTATTTCTTTTCAGTCAGACTGTTTCAAAATAGCAGGTGAAGCTTATCAAAAAGAACACTAAGTCTTAACTCAGAAAATTATTTATGGCTTAAAAGGTGACACAATAAAGACTGACAGGAACCTCCAGGCATTACTTCATGAAATGCTTATATTTAACCAAGTTTTTGCAAAAAGTTAAAAATAAAAACACTAGAATGGAAATTGCCCTTTAGACAAATGGTGTAGTACAAGTATATCCCAGGGCAAAGTTTGCTACATGATGCATACATTACACAGAAACTCCCCAGCACCTTGCAGCCAGTGTCTATTTTAGTCCTCCTCTAGTATGGGATGAAATACTGATAATCTTGTAAAATGGCTTTACATGAAGGCAAAAAAATGATGTCTAAGCAAAGCACGAGGGGCATTCAACATCATTTGGAGCATCAGGAACACACTGGCCAGCAAGATGAATAAAAACTACTATAAATCTTTGCCCCTTTATTCAACAAAATGTATTTGAAAACTATGTTGAAAAAATATTGTACATTAGTACATTGCTTATATATTAACATCTCTTTAGACACTTATAAATGAGCACTTATAAATGCCTTGTGTGGAGTTTTCAGCATATTTTCCCAGCATATTTCTAATTAAAATGAATAAACGTGCTCTCATAGTAGTTTCATGGAAAGGATAGCAGATGTGCTATTCTAAGAGATAATATTATATCATCAGTGAAATATCAGTCTTCTAGGAAGAATAATATAAGCATCAAAGTCTCTTGATAAAACAGAAAAAATCTTTCCATAGGCTAAGTAAGCATTACAAAGAAAATAATGCCTCCACAAAGTTGTTCTGTTAAAAAAAAAGAGGTTTTGTGTTTATATGGATTTAATTGGAAAGCAAAACCAATCATTTGCTGCTGAGGGAGATTTATGTTTCAGTATTAGTAAACACGTTGTTTGTCTCCAGCACAAGAAAGCAAGAAGAGAAGATAAAATGTCCTTCCTTCCTTCCTTTCTTTTTCTCTCTTTCTTTCTTTCTTTCTTTCTTTCTTTCTTTCTTTCTTTCTTTCTTTCTTTCTTTCTTTCTTTCTTTCTTTCTTTCTTTCTTTCTTTCTTTCTTTCTTTCTTTCTTTCTTTCTTTCTTTCTTTCTTTCTTTCTTTCTTTCTTTCTTTCTTTCTTTCTTTTCTTTTCTTTTCTTTTCTTTCTTTCTTTCTTTCTTTCTTTCTTTCTTTCTTTCTTTCTTTCTTTCTTTCTTTCTTTCTTTCTTTCTTTCTTTCTTTCTTTCTTTCTTTCTTTCTTTCTTTCCTCTCTTTCTCTTTCTCTCTTTCTCTTTCTCTTTCTCTTTCTCTTTCTCTTTCTCTTTCTCTTTCTCTTTCTCTTTCTCTTTCTCTTTCTCTTTCTCTTTCTCTCTTTCTCTTTCTCTTTCTCTTTCTCTTTCTCTTTCTCTTTCTCTTTCTCTTTCTCTTTCTCTTTCTCTTTCTCTTTCTCTTTCTCTTTCTCTCTTTCTTTCCTTCTCCCTTTCTCTTTCTTTCTCTTTTTCTCTCTTTCTTTCCTTCTCTCTTTCTTTCTTGTGACGTGACCACCAGATCACTTGGGCTATGTTGACATCATAGATTTTGCAAGATCATGCACAAGAACTTAATAAAGTTTCATTTGAGTTCCCTTACTACTTATATTCTGTTTTTTCAAATACCCACAAGCATTTCAGTCCTGTGTGGGCTGGCTCCTCAACAGATTCCTTGCATTAAGGACTTTTCTGGATTCACAAATCACAAGTTTTCAATGGGATTCTCATGGGTGACAGCACTCTGAACTCTGCCTGTCAAAGCAAGGTTTACCTAAACCCTTGTGGCACAAATGACTGAAAGAGCAGCTGCTGCACCATTAAATACAGGTTGGAAACAGGAGCTGGAAGACTAAGGTGACTAAGGTTTACTCCAACTGTGTTTGAGACTTTCTAATGTGCTCTTCACACCTTCCAAAAGTGCCCTAAATCTTAGTTTATAGACCTAGGGGGAAAGTAGAGACAGATTTCTCTGCACCACTTCTACTGAAACTGTTTCCTTCTGATTAGAATAACAGAACAATTAATAGATGAAGGAAATGGGGGAACAGGTTTCTCAAATCTGTTGGTGAGATCACTGTTGTAGTTTGGGAACGATACACCCGAATTCAGTGCCCCCACCAAGACTCTCCCAAACCACATGCTGCTCTCATCCCTCTTCCCATTCTTGCTGCAGCAGGAACTGGGAGCACAAGAGGAAAAGATCATGGGTTGAGACAAGAACAATTTACTGGGAACAGCAGTGCAATTAGAAAACAACCACAATGTTGATGACAGCCACAATATTAACAGCTAAAGGATATAATTATTCAAGTGCAAAAATGATCAGTGCAGTTTCCAACAAAAAAGAAATGTCTCTCTCCCCCACCTCCCCCCCACCACCCCCTACTTTTTTGTGACTGAAAAGAGCCCCTGGTCCTTGGAAGGGAGAGTCCCACACCCCATAGTGACTGTGAGGTGATACTGAAGAACCATCAGGTCCTGGCCATAGCCTCTCAGGGTACTGCAAAACCTTAACCTGATCTGTCCTGGTTAGAACTCAAGAGAAACAGAGAGATCTGAAGTTGGTTTCTACTCAGGTCGTTTTCACTTAGCTATAAGAAATTATGTAGTTCACTGGAATAAATTCTGAAAGAATAGAGGAAGGTAAGAATCACTAAACCCAGAGCCCTTTCACTGCAGGAAATGCCATCATATACCTTTGCTGGCATAACATAACTACCAATGATGGAATCATAGAATGAGCTGGGCAGAGGAACACCTTTCCCTTGACCAGGTTGCTCAGAGTTCCATGCAGTCTGATCTTGAACACTTCGAGGATGAGGATGGGTCATCCTCAGCTTCTCTGGGCAACCTGTCCCACTGCCTCATCACATTCATTAAAGAATTTTTTCCTAATATCTAATCTAATCTAATCTAATCTAATCTAATCTAATCTAATCTAATCTTCTCTCTTTCAGTTTGAAGCCACTCCTCGTTGTCCTGTCACTACATGTTCTCATAAATAGTCTCTCTCCATCTTCCTTGTGGGCTGTATTCAGGAACTGGAAGGCAGCAATTAGGTCACCCCAAAGCCTTGTCTTCCCCAGGATGAACAAATACAATTATTTCAGTCTTTACATAGGAGGGGGGGTCCTTCCCTCTGATCATCTTGGTGGCCTCCTCTGGACTTGCTTCAACAAGTCCATGTCCTTCCAGAGCTGGGGACCCCAGAGCTGGACACAGTACTGTCAGTCAAAATCCCAACCAAGTTCGGACAGTACCGTCATTAAACTTTTAGGCATCCTGTTGAAAGTCACTTCAAAAGAAAAAAAAAGGCAGCACCAGCTGGACTGTGTCTCTGTAGAAACAGAACAGAAAAGTTTGAATCAAAGTCACTTATTTCTTCTGATGTGCATAAATCATCTGATACCACCGACCAGATCAGAAAAAAATCCCATACTCACACTGCTGGCAGGAATCCATTCAGACTGAAACAATAAAATCTGTGTGGCCATTATAAATTTATGTAGCATATTCCTCTTTGACACGATTTTGAAAATTTGAGTCTGTGAATTATGAAATTCAGGCAAAAACCCAGTTATACTAAAGCAAAATCCTCTTCAGAGGATAATCAGATATACATTGGTACAAATAATTGCTCCCCATGTGGTACTAAACCACAATACATTAACACTTGTACTGGCATTTCAAGCATTGTTTGTATATACAAAAAATTAGAAATAAAATATACCATCCTGTCCTCAAGTAGGTAAACATGCAAGAAAATCCCTTATATACAATAGTATCTAACCAATATGTGGGCCTTCTATTGCCATATGGATTTCTTGAGATTCCTCATGTCTTTTCATGTAATATTCCCCTTTGTCTGCAAGCATTTATTCATTGATGAATAAATCCTATGTGTGTGTGGTTCTGCCTAGTGAATTGGTGGGAACCAAGCTATTACTTCTATTTATTTAAAAAGAAAAGAAAGTTACCATCTGGTTTGTCCTGTGAATTGATAATTTTATATTCTTACATAGAAATTATTGAGGCATTTTATGTGGGAAGTGTGGGTATAAGACAGGTGGTTAACATTAGCCAATGCACTAATATGGATATCCATAGGATATGGATTGAAGTACTTATTTGCTATCTGATTGAGAATAAATTATATTTGTCAATCTAACAGGAATAGAAGCACACTTTTGGACAAGGAAAATAGTGGTATTACTTGGCTAAGAATATAGTTTTTTGTGTGCTTGAAACTTTGTTCTCTAGTCTTCATTTATGTGGCAACTGATGGTGCTGTGCAAAACATGCACAGTTCTAGAATTCTTTAGAAACCCCAAATGAAATTTCATTCCAACTCCAAATGAGGCATTGATCATTTCAGCAGGAGGCAGATGTGTGGAATACAGCTGTCTTGGTTAGCAATCTGCCCACTTGGAATGCTAAACTAAGACACCATTCTTAGAGAACCTTAATAGCAGAAGCCATTATTTCCATAGAAGTAGGTTTTCCTCTGGGACCTGAAAACTGCTAACTAAAAAGAGAACCTTGCCACATAGCATATAGAGTGACATTTTATAGACCCTTACAATTAAAGGAAAAAGGTAGATAATACTAATTTATGTCTCATACTGAAAAGAAACTTTTCAGATAGCAAAGAAGTACTTACAGAGCACCAGCTGCATTTTGTTACACCCAAGGGTGATTCAAAAATCAAAAATGGAGATTAATTAGACCAAATTTTTTTTTTGCCATAAAGTAATGAAAATAAATAAGGACCTAACTAAGAACATCTCAGCACAGGCTAAATTTAACTACTTATTACCTGTACGTTTACTGCACTTTTACTTTAGTGCATGAACAAGATGTGGCAGCTAACATAAGAGCTAAAAAAACTTTTATTTTGAAATACGAATAATAAATTCTCTTATCTGTGCTTCCTTGTCTGTTTTCCACCACATTATGATTTTTCTGCTCAGATTTGTTTGAATAGCAAGAAATGTGTGGCAGAAAATTTCCTGTAAGGTTTGCCCTTGGACAGAAGAAGCCTCTGCACAAAAAACTATCTGTGAACTGAATCAACAGAAAATGCTTTTGTGCACTTGAAACTGAATTTTGCATAATATTTGATACAAAAAGAACAGGGAATGCTAATGTTCTATAGCAAAGTCTGATCATCATAAATTTCACATAAGAATCTGCGAATAAGACTTCCAGTTCTTATGTTTTAAGAAAGATTGTGTTCACTAAGGATCTGAACTGGTAACACAAGGGCTGGATAAGCAAATTTGCTTCCCTTAAACAACTTCAGATTAATCCTGGCATAACTTTAGGGGGGAAGAGATTGCTATGTACTCTGCCACTTAATATTTGCTCCAGCTCTATGTTAAAGCAAAAGCATTTATGAAATGGTTATTTTCCTTAATGGTCAAATAAATAATTTGTATCCATTAAATTTGATAAGGACAGAGATATTTATATAATATTTCATTGCAATCTTTCTCACTTCAGAATTTAATTTTTGAAAACTTGAAGGGAAAAATTAAATACTGTGCTCTTATTGCCATTTTTCCACCATTTTGACACAAATACTGGGAAGTTTATTGCAAATATATAATTAGAAATCCCCAAGCACTGAACCTGAATGATTCTGAAGAAACATAACAGAGAGTTTTCCCTATAATTGATATTCCTTCAGAAACATGCCCTGACATTCAGTATATCTGCAGCTATCCACGATACACATTTACCAAAAAAAAACATTGATACTGCAGTTAAACCAAAACAATGCTTCAAGGTTATCCATTTGGCTGATAATTTGCCTCAAAAGTATTCATAATCAGGACTGCATCAATGACTGCTGGTATAAGGGACAAAAAAGGAAGTGTAAGCCAAACTGACTGCCATCATCACTCTGTGAAAATAATTATTCTTATTTATTTTTAATTATATTCTAGGGAAATAAGAATTAAACATTATTGTTGCTGAGATATTGCATGGAAATGATAATGAAGTGGATCCTTGGTGTATTTTACATTTTTATTGAAGCACATTAGAAAAAAGAACAACCACTTATTCTGAAAAGTTAAATAATTTAAATGTCAATATGATAGCTATCTTCACTGAACATCAGACACTAACACTTCCTCAACATGAGAAGCAGCAGCTCACAAATCTCTTTGCTGGAATCACAGACATTCCTCCATTTCATAATCTCAAGGCTCCCATTTGCAAAGAACAAGAAGTGTCAACTAAGAAAAAATGTCAGCATGTGCATCTTTATTTTAACTTTGAATGCTGGGTGTTTTTGTCAGATCCAAGATACCAGACCACCTTGATTAGGCACATCACCTTTTGGGAAACCCCACAGCAATTCATACAATTGTTCTGCCTTAACCAGTGCAAGATCCCTTTGTTGTATTATTCAAATTATAAATAAAGACAGTGTCAGTGACATTCTCTAGTAAGTCTCAAAACAGTGAAAATGTGCCTTTCTAAACTGAGACAGAAAACTATTTTAAAATCTCACTGATGTACAAATTATTCCTGTTACAAAGAGGTTGACTTGGTCTAAATTCTTCTAAAGGACTGCTGGTAATACTTGGGAGTACCAAAAAGTCTTGTTACTTGTAAAAAGTTTAATTAATAAATAGAGTTTTTTCATCAAATAAAATCAGAGTAGTTAGTGGCTTGGTTTGATTTTTTTTTCCAGTAGATTTTAAAATAAAAATTAACATAGTGGCAGTCTGTCATTAATTTTTTATCCTGGCTAAGCTGCTCTGCTGAAGTAACAGACAATGGCTATAAAGTTTTACACTTCAATCTTTTCATGCAGTGACATATGGCTAATATATCACAGTTACATTTCAATTTATAAATAGCTTATGTATCTATTCTCTTATTGCACTCTGAGGAGATATATTTAGTGTTATGTCTTTGCTGCTATTTACTTTCTAAATCAAAATCAGAGTGTTCCACATCAGGCCTCTCCCACATGAAATGGAGAGTCCATGCTCCAAAGATCAGCATATATGTTGTAAGATATATCAGTGCATAGAAAATGTAATATTTTCTTAAAATTATCTTTGCTTTTCAATACCCAATATTCATTTAATGAGGTTAGGAAATGCTACTAGTCAGAGTAAAATCAACCAATATAATAACAGTGATGAAGATGACAGTGATATTAACAATAGTTCCTCCAAATGCAGCTATCTGCAAAAGTTTTATTGTACATCCTTCTGAAGATTTTGGGGTTGGAAACTTATGGCAATAAACATTAGACATGAGATGAAATTTAACTTTGTAAAAATTCTTTCTTTTAAATTGTGTTATAAATATTTTCAATTTCAGTGAACATCATAGCTAAGGGTGACAGCTACTAAAATAATTTGATCTCATTTTTATACTTTTTGGTTTTGTTTTTATTTTTCTTTCATTGTATGCCCTCAAATGCAAAAGAGCCTGTAAAAAATCATCTTACAAACGTTAAGCAGATATGTCAGTGGCTTGAAAACACACCTATGTTTAACTGTCCATGTGAATAGCACAGTTACCTCTAACATGACAAAACCCTTACATGAACACATGTAGATATGTATTTTCAGGGGTGGTGCCCAGTTAAAGGAAGATGCAAATGGACTGTGTGATATGCAATGGCTGGAGGTCACAACCCACGTGAACAGTTCACAAGCCAGCAGATCCACTCCATGCATAAACTCGTTTTTTAAAAGCTTAAAGAACTAAGAAATTATATCCTTAATTCTTAGTTCAAAAAAGCAATATATATTCATGGAAAAGGTAAAAGGCAAAAATGTTCCTCCTAGGACATTAATCTTTATAGGATGCTATGCTGGTTACTACACTAAGGCAGAACATATCTTTTCAAACAGCCTGTTATACAGTGCTTGCATAATGCCTGAGATTATAGACAGAGTCAGAGATAAAAGAATGCACTAACACCATTTCATTATACTGAATATCAACTACTAGCAACAAAAATAAACAGCTGGGGAAGAAGAAATGCCAAAGTTATAAAGCCCAAAGTGGTAAACATTAGATTTAGAGATTAAGCTTTTAAAAATGAAATGGCAATTAAGTGTATCATTACTACTCAGCTGTGTTAGCAGTTGTCATCTCTCCTCTGTGCAGAAGTTGGTCTCAGAGTTCCCAGAAAACAAGACAAATTTATGGAGAGGTCCTGAACCACATGGATTTATGAATAATACCACTCATTCCAAACTCTTCATACAATCATTGCCACAATTCCCATGCAGCTCCTATAAGAAAGGAACTCTAGTCAGTATCTCCTGAAATTTGTGGAAAAAGTGAGCCTACCTGGAGACAGCATCTTGCATTATGGCAAGACTTTCTCATTAAGAGCAATTGTGTTGAAGTAATGCTTATCTCAGATAGGAGTTACAATTTTTAACAAAAATGCACTGATATCACCCGACTTGTCTTCCAGATCTGATTTTATTGGGATCCAAGAAAGAATGGAAGGCAAAAGCTAAGTTAAAAAATCCACTGGGGGACCTGGTTGAATTTTTTGTCTGTTATGAAATTCTCTGAAGCAAAGCTAAACTGAACCAAAGAGAAAGGACTTAACTCATGCATATGGTGTAAGGCCCCAATCAACTTGCTAAAAGGGTTTTGAAAGGGGTTACAGTGGTTCTATTACTCTGGGTAAAAATGCAGTGGAGAAATACTAACCAAGTATTCTCAGGAGGCCAAAACAAGACAAAAGTTTACTGCCAAACTTTTAAAAAAATCAGGGAATTTTTGCAAAAGATTTAGTACAACTCCCAGTCAATACAAAACACCTCAGCACTAATTTGGCCCACTCAGTTTAGCAAGCTTTAAACTCATTCTGTGTTAAGTTACTCAAAATGTTCCAAGAAGAAGGAATTAGAAGAAGAGAGGAAGACAGAAAGACAGAAAAGATACAGCAGAGCACATGTACAGATACCAGCTCCAGAGTTCCAGTGGTGTTCAGATAGCAACTCCTGGAGGAAGGTCAAGACATCTGCTGTCCTTGTGCTCAGCCTTCAACACCCCTTGGCCCTCATGGGCACTTCTCCTGGGTGGGAGTTCCCATCATTTTGGAGCTGGGTTGGGTGAGAGGGGAGCACTGCCTCTGGTGTGCCACGACTGGCAGCTCTGCCAGGCTGGGATTCTGGCATGGGGGCTGGGGGGCAGTTCACTGTCTCACCAGGGCAAGGCCAAACCTGGCCCCTGTCCCATACCCCAAAATGTCTTGAGACACCAAGACTTCCAATCTCTAACACTTGGTTTATCACCAGATTCACACGTATGCACATTGCTAACTATCAAGAATATTTTAAAGACAGTGAAAAGATCTATTTCTTTTGTAGAAGAGAGCACAAACTCTGTATCATGGAAACCACAGCAAAATAGACTTTTCTTCAAGGAAAGAGAATAGAAGATTAACCATAAACACCATTTCTGGTTCCCCTTCTTTTATAAGTTTCCTCTTTGAGTGTTGGCCTTTTCAAAGTTTTTCTCTGTATGCATTATAGTTTTGCAACCATTATTTTTCAACCTGGACTATTTATAATTACTTTTACAACTGAAAAATTCATTGCAAGTAATATTTATTGCTTTGCCTGCTTTTTTGAATAATGAATAATTTAAAAACAGATCCTACCTTTCTTTCTTTCTTTCTTTGCTTTTTTAGTTTGTTAGTATTAGCTGAAGAAATGCATAAATAATTTTCAGACTATGGTTTATAATTACGTTATTTATTCTGACTGTTTTTAACTGTTCTATATTCCCTTCTGCAATTTCTAAAGTTTGGTTCTTAACCTAAGTGAGATTGCTTATGAGTAACTGAACATTTTTAAATAGGAGAATGATAAAAACCAAAGGCAAATAATGCACCAGTGGGATGACTTTTCATGCTAAATTTTATGAAATGTTTTGATTTTCTATTTCTTCATGAATTCCCAGTAGCCATAAAAAAGCTTCAAAACAAATAAATAAGCAAGCAACACTACCTGCACATCAGGGAACAAAATTCACTGGGTTTTTTTGTCTTTTCAAAGCATGAAAGCAATTCTGTGGAAACTTAACCTATAGTCAGATTTGTTATATATATGTGTATGTAAAATGTTGATGTTGCACTTATAGAATAACACCATAAATTATCTATTGTTTCTTTCATGCTAGATATATTAGTAATAAACCCCACATATTATAAAAGGTTTTATAATTCTAAAACTAATTCTCAAGCTAGAGCAACTGTTCTTAGGAGAAAGGATTAGGTAAAACTGACTATAGTTTTCAGAATTCAATATTGTGAATCAGTTAGCATAAACTTCTTTATAGATGTTAGTCTGTTGGACTTCCAGACATATTTTTATATATGTTCCAATGAATAACCAACATAATGCCACTTATCTTCTATTATCACTGGACAAAAAATGAAATGAGACTATCTAATCTAAGGTCAACACTATTCAACTACTTATATTTTCTTAATATTTTCTTAAGTCTGTGTGCTGTATGACCTTTTATTTAATTTTTATGTATTTATTTTTATATAACCATGAATTTGCCTAAAATCCAAAAAAACTAGAAACTAGAGAAAAAATATGAATTTGAACCAAGCCTCATCTAAATCTCAGACAAACCCAGGACAATCTTACAGCTAAACATGGTATATATATGAGAAACTTAGCAATACCTACAAGTTTTATTGGACAGTCCCAAGATGTGCAATAATCACACAGTAAATCTGAGCTCTGATTTTACTGTGCATATCTATTTCTTAATGACAGCACAATAGTGATTTACACACCTACTTCATTCTATCCTACATACTTGGTGATATTTTAATTTTTATCTACCCAAAAGATAAACTGTACCTATGTGACTCTGGCAGAAAGCTGACAAGTCTCCTGTTGTATAAACAGGATCCCTCAGAACCTCAAGGTGCACAGATCTTACTCTTTGACATATTTTTATGAGGAAGAGAGAGGTCTACACTTCAAAGAGAAACCCTTGCTGAGATTAATAGGATAACTTTATCTATCCCATGATACTTTTAAGAAGAGAATCATAACCTTGTCCACATTTGCTGCTTTACTTTTTTCTGCTGGAGTGTATTTTTTTCTGTACAGGTTATTTCTTTTGTCTTTACATTCCAAAATGTAAGCACAAAAGTCATTTAACCTGACTTTAAAAGTTTATATTATATTCTTTGTTTCTGAAATCCCCAGGATGAACATACTGTAGAACTTAGATTTATTTTTAAGCTTTTCTGCTTTGCTATTTATTGCCTTATTATCTTTCAGTAGCACATTACAGTAAACATTTTGTGTTTTATCTGCTTAGCTAAATTTCTACCTCCATACTGTTGTTTATGTGTCATGTTTAATCAGCTGTGTTTCCTTCCCATCAGTACATTGGCTTAGTGGATTTGTTTAGACATTAGATTATTTAGCATTCCATGTGTGACACCAACATAGCAGAGCCTTGCAGGTCTCCTAAAATAATGTTAACATGTTCTGTGAGGGCTCTTAAGAATTTGTGATTTTGTGATTCTATTTGTCATTCTTCTAGAGAAAACCTTTCATACTTTGGAAAAACAGATTGATTTAGGTAGCTCTATACTTCGTGTTTGACTTTTAGGCATTAGAATAATCTTGTAATCTCTTTAAGCTTATTTCTAAGAAGAAGGTAATACTCTAAAGTCAGTCTGAAAAGGAAAAGCAACAATTAGAGGTGATATAGAATGAATTTCTCAGGGGTGCTGTCCTTGCATCCAAGAAGTCCAAGGTCTACAGTTGACTGGAGAGTTATTAGAACTTGACCTATCTATTGGAGATTGAGGGAGGGGGACGTCTGAGTTTGGATCAGAAGCTGATTTTATTGAGTATGCAAAATGTTTATATAGGGTTCTACTTATATGGCATTTATACAGGGTTCTATTTTTGGTAACAGTTTCCCATTGGTTACACATTCTTCATGACATCTGTCACCTGGCAATATTATCTTATCAAAAAGCTTCACAATGTTTCTTGGTCACTTCTTGCCCAGGGAGCATTTATCTGTGTTTGTCTCTCCCACAGTTTCTGCTCGATCAGGCCTAAGATATTAGACTCCTTTGTCAGTTTCATTGTACTCTCTGTTTTATTCCCCATACCTATCCTATAATTTCAGCAGATTTTTACACTGGATAGGTAATATAGAGATTTAATTTATTTTTGTTAATAAGAACTAATAGCATAGTTACAATCACAATTCAAAAAATATCTCAGAGGTAGATGGATTTGGTGGATGCAACAATAAAGTGTCATGATGTCTAGTTTGTAAGATGTCAAACTGAACTTTATAGAGAGTAAGCAGTATGACAGAGAATCAATAAAATAAATTTACTGGTGCTTAGCAGGAGCTAAACAGCAGTATTCCATTTTTGCCTTACAAATATCAGGTCACTTTGAGCAAGGCATCCCCCAGGGTATGGAGGTAATGCTGCTCTAGTTTCCTACACCTATGACAAAGATGACTATTACAAAATAATTCATTATCTCTCTGGGAAATCTAAAAGAAGGCACCAGAATTTCAAAACTTGTCAGAATCCAGCAATTCTCATTCAGTATCTAAATCGTTCAACCATCTTAAACAGGTGTTGCACTTAGAAGACCTAAGATCTTCTCCTGATATATTTATTCATCCTGAAAACTGACAATCTGATAAAGTCAAGGAGATAGTTTTTTGTACATATACCCATTCAGCACAGAACATATTTATTCTGCAGAGTTTCTTCCTAGAAACTTTGAGATTGATGGGAAAAAGGTCTTAGTCTTAGAAAAATAATTGCATTATCACAGTCCCAATCTCCCATTTTGAAACCTGGAATGCTTAATAATAGCAATATTAAAAAGGAATCCACTGTTCTTTCTCATTCCTGAGCAATACACATGTATGGAAAACTGTACTGCAGAAGTGAGAAGTATAGAGCACAAACATAGCAATTTCAGAAGCCAGAATAATTGATAATATAAAAAACTCTGTAGCTTGTGGTATATTGTCAATAAGCTTGCTTTCTCTTTCTGCTACAGCAGTGTTTGTTGAGATAGCTGGCCCTACCAGTCTCCAACTTTGTTAAACCCCAAACAGAATTTATTGTTAGAATCAGAGACATCCAGTAGAGCTCATGGTTTTGATGACATCTGTTCAGAGCTGAACATAATTGAATATTGATGATAATGAACAATATGATGGAAGCATGAGTATAGTTATTGAAATTTAAGAGCAAAACAGGGCTAGAATTAAAATTATCTTGACAAACAGGAGAAATGGCCTGTGAAAAATATAGTTAAGCTAATCACTGACAAGTATTTTTATAAGTTAGGCAATGTGAAATGGGAAGACCTGCCTAGGAAGCAGAAGTAGGAAAAAGACTGAGAACTATTGTGTTTCAGATTCTACACTGCATTAGCAGAATGTTGCGGTGGAAAATTAAAGGTCACACTTGAATGGAATTGGTGTCTCACTTGCAAGACACTTAAAATAAAGTTTGTACTCCTCCCTCTCTTTCTTTCTCTCTCTCCCCTCCTCCTCCTCCCCCTCCTCTCCCCCCTGAAAGAGTTATTTCTGTTCACCTCATTTGCTATTTTGTGTTGGAATCACAATTTAAGTATATTTTGAGTACTTGAAAATTTATCTTTTCAGGTGCTGGTTTAACCTACTTAGCTGCTGCAGCCTGAAATTTTCTAATGAATCTCTGGCACACCTTCATACGGATTAGACATTAGCATTGGTCAGCCAACAGTTTGGAATAGAATTTAATAAGAAGAGAGTGCAGACTATAATGATGTGCAGGACAATCTGACCAGCTGCTGGCTTGCACCCAGGTGAACTCTTCTATAGCCATTCTCTCTAGTCATTCAGGCTTGTACTTCGCTTTCCATATCTTTGGCCCTTCCACTAAAAATCCCATAATAGGGTTTACACAACTCCACGTGCCCTCTCAAATATCCCATAATATGAGGATGCTTTTCAATGAGACCCTTGAACATTGTTTTGTTTGTCTTATCAGCTACAAAGTTAAGGTTGAATGTCATCACTAACTACGAATGAATGTGTTCCTCAAGAGCCCAGAATTTAGCAACACAAAACATTTCAGTTTTCTTATTATCTCTTATCTCCAGCCATTAAGAATTTATTTTTCTTTACTGCTTTTTTTGTTGCTTTTTTTGTCTTTTTTTTAATGTTGACTCAACGCTAAGTGGAAATCCTTACAAACTTGATATCCTCGGGTTCTTACAGATGTTACCTATTCCCTGGTAAGGATGTGATTCTGATTTTATTGATGTAGACAGATCCTCCTGGATTAGATGGGACTTTGACTCATTTCTGCAGTAACTGTCTGTCAAGTTCCCATTTAGTTACAGTCTTTGAAGGTGACCAAAATTTGTCTAAGGGCTGAGCATACTGATCTAATTGCACTTTCTTTGAGCAAAGGATGGAATAGATGACTTCCTGAGCAACCTTTCGACTAAATTAGTGCATGATTTTATTTATTTATTTATTTTACAGTCTAGACTTTAGACATCTGTTATTTCTGCTGAGAAATGATAGCATTTTTTACAGCTTCATGAACACTGCAGTGAGGATCTCTCTCCAAAACAGCAGGTTTTTCCTTCCTTCCTTCCTGCCTTCCTTCCTTCCTTCCTGCCTTCCTGCCTTCCTCTTTTTCGTTTCTATTTCATCTAGCACAAATAATATTGAATAAAGTCTCTGCAGTGTAGTTGCCTGATATAATGTTTATTTCAATCTGTATATATTACTAGTGCATATATCCTAACCACACAAACTTATTCTGCATTCCAGTATGTTTCAGCCTATCTGACATACTCCAGAGCTGAATTTTCCTTCAGTAGGTGGAAATGTTTATGCATGTGCAGGAGCAGAGAGCTGGCAACAACCTCATGGAGGACTGAACATTGTCTGCTTGTATAATCCCTGCCAGCAGACTCAATTTGCCTATGAGCAGCATTTGATGACATAGCCATGCTCTTTCTGAGCCCAGAGCTAATATGTTTTCTTTATATAGAACTTTATCAGGTAAATATGTAAGATGACTTATATAGTGCTGCTTTACTAGTGTGACTCAGCATTCATCAGGCAAAATATTGACATTAAAGCCTTTAAATATTGTTTTGTATGTGTGTTTGTGTATATATATATACACATGACACAGTACCAATAAAACAATCTCTGCTTTTAAATAGAAGGATCCCTTGTTTGTCATTTAATAGAGTAAAGATGCCTTTAAGTAATGAAGTTTATAAGTAATGAAACACCAAGACCCTCTTTTGGAGGTTAAGTTTAGCCATATGAATTCCACAATCAGAAAAAAAAGACTAATTTTTCTGGTGTATTAGTACAGATGTAAGTATGGCTGTTCACTAATGACTGTCTTCATCTCCACGTTCACATAGCAGTGTTAGCTGTCTGAGTAGTGACTGATAAATGTACACAACTGTTTTCCACCTAATGTTAATGCCAGCATTGCAAAAAAATACAAAAGCAAAACAGCAAGATCTACAAGTCCTGGCAGATAAGAAGGTGCTCATGAGCCAGCAATGTGCTATTGCAGCCATGGAGGCCTCCAGCATCCTGGGCTGCACTAGGCATAGGGTTGTCAGCAGTTCAAGAGAAGTGCTTCTTCCCCTCTCCTCAGCTCTGGGGACATAGATGTGGAGCACTGTGTTCAGTTCTAGGTCTTCCAGTCAAGCAGTGACACAGCATCCTGGACTATGTCCAGCAAAACGTCATGGAAGTGACCAAGGGATTGAAGCATCTGACATAGGAGAGGCTGGGATTGTTCAGCTGGGAGTGCTCAATGTGCTTAAACACCTAAGGAGGAAGATAAGAAGATGGACCCAGGCTCTCAATAGTACCCAGTGACAAATGGCAGTGGACAGAAACTGGAATACACAAAATTCTATTTAAACACTTGCTGTGGTGGTGGTCAGACACTGGAACAAGTTACCCAGAGAGGTTTCAGTGTCTATTCTATCAATGCCCATGAAGAACTTGCTGTAGCTGACCCTACTCTAAACAGCTGGGTTTAATTAGATTGTCTCCAGAGTCTTTTCAAGCCTTGACTGCTCTGTGACTATCATTTATAAATACATGCACAAGCATGCACTTTTTACATTTTCTTCATATAAATAATCAAATATTATAATACTGATCTCTCAGTGGGACTTTAATGTTGCTAAACGCTTTAGACATTTATTTAATGCTATTTTTATATAAAGTGCATGTAGTATTTGTCTAGCCAGTGTTCTGACTACCAGGCATACAGCAGGACAGCATTTTCCAGGAGTAAGAGCTTCCACTACTTTCAAATAAACAAAACTTATTGACTGCTTTCAGGGCAGATAGAGGACACTACTGATGTCCTAGATTTGCCTTACAGCTCTCAAACCTCCACAAAAACACACAAGTAGTATAGCCTAATGAAAAAAAAACAACCCACCCAAAAAACCCCAAAAAAACAAAAAAAAAAAACCACCCAAAAATAACCAAGCAGCAAATTAATTCTTTTATGACCAAATAATTAAATCAGATATCTTTGCTTAGTCTTAAAAGTGGCCCCTAACACCAATCAGAGAGAGTAACAAACACAAATAAACACCAGTCTCTCTCTCTCCTGCACTGTTTGTTCTTTATTTCACTCCAAAGACTAGGAGAAAATGGAATAAATCAGAGCCTGATGTTCAGCTCCTGACACTTTGCTAGAATTTTCCTCTGCCTGCTAAGCCAGAGACACTTTAATTTTTGTTAGGCAAGAAATTGCCACAACAGAGTAGTAGTTTTCTATGCATATTTCTTAATCTTGTAGGAAACAGTAAATTTCTTGTAGGAAAGAATGTAAGGTCATTTATCTGAATTTCTCTTCACTTGTCTACATCACATTAGAGACATGTGGGCAGATTAAAAATTTTATTTTTCATTTTTTTCAGCTCCTCTTCCCACATTGTTTTTCCTTCAAAAAAATTCCCTTTACACATTGGAACAAAAAGATAAATTGCTATAATTAAGCAGTTCCTCTGCAGACTTTTCTCTCTTTTTAAATATACAGTATGATTTTTATTCAGTGAAAGGATTTTATTCAGAGGCAAAAATCCAAGTAGTGGGATATCACAAAGGATCTATGGCATTTTCCATGAGGAAAAATCTAGAATATATCCTTAAGGACTGTTAGTCTTTCTTTCTTTCTTTCTTTGGAAGAATCCTTTTCTTAGGGGGAAGACAGAGGTTAGTTGGATTTGTTCTGTCAGAACAGTGACAATGCATTAAATCCCAGTGGTTAAGATTTTCACTCAAAAAACAGAAGATGTGCTTTACCTCAGGAGTGAGATCTCACCTCTCGTTTGTCAAAAGAATACTCTGACCTGTAAACTACAGCATGAGGAACAGAAGGAGCAAGGAAAAGTGTTACCTGCTGTGTCGTATTTCTCCAGCTACAACTGAATTATTTCAGGATGACAACTGTAAGAGTCAGAGGATTGGTGACATGGGACAAATGACAGTGATTTCTATGGCTTAGTGAGCAAAAAATTCAGCAGGGACATGAGAGATCACAACTGTAGGTTTTGTTCCCTGTATTACTGGTATGGTGCATTTCATTGTCTATTTTTATTATTATTTTTTGACAGAATGGCAAATAACAAAGCTAATGCCTCATCCCACAAACAGTACTGTGGAAGTCAGGATGGCAATGCACTGTAAAATGTTATTGTATTCTTGTTTCAGGATCAAGAACTGTGTGAGGAAGTTGTTTCTAAAGATCAGATGTTAAAATTTTACCCTCTCTGTTTGTTTGCCTACTCTTTCAAAGTCTGCTGAATCATCCCTTCTATTCAGATTTTTGTTTTATTAAGCTCTGCATTCACTGAATATTGTGTTAAATCCAGATGGGTTGGTTCCTTGTCTGTTTGTTAAAGTACAGAATTGTTCCTTTAAACACATTTTGAAATTGCTGCATATATGCCCATCCAATGATTCACAGATATGTTGAGGTTAAATGGACTTGAAGAGACATTTTAGTCCAACCCCTTACTCCATCAGGATCATCAAGAGCAGGTCACTCAGGAATGCCCAGTGGGCTTTGAAGATCTTCAAGGGTAGAGACTCCACAACCTCTCTGGAAAACCTTTTCCAGTGCTCAGTCACTCCTACAGGAAAAAGAAAAGTGACTGTGATTGGATTAAATGCCATGTCTTTTTAATTTGTGCCTATTGTGTCTGGTCAGTGAGTGGCACTGAGAAAAGCCTGGTTTCTGCATCTTCTTTCTCTCTTGCTGGTTATTTTCTTTAGCCTTCTCTTTATTCAGGTTTAACTATCACAGTTCTCTCAGCCTTTCCTTATAGGAGAGATGTTCTCATACCTTCATGGCCCTTGTGGTCCTGCACTGGAACCACTTCAGTAAGAACTTATCTTGTACTGGGGAGTCAAGAACGGGACCCAGAACTCCCCAGTGCTGAGCAGGGTGCAAGAATCACCTTCCTCAAACTACTCCAGCATTCCACCTTCCTAGGGCTTGAGGTGGGGCTGACCAGCCTGTAGCTCCCTGGATCTTCCTTCTTTCCCTTTGCAAAGACAACAGCCACAATTGCTTTCCTATATAACATATTTTCTTATATTATTTTCTCCATACTACAGTTCAGAGGTAAAAATACAGACAGAAAAGAGCATCATAAAAATAAATTTGTCTGTTGATATGAACTCCTGACCTTTCTATTTGCCTGAGGAGCCAGAACCTGTCACTTTGCATCAGTTATTATGTCTATACTACTATTTTAACAGTGCCTAGTCACTGGAAAATCCCTGTTATATCATTAATTCTTCAAGATGGATGTGGTACTGTCTAGGCCACCTTGTCCTCTCCCAAACATTGTCCAGGCAGAATTCAAGGGGAAAAGAACAGTGGGAAAAAACCCATTCCCATTACTTGATTTACATACAGCTCAACCTCTTTTAGGGCTAAAAAAGTTGATAACAGAAAATGTAAGTGTAATGAATTATCTATTCACCTTTAATTTACTAATTGAGATATAGCCAATGTTTTGTTTAGTTTTGGTTTTTTTCCAAATAAGTTTTTTAGAAATAAAATCATAAAGGTCATAGTGAAAGAATAAAACCAGAGTTTCACCCACCTTTTACCCTTTTCAATACACAAATATGTTGCAGGACTGGCTAATGTTTGAGACCATATGACCATCTTGTTATCACTTACAAGGCCAAAGATTTTGCAACCAGTCTAAATATTGACATACAATAAACTGAAAATGACTGGTGCTTTCTGCACATGCTTCACATGTAATAACTCTTTTTTTAAAATGAATAGGGTTAAAAACATACCAGATCAAAGAACAGGTATGAAATTAAAATTGAAAATCAAAATTATCACCATGACATTTTTTATGCTCTTCTATATGTGCAGAGGGTTGGGTGTTTTTGTGTAAAAGACTTGATTCTAAATATATCTTTGAATAAAATATTTTGGAGATCAACTAAAAATATAGGAACATTTATATGCAGCAGCAGAGACTTAGCTTGTGATGTTTATCAACATGTAAACTCTTCAGGAAGGGAATGTGAAGCCTGAGTTTTGAAAATATGTGAATAAACTAAAAAAATTCTGCAGATCCGTGGCAAGTTCATCAATTTGCTTCTGAACTTTTTCTGATGTCTCAGTATGTAGCAATAATTCTTCTTAACCTCTTGGAGCAGATGAGAATGGAAAGGCAATTGCTTCTATTAAAAAAAAGGAAAAAAAATTCTTGATCTAAACCTCTGTTTTCAGCTAAGTCTGCCTTAGCCATACAAATTCCTTCATTCCACTAGGAAATTTACTGGTTTTACAAGTTTGTTCCTTTTCAAATTTCACTTTAGTATGCCAGAGAGAATATATGAGATTGTGCAAGGCTCCAGCAAATCCATGTTTCAGACTTTTAACGACAGTGCAGTCACAACAATACTCCCTGGAGTAGCAAAGCAGCACAAACTACAGGTTTCCATGAGAGATGGAAAACATTCAATAGCTTTACTTGCCAAACACAGCACATGCTCTTGCATGGATCACAGGGAAAATCATAAATCATATAATGGACTGAGATAAAGATTTGATTTTGTTTTTTTCCCTCTTTATATATATATATATATATATATATAAAAGAATATTTTAAATACTGATGAATATAGAAAAATATGATTATGGAGGTGTGAGCTACATGACATATATCTAACAGAAAAAAGGTAAAAACACTTGGCCAGAGGCAGCAGTTCTCCCATCTTGAAGTGATTTGGCTCTGCAGAGCTTCATACAAATAAACTCTCTTACACTTCAAAATATCATGGAATCAGGCAAGACAATAAGTGGCAATTGTTCCTGGCTCACAGCAACCCTTAAGGCATTCTGGGGTCTGCAGGTGAGAATAAAAGCTTTCTTCAGCCAAAAAAAACCCACCAAAATCAAAACAGCCTCAAATACACAAACAATTTATCAGTATGGGCAATTAATTTCCAAATCTGGGAAACCATTAGTTTAAAAGAAATTTATGGTGTGAAAGCAGATTTTGTTATTACAATATATTGTAAAATGATCTGAGGCAATGGTGGAAATCGTCAGGCCATTCTTACTTATCAGATCATGGGAATCATACAGGAGGATTTGAGTAACTTGTCCTCTTGAGAAGAAGTTTCCTCTATGGTAAAGAAAAATATGGTTTCCAATGAGAAAGAAAAATATGGTTTCCAATGAGAAAGAAATCAGTCTCCTGAATTCTTTAATAGATGGCATAAGGACCTATGAGTATCGAGTCCAAGCACATGCCTAAACTTCTCATCCACTGTTTTGCTAGGACTGTACAGACTGATGTAGTAATTATCTGAGGAACAAGCATTTCATTTCAGGAGACAAGACCAGTTCCCAAAACAATTTCACTAAGGTCCTGTATCAAACTGAACTGTACATGGTAGCTTTGTCTCAAATTCCATCTAGATGAGCAAAGCAGTTTATGTTTCCCTTTCCTTTTAAAGTGATGAAATCAAAAATAAGGTTTCTTTTTTATGTCTTTTATATTAGTAATAGCCTTTTGATGATACTTGTCATCCTGCAGTGAAGTGTAAACACAATAAATTTAACTGTAGTGTGAAGATAATCTAAACAAAAAGTGGAATAATATTCTATTCTTCTATGTCATCATAAGCTGTATTGTTGCATGAAACAGGAATACAATAACATCCCATAAAATATTAAATATATGTATTTTAATATAGCTCAGAAGTTCACACAAATTGCATTTTTTTGTTGATATAAAGCATAAACACTCAGAGAAAATAATCATATTACTGAGAAAAGTTGTTTTGAGAGTGAATTTTCTGCAAAAATATTTTCCTTGCTAAAACATAAAACACTAAAAAAATGCAAGGATAATGAATATTCTTTATTCTGTCCTGTGAACCTCATGACACAATCCAATGTTCCAATGAAAGAAAATTGATGACTTTAGAATATAAAGCAATTTTGAATGCCATAATCTATTAACAGTGGAAGTAGAAATCTATAATACTCTAAAACATGGTGTAGGAAAGGAATAAGGAGAAAGATGCATATAGATATCTTGGGGGAGAAAAAATCACCCATTTCAGCTGTTTGAATCTGCATATTTACATGTTTCACAACTCCTAGACAATTTTTTATTCCTTTGTACACGAATGTCCTGGACTCTTCCTGTGCAAGATATCTCTCTTTCTAACGACAGGGTATGCAAATTACATTATGTATTTGTGGTTTGTAAGACATTAAAAAAATGAAATTACAATATATTAAGCCAAATATTCATTTACAAATATTCATATGCAAATCCTCCTTTTCTTAATGTATTGATTGAAGATACTTTTTTTCAGTTTCTTCAAAATCACTCTTTTGCTGCTGGCATTCTGCATTTAACTTCATTTTACCTTCTTATAAACATGTTTACTCATAACTTGAAAAAATATCAAATAGGAGTTTCACTAATTTCATTTCATTAGGTGTTGAAAGAAAATCAGTCCAGTTTCTAGGGACAGTGGCCACTCTTGTGTGGGAGCTAACACTATATCCACCCACTACACAGCCCTTATTCAAATGACTTTCAGCTTTTTTTATAAGCCCTGAAAGAGCAATGCAACACTGACAGCAAGAAAAATGCAACTTAACCTTCAATTGACAACCATAAGGATGAGTCAGGGATAATGTGGAACCAGTGCAGTAAGGGAACTACAGGGACTGTGAGAAGTATCACTGTGTTCCTTGATGAATTCTGCCTGAACATGAATAATGTTGGGGATACCCCACAGCAAAATTGTTCCAATGATATGCCAACTCAAAAGTGTAGTCAGCCATTCTTCCTAGGGAAGAGAAGTGTATTGCCTAGGCTTCATCACTAATTCATTTCATCTTGCTCACAGACATAGAAAATCTTTCAAGTCTGCTATTCCAAGAGCTGTGCATTACCCCATGTGTAACTACAAACTCAAACTAAGGAATCTTTTCAGTTCTTTCTTCCCTTCTGTTAGTAATTTGCCTTTATGTACTCTTTGTCCTACTTTACTTTACTTTTCCCAACTTTAAACTATTTTGTTAGTCTTGGTAGCCACCATAATGTAATTTTGTTGATCTGCATAGAGAATATTTTTTTCATCTCAAACAGGCACACTATAGAATTTATAATATTTTATTGTTTTTTTTTCTTTTGCCTAAAAGATTTAGAGAGAGCTGCATTATGTTTCTGCCTTGTAGCTCACCATGCTTGCTTTGCTTTCCTAAAACTAATGAATTCAAGGGAAGAACTGCACTTTTTTCTACATTCTGATGTTTAGTTTACATTTTATTTGTATAGTCCTTCAGCATTATAGAGTGCACTAATTCCTGCAATGCTTCACCTTAGCCATTTTAGAATTGTAATATGGGTTAGTTTCTGTTAGAGCCTTGTAAATTATTGCTTTTTGCTCTTTCATTTCAGTAAGATGCTCTCTTCCAATGATCAGGTTAATTCAGGTATATTGCTGAAGGAACTTTCATGAGTTTTACCTCAGGATTACAAAGAAACTATCAATTTTGAAACCAAGAGATGAATGGGGAATGAAGGATGATTTCTTTTACTCTCAAATATTTGAGGAGAAAGACAAATCAGTTTTGATGGTACAACTCAGTGTGAGCTACTTAGATATCTGGGTGGATGCAAGCAGGCACATAAGGGTTTGGATTACCATACAGCCACAAAACTTGGTTCAGTGTTTTTAGTATCTATGATTGTCTGAGAAGACCCACAGTATCTCACTTGGCTTCTGCATGCTGATCCAGAAGCACACAGGGTACAGGATATCCAGCAGTTCTCATGTCATGCTGTCGTACTTGTCAGCTGTCACATATTTCTGATTTCTATGGCCTCTCAGCTGACATCATGTGCCTGAGTTCAGCTGAGTCACTAGGACTTTACAGCTGATCCAGACGAGCAGCTGGCCCCAGAGCACTGGTCAGCAATCAGCCACCAGGAATGGGACTCAATTGCTTACAGACAAGAATTTATCCCTAAAGCATCCAAGGTACACAGATACTGGAGTTTTGACAAAGGACTTAAAGCAGACTCGGGCTCTTGTGGTAGCTGGAGTCTTGGGAAATTATTACAGGGTGTCACAAGGGTCACTGAATATTTACAGTTAGACAAAGATTTGTGCCCATATTGGACTGGACTGGATTTCCTGTGTAGTTCTTTCTTCACAAACTTTAGTAGGCTCTTAACTCCTACTTTGAGCATAATTAGCAAGGTAATGTTGGATTTTATGAATCACATATTATGGAGTGTTCCTGGTCTCAAGTCAGGTTTCTACACACAATTTTCAGGTGCTGTTTGACTGATGCCCAGCACATCTAATATGTATGCACAGAAGTAGTTGACATGACATAAAAAATTCAGGGACATTTTTCCCCTCTCTAGGCAGCTAGAATAGTCTAGGACATCTTAAACGACATTCAAGATGCCTCTTAAATTCATTAGATGGAACCTGATCATTGGTAGTGAGAATCTTACTGAAATGCAAGAGAAAAAGGCAATCATTGTGCAAAGCTTCAACAGAAACTAACCTGTACTACAGTGCCAGAAAGATAAATTCAAATAGCTAAGGTGAAATTAATGGCCAGCTTGTCCTCACTCTGGGAAATTGAAAGGAACTTTCTGTACTTGCAATACCTGAAAATTTGTTTTATTACTCTATAACTTCATATAGAGAGGAAAATAAATTTTGTAAGTCAAAGATGTTTGGATCAAATTCAGAATTCCAAGTATGATTAAGAAGATATATTGTGTTGTGAATTTAATGACACTGCAGAAATTAGACATTATGAAAAAGGAAACAGGTACAGCATTATAAAACTATTAAAGCCACAGAGAATGGTTTCTGATATTCTATAATAACAACAATCTAAGTAAAAATTAGAATTACACGTGGATTCATCTTCATTCAACCTGATGAATCAAGTGGCAGAATTCTGAGAATTTTCAGGGCATCTTTCTGAAAACACAGAAGTTATGATTGCTGATTTTTTAAAAAAACTGAAACCTGCTTGTTAGTTCAGACGTCCCTTAGGTTTTGTAGGGCACATAGAGGCCATTTCCCATGAGAGAAAGCATACATTATTTTGTTAAAAAATCATATATGTACACTCTCAACCCTGAAATTTATTTATCAAAAATCTGCTTGGAAATACTTCCAATGTTTAGATTATTAGTTGAAATTTAGGTGAAATTCTGTTGTCTGTTTTGGAAAGCAGTCAGGGTAGCTTTAGATATCCCTTTCATTTTGAATATCTGCATCCATTGCTGAGCAATCTGCTATGTTTGCTGTTATAACACATCTTGGCCAGCATTTCTAGGACTAAGAATGAGGTTTCTTAGAATACTCCTAAGGAGTCACCACACTAAAGTGCTCAGTATTTTTCCTCAATGCCTGACAATATGTAGACCTCTCACTGCAGCAACAAAGATGAAAAACTCAAGAGTTAAAAGGCAATCACAATTTGAAAATAAAACTACAAATCTAGTTCCTCAGTAAATAGAGGAAGCAAGCCTCTATGACTATTACCAGCTGTAAGTTGAACTATCACACACATTCTTTTTTTTTAAGAAAAATAATAATTAAATTTACGGTCTAGAGGTTGTGAGGACAAAGTTTTAGAAATATGATTTGGCCTACTATGATACATATTACAAATAGTAGTCCTTGATGAGGATTTGGAGAAGTAAGACAGGCTGAAGAGCTGGGCTTAGTCATCATATTAAATTCAATTCCACAACCTAACACTTCCAAGATATTGATAGAAGGCACGAAATACACAAGAAAAAGCAAAATTTAATTTCCCTAGATGCAACCTCAATTTAGTCTCTTATTAATATGCATCTTAGAATATAGCTGGGTCATTAAGTGAAAATTCCATTTAAAAATAATTATTCTTGTGTGTAACATGAGAAAGTGCATTTCTAAGGCAATTAATTTCTCTTCTTCAAGTTGCTACAGATATTTTTTTTTACCCTATAATATTTAGCAAGTTTTTTTTCTATTATTTTTGTTTAGTGTATAATTTTAGAAGATCTCTCATTTTAATATGTCTAGATTTGGTGTTGTCTATTCTTTTTCTGGCGATTGTCTCTCAATTCCCACTAGTTCTTGAGTTTTGACTTTTTGTAAAGTAAGACACCACAGTTTCAGATTATGAAAAAAATATTTTAACTATATATATATATATATATATATAGAGAGAGAGAGAAAGAGAGAGAGAGAGAGAGAGTTTTTATTTTTTTTTAAAGCCCATAGAGAAAACTACAGGCTCTTGGAACATCCTTTTAGAACTGAATTAGCTGTTAATGACCTTTAGTTTCTTTGAGATGAGACCCCATGGAAGTGTTCATGTGACTTCCACAAGAATCAAACTTTCTCGTTTTTCACTTCAGCTGCAACCTATACTACTCTGAAGACACTTTCACTGGCCTAGATGTAAAAGAAAATGAACATATGAAAAATCAAAACACAAATCTGGACCAAAACACTAAAATGTTAATATAGGTCCTGGCAGAAAATGAGATGGAGAGGGATAGGACTAAATGTGACAGAGGGTGAGCTCACAGCTCAGTGCTCCCAGGACCTGGGACACTGAGGTGATGCTGCAGCCTGGAATTCCACTACAACCAAGCAGCAAACTTGACTGAGTTTAGAAGAGTCTCATGATTAAACCAAACTTCAACAGCTGCATCTTAAAGACACACGTCCTTCAAGGGGAGGAAATACTGGCATGCAAAAAGAAGTGGACGATGTGCTTTCAATAAAAGAATAATGTCTTAGTGGAATACCCCAGAAATGTAACAATGTATTTACCAAATATAATACTTATGGAATGAGATTCACAGTAGCTTTGACATCTTTAATTTTGCTTTCATTTACTTTGTTTTTCTGGTCCACTTCTGAGAACATCTGTATTTGTTTTTATTCCCAATATAAAGATCATCAAATATCACACAGCAATCTCTGTGCCCATTTTCAATGACAATGATAACTTGAAGATACTGTAATCTTATATTTTTTGCTGAAGAAATTTGGTGGGAAATGCTTTAACTGCAAGAGTAGTTACATATTATGGCCCACATTACTTTTCAGCTACAATATGGAGATTTTTCCACCATCAAACATGAAGTGCTATGCAACACATGGAATTTTAGGACTCAAATTAGGACTTAAATTATCAGCATTGTGGAGCAGAACACTGCTGTGTCTTATATTTGAGAAAACCAATCTATTTATTGCCTTTATACTATGAGGTTTTTCTGTTATGCATTAATGCAATCTATCTTCCTACATACTTTTAGTAAGCAGCACCACAAGTAGAATCAAAATCAAATATTCTTACCATAAAGTTTCATACAATTACATACTGAAGCACATATAAAGATATGTATTTTTTTGAAATAATCTGTTGTTCTCCCCAGTAAGGCTCTCAATGAACTGTAGGAACTGGTACTGAACACTACATTGAGTAATCTGAAGCATGGGACTTTGGGTGTTTGGGCCTAGAAAAGCTGAGATGACTATAGAGAACAAGTGTATTCAATAGCAGTGTCTACACTGAGGAAAGTGTAGCTTTTATTTAAACATGAGAAAGTTCATGTTTTATAAACTTACTTCAAGATGCACTCACAGGAAAAAAACATCGATTTTAAATATTTTCTTTGAGTGAATAGACATAACCAAGTAGACAAAGCTCAGAGGCTTTCAGGTGTTACTGATACTTCAGAAAACTAAAAACTCCCCATATGCCTTACAGCTTATCACTACAATAGGAAGGAAAAATAAAGTCAGGAGCAGTCCTTGGCCTCCACATCACTGGAAATTAACCCAGGAGCAGCTCATATGAGTGAGGGAGAGCTGAACCCAGGGTGCACATTCTCCTACATGAGCTCACTCTATCCAGAACAGATGTGCACATTTCTTTTGTAAAAAACTAAACTTGCTGTAGCTTCTCCTCTCAGCAATGGCCCAGAACGTGACCTACATCCCACATATTAAAGGGATTTTGTCCTTTATAGACTGTATGAATGCCTTACTAAGAAAAAGATTTGATTAACTTGTGGTAAAGGACAAGCTCAAATAAAAAAGACAAGGAGGCAAGACTGTGTTCTGCCCTGCAACCTCAGATAAACTAATTTCCCTCTCAGTTTCTGAAAAATAGAACGGGAGTGATAATCAATAATGTTTCATGACCTTACAGAGATACTGTGTGCATCAATGCATGGTAATATGATGGGAATCAAGCCTGTGAAGAAACTCCTAATATCCTTATTTCTGAACTCTGCAGGAGTTTCATGGTCATAACTATCCTGAAAATTTCCATATCAAAATTACCATAAAGTTGTTGTGGTTGTTCTTGCTGCAGGCAGAGAAGGAGAAAGAAACTAAGAAAAAAAATCCTTAAAAGGTAATTTTCTGAGCCACTATCTCCCATTGCTATCCACTTAAGAAAGGCTTCAAAAGCCTTGTGAATTAAGCACTTCACGCTCATGTTTTTGTAAGACAAGGCTCAGTGCTTCCTAGGTCTGTGCCTTGCTCCACATGATGAAATTGCAGCACCACAGTGATGCAATTTCACAACTTTTACCTGTTGTAGGACTTCTTGAACAAACAGGATGAATGAGGAGAGAAAGGGGGCTGGAAGGACAATGGGTGCTCTATCCCCTTTATAATGTCCAGTAAATACAGACTTATACAGCCAAGTCTGAAAACACTTGAGCTGTGAAGTTGAAGACACTGAAAAGCTTCTGGCCATTCCCTGACTATTACTGCACTAGGAATGGCTAAAACAATGATAAATTATATGAAATTTGCTGGATGCTAATAAATTCCCTTCTGTTTTGAGATGTTCTGAATTAATTGTACCAACAAAAACTATTCTTTGATGTATGACAGGTATCATTTATCTCATGTAGATCTTATCAAAGAGGAAAAGGTAGAAAAATGGGCATACCTGCTGCTCTGTTCATTGTGTCCAGAGACAGGCAGAGTGAACAAGCACTGCAGAATTTTGTGATGTGTTTTTGCAATTATAATTAATGATGGCTTTGAATGAAAAATCTATGGTGCATAGAGTTCATAAACTCAGAGAAGCAGCAATGATGCTTTACATTCCCAAATAATACAATTTTTAAACTTACTTCCCAATACAGAACATTTTCACACTGACAATCCCAGCAATGTCCTGTAAATCAATACAGATAATGTAATTCAAATTCTGGCAACTTTCCAGGAAGACTATGCAGCTCATTGCTGAAGAACATAAAATATAAATTGAATGTGAGGCCTTGTTTTTGTGGAGCTTAATGCTTTTCACTGCTGCTAGATGTATTCACACATTCCACCTGACCTTTCTTAGCTTTCACAGCAAGAGGGACTAGTTTGTATTTGCCACCTGCATTGTCCCTTTTATCCATCCCACCAGAAGTTTAGGTAGCTGAAAATTAGAGCAACATGAAGCTCCAGGGAATGAATTCACAATCAATGATATTCAATTTTCTTTTGATCTGGAAGCCCAGCAGCTGTGACACTTGGATTTCAGATAAAGACTCATGAAAATACCCTCACAGAGGGCTGATCCAGAGAAGAGGGAAAGGATAAGGCTGATATCAGGTAATTCTTTCTTTATTCCCTCTGCAAGTGGTCTTCTATGACCGAACAATGTTTCTAGGAAAAGAAGAAGGACTTTTCAACTAGGACACAAATGTACAAGGTAGATGGATTTGCTGAGCTACGTGCATTAGCAGAAGAAACTTACGTCAAGATTTTGAGATGTAGATTTCCAGATCATTCAAATATTCTTATAATTCATGAAGTAGGAGGTGACAAATACTTTTGAGTAAGTCCTGGTTGCTAAGGTTTGCTTTACCCATGTGACCTTCCTCAAGTCAAATTCCTTCATGCAGTTTGATTGCATTCTGTATTCACATGCAGAACACAAGTGGGTTATCTTCATCTGAACCCTTTGGCATCCTAATGTACAGCTGAATTTTCTAATACTTAGAAATATTACAGCTCATGATTTCTGATAGTCAAGGCCCAAAGCAATCCGAAATATCAACATAGTCACTCAAACAAAATAATCTTTTTACAGCTTCTCTTGAGGCCTCTGCATAGAGAGGCAGGTCTATAATTAAAGGAAAACAAGTTTCTATTGTGGGGTTTTTTTACAGATATGTGACTGTTATGTTCATGACATAACTCCACAAGTGAAAACAAATGCATCAAATGCAAACAGAGTATATGAATTCTCACAATATCATCCACCAAAGACAATTCTCTTTACAAGACAGGCAGGAGCAATGACATTTTTACACTCTTGCCCCAGAGCAGTTTTTCATTCAATGCATATTTACTTAGAGATAAAGTTCAGTGGTAATAGTTATTTTACAAATAATGTCCTGCAGTTTATGATTATTAAAGTCAGCTCATCAGCAGAGGGAACTGAAGGAAACATTATAATAGATTTTATTGATATAATCACTGCTGCCACCAGCTCCTGATGGCTTGAGGCTCAGTATAAATGAAGGTCTGCAGCCCCTTGTATTTTATTAATGTTGTTGTTTGTCTAATAAGAAAACTATTTACCTGCTGTGTGTGATGTGGTTCCTTGACAGATGTTATTCTTTATTTTCCTCTCCCTCTGTGCTTTGGGTTTTGTAGAAATATGAGTGATTAATTTACTTACTTTATTTATTTTACTTTTTTGCAACTTTTTCTTTCAGGTATCTGAGAAATTTATATACAGCATCCTTATCACCATTTACATCTTAATAATTGCTACTGCTTATCTATGTAGCTACCTATATTAATTTTAAAATGTTGGAATATTTCATCAGTGACCTATGATTCTTCAATTATAGTGGAAATCAGACAATGAATAACAGCTCTTCTCCTTAGGGAAATTGTTATATTGGTTCAGACCAATAATATGAAAGAGATCATATCTTCTTTTGATCTCTTATGGTTTTACACTGGTATTCCATTTAAAGAACAAGGTTTGATATTCCAATAGTTATGATGTTTTTCACTGTAACAATTCTTGGTAATTCAGATGAATATTCATTCCCACTTGTTATTTTCTGAGAACCTAAATTGCTTCCTGTAGTAATGAGCCTCACCATCTAGAGAGGCAATTAATTTCATTTCCCAGCAATGCTGGTAACTGCATTCAAAGACTAGCGAAGATACTTCCTGTGACATTATATGTGATATGTATCATTATATGTATCATGCTAAGCCTATTGGGAATATAACTCATCTTCAGTGATTGCCATTATTTAGCAGCACAATTGCACATCAAGCTGAATATTTCTTCAGCATTGATGTTATCTCATCTGCTAGTACTAGAAAAAAGTTTACAAAAACAAATTTTTGGAATTTTTTTTGTCACAAGTACACTTCCCACAATGGAAAAGGTAGCACAGTTTCATAGATCTTTACCTTTCCATGGAAATACATACCACATACCTATATGTATTGCATATACACATGCACCAGAAGAGGGAGTGAAAAAGTGCATAGAGTGAGCTGAATAAAACCCCCAGGAGCCATGAAAATGTTGAAATCTCCTGAAAAGTGGAACTGCTGACTCTTCCACAGTTTGAATACCATTCTACTCTGACTTAGAGGCATTTTCAGAAGTCTAAAATCAGTTTTCCTACAATCCCTGCCCTACCAGTCATTTTTGAATTATTATTTCAGACTTTAATGCTAAATCAACACTCTCTTGAGTATCCAAGAAAATGTTTCGTATATAAACATGTAATTTTGAAAGTGGTGAAAAGTTTGCTGAGTGGAAAAGGATTTTTTCAAAACTCTTACTGTATTATTTCAAATGCCATCCCCCATTTATCCACCAAAGGTTATCACTGTGTACTTCAATATATCTTCAATAAACAAAACACAAAGGGATGTTTGTAAGAGAAACAAAGTCACTCACTGAAAAAGATTAACCAATATGCACCTGCATATTGGATTTTTTTCCTGTTGTCACTATATCCATACCATCCCCTATGGAGACAGCAGCATTTTTGCTACATGCCAGAACACCTGGTCAGACATTTGTGAATGGAATATGTAGAAAATACTGTAAATTATCTTGAAAGAAAAGATTGGATATGATCATAACTTTGGAAATGGGAGAAGGAGGTGTTTTTTGTTTTTTTTTATTATTACTGATGTTGCTCTTGTAGATTTAGATTGGAGATAAGAATCCAAATATTGTTTTTCACCCTTCAGAATGCAATCAGAGTTGTATGATTTTTCCAGTAGGTATTCTTAGTTATAAGTGGCATGCAGTTTTTCAAATTGAGTCTCTGCTTTACAAATATCATTTAAATGTCTTTTGCATATGTGTTAGAACACTTAATTTGCATAATTTTGGTAAACAGAAAACACTTTCAAATAAAGCATCATTTACAATATTAAGTAAAAGAGATGCTGGCATTAAAATTTCTGAGTGCAATTAGTTTTGAAACCTATTGACTTCCCAAGCACGGTGGGGTTTTAAAGAGTACAATTAAATCTCATTATGTATGACAAATAATACCATTATTACCAATATTTTTAAAGGAAAAAGAGGTTGTGTGGTTGAATTGAAATCTAAAATGCTCCAGATGTAATGAAGACTACTGTCAAGCTCCGCACACCAGAGATTAGCTATGTCTGAAAAGGCATGAAGGTGCCAGGCAGAGGGCTGAGGTGAGGAGTTAGCTGCCCTGCTTGTAACACACAGGTACAGCCAAGCTCTGAGCCTCTTTGATTGCCACAGCTCAGCTAAACAAACTCTGTAGAGGAATTTCAGTTCTGTGGTCTGGTGGTTCATATTTGGGTATGGTGAGAACCACAGCCTAATGAATATTATATACACAAAAAGCTGCCTGTTCCATACACTGAACTGCAGTACCAGAAATTTTGACTCCTTGTGTCTTCCTGGTGCAGCAAGAATAATAAAAACAATCCAGCTAAGGACTGTTTTTGTTTCTGCACAGGAGCTACTAAGCCTAGTTTAGGCATCATGCTTCATGGATACCTTGGGTCTCTATCTGGTTCCAATGCAAAAGGTGCATCTGTATGGAAATTGTCCTGGTGCAAACTGAACAGCAGGGTATGGTCAGCTCACATGGCTGGAATGTCCATCTCTGCTAGAAGAAGCTCTGTAAGCAGGAAAGAGGAAGGAGGGTGTGTGGTCTTCTGCCCTACACAGCTTGTCTGTGAGTGTATGTGATGATTTATAATTGTAAAGTTTCTAAGCATCTAATATTGTAGTTTATCTTTTGTATTATTGTTATTGATTGTGAATGTATGACCTTGCTTCTGCTTGCTGATTGTCTGCCATTTATAGATCAATACATCATTTTGATGCTAATTTCATTTAAAACAGAAAAACTTGATAAGTTTTTCCCCATAGCAAATTGGAACCTGGATGTCCCATTTCCAAAATAGTGAAATAACTAACAAGACTTGTGGGCAAGACTCGTTATGCTTGGTTGTTCTTATAGATTTTTAAACTGGCATAATGTATATATTATTATTGCACATAAACTATACTGATCATTTGCAATATAAGCAAAGGGACTAACTTCAGAACCGTTTAAGTCTACCATGTTCAGAGCTTATCTGCTGAATACTGAAATGCCTAAATAAGTTACTGACTGAACAATCCTATGCCTAGTTTTTTAGTTTCATAAGCAGTTTAGTGATGTGGTTTTGCAGAGCGAATTTCTTCTTCAGTTTAATGCAAGACGTAAGTGCTTTTCTGATCCTCTTTACTGGAGACAACTAGACTGCTCTGGTTCTCTGTAGTATTCTAACAAAAGGGCACTAAGTCTCCATGGAACTGATTCAATCTGCCTTAGAATAATCCATTCTTGTGTCCCATCAGAGAGAGCCTGGAACCCAAACTTGGAGTGTCAAAATTGCCAGCAGCTGAAAAAGTGTACACATGTCCACATGAAAAATAAATTAACAAAATTGAAAATATACATTAGCAAAGTATGTAGCAAACTCAGCAGTTTTCCCTGTGCCAAGATATTCTATTCCTGCTATATATTTTTGTCATTTCAAGGCCATTAAGCAGAGAATTTTCCATATCTGTATTTACTTGTTTTGGTCATATCATGAGAGACAAGATATATTTCAACAGAGGAAAAAACAAATTAGGGAGGAAATGCACTCATTTTCAGCAGCTGGAATGATACAGTTTTTTTCTAGCGGTCTTTAGGAAAGGAAAGATCTTCCTTATCAGTATATTATGATCTCTCTCACTCACAAATGTACTGAAACATACTTGGTATGGCAAGTCTCACTCTCATCTGGAGAGGTATCAATACTTCTCAAGGACACAACACTTTCTGGTGCCTGTGATTACAGCATATATTTAGTCCAGTTTCTCTACTCTCCTGACAAACACGTAGAACTTCCTTAGGATCTCCATAAGGCTTCAGTGTATGGACATCTGGATTTGCATTTCCACTTCACTTACTTATCAATTGCCTGGTGACATTATCTTAAATGAGTTTAAGGGTTGCTTACACATGCTTGCAAACATTGTTGTTATGCACCAGCTATTTTACCACATTTTTAAAAATATATTCTAGGAGTCACAGGAGCATCCATTGTGCTAATAGACTGTTTGAAACAAACAAGACATTCATAAAGCTGTTGGAAGATAAAGCCCAATATTTTTTAAAAGATTTTCAGGGTTGATGTACAATATATTTCTAAGTGTCTTTGAACTATGAGACAGTAGTTACAACCTAGTGGCAATACTTAACAAAAACAGAGGGTGAAGATTAAAGTATATCTGGCACAGACACCCCAATTTCCTGATGACAACTCTACCTACCTTTTTGAACTGTTTAGCAGAAGAATGAATTCTTATTCTCTTCTGTGTAATGGGTTTGTCTGAGGACAAGTGGAAGCAAAATATGTCCCTTGACCATGTTACATTCTTGTAGAGGAGCTTTTTAGAGCTCCTATAATCAGAGTGTTAATAAACACAGAATTAAACAGATTAATGCAGTAGTTCAGAATATTTGATATTATTTAATGATAGAGTGCCTAAACTATGAAAATACTAATTTCAGTTACTTAGGACACTAAAATGTATCTTTACAGATGTACCTGATAGATTTCTTCTATGACCATCAAATTGAGAATTTAGACAATAATTTTCATTGCAACTTCATTCCTTGTTTCAAAGACAGTTTCTTTTTTTAGTTCACCCTCCTTTCCTCCTTTTCAGAAGTAGCAAAATAACAAATATGGTTTCTTTGCTAGCAGAATAATTTCTGGTAAACTAACTGTCCTGACTCACACATTGTATTACAGCCATCTTTCCTCCAAGCCCTGAATACTGGTTCACATACCTGTCAACAGAGTAACAATGAGAGGTGTTTTAGAGTCGTGTTGAGAGAGACATCACCAAGACTGGCTGCCTTAAGTGGAAACTATAAAAGCCATCTGTCCTTTACTCGAACCTTTGATGGGTCTAAATGCCTGCAAACTGTTCTTTTTAGAAGCAGTAGAAGGAATGACAAAAGTGTGCCCTAAAGAGGAGGAGAAAGGACTTGGATTGTGTTCAGCCAACATGCTGCTACTCTCAGCAGCAGAAAAACCCATTTGGAAACATGAAATGTCCCCTGGTCACTCTGAACTCAGGGCAACACTTTTAAAGCAAATGTTTATTCTTAGGTTTCAAAGCAGTACTTTTTGCACATTACTGCCAATCGACAATATGGTGATTTTAAATGTCTCATTCCCCTAATGAAAGGTAGTCCTAGAATTTACTTCATTATGGTTTTGATGAAGACACGTTCATAAAGCATGCCATAAGATAATTACAATTGAAGAAAGTGCTCCCCAGGTAAATAGTCTATAATTAGTGCAAATTATCCCATGCATGTGTTTTATTTTAGGATTGGCTGGTTTGGTTCCTCAACACGTAAAGGCATTCTGAATAATTACCAATGCAATCTGCATGGTGCACTATAATTTTCTACTAGGTACTGAGTGTTTATTTATATTGATAATGTCTGATCTTCTAAGGAAATTCTGTCACAGCATCATAATCAGTCTTAGTGTTGACAGAAAAGAACTCTGCTCTGCAATATTTAAGAGATAGAAGAAAGCTAAATTAACCCGATAATATACTACCTTTATAGTCTGATTAAAGCCTAATAATCTGAACATATGAGAAATTAACTCAATGAAACATATTTCTATATATTACACCATGTCATAAACTGTGAAGTATGTCTACTTGTGAAAAACTCAAATGATGAAGTCCAAAACATTTAGTAGTAATTTAATATATCCTAGAAAAATAGAATTCATTGCATAAATTTAAACACACCTACTTAGCTATATTTTTCTTATAAACATTTTGATATTGTACATTAATTTTCACAGATAGGTGGATAAGTTCTCCTTCCTAAGTTCTCTCTCCTAACTATGATTTCACAGACTTGCAGTGAATGTGAAATGTACCACTTAAATATTTCAGAAATATGTATTTTTTTAATTATTTTTTATTTATTTGCAAAAAAAAAAATTCCAAAACAGCTATTTGAAAACTGTAGCATTTCCTTGCCAATGGCTTGAAGACTGCAGAATTTAATCCTATTGTTATGAATGTAATTTATCATTGGAGTATAAAGTAGTTTGTGGTCATTAGACTGGGTTAAGAGTGTAAATCTCCTATATAAAGCAATTTTAAGGAAATTAATAGATACTAGAAAAAGTATATGTAATAATCCAATCTATAGGGCATTTTCCATGAGAACTTAAATATAAATATAGCCCTGCATAAGTTATCTTGTTTGATAAATATTCCTTTAGGTACCTTCTCCTTTGAAAAAAATGCAATGCTACTTTACATCTCTACATCCATTTCTCCCTGTATTTAACATTCTCTAAGTTTGTTTTACAAAACATTAAAATTACCTGACTTCTTTATTTTTCCACTCCCTTTATGGTCAACATTTGATGTTTCAGTACAAAGATGTGTAAAACACTCATAGCAGAAACATTAGTATATTCCATGATTTGTGCCATGTAAATATATTTTGTATTTTTGGTACACAGTGATGAAATTTCCTTTTTAGTTTCAGTTTAGAACATCTTTGAAGTGCATCTGATCACCATTAGTCACCTCCTGTGCTTTGGTTCCCATCACACAACGACTCTTGAGTGCCATAATCTGTATGAAATCACAAGGAACTGAACCCATGGGTATTTGGCCCACAGGAATGGCCTAGAATTAGTCTGAATCAAACATCTTCTAAAATATGTGCAGAGAAGTCACTGAGGTCACAGCATCAACTGATCACTCATATTTGTCTACACCACTTGCAGATTCATATCTAATGGAGCCCTGTTCAATGATTAGTACTTTTAACTGAAATTTAAATATAAATAGATAACTGTTGAGTTAATTAAGTTATATACACACAGATGAGTACTTGACCACAACAAGCAACAGCACAAGTTCATACAAATGCCTTGGCTGTAACTCAAGAACACTTGAAGTACAAATAACAAGGATAAATTCTTGAACAATTTGCTATTGCCCCATTCACTGCTGTAGCATGAAGGTATTTCTTAGTTTCAGCTGCAAAGCTTCTACACGACAGCATCATCACCTTGTTCCTCAGAAACCTTCCCACAGTTTTCTCACAGCCCAGCTCTGCTGAATCTTCTGGATGCTGACCACCCTTGAGGGCCACCTCAGCATGAGCAGCCTCCTGAGGCTGAGGTGGCAGCACCTGCACAAACCATGCAGTGTGAGAATGGTACATTTTCTCTTTCTGACTCTATATTTTTTCTGAGCTTGTGACACAGTTATTAGGCACTAAGTGGAAATAGGGAGGAGAAAGTGACTGAAACACGTAATAAAAATATTGACTAATTGTACCAAGCTGAGAGACTGGGAGATGTGATGGGAAGAAAGGAGAATCTACTAAAGTAAATAGAAAGAGGTGACTGGAATTTAAAAAAAAAGGCAATATTTAAGCCTTTTTTCCAAAATTTCAATAAATTAATATCCTATGAATTGACCACATCTCCAGAAAGATTCCCTTTCTATTTTTTCTTCATTTGAGGCAAAATTTACATTTCAATCTAAAGTCTGTCTCATGTTATCAAAGTATTTAAACATTTACAGCTGGAACTTCCAAAGGGATCATTCTGAGCTACTTCTGTATTAGTTTGGCTTTCATGATGAGAAGCATAGGGTTTTTTGATAATTCCTTTAATATTGTTACAAATCATGAAAGTCCACTCAGTAAAGAATAGCATATTTAATGTTCAATTTGAAAGAAAGAAAGAAAGAAAGAAAGAAAGAAAGAAAGAAAGAAAGAAAGAAAGAAAGAAAGAAAAGAAAGAAAGAAAGAAAGAAAGAAAGAAAGAAAGAAAGAAAGAAAGAAAGAAAGAAAGAAAATGAAGAACCAATCTCCATTGTCTAGTGCAAAAGCCATAGATGTGTTAGGCCAAAACAAAAGATACAGTAGAATATATCCATGAGTGAATCATGTATTTAGATTTACATTGAAATTCATCTTTTCTAAAAATAAAATATCTGGTTTTAATCATTCCAGCAGGCTATTGTGGTTCTTCTGACAATTCTTGACTCATAAATAATTAAGAGATATTTCTTCATCTATTACTACTTCTTATCTAAACAATTTCTAATAGTTGGAAATCCTTTATTGAGGTACAGTTCCCAAAAGTGAACAATTAATAAATAGTTATTTTGAAAGTGCATATAAAGGTATAATTCCCTGCCAATTTATAGCCAATGCTTCCTGATTTATCCATGAAATAATAGAAGCACACATGCACATGCTGAAAATACATTTCCATGTATCATCTCACATGGCTTCTTCATCCTTTGTGAAGTAATTGCTTTTAAACCTCTCATGATACAAATATGACCTTTTTCCTACTTCTTGCATGGTCTTGTATTTATTTGAATTAAAGCACAAATCCTAATACCAGTTTCCTCCTTCATCTGTTTTTGTGACATTTATAAAACCTGTCTCTATGATTTGGTCATAAAGATACCAAAGTTAAAAAAAATGCAAATTTCTCCATAGGAATTATACAAGAAAGAACCTTGTTAAAGGAAGATTTCCTATTTATTTTTTTTCCTAGTTGACTACTTCTATTCAGCAATCCTTTTTTTTCACCTGCCCAGATTTTTTGGTTTTATATTGTTCTTTGTCTAGATTTCTGTTATAATTTTTGAATACCCTTCCTTCTTTGACAGCGTGAATATTTCATTTTCATGGGAAAACAGGAAAGCTGCTTAATGCTCTTCCACCCTATATCCTGTTCTTTCATTAAAATTGATTAACTAATGTAAACAAAACAGCAATTATTTTTAAGGAGCTGGACTGTATTTTTCATACACTGACAAAAACGCTGAAGATAAGGTGATTGCTTTCTACTTAGCCAGATGACATTTTTCAGATATCTACAAGTATATAGGAATATTAAAAATCAGCCTTAATGACTCTTAGAGAATAATAAGGACTAAGTTGCAAACATCTATTTTAAGAGTATTTGATTTGTGATGCTTTCCTCTAATCTCTGCTTTGTATCTAGCCTTGGGTCTCAAAAGAATAAGAATTCTTAAATGCTTGACTCACTAGGAGGCAAATTTTTGTTCTATATGGGGATTATTAAAATCAGCAAAGGAATAGAAATGTTGCATGATCTTTGATTAAACTGCATTATGTAAATGTGTTTGTATGGAATTAATGCCAATTATGTATGAAACATTCTGTTCTATAAGCTAAGATATTAGTTTGTGTTTCAAAGCAAAATCTCCTGATTAGATTTGTTCTGTTCCTGACCCCAATATATCCTTAAGCTGTATGTTAGATTTTAGAACTATTATCAAAATTAAGAGGGTTTTATTCCACCTTTGCTTCAAGGTGAAATAAAAGATATTAGTCAGGATCACAACATCATGGATTGAAGTACTGTACAAGCACACAAAAATTGCATTATAAACCCAAAAATATAATCACAAAGAAGTGTACTTAGAAGTTTATCACTGCTCTTGGCACGGTGGAAGCTCAGGGTGAACATGTATTTAATTTAAATTTGTCTAATTCCTAAATAAATTCTGTCTGGAAATGAAATCATCACTAAAGTAAATAATAACAATAAAAAAGATGCCATTATTAAAATCTAGACCTGGAAAAACAATATATCTAAATCATAAAAATATGCATCAAGATAGGGAATAATCAATGTCATTTGCAAGTACTTGAAGATTTTTGTTTTTAACTTTAACCCAGGGCTTCTGGTGCTTGTGTTTTAAATTAATAGAACATGTTCTGGAGATTATTATAATCCTTTTATAGCTTTATATACATTGAAGTAAAGATGTACATTAGCAACTATAATTCTACATCAATATATTTGAGCTGAAAAAAAATTACAGTTTTGCAAACAGCTTGGAACTAATTAGTACCTAGGTTAAATTTTGTCTTACCTATTTTCAAAGCTATTAGAGCTACTACATTATTAAAATATTAGGCAATTAAAGCTAATATAATTAGTTTTAAAACTTCATTTCAGGTAAAAAATTGTCCTTATGAAAACATGGCATCTAATTTTTACTTTTCTATTTAATGGGCTGCATTTTTACAAATTGGGCCTTCTCAATCCTAATCCAGTGGAGTACCACATTTAGATTTTAAGATCTGTTTCGTAAGTTTTTGACCAAAATACATTCTTACAAGGCTCCCAATTTCTGAAAGTCTGTCCCTATGATATAAATGTTTTGTAGAATTTGCATGTGGTTGCACAGCTATACAGTAGTCATAATATCATAAACGTAATTATTTGTCTAGAAGTGCCACTGGAAAAATAATACATGAAACAATACTGTAAACTTTTAATAAACCACCTTTTAAAATGTCACTGTCATTTCAGTCCCAGGCAGCAGTTCAGATTTATGTCTAAAGCCTAATTATTTCTGATTACCCAGATTTAATCCTTGACACATTTACTGATGCAAGGCAGACACAGTCAGACACTGCATTAATCAGTGTTAGGCACAGCAAGCCCTGTTGATCATTTCATGTCCTTTAGGCCTCTAAGGTAAGAAAATACATGACTTTGTTTTGCAAGCAGCCCAAGCTCAGTATCCTGGGAAACCCACTGCATATTCTTTGGACAGTGTGCAGCCCCAGCCCATAATGCTCAAATGAATATAAAGTCCTACACAGCAAGACCACCAGTCAGAAGAACTGAACATGATCATGATGATGGTAATTATGTAGGAAAAAACAGATTATTTTCATCTCTAGCCATGAGATCAAGTGGACCAGCATAAATCGCATTGCATTAAAACCAGTTAATTTATTTTACCTGTCGTACCAGGATGGTGCCATCTGAAGTATGGGATGGAAATTGTCCCTGGCTCATGCTAAGCTCTTAATCTATATTCATGCTACCTTGCCCAAGACAAAACCACAACAGGAATCCTGCTGAGAAATTAATGATCTAGTCAGTCATGTGGCAGTGCTCAGCCTTGCTCCCTCATCCTTTTGACTTCTCCTCTCTAAGTGTAGCCAATGAGACACGAGGCAATTTGTCTCAGTCGTACACACACCTGTAGCTTAAAAAAACAGTAAAGCTTTTTACCTGCTCAGACCCCTAGAGCAGCGTTCAGATATCTGGATTAACCAAAATGATACCAGGTCAGGCTATACTTTGAAACACAATGTAATTATTTCAGGAGTCTGAAAGGAATAGAAATAGTTGCAACCAAAATTTTATTTAGTGGTGTGTGTTGTCTTCTAAACTATCCATTCATCTTCTGTTACTGCTTTGAAGGTAGTTAAATTCTCTTCACTTTGCATTCTCCTTTCAGAGGTGTTTCCCAGTGGCCAGCTCAGTTTCTACTTCTTGCTTGTCTTGAATTGAAATATTTTGATTTTTTTTTTATATACAGTCAGAATGGTGCCTACAAGTCACCTTGTTTCTGAATTACAGTCAGATACCCGTGTTTTCTGAGTAAAGGAGTAAACACAAGTGAAATTCATAAAAACTCTTTGAGAAATATTTAATTTAGCATCACTAGTAAAATTCCACTAAAAAAACTGTTATATAGCAATCACACAGCTAAAAGCCTCCAGATACACTTTGTTTTTCTTAAGTCTATACTTCAATCTGTGCTAAATTGGATAAATTTTTTTCCCAGGATTCAAGAATACCCATTCTGAGCAGGCTCTTTCTAGAACTTTCTCACTCTATTTCTTTCCCTGAATACAACAGTATAGGGATTATTTTGCCTCCATGGACAGGATTCATCAGGATAAATATAGACATTGATGTCTGAACTGCTTGTCTAGACTTTCGATAATGTCAGTGGCAAGAAATAAACACTCTTTGCTTGTGATTCATTTCACACTAAAATAAATGTCTAAAAAAAGTCAGATGAATCATGTTCCAAGAAAACCTCTTTCTCTCCATTACTTATAAAAGGACATCAGTCAACTAGCTCAGATAAAGAGAGCTACATCTGCTCTAATGAATCCCACTCTATTTTCTGGGTTGGTACACTGCTAGTCGATAAAGTTCTTTGCATTGTAGGAGGTATGGGAGAAGGAAATAAAAACACCTGTCTAAGGGGCAACTGTTGTCTATATTTGATGGTGGCTCAACCTCTCTATCCCAGAAGGTGCCATATGCTGCACTTTTAGAAAGGTAGTCCTACAATTGCTGTAGAAAGCTGTAGTACCATTGAAGGAGAATCAAAGACCATTCTTCTACCAATCAGTCTTCAGAGATCTTTCTTTCCTGAATCCTTTTTGGGGTTCTGACACCACAATTCAAAAGCTACTTGTGAGTTCTACAAGTTCTTGCTGACTTTGTGAGGAGGAGGTAAAAAATAAGCATCTGCAACAGCTGAAAATGAGAAACAATGGTAACTATTTTTACAAGACACTCAGAGCCAAAGATGCAGGCCATAACCAAAGCTGTCTCCAGTTTAGTTTTCACAACTGCAATATTATTAATATCATAATGAAATTCCAATCACAATTTTCTAAGAAAGCCTGATGCTAAATTTTTGTGGTTGGGATTTTAGCTCTGGGTTTGGGTCATGTAAATAGCCTTTCCTTGTTACATTTATTTTATTCATCTGTTACAAAAAAAAATTGAGAGCACTGGATAACTAGCTCTTATTTGCCTCAAAATGTGTCCTTGTAGCTTACTATAGACCTGTCAGATAAGTAATCACTATTCATGAAAAGGACTGCCATCATTTCTCAGGTATTATTTAGCACTTTTGGGGCCTAGTTTTCAGAAGTGATGAGCATTTCTGTGCTTGGAGGAGCCAGCCTTTTGTGTGAATGTGTGTTACAAAGGGCACATCATGATACTGAAAGGGAACTGAAAGAGCAAGTTGACATACAGAGGTAAACAATTATCTTTGTACTGAAGTTCCTGTGATTTTCCAGAACGATTTGTACATCCTAAGAGAAATCTTTCCAATGCATTTAACAACAGACCAATGTAACTAGTTTAGTATTTTAATAAGCTTCTGAGACATAAAATCAGCTCTTTAAAATTTGTCCATATATCATTAAGCACTTAATCTTATGTTCAAACAAAAACCCTTGTGATTATTTTAATTAACCTTTCTGTGACAGCATATAGAAGTGAATGGAGTAGATATTTAAGGTTAATCATTCCTGAAAAATATATTATGATCAATATTAGACTCATTTATGTATTATTAATACCTTTTGACATGAACAAGAAGAAGAATTTTTCATTTACATCAACAGGTGTTTTTCCTTTATTTCACTTGGGCAAGTTTCTCACATGAGAAGGTACAACAATGGAGTCAGTCAAGCCACTCATCCCAAGTTAATGATGCTCTTAAGTACTTTGCTTTTTCAGAGTGCCTGTGATAAGTACAATGCAGCCTCAGTCCTCGGTTCACAAGAATAACTCATTGATTTTTGGTCTTTCTCCTAATAATAGCCATAATAACATGCACACAGCAGAAACAAGTTGTAAATTGAGGCAGAAGTTTCCTGTATGACCTCGATTATGATATTCATTCTCCATTATAGCTATTTTAATTAGCAGGGTAACTGCACAAATGCACTCTCTGAGGCTAGGAAAGCTGAATCTCAGCAAAATAGACAAAATCTTATGTATGAATAATTGAAGCTATCAGAAGTTCTAAAATACACTCTACCACATGCTTCATGTCAGATCCATCTGAATGGTCACAGGATGGCTGCCTTCAATAGCTACAACAACCCAACAGCCCCTTTCTTTCCCTTTGGGCCCAGTATCTCTTTTACTATTATTTATATATACATATATTTATATATAAATATATATATATATATATATATATTCTCTCCTCATAGTAATTTTCTGAGAAATTACAAATCCAAAGAAGTTCAGGTGCTTTCTCTAATTAGTTTAAATCTTGTCCAAACAAATTCCCTTTTCTTATCTACCCTAGTGGCTGTGACTTACAGCTTAACATTACTATTTTTCTCTTAAAATATAGTATCAATACAAGCAGTTCCTGTTTCTATCAGCTTATTCTTCTTTCCTAGTCCTCATGTCAAACATCACTTTTCCTTGGCTTGTCTTTCTACACTTCTCTTGGAAATCTCTGGGGTCCTGTAACCAATTGAAAATCTATTTTCTTCAAGTAGTGATTCAATTTTCTGAGTCTGTCTCTAATACACCTCTGACAATGTTCTCATTATGATTTTTTAATCCTGCTGATGGCCATCTGCCATAGTCATAATTATGAATTCAAAATATCTTTCATTTTTAAGAGGTCTAGAAATAAAAAACCTTTACTTACTCCAGAAATCAGCTTCTCAATGATGGGTTTCAGGCATGACAGTTCCTGAAATTGAAACTGAAGTAAATTAGAAAGCCATATTTGTTCCTGTTAACTGACAAAACCTGTTAATATACAGAAATCAGTCACTGCAAGTTTTAAGGTTTATTCTTTATAAAAGTGTGCAAATACCTTCTTTTATACTTATTGTACCATTCCCAAGGGTAATATTTTTACCCATTTTTTTCTCATCCTCTATGCATAAGGACTGCTGGTGTTACTGTAGTCAGGTGTGGTGGGATGATATAAAGTGGTTGCTGCCAGACAAAACTTCAGTTGTTCATTTTCTCATTTACTCTTTATCTCTTTCACAGGCTTTGCCTCATCCTTACTTTATTTTTTATTATTTTCCCCTGCCTTTAGCTTTTTCTTATCCTCCTGAACAATGTTCTTTCCTCCTTAAAATTTCTTAATCTAATTTCTTAACATTCATCTTGGATGACAATTACAATTAATTTCCAGTCATTATACACTACATTCTACCTTTTTTTTCCCCCATCAGTAACCTAATAAACTACAAAATCATGCATATGAATCCTGTTAGATAACAAAGATATCACTAAGATATGCAATTAAACACTGCAAGATTGCACATGTTAATTGGTTTCAACCATGTTGTCCAGGCCTCAGAATAACAGTATTTTGGTGATTTATAGCAATGTGCAAAGACCATTTTTGTGAATTATAGTAATACTGTAAGAAGAACAAAGATTGAGAGGAGCTGAATTAATGCAAGTGAAAATATTTCCACATGGAATATGGGTGAATGTTTGATGGTAACTGGGATATATATAATTATCATTGCTAAAAAATAAAGAAAAGATGGTAGAAGTACATTCAGACTGGAAAACAAATATACAAAGCTAAACAACTGAGTCAGCACATAAGGAATTTAGCTTAAATCTAAATAAGAAATACTCTGGTAACTGATTAATTTCTTCATACTATTTGGTGTTTTAGGCATTCCACTGCAGGACAGCATCCATAATAAGCCACAAGCCCCAGAAAATTTTACTAATGAAAAGGTAACAGATACTAAGATGGCCAACAGATGAAACAACCATTAACATCTGAGCAATTTGTGCCACATTTTTTGAAGCACAGAATTAATAAAACCATGTGCTGTTCTGCCTCTTCTCTTTTTCCAGGGAAGGGATCTAGCTGACATTTGCAACAAGATACTATTCCACTCTCCCAAGAACAGAAAAAGAGAGGCCCAAGACATTTGCTAATGAGTAATATAATAGAAATCAACTCTAGCTCCTCAGATTTTTAAAATTGTTCCATACTTCAGGCACACTAAGAATTGTTGATGCACATAACTTGTTTCTTAATCTGTTGACCCTGGTGAACTTAAGCTACTTCACATTCTTCTAAATTCATTTTAAACACTAAAAAGATAATAAAATCAAAAGAAAGGTTATCAACTGGAAGAATAAACTACTAAGTTAATTCAATTTTTTTCCTCTTCAGCTGTTTCACTGCTTTAGATATTCTTTTAGGAAAGAAACATGAATATTCATACTCAGTAAAGCCCACTGAATTTGGCCCCCTTCCTTCAGCATCAAACCTTTCCATCCTATTCAGCCTAGGTTCACTGCCAAACCCTGAGTCCCATGAGCCATTCAGTAAAAAAGGAACTGCCTTTCCTTGAGGGCTTTCCTGGAGGGTTTTATATTATTTTCCTTATTAGTACTAGCTTATTAACTGTAATAAGCTTATTGCAGTTTTCAGGATTTCTGAGTCTGTTTCAATAGCTTTTAAGTAATTTATTGTTGGATGTAACAAATGTCTGAGCTCACTGCTTGCTCTTGACAGAAATCATGCATAACATTCATAATGCTGTTGAGACAGGCAATGTTTACAGCATTTTTCCTGCCTCTACCTTTTGTCACTTTTAGGGTTCACTTCTTGCTTTTATAACCCACAGCTACTAACCTCAATTGTATTCTAGAGTAATATCTGAATTATTGTGGTTAGATACCCTATACGGTCTGGTTTGTAACTTTTAGATTTAATGAATACACAGGCCATAACCAGACTTTGTATGGTGAAAGATTTTAATTAATTATGAACTATAGGGAAAGGAAAATGATAAATTCATGGTAAAGAGATACTTTTATTTTATTTTTCACTATAGATGTACATTTGTTTTATTTTCATGTCCGCTTTTAGTCATGGCCTTTTTTATTCTACACAAGTATTCAAGTGAAGCAATTTTGCTTTTCCTGATTTTGAGAGGTCACACTGTTGGTGATGCTTTGCCTTTTCCTTGGGAAGTACAAAATCACCTATGAACATGCAGATACTCAGCCTCCTTGTCTGAAATATCTAATAACTGGCAGAAAAAGAATGCTACTGCATGAAATTGGAGACCTATTTGCCTGACTGCTTTTTTGTGTTCAAGGAAAGTTAGTGAGAAAAGTGTCTTGGCATATTCCAGAAGGATATTTATCTTTTGAAAATAACTATTGATTTTTAGTTTGTAATTTGAAACTAATTAAATAGATCTGAGTTTCTGAGTCAAGTTCTCTTAGGTTAATGGGAAAAAGGATGTTTCATTGACCAAGCTGCTAAGTGTGGCTTGGGAAAATGTATTATTTTCTTTGTTCTAGTAAACACTGCATTTATGACCTTGGAAATTCAGAACTAGAGTTGTAAAGTAATGTAGTCACTTAAGGATGCAGTTAGGAGCTAGGAACGGTGATTTGTTCATTTTTTGCATCACTGAAGAGCAATTAAGGCTCAATCTAACTGTTAGTTGGAATTAATCTCCATGCTGTAACTCACCTACAGAGGTATCTATACCAGTAAAGCAGTCAAAACTTTGGCAGTAGAACATTCTATTCTGATTCAGCTTTGTCTTTGGCCAATTCTTACTCCTCCAGACTATTCCCAAATACAATCCCAAGTGCAAGCCAATGCACTTGGAGCATTCAAAGGAGTAGGGAATAATTTTCCAAAGGCAATTTGGATGAAAAAATAATGTTTGGAGGCAAGAAGACTGAGCCAGCAGAGAACATACCCTAACACCCTGCAGTCCTAATGTTAATTTACTATCAGATAAATGTAGCCCTTTCTTCCTGAGGATATACTCAAGCTAGTGAGTGTTGCCAAAAAGGAAAATAATGCAAAAATAACAGGTTAATGAAACTTGCTGGCTTCCAGATCAGGATGGCTTCTTTTCTGGTCAGCTTGGCAGGAGAGCACAGCGATCTACTCCAGGCAGAAGTATTTCTACATGAGGGCAATTGGACTTCTGCAGCCGGCAGGAATGTGACACTGCACCTTCAAGGCCTATGGAGTTACTGAGATAGGTGTGTGTGAGACACATCAAATGATTCCATACTTCTGAATATGTGCATCTTGTTTGAAAGAACAGATTAAAACATGGTATCAATTTATTTAATTCAGTGTTTATTCAACCTAAAATTTCCCACACTGCTGACTGTCTATGTCCTTCAGCCAGTGTCTACTATAGCTGATACATTAAGTGCTCATATGCTTCAAATTACTGCAAACATAGCAAATCATCAGCTTTGCATTTGATCTTTCAGAAACATTTTCACAATGAACTTTCTCTCTTCAGAGGACACAACTGCCAATATTCCCTCTCCTGCATGTAAGTCCAAGGTGGCAAGTTCCAGTTTGATCAAGTAATAAAATACAGTCATCTTGAAAAATAAGATCGTTTTCCTCTCATGGAAAAATTGCTGTCTACTGATGATAATTTAAGGTGATAGCTTAAACTAATACTCCTAGGAATCAGTGCTTCTTATTTCAATGCAATTTACCTCAATTAAAAACAAAATGAACTTATCTGAAGTAAAAATGTAGTTCAAAGTCCAATATAATTTGAAAGGTAACAAATTATATTGGACAAGCTCTAACACAGACTTCAGTCACAGAGTTTGTTGAAGTCCTTCATGAAAACAGTACCACAAATTTGTTTGTCTTTTTCTCCTTTAGGATGCTCCTAACTCCTGTTTTATTTGCCTTCTTCAATGTGTTCCAAGTGAGCAACAGCCCAGTGATAATGTGATTAAGCAGTTCTAAAACTTTATGAGCCACTGAAATTCCAGCTACTGAAAAACATAGCTTTTGGAGAATGTTTCAAAGAAATTCTGTAATACTATAATGGGTCTTGGGAGCCATAACAAATAAACAGTGCTGGAAAATGTCCATAGACACAAGCTCAGCATCCTTAAAATCTGTCAGTAGTAAACTGTAATGCTACATTCTGACTAGTGATATTTATTTGAAAAGAGTAGGACTAAATAAGAACATTTTCTTTAATAATAATTTTAGCAGTAATGCTAATATACATTAAACTCCATCATACATTACACAAACATAAAATAACTGTTAAACTGTTTGCTTATTTTCACGGAGATTTTACTGGTTATCCCAAAACCAATGGTACACAGGTTTATTATGATGACAGTGATTGCTTTACATCTAAAAAATTGTCCTTACCTAAAGTATTATATTTGGAGAGTAAAACTTATTTTTTTTTGACTTCAGGAACTTGATGTGGACATGAGTATAGACATGCAGTCCTGATAATCAACTCAATTGAGCAAAACCTCACAAAAGGAGAATAGATTTTTGAAGCTTGTAGTGACTCATGGTGTTCCTTATCAAAGCCAAATGCTATGTCTAGGATTCAGGTTTCAGGAAATATCTCAGGCTAATCAAACTGTTCAGAACAGAAACTCTAGGTGTTTGTGTCCCTGTGGGACAGTGAAGCTACATCAGAGCTGTGTCAGAAAGAGGATACAAATCATCATGTAGTGTAGTAATTTCTAGTTGATGAGATTATTTTTGAACATGGAAATGGAACTCAGCTATACCTTGACCAGAGAATCAGGAATTTCATAGTGCACAGATAATGTTCTTTCACAGATAATCTTCTCTATATGTCTGTCTACTACTATGAGCTAGATATAATTTTTAACTGTCATTTTGATGTTACTTAGAACATCAAAAATGCCAATTTCCCATAGCTGTGAGTAACTTTGACTCCAAATATTATTACATGTTCTTCATAAAGCCTCAGTAGTAGTAGGGAAATATATTCTCCTACACAAAACAAGCCACACTAAAATTTTATAAGTTTTTGGAAAACAAGGATATATTGACAAAAAAATTGCATTAGTCTTTTCTGTGGGAAAATATGAAACCACATTTCTGGAATCATACTCTTGAAAGAAAGAATATTTAATTTAGAAGGGTCTGGCTGGAAAATTACAACATAATCACAGCATTTATGAAATCCAGCAAATGTGATCACCCTTTGGGGTAGCAGCCTTTGGCTCATTTCCTATGTGGCTAGCTGGTTTGTCTCATCTCAAAAGATAAAATCAGCATCAAATATCCAAAACTTCAATAGGAGAGTAATTTTTGCCTCATAAAACATTAACTGAAAGTGTCCTTGTGCCACCACCATGTTCTCCCAGAGCAGCTAGGCACCCCTGGAAGCTATGCCAGTAGTCACTTTGTCTGGGCATAAGGCAGGCAGGCAGCTGGTGGGGCCAGGTGGGTGTGCATGAAGCTGCTCTCTCACACCAGATGGAGCAGCCACATCCAGACAGACTCTGCAGACCCCAGGCTGCTCCTGGATGTGGACTGAGCCTGGAGTCTGGGCTGGCAGGAGATACAACAGGCAAACCCTGCTCCAGTGCTCAGATCCATGCCCTGGCCTTTTAATTTACTAGTATAGACACAGCTATGGGGCAGGGAAAAAGAATAAGGACAAGTGAAATTAAGTGAAAAAGACAATAAATAAGAACAGATAGAAGACAGCTCTTCCATCTCATCCAGTCTCTGAGATAAAGCATTTCACTCACTGATGAACTGCATATGGTGCACATAATGAATTACCAAAATATGAGTATTGGTCTAATACCAACACTCAACTGTGACAAAAGACTCTCTAACAATTTAAAGTTAGACAGTGTATGTTTATTCAGTGCTGGGCAGCAGCGTGAGGTAATCCTCTAATACAAACTGCAAAATCACAGGTGATCACAGAGTCTATTTACTAGCTAAAGGATTCAAACAAATGCATATTCATAACAACAGCCCCTCCCATCCCTCGCTTCCTATGGTAATTAGCTTGAATAGCTATTAAGCATGCGTGATTGACTTCTTAAATTAAGTCTGGGGTCGTTTTCGTGGGGAGGGGCCTTAAAAGGAGGTAGTATGGCAAGTCTTCCTTACCCTAAACTCTTGACCTTTTCTATCAATGGCAATACAAATGATTTCTGGGGATAGTCCAATTTTCCAAAGAATGAGTTTCTGGTTGCATTGTCCACGTTCCTTTGGATCTGCTCACTAGTTTCGTCTTTTCCCATTGTAAACACAGCTGAGCAAACATGAAATGACAGACAACCAATTATTGAACTTTCAGATAACTACTCCCTTTTAACTTCTAACTTTTAATTATTTTCAACAAGGTAACTAAAATCCTAATTTTCTAAGATAAGTGTTTCAATAAAAATCTTCAATTACATTGAAATTATCTGAGTTGGGTCACCCTGCCTTTGATAACAAATTAAATATCTATATATATAGTCTAGGAAGGGTCATGTAGGCCTGAACTTTCCTTCTCCTGACTCAGATTAGGATCCTCATTTAGCAGGATTGGTGCCAGCTCTTGGGCTCACAGCTGCACAATGAACCCAGTCAGACACCTCCTTGAATCCTTGGTCTTTGGAAATGACATATTGTTGTGAAGAAAGTGGTTGTTAAACTGCTGTTGTTGTGCCTACAGGGTCTTTTAAGAAAAACTGCCTTTTAGACAAACAAAATAAGGTTATTTTATGTCATTAGTATCTTAAAATTATTCTTGGGAAGTCAGCTTTGTCTAAAATTCCAAAATATTTACATGTTGCTTAATCCCATCTGTTCAAGAGTTGATGAATAAAAAATCAAATTATAATCAATATACAAATTCTAAGCTAAGTATTTTTCCCATAATGCAAAGTTTCTCCTTAATAGTATCAATGTTTCTATTATTTTGCCAATCCATTCTATACAGAAATATGTTAAACAAATAACCAAGATTCTCATTTTCCTTTCTCTATATAAAATCTGCTCATTAAGGAAAATTATGGACTATTAATTTGATGATTCTGAAGCTCTACAAATAGCATGGTGTAAATGGACATAAGGAAGTATTTTTGCCCTCCTTTGATGTAAATACATTTTGTTGTGAAAATTATCTTTTAACAACTACATTCTTTGAATGTGTGAGTGACCTTTCCTAGTTTTGAAAAGATTTCACAATACTTTTAGCAATGCCTTTATATCTCAAAAGTAATAGATTTCCCAGTACATTTCTGGATAAGTAATTTTTGAGTTAAAATTATATAATCAGAGGAGAATTTTTCAATTTTCTGTTTCTATGACATTCATTTTGACTTTTCACATTTACACTGAATATTTCCTTCTCGGTCATGAAGTACCCTTCTTGTAAACACTAGAAATCATTCCACCCATTACCAGTTCAAACTAGGGACATTTTCTGAAAGCATCTAGCTGGTGGATAATGTTAGTTCAATTACTATATTGGAATACATTTCAATTGCAAGATGCAATGTAACCGGTCCTACACCAATTTTCACTGGATAGGTTTTTTTGCCAGTAAATCTTGAAAAAGTCTTAAAAATTTAAAAGTCAATAACAACAAGGAAAGCTTTTGTGAGATGAGATGTTTCTCAAGGTATCTCAATGGCCGTTTTATTTGTCTGCACAACACAGTAATTTTCACTGCATCTTGTGCTTCCTCTGAAATCTATAGTCAATCTGTATAGAGTTCATATGCCATGATAATACACTATGGGATAACATTTTGCTTTGTTTTTTTCTTTATTATCTTTTGTAAAGAAAAAAAATGCATGTGTTGTTTTCAAAATTTATGACAAGGAAAAATATCTTCTAAAGCTATTTTTGCACTAATGGAGAAAAACATAAGCCCTAAAAGATAGCTGTATTTTTCAAGATAGGGTACATTTTTTCTAAATCTTGTTCCAGTTCATTGGCCTTCAGTCATTTATTTTCCAATCGCACTTGCACTTCCTCAGAGTCACTATTAAAGAGATTCATGATAAATAAAAGATACTCCATGGGCCTTTCTGCTACTTAGTATAATGTTTTGTGGTAAAATTTGCTTTATATGTGACTTGATAATTTACTGAAGTAAGTGTAAAGAAAATAACTTCATGTACATTGAACTTGGAAATAACACTTCTCAGTTTTCCTTTTTTAACCCATTTAGAACATTATATCCCTCACTAAAATAGTTTAGAAAATATGAAATATGAAAAATCTGTATGTGTTGGCTGACTTAAAGAACTGAAAGAATTTCATTAGCTATGACTAGAAAATAATGGTGGGAACTACTAGTGGAGCTTCTACCCTTCACAGCTGGAAGTACTCCCACATGTGTTTGACAGTTCAGTTGGTCAGGGTCTGGCTTGAGACATATTTTCTTTGTCACAATTTTTCAGTATGACCTTAAAAAGGCTATTTATCCCCTCTCTGTTCCTTAGTTTCTAGTCTGTCTTGTCTATTAAGCTTGCCATTTTTTGGGGCTTTTACAATACCTTAGGGAACTTGATATTCTCCCACAATAATGTTAATAGTAATAGATAATAGATTTATGAATGACTTTGCATAGTCTGTGGTTTCATGTTCAGCAGGAAGGACTGTGCCCATGTGGAGAGAGGAGCCCACATTGGAGCAGGATTGCTGGCAGGACGTGAGACCAGAGGAGCCACACTGGAACAACCTTAACTCAACCAAAAAACACATAGGCTTTAGCTGTATTTTCTCTCCCTGCCCAGCTCAGGAGGACAGTGGTAGGGCAGCTTTGGGGGATCACCTGTCATCCAGCCAGGGTCAAACCAACACAAGAGTGTTTTCTTTATTGACAGTGTTATTAATGTTAATTTTTCCAAAAAAGAAAATTGTATGCTAGGTCTTCATATACCAATGAAATACATTATCCCTCTGTCTTATGTTGAGTAGGTGCTTAACTGTCCTAGAGGCAACATGCAGCATTTTAGAATAAGTAATGATGAATTTCATCATCTTAATTTCGAGGAGTATTTGAGATGAGTATAGAGAAGCAGATTAATATTTTGTCAAAAGTTTTCGGCTAGCACAACATTAATTCCAAAGATGACATGTTATGATAACTATAATAATTAGAACCTTCACCCTTTCCTTTCTTATAGGTCATTCCATCCTAATTAATTAACTTTATTTTTCCTTCATATTCTCAATCACCTGTAAGACTATGTTTACTTTATATGCCTACTCACAAGTACTAACAAAAGTTTAAAAGCATATTCTAGGCAAGCCAGAATTAAATTTACTGGTATTCTTCTCAAAGATATTTTTTCCTTTTGTAACATTAGCTGCAGCAGTATTGGTATTGGCTGTTCATTTATTTACTTATTTAAAATTATTACCTTATGCTTATTGTCTACTTTTTATCATAAACTGAAAAAGTTATGTTTTGGCTTTTAGTCCAGTCATTAAATGCCAAATTCAGGGAAAAACTTTAAGACAGAGTGGTTACCTGAGGCAAGAAAAAGTTAAAAATGAAGGTGAAATTATAATTCCCTTCAGTGTCAAAGTTCTCACACAGAGTGTTGAGATTTTTCTGAAAGCAAAAATATGATGCCACCAATGTCATTTTGCTATGTAAAGACAATACCACAATAGATTAAAGGCAAATCTCACTTATCCTTCAAATACCTAATGAAAAAACATTTCAGTGACACGAAAGCAATTTCTGCAAATCAGTGCTGTGTAATGTTATAAGCTCTGCATTTAGTAATGTGTGTGCTTAACCGCAGAAAATAATATTAAAGTACAGGTTATATTAAAGTACAGGCTAATAAAAGTCAATGCCTTTGTCTCTAACTTCTGAAAATGAGGGTTATAAGTCTTTTCAAACATGAGAAGTTTCAGTTTTATGATTTCCATGCAAGCTGGTTGATAAAAGACATGCATCAAGGCTTGCCTTCCACCTGTTTCACATAAAGTCAAAATCTTCCCACATGGAGAGATGAGCTATAATTTCTTCAGCCTATTCCAGTGGTTTGGCAAAGTTAACCATCTTTCCTGGATTGCTGTCAAAATTTCTTGGTATCTAAGACTTTAGACTATAAGGGGTGACACAGAAACTGCATGTTTTATGTTGGAGAAATGAGAGAGAAAATATTTTAGCAATAACCTTATGAGTATGCAAAATTGAAAGTTATGTTTACATATTTCATTTTCCTCAGTGCTCAAAAATGCTGCACACCAAATGCTTATGTAGTGAATTCCAATCAAATAATGTGAATGATGAAACTCTATATGAAGTGACTCTCTTGACAGAGTGGTATGATTCAATTACAAGAGATGCCTCTCTCTGAATTAAAGTGCAAACAAGACCATATACCAGAGTCAACAGTACAGATTTCATTTAACAGTAAATGGGAGGTAGAGAGATAGAAATATGAGGAGAGTGAGGATGGGAGAAAAGAAAGAGAGTGAGAAAGAGAGAGATTAAGTACAAAAATTTCACCACCACATGGATCCCTCTAGCATCCCATGGGCCCTTCTTTACCCACATCTTCAGAGCTGGGGGTCCCACTGTTGTTCTTCTGGGTCACTTCTACACAGTCCAAGTCCCAGATACCCATGGGATGTAGATGCCATTCCCACTACTTGGACTGGCATGTGTATCCTTTCCCGCAGCTTGCCATTGTGCAAATTTTGTGTCTGGATCAGTCTTATTTTAAGTCCCCTCAGTCTGTACAGTGCAATTTTGTCCAATGTGCTAATTCCAAGTCTTCACCTTCATCAGCTCTGGAATTAATGCCTTCCTATTTTGCCATCTATACTTATTTCAAGTTCTTGTTGTGGTGGCTTACCTTATGGGAACTTCCTTCTTGAGATATGTGACTGAATTCTTCAACTCCTCACACAGACCCATTATAATTTTCCAGAGTTATATGGAATTCTGGAATAATATTTACACAGGTTTTTGCAGAAAGATGCTCCACTTAAATGAAAAGGCAAAAAGAAAAAGGAAGATGTAAAAACATGTTGTCAAAACTAGAAGATATTCTATGTAAATCATGCTAAATACATTTAGTAAGGCATTTCTGAAAGTCTCATAAAATGTGAAAAGTGAAGCTGAAAATGAAATTAGATAAAAATATTACTTACCAAAGGTACTTATTGTAGGTGAAAAATAAAGAAAAATTTGAAGTGTTTATCTTAAGCAAATGACAAAAAAAGGTATGGAGATATCTAAAAATGCAGAAAAAATCTGTAGAAAATTCTACTTTTCCATGTTAGGAAGCAGCTGACATTTTCAGTACAGTGCTTGAAGGGATAAAGCTTTAATACACAGCAATATATTTTGAAAAACTTTTCCGTTTGATTAAAAAAATTGTCATTCTGCCTTTGAAAAATCTCCCACCTTGCAGAGTAGAGCCCTTTTGCTTAAACACGAATTTGCATCCTGTCATGTCTGTACAAATGATATGAATTAGCTGGGCTAGTTGGAAGAGTGTTTCACTCATCATGGTTTAAAGCTTTGAGTTTCTCTCAGAATTTTTCTCTCATGCTATAAATATCTGAATAGAAAATATATTTAAGATAATAATGACAGTTGTATCCACTAACAGGAAAAGAAACAATGCAGCACTGAAATACAGTATTTCATTTTAAGCATGAGAGGAAAAAAGTCTTTCTTATTTTAGAGTTGCTGGCACAAGGTGGCCAGGGCATTTGTAGAATTTTTATCTTTGGGATTATTCAAAATTCGACTGAACATAGTACTGAACAGCAAGATTTAGCCGATCCTATTTTCAGCAGAAGGATCAGACTAAAGGAAGTTTGGTGCTTTCCAATCCCAGCTGCTGTGTTCTCCAACAGAGTGGTTTGGGCTATGATAATGTGTAAAATCCTTAGAACAGATGGTGATTTTGGAGGTCTAGCCAAAAGAAGAATCCAGTTTAACTATCCTAAAAAAATACCTTTTATTGCTGAGTTAGAATTAGAGAATCTATGAGAATGTACACACTGCTGAAGAACGCCCATGAAGTTTTTTTCTAGACCACTCCAAGTGTTGACAGTAGTCAATGAAAGGCTTGCATCTTTCTCCTGGCCAAGGGTGAAATTGTCAGAAGGGAGAGGAGAACAATTACATCCAGTTCCTCTAGCAGGTTTCTTTATTGCAAAGTAGTACCAGCCAAGTAACAAGGCAGCCTGGTTTCCACCTAACTCCATAGTGTGCCAACCAATCAAGACTAAAAGCATCACTAAAGCTCCAGAGCAATTTTTTTTTTTTTTGCATCTAGGGTTAGAAAAGTAACACATAATTATATAACATACTATTATATTACAGTCCATGTTAACTGCAGTAAAAATATAGTTGAACAGTATCTTTGTCTATTTTTCTTGAGGGTGAGGGATCCCAATTTGTGTTTTCAGGAGTCGAAACTTTTTTTCATTTTCAATTGGATTAGTAATCCACTAACCTTGTGACTGCCACTTACAGAGGCTCAAAGCTGTGCATGTGTGCTTGAACATTGTACTGCTCTGCTGGAAGAGCAGCAGTTCACACATGAAGCTGAAAGCTTTGCCATTCCAGTCCTTGACTTTCCTGATCCCATTTACCCATTCTGACTTAGCAGATCAAAGCCAGCATCTTCTACCTTCTTGGGCCACAAAAGAGTTTCACTCTCCTCGTGCAACTTCTCAGAAGCATGGGGTCTCAAAGGCATCTATTCATCTCATTTCAGCTGTTTGCCTACCCAAGTTTAAGACATTGGGGCTGGAGAGTTTCCTTTGCTTTCATCTGGTGAGTATTCCACCTCTTAAACTGACCTCACTGACAGAGTTTCTCTTGAAGCCGGCCAAGTATTTTTTGGGTTTCAACTGGTTTTCTTAAATGTATCACCTGCACACACACACATGAATAAATGGGAGAAGAGGGGGTGGGAGAACACATGGTTCTGAGTATAAGATATAGGAAAAACCTAGGCACTCTGCACTAGAAAGAGAGTTTTATGACTTTCTGGACATATCCATCAATTTGTTTTGAAAAATAGAGGTTCCTGCTTTATACTTAATTTTCATTAACTTACATTTTGTAGAATGTTGTTAATTGAAATTTTGTAATCTCACAGTATATTACAGGGATAAATTCATTAAAAAACAGGATGTCACAATAAAAAACATTAAAAGGCTCTTATTGAAAAATGTACACTGAAAGTTCAATGTTGGTATAGATTTCAAAAATTTTCCCCAAAGTCCCATATATGATAAAATCTATAGACATGATTGATCTTCTATAAATCTTAGGCAAAGAACACAAAGGAAATCTCACAGAAAGGAAATAAAATATGCAGATATACTTTTAAAAAAAATAAAATAAAGGAACAGTTATCAGACTTGGCAGAATCCTTTTGTACAAATTAAACACAGACTTAAAATAAAATAATCATTTTCCATCTCACACATTATCTCACACATAATAAAAATTTCAGTCTGAAGTAACATTTAAAAAAGAATATATGTACCTTGAAACTATATTTTTTGGCTGAAGATAAGCAGAAGGACTGCAGTCTACAATATAGTCAAAAGCAAAGTTTTTACTCTAACACTTGTAAATGGATAACAATTTGGGCAATCTAAATGTCTAATTTTCTAGAAGAAACCTGTGTATCTTTCTGATGCATTTTTCTGCCCATATAAGCTAACTAGAGGACATTTTAGAGCACAAGAAAGAAATATGCAACTCCAAAAACATTTAAAAAACTATTCCATTTTCAGGCAGTTAGGGATAGTCATTTCTAGGAAACAAGAAGATATCGTTGCAAATTGATTAAAGATTTTTTGAAATATCAGTGAAATCTATGCACCAGTACAGTGTTTATTTATTATTCTTATGCATGCTCTTTGCTTTAATATAAGCTTATTTCTTAAGGGAAAAGTGAAGCACAAACCAAGCTCCTGTGTTACTGCCTGCCTTTTTTGGCATAAACCTGAGAAAGTGAGGATTGCATATCTGAAAAGGATGGGGTGGGAGTGGAGACAGGGACAGGAGGACAATCAAGGAAAGGAGCATAACTGAGTAAATCAGATACTGAAGTGGAGCTTTTGGAAAGTGGGTCCTATTCCCAATTCTGCTGCAAGGCTACTTGATGACTTAAAGCAAATTACTTCAAACTAAGCTTTGGTTTCTTTATCTACAAACTGCAGGATCTGTCTTGCAATCATGTTTTGAGATTTATAGATGGGAAAAGAATTACTATAATATTAATAACCTTTTCCCATACGATCCTTATTGCACTCATGTGCCAGTAGATGCCAGTTGATTGACTGATGGATTTTAGCTATTTAGCATTGACAGCAGAGCACAGAGATACCCAAAAAACAATGTGAAAGAAATATCCATAGTCAAAATTATAAATAATTGCTTCAAAATATTTAGTAATACTTGGCACAAAATCTGCTCTGAAAATGAGCTGCCTTAACACATGCACAATACACAAAAACTAAATGAGTTATTACTGAACTTTTGTTTCATCCTTTGAAATCAGAGACAGATGGGGCAAATATGACCACTATCAGCTACTGAAAAACTGCAGAACTCCCCAAACCTTTGGAATGAATTTCCCAGGCAGCACAATTGCAGGATTCTTTTTTAAAAGGAAAGAAAGAAGTCTAGACATATTTTTTCTATCCATTATCTCAATTCTCCTTGCACACATTATATTCCTATTAAGATATAATTCTGGTAGTGTTGACAGTTTTGACACAATTCATTCATAGAGCACTCCTAATCACATATAAAATAGACTCATAGCCTGGAAGCTGCCTCAAGAGATTGTATCGTTATTCCTCTAGTCCATGGCAGGATCTGCACACAACAGATGTTTGCTGAACTTGTTCTTAAAGGCATCCCATGATAGAGAGTTCAAAGGCTCCTGTGCACTTCAGTGACTCTTTGCTGTAAGATGAAACTCTTTATGCAGAACTTGCATGACAAAAAGTGGGATGTCAAGTCAAAATGGGAACACAAAGTTAATAAATGGAGAGAAAGGTGAGAAAAAATTACTTTAACAATTAATTTTGTGAAATTCTTAAGTAAACTTACCTGAAAATGTAATGTATTAACTAAACATATGCACAACCAGTACATGCAGAAGAGCATATTTGTATTTATTCATGTACAATGGACCATTTTCACTAAAAGAGAAACAAGAACAAATTTTAATTTAAAAACTGCTTTTATTTTCCCCTAAGGGAAGAAGCCTGTTTTTCATTATATGTGGAAAATATATTAAAATCATTATTTTTACTGTAAATGTAATGCATCTCAGTACATTTTAATTTCATGAATTCCAAATCACTCTGACTTCTTAGACTTTAAATGTATGGTGAAATATTTGTTTAGCAAGAATCAAGAGGCTTACATTTGACATGAAGAGTGGAAATATGAAAAGCATTACATAAATAGGCAACAATAATAAGAAAGACAAGATGATGAAAAAGAAGCATATTTCATTTTTAACTTGGCTGATTATGGATAAGATACCAAGTATATTAATCTTTCAAAGCTGTTTCTTACTCATCTCCAGGAGTGATTCATGTCATCAAATCTCAGTGGTATGTACTATGGTTGAATGCATTATGTTTCAGCACAGGGAGGATCTTCTCTATCTATCCACCAGAAAATTATAAGAACTAGAGATAATGCACGTTGGGGCTCACATCAGCTCCCCTCTACCTTAGCAATTAAACCTTGTCATTCACTGTGAGAGAGGGAATAGTTGACATCTGGACCTAGAGGGCAGTGAGCAAGTGGCTGTGAACAGCACAGTGATTCAGGACTTGCCTCTGAAAATGAGGATCTGCAAGTTTGGCTCAAGGACTACCTTTTTAATTGGATTTTACAGGATTATCAGTGCAACATAATGTATGGAGGAAAAAACAGAACCCTTAGCTGACCTCAAAACCCAAAACGCCACGTTATCATTATCAGGCTTCTCTCCTTGCTTGCTTTCCTTCTTGCCTCTGTAATCTTGTTAACCCCATCAGTTCTGTTACAACTCCAACAGACTGAATGGAAAACACCTTCTACTTGCCTAGACTTGCACTGCAGCATGATCCCAAAAGATCTGCTTGAATTCCCTCAGGTCAAGCAATATGTATGACCTGTATGCCTTCTTCTCAGTAATTGCTCTAGTGGGCATGAGAGAGAATTGCAGGATGCTCTGAAACAGCCAAAATAGCAAGCACTAAGAGCTCAAATGTCCCTACAATTTGTTCCTTTTGCCCATTGATATCCACTTAGCTCTCATGTTTCTTGAGCACTAGGCTTTCAGGAGCTTTTTTTGGTGTCTCATTCTCCAGTCTGCATCACCTTCCTGAAGCTAAGATGGTGCTGCAAAGCCTGGGGCACCCGAGGGGCTTTTGCAGATGCTGCTCAAATGCACTTAACTGGGCCCAGTTGATTAGAAATGAGATAAAAAGTGGCTTGTCATGCTTTGCAGTGTCTCCCAGAGTCTGCAGAGCACTCTGTGGCACCCCCCTGCCCATGGTGAACCCTTTCCTCCCATCACCCTTCAGTCAGTTATAGCTCAACACTGATTCTTCAAGGCATAGAATAGTACCATAATTGGGTTGGAAGGGAATTTTAAAGGCTGTCTTGTTCTTACCCTCTGCTGTGGGCAGGAACATCTTTTCACTACATCAGGTAACTCAGAGTCACTGATGTTTGTCTTATCTGTATTTTTATATTGGAGGAACATGGTGGGAAAAACACTTGTCCGTTCTGGGCAGAAGGTACTCTGCATAGTGTCAGATGAACCTGGGGCAGAAAATCGAGCCTCTGCACATGGCAATTACTTGTGTGAGAGAAATTAGATTGCTTTTCAAGTACTTGTATATTTTTATCTTGTACAATTCTCTTCTTTAGTCTTTTTTTTTTTTTTTTAATATTTCTTCTATCACCATTCAATTAGGCCTTAAGTTATGTGTGTGTGTGTGGGATGTTGCTCATAAATATTTAAAGAGACAATTTTTTGCTAGAAATTAATTTCTTTCCAGCTACAACACTAAACAAAGTGAAGCTGTCACAATGTGAAAACCTCCTACACTGTGTAATACTGTTCTGCCATGGCCATTATTGTACCTTGTCTTCCTGCACCATACCAAATCTTTCAAAACCCAAGATTTATGTGATTTCATGGAGTATAAGATGCTATATATGTCAGCAATTTAAAAATATGTGGTTTAGGCAATCTGGTAGAACAAGGACTTCAAAGTGAAAAAATGAAAAAAAAAGTATGTTCTGCTAAACTAAATATCCTACCAAAGCCCAAAACCAGCATATTAAAAAGCATAGAGAGGATTTATATAACCCACACTTCTCATTATATATTGTTTCTTGAAATTAAAGTAATTATGCTGTTACATTCAGCAATTAAAATGAGCATAAAATTGTTTAGAAGCCACTGGAAGCTCTCCAGGTACAAAAATTAATGGGTTCTGAAATATATTTACCTGTCATAAATGCTTATAGCACAAGGATGAATTAAAGACACACTTATACTGGAATTAAAAATAGACAAAACAACCTGACACCTTGCTCTCCTCCAGTTGCAAGTCTAAATATGAGAAATACAATAAACCAATGTCAAATATTTTACAAACTACAAAAAACAAGCATTCTGTTTGTATCTATTTATGTACAATATTTGTAGTGGGGAAGTGGAGGAGGATTACTGAATTTTCCACAGAGGCAACAAACTCATTTTAAGTGTCAGGGGTTTCTTTCCATATAGTGGATAAGTTTTATGCTAATAACAAGAAATAATGAGTTTAAAAAGTGCACCAAAGAACAGTGTTCTTGGAACAACTCCTATCTCTGCTTTTTGAAACAGAATTAATTATATTATTAAATTTTCATTTAAATTTGAAATATACTCCACTTGGTATTATTTTATATACTTGGAAATCTCAGTGAGTTAGTTTTCTTTGCCTGTTTTCTCCTCTTACAGTGAAATTCAGTTCACAGTAGCAACTTACTTAGGTTAGTGTTATCCACTTGTTTTCGAGTCTTTCTTTCTAATGATGGTGTAGAGAAAGAGTGTGCCTTACTTGATTTCACCCTAAAATTTGTGCTGAAGATACATCTAATGGGTACCTGTGATAACAGTGATATGGCTACAATTAGGCAACATGAATCTCATTTTGTGGCAGCCCTTAAGACAGGGTTTCTCTGTGACTGACTATAGGGCACAAATGAACATGCAGAAAATAAAGCTACACCTTGAAATTCCCTCCCCGTCCTCCCTTTGGATCAGGGGCACAGCAGTACAGCACACCCATCTGAGCTCTCAGATGAGCATGTAGGCCACCTTTCTTGTCTTTACTACTGACTGGTTTGCTCCATAAGAATACTGACTCAGAAAAGGACTGATTTTTAGGAAAAAGAAAAAAAAGTATTTCCAGTGCTTTGTGCCTTCTATTTGGCAAAGAGATGCAGAAAGAGAAGAGCAACGATGTAAATGTCTTCTTCCCATAATACTACAAAACTCTGGGTTAAAAAAGTTGTTTGCTTCTTAAAGACAAAAACAACTCTTTGGCTCACTTTTGCAAAAACATTGAGGCAATTACATGCAGGGTAAAAGTCTAAGGGGCAGCAGATTTTAGGGGGATCAGAGGCAGGAAGTGCACAGCAGCCTGGGCTCTGGGATAGGGTCTCACTGTTTATCATCCAAATAGATGGAGCAGTTATGGCATCAAATGTTGACATGGTTTGATTCACTTTAAAAGAGAAGCTGCAGGCTACACACAAAAATACAGTAAGCTTTTAGTTTCTTTACTAACTGCTTTAGTATATTTATTTTTGTATGTTTATTAAATATTTATTTTTGATCTGCATCAATTTTGCTCTTGTGTACCTCATCTTCTATGGCAGAAGATAAATACAGTACACTGAACTATTTTTGCTTGGCCCAAAACAATGTGACTACTGAGCAAAGAAAGACACTGAGAAATACACACATGACATTCACAGAGACAACATTAAGAACATTAAGATGTGGTATTAAGATCTTATTGGACAATAAAAAAACCTGAAATTATTTGAGCTATTCACTATCCTTCCTCAAGAAATATTTATTTTAGAAATGTATCTAAACACTAAAATGACATGAAGTAGGATGTGAAATTTTGTGGAAAGGGATGTTCATTGAACAAGTACAGTCAATTTTCCCTGAAATATAGTGAAGTATTTGTCAATGTGCAGCTCACAGTGAAAGGCACAGGCTTGTACCTGCAGAGCTTTAAAAAGTCCCACAACGGGAAACACAGCTGATCTTCCTAATCTATGCTGCTATGAAACTGATCTCCAGATGAGTTCCAAGTTAATAAATGAAATTTGGTGGGATTGATACCAGTTGTTCTTTCCAGATCTGCCTAAATTGATGCACCTGCACTAACACTTAAGGCAGTGTAAAACAATCCATATACAGCATTGTGGAAAAGTCAGTGTGCTCTTCTGTGAACAACAGCTGTGCTAAGCCAAAATCAATGTAAACCTTCCTTTCGGGGAATAAGGAGATAAATGTAGAGTCTACTCACTATCTCTACTCTGTCTATCAATAAATAGTCTTAGAGAAGTTGCACCTGGCACTGAAATGGGGAACAGAGACCACTCTGTACTTCAAGCCCCACTGTGACTATTTTCATCACACATATTCACACTGCCACATAAATTACAGAGAAAAAAAACAACTGAGTCCAGCTCCAGCAGATTTTGACCTGAAGTCCATGAAGTGGGGCCATTGGCTGTGCTGGTCAGCCAAAGAAGGGAGCCACCTTTGCCTGTCCAGTTGACACCAAAAAAGATGTGTTTCACACAGGTGCCAATATCCAGCACAACCATATTTTCAGAGTACAAGAGACAGGATATTTTTTCATAACTCTCCATGATTTATCTGAGGAATAGCAAGGGAACACTTCACAAATGGTACAGGTGGCCAGGAGTGCCTAAAGTCAAATCTTTCTGGGCTGTCTAACGAAAAGAAGTGTCAAATCTTATTAGTGTTTACAAAACTGTGATATTTTGTCCCTTTTCTCTTCTCATACTGTATTAATAAACCCATGAAAGTAGATTAGACAGTGGGGTTATTTTGCAGCATGCTGCATTTTTTTGCCAACCACCACTCCAAACACTTCATACTCAACCTGAGCAAGCCAAAAACCTTCTCCCTTGATCACTCCACCAACTCCACCCAGTGAAGAAGCTGAAGGAAAGCTCCTTCAAATAGTAAATACCAGAATCCTTTTAATTAACTATATGTTTGACCTTTTTTTTTTTTTTGGGGGGGGGGGAAATTATATGGTGAATGTCAATAAGTCATGAAGTTTAAATGAATAAAGATTGTGTTAGTGTAAGGTTCCCTGCTTCTGAGATAATACATCATGGACTGTGTCAGAAACATGCATAATTACCTAAAGGACTCAAAGGGACAGAAAGCAAGAAAATCTTAATCTAAATCTTCCTTCTTTTTATTATCTTACCACTTTAATTCATTTTACTGGTGTTTCTATATTCTGCAATGATTGTCAGTCCATGAATAGTCAATTAAACAAATAATTTCAAATAAACAATATGAATTTTCAAATTGTCATTTTGCATTCTACTGGAACTCTGTAATTAACAAAATATATCTTATATATGGGGAAATATGTCAGCACAATGAATAGTCAATAAACAAAAATGTATTTAATAATAATTGGTGAGAATAATATGTGCATTGCAGATCTATTTCAGAGTATTGCACATCTTGAGAAATTAAGAATCAACTGATAGCTGTGACTGAATACATTACAGTAATAACAACAAAATACATTACAATAATAACAACATGAATACACTAAGAGGGAAATAGAAAAAAAACAAACATTGGACTAGGAAGTTTAGGCTACTCTTCCTATTTTCAGTTCAGAGGTAGGATTGATATGTGGAAACTGTTGATTCCTAGTGTCCCACTCAACCTATCTTTACCACCCTCTTATGAACATATTTATTCCTTTCATTTATAATCATAATATTGATTTTTTTTTAAATATAGTACTTTCCCATATCTTAGAACCTGGTGACAAAGTGAATCTTACATAGAACATGATATAATGTGAACTTAAGGCCAAATTTTGTTTCTGCTGTTATTCTGGCTTAGTATTGTTGCAATTATCTCAATGGGTCTATCTATAGCATATGAACCTATAGGCTATGTGCTAAAGAACTGTGTAAGATATTAAATAATTTCACCAAACTTTGATTTTATTCATTAAAATAAGTTACATTGGAAAAAAAATTCATTCCACAGTATCAATTAATTCAACACTTGAAGGACTCTGTAAGCTATAGTCTATTAAAAGCAGCTCCAAACAGGAAATTATAACTTCTTATCCATGCTTGCAGTAGAAAGCTTAAATTACAAAGAGGATTTACATTAGAATTTAGCACAATTGTCTAATGGTAAGAACTGAACAGCAAAGGTGTGACATGACCTATCTGAAAATGCTGTGTGGCTCATTAACTGAAAGAGTTATTTGCTAAGGATAGTCCTGTCTTGGGTAGGAGGGAGACTGGATGATTCAACAAAAGCCACACCAAGCTCTCTTTTATGAGAGAAAAGGGAAGGAACAAGTTTCATCATCTATTATCTGACATTATCCACTTTAAAAAATATGAGGAGCAAAATAAAAAGAGATGATAAACTCTTTCAAAAGAATACAGCTAAGAAGAATTTTTAGTGCAGAAAACCATGTCGACCTTAAAGGGAAGGATAGGCTAATAAAAAATAAAAAAAGAATCAGCAAAAACATTTGAGCATGATGGAATGGCTGGATAGATTGACTATCATGAATTTAAATTAAAACATGATAAAGTGTTACAAGCAGAAACTTTCACTGCAAAGTTTACTAAATTTCACCTGCTTTATCCAAACAGATTTTGACCTCACCCCTTCCATTTCTTACAAGGCTGATATAAAGCTTTGAAGTGTGACAGAATTTAGGTGATGAAAAAAAAAAAAAGAAAATAATAGAAGTGTAGGAAGACAGCTTCTCTCAAGGATACATATTCACAGCTCTGAACATAGAAAGTAATTGCTACCTGAGCATGCCCTTGTATTTTTAACTTCAGAATGAAGTAAAGAAATAGGAAAAGGTACTTTGCATTTGATGTACATTTACTTATTTCCTGCTTAAGACTCTTACAAGTATCAGCAAACCTAAAAACATGTTAATGTGTATAAAACTTTTTTTTTTTTTTTGTTGAGAAAACCTCCTAGTAACCTCTAAGGTGTTTTCATAAGACCTTTGTTTTTTTTATTTTCAGCAAACCTATATCACAGATGTTTTTTTTCCCTCAACAGAAAGGCAAATCTTCCTCATTGAATATGTGTTTAAAGTCTTGCAGAAAAAAAAATTGGTCTTCTGTACAAGAGAATTGCTTCACAGACATCTACTTGGTCAGACCCATCAGCAGAGAAAGTGATCACATCTATTTTAGCTCTGCTGGAGTCCTGCACATTCAGGATTTGCTTCACTCCCACTGGAGAGGTACAGTGGAGGAAGTTCCTTTGAAATAAATTATAAAGTTCCTGTAACTTTCTAGCTACTCTTTTCCTTGATTATTAATCTGCTTTTCCTGTCCTTTAGATCTCAGCTGGAATCTGAAAGACAAACAGACAAATTTTAAGAAAATGCTGCAAAGAATAGTGCCAAATAAATCATTGTCTGGTGTGACATAATATTTGGTAGGAAGCTGGAGAATGTTCTACATATTGTACTTAGATGATCTTTCTTTGATGAAGGAAAAGTCTGTACTACCCATTATGCCATTTTTATCCTTAACTTCACAGATTCCCTCATAATTTATAACTATTAAAAAGAGAGATGGGCAACTGGGTCTTTCAAAAGAGTCTGGGACCCATATTAATCTCCATGTGAGGCATTTAAGGAATTACTTATTTAAAATTAGGTGCAGAACCTAGAAAAATGGCTTGTCACTTCTGAAAGAATGGTCTTGTCAAGGAGAAATTTCACATTTCTTATAGATGCCAACTCTTATAGAATATATTTTGTAGGTGACCTGGATGTGGAGCCATACAGGAAGACAAAGATATGCTCTGCCATCCACTTACCCAGCTTTGTGCACAGAACCCTATAAGGAGGTGGCTTGTTTGCCCACAGAAAAAAAGAGAAACTATATTTGATTGGAGCTTTATTTCTCCTTTATCTTGTACTATTTACCTTTCCTGCTATATATACACTGAAAGAGCTTTGCTGTCCAGCCAGATTCTTCAGATCTCCTGTCTGGGAATTTTATGACCCATGGCTGATGTTGTCCCAAAAGAAAGGTCAGCAGAAAAATGTATTACACAAACTTGCATTGCTTGGTGGTATGCAAGGGCATTTATATTATGTTTTGTGGGCAACTTTATCCATTGCAATGTTTTCTGAATGAGGGCATACTCCATAAAGCTAATCTGAAAGTATGATTTTTTTCCTTAAGGAACCTCTAGAAGGTGCTGGTACCTGTCTTCTTAATACCTGCTGGCAGTTCATTCTCTTGCCATGTGCAGTGGGTTTTGGCCTCTGCATATTTTTCTGCCTTGGGGCAGGGTGGGAGCTGGTCATGAAGCTCTGAAGTGGAATTTTTTTAATGAATGTTTTTTTTAAATTAACATCTTTGTTTTAAATACTCTTTTCAAGGAAACAGCATAGCCAGAGCCTTCTAATTTTTTATCTTTTCACTGCTAATTCAAAGCCTCATACAGAAGCAGCTAAGAAGTCTTTGACAGAAGAAGGGCCCAAGGCCCATTTCACAGCACTGTAAAACCTAAATTATCCTTTGTATGCATAGTAATATTTGCATATTTTAAGAGATATTTCATCACTATCTGTAAAGCTGCAACACTCTAGAGTAATGCTATACATATTTTATTTTTGAAACATCTGTTGAATATTGATTTACAACATTTTGAGGAGTTTCTGACGTATTTGGAGATCAATAATGCAAATAGTATTCTCAACATTTGTAAATAGATACATTAAAAACCAATTATCAGGAAATTGCTTGCTATATACAATGTTATTTGTCAATATGACCTTTGGAAATTATTTGGAAATAATTATTTTCCTGTTTTCAGCAGGGAAAGAGTAAATATGTTTGCTTTTTGAGTTAATATTTTTGCATTGTAATTAATTTGTAATGGACACTTAATATGCAAGTCACCTAATTTTAAGAAAAAATAGCTTCACTGTCTTCTTGCAGTTCACCCAAGTGAGGACTCCGACTTGAACAATGTTCTTTTCTTTACTAATGTGCTTCATTACTTGCTTTTAGAGGGCTTATTTTTTTCTTTCTTTCTTTTTTTCCCCCCTCCCCTGTAGTTTTCTGAACATACCATAAAAAGTGCTGTGGTTTCCAAAGAATTGCATCCTTCTCTAGTTGTAGAGTAGGTGGAGGGTGTCCCAGTCACAAATGCTGCTGGAGTTCTGCTGGCAGGTTTCTGCAGCACACTGGCAGCTCTGTGTGCTTCTGTTCTACCTCAGCTGTTTATCAGGAGAAACATTTGTCCGAAGTTTAGTGTCAGTGTTTCATAAGTTCACTCATTTTATCTCCTTCACTCTCTGCAGCTCCTGAAATTTCAGGCTGTGCATTTTCCTTGCTCTGCTACCCATTATGTAAATCCTTCTATGGTGAATATGTTTTTAGTTAAACTGTAATTTGCTTCTGCTTAGTTGCAATGCACCTCTTGAATACAACTGAGAAGCTTTTTCAGGCTCAAGCAATCGTCTGTACACCATTCTCTATTTGGCCTTCAATTGCCTATTTGTTTTTATTCTGCTAACTTGTCCAAGTACTTTGTGCTACTTCACACTCTACAAACCTTTTATTTTTCTGCATCACTTGCATTTATGCAAACTCTTATCCTTCAACTAATTGGTTGTGTCCTCGATGTTATGAATTGCTTTTCTTCTCTTGTCTGTCTCCTCTGACATTATGGTCTTTAGGCTATAATTAACCTAGAGGTAGGGCATTTTTCATCACAGTTTTCTCCACAGCTTCACAATTTTGCATTTGCATACCGTTATCACAACTTTATACTTTTAAATTTTCTTCTGCATAGATTTTGATGTCTTGCCCCCTTTATCATCATGTTTTCTTTGTGCTTCTCTATGAATTATCTTTGTGTTTATTCCCCTTGTGCTTTACATGCAGATACAACTTTTTTTTCTGCTTTGTCCTGTGTCAGCAGCTTTCAGAGAAGTTACTGTGAGAGATGCACATTCTTATTCAGGATTTCACTATTAATTTATGCTGAATTATTTGCTCTTTTTAACACCAGTCAATCATTTTTTATATTTTGTTCACATACAGGAGTACTTTTTCCCCCTGGATTCTTGCTTATTGTTTTCAAAAAGCTGTCTATTGCACAAAAATATAATATTTTGGATGAGACATTTTTTTACTATTCTTATGTGCTGCACCAGCCATCTCTCCACACAGGCTGCTGACACAGGAGATGGTTTTGATTGTTGTTTGCTATGCTTTCCCCAGAAAATAGGTACATAAGACATGCAAACACACAAGTATGTTGCAAAAAGTGTGGTTCATATTTCTTCACCACACTCAGAAATTTTCTATATTCAAATGAAAATTTCCTAATTCAAATAAGAATTCTAATTCAAATGAGAATTTTCTAATTCAAATGAGATTCACATGAGGAAGGCAGAAGGGAGACCATGCAAAGATCTCCACAGAACAGAGAGAAAGGCAAAATCAGAGGCCTAGAAAGCAATAATTTAAACATTAGCCCAATACTATTCCTTCAATACATAGGACTGAAGATACTAAAGTGTAAGTAAATTACATTCTGGCACAAAAAATATGAGACAAGTAGGAGGACTCACAGCATCCCCTGGCTACTGAATTTCTCACCTTTCTGGGAAGAAAAGCATCTGCCAAGGCCATGAGTATAATGTTTGTTCTGCCTCAAGGCAGCACATTGGAAAAGGCAGCAGTAATAAACAAATCCAAAATTGAACCAGCTTAACATCTACTTCAACTGTCTTGGACACAGCAGAAGGAATAGAGATCCTTAAATTTTCTTTTTAAACAAGTGAAAAATGCAGCAATATTTGGCCCAGTTTTATCTCTCCATGCTTGCATTTCCTATCTTTGAACTGAACAATGTTTGCAGCTGGTACAATGCCAGTGTTTTTTCTTGAAAGATTATATCACTTTGTCAGGAGCTTAGTCAACTGTTAGCTAGTCACAAAATTTAAGGTTTCTATTAAAAAAAAGATGTATGAATTTCCTTCTAAATATTTATTTTTTCTTATCAAGTATAAGTGAGAGAGAGCAAAAGAAATTTGGACTTCAGAAATGTTTCTTTGCTTTGTTTTCCCATTACATTTGTACTGTAGCCAACATACTATCTGTATGACTTTAACAGCACTCTATCATCTACAAAGGCAAGCAAATAACAGCTGAAGTTGGTAAATGGAGGTCTAGCTGTTAAAAGGAGAAATAGTGGTGTGCTATATGTGGAAGCAGTGCCCATTTTAAAACACACAGAGCCCTTGGATCAGAGATGCCAGGTGCAAGTCCAGGTGGCAGTGCACTTGAAAGCTTCTTCTCATTAGTAGCTTTGCCAGTACCACAGGGATCTGAAGTAGCATAGATCACATTAAAGGCCTTGCTGAATTGGTGTCTGTTCCAGCTTCCAGGGACATCACTCTATTCAGTGAAAGGAGATCTAAGCTAGCTTCATTCAAGTTGTGTTGCTATTTTCAGATGCTGAGGTGACACACTTACACTGTGATGCAAGTTTGAGGACTAAGCAGTGTTTTTGTACAGGTGAATAAATTATTCAGGATCCCAAGCAGTGTTCAGATATCAATTATCTTTGCTAAAAAGCTGCAGAACAGAGATATAGACAGTCAAAAGGTGATAATGAATATGCTGCTGGCCTATTTCTACAGAAGGCCACACTTGCAGATAATATTTCTATATTCTTTTTCAAGTAGGGGCTCAAACAAGAGGACAGGATTGCCTAGAGACATCACAGTAAACTACTGAAATCCTCCAAGAGTCATCACTTAGACTCTCTTTCTCTCTGAGGTTAATGAAGGTTTTCCAAGGTAGTCAAAATGGATTTCCAGATCTGGAACTTGGCAGCATTTGGGACTGTAAGAAAAGAACTCACTTTGATAAAAGGATGAAAACAATACCTACTTCTTGTTTTCCAACCTGATTTATGCAGCAATTTCATATCACAGTCCCCACAATAGGAAATCTCATATACCTGTTGTGTTGAATTTTACAGTCCTACTTTGTTTAAGCTGTTTGCATTTACCTTCAAACACAGATTGTAAATGCATGTGAAGATTCATACACATTATTTACACAAGCAGTTATTTATTACTAAAATTTAATAGTAATAAGTAGAATGAAAAGGACAAGATGACCTTGGTTTTCTGTTTTCTTGTGTGGGTTCTAATTTTGTGGAAAAAATTTGTTCCTGCAATTTATGTTACTTTAAGATGTTTGACAAATCATAAGGCAAGATGACTAAGCCAGTTAAGTTGCAGGCAGAAATAATTGTGGGCAGGAATGGCAACACCTGCCTGTGAAAAAAGAAAGTAAAAAAAAAAAAAAAGTGGTTTACTTGTAAAGTTTTAAAATTCCTGGTGCTTTTCGTGTATCTTTAGAATATTTTGACAGTCTTACAGGTATTAATATTATTACTTGGAACAAGTTTTCTTTTAAGAAAAAAAAATCTTTTTCTTAATGAGAAATTAATTAAACCACGTGGAAATGTTTTCTAATTATTCAACCTAAAAAGAGCCAAATCCTGAAATTTTTTGTAACTACTGGGCTTATGCCCAGTGTCCTTTCAGAAGGTTTTTAAAGTGCTCCTGTAAAATGAAAGGAAGTTTCCTATTAAGCCTTCTGAATCTCAAAATGACCTGAGAGCACTGAGTGTTCACTACAGTGTTATCCCTCATAAAGCCAATGACAATTGGTTACTGGTGGCTGGGGATGTGCAGGGTACCACAGAGACCAATACTGACTCCTTTGATATTGATTTGGTTAATAATAAAAGTGACAAATTTTAGAGAAGATTTGTTAACTGGGGGGAAAGTGGTTCAACAACATAACTGAACTTCCACTCTGTATGACATGGATGGACATGGACACTGGGCCAACAGAAGTTTCATAAAGTTCAGTAAGGAGGTGCTGCCCACTTTTGCACCTGGGCAGGGTAACTCCACACAGCAGCACAGGCTGAGGGGAGCACCCTGCTGACACTGCTGTGGACCACTGTGTTAAATACAGGGCAAAAAAAGTGCATCCTCATTCCACAACACCAACTTCCTACAGAACTGAATTAGAAAAAGGGTAGCAAGCAGACTGAAAGGAGCTATCATCCTGCTCTGCTTCCATTAAGGATGGCTGTGGAGAAACTGGTGAGGGCCCACTGGAAATTCCTGTGTAAGGGAATCTAGACCATGAGGAAAGAGGTTGAGGAAGTTTGCTCACATATTCTGGTGACAAGAGGGACTAACTAAGGTCCTCCTAATAACAACCCACATCTACCTGAAAGGAATGACAGAGATGATGAAGTGGCAGATGCAACAACAAAGACCAAAGCCACATGCTGCTGTTTATGACATTCAGATTGAATTTCAGGACAAACTTCTTCACCAGGAGTGTGGTGTGGCACTTTGACTTAGAATAACCTGGATCTCTTTCTCTGCAGGTTTCCAAGATGCTCCTACACAAAGTCATGACTGACCCTGTGTTCATGGGAGTTCTACTTCAAGAGGAAGTCTAGACTAGATGGCTTGCAGAGGTCCTTTTTAACCAACAGGATTATGTAAAACCAGATATTTTACTGTTCTACAGGAAGAGCTACATTATAATAGCTCTAAAATGGTATTTGATTACTAATGTTGAGCTATATGTATTAAAATACCATAACCATTGGAAAATATAATTTAAACATTTATTAAGATTCATACATAGAGTAGAAGCTATGACTTTTGACACCTGTCCAGAAATCTTGCTCACTGGTTAGTGACTGTGCCTTTTCAAGAAGTAAATTAAATAAAGCATTTCTGACAATGCTCTTCTGAAAACTTTTCAGCAAGGCTTCAAGAACATGTTTTCCTAATGCCACTTTGAGGCTTGGTTTTTCCTCAAGGCTTGATTGTGTGGTAAATGACAGCTTGACAGAGATGCATAGCTACTAGAGATTTTGAAAGCTCCATTTAGTTCTCATTATATACTGGGTGCATCACTTTGGTTTTATTGGACTTTTCAGGAAAGGGCTACACCATCATTCTTTAATTCTAAATAGAAATGGAAAGCCGTAAATCTCTATATGGAATGACAGCTTACAAAACGTGTTCACTTCTTCAATTCACTTGGCAAGCACACATTTCAAAGTTGAAAAAGTAAGAGAAGCAGCAGGTCAAACCACTAGCAGTTTGGATGATTTTTCATCCTGGAGAGGTAGACAGAGAGGTTTTGATCCCTAATGAAATACTTTAGAACATTTGTGCAGCTTTATTGCCATAAGTTTGTATGGGTAGCCTCAATAGGGAAAAAAAACTTATTTAAGCTCATATAATTTCATGTTGAAAGAAATAAAGCCCATTCCTTTCACGACTGGTACATAATATGAAATGCAAATGCAACAACAAAAAAATGCCATTGCTTCTCTGACCTAAGTCCATTGGCTGTAATTTGAGGGCTTGAAAGGTTAGTACAATTGGAGTAAGAAAATTGCAAACATCAGTCAAAGATACAATTTAATGTAATTTTTTTCATTTAAATAAAATACAGAAAGTGCTTTTCCCCAAACACAGCATGAATAGAAGCAAGCAGCTCTACAGCTCTTAATTATCCACATCTGCATCCCAAACTACTACCTACCCACAAAGTCTCTTTGGGTCCTTCTGGCCCATTTGCAGATTTCAGTGTCCAGTGTCTGCATGTCCCCCATTTTCAGCTGACCAGCTGATCCCACCCTAACAGAGACAAAGTTCTATCACCCTGCATGACAGTCCCTCAGAGACCCTTTTCCCTGCTGCTACTGCCAGATGCTTTCATGGCATAAAGCAGCTTCACAATTTATTTTTTTTAAGCCCTTAATTAATGTATTGGTATACTGGGAGAGGCTGCCCAGGGTAATGGTTAATTCACCATCCCTGAAGGTATTTCAGAGATGTGCAGATGTGAACTTAGGGACATGGTTTAGGGGTGGGCTTGGCAGTGCTGAATTAATGTATGGACTCAATGATTGGATAGGTCTTTTCCAACCTAAACAATTCCATGATTCTATGTAATTTTCTCTTATAAATCAGAATACCTGTCACCATTTATTGCTATTACTGCTATTGTCCTTTGATTTTTATCAAGTTTTCTGATAATACCGTATTTTGATCTCCTGAGGTAAGATTTTTTTTTAAATTGTAAATAATCATTTACTTCATATTTTCCCTTAGATTTAAGAACTCTGCTGAGGAAAAAATGTAAATTTGAGTGTCCAGAGTTGGAAGCATGGTTTTATAGAAGTGTCAAAACAATCTCAGAAACAATTATTCTTTTTTTGGATGTCAACAATTCTCAGTTAACTATATAGACTTCAGCACCACAGCTTTGTTAATACAATAAATATACATAAATATAATTTCTTTTGATTTTTCTTTAAGGAACCACTAGGAAAAAAAATTAAAACTTATCAAAAGTGGAAATTTAGTTGATATTTCAATCAAAAAAGAAGTCTAAAATGTCTTCATAAACTAAACTCTTGACAGACCTAAAACAAACCCTGAAATGAAAGAAATAATAAAACATTATATAATTCCTTCCCTCTATTCTCATAGTAGTTCCATTGTTTTAAATTATCTGTATAATGGAAACATAGAATCATAGAGTCATTGAATCATTGAGTCATGGAATCATTGACTCATTGAATCATAGAATCACTGAATCAGAATGGCCTGAGTTGGAAGGAACCTTAAAAATCATCTAGTTCCAACTCCCTTGCCATGGAGTACCTCGGTACCCACAGTACCTCTCCACCCCCCAGTAAAGAATTTCTTCCCTTTATCTAACATAAATTTCCTTTCTTTCAGTTTGAACCCTTCACTCCTTATCCTGTCACTGCAGTTTCTGATGAAGAGTCCCTCTCTGGCTTCCTTGTACACCCTTTTTAGATGCTGGAAGGCAGATATGAGGTCTCCATGCAATTTTCTGTTTTCCTGACTGATTCTTCTTTTTAGAGGAAATCAGACTTAGGGCTTAGTTTAGTTGGTAAATTTGTTTGCCACACTCAGATCTGACTGCTACTTGTCAATACATTGTAAAGTTATTGGGTGGAACTAACCTTTAAATCCCTTCCCTTATTTACTACAGTTCTAGAAATTGAGAGCTGGATAATAGAAATCTGCTCTTCTCCCCTACATTAGCTCTATATATTGAGGAGGAGGAAGACAAGCTGATAGCTGAAAGCAAGAGGAAACAAGGCAGCACAAGTTCTGGTCACAGAACAGCACCTTCCTATGCTAAAGCTGCAAGAATGCAAATAATTGATTTTTCAAATATTTTTTTCAAGAAACTGGAAAAATAGATCTGGAAGCATCAAGGTGGAAACCAGGGGGAGGCCTGGCTGCTTCAGCACAGTAATTTCAAGGGCTCTGTCTCATAAGATCATTTTGACAAACTCTTCCAACAACTGCCTCCAGAAGTCTCAATATTGGTATCCAATATACTTTTTGAACTTAGAAATAACAACTAAACTAGGCCCACTTAAAACCTAGGGATTACACCCAGAGAACCAACAGTTAATTTTTTGGTGTATTATGATATTCAGGAACTCTGAATACCTCTGAACTCTGAGCCTCTGACTTGCACTTTTTTAATAGAAGAAATGCAAATGTTTTGTTAGGATTTTTCATGGAATTTTCCCCAAACAATTTTTGACAGGTGATATCCCATTAGTAATATCGATGTTCTCCCAGAAGAGCACCCAAGAGAGGAGAGAATATCTGCTCACCATTTTCTTTTATTGTTGACCTTGTACAGAGGCAATAGTAAAGCTTTCTTCCAAGACATTTATTTCTGCTTCCTCAAGATTATTAGTCTTTCCCAGTCCATGATTTATAGTCCTTAAAAATAGCTGCCAATATACTGACTCCCTCAACACAGTCCTCTAGGATTAAAGCCTTCACAGAAAAGTAAAAGACAAAAATCCACCCACTGAGAAAAAACCCTCCATCCCTTAATTTCACCAAGTATTTGACTCTTTTTCATCCTAAAAGACATATGGCAAGACATATTTGAAATGAAACAAAACCCACAGAATTCATAGAGGAGTTCCTACTCCTCAGAGAGGCAGCCTGTCAAACCAGACTGGAAAAAATAGCTGTTAGCTATTGAATTCTATACACCAAAGAAAGACTAGGGCTGGGTTTTCTCTGTCTTGATGGAGTAACTCTTCCTTTACCACAAAGGATACAGACCTAGAGCTGAAGAGTTTTTAAAGGTTGCTCTCTCAGAGATTTCTAAGATTCCTTCAACTGCATTTTCCTTGAATTTAGGTAGATGGTAGATCTAATCCCATAAAGATGTAATCTTCTTAATCCTTGACTTTTGTCTACATATACATGTCTAGTGACCTAAAGTATGCCAGTGTCAATACTATGTTTTGGCTTTGCCTAGTTATACTGCATTTCAGGGGGGAAATGCATGATCAAGAATTACTCCCTTCCCCTGGGAAGGCAAATTCAAATTCAAGGTAAATACAGATTTCAATGTTCATAAACAAGCAGTTTTCTGCTGCACCTGAGACAGAACCCACTGTGATAAAATTGGTTGTGACAATCTAATTTAGTAACCCTGGGATGCTTGTTTATATCTTGTTCATGTGAAATATTTCACTAAGCCCACTATTGATTTACTTAAAATTACATACATTCTCACTGTATCACTTCTTATATGTTTTTACTCAAATATTTAAGAGTCTAATGGCGCAAGACAACCAAGTATTACAGAGATATCAAAAGTCTCCTTTCTGTAAGAATAACATGAAAGGATCAAAGATTTTGTTTGGTTTTGCAACACTTTCATAAATTGAAAACTATGTAATGTTATTTGAAATCAGGGAATGGACATAAATTCAAAAGCAAATTGAGTCCATGTTAGAACACAGTCCAAGAGAAAAAGTGCCTTTAATTTCCATCATAGAATGATATCATCATTAAGGTTGGAAAAGACCTCCAAGATCAGGGAATTCAACCTCTGAAAGAACCTTGTTGATTAAAGCACAGCACTGAGTGCCATGGCCAGTCATTTCTTGAACACATTCAGGGACAGTGATTTCACCACTTCCCTGGGCAGCCCATTCCAATGCTTCACAATCTGTGCAGTAAAGAAAGTTTTCCTAGTATCCAATTCAAATCTTTCCCTGAGCAGCTTGGACTGTGTACTCTTCTCCTGTCACTGGCTGTGAGGAGATGCAGATGCTCACCTGGCTAAAATCTCCTTCCAGGTAGTTGCAGAGAGGGATGAAGTCACCCCTGAGCCTCCTCCTCTCCAGCCCAAACACCCCAGCTCCCTGAGCCACTCTTCACACGACACCCTCCAGACACTTCAGCAGATCTGCTGCCCTTCTCTGGACACACTCCAGCCCTTCAAAGCTTTTCTCCAATGAGGGGCCCAAGACTGGACACAGCATTCAAGGTGTGCCCTCATCAGAGCCAAGTACAGGGGAGCAAACACTTCCCTGGCCCTGCATACAAACATGTTTTAAAAATGCTGTTTTACAATTACTTATCTAAATTTTCCTTTTATTTTAAAAAGTTATTTTCTAGTCTGAGAATAAGCTAATAGTATTATCAAGGTGATAAAACAAGTGTAAAAATAAACACAAATATTTAAATCCTCATTCAACTGTTACACTGTTATATGCAAATGTCAGAAGGCCCATTTGACAATGATAGGGATTAAGTTAGTTGCAATGAACTGACTGACCAAAAAACTTTCGGTAATAACAACCTTTATTCTTTCTTTTGTCATAGTGAGTTACCATTATGTGCAATTTATTGGAGCAGGTGTTTTTAGTAGGTATCACAACAGCTGACAAGCTAAATATCAATGAGATTGAGAAGGGACTAAATTCAGACCCAGAGCCTTTTTCTAACACTGAAAGCTTTTGGCTACTCTGTATAATGGACAAACAAATTTTCATGTTGTGATTCTGAGAGTTGCTTCCCATAATTCAGTTAACAAAAGAAAATTTGCCTTAGGAAACTATCAAAAATCAAATCAACAAATAAACTCAAAAAACCACATCTTGCAATGTCCAGATGCACTTTCTTTTGAAGCCATCATCATATTCAACCTTTTAAATCGGGGCAGACTGCCCCAGGATCCACCACCATGGAACAGAGAGAGCCAGGTCCAGACTGCAGCTCTGTTCACTTAACCTCTGAATCACCCTTGGCAAAAGCCTCTCCCACTCCTCCACCTGCTGTGTAAACAAGTTACAGGGGCCATGCTCCCACCTCAGGCATCTCATGCTGCCAGCACAAGACAAAGAAGCTTGAGTGTTTTAGCTCAGCCCCTTTTCACTCTTCTTTTATACATGTGCATGAACCACATATATAATTTGGAAGAATTAAATCACAAATATATAGTACCAAACTATAGTTGTCCTGAGCCACAATTCACAACATGTTAATTATCCTATTGGTCTCAATCAGTTCAGAGCTTTTATTGAATCAAATCCTCTGACGTGGGAAGAGTAAATCAATTTAGAATTCCTACATTATTATGTAATTCAGTCCTGTGTTGCATCTGTCAAAAACAGGAAATGTTTTTAGAGCTCATTTGGGTTAATTCAAGTTCTGCAACAGGTTTAGTTTGCTTTCTTTTTTTTGGGGGGGTAGGGGGGATTTTTTTTGAGTTTTTTTCTTAATTTTTTTTTCTTTAGATTGTTTGCACTGGCATAAATAGTTTAAAATCCCTTTGGGAGCCAGAGACTTAGGCATTAATTAGGGCTTGCATTTTACTGTATGAAAAAGCACAACACTGAAGTTTAAGCTTAAAGTCCAAAATACTGAGTCAAACCTAGTGCTACTGTTATTCACTATTTTCTGTAGAAAGGTTCCTGTTAAGAGCATGACTGAATGTTGCTATGTGATTTGTATAATTTTCCTCTAAATCCATTCAAAACTTGTTTCTCCAAACTTATCAACTAACAGCAAGTTAACTGTCTCCCACAGATGTTATCATATAAAGTCTTCCAAGAATTTTATCCCTGCATTCCAAGCAAAAGTTCATCCCTGGTAACACACAGTGGAAAATGTTATTTGCTGTGGCTGTGCTAGTGAAAGTGGAAGCTGTGACACATAGAGGGAAGATTCATTTTTTATTTTAATTTATCTATGCACAAATAAATATCCTACACTTTCTGGGAATGAGCCATGAAACAGGAGGTAAGAGTCCTGAAACATTTTGATGGTCACTTCCAGAACCAAGGACAGCAAAGCAAACCTAAACTACTCCCACACATCCTGCTGTTGTTTCACTGGGAAACAGAACTGTGCAGCAAAGATCATCTGCTAACCCTGAGCAGCAGGCCAGCTGGAGAGAGTCTTGTCATTATTTATTTAAAACAAAACAAGAAAGTGTCATTGATGCAAATTTCATTTTGGTGAAGTGCTTCAGAAAGTGACAGTTTTGTGTGACCCTGGTCTAGTCAAAACATGCATAGAAAAGTCAGCATTGCATAAGCTTTCACAAGTATTTAACAAAAAGGACATGTGAATACAGAGAAGAATGAAGAATTGTCAAGCAAGCACAAGACAGTATTTTGCAAGGCTAATGCTCTGAGAGCACTAGTGTAAACGTAGACTGAACATTTGCAAAGTCTTCTTACTGGCAAAACCTTGAGCTTGCTTAGCATAAAAGTCTAAAAGGACCTTTCAGTTCTTTATTATTAATTAACAGGCATTAAAACATGATTTTTCTTTCCAACGTGGATGGATAAAGCATACTTTAAAGAATTAGGTAAAACCTCGTATTAAATTCTAAACATTTCTTCCTGACTTGTAACTCCTGATGAAGGACACGCACTGGCACATATGCACACTTTATTTTTTGTCTCATTGCTGCATAAGAATCCTGCCCCTTCCCAAACTGAAGACACGCTGTGATGTCTCAGGGAGGTGAGTATTGTTTCTGAAGAATGGTATATTATAACATGCTCATCTTCAGGAATACTAACCAGCTGAAATGTGCTGTGTAGATTAAAGCACAGCATGCAGATTGCTTCCACCCTGGCAGATGCTATGGGGGACATCTTTAAGATACTGTTATATGGACTAAATCCTTGTCCAGGGTAGGATAAAAGTACATTTTAAAAACATATGCCTCACAAATTGCAGCTATGTCAACAATAGCTAGTAAAATGCTAAAAGACTAGACCTAAGGACCCTGAGATTAATGCTACTTTTTTGTTATGTGAATACTATCCTTTCACAGGAAATTTAATTAAAACACCATTTGGGGAATTAGGGGACAGCTTTTCTTTGTTTCAATTCTTTGCTTATGATTATAGCTGTTCAACATTTCAAGTGATGCAGAACGAATGTTAATGGTAAATTGCTGAAGTGTGATAATTGATTTCTTTATTAATAAAGGAGATTTAATGCTCCACAAAAAGCCTGTTCTAGCTCACCATTAGAAATTTTGCTTTAAGAGTCATCTACAAACTACAGTTCTTCACCTTGTTTATTCCTCTTACTAAGCATAACTGCTCATCATATGTGGGAAGAGATATTTTGGAACCGCGAAGTGCTTAACTCCAACATTAACTTCCCTTGGAATTGTGCTCAGCACTTCTGAGAGCCAGCTCTGTGGAGAATGAGTCTCCTCTGCCGTGAGAGCTGTGGATGAGTAGAGCACAGGGAGACCCACAGCAGGTTAGGAAGGAAGGCAGGGCAGGTGTGTCTGTGTGAAGGTGGGCGCGGTGAGGCTGCGTGATGGTTTTGGGCAGCACCGGAGCTGTGCTCAACCAGCACCAGCCATCAGCCACTGGGCACTGAGGGGGCACAGCCCACAGACATTCACAGGCTCTATCCTGTCCTAAGATCTTACTGAGAGTCTATATCCCACATGTATAAAAGATCACGTGCATGGTGAAAACATAAAAGAGGTAACAAGCACCTACAGAAAAAGCACAGACACAATCTCCAAAAGAAAGAGAGGGTTTGTTCCACCACAACCTCTCAGTCTGCAGAACAGCAGATCTGCCTTTTCATAGGATTATCCACAGCATCCTGCCTTCACTGGAAAAACCAACTGTTTTCTGATCTACTCTTCATCACATTTTTCCTCTGCAGACTCAGCAATTGCTTGTCCAGCATCATCTTTACTATGTCATGTAGTAATGCACTAGAAATATAAAGAGCTCTGTTCATGTGTGTGTCAAAAGGGCAAATCAGTACTGGAGAAAACATTCTGTCCTTTTATTCCAGCATAAGAAGTTGACACACTTTGAGCAGTACCAGAACTGAAAATATGCCAATAGAAAAAAGTGGAAAAATATAGCAAAAAGGTTCCTTGCCTTTCAGTCAAAAAAGGAGGAGAAAAAAAAAAAAAGTATTTGAAATTTGCATATTTTCAGATTCCACCAAAGCAACCTTCTTTGTTTAAATGTGCACTTCCAAGACGTTATTGATGTGAGCCAAGCTTTCATTCTGAGAAGCGTTATCACTGCCCCAGATGCTCTGTGTGCACACACTCCAAGGCTGTTTGTTTAAATCACCTCCAGCTAACAAGAGGTGGTATGAGACTAATCTGGGAAGCGTGTGAAAATTGCCTGAGGGCAATTATGAATGCTATTTAAGCAATAGTTTTTCTAGAATACACTGAAGGACTTCCATAAGGATGCCACAGAGCTACTCCAGAGGCATATGTAGGATGCCAAAATGTTTTTAATATGTGTTACAATATGAAATATTTATTCCCTGCTTACTACTTGTGTGAGAATTATTAAATCTCATTTTAGAATTACTAATGATTCATGTCTAACAGACACAAAAATGCTAAGAACCAAAGCTCCAGCTGCTGAAATTCAACACACTGAATAAATGGAGCCTCAAGTGCCATCTAGTGTAGACCTGACTGTACAGTTCCAGTGTGAGTTCACTCCTCTCACATTAATGAGCTCCTTAGCATGTCTAATAATAGGTGCAGTGCTGTTTTCGGTTTCTACAGACACATAAAAATATAGTCAGCATTCCAGAAACCTTAATTAACCTTAAATTCTATTATCATTAAGATAAACATTTCAGAAAGATGTTGCTTTTAGTTAGATATTCCAATTGGGAAGAGAAAATGTCTTTAGCACCCATGCATGCTTTTTGCTGGTCAGGGAGAGGAGTTTATAGCACAGGCAGGCACATAAATTTACTTCAATTAAACCCCAAGGATTAATACAAAACTGGAGAGTCTCATTTCTGAGACTGAGAGCCTCTGTTCAAGGTACTCAAATGTCCAGTATTCTAAGTGAAAGCAGCAACCTCTGCTTCCCAGTAGCACTCCTTCAGGTCTTTTCTTTAGCCATGAGGAATTTGTTCTCTTTAAGATCATTTCATAATTTGTTAAATGTGAGTAAAATTGTTCCTCAGTTTCAAAGAAATACTAAGAAAAGTTTAGCAGGCAGTACAATTGAGAAAAAAAAAAAAGGAAAAAAAATCAAACACAGAGAAAATAAGTCACTCAAATAATTCTCTTTAAGAAGAAAACACTTATAAAACAATAATAATAAGAAAACAAGTCAGCTCTGATTGCACTGTGTCAGAATTGTGGCCTGGAACTACAAATCAAACAAATTTAAATGCTATCAGTGCCATTATACTGTACATAATACCAGGAATTATTTTTTTTAAAGAGTAGACACTTGCTAGTCTTTGAGAAAAGACTATTTGATAAGAAGGCTCTGTTTGACTTTCACTAGACACACAAGCAAGGAAGAAATCCTACAAGGCAGAAGGAAACATAAGGATCTAACAGTTGATTCCAATACCCTTATTCCTGCAGATCTTCACATTTACAGAATGTCTTTTAGATAATTTCTCCTATTTTTTTTTAATTGTAGAACAAAAAGCAAATCAGCAATTTAACATGCTAGGTTATCATGAAGTGCTCCTTGAAATAAAATAGAAAGAAATTCTGCTCAAGATCTACAGAAAGTGTTTTGCTTCAACCCCCTGTTCATCAGGTAGTATATGCAGATGCCAAACTCCAGCTCACTTCAGTAAGAGTGCTGCACTTGGAAATGATGGAGAACACAGCACTCCTTTTTTTTTCTTTTTTTTTCCTTTTTTTTTCTCTTCCTTGATTATATTTATTCCATTTTTATTATCTAAAAATATGTAAAAAATCAGAAATTCATCTAGATTTCCTTACTGGGTCAGCATTTCTCACTAGTGATTGAATAAAAAGCTCTAACTCAACCAACTTTGTGGTCAAAAAGCAGTAGGATGCTGCTGCAGTTTCTAAAGAGAATTGAGACATACTTGCAGGTAGAATAATTAAGGTTGTATAGCATATCTTCATTCTACCAGGAGCCTAGGGCTGGATTCTGAAACAAAACTACAAATTCATGTCACATACGAAGTGGACTAAAACTGTTTTTTGGCTACTGATGCTTTCAGCATGGGCATAAAAAACATTCATCCATAGCCCTATATTTTATTTTAGTTAATAAACATGCTATTTACTTCAAAGACCAGAGCAGGAATAAAAAAAGCTTGGCATATGCTCTATGATAAGCACTAGCAAACAGGGATTTTCTGCAGCAACCAGATATACTGCATGCAACTTGCTTATAACTCTTCAGCTGTCGAAATGTGTCCTTATTACTTGCAGTGGAGACAGCTGGCAAATTAAAAATAATAATGATTTAAAAAACAGTCATGGGGTGATATAATTCTTTGTTTTATTGTAAAAATGAAAAAAGGAAACAAGTTCATTCTACTTACAGCTTTAATTTTGCTCCTGCAAACATGTTTTTTTCTGGTAAAAAGAAAATATAACACAGTAAGTTAAAAGTTTTCTTTGCAATTTTTTCTGTGGCTTCTTTACCACCATTTTCATGTCTGATTTAGAGAGCTAATAATTTGATATCATCTACTTATTAACACTCTCCCTTTACACAGCTCCTGAAGTGCTCTACCATCACATCACAAAAAACTCCCATAGCCTGTTCCCCATGGAATGAGCAGGCAGGGCTGTTCTCTGAAGTAGCTCATTGCTCATTTTCTATGCAAGTCAAGAAACTTAATTTTCACCTTATTTAAGTCAAGTTATAAATTTCTGCCCTGATCTATTGCTGGAATTGCAGGTGTCCAAATGCTGTTTGGTTATTGGTGCTTTATGTGGATGGTTAAAATTAATACTAATAGCATCATTATCATCAATACAATTTGTGTAATATTTATATATATGTATATACATATCTATGCATGCTTTTCACAAGTTGGAGATTAATTATGTTTTCTGAGCTATATAAGAAAGTATGAGATGTTATTTTATTCTCTGCAGAATGTCTTTCCCTTTTAAAGTAGACCCAAGAGTCTTGCTAGATTTCCCATCTCTGTGCACTCTGTTATTACAAAGACTTATTAATTGATCATTTCTTCTTGAATCACCCATACATACCATTTCTTATTTCAGCAGAATTGTGCTTTTTATGCTTGAGGCTCATTACAATGTGCTGCTTGTCCTCACACCATTCCTCTTCATTATGCTGTCTTGTATGCACACTTTTATTTGCTAATATTAATATTCCACTCCAGAACTAGAAATTGATAGAGTAAAATCATCATCACTGGGACACATTGCCAGTACAAGCAGATGTCCCTATGAAGAGTAGAGTTTATTTAAAAATAACATCTATAATGGCTAAGAAGGAAATTAAAAGAAAATAAACACAAATAAACAGACAAAAATTACACTGTACTAAAACAATATAACCACAGTCCCAGCCAAAATCATTGCAGACACAATTTTATCAGCTTCAGTGGAATTGCAACTAACAGCAACAGGGATCAATTTCAAATAGCCTTTATTTCTACATTTAGCCTTTATTTTAAATGTCAGAATTATGAAGTCAGAACACAAAAATTATCATCTATTTATTATCTGGGTAAATGCTACTTGTTGTCATTATTTAGTCTTTGCATTGCTTGGGGGTTTTTTGCTATTAGGTTCTGAGTGTTTTTAAGGGAGAGGGAGAGGCATTGTGTTTGGTTTTGGGGGTTTCTGTTTGGCTGGTTTTTTAATTGGCTTTTATGTGTGTGGTTAGAACTATCCCAGCTCAGAGTGTATTATGTTTATGAGTCAGATTAAATTGGTTCTGGAAAAAAAAAAGAGATCTGAAAAATTCAATGTAAATATTCACGAGCATCCATACCATTCCATTTTTTACAGAAATGCAGAATAAGCTGAGTTGGACCATCGAGTCCAACTCCACACAGGACACCCCAGCAGTCACAGCACCTCCCTGAGAATGTTGGCCAAATGCTTTTTGGACTCTGGCTGGTGCTGTGACCACTCCCTTGGGAGGCCTGTTCTGATGTCTGACTGCCCTCTGGGTGAAGAACCATTTCCTTATATCCACCCTAAACCTCCCTGGTACAAATTCAGGCCATCCCCTCAGGTTCTGCCCCTCTCACCACAGAGCAGAGATCAGTGCCTGCCCCTCCTCTTCCCCTCAGGAGGAATTGTATTTTTGCCTTGGTCACTGCATTCATATCTTCTGGAGACTTCCTAGACAATATTGTGCTTTTTGGTCTTAAAATAAATCTCCACTTTGAAGCTGTAGCTACGTGCTGCCTTTTCTTCAGGGAGCCACCCAGAAAATTGTAGTCTCATGATGGAAAGGAGAGAACAAGAGACATTTTCAATATCATGGTCAGTTTAAACCAATCCTTGCACAGAAAATCCCTAAAATGCTATTTCTGAGCTTCTAAAAGTTGAGATTATGATTAAAAACTACATTTAAATTAGAAAGCAGAGAGATTATGTTTTCACTGTCAATGTACACCAGTCCATTGGGACACAGAAAGAGGTCTGGTAAAACACATTTACAGATACTTTTAAAGATGCATATCGAAATCAAGAAATTCTAACATATAATTTGATGGTTTATCTTCAAACTTAAATCTAATTCATCAGATAGCTCATTAAATATAGGCTTTGAATCAGTATTACATACTGAGCAAAATACTTATTGGCCAGTTACATTAAAAATAAACATACTAGCTGCTGGTTTTTGGTTTTTTTTCTAGCCATTGTTTGATGACTTCTTGTTTCTCTTTGTTATGTATTCAACAGTTAATGTAGTTTTACTCATTTTATGCAGTATTTGCAGCTCAAAATTCCCTGAGGATACCTGTCAAGAAATACCACTTGGCTTTGACTCAGCTGAATATTTGCATGAGTGAAGAGAGACCATGATGGTTTGCCTTTAAAGTTAGATTAATGTGACCTGGGGGAGGGGAATGGACACGGAGGCTTTAATGCTTACATTGCATAACTAGGTATGCTATACCTTGTTTCACACTGCATTAACCTTAAAATAGCAATTTCAGATGACCAAATTGGTGGAGTCTTTAACTTTTTTTCCTTAATTTCCAAAGTTGCCTTTCATAGTTCCCACCAGTGTTTGTCCTAGGTTTATCCTATCACGCCATATCCAGAAGATTTCCTGCCAGCTTTCAGCAGGAGATGTACATTCACCTACACACAGTACTAAATTTACTTGGCATTAAATTAAATATCCTTATGGAAGTAGACAAAATCCCTTAAGGGTGCTGTGAAATACTGTGGAAACATTTTGCATTTTAGATCAGCATATCCACAGGTTCCCATTTAAACACACATACTCTTCACTGCAACAAAAATGTAAAAGCACATGTTTAAGTAAATGTCTAATTAGTAACTTATCAGCACTATGAATGCTCATATTTTTATTGATTTTTCTTCTTATCATCAACAGTGTTTAACATGTAATGATAAGCATTATTTTTTATGTTAATTAGGGTGGTACTAGAACTCATGTTTCCCCTCCTTCCCTTTTCCCCAGCATCAGGTCCTCACAGTGGGAATAAATTCCTCAAATTTGTACCTTAGTCATAAGTTTCTTTTGTAACCAACACAAGGTAAAACATATCACTACATTTAAATTCATCTGATGGGTTGAAGCTGAGGAATTTTACACATTTTAAGAGGTCTTTTTCCTTCTGGATGTTCAAGGTCACATTTGGGTCTTTTGATTCTCACTACCTTATGTTTGCACAGCACAATTCCAGGTTAAGTTAAAATGGGGATATTTCAGTAGCTCAGCTGAATCTGAGTTATGGATAGGGACCCCTAATACAAATTACCTATAGTCCCCAAATCTACCAAACTAATGGAAAAACTAATGCCTCTTTAATTGCCAATCCCTGGAAATCACTTTCAACCTAGAATATTATTTTAGTAGGATGGAATTTCTACAGAATAAAAGCATAAATGTCAAGTATGCAGGCATAAGAAGTTTTGACTGTTAGATTTAAATATAACTTTGAATAGCAAGAGAAGCATTAATTGGTAAAGTTTAGTGACCCAACTGCCATATTTAAAGCTCAGTTTGCATTTTCAGGGTAGTCCAAGAGGGTACAAAACAATGTGTTCATCAAGGAGAAGTCACACAGCACAGTCTTTGCAAATGGTCATTGTACCTGCTCTGAGGAAATGAGTTTGACTCTCTCTATTGGCATGGCATTGTAATCCTACCAGTGTTTAGTATGCTTAGTTTGCTAAAATCAATGCCAGTTTTTCTCACAGTACTTATTATCACACACAGACAATGCATTAGGAAATATTAGGAATAGGAAAATTGACTGTATATATTTCCCATGGGCACGTAAATAAAGTTACAGGTTGCTAGTAGGATCAGAGTACCTATGAGAATGCAGTAAGTAGAGAACAAAGTCACAATGAGGAGTGACAGCAAATGTTCTTGGTTAAAAAGCCTGATTTTTGTTAGAGTTGTGGGCACTGTTGTTCTTTAGTGATTTTTTTCCATTGAGCCAGTTCTACTATTGCAGATACAGAAACTGCAGCAAACACAGAATTTTTTATTTCTGGAGGATGGTGAGAATTTTGGCCTTAGCTCCCTTGAAATGAGAGAGGAATATGTATTACCCGACTCTTTTGAAAATTGAAAAAATTTTTAAAAGACATTAATGTCATTATCACATAAACAAATGTATCTTATCTGAAGGCAAATCACATCTTTTTGATGTACTTTAATGCAGGCAGGAAATGTTAATAAAAGACTATGAATTACCAATGACACAAGGGAGGACAGGAGTTCTAAAATAGATGCAAAATACCATATAGCTATTAAAGCCTGTCCATGGTGTCAGAAGAACACTACATTACTTACACTAAACATACAAACTTCAGTTTTAAAAAAGCTGCCAAATTTACTCATAAAATCAATGATAAACTGCTTTGCAAACATTTGATCAATTCTGCAAACATTTGCTTTGACTTCAATGAAATCACAAAACTCCAGGGGATCTATCTCCATTTTCCTAGGAAACATTATATTTTGCCTCCTGTGCTTTGCAGCTCTGCAGAAATGCTGCTTCCCTCTCATTGTGGATATGTGCCAAGAGCAGGAGCCAGGGGAGGTGAGAAGAGACTCACAGAACTGCTCTAGCAGCACACACAGGCTGCTCTGCCTCCCCATCCTTACCTGCTCTTACACAGAGGAGTGAGGCTGGCATTTTTATCAAGCCACTGAGAAACAGCCCAGGGCCACAGACAGTGCAGGCTGAAGTGGTTTTCCATTAGAGAACATGCTGACATTTTATGGAGATTATGAGAAATGCACAAACTGTGAACAGTAAATGTCGACAGAGTCATTATAGAGGAGCTCCTACATTGTCTTAGGAGACATGAGCAAGGAAGTCTTTGCTTTTATTTTTCCTTGACCTCCAGATTAGTGGTCTTCTAAACAGGCATGCCGAACACAGATTAAACATTTAAGCAAATAAATAAATAAATAAATAAATGTTTTTTTTCTGGGAAAGAAACACAAAACAAGACAAGGAACCCAACCAACCTTCAAGATTCTCATTCAATTTTGTGAGAAGTTCCACTAATATGTATAAACATATTTGTTTGGAAATTTTAGTTCATTTATCAAGGGAACAGATTGTGAATTTTTTTAGCAGACCATATATCAGCCCAAAATCATTCTGGGAAAATCATATCTTCATTCAGTTTAGGAGTTGCTGCCCAAAGTAATTTCTGAGTTTCAGATTCTGTATGAAAAATAATATGCAGATTTTTAGGAGAAAATACATACTTTTTATCTTTGCTGGGGAAATATGAGGAGTACCATGATGATTAAATCAAATTTGTATTAATTTTTTTTTAAACTATGAACAGACTAAAAACATTTTGAGAAATAAATAGTAAGATACATAATAGAGATTTTTGCAAAAATAATTAAATTTACTGTAATAAAAAGATACATATATATATACAAAATATATATAACTAAAATATTAAATTTACTGTAATATTGTCTCACATAGAACAAGAGTATTTAAAATATCATTATGGGGTCAAATACAAAGGGCTACCAAGTATAAGCTGCATGCTAACCTAACCTTAACTCTGCCATTTAGGCAAATTGTTTGTGTTATTAAGTAATAGATTTTAAATGTTACTTGTGACCTAATGCCATTCTCAAAAGTCATTTCATTAGGAAACATAAGATTAATAAGAAACTAATGATGTGGGGATTTGTAACTCAGTTGTAAAGCTGTATTGCTCAGGGGTTTTAACTACATCATTGTCAGCCAACAAAGTACTCAAAGTTGAACTTCAACTTGAACTAGATGGTGAAGTTATTTATACACATGCTTTTTTTTATTGGCTGCAGCTTTCATCCCAAATAAAATAATTCATAAACTGATTTTATATGGGACACATTCTTCCCCAAGCCAAGGCAGAACCAATAAACTTCAGAGCTAAACTTGATTTAGTGGCAAAACTTAGTGTCTGACAGTTGGTACAAATTCAGTTAAAATCTACACTGAAGGAAATGTGTCACAGAAGGTAAAAAAGGCCACAAGAACAAAATATCAACTCACATGGACAGGTGTGTTCAAATTTGCAGAAGGAAGGCAGGAAGAAGCAGTGGCAGAGCACTCTGTCTAGATAAATTCCAAGTCCTCACTGTTATACACAGCAAAGTTTGGAACTTTGAACTATGTTGAAGGAAGCAGCCATTCAACAGTGAGAAAACCAGTTGCAGCAGAAAAAACACCCCAGTACAATTTAAAAATCATCAGTGTTGCCACTAGAGCACAAAAGGAGCAGTTGTGAGTTGACCCAGGCTGGATACCAGGCACCCACCAAAGCCTCTCTATCACTCCCCTCCACAGCTGGACGGGTAGAGAAAATGAAACAAAGGGCTCAGGAGTTGGGATTTGGGCTGGGAGGGATCACTCATCAAATACTATCACAAGCAAAATAGACTCAAATTACAGATAGCAATTGAATATATCACTAACAACATGAGAAGGGTATTAAGAAGTAAAATAATACCTTAAAACCACCTTCTCTTCCCCCCAGCCCTTCCTCCTTCCTGGTTCTGCATTACTGCTCTTATCTTCCAAACACACAGCCTAGGGAAATGATATGCAAAACTTCTACAGTTATTGAAACAATATCAACCAGTAATACCAAAGCTGGAAATAAAAATCAGTAATGCCAGAAAGTTCCAAAGCCACCAAGTTTCTCCCACAGTTATAGTTAGCATCCTTATCTGTCTGTGAAATTCTTATTTTAGTTTGTGTTAACTATTCAATCTCTTAATATCATCTTGTTTATTAATAAAATGTAACAGATACAGTTCAGACAGTTTTTAATGCCTGTGAAATGCTATTATGTTCAGTTTTCAGAAAATTTCACTACAGATTCTTCAGTAGTCAAAATCTTAACGTTTGAGGTCATTTAAGCAGAATTTATACAAAGAGTAAGGGAGTGTAATAACCTCCTTTTTAAAGGGAAGTTATAATATGAGAAAACTCTTACCTGTGTTTTGTACATCTACACATGGTAACACTATACAGCATTTCCATGAGAGGTGACAATCACAGGGAAATCCATAGGGAATTACTGCTTTTGAGAGAAGGAAGAAACATTAGAAGGGAAGTGAGGATGTATGTAGGGAATATCTGGTATGAGCTTCCTACCTCCTCAATATGTCAGTGCTGCAGGCAGTAAAATGCTGCAACCATGTTGAGCTCTGCTGGAAGAATTGGCAAGAGGGGCAGATCCTCACTGCGTGGTGAGGTGGGTCTAGGTAATCTGATATTAGTTCTTCTCTCATAGGCAAAATTTTCCCCATGCAAAATGCAAGAAAGTGAAAAGAAATAAAATAAGAAAACACAGGACAATGGGAATAATAAATAGTCAGAATGGGGTACTCAGTGAGAGGTACAGAGTGAGAGGGACACTAAATACTCCAACACACACAGAAATATCAGAGCACGACTTCCACCCCTTTTTAGCAATTCCCTATGGTCAGACGTGTCATGTCCTCCTTTAGTGCAATGAACTTTTATATTCACTTTTGGGTCATCTCCCTCTCTGAACTAGTTACCATCCCAAAGACTGAGACAGGATGGCTCCAGAGATAAATATCATGCAACCAGTCCATCTACAAATGCAATTTAAACTGGTTCAGGTGCAGCCAAGTAAAGCTCACACATCCTCAGGCCATGGGGTGTTCAGTTGGGATGCATTTGACCTCAGCAGAGAGAGGTACTCCCTGCTTGGCCAGGCCTCCACCTGCAGTGTGCCAGCCCTGACAGAGCTGATTGAACTTCCCAGTTGAGAGTTTCACCTCCTGGCTGATTTGGCCAGGACTGAAAGAAAACTTTGTTTGCAAAGGCAGCCAAGCCAGCTGTGAACAGCTCTGCTGTAATAATCCTTTTTATAAGCAGAAAAATAGCCTCTAAAAGTAATAAGACAACCAGTAGTATGTGAAAACCTCTATAAATAATGCATACAAATAATATCCCATAAATGTAAATTACATTGCTTCTTGGGGTGAAACTGAAGTTGATTTTACTCATTACTTATCACCTGCTAACTCCAATGTTTATGAGCAATTTTGAATGTCAATTTGTAAAGTATATGACATTTATTATGTTATGCATTAAATGGCATTTACAGACATCTGCTTCTGATTTTTGATTCAAGAAGGTGGATTCTGTCAGTGTGAGTTTTCTTTAATACCTACAAGATTCATATTCAATGTAATTGAGTGTTTTTGTTATTTTATTATTCTGTGTTTCTGCCAGCCTTGAAGTCTGGCCTCTGTTACAAAATCTGAGTGCAGAAGTGTAAAAACATTTCATGACGAGTTTTAGTGAAAATACAGACCAATAAGACCAAAATCATAGACAAGGAACAAATACTATTTATGAATATATGAATTGTCTCCAAAGTTTTCATTATGCATCTATTCCTGGCTGATCACTTCTAGGCAGTAATGATGAAAATTTGCTTGATTGCTTCTCTTCTTTTAAGTGTAATTGCCTCACCGTATTATCTGCGTTTAGGTGCTGAGAAAGAACCAGAGATTTTAGCTTTGGTGTGAATAGCTTAGCTGAATTTTGAGTTAACTTTCTAACATTATAAGTGAAACTACAGTAAGTAACAGGTTTTTTCCAGCATTCATGGTCAGCCTGTTGAAGAAGGTGATTGTGCCCCTCTGCTCTGCTCTGGTGAGACCCCACCTGCAGCGCTGCGTCCAGCCCTGGGGAAGGCACAGCACAGGAAGGACATGGAGCTGTTAGAGCAAGTCCAGAGGAGACCACCAAGGTGGTTAGGGCTAAAGCACTTCTCCTATGAGGAAATACTAGGAGAATTGGGATTGTTCAGTCTGGAAAAGTGAAAGCTTTGGGGTGACCTAATTACAGCCTGCCAGTACCTGGAGGACGCCCACAAGAAACATGGGGAGAGATGTTTATAGGGACACATAGGGACAGAACAAGTGGAAATATCTTTAAACTGAAAGGGATTAGGTTTAGAGTAGATATTCAGCAAAAGTTCTCTACTGGGCAGGCATTGAGACAGTGGAACAATGCCCAGGGAAGCTGTGGATGCCCCATCCCTGACAGTATTTATAGCTGGTTTGGATGGGACATTGACCAACCTGGTTTAGTAAAAGGTGTCCCTGCTCATGTCAGTAGGATTGGAAGAAGCTGATCTTTAAGGTCCCTTTCAATCCAAGCCATTCTATAAATCTGTGATCTCTCAGTTACTGAGGTAAAAATGAAAAGCTGGTATCTGAAACTGATCCAACTAAACTATTTATTAGGAGGAAAGGTAATAGTTTAAGCTTCATTAATAGCTACCAATTTCTACAGAAAAAAAAAATTACAAAAATGTGAAAGTCTCTTAATTTGAATTCATTTTAATTTATAGAAATAATTTAACTTAGTTACTGTATGTTATGATCTGTTATATAAATGCATATATATATCAATTGAATCACATCCTCATAAAGAACTTTAACTCTTAAAATGTATCACACAGCTTCCAGAAGAATATGTACTATTATACATGCAATGCAAGCCACACACTGTTGAATTAATTGGCTACAATCAAGACCCTCATGCCTGAATCCTAACAAAATAACCTAACATAAAAACATAGGGCAGAATGAAGAGCCAGCTGGTATCAGTCATTCTATTTGACTCTTGCCATAAATCCATCTGTGAAAGACAGACCTTGTTTTGAGAACTCATGTGTACTTCTTGTATATAAATATTATTGGCTGGCTGCTAAAACAAATGCTAATTAAAACAGATAATAAAAAACCACCAACAAAACAAAGATAATCTATTCTTCTGAATGTAAATGGATATTTTTGGGATGAAATCTCAGACAGATGAGTGGACCCTGGGTAAGTTTGCAGATGACACAAAGCTGAGTGGGGAAGTTGACACAACAGAAAGAAGTGATGAGATCCAAAGGGACCTGGCAAACTTGAAACGTGGGCCTACAAGAAACACATGAAGTTTAACGAGTCCAAGTGCATGATCTTGTACCTAGGTCTGGGCATGAATACAGACTGGGGAGAGAAAAATCATTGAGAACAGCCCTGTGAGGAAGAACTTGAGTGTTCTGGATGATGAACAGCTGGACCTGAGCCAAGAGTGTGTGTTTGCAACCCAGAGAGCCAACTGTGTCTGGGATGAATCCAAAGCAGCATGGCCAGCAGGCTGGGGGAGGGATTCTGCCCCTCTGCTCTGGTGAGACCCCACCTGCAGTGCTGCATCCAGCTCTGGGGTCCTCAGCACAAAAAAGGCATGGATCAGTTGGAGCAAGTCCAGAGGAAGGCCACAAAGTTGATCAGAGCACTGGAGCGCCTCTGCTATGAAGACAGGCAGAGAGTTAGGGCTGTTCAGCCTAAAGAAGGCTCAGGGGCTACCTCATTATCCACTTCAGTGCTTAAAGGGGTCTTATCAAAAAGAGGGAGAGCAACATTTTTACACAGGCAGGTGTAAAGAGCAGAGAGAGATGGGTTAAATATTAGGAATAAATTTTTTACTGTGAGGATGATGGGTCACTGGCACAGGTCACCCAGAGAAGTTGTGGATGAACTGCTCAAAGCCAGGCTAGACAGGGCTTTGAGCAACTATGTGTAGTGGGTGACATTCCTGCCTATGGCACAGGGATTAGAACCAAATTATCTTTAAGATCCCAACCCAAGCCATTCTATGATCCTCTGATACTTCAAGGCTTGAATGTCTCCCCTCCTTTAGCTGTTCAGTAGTGAGAGACTCGCTTGTGGCAATGAGTCAGGCTCCATCTGCAGCCAGTGCAGAGAAACAGGCAGCTTGGCACCCACACTGCCAACGTCATCTGTGCCTGTTCAATTGTTCCCTGGGAGAAACTTTCTCTCCAGTGTCTATAACACAGCCTGGATTATGAGTTCAGGCTAACATCTTCTCCTTGAATGTCCATAAACACTAGAGGTAGGTTACATCCTAGATGCTAAAATTTAGTCAGATAGGACGTTTTTTAGGAATCACCTACCTCTCTCCATCTATTATGCAGGGAATGGGATCTATTGTGTTAGGTCAAGTGCTTCCTTTGGCACCTAACATAATGATTCAAGTCAGGAAGCTAAAACTTAAAATTTTTAGAGCTGCAAAGCTACACTCAAATTCATTATGGTTGTGCTACATTTCTTATGTTTTGCTGAGCTTCTCACTGATTAATTTCACTGGTCATTCCAGTAAGACTTCTCCCTTCTGAAGCTCTCAAAAATCAAAGTCAATTAGATTTTTTTCTTAGAGTTTTCTCTTCAAATTTCCTTGTTGTAGGCTTAGATTAGAGAGAAATAATTTAAAAATATATTCTAATGCATCTGTGACACACTATCTGATTTATCAGCTTTTAAAGTATATAATGTAAACTAGATCATCCAGGACTGTGTTCCTCACAAAATCTCCTAAATGCAATTTCAGCACAGAATATAACCTATCCTATGATCAGCATACTATCTTCTTATATTTTATTAATAGGTCTATATTAAGCCAAGCATATTTACTTCTCTGTGTCCCTTCCTCTTTCTTCTGTCCAACATTCAGTATTTCTTCTCCTACTTACACAGCAAAAGATGCACACCCATTTGGTGCAATTTACCACTGTACATGGCCAGGGTGCAAATCATCTGATTAAATTTAGACATGTACACTTTAACTAATCAAGTTCTTTTTCTGGTCAAGAACAAATAATAGGTATGGTTAGCCCATGATTGCTCTCAATATGACTATTTCTCTCCATTGATTGTCATGAGAATTTAGGGTGACAAGCTCAAAGGCAGACAACATCTCTGTAGATCTGTGTATTTCCCAAAATTGACCTCACACAAAATCCCTTGAGAGGAAAGAAAGGTTTACTCTCTCTCAATGTCATACAAAATTCAAAGGAATCTTTATCCTGGTGGTGTGGGTTAACTTCAACTGGCAGCTCAGTGCCACACAGTCACATGGCCATCTTTATTATTCAAAACTCTTTCAGTCACTCAACTATCAGACACACTAATTGGGGGTGATTTCTTTATTTCTTAGTACATAATAAACAGACTGTCTCTAAAAAGTCAGCAAATGCACCATGCCTTTACAGAAAAATAAACAGCAAATTTGTATTCTCTTGAATCCCTGTTCACACTTTTTTCCCCTCCTTTTAACATTTTTAGAAAGGATAATGAGGAAGAAAAATACATAAAATACATGGAGAGAAAAGAGGAGGAAAAACCAGTCCTAGAAAATAACAAAATGAAGTGCTGATCTTCTTGCATAAAGAATTGCCATATTTTGTTCAGGTCAGTTTTAATTTCAGCTTTTCTTACTTCATTTTATCTGCAGTTAAAGCCAGTTCCCCAGATAATTGTTTAATGATTGATGTAAGAAATAAATTAAAAAGCATGAGGGTGAAGTAAGACAGACTAACACATTGAATGCTACACCCATAATCATCAGGAGCTACACGAAAAAAAGGTTAAAGCCTCACGTGAATATTGTTCTAATTTTTGGTTTGAATCCATTTTGTGGCTATAAGTTCATGCCCTTTTACTAATTACGCTGCATTCTCCATTAGATGAGGATTGATTATCTGTACAAGTGAACTGTGAATAAATCCAGAATAATCATGAATTATTCTAACAGTAATCTGTGCAATAATTCATGTGTCCATTACTCAAAGAATTTTAAATTTATATCTATTTGAATGGTATATGTTATAATGAGTTCAGTATGTAATCATTCCTCTGAAGCAATATTTTGGAAAAGAGAATAAGGTTTTTTTTGTCAATCTATCAAAATATATATTATATTTACTTATTAATTTGACATATGACATCAGTTTCAGGCACCAAGCAAGGGCTTTGATATTGATTTTCAACAGCTACATGTGAAAGGAACCCATGCATCATCTAATCAGTGTCATGTGGTTATTCTTCTGTCAATGGCTGAAAGTATTGCTTGTGAGCACAATCTCTTGGAAGGACTCAAGCATAGACTTTTCATTGTTTCATATGAAACAATGTGCTGCAAAGCAAAAGGAAAATTTATCTATATATAACTTAGAAATAGCATTAAAATCAAGTAACTTTTCCCTCTTCAACATAGATAGTAACATTTTCAGTAGCATTTTCAGAGTGTTAAATGGATATTCATCTCTACAATCTGAACTGGGTGAACCTCAGGTAAATAAATTCAGCCCTGACTTCTGGAAAAATAATTCCCTTTTGTTGCCTAGCCCAAAATATTTTTAATAATAATTTCCTTAGATAATTGCTTTCTGTCTATTGTACAGCGTCTCAGTCTTGACAACACATGGCATTATGTGGAAAAGTTTTGGTAGGGAGGTTTTCAGAACTGGCTTCTATGAGAAAACACAACAATCAGTCCCTGTGTCAGACAGAACCAGTTCCAGATGGCTCCAAAATTAACCTGCCAGTGGCAAATTTTGAGCCTACCAACAACATAGTAACATATTCAAGAAGGTTAAGAAAGGTTGTGCAGCTGCTGTGAGAAGGACGACTGAGGAAATGTGTGAGGAATCCATCCTGCAGATCCCAGGGACAAAGAACAAGGAGTGCTCAGGAGCAGAGCAGATTCCCCTGCAGCAGGGGGCTCAGACCATGGTGAGGCAGCTGTGCCCCAGAAACCTGTGAAGGACCCACATTTGAGCAAGTGGATATTCCCTGGACAGAGCTGTAGAACCAGGAGAATCAATGCAGAAACAGGCTCCTGTCAGGACCTGTGGCTCATGGGGAGCTCATGCTTGAGCAGTTTGCTCCTGAAGAGCTGCCCCTGAGGAAAGGAGCCATTCTGGAGTAGTTCTTAGAGAACTGAATCCCATGGGTTGAAACCAGGTGGGGCAGGGATCCCTATCTCTGTGGGAGATAACCTCTGCTAGTGGGCCAATCTGTGCCCAGATGGGGCAGTCTTCTTTATCTTTTCCAAAACACATCCTTCAGGAAGATATCTTCTGTTAATGGGCCATTGAGTCCCACTGCAAGACTGATAAAATTACATCATCCCATTGTGAGATGCTCCACCCAGGGGGAGGAGCCAAGCCTTCCCTACCTAGATAAAAACTGATATTTGGAACACCAAAGTAGCCCTTACCCACTGGTTTCCAGAGGACGAGAGCTACCAGACCTTTCTACAAGATCACTGCTTCAACAAGACCACTTCATCTGGACTGCTACCACCACCCTAAGTAGCAGAGTGTATTCTGACTCTGTAAGTGGTTTTCTTTTGTATTGTATATTTGTATACCATTGAATGTATTTTATTTTTCTCTTTTTTCCTATTAAATTGTATTTCTGACTTGGAGTCTCTCACTGGTTTTGCTTTCAAACCAGCACAGATGGAAAGGACCCGTGTTGGAGTGTTCATGACGTGGCTCAGGAAGTATCTCCCAAGGAAGGACTGGAGCAGGGGAAGAGCTCCCCTGGAAAGGAAGGAGAAACATAGACAATGTGTTATGAACTGACTGCAACCCCTATTGCCCTGCACTACTATTGGGGAGGAGGTAGAAAAATTAGGAATGATGTTGATACCCTGGAAGAGTAGGGGGAGGTAATTCTAGTTTTAATTTCTCTCTATGCTACTCTTTTGCAATTTATTGGCAATAAACTAAATTCCCCAAGCTCAAGTCTGGATTTTCCTATGATGGTAATTGGTAAGAAACCTCCCTGGCCCAAGTCATGAACTTTTCCATAGCATTTTCCCTTCTGACCATTTTTTTGATAAAGGAAAGTGATAGAGCATCTTGGTAGGTGTCTGCCAGTTAATCAAGTTCAATCCATATAGATAGAAATACAGTAATTATCTCATTCTCAAATATCCCACATGGCCAAGAGTGGACTGCCACATCTCACATTTGCTGAGCACAAGAAGAATCCAATTTGGGGCTCCTAAAATAAATTACAAATATATCTCCCCATTGTGGAACCAACCACTTTTTAAAACAAAGTCAGTCCAGCATTGCAACTGTTCTTATTTCTTGTAAAGGTAAAAAAATCTAATTCTCACATAATCATTCTTTCACTATTTTTGCAAAATTACTTTGGGGCATGGGTTTAGTGTTATGATACCTTAAATGGTTTGACAGTCTTCTGAGAAGCCTGAAAAAAGTGTGCTATGTAGCACCAAATCTCTCTGGCACAGAAACAATTTAAACTGCACTCAGAACACATTGGAAAAGCAGGCTACTTTTTTGACTAAGAGGAAGGTATCTCTGAAGTACAATGAAGTTCAAGGAGAAAATTTACTCAGAGGCCTATATTTTAGCAATTTTATTGTACAATGAGCAATCTTAACTTCTCTATGAGGTCCAATGAGTCTTACATATTAACACTGTGAAATGTAAATGACTTTGGAACTCTAGAAACTGGAATAACAGTTTGCTTAAACCTGGATTTACTGGATTACTGTTATAAATGCAGCCATAATTGCTATGCTGATGACTAACAGCCTTGTACATTTGCTAGAAAAATCCAGGTTATTAAACAAAACAAAGTAGGTTGAGAATCTGATATTACAAGGTGGTAACTATGAAAGATATTTCTCACTCTGTGCATTTTCAGGCCACTCTGCTGAAAAAAACAGATAGGGTTTGTTTTAGAGTAAATGAGTGTACCAAAATTGCCTGAGACTTTAATTTGGTCTTAGATTAAGTGTTCAGTAGAAACTCGAAGTCTTTCAAATGACACTGAAAAGGGAAAAGGTTTCTTAAGGTCTTTTTGGGAAGAAATACTATAAATTATCTTTGTTGTCATTTTATGTATCTTAGTCTGTTACACAGAGTTTATGCATTTCATTTGTGGCTCATCAGCTTTGCTCACATACAGATTTCTAGTTCAAATATAGGATAGGTACTGAAATATTAGATAGAAAAAAATACTTTTATAGACTGTATCCTGATTTCTAGCTTTCAATTTGAGAGAGAAAATAAATTCTTATAAATATAGAGAAAAATTACACATTTTAAATGTAGAACATTACACAACCAAAAAAGAAAAAAAAAGCTATTTAAATGTGGTTAATATATATTCTGTTTATCAATCTGCTATATTTAAAAATATGAGTAAATGTTTAATTATGGTTAGAAATATCTCCTATGAAATATGCAAAATAAATTAATAAGTATATAGGTTGAGTCAGATAGCAAAGCAAGGACAATAAGAAGACAACACAGTCTTAAATCTCATTTCCCCTCTTGCCAAATTTACTCATTGTATGGGGAAGCACTTCTTGACTTTGAGGGTGGGAGATCACTGTCTCAGGTTGTTCAGAGAAGATGTGGAGTCTCCTCTGGAGAAATTTAAAACCCATCTGGACAAGATCCTGTGCAACCTGCTCTAGCTGAACCTGGATTAGCAGGAAGGTTGGACAAGATGATCTCCAAATGTCTCTTCCAACTCCAACCATTTTGTGATTCTCTGATTCATGTTAGATCTAAATCTCAAAATCATCATATGAGTAAAACATAAAATGAATACGAAAATTTTTCACCCAATATGATCAGAGAATTATTTCTTTGGCCTTTGAGTCAAAGGAACACAGAAAGGACATGAAGAAATAGGAGCTTAAAACAATGTCAGCTTGGATAATGTTCACAAAGAGAGAATTCACCTCTTCTGGAAACTGGTAAAAAAGCACATAATAGAAAAGTTGTTCTTCTGTCACACTATTTCAAAAATTATTCTGCAATTTTGAATCTTTAGTATCTTCTAAAAAGTTATTCACTAATGCATTATTTACAAAAGCTTTAATATCTTCTTTTATATCTTTACATGCTATTACAAAATGTGAGGGAAAGTAAATCAGAACAAGGGTTGTGAATTACAGTTTAAAAGAAAAAATGAAAGTTACAATGAAAAGTGCTGTAAAATTTTTATTTGTAGGAAAAAGTCCTTAAAATGTGGTCTAAATTGTACAGATTAACCACAGAGATCCTGAACAATTTTGCATGTTCCTAAATTGCCCAAATTTCAGAGTAAATTTAGTAGAAAACACTACTACTATAACAACACTACTTCCATTTATTTTGGCTTAGATGGAGAGGAGATTATCTTCTATTGATCTTAATCAGCAATTAATTAGCTCAACATCAAGGTCTTTATGATCCATCTGTATTACAGTCAAAAAAGAAAGTAGTGGTTAATGTCTGCACTCTGCATGCCAAAGTTCAAGTAAAATACTTTTTACAAGAGATTTTTACTGTCTTTGGTACTCTTGCTTCCATTTACAGCCCATGTCTAGTCCTTGGAACTGAGCAGAAATTCTCTTCTGTGTTGCCAATGCATTTATTATCCTAATAATGAACAATTATACAGATAAAACTGATCAAAAGTACCTTGGAATTATGACAATAACATTCCTCATTTTTACAGAAAACATGTATTTAATGCTCTTGTCAACATGAAAGGAAAGAATAACATGAATAACAACACACCCACTGGAATTAGAAAGCATGTGGTATCACATCTGGTATTGAACAGAATTATTCAGTGCAAATATTAAGTCCTCAGCTGCTGCTGGTCCCATACAAGAGCAGGAAATCAAAGATGAAATTGATAAATACAGCTGAGTATAAATGTATAAATAATATGTACTATATTCTAATATTTGCTGACATAGATACAGTCAATATACTAATTTCAACTTTCCTAATTTGAGACAGTTCTGATCTCTATATAATCTTCTAAACCAATTTCCAAAAAATATCCACTGCAAGAATAATAATCTTTCTTCTTTGTACTTAGAACACATAATCCCTTTACATTTTGGCTGCACTGTCACACCCTCTTGGAAACCTCTTTGTGATACTTTTTGCTTCTCTCCTTCTGCAAAATAGTAACTGTAAAGTGAAAGAGATAGAACACCACTGATAGTTAGCAATATTGAAAAGCTCAATAATAACCCCAAATTTTTAGAAATGGAAATGGTAAATGAAAATAAACCTTTTAAGTAGAAGTATGAAGTTTGACATACCTGAAATCCGTGTTTTATTATTGCTTATCTTCCAACCTTGTGTTCATGTAAACATAGTTTATTCATGGAGACATGGAATTTTTATTGTAAGTAAATAAATATTTTGTCTGATTCCAAAATAAGATTTTGCTGTAAAATGAAACTATGTAGGTAAATATGTAGTAGCTTTCAGAAATATGAAGTTCTTTGATTTACCAAAATAGACCTGTTAATACTGGCAAGTCCCTCTGCATCATTCTGAAAGTTGTGAAATCATTTTTCTCTCCTTCCAATGTCTACACTCTAGCTCCTTGTATGAAGATATACTACCAATATGAAAATAAACTCAGATGTATCTTTCCCTATGAATTATTCAAAACAAAATCTCTTGCAAGCTGTCAATATCCACAAACTTCAGGTAATTGGAATGAATTTTTGATTGATCTCTTGGACTGAGATTAAGGCAAAAGAAGTCCTTGTAATTCAATTATGCAAAACTGAAAATCTTATTGTAGACCTTTGGCATGAAGTTAATTGCAACATGTTAGTAGACTATTTTGTTTCCTTTATATCCAGTATTCAATCTTGACATTTTGCAGAATGTGAAAGTATCTGACTGCTAGATCTGACTTCATCTTCACTCTGTGTATTTACCTTTATCCATACAGACAAATCCATATTTATCTTTGTGTTGGTGTGGAAGAGTAATAAAAATGAATAGAAACATATTGAGGGGCAAGCAGAATATAAATCAATTTAAATTAGAAGACGAGGCAACATCTCTTTTAGAGGGGAAACTGGTCATAAACAGGCATTGATTTTTGTCATGAGCTTATGGAACAAAATTAAAAGTGGATTCTAGATAAGAACAAGTTTTGGAAATAATTTGAAAAGGAATAGGTTAACTTAGAATTGTTTCAAGAAAAACACAAGTTCTAAATTATTTTTTTTCAAGATAATGGCTATCATCTTGAGGAAATTTGTGAAACATATAAAGACTTTCATAAAAAAAATTAAGTCTTATCAGAAAAGTTATGATGGTTTCTGCACATTTCTGTGTTTGCAGTTTTTCTCCGGGCAGACACAGATTATGAAAGTGAAGACACCCCCTAAGCCTAAACCAAAAAAAGGAACTTTTCTCTCTAGAGTGAACTGAAATTATTATTTAAGTAGATAACTGACTAAAGTATTCTCTGTATGTTACTGTTAAAAGTGTGAAAGATGAGGGAAGGTGGAGGAGGGAATAATCTGGAAATCTTATTCTGAATTTCTTTTTTGTGTGTGCGTGTCATTAATAAATTTCTTCTTATACCCTTTTAAGTTTTAGGCCTGCCTTTTTTTTGCTCCTAAATCCTATCTCTAAAAGAAATTGAATATATTAAAATTGGCAAAACCAAGTCGAACTGTGACAACAAGGATTTCCTGACAAAACACAAATGCAACACTTTTGGTTGTCTTTGAGTAATTTTGGTGACTGGGAAAAGTGTTTGAAGACTGGAGTACTGTAAATTGGCAGTCTTCAAAAAGGGTAAGAGGATCCTGGCACTGCTCACCTTCTTTGATTCCTGGCATAGTCATGGAGCACTTAATACTGGAAAAAATTTCCAGGCCCATAAGCTATAGGAAATTCATCAGGAGTAGTCAGCGTGGATGCACCAAGTAGTCATCATGCTTCACCAACTTGATAAACTCCCACAAATAAATGAATGGCCTGGTCCACCTTGGTTTTAGGAAGGCCATCAACGCTGACTCCCATAAAATCCTCACAGTGAAATTGATGAAGTTGGGTCAGATGTGCAGGCAGTGAGGTGGATTGAATTCTGAGTGTATGGTTCCAAAGGAAGGTGATGAGAGGAATGAAGTTTAGTTGGAGGCCAGCAACAGTGTATTGCAGAAGTCAATACTTTATCCAATCTTATCCAAAATCTTGATTCATGAGCTGGATGATGGAGCAGAGTGTATCTTCAGCACGTTTTCAAATGACACCAAACTGGAAGGAGTGGCTGATATGACAGAGGGTCATGCTAACATCCAAAAGGACCCTCTGGAAGAATGGCTGATAGGAAATTTGTGAAATTCAACTAAAGGCAGCACAAAGCCCTACACCTGATGGGGAATAACCCCATCCACTGTCTCATACTGAGGGCCACCCTGTTGGAAAGTAGTTTGTCAGAAAGGGAGCTGGGAATCCTGGTGAACAGCAAGGGGGACATGGGGCAGCAGTGTGCCCTTGTGGCACAAGGGGTGAGTGGTGTTTGGGCTGTATTGGGCAAAGGATTGCCAGCAGTTTGAGGAAGAGACTGAAAGTCTTCATAAAGCAGGGCTGAGAGAGCCTAGGGTACTGAGCCTCCAGGACATCTCGGGCGTGTATAAGTGCCTGCTGCAGGAAGAGCAGAGCAGGCAGAGCTAGGTTCTCTTCAGAGGTGCCTAGGGACAGAGCAATAGGCAATGGGCATAAAGATCATCAGGAAACCCTTTTTTACTGTGAGGGTGACTGGAACAGGTTGCCCAGAGATGTGAGGTATTCAAAAGCTGTCTGGGCATGGTCCTGACAACCAGCTCTAGGCAGCCCTGGTTGAGGAGGGAGGGTTGGCAAGATGATCTCCAGAAGTCCCTTTCAACCTGAACCATTCTGTGATTCTGTGATCTGACCTACTTCTCTCCATCAGTACTTCATAAACACTGAGCTTTTCTTAATTGTATTACTGCTGAAAAATGGTAATTATTGTACTTAGGGAATTCCAGACATCCCACATTGAATGTGATAAGCAAAAGTAGGAACATAGTAAAGAAAGTAAGAAAACATGTATTCTCAACTAGAGTTCATCTACAAAGTTACACATACGTAGCTCATTTTATCTGCTTCAAAGGATTCAATTTCTTCAAAAAATAACATTAAATCCCATCTCGTCTGTATGAATAGAGGGTCATTGACTTCAAACAATTTTTCCAGTATAAAACAACAAAAGATATTCCTATCAAGCTAAGAACATCCATCTTGCCAATATGTATGGCAGAGATACAACTGAAATAGTAGTAAGAAAGAGCCAGAGTTCATGGGGGTTTGCTACAGAGACACAGTAGAGAGGTAAGATTACTTTGAAAAGCTAAGTTAATATTGTTATGTCAGCAATTATTGATTCTGAAATAATGGAATTACTCCAGAAAGTATCAATTCCATATCTGGAGGCTATAGTTCCACAAGAGTCACCCAAATGTCTTATATCCACCACAGTTTGTGTAGAAGACGTAAAGCAGAAACATCTCTGAACACTAAAATGTCAGTGGTGGATATTTTCTGAATATATTCCATATTGCTTGCTTTAGCAAAATGTAATAGCCAAGTAGAACACTTTGGGCTGTAAGATTTGATATACTAGAGATGAAAGAACTTATTTCTTCATTTTGAATTTTCTGCCTCTGTGACACTTAAGGATTGTGCAGCATAGGTAAATAAAAACTAGATGGTGTGAAATAAGAAAGCAAACTGTAGGAGAGAAAAATGCCTAATTTTGAACATAGCCCCCAGAATGGACTAAAAGATTGTGCAGCAGACAGGACCCTGCAGAATGAAGGAAATCCCTGCATTTCAAAACTAAAGCTAACTGAACAGTACAAGAGCCAACTAATTATGGGCAAGTCTCAGAGATTTTCTTTGGCTTTAGAAACAGTTTTTAAGCATACACAGGGATGCATATTCCAAAAAAATGCAGCCAATGGATTTTTCACTGACCTCTGAAACCATACAGTGCCAAAGTTTGCATAACCCTAAATTATGGTGCTGAGTTTTTTCAGAGAATCCTTTCATTATTTACATTTCTCTCATGATCAAAAGGCTCCTGGGACAGTGGCTAACTACCTGACCAAGTTACTTTTCAGAGTATCCAGAATGCTGGCCTTGGAGCTGAACTGGGATCTATGTCTAATACACAGCAGCCAAAGTGAATGCAGGAAAATTAGACCCAGACTCACGTATAGACAATGGCCTCCTCCTGCCCAGCTAAATGTTTCAGACTTGGGCTACTATTCTCTTCAAAGACTAAAATTCAGTTGCAAGGTTAAGCAATCAATTTATCAGTGTCTTTTACTTAGAATGGTCTCATTAAGATAAACATGGGTGTAGATCCCTGCTATAAATATTTCCAAAGACTCCAGCTTTTAGCATTTTTCTAGCTAGAAAGTTTTACAAGAGTCCTGGCAGCTTAGGATCTTTCACCCCCTCCATCTCTCCTGCTGCTGACATACTCCAAAGCTATAGATCACAGAGGCATGTGAAGGTGTCACACAGAAGGAGAAATAGAGTAGACATCATTCAATTGCTTCGTTTCTCTCTGCCATTAAATCAACATAAAAAGATAATAATACTCAACAATACTAGATAGCATTTCACTGTCACCTGCTTTGACTCAGCTAATAATGTCCCTGTAGCTGCTCCAGACTATGATTCATGATGAAACATCTTTCCCCAGCACTGTTAAGGAACCATTTAAGCTACTGTCAATGGCAGATTTAAGGCCTGTCATTACTGTAGACAGGCTTCAGAAACAAAATAAGGGTTTCTTTTGATGAAGGTTTTAGGACATTTTTATGGGGAGATTTTTAAAGATCTTGCTTTGAAAACACTGAGAAGTTGATTAAACATTTTTTTTAAAGTACATCTTGATGGGTTTTTTGTTGTCATTGGTCTTAAGGTATCTTTTTGATAATTTACCTATTTTTATTTTTTTTTCTTATCCCCCACATTACTAGGGATTGGGGTTTTTTATGCCTAAAGGACATCTTTGTAGCACCCAAATGTACTGCAACATGACATTGAAAATGTACAGCACATAGAAATTAATTCCTCATGTTCTGATTAAAAGAATATATATTAAAAAAAGAACACTCTTAAATCTCAAATTCATTGTGATATTTCTCTGAGTATTTTGGCTTCTTACATTTTTGGTATTTTCTTCCCTTGCTTCTGGATTTGTCACATATCTGGGAAGGGTATTTGAGTTCTCTGCTGATGATTATATGGTCTTTTTGTAATAATACCTAAGTCCTTTATTCTGGTTCTTTTTCGCTGGTATATTACCTTTTCCAGACACATTCTTTTTTCAGGTGTTTGGCTCCTTACTTTATTGCCTTCCTTTTTTTTACACTAAATCAAATAAACTAGTTATTTGCTCATGCTGTTAGTCTATTTTCATCTTTCTGACTCTGGTTGCCCTTCTTTATGGTGACCTTATCTGCCCTTCGAACACTTTGCTTTCCTTTCAATTTAGTTCTTTTATAGCTTAATCTTTTCTTGGGGCACAAACAGCTTCAATTATAAGCCTTGAACTTAATTTGATTTTATCTACAATAAAGACTTTTTCTTTTATGCTTTCAGAACACGTTTTGTTTATTTAAGATAGATCAGAGCATATTACATTCATAATGGTTTATTAGATTAGTATTTTCCATGGTAGAGGAAAAAAATAGAAAAATATAGTCTTGGCAGCTTCCTGTGTTTGCATAAATACCACTAGATCTAGTAGGTTAAAAAACATCTTTTTCATAGCATTTTCCTCTTCTATTCCATTCATATCCTAGGGATGATACTTTTAATTATTTTAGCCTTAACTCTTTTGATAGCTTACTGTTATTTCAGAAATCCTAGCTGAGGAGAAAGAGTGGTCCAAGCTGAAGCTGGAACTGAATCTGGAAAGGGACACAAGGGATAAAAAGAAAGTCTTCTACAGGTATGTTAACCAGTGAAGGAAGCTCAAAGAAAGGATATTCCCCCCTCCAATAAGCTGTGCTGGAAAACGGGTAATAGCAGAGGAGAAGGCTGAGGTACTAGCAATATTTTTTGCCTTAGTCTTTAATGACAACCTCTCTTCCCACACATCTTCAGCAGGATGGGGGCTGGGGGAGTATAGTTCATTATCACCTGAGGAACCTGAATGTACATTGTCTATGCATCCCAGGGCCTGAGGAAATTGGCTGATGTCAATTCCAAGCCACTTTCCATTATATTTGAAAAGTCATAACTGTGACAGGAAAAATATTTTAGCCTTCTTTAAAAAGAGTAGAAAGGAGAATTCTATCAGCCTCACCTCTGTGCATGGGAAGATCATGGAATAGATCCTCCTGAGAGGCTGTGCTAAGAAACAGGGAAAGTGCAGAGGGAGATGATTTGGAATAGCCAGCACAGCTTCATGGAGGGCAAGACCTGCCTGACCAACACAGTAACCTTCTATGATGGTGTGAGCACATGAATGGACAAGGGAAGGGCTGCACAGGTTATTTGCCTGGGCTTCTATAAAGCCTTAGATGCAGTCCCCCACAACATTCTTCTCTCTAAATTTGAGAGAGAAGTATTTCATGGGTGTGCTGTTGTATGGATAAGAAAGTGGTTGGGAGGTCAGATCCAGAGGGCAGTAGTCAATAGCTCAGAGTCCCAAAGGACCATCAGTGACAAGTGTTGTCCCTCAGGGTCCATATTCAGACCATTGTTATATAATATCTTCATTAAAGATATAGAAAAAGGGATCAAGAGCATGCTCAGCAAACCTGCAGATGACACCAAGTTGAGTGGTGGGGCTGATGCATCTGAGGGATGGAATGACATCCAGAGGGACCTGGACAAGCTGCAGAAGGGAGAACATGGGTTTAACAAAACCAAGTGCTGGTGCTGCACCTGGATCTGGGCACCCCCTCAATCACTCCAGGCTGGGGGATGAACAGATCCAGAGCAGCCCTGCCCAGAAGAATTTGGGGGTGCTGTGGGTGAGAGGCTGGACATGACCCAGCCATGTGCCCTTGCAGCCCAGAGAGCCAAAAGTGCCCTGGGCTGCATCCAAAGCAGCGTGGGCAGCAGGGCAGGGAGGGGATTCTGCCCCTCTGCTCTGCTCTGCCCTGCTGAGACCCCACCTGCAGAGCTGCACCCAGCCCTGGGTCCCAGCACAGGAGGGACATGGAGCTGTTGAGTGAGTCCTGAGGAGGCCACCAAGATGATCAGAGGGATGGAGCACCTCTCTTGTGAGAAAAGGCTGAGAGAGCTGAGATTGTTCAGCCCCCAGAAGAGAAAGCTTCAGGATGACCTAACTGCAGCATTCCAGGACCTGGAGGGACCTTACAAGAAACATGGAGAGAAATTATTTACAGTGTTAAATTAAATATTAGGAAGAAATTCTATACTGTGAGGGTGGTGAGGCACTGGAACAGGTTGCCCAGAGAAGCTGTGGATTCCCTGAAAGTGTTTAAGGCCATATGGGATGGGGCTTTGAGCAGCCTGATCTACTGAAAGGTATCCCTGCCAATGGCAGTGGGGCTGGAACTAGATGATCTTTAAGGTCTCTTCCAACCAAAGCCATTCTATGATTCTATGATTCTGTGATTCTATGATTCTATGATTGAGTCTATGTATCTATGACTCTATAAAAATGTTTACATGGGTACATTTTATCATGTAAGAGTTACCACTCAGAAGCACTTTGATAAACACAAAAAAATAAACATGGGTGCAAATAATTTCTGCCATCCTTGTTGTGACATTAAGGCAGAAGGTCATTCCTGAGAGAAGGAAGTATTATAATGCAGATTACATTTATTTTCTCCTGTTTGCTGCTAGAGAACAGAACATTCTGACAGATCTTCCCACATGCATTGCTCAAAATATGCTTCTTATTAGTTCATCTAAATTATAACACTTGAAATGAAAAATAAGGAAAAATAATTCTGCTTTACAACATAGTGTCAGACCTGCAAAACTATTAAGATTAGTCTATTGTCCCTTATTGTTCCTCTTTGTCATCAGGCAGTAATAAAAATAATTCCCAGTAATTATCCTGTGAGATTTTCTTTCTGGTCCACTGAATACAGTGTTAGTTTTTCATAGTCATAGTTTCTCCTCTCTAACTTCACAGGATCAGATGGCACTGGATCAGTATCTATTTCACTTCAGTAGGGTCACTCCCTTTAATGTCAGTGTAACATTTTCTTCTACCATATGCATTGCTTGGAGCTACCATAACATCATCCTTTAAATCTCTACTTGGTTAAATGTTAAACATTTAATTAAAATAAAAAATTAACCAACCAAAATTGGCTTTTGAACTTTTTTTTCTATACTCAGCCAAATTATTTCAGTAACCTCTGTCATGAGCTCTACCTTTGGTCAATAAACATTTACCAGATTTAGTTGAGCTAGAACTAATTTTCTTCACAGTATTCCTGGGCTAAGCTTTGGATTTGTGATGAAGTCAACATTGATACCTGTATTGGATCTGACTGAGATAGAGTTCATTTTTCCTTAGCAGCCCTCACAGTGTTGTGCTTTGCCTTAGTAGCTGGAAGGGTGTTGATAACATCAGTGTTTTGGCTACTACTGAAGAGCACTGTCCCTCTCACATTCTCCCCCAGCCTCATGAAGGGGGGCTGGGAGGGGGCAGGATCCTGGGAGGGGACACAATTAGGCCAGTTGACCCAAATGAACCAGTGGACATTCCCTACTGTCTGATGTCAGCTCAAATATAAAAGCTGAGGGAGAGGGGAGGAAGGGGGGACATTTGTTATGGTACAATGTGTGCCCTCTGGAGCAACCACTCTGTGAGCTGAAGCCCTGCTTCCCAGGAAGTGTCTGAACACCCCTCCTTGGTAGGAAGTAGAGGTTAATTTTTCCTTTTGCTTATGCAAACTTTTTTTTCCTTCTTTTTACTTTAGTAAACTGTCTTATCTCAATCTATGGATTGTTTTCCATCTTATTCTCTCTCCCCTGTCCTGCTGGGAAAGGAAGTGATAGAGGGGCTTGATGGGCACCAAGGTGAAAGCACTGCAATACCACAGGGTTCTTTTACTGATTACTGATCAGTGCTTACTCAGGGTTAAGGCTTTTCTGTCCCTCACACCCACCCCTGCAGTGAGCAGCGGGAGTGCACAGGGAGCTGGAGGGGACACAACCAATTCAGCTGTCCCCACATGACCCAGTGGCTGTCCCACCCCTCTGGTGTCATGTTCAGCATATGCAGCTGGAAGAAGAAGAAGAGAGCAGGGGACATTTTGAGTGATGGTGTTTGTCTTTCCAAGTCACTGGTCTGTGAGGTGGAGCCACTCTCATCTGGGGATGGATGAGCACCTGCCTGCCCATGGGAAGTGGTGAATGAATTCCTTGTTTTGCTTTGCTTGTGCACACAGATTTTGCTTTACCTGTTTAATTGTCTTTATCTCAATCCACAAGTTTTGCCCATTTAATGCTTCAAATTTTCTGCCACATCCCACCAGAGGAAACTAAGTAAGCAGGTGTGAGGAATTGATTTGTCCATTGGGGTTAACCTACAATAAACCCTTACCTCAGGAGCAAAACATTGTGTCTCAACCCAAGTCTCACACTGCTGATAGGAGTATTATCTACAGCAGTAGAACAGCTCTTAGTAAAGGAAACTATTTGGAACTGAGCTGTGAGCTTTCACTTTAGCATGTTAGCATTGCTTCTAGAAACTCCTGGGGCTCAAATCATCCATTTTATAGTTAGACAAAGAGATTGTGATCCTGAAAAGGTTTATTTATGCTTCTTATGAAGGCACTGTATAAATTTCACTGGCACAGAAAATATTCCTACTTAAATGCATATATGTATTCCAATGCATGAGCAGACTTAATTAGTCAACTTGCAAATAATTTGCACCACTAGCTTAAATTTGTTTTCAGTCAATAAGTCAAACAGGACTATTTTTTACATTTTTTATGGTAACATTTGAATCCTGACTACTTGTGTAAAAATCCACACTACTTGTGTGAACCATGATTGAGGTATACTTTCTTAGATAAGCAGTGACTTATTTTTCTCTTCCTTGTGTACAGCTGCAAGCAGCTGATTCACTGTTGAGTTGCACTTATGTCATAGCAGAGTCAGCAGTGGGAGAATTGCAGGGTTGTTTTTTTAGAACTTTTTTGGGTTGGATTTGTTTTTGAGGTTTTGTTGGTGTTTTTTGTTTGTTTGTTTTTGGGTTTCATTTGTTTGTTTGTTTGACATTTAAGGGAAAAGTAGACTTTTTTCCCCTCCAAAAGGGAAGGAAAAAAATTTGGGGAAAAAAAATTAGCATGCCAAAATTAAAGCTCTTTTTGTAGCATCAACAATGCACCAAAAGCAGAGATTAGACTCTTCAGTACCTCAATTTCTTCCAGTGGAAAATTAAATTAATTTAATTAATCCTTATGGATTATTCAAATACTGTATGGCAGATGCATTTATTCAAAGTGACATACCATGTTGGCTTAGCAAAGTTATCATTTTGTCCCTGGAACAAGAAACAAATTCCTGATCCAGATGCATCTAGGTGTTGGAAATTACAAAAAAATTAACTGCTCACAAATTGATTGTTCACACTGTTTTTCCTGAGAGGACACATGAAAACATATTAGCTCTCCATGTCTGCATTATGCAGGATGGAGGATGCACTGCATCTTCTGATATAACTTTTTTTTGGCTGAAAAGAGCTGGCATACACAGTTGGGAATGTAGTGGAAAGGAGACAAGGAGAGAATATTTATAGCCAAACAGGAGCTAAAATCAGAGGTTTTCCAGTCAGCACCAAGTAGTAGGTGAGATGCAAATATTCAATACTCTGAATCCATTACTATCTGTTTAACTAATTACTGTGATGTACCTGGTATTGATGTTCTTCTCTAAGCATGTTCAAGAGTCTTAAGATACTTCTGCAACCACAATAGTGACAGTAGTTAAAAAGATCATACTCATGTTGAGATTGATTGTGACTCCTTGAGCATGTGTCTAGGAGGCAGCTTGTTGAAAGTATGTAACAGGTCTATTCAGGAGGAAATTTCATCTACTTTATATATACTTAAATATTTTGCTTTCTAGTTTGGCTTTTTATTGACAGTAGGCTTTATAGCTATACTGCTCCTCACCCCTTCTTTCCCATCTTTCCATAGAAAATTTGTAACATTATGGTCAATATCAATAAAATTCAGTGACATGCTAAATGCCAGAAAAAGACAGTGAATGGATACAAGCTTCATGAAAATCTGGGATCTCAAGTGTGCTCTCTCTGATAAAAGATGGTAATAGTCCAGGTGCTGTCCTTCCAGCATGGAGAGAGGGGGTTTCTACTGTACTTGGCTACAGTCCAAGAAATACTTACTACACTAAAAGTCCAAATCTAAAAAAACTATATAATTTGGGGATGGGTGGAAACTTGAGATATTGTGGTGATGAAATGACAAAATGCCCAAAGGGAATAAATTCCATTAGTTCCATTCCTCACAAAATAACTTCTGTTATACTATTTTTCCATATCTTTTTGTTTGTTTGTTTGTTCTTCTTACTAAAGTGTGTAGCTGTCACTTAAGATTTTAAGGAAAAAATTATGCACAATAGCTTTAAACTGCAACATAAAAATAAAAATATTTTAAAAAAAGAAAAGGTGTTCTTGGAAGGAGGTAGGTGCATTAATCAGTCATTTCTTTCTCTATTTTGCCGTAGAATTTAAAAATTCACTTACCTCACTCTTTTCTTACTTCTCCCACAATTACAAATTATTAGTACATCTGTAAGGTGTTGAGAGGTTTTGCTCTTTGGCATTTGGGAATCAGTTAAAGAATCTTTGTGAGTGTTATATTTTTGGAGTGAACATATATACATGGACACACACACTGGCCTTTCAATACATCAAGATACAATTGGGATTGTAAATAAGTATATTTGGAGCATTGTTGTACAGAATACAGAAAAGAAACTTGACAAAAATAGTTTAATGCTTGAAGATAATGGTCCACTGAGCCTTATAGACAAGAAAGAAATGATATAAAGGAATTATGAAAACCAGCTAAATAAGGACATGGATTAGTACTGCAAAGTCCATATGGAGGTAACAGAAAGAGAATTTGTCCCTTATCTCTTGGAATAAGGCTAGGGATAGTGATTCAGATTAGAGAACACAAAAAAAAACTTTGCACAAGTTACTCAAGGATACATAATATTATATTACTATAAATCAGAAGTGCAAGCTTTTTCCATTTTTCTACAATACATATGTGGTCTCAATAGTACAAGATGCAGTGAGAATTTTTTACTTTTACATATTAATATGATAAATTTTTCTTCACTGAGTGTCTCACTACATTTTAAAATCAGGCCCTATGTACCTTTTTTCTCTGAAACAGTTACCACAAACTCCCATAATGGCTCTCTTCCTTCCTTATGTAAAACACAGATTTGGCATATCATTTCCAGGTCCTCTGGCACTAGCTATACCATGAGATATTCTTGGTTTCATCTGGCCTTCCCTATATTTTCTCCACTGAAAGAAGTCTGGACAAGTAGTCTAGTGAAAATTATTGTATGAGTCTGATATGGCTCTAATAAAAATCTCCAATTTATTTATGAGGGGGAAAAGACTGCAGTAAGGTTTATATTGATGACAAATAATAATTAAATTCAGCAGGGTACTGTGGGATGATAAACCCCTACATGCAGAATTATAGGTGTTTTTTCCTCCTTGGTGCCTTCTACCAAAGGCCATCCCAGGAAAGCCTGGCAGAATTCTTCTGTACTGAGCTTTGTATTGCAATACCAGGAGTTCAACCACTATTCTGAAATGTTTCTTTTAAGGCACACTTGCATACTCCTAATTAGTGTCAGTGCATAGCCTAGAGAATACCTCTAACATGATCCTTTAGGGGTTAAACAGAGAAGATAACAATTTTCTAATATCTTTTCAGGACCTTTAACAGTATTTGGAAAACATCGTGACTGCTAATTTGAAGACGTGTCTCTCATAGAAAAAAATCTTTCAAGGATTCATGTGAAAACAGAGTGAATTTATATACCTTTAGAGGGAAACAGGAGTTCAATTCCCTTTGAATATCTGACTCTGTGCATCTAAAAAAAAGAATCACCTGTTTTGTGATACTCCATGCCTTTATGGCTCCCCTTATCACTTTACGTAAATATCAAATTTTCTATTCGGTTCTTTCGAAATCCTGACTGCTCCTGCCTAACTCTGTGAAGGGCAGCACACTTCTGAGCATGAGTGAGTGTTCAGCTGCTCTGTTCTTCCATGTATTTTCCCTCTTTACAACTGCACTTATTATTCCTCACTTCCCTCTCTTTAATCTTCCAGCACCACATTGTCTTCTAGGCTGTTCTTCTGTATAATCCAGAAATCATCTTTGCATTGAATATTTTTGTACAACAGCAGAGAATAACATTTCCTCTCTTTTTTGCCAATTAGAAGCAGCACAATAATAAGCTGTATAAGATTCCTTGGTATTCTACAACCTTTAGAGCTTTTAGGACATAATAGCTTTATCTTTGCTAATGAGTGCAAAACTAGCTACTCCTTCCCTAAGCATGTTATGAAGTTTAAATTTATATAAAGCTAACTTAAACAAAGGAGATATCTGTGGATGAGCAAATCACTTCTTTCCTTACTTAGATGCAAATCCATACCTTCAGAAACTTCATCACAGAAAATTGATTGAACTCTTAGCATTGTTAGACAAGCTTTTTGTGCATATTCATAGTACTGAAAGACAGAACACAGACATAGAAGCTGCTATTAAAAGAAAAACCACACATTTTCAAAGAATAATTACCATAGTGCAGATTTCCTTAGTACACTAATTTGCATGTAAGTTCTTTGCAATTATTTTGCTGAGATTTTTAAACAACGTATCCCTTAAATTTTTGCCCTCCTCTCAACGATTTCTCTAAAACAAAATAATACATAATTCATTGAGTTACCTTCAAAGCCACTAGCTAGATGTTTGATCATTGAAACCTAAGACCACACATTTATTTATATAGTACTTGAGGGACTGGGATAAGTCAACATTTTGAACCTCACTTCTCAGACTCCATAAATCTTATAACTAAATTTTTATCTCTCTAATAAAAGTGATTGCTTGTGGGTTGGTTAATTTTCAGTGGAAATGCACAGCACTTCTTTAATCTAATGAGGGAATACAGAATATAGTAATCAATTTATTTCTGTGTGTGTCACATGACTGAGGCATAGTTGAGAAGCAAAGAATGAGATGGGCTGTGGTTTTGCAATAGTACATATAATTCAGACCTTTTTTCACTTTAAAATAGTAAAATAGTGGAATCTAATATTGTCACCCAAAATAGTTTCCACGAGCACCAGTGTTAGATAAGGAGTTAGAAGTTTCATCTACCAATATTGAGATCTATCAATGGAATCATCACTGCATTGAAAATCTTCCTTTAGTTCCATATTCATAGTCTGTTTCTATCCAACCTGAACTTCACATCAACTGCAGTTATAAGAGATATATTTTTAAATATATATCAATTCTTCCCTGATTCTGCCAGTCTTAGATTACTTTTCTTTTTAACCCTCTTCATGCTTAGTCCAACCTGGTGAGGCTTCCACTAATAATTTCACTCAGTGGCCAGTTTTATCTTTATCAGCCAAACAGACATTAGCAGATCCTGTCCTTCTTGTGCAGTATTTGGATTTTTCTTTTCCCCAGAGATCTCTGCCTTTAAACTCTCTCTATGAAATATGAAGGGAGAAAAGTAATAGCGAGGTTAAAATGAACAATTAGCAAAATTAGTGTGGCTAAGGGATGATATGGATAATTTATTTTCATCTGCCCTCAGGACTGGCCAGCATCAAATACTAGCAGTCACAGAAATTTGAGAAAGATACATTACAGGATCTTAAAGAACAGTGTTAACTAGACAAGTTTTGGTTTTTTAATTAATAAAGTTACCAAAATAATTTAAATATTTCAAAATCATACACAGAAATAGTTCATCATTTATTTCATTCATCTTTATATTATATTTAAAAATAGTTCATCAAACATCAAATATTTCTGCCAAATATTTCTTCTTTTTTTTTGTTTAGAATGCAATTCAAATACACCTTTCCTGAGAGAAGTATATTTTCTTATGCTGAATGTTCAGCTCTTTGCCTTATACTCCCTTTCTCTCTCAGCAAGTGAAAGACTTCAGCTACACTAAGTTTTGCTACAGAAAGATAAGGCTGCAGAATGTTACTTTCCTTGTGTGACTCACAGTCCAAACACATTCAGATATTACAAGAGATAGATGGAAACTGAGAAGGCATGTGAAAAAGAAGGGATGAAAACACTCTAAGAAGGGGAAAAAAAACCAAAGTTCTTCTAAGGAAAAATCAACTGAAGAGGAGAAATAAAACCAGAAAGTGGTGATAACTCTCTGGGTAAAGAAACAAGTTACTTTTTTCTCTTCTTGCTCCTGAAAGTTGCTCTGCATTTCTGTTTTTTTCTGCTTTTGTGGTGATTCATTAGTAGAAATATCAATGTGATATAATTTATAATATAGTGGTAGATCCAGAATGATTATACAAGCACTGAAGTTAGTTACCAACATTGCCCAGTGTGTCGAAGAGGTTTCACAAAAGACTTCAGTAAAATTAACTTTATCTCAAGGCTCTTTTGTGTTTGATCTGCTGTGCTCTCGTCATCCTGTGACTCTGCACAGTGTTTAATGCTCAGCTGTAAAATCAAAAGCAAGAGAGAAGAAAAGAAAAAAAATGCTTTAAAGAAGGAGCATTCTGCCATTTGTTTAGCAAAACAATGGGAAAGTTTCCATCTTTAGCTTTTCCAAGATGGCTTTAAAAAAATATATCTATGATTACTGATAGTAATAATGAAATGAAATTCTGAATATGTCCTGAAGTTGTCATCACTTTAGGGAATATTTTAACTAAAACAGGTGCCTGTTCCTCATAAATACAATACATTAATCCTTCTTTCTTTAAGTAGAAGTAGACTTACAGGCAGTGCAGGGACACTTAATCAATGAGGTAAGCGATTTCTTTCTGCAATATTTAAGTGAATGAACTTTTGTACAGGACTTCAATTTCCTGAGATAAATGGAAGCTGTTTCAGCCATTATGAAAGAGAAGGTAAAAAACTGAACAAACTCATTAAATACTGGCTATTGTCTGTGACAGGACATGATGGACAAGTTCTGAACAGGTACTGGAACAGCAATCTGGAATAAAACCTAATTATATTTAACCATTCATCTTTCAGTCTTCCAGTCTTTTTATATTCAAATTCTTTGGATTAGGCTGCATTCAGCATGTACATCTTGTAATGCTTACTTCCAAGGCTGGTGGATTAGACACTCCTTGGTAAGATCTAAAGAGTTTTCAGGAGGGGATAATCACATCCTATGCTGACTGATATTAGGTGATAATGCAATTTGAGGAAATTGTTTAGTGTGTTTAGGAGCAATGGTACATTTACTGCAGTGACTTTTCCCAGATGCAGGCTCCAACAGGAATCTGGAGACAAGAATCGATTTTATTTTTTACTTTAAGACAATGACAGGGCTTATGTCTAATATTCTGATTTCAAAGACAATTAACACTCCTCCAGACAGCAATTTAACTGAATTTTACTAACCACCAAGAAAGTTTTGATACATTTCTCAGTCATCTAGATAGGACTTAAAGAGTTATTCTCCTGTACTCCAAATCAAGGAAGTGCTAAAATGGATTAATATTTTCATGATTATATTTTAAGATCTTTCCTCACAGAAACTCCATTTGCATAACAAGAAAATTAAAAATTAAAAATGTATTTATTTGGAGTAATTTTGGGGATGGCAGAGGTTATACTTCTCGTTGTGACAGCACCAGAAGGAAGTCCTGGCTGATGTTGTTCTTTCAGAAATGTTGAGTTTACTTCTGCTGACAATTAACGGGTTTAGTTACTTAATGGGTATTTAAACTGTAAGATTTTATTTTGTTTATTTATAACTGAAATCTATTAAAAATTTTTGTCTGTAACAAGTATTTACAATTTAAGCAGTACTCTTGAGTAAAATATTGCTGCCTTTCTATGCATAAAGGGAGACTGTAAGAAAGATGGAGACAAACTCTTTAGCAGTACCTGTTCTGCTAGGACAAGGTGTAATGTTTTTATACTGAAAGGGAGTAGATTCAGACTAGATATGAGGAAGAAATTTTTGCCTTGAGGGTGGAGCAAGTTGGCCAGGAAGGTGGTAGATGTCCCATGCTCAGAAACACTCAAGGTTGTTGGACAGAACTCTGAGAAACTTGATTTATTTGAAGATGTCCCTGATTAGGGCATGGAGATAGGACTAGATGATGTTTAAATGTCCCTCCCAACAAAAACCATTCTATAATTCTCTAATTCTATGACAATTAAAGGTTCATTAAATCAATTCTTCTGTAATCCCACCACCTTAACAGAAAACAGGCAGTTCCTTGGAGGCTATTTGAATTTTAAGACCATGTATGTTAGACTTGATTTATAGGAATTACCTCCACTGAGGCTGTAAAATTACTCTTATGGGCATTTTTTTGTGTATTCAGCTGTTCAGAACAACAGTGTAGTACAATATGGGATACCAATGAAAGCTACTGCCTATGTATCTGAAAGCTTTTTCTGTATTTGGGCTCACATTTATTCCTGAGTGTGGAATAGAAAGGTTTTCTTCATTCAGATAAATCTGTTTTATTATTATTAGTAAAGACAGATAAAATTTGATACAAAACTCCCCGAAGACAGCTCATGGATTTTCAAAGTTCCACTGCCACCCCTCTGAGTCACTGAGTAGAAAGAAAAGTTCATTGGGAGCAGGGGGGGAAATTAAAAATTCAGTTTTCTGAGTTCAGTTTCTTCTTGGGATTTGCACACATGCATATGTTAGGGATAGGGAAAGACTGCTTCATATGGTGATATCTCACCTCTTCTATAGACACTTTACCTCATCCTGTCATTTCCAAGACAAACTAGTGAAATCTCTGATCATCAGTTTTCCCCAATCTCAGCCCACTGGCCCATAATGTGCATGCACAGCAGAAACAGGTCTGTTTTTATTTTCATGTTGACAAAACTGAGCCTATAAGCCTAGGGTTTTGAAAAATAAAACTGAAAAGGAGATCACCTGCCAGTGAGAGTGCCTAAGCCTGCAGACAGCTTCCTGCTAAGGCTGAAGAACAGCTGAAGACACTGAGCTGCACATCTACCTTTAGAAGCCTGGTGAAGAGCAGCTGTTTCTCTTGCTCAAGGCTGTGTCCCACTTAGGGCTCAGAGCCTGTATCCGTCCCTTGCACCATTATACAGAGATTTACAGGCACACAATCTGTAGCAGAAATGCTCCTGAGAGGTAGAGGGAGAAGCACCAGCAAAGAAATCTTAGACATTACAGTAGAAAACTCCCACAAATATAATGAGTGAGAGAATAGCTGTATCAGGTTTTGAAAGGCTGAAAATAGGTGAAATAAACCCTAAATATTCACATGGTCTACATCTATAAAATATTACCCAAGAGAACCATTATTCTGAATCTCAAATCCTGTTCTCTGTTCTCCTCCCTGCTACCACAAGGGCCTAATCCTAAATTCCCTTTTCTTCACTACAACCTGAAAAGCCATTTATATCCTTGGGAATGGTTATTCCTGTCTAAGGAAGGGACATGCAAAATAGATCAGCATCCCCTCAGCCACTGGACTGGAGCCTCTGTGCTCACCTGGCACATCATGGTGTCCAAATGGATCTCTCTGACTGCAGGCCATAAATCACAATTGCAGCAAGCCAGACGAATAATGGTGAGGTTGTCTTGGGATATTTCTTCCAAAACACTTCACAGGTTAAGACAAAGTTTTAGCTCTGCCTCAAACCCACCAATTCACTCTTTGCAATGACTTGCCAATGTGCTCAGTCTAAAGAGTAACAGCAAGAGCTTGTGCCTAGGGCTTGAGCAGTGAGTTAAAAATAAAGGAGTTATTGAACATTTTTCTGTGTATTTTTAACATGTTGCTAAATAATCAAGCTCAAACACGTTACTCCAACTCTAGCTGCCAATGTGTCATCATGCAGCCACAGAAATAGTCATATATTCTGAGCAGTGTACAGAACTCATGTGACAAAAAGAACAAGAGTGGGTTTTTTAAGGTAGGGAGGGGCCTGGTGTACAGTAGGAAACCTAGTATGCATTATCCTCCAACATGAGAGTATTTTTTTAATATGAGTTCAGTGGAAATCTTTTTCTGAGATAGGCCAAGATACTGAACTGTCCCTTCAAATGTCACATGTGACCATACATTAAGTGATCTAGAGAGAAACCTATAAGAAAAGGCTCTAGCAAAGTTTGGACAAATACCAATTCTGTAAGTAAAGATCTTCCTCATCCAGCAGTTGTAGCCAGAAAATTTTATGTAAACAACTTTGTTTTGTTTTACCTTTAAATATCACTATACAACAGATGCATTATATATTGCTGTAGGAAAAAAAAATTAAAAATCAGAGGCAATGGAAAGAAATAAGATTTCTTTGCAATAGACATTAAAAAAGTTTATGCACAACTTTCCACACAGGGTTTAACTACAAGGTCAATGTTAGTATCTTAACATTTAGCTAGGACACTGGGAAATAAATATATTGCTCTGAGGGGGGAGAAATGTGCAAAATTTTTCATTGTAAGGGATCTTTTCATATCTCTTCAAGTAGGATTTGTAGAGTAAAATAAAAAATATATTCCCCATTGGTGGTGAAAAGAAGAGAGAGTTGACTTACTGTAAAAGGCTCATTTAATGACTTTTGCATTGTAAAGAAGATAGCAATTCCCAGGGAGAAGGAGCAGCCTTTGGCTTGTCAGTCTTAAAGAAGTGCACTCAGTGCACAGCTTCAATGGAGATAGATATCAATAATAAGGTAGGCAAAACTGATGAGTTTGGGACATATTTGCATAAACTGGTAATTATGATTCTGAAATGCTCATGTTATAAATACTGAAACCATACCGACTTCATTATAACAGCTTTAACACATTAAAAGAGTGCTATTTATCTACACAAATAAAATTTCTGTGCTGGGTATGAAATGGTGCGTTAGGGATTTCCAAATTTTTCAACTATCCTGCTTATAGCAAGATAACCAGAAACTTTATGAACACTGGCATTAGCTTTTTTTGGGGAGGTATTTATTTTGATTGTTCCAGATAGAAAAGAACTGAAGATCCAAGACTTTGTATGATAAAATAAAATGGAAAAACATTCAATCTACATTGCTGTGGTTATTTGGTTTTGTTCCCCTGTACCAGGGAGGTTAGACTCTCAACAGAAGTATATTCCTATCTGCTAGTGCATGGCAAGAGTATTTATTTGAATCACAAATGAATATTTTTTTCCATGCATCCTCTGCAAGGATTCATCTGCAGCATCATTAATCTACTCTGCTTTGGTGCACACAGTGACATCCACTGGTGCAGAGCATTTTTGCTACACGGATCACAGAAATACCATGTGTTGTGATTGATTCAGGTTTTGAAAGCAATTTCATCCACTTCTACACTATCTAATGCAGCACAACATTTAATACTGCTTAACTTTAGGCATGCAAATACTCCCACAAGGAAATAAGTTTCAGCAATTTGCTCGTTGGAGTCAGGTCATTTTGCAAGGCTCAAATTTGAAAAATACAAGAAGTTCCATACTGGGAAGATTCCCATCTCTTCTATCTAGCTTGTCTCTCAACCTACCAAGAGAGCACAGTGCACAATTTATGACTATCTACAGCTTTAACACATGTTTCTCTTTCCCTTTTTTCTCCTCTCCAGCTTCCACAGCTGGCCCAGAGTTTATGCAGCTGAGGAAGAAGTTGAGAATGCAGGACAAATCTTACTGTGTTCCACAATCTTGTGTCACTTTCTGCCCACCTGACAAAGCCCAGCAGCCTGGAGAGCAGAAATCACCTTCCCCAGGAGTCAGCATGTCTGGGCTCTATGGACCCAAGAAGATGAACAGATAAACCAAAGCCTTTTTGGACTGCACCTATTTTCCAGCCTCCTGGGAAAAACAGAGTTTAACAACACTGCTTACTGCTCCTCAGATGTGTTGGAGTAATTTCATGCATTCAGTGCAGCACCTGCAAAAATTTCACAAAAACACAGGCAGAAATGCAGGTGTCCTGCATATAACAGACTCATCTCTATCCCTGGAGGCTGTGCTGATGTGCAAAGCTGTATTGTTTCAGGGAGCAAAATCACAGATGAGTGGATTTAGGGCAAACTAGGAATCATATGTAATATCTCTAAACAAAATAACAGGCAATTAGCTCAACAGGATTTCTTTTTGTGCAACTGAAAGATGAGGAAGGGATTACTGTTGGATGCATCTACAGTTAAATTACTGTTTTCTCAAAAATGCAATAAGTAAAAAAGTGGGCTTGTTTTCAATTGGAGAGTTCAAAGTAATTTTTCTTGGTCCCACTTATGATTTAAAGATTACAATAATATTTACTGAAGAGTCCTTCAAATTATAATACATTTTTAACTGAAGATATAAAAAATGAAAAAATTGGACATTTTGAAGTAAAAAAAATTGAAAGTGTGTTTTCTTCATAATAATATTTAATATTTAGCATTTTCTGAAATTAATTTTTGAATCAGCATATGATGGTAATATATGCTAACATATCACCAAACACTAGAATTCATTTCAATTTTCCATGTCCAAATATTTGCAATTATTTTAAAGCAGCTTTGAATACTAAGACTAATTTTTTTTCATTAATGAGTCTGCTCCAAAACCCTGGACCTGTCAAAAATTGCCAGAATTACTCTAAAATACAAAATACTCGAGCTGACTGCTCTGTAAAGTTGGTGTGTTGCAACTACAGAGGGCTTCCTTCTCCTTTATATCATGTTATGCACCATTACCAAGCCTGTCAGCTGAATCCCAAATCTGTATTCTCTGATTTTAGTGACAGATTGCAAAGTGAAAAGAGCAGAGTCTTGCTCTTCACACAATAGATTTTTATCTTCTTTTGAGTGCATACAGTTTAGGGAAAAAAGCCTTTTTTAGACCTTCAAACAGGGCAAATTTGATTTAGATAAAAACAACAGGTGTTGAGGATCAATTTTTTTCAACAGACTTGGGCTTTTAAAGTTAAATTAATAATTTTCAGATCACATACTTCCAAATAAACATACAAATTTTTTTTTGACTCTTCTGAGTACAAAAACCTCTCAAAACGAAGCAGATACAGATCCTGTGAAATTCAGAGTTGCAACTAAAACCGCAATCTGACTGAGAAAATACAAATTCGCACATATTTAGGGATTAATTCCTAAAGTAAGGGGAAGTAAATGTTACTTTCATGTCATGATTTGTTTCCCCCAAAAACTAAGATATTGCCTGATTATTTATGTAAGTACCACATTCACTCCACCCTATCATGTTTTTTTTTTTCATTTAAAAAAAAAAAAGTGCTGGTATAGTAGAAACAGTTCCTAACTACCTTACACATTCTACTAGACATATTAGTCTTGCTCTTTAAATATTTTGGTCCTTTATTTAACAAAACTGCTATTTCTATTGCTTTTAACAACACAAAAATTTAACAGAAGCACTATTTTAATACCCAAAGATTCAGTTCCCTGGTGCAGCTCAGTGTCTATTCCAATAAGCTTGTGCAACTGCTGTTTCTCCTTGGGTGCAGAAAATCAGCTGTGCATTCTCTAGCAGATTTCCAGTGCCATGGAAAAGTCATAGTGTGTGTAAAGCTTTTGTCTCATTTTCCCCTGAAGCCCGTTAAAAAAAATACAATCAAGTAGTAATGCTGGAGCAAAGCTGAAGGACTGGCAAAGGTCACACCTGAGGAAGAGGGAAACACAGCTGCCTTCATAATATTCAGCACATTCAACCATTCAGTAGATGCTAATTTAATACCCATCCTTGGATTTCAACCATCTTGCTCATTTTATTAGGGAAGCTCTTGCTAAGAACTGAAACCCCTTCTTCCTCTATTCATCTCTTCCAGCCATGGTTTTATATCTTTTCACACACCACTCTTCTCTATCAATTTTAATGCCAGCTTTACTGCACTGTCCTTACAGGTTCCATAATATTTTCAGTGGTTACAGTACAGCACAGAGCTGCAGTTAGCAGAGCCAAGGCCTTTTCTGCCCCTCACCTCACCCTGCCCACCAGTAAGGCTGCACAAGGATTTGGAGGGGACACAGCTGGGGCAGAGACCCCAGCTGGCCCCAGGGGTATCCCAGACCATATGGCATCATGCTCAGCACATGATGCTGGGGGCAGGAGGAAGAGTGGGGGACATTCAGTGATGGTGTTTGTCTTCCCAAGTCACTGTCATGGGGCCCTGCTCTCCCCGGATGGCTGAGCATGGGAAGCTGTGATTGAATTCCTTTGTTTTTGCTTTGCTTGTGCAGGCAGCTTTTTGCTTTACCTGTTAAACTATCTGTCTTTATCTCAACCCGTGAGTTTTTCTCTTTTACCCTTGCAATTCTTTCCCTTATCCCAGCAGGGGAGAGTGAGTGAGCAGCTGCGTGAGGCTTAGTTGTCAGCTGGGCTTCAACCACGACAGACATATAATTAGAAGACAAAAAAAGAAAGTTATTTTGGCTCGGTTTTACTGCATTTGGTATCTATGCAGATCGATCAATGTTTAAAAAAACTTCCTGGTAAAAAAGTTGTTTTAAATTTGGGCTGTGTGATTCCACATGTTTATAACATATTGCCATCTATTGGCAAAAGGGAGAAAATGCCAGCTTTTTGGTATGAACGCTTACACTGGAAGCAAAAATCCTTCTCCTTCATGCATTTATATATAACTATTTCTTGTATGTGTGCAGAATATATAATATAATAAAGCTGTATATGTATATGTATATGTATATGTATATGTATATGTATATGTATATGTATATGTATATGTATATGTATATGTATATGTATATGTATATGTATTACATATGTATATAGTAAAGCTTTATATGTTGTTTGTGCAACATATGTCATAAAAATTGAGTCCAGTTCTTCAAAAGTGAGAAATGTAATATTCAATATAGTACTTAGAAGGATTTGCCATAAAACAAGTACTTTTTTATTATTACTTATAAAATGTTTATGCCCTATACTCACATTCTTTGAAGGGTGAGTGTGTTACAGGTAACATGTTTCTGTGCCACAGGTCTAAAATCATTATTTAATAACTGCTAACTCACAACACAAAACCCAAAAGAGATGAACTTTGCTGTTCTGTATGATTATCTCTGCTATGCCAAATTTTTAATTAAAATCTCCACTCGCTGCTGCTTGTTCCTTCCTCCCCATGGACATAAAAATAATCCATTGCTTTCCCAGCAGAGGGTCAGCTGGCAAAAGTCCAGAGGGCAATGTTTTGATCCAGCATGAGGAGACCTTGTGTCAGTGAACTAACACAATATATGACTTTCTTACCAGGACAGAAATACATTAAGGATGAATTTTCAGCCATGATGACAGCTAAATAAGCAGTTAATGTGTAGTAGATATCTTTGAGAATTTACTTTAAGTTACTAAAATAAAATTAAATCCAAAACCAACCCTTTTCTTTTTGATATTTTGGAGACGCAAAAGTAATTATTGTAACAGAGTCAAAAGATTCTGTGTTGTTTTTCTTCCAGTTTCCCCCTTGAAATTTAATTTAATTATTTGACTTACTAGCCCAGTAATTTCAAGAGGCCCATAGTAATTTAACTGCATGGACTGCAAAATGTCACACAAACTAATAATATACTGAAATATTAACTGAATGTTACAAAAATCAATATGAGTCAAAGGTAGAGGAAGAGAAGAAACAAGTGAAAATTAAACAACGGATATACCACATGGATCTGGAGGATGATGGATAGCTTGAGGGTTAAGATTTAAAAATGAAAGTTCTAGAATATATTGAAAATGAAAGAAAAAAACCTGACAAATAATTATTGAACCTAAACCTGCAAAGACATGCATCAGGGGAACAAATTACACTGCTCAATATAATTCACTAAATCTCTTTTTTTTTTCCCCCTGGGCAGGCCAACTTCTGATTTGATCTACATGGCCGGATGGGGATGTTAGAAGATTTAAAATATTTCTCACTCCCACTTTGTTCCCTGCCAGTGTCACAGAATGGACAGTGGGGGAAGGACTTTTTCCTTCCTCCACAGGGATGGTAAAGAACAGGAAACGTCACATCCCAACTTTCTTCCACTTACAGCCTTAGCAGACAGCTATGCCAGGGATGTGTGTGGAGCTTTCTGAAGGACACTTCCTCCCCAGATAATAGAATCTGGGATGCAGATCAACCCCTGTTCAATCCAGCTGCTAGCTCAGTGCCTCCTGAAGCACTTTCCTGTCTTCAGCCAAGCCACATTGTTGTTCTTATTCTCCCAAAAATAAAGCTTTTATTTGAAGGCAACTTCAAATAAAAAAGTCTAATATTAATTAAACCCAAACCCTGTTATGTAATCTTTGATATTTTCATGTATATGATTGTGATATGACTGTGTCCCCACCTCATGAATGATTAGCCCTGGGAAGAGAAATGTAGAACAGGAAACTTGTTTTCCTGCTCTGGAAAACATGCTGAGGTCACAAAAACATCCTCTGCTCCAGGCTGGAGCAAAACCAAGAATTCTGGCTTCTTTTAATGAGATAAAATAGTTCTGAAACTCATCTGGGATGTTCTGACTTTTTCTGAATTTGAGCAAAACTGCCAAACTAAACTCTCCCACCTCCCAAGTCTACGCTCTGCCCACCAACAAACCTTCCTCGTGTATTTCTCTTGGGGAAACTCTCCCCTGAAAGTTTTACTGCAGCTAGTATAGTCCCACAGGAAGATTTATTCCATAAAAAAACATTCACTTCTGTCAGCTGGGAATAAAGTTATAGGCTGTAAGGATAAAGATAGTGCTGTGTTCTTAGTTCTGCCCCTGCTCAAACTGTGACCTCCCGTTAAGTCACTTAAAGATGTTTCTAAAGCATATGAATAATTCAGAAGGCTAATTTTCTTCAAGCCTTCATTCAATCAACTACATTTAAAAATGAGCTTCTTTCTTACAGTGCTGCTCTGTTTTCTCCTCTTCCCAGCAGTGAATTGCCATTTCTGTGTGTACTTTAGAGTTCTAAGTATGACAAATAGTGTTAATGAGCTATTATCAAAAGCTGGTCACCTCCCTGTGACTTTTTCAGCTTTCTGCCAGGATATGCCAAAACTCCTTTTAATATATGGACACTCTGAATGCCTTGAAAATGGAGTCCATAACTCACTCAGGCCTTTTCCCCTCGAGGGCAACAGCTCCCCTTAATCCATCACTGTAGCCCAAAGAGGCTAATGCAATATTCTACTGCAAACTGTTATAAACATACTTTTCATTTTATAATGTCTTTCATCCAACAGAGACAGACCCCAAGGTGTTTTAGAGGTTTTGTTGTATGGTGTGATAATAACAGTGCATGGATCACTGCACTCATCTGAAATATAGACTCCTCTAGGTGGGAAGGCAGCAGACATCTCCCACTGCCAGGAGCACTATGCAGTATATTAGGCAGAAATGAAGGCTATTTTATCCTCTTGTGCCCACAGGTGAATGCAGGTAGGCTGGACTTTATTTCCTTATGATATAATTTAGCCAGGAAATAAGAACCATCAGTGACAGAAATACAGCCTGAATTTTAATCACATCTGAGAACATATTGTTCTCATGTGCTAGAGTGGAGAGTTTAAACTGTACAAATCCAAGTCTAGCTCTGCCTTAATCTCGACCCCAACAGAGCTCAGGACAACCTGAGGATCACCTGCTCCCTGTCTGTTAGAAATACCAATGTGGTCCTGCTCTGATCATACCAGGGGCTCCTGGAAGGGACAGCATTAGGACACAGCAGCCAGCTCTTCCTTCTGAAGAGAGGCTGATAATTTCCCTTCCCTTGCTGATGCTGGGGACCACTGGTCCCTTTATTCCACGTGCTTGCTTGTACTCTTTGCATTGCTGGGTTATTTTTTTGCATTTCAGATGTACAAACCTCAGATAGGCAGCATCTTTATGTACACAGTGTGCCCTAGCTAGCACTGACCCAGTTGGAGGAACTCCATTGGATCAGGGCTAGTGCACTATTATAAAGATGCTACCTTCAAACTTTATTTGGCACATATAAGCCAAAACCAGGAGAAAAGCAGAGAGGAAAAATAGATTCAGTAAATGTACTTAATTTTTTGGTTTTATTGGCTCCTTAAACTAAAGGCTGCAGGTTAAAAATGACGTTTTACAGTTTTCACACCATCTCTCAGGACACCTTAGTACTGGAATTTAGATTCTCTTTAAAGTTTATTAATTTGCAGGTAAAGGGAATGCTGTTACTGAGCAAAATGTGAGTTCAGTCACTAGTTAGTATGTGTGTGTATTTAAAATCTTCCCATGGTGCACCCTAAATTTCTCACCTTTACATTCTCAGACACACAAAACTGTCAGATCAGACTCTCCTCACTGTATTTCTGTCATAACTGAGAAACAGTCACTTCTGTAAGCCACAAAAGAATGGAGAAACTACTATTTTGATTTAATACAGAGGCCAATCTCTTAGACTGAACACATCCAGACTTTTTAAAAATTATGGAAGGCTTTTGCAATGGGCAGTGAGAGGCTAACTTGGATCTGTGAGTTTTGAAAGAAAAAATTTCATGGGTATCACTATAAAAACTGTTCTAAAATAGGCACCACCTATTAATGGGTTCAAGACTTTCTGATTGACCTGATCCACTGCTACCCATGACTTGTAGAGTTCAGTGAGTATCTCCTGCTGCAGATACCCCAGGAATACTCTTAAACAAGGATAAATATGCAAGGGATGCAAATCAAGAAACTTTTAGAATTCCCACATCTACTGAACTAACTGGATAAAAAGAATAGCAACTGGCTAAAGATTTCATGTATACTTCCAGTGCAGAATTACTTACAGGATTCTTAATGTATTTCTTTACTTTAAACTCTTATTTTTGTCAAAGTGACATGCCATAAAGATTTTAAAATCCTTCTGTTTTTTTTTATTTCAAATATCTGCTAATTCAGCTGTAACTGAGCAAAGTTCATTTTTCATTATTTCAGAACACAAAGCATTGAGTTCAACTTTCCCCTTTATTTTCTTCTCATGAATACTACATCAATACTTTATTCTGAGGTGAAAGTGTTCAAAAAAAGTAATTAAAATTGTATGCAGATAAACACTTCTATAGTAACAGTTCTTTAGTTATTTTTAGTGTATTCTAGCATTCCCAATTTAGTTTAGGAAATAGAAAGGTTGATATAGAGAGCATGAAATGAATTTATTAGCATCTAGTTATGAAATCTGTAGGAAAATTATTCACCACAAATTAATTCAGCTGTGTAACTTGAAAATAAATACTTTAAGATAGACATTAAACAGCACGAATAACAGTTTTGTATTCATCACAAAAAAAGAAATAGAACAAGTCCAATAAGGACTTAAAAACACCCAGGAACCTAGAGGGAACAGATCTCTCCAAGACTTGAAACACCATTAAGTGGCTGAAGATCCAACAGCTCACCCCTCTCTGGAGCCCACACTCTGACTGATGCCCTTCTAGGTGGAATAATGCAAACAAATGGGAATTTAACACCTTGATAAAGTACCAAACTACAAACTGAAGAACAAAGGCTGGGTCTTTCAGGTTGTGGTTTTGTAGTTTTTCTGAACTAACAGATCTTTCTGGTTATTATTACTATTTGCACTACTGGGGACAATGACAGCTGTACTTGTTGGGTAAGAGGTGCCCAGATTATTCTGTCCTGGCAATAGCATGTAACAGTCTGTCCAGTCTTTGCTTTTGAAAGCCTCCTGGGCCTTGACCTTGCAAAAATTTGTGTTTTTGTTTAACTTTAAGCAAGCACCAGTAATTGTGCTGAGCTCAGTGCCTGAACAAAGAGAAGGATTGGCAGCTGGAGGCTCCTGCAGTGCTCTGCCTGTGCTCCCTTTGTTTGGAGTGAGGAATCCTCCTCTCCCAATCACAGCAGATGCTGTAACGAGAAAGGATCCCTTCCCTGGGGAATTGAAGCAGACAGGGATGAGAAGGAATGAAGAGCAAAATACATTCAGAGAAATTTCTTCTGGGGCAACACGGAAGGATTCTTCATTTTACAATCACCCCCTCTTGTTTTCTCTAATTTATTATGAAGATCATAAACTTCAGCTTGCTATGTAAGAGTTCATATACCTGTGGTGATGAGGCCCATGCAATAAACATGTTTCCATCTATAATATTTCAGTATTATGTCTGATTGAAATCTTGATTGTTTTCTGTTATATTTTCATTGATTTTTGCACCAGTTCTTCTGTTCCTCAGTCCTTAGATAATCAGACAGTACTGTAAAAAATTCATATACTATGAACAAAATAAAATATATTACTGAATCTGGACTTCTCTTACTAATTTGAAAATTGCAGAAGCAAACCAATCAGACAGTTTGACAAACAGTTCCAATGTATATTAGATAGCAGAACTGCACCAGACAAGCATCACCACAGACAGTGACCCTGTAGCAGAGGTGACACAGGCAGCACATAAATAATTTCCATTGGCGTGCTGGATGTCTGGAGGTTGGAAAATTTGGCTTTATGTGGGAACTACAGCTGCAAACAGCAATGGAGGACTCTTCCAGAGGTGACCAACACCTTCTTCTGATATAAAGGTATCAGTGGTGTCCTGGCTCCCACTGGCAGCCAGGAAACCCTGCTTTGCAGGAGAAAACTACCTGATCTCCTGCATCTCTCTTCTATGAAAAGGTGGCATCCCCAAACTATGACTGTGTTGCCTCTGCAACCATTAAGTTTAAAGCTTTTCTTTCCCTAACTTCATGGCAATCCAGAGAGTAGAACATGTATCTTGAAATATGTCCTGTTACTCACAGCATATATATTTATTTTAGGAAATGCATTCTTATCTAACATTTAATACCACAAAGGTACATCCAGAAGTGAGTACTTTATGCAAGAGCTAAAAACCCATACAGAGAGAGTACAGTGGAAATATGGATCCTGGACAGGAATATGCAATATGACCACTTCTGTTTGACAAAATAGTCTTTTCACTCATTGCTGCACAGAAAGAAAGACAGACTTTCAAACAAGCAACTCTTAACACCCTGTGTAAGTCAAATTCTGCCATGCAGACCCAAAACACCAAATACCCCACCAGAAGTACCCCAAATGGTCTGCAGCCATTCAGACCCTGACAGTGTCAAGGCCAAAGTGGAACAAGGCTGACGTTCAAACTGAGTCCTTGTGCCTTTTCTCAGAAGATACTGAGAACAGAGAGGGTGGAGAGGAAAGGGAAGAAAGTTATTTTAGCCATTCCTGGTACAGTAAATCTTGGGATCTGAATAACAAGCAACAAATATATTTATTCAGCGTGGGACTTGGCTAACTTTGGAGCTGTTTAATTTATCTATCTTATATTGAGATGAATCACTCTCAGGAAGTGTTTCTGAAGGGAATGAAGCCCAGCTAGCCCCAAGTGAGACAACTAATAGATGTCTTTGCTAAGATAGAAGAAATTCCTATCTTTTATCTCTGCTATCTCTTACAATAGTACTTTAAATGTAACATCAGCTCCTCAGAGACAATAAAAATGTTTCTGTTCAGGTACCCTGAAAGCCACCACTCTACACATGTAAAAAGAATGCAGAAGTTGTGAGACTCTTAAATCCATCAGAGAATTGCCTGTTCAGATAAAGCAAAACCAGCAGATTAGTCATGCTGCTTTAATGCAAATAATTGCAGTCCTTGCTTACATTTTCCATGGCAATGCCCATCTTTTGTGAGATAATGCCTTTAAACACTACCCAGCACAAGCTTTACTGAGTCTTAGCTGACTCCCTCAATCCCAGAAGTGTTAATCCATGATTAACTCCTAGATCTGTTCTCAGGTCTGTTCTCTAAACCTCAGAAAATGTAATTCCTCTTGACTGCTCCTTAATAACTTGTTCTCCTGCTCCCCTTCCTTCACAATTTAAGGCATTGCTCTGCTCTCATTCCTTGCTGGCCCCTGGTGAATCAGTACCCAATACAAAAGTAGGAACATCTCTGTACTGCTGTCAATCAGAAAAAGAGCCAATATTTATGACACCCACGTTATAATCCACAAGAAGGAGGATATGAAATAAGAGTCTCTAGTGCTAAAACTTAGTAAGAATGATGGTCATACTTTAAAATTTTAGGAAAAAATAAATGTTTTTATGGTGTATTTGAAGTACTTCTACCACTATTACTTTTTATTACACAACCAAATCTTCTGCACCACCATAGCAACAACTAGTAATAATAACTTTCTAGAAAATTCAGTGTCAAAGACCTATTTCTGAAATGCAGAGATTCGAGAATAATCTGTTCATTAATATATACTTATATAAAGTGTCTAAAGTCTTAGTATACATCACAGAGCTGGGAAAAACAAAGGAACAGAAGATAAGGTTGAATAGAAACTAGATCTCCGTGATGATTCTCATTCTTTGTGAAGCTGACAGGTTTGAAAGCATTAACAAATGTCATAAACACATTGTAATGTAAAAAAAAAAAAAAAGTACTTCTTTTGGTATTTCACTCTCAAAATAACAAAAAAGTGTCTTGAAAAAATGAATTTTGTTTTAATTGAGCTCTCATAAATGTAAGGTATTAGATACATTTTAGAAAAAAAATGCCTATATATTTCATAGAAACAAAAAACTCCCTGATAATAGTTCAGATTTTACATGAAGTAGGTATGTAGGAACTGAATAATCTTCTACTGGTAGGGACAGGCATAGCAAATACAGGTTTACTTCAACATTTGTTAGAGAATTCTCTGCATAGAAATATTTGAAATATTCGTTGGCTCCCATATAATACAGAAATGTCATCTACTTTTTCCTTTTAAATTTACCCTAATGTAGAGTTACTTAAGCATAAAGTTAACATTTGAATAGGAGAGAGATATTTCTCATAGACAGTTGGGGGGAAAAAATAAGGCCTTTGTTCTTATCACAATGAGCAGCAGGGAAAAATATTACAGTACAAAAGCCAGGGAGACATAAAGATCAGGAAACAATAGAAAGAGAGAGCAAAGTAGGAGGAGGTAGAAGAAATAAGTCCCAAGAGAAAGAGACTTTACACAAATCAATATGGGAAGTTCCAGCCCAGGTCTCATTACACAGAATGGTTGACTGAGGAATTGAATTAAAGTTTGAAAAGGTGAATAGGGATAAAAAAAGACAATTGCTCTGCGGTCAAGAGCCTCTGCTTTTCCATTTTTTCAACTGCAGAGATTTTACTGCAGTAAATTCAGAATAAACCAGGTGGGAGTGACAAAAGAAATTCAGGTGTAATTTTCAGTTTAAATGCTGCTACCCCATTGGAACAAAATGCAACTTTCTTCTGTCCTCTTCATATTATTGTATCTGTAATCCATCTGTATGAAATACAATAGAGCTGCATCCAGTTTAACAATGAGAAAACAAGGACAGAAGAATGCATTAAAAAGCATACATCACACATTGAAAAAACAGTCAAAGAAAAAGACAGAAATAATAGTTATGATTAATATGGGACAAGATTAAAATCATGTGTGAGTTCAATGAAAAAAAACTTATCAAAAGATAAGTAGGATCATATGTGGAATAAAGGTACTCTACAGTCTTATTTGTCTTAAAAATAGATCTCCATTTCCATCACTTGTTAGTCTTGGCATAACTGCAGAATTTTGTTCCCATTGCATATTTAGACCTGACAACTTGTACGTTTCTTTTTCTTCCTGGAAAGTTCAAGCTAATTATTGATGCAGTGACCCTCCTTACCTGAGCCTGGATTGCTCTGGGAATCAAGACTTGGCAGAACAATCTGCACATCATTCCAACAACCTCTGTCATTATTGTTTTTAACCCAGGCTGCCATAAATCAAATGTGACCTTGAATTGTAGACAAATGCTAACTCCTTGAAATTATAACTAAAATCCTTTATCAGAATAAATTCCTCTATGATTCACTGGTGGAACAATTCCTCCAGATGTTCCCTTGTTGTAGATGTCTTCACACATTCCCTTTATTTTATAGATGCAAATCAAGATAAATTTGTTAATATTTTGTATACTTATAATTAATATCATTACAAATTATGCATATATTTATGAATTCTATTATTAAAACAAAGCACTTTCATAGTAAATTAATTTTTCCTACTGTAGTCAAAGTGAAAGCTATTAAACTCAGGGAGAAAAGTGTTTGGACATATTTTAGTACTGGAGAATTATACTCTGCATTTTGTGGAAAGAGAGACCATAAGTTTATTTACTTAACAAACCTTAAAATTCCTTTAAAATCCTTGGTAGTAAAGACACAATTATGCTTTTGTGACTGTTACATTGCCATGGACTAAAAGTACATACTATGGCAATAGACATTTACTATGTATTCACTTAAGTTCCAGATATTTTGATAATGAAAATAATGTATATAAACCTATATAGTAAGAAGCCATGAGACTTGTTCCTTGAATCACAATGATGCCTTGCAGTCATGTTAGTGCTTATAAATAAAATGAGACAGAATACAAGATGTTGGAAGCTAACATTAGAAGGGTTGTTCCACGAGCCTTATGCTCATTTTATTTCTCTGCTGTATACAGGTTAGATCATAACCATTTCCAGAGCATTGGAAGTCAAACTAAGACTTCCCTCGTCCCTGAAAGATTTATGGTCATATGTTAAGAGATAAAATACATTTATTTTCAAAATATTACAATAAATCACACCACAAAGGTCAGAGCTGTGACTGCATAAACAGACATCATCATGTCAGATCTTGATTTTTGGAGTTAGTGATGTAAGCTCAGAATAGCAATTAACAAAAGGAATCCTAGAAAAATTGTATGTTTTTGGCTTTCCTCAACTAAAGGCAGCTTTCACTGCTCTATTTATCAACAGATTTCTTTTCATCTCCATAGAATACTCATCTTACCTAAAATTTGTCTTCCACAAAGGTTCTTAGTTCCTTTTTCTAACATTCCTGGCATTCCTACATTTTCTGATTTTTCTTATACAATTACTTATAGCTGAGTATTTCTATATTACTACTGCTCCTGACCTTTCCACAAAGTTTAAGCAAGCTTGATCTCTCTCTTTTTCATATTCCCCCACCATTTTCTGCCTCTTGCAGGACTAATTTTTTTCATCTTGATGACCACTTAGAGCACTGCATTGTTTGTCTTTGTATGGATAAAAAGTTTCTTGGGAAGGTTTTTCAGGAAACTGGAGAAAGAGAGAAAACAATAAAGTTTATTTTGAAGAAAATCAGTAAAAAGGACAAACATGATCTAAATGCACGTGCCCCATAAGGAGAGAGGAGACCAAGACACAACTTTCAGAAGAAAGTAAGCTGAGCACAACTGAAGTTATATTTGGAAGAAAGTCCATTCTTTCCACAGTCATGTGTTTTCTAGTGCCCCCATTGTTTAGGGCTTTAATAAGGAGGAGAATAAATAAACCTGGAAAAGTGCTAGGACCTGGGTGTTGATTTTGTCTGTAGGATTGAGATACTACTTTTTCTCCTTCTGTCTTTCCAGGATGCCCACCAACATCACTGAAATTGTGTTACAATTTCATAATGCAAGTTGAAATGAAGTTTCCTCAGTTTTGTAACTCTCACAATGGCACATAGTATTGCAGCTGGTCATCATTATAAATGGAGTCTGAAACATTATTTCTAAGTTTCTTATAACTCTGGAAAGTCTCAGTCAATGTTCTGGATTAATTCTGGAAGATACAAGTGACAGAAATGGATCACAGTCTGTTAACTGGCAGTAAAATTAAGGACTTTTTCCCCTCCAATGGGCAATACCAGCCCAGATAATTCTCTTATGGCAGATTCAAAGCAAGGGAGAGCACTTCCTAGTAAGGATAAAAGACCAGGCTGAGGAATAGCAGCATTCCTCTCTCACTGTTCCATTCTTTGTTGTGGTTCCTCAAAAAAGACTCCTTCTTGTCACTTCTTTTTCCATTTTTAGGGATGGTGAAGTCAACATCATTACTTTCTCTTTCCACATACCACCTTCAGAAAATGAAGGTGGAAACAAAGAAGTTTATCTTCTCTGTATTTGGTAACCCAAACTAGAAGTTCTATCAACTCTGTCAAGTGAATTTATGCATTGATTTCTGTTCTATGTGAAAACCTACCCAGTCTATACAAAGACTATGTAGAAAAGCAACCATAACTTCAAAACATCATAAAATAATTAGAGTTGAATGGGTGTGACCAGAAGATAACAAGCAAACAATATTCTATCCCTGTAATTTTGCACAGCTGCCTCCTCTTACAATGTACATTAACTCATTTATCTGTTGCAATATGTTTCTGAATGTTGTGGTATCCACCATCCCACTAATTTGGCAAGGACTGAGTACTCAGAACCTGCCAAGGTATTTCTAATAGGCATTTTTACCTTTTTTAAAGATAGAGTCAACCCAAGAAACAGAAAAGAACAAAGCCAGTACTCTGACAAAGGAGCAATTTTTTCACCTGATAATAGACTTTTATTGTTTGGTACTGTCTCTCTCATTTATTCAATTTCTTAAATTTAGTGCCATAAACCAGATGGTAGGAATTTTTACATCATAGGTTGCAAAGTGGCAGAAAACATCAGCCAATGTACTTGTATGATGTAAAGAAAAGCACTTATGAAAATTATACCTTTGTCTTTCTCCTCATCGTGCCCCAGGTCTGCCACTGGCCTCTACCAGCAGTTCAGCATATGCAGGGCTGAAGCATCCAGTCCTTCCTACCCAAGGCCCGTTGGATTTATAGATGGAGTTTAATTTAACTCTGTCTTCCTTTGCACTTCTTTCTTATCAAATGATCACTTAACTACTTCAGTCTCTGCTTTCCTGTGCAGAATAGTTGTACTCTAGCTGACTGGACTAGAGATCCCACCTGCCTGGTGACCCTAAATTCTGTGACTGCACTGAAGCAGTAATTTGTTAAAAGGAAAACCAGCATGCCCTAAATAAATCTGGAGGGAGTGATCCTTGGGTTTTAGTTTTTATATTTTTCAGATTCTCTGCTACTTGGTGTGTAACTCTGAAACTTTGCATTAGATGTCAGTAAGTTCTCTTCACAGGGTGGTTGGACGAACCAATCCCTTCCTAGCCAGAGAGTCAAGGACAACCAGTACCCAAAAAGCAGAAACAATGGCTAAGGGAAGGGGGCAAGCCTGAGACTGCATAGCCTGGGGCTGTGATAATTGACCCCAATATGTAGATGAACCAAAACTTATAAAAGTGTAAAAACTCGTGACCAGGATCCAACTTAGATTCGGCTTGGGTGTAGCCCCAGCCAGGCTCCTGCGCTGCCCAAGGTGTATCCTTTCAATAAATTCCTGTTTTATTCCTCTGGCTCTGCCCAGTCTCTGCTCCAGGTCAGCCTTTCCAGGCACCAGCTCAGTGTTTAAGCAGGGAATGCACCCAGTGGGAAGAGCTCCGCTTCCCCGCGGCACCGCCAGGTGTCGGGGCGCGGCCGCGGCTGCGGGAGCGGCGGGAATTGTGCGGGGTCTGCAGGATCTGCGGGATCTGTGCGGGATCTGTGCGGGATCTGTGCGGGATCTGCGCGGGATCTGCGGGAGCGGCGGGATCTGTGCGGGATCTGCGGGATCTGCGGGAATTGTGCGGGATCTGCGGGAGCGGCGGGATCTGCGGGAATTGTGCGGGGTCTGCGGGCTCTGCGGTCCCGCACAGCCCCCGAGAGGCGGCTGCCCTGGCGGCAGGGGGACAAGGCGCCATCCCAACCTGCTCCGCAGCCGAGCATCTCTCCCTCCCTCTCTTTACTAACAGATTAACGAGTGTTCACTTTCCCCCCCAATTTATTAATAATATTTAGTACTAGATTATTGAGGGGAATGTGGGATAGACGAGATAGCTGCAGGAGTAGCAGAACAGAGTTTGGTTTTTAACTGACAGCTCACGGGTTCTTTTTAAAGAAAGTCCCACTTCTCTCATCTCCAAAATTAGCAGGCGAAAGGTTAGAAGTTGCTGGTCCCCAGAAAAACAATCCAACTTCCTACACTTCTTCAATTTCTTCCAGCAGAGTCCATCTCTGCTCCTGCTAGGCTGAATCTGTTTAATACATTAAATAATGCTTTACACGTGCCTGCTTCCCTCCAGCGGAGCAGGCACAGCCGTTCTCTCGTGGTTTTAGAGCACCCACGTGCTTTGTTCCCATTTGATAACCTTAGTGGTTCCTAATCTTGGCTCACAAACACTCCTGAAATGTAAATCCAGGGTGATGAAATAACCTTATAATGGGAACAGATTAATTGCCTAAAGCCATCTGTGGTCACTCCCAGCCTTTTCCCTCAGGAAGGACTTGTTGGGAGTCCTCGCTGAACTACAGAATTCCTTCATTTGCAGCATTGCCCAAAATGGGATTTCCTGCTGCAGATTTTCATGGCAGAAGTTCATTAATTCAAAACTGTTGATTCCTTTCCTCTGAAATACAGTGCTCTAACACCAATGCACACTCAGTGACCTCCTTTTTTGTGCAAAATATATTTATTTTATTTTAATTTTTTTATTTACAGATCATATAGAGAATTAAATTCTTGCTAAATTACTTCCAGAGAAGAATCGAGTTTAGGTGTTGCACAAAGGACAGACACAGCTCCTTATGAAGGTAGAATAATTTAGTTTTATATAATATGAGCCCGAGTGATTTCATAACCTAAACTTCCATAGTTATCTTTTAAGAAATATCTTTTGGTGCATTAAGGCCTTTTCTGATGAGACACATTGCTCAGGGAAATGACCTAGTGGCATTTAAGTGGAAGAAGATTCCAATGCAAGTATAGAAGTATATCACAAAACAGGCAGATAGGTCTTTTGGCTTTTCTGTATTGAAGAGGGCTGGAGGCCACAAACCTCAATAAATCATTTTCTGCAGGAGGCCATGCACATCAGGCTACCCAGATTCTTTGTTCAAGCAGAATAAGAACAGCACCCAGAGCCCAAGGTGCAGGTTGATTAAGCAATCAGTTGCAAATCTGACTCGTGTACAGTCAACCGTAGCACAAGAGTTTTCAAGCATTGTGCAAATTGTTTAGCAGGACAATCATTTTACCATTGTGGGTCAGAAATGACAGATTGCAAGTGACTAATTTACAGTGTGACATCCCTTCCCAGAGCACAAGGAAGCTGTTCACAAAAGGGGATATACATGACTAATTATTTCCCCCATCTGTATTTCACCGAATATAAAGGATAATTTGGCCAGCCTTGTTTTGTTACTGGCTAATTGTGACCTGAATGATGTCATCTGGGTGAGTAAATGCCCCGACAGCAGAGCCTGGGGGAGGCTGCAGATTTTCTATATGTGGCCTTTGCAAAGTGAGGCCATAAAAACTTTGAGTTACTGAGTAATGATGGAGTTAGTAAATCTTCACTCTTTTTGTTTAACAGCCCAGTTTCCACCTGTTTTTTTTAGTTTTTTTCCTTTCATTCAGACCTTTCCAAAACAGATATTTGTCCTATACTGAGCACTTCCTCTGCTCCTCAGGAGAAACATAGGAAAAATTAAGTAACTTTCAAAAACAGAGTGAATCCCATTTTATCAATAGCCCAAGTTTTCCAGCCAAGAGAGAAATGTAAGTGGACATCCACATACTTTTTGCCATCCTTTGGGAAAAGTGATCCAACCATGCTGAGATCACGATAATTCAAATTTTCAGCTTGTGAACACCAAAGTAACATGAATATTTTCATTTAGCAGCAAATGGGAATGACTGTTTTCTCTGCAAAGGGCACACTGCACTTTGGTGGCCAAATGGACTGCTTGCTCTTCTTTCTACCTTTTTCTCTCATCAAGGGAATTGAGGGTTTGCCACTGCATCACTGCTTAATTAGAAAATTCAGGGCTTTAAATTAGAAATTCAGAGCTGTAGAGAGTGAGTACAGGTGACATTATGTTTTAGCAGGAAAGCTGCAGGAGGCAACAGGGATGGATAGACACAAATAAGGACGGCAAGCATGACTAGGTTGGGAGCAGAGCAGAAAAGCAGGAAACAAGATAAATCAGAAAAAACTGCCTGCACAAAACTGTCTGTAACTCCCCACAAGACACATTTTTCTGTGGATCTTGGTGCTCTGAACACTGTTGTCCTTCCACTGCTGTAAAGTATGTGGACCACTGAAAATGTTTTGAAAGGTTTTCTCCTCTAGAGGGAAGAACTACCTACTAATGCCAGTCTGTTTTCTTGAGTGAGTAGTTTAGTTAGTGAGTTCTATTTATGCAAGTGACACCATTCCAGGCTGCCAGAATAACTTCAGGTAAGCAGTTCTCTAACAGAAAATACAATTCTGTCAAAATCAAAATACTTTAAAATTCAATCATTTTTGTCTAAACTTTTTTCTGGAAGAAAGAAAATGCTCACTAATGTCAAAACATCTGATTATTCAACATAGAAATAAATTTTTATTCCAATATACAAAGTTTTTTCCCTTGAATTTAAAGTAGGGACATTCCAGTCTTACAGAATTTAAATGCCATGTACATCTGCAACAAATTTATTAGACATGGAATAATATTTTTTATTTGTTTGAAACTGAAATAAAAATAAACTTCAACACTGTGATGAAAAAAAAAAATAAAAAAAGAAATATCATGTTCTTTCCCTAGCTCTGTGATGTATACTATTTCATGTGTGGAATTGTTTATTTTTATCCTAAGGATCCCACTTAATTCAATATACAGAACATGATAGAAAATACATAATGGTCTTTCCTCTCTGTTTTATATTTGTATCTTTTTCAGTGGCTGCTCTGTAGAAGTGGTGATAAAGGTGTTCAGAGAGGCCTGTTAGGGATCAGGCTAAATCACAGCTCTGTCCCTTGTGAGAGCAGAGAAGAGAGGTGGCCGTGATTCAGCCTTCTCCACCCTCTGTTCTACATCAGCAGCTGGGCTACATCTTCCAAAAACTGCTTTTAGAAAACGTAGCTGCATTCCTAGCAGCTCACAAAGAAAGGCCCTGTGTTCCTCCTCGAGGTGCATGCCTGTCCACCAGCCATCCCAAAGGCTCTGCCAAAATGTCCCCACAGCCCTCTGATCCCCATTCCCCCCCAAAAGAGCCTTTAGGCAAAGAGTCCCATGCTGCAACATGTAGGCTGTCCCTAGCCTGAACAGTATATGTTGGTTCACATGATGGTAGCTCTCCTGGTTCCACCTTCTAAATCCTAGTAAAAGGCAGCTAAAATATGTGATTATTATTCAGGATATTACTTTTCAATCCAAACTGTTCCAGCAGCTGCCACAGAGACAGTTTTCTCAGTCTCAGAATGGACTGACAGAAAAAAAAATAAAAATAAATGGTCTAAGAAGCTACTAATAGGAAGAAGATGGGCAAACATCTTTATCAAGATATAGAAAAAGCTGGAGAGCTCTATTATGGGAAATGTATGTTTTCCCTTAGCAGGAACAGCCAGGGAGGCAGAAGGCAGCAATTTCCTTCATTTGTGTGAGTTCATCTGTTGTTGAACTTCACTTTCCAGCAATGACTTCTTTCCCCTAGGAGCATAAGTGTGAGTCTAAGCCACACTTCCCTTCTCTCTGAATGATAGTTAGGGGCAGGCATTTCCAATTAATTTCTCTGTTGAAGCCTGTGTTCTTTCATACTCTCACTTTTTGGCACCTTGAAGCTCATGTTTGCTCTGCTCTGCACTATGAAAGCTCACAAAACATAGCTCAAGGAAAAAACATAAACTTTTCCAGACACTTGAACTTGATAGAAGTTTATTTGCCCACAGCAATCCCTTCCTCCTCAAATGCATTTATGAAAGTGTTTGTGAGAAGACAGCAAAGTAAACACATTATTGCTGCTGTTACTTCGTGTATTTTTTCTGCAAATACACTTTGCCTTCCCTAAGGATACTGGAAGGGGCCTTCCTTTTTCTTCCTTCTGGTGTAAGCTGAAACTTACTTTACTGAAGAATTATGAAGCAATGCCAAGATAAGAAAAAAGAAATCACAGACAAACTGTGTGCTGTGGTGGAGGAGCTTGTAGAAGCTTTACATGCAGCAGGAAAAATGACAGAGTTAGTGCTTTACTCAGCTAAGTAGATTACCAAATGTTCTGAATTTACAATTTAAGTGAATCAATCATTTTGGCTATTACTCTAGATTTACAAGTGGAGTTAAGAAAAAAATCTGTCCATTGTTTCTAAGGCAGCTGTTAGATATATGAAACATTAAACAGGCTTCCTAATGCAAAAAAAGTACTCCAACAACCAAAGAACCCCTAACACCCACACATACATCCCACCACTGCTAGCAAAAGTACATTAGAAAACTGAAGATCATTATAGAGACAAAAACTACTGCAGACCTTTCATAATCTGCAGGGTGGCACCAACTTGACTACTTCACAATGCAACTAATTTGTCAAATTGTTTGATAAACCATCTTTGGAAAGACAGCAAATGAACAAAGCAAAAAAAAAAAAAAAAAGAGCACAAAAACAAAGGCTTTAAAAAACTGTAAAGGGAGGTAGGCACCTAAAGCTCATCATCTTCAGTGTAGATGTTGTCCCTAGCTTCCATTTATTTTATTTGGAATCATCATCTTAGATTTTCTTTTCAGGCTAAATTATTTCTCAGTTCTTCAGTTTCCCTGGACAAATCTGACATGAGCATAATTAGATTGAAGAAACAATCAGATCCCTACCCTGGTCTGGATAAGCTGAGTGGCTGTTCAGTTGTCATTGTTAGATGTTTTTGCCTGCATGAAAAATGCTATCCTTTCACTTTAAGAAGGATGGACAAACTGTGCCACGGTTAACAAACAAACTGCAGACATTTATGAGAATGTACAATCTCATCTGGGAAACATTATGCAGTAATTAAATTCAAAATACTTTCAGCCTAGGACTTACTATTTTTCTTGTTTGTTTGATTTGGCTACCAAGATTGATCACCGTGGAGAAATGAATCACAACAGTGGCAAATCCTAGGACAGACCATTTAATTAGACCTGTTGCTTTCATTAAGAGTTAGTTTTACCTTACAAGAGAAGACAGTGAACTATTTAATATAGCTAAACATTAGCAAATTGAAAAATACAGGACATCTGTAGAGTAAATAAAGCTACTGATCTATACTGAAAACATTCATCACCAAGAGTCCTTGCACCTGTAGGATGGTAGCATGTTAATGACCCAGCTGAATGTGAGTAATGAGGAAGACTCTTACAATCCCTGCTTCCCACCATTCATTATTCACCAGCATCATCCATATCATTCATCCCTCTTCTTTCATCTCCTTCTACCCCAATTTTCCCTTATCTTCACACTCCTCATGACTCAATCCCTCTCCTATTTCCAACGCTCAGACTTGCCAGAAGAGTTTTCTCTTTGTCTTTTTACAGCTGTCTTTTTTCATTTGAGTACTCCTGACCCCATGTGGCTTTTACAAAAGTCCCTGGTTACTACGGTTTACAGTGGGTGGGCAGCAGAGTTTACACTGAGCTCCACCAGTTTGAGGTTACTCTGTGGTTACAAGTTCCCTAAAAACGCCGCTTGTAGGTGGCCCTGAACACCTCCGGAGGGCAGTGTAAGGACACGTAAAGGAGGATCTGTATTTCTCTGACTAAAGTCCAAGGAGCCTGCAAACAACGCTGAGCTCCTCTGTCCTGCCTGAACCTAGACCAGCACGCAGGTGACTGTGACCCTTTACCAAGGGAAAAGTGTGTGCTGGGGATGTTTGTTCCCTCCTAATAGTCACTATCTTCTATAATTGATTTTGTTTTGCTGATTCGACTGAGAAACAGAAGCTTTGGGATCACTGATCTCCACTCAGCCTGAGAAGAGTTACAGAAGAGAGCCCTAGCCCCAGATCTACTTTGTGGCTGCTGAAGAGGGAACACCATCTAATGATGGCAGACCAGAGAAAAGTCTGCTACAAGTGGTGTTTCAGATCCTACTCCTTGCAATATGTACAGACATTGAGTATTAGACCATAACTGGTCCCAGTTTTGTACAGCCCTGGGACTATGAGCCTAAACAAGAAAGCATTGCTCATCAAATGTGTGCTCAGACTGTTGGGGGAGAGAGAGGCAGGAGAATCCCTTCCCTTTTCTGAG